>JAEAOA010002048.1:0-1359644 GCA_016746295.1 Potamilus streckersoni | reverse complement strand
ATATAAGTCTTTGGAAATTTTGGGCAAACTAATGACTTCTAGCAGGAATCGCGCCAGGGTTTGACACTGCCCGGTCAAGTAAAGAGCCCTGGCTTGTAGCAATATTATATGATGCAGAATAACCCGCTCTAAATCCTGCGTGTTATTTGCACAGTAGTTCATTTTCCTTCACAAGAATAAGTTTTAGGCTAATGTTTAATCTGGTCGCCTGCATATGAATTTAAATACACCTATCTAATTTCATGTGCTTATATCAGGTCGACAACGGTCAAATTATGCTTATAAGGCTATAAAAAGTGCATTTCCAAATTTAGCTTAAATGTAAAAATAAGTAATGCATTTCTGTTAAAGCCTGAACATTTCAGCAGATGGCCAACATATCAAGACAAATATGCATACTGGGTTCTATTTGTGTATATTTAATAGTTTATGCTCGATCGTGCAAAGAAGATCTTTGAAACAAGATGTCTAAGCTCAAAAAGTTCAAAGATACGCAAACAAAAAACCAAATGAAAACTTGATGAACATGCCTGAGAATGTAACTATGATCAAGGATATAAAATTTACGATTCTGAGTTCAATACTGTTTCTGCTATCGCACTAAGACGGATTAGGGACAGACGTAAGTATCTGCGGAAGTACAAGCTTAGTACAGTTGTATGGATTGACATAAGAAAACAATATGCCAACTTCTGATATTACAATAGCAGCAAAATCGGAAACAAGAGTTCTTGTAAAAATCCCATCCTCGTTTATTTTGTCAAACTGACTCCGTTAAATGCTCAAATGCACATTAATAAATCACAACACTTGTTCCCAAGCACTTTGATTGTTGTAGGAAGAAATTTCAAATTCGTCTACCTGACTTAGAACTAATTGCAGTTCACTTAATCAGCTTTTATATTTAATATAATGGGATGACCTCTTTTAAATTTATAATCGATCATCTCTTTGCAAATGTGGATCTGTCGAAAGTATACAAAACTTCTGTTCTTTCTTGCATTTATTACCAGAAACAAAGCATCGAACTGCTTCAATCACACACACCATATGATAAATTAAATTTGAATACCTTCTTCTATGGTGATAATATGCCTCCGTATGAAGTAAATAATCGTATGTTTTATAGCACTCATATATTTATTCAAGTAAAACATATTTCCTAAAGCGTACATTTTACTAACACGCATGCACTTCCGTGTGTCATAAAGAGTGTTAACCAGCAATTTGTCCACTTTGCCAAATGATTCAACATCGCCTTCGAAACGACTGGCTCTAGAAGGATAGAAGGAATAACAGTTCTCTGCTGCTCTAATTCATTTTGAAGTTCCTGCATGCCTTCCAAAAGCGCCTTTTCTAGGCGAGCGACCCGATCCTCCAGGTGTACATTGGGTAAGTATCCAGGGTAATTTGTTGACCACGACCATTTATAGAAATGTTCTCGAGTGATCTCCAAGCCGTAAACTGTGCTTGTTACGAATGCTAAGAACAGTATAGGCGTCACATATATAACTTTTATTCTCTCTTCTCTGGTAATGTCTTATCACATGCAATGCGTTGATAGGACATCAAGGATATCCTTATCTGCGACACGTGACTGACTCTTGAGATTTATGCCGTACTGTTTTCTTTTTTTACTCACTTGTAAATGGAGAAAACCAGTTTGATGTCTCATCTTAATTATACGTTTGTCAAGAAAAAGAGACAAAGAAACAAAAAGTCTTCCGTGTGAAGCACTCGCAAGAATTTAAACACTCTAAAAGTAGTATGTAAGATCTAAATTCCAGCCAAACCATCCGCCTATCCTTTATAACATTTTACCAAACCTTAAGTCACCAACAATATTGTCCTAAAATATTAAAATCTTAGACCGCTCAACTACCTATCCTTTACAATATTTTTCAAGCACTAATACTCTACCCACCACACGACTGATAAAAATATTTTCCACGACAACCTTGACCATCCATTCTCTTATGCGAACAAAATTTCTGAGGTAATTATTGATTACACACAATAAAAGATTTCTTCGAAACATCAAACTATATGAGCTCTCAGTTTTAAAACTTCATGCGTTAGACTAAAATCATTTAAAATTTCAAAAAGCACGAGGCCACCACCATTCTATTTATAATAAAAACAAAGCAAATTTAAACGTTTCCGTAAAGTATTTTACCGCAAACGGCGCACCTATTAGGTTAGTTAATAGTTCAGTCAAAATGACGTCTGTAATTGCAACACATCTAAAATGTGGTATAAAAAACATCAGCTAAACAGATTTAGGTCACCAGTATCTACAAGACGATCAAGACAACCAATATGTGCAAGTCGACTCAGTTAGTATCCGAAGGTCAGATTCTTATATCAAGCAAACAAGACGTTAAACCTTATAGCATTGTTTGTAGCCAAACTAAGTTTATTCTTGCTATCTCCTGCGCGCCACGATGCCATCGAGTAATTTTGACCAAACAAAGCCATAAACATAACACCTTCAAGACTGACAAGAAAATCTTGAACACGAAAACAGATCTTGAGCACCAGACACACCCATTCAAAATATTTATATAAATGGATATTGGTTTCAGTAAATATATTTAGGTAGAATTTATATGAAGTTACTATTAATCAGCGCGTTAAGTCAGAGGTTAGAACTATAAACCATTGTAAATCGGTATTGTTAACATACACATAATGTACAAAACTTATGACCTCTCTCTTGATAAGCATGCAAGGCCAGAGTTATAAATCAAGCATCATATTGGATCAACCCGATAGCTATGACTCTGAACAGTTGATAAGCATGTAGTCCATTCACATATATTAGTTTAAATTTGTAACAGTGGTTGTACATTGGGATTGATAGATTAACCGTTAATGTCATTCACGAAGACAAATAGTGCCGCAGAACAAAATATGCCTGCTGGAGAATCACACTATCGCCTGTTGAGTGTTACGTGATAATATCATCGAAAATCAGTTCGAGCTCTAAAAGACGAAATTTGGGGGTGAACAAAGATAGCACCCGTCATTACGCCTGGCGGAGATACTGGCGAGGAAGTCAGGGACGTTAAGTTGTGGGTGGAGAATTTTGGAAAGAATCCATATGAAGGTTGATTTGAGCTATACGAATGATCATATAGTCCGTATGCAGACAGTTGTACTCTGTAGGCTAAGTTCTACGTTCTTTGCGTAGCTATTCATGTTTGGAGTAAAAGAATTTCCCAGGTTTTATTCACTGGTTATGCTAACCTTTTAAAAAGGTCCTTGTATATCATAGGTTTTATTAAAAAAAAACTTTTAATACCGTTTCTTTTGGTGTACGAATGTTGGGTATAATTTGGTTTATTGAGTGTAATCTCGGTGCCCCAGGTTATTTGCATGCTTTTGTCAGGGCTCTTAGCGATGCTTAGTCACTCTATAAAACCTGCTAATCGTTCATGGTTAAATTTACAGGTGATGTGGTAGAGCATTTGTGTTGTATGAACACATTTATAGTTATAACATACTTATCAGAGCAAACACCGTTTACACTTCTCATATGACTTAAAAATACTCACGGGTTGCGTTAAAATTAATATTTCCTTATCAAGGTTTACAAATTTAATAGCACATATTTCTAACATAGTGTGCGTGTATGTATGTATGTATGTATGTATGTATGTATGTATGTATGTATGTATGTATGTATGTATGTATGTATGTATGTATGTATGTATGTATGTATGTATGTATGTATGTATGTATGTATGTATGTATGTATGTATGTATGTATGTATGTATGTATGTATGTATTAAATATTCAAATACTAGTAATTTAATGGATTGGTTGTCATAATGAGATTGTGTCGTCATATGTAATATTTATAAGTTTATTCCAGAGTGAAAACGAATCTAAAATACGAATATCTTATTCCTAAATATATCAATTTTACCACAGTGGTTCAACCGTAAAAACTATGATTATTAAATATGACTTGTGACAATATTTAGTAGCAAATGGTATTTGATATAAAATACATTTTGACATAAGAAGATAATAGAATTGGAAAATATTTATTTCTAAATATAATTGCTCTGATTATTTTCAAGACTATGAAGATCATTTGTCTTTACTGTACAATTGAAATACAGCAGATATATATATATATATATATATATATATATATATATATATATATATATATATATATATATATATATATATATATATATATATATATATATATATATATATATATATATGTGTGTGTGTGTGTGTGTGCTATTTTAATTGATGAATGTAAGTTAATCCTCTAATTAAAGTTTTTTTACTTCGTGTTCCCAGCATATCCATAAAATGGAAATACGTTTGGAAAATCGTTATTGTGTATATTTTGCAGACAGAAATCTAGAAGGTGAAATAAATTTATCACCAGGCAGACAGATATGATGTGGACTAATCTGAATACATTCAATGGTATCGCACACTTTATATATAAATATACCATGTGTGCCATTTTGAGACCCTAAATATTCTCCAAGAGAACGGAAAAAATGGTCAAATGTGTAGGTAGAGACCATGGATACCAGCTGACTGAAAACGTTCTAAAATTAAAAAAAATAAACTTGTATTGCTATGAAAACATATAAGTACGAAGGCTGTAAATCAAAGAAATGTTGCATCTATATATGGGTTTGTTTAAAGAAAAACTGCTAGGATTATATTTAATGATGTAGTCTCTAGCATTAAGTATAACAATTGTCATAGATCTAGAAATAATTTCCAAACATAGAATAACTTTTTGAAACGGTAAATTTGGCTGTAGTCTTCAGTTTCACAGACAACCGATGGAATTCATTATTACAGAACGATATGTTTCACAGTTGAATCTTTTAACGTGTCCGTGTGGCTATGATGATCAGCAGCACTATTGCCTTTAAATTAATTGAGCAGAACTCAATCATAAAGCGTCTTCAATTGTTACCATTTAGTAGAGACATCGTTATCAGTGTGTTGGAATCGTTGTTAGTGGGTTACAATTGACTAGAAGTTATATTATAGTTTGTTCAAAGTTCTTTCCAAGTTGGAAGTAAAGCTTTTCTTTTTTGCCGTGGAACAGCTGGAAAAACCTCTACTATTTTGGACACATTAAAGCAGACAAATAACTTTTGTAAAATATATTTTAAATCACTTATATGTACGCTTTTTGCTCTGTTAAACTATTTTCGATTTTATTGCCAAGCTAAGTTGATTCTACTCGGGGTACATGGTAATAATACGAGACGCTCAATAACCGAAAAAAAGAGAAAATGAGTAATATATCCATTAGCATGTAGGCTATTTCCAGGTTCGATTCCAATGAAGGAATCTTGTTATAAGATTCTAGAATAGAAAATGAAAAGATTGTTTACAACAGAGCTGACACAGCCAAGAATGACCTTGATTACGACCAATGATTTTCACCCTGTGTTTACCAATCACAGAATCCAGGTCAGGAACTAGGTCAGCTAAAAATACAATGTAGCAATAATGATCATTTACAAGAACTGAACTGAATTTTATACAAAAATGTAAAATGCATTGAATAAAGGTATTACAATAACATTTAATGAAATAATTTTTTAAAACAAATTAAAACTAACACACAAGTAATAAAAGTACATATACGTAACAGAATCTGTCAAATATAATCCTAGCAGTCTTCGTTCATACAAAGCGCAAAATTGTTTTGTTCGTCTGAGAATTTATTCAAAACACAACCATTTAATAACAACGAAGATCCAACGATGATGCCATTCTCTCTGAAATTTCAACCTTTTTATAAGCGATATTGTTCTATAAATAGGAAATTTGCACATCATTTCCAAAATAAGTACCAGGAAAAATCAATTTATTTTTCTTTCATTATTTTTTGTTTGCAAACATAGCTGAATAATTTGTTGATAATGTATACATTAGATGACTAGGTTCAAGTGGTCTACAATAAATCACATAAAACGGCATAACTGGATATGTAAACTTTATCATATTCGGGCACAAAGCGACCAGTCTTACTGACGGTCAAAACAAGTTTATTCTCATCCGATTTGTTTTGACTGCATTAGACAGCGTAGGATTCCACTTAAGTGAAGGTTTCTACGACTTTGTTCAAACAAAAATGTTAATAAAAAGATACAGAGTAAAGAAAAATCACAGAAAGAAAGATGCTGGTCTTACCGCTTTCCACCGACTAAATCAAATATCTTTATTGTAGAACTATTTCGGTCCGATATTTTTGTTAAGTCCGATAGATGTATTTGCCCAATCATAGTTTTATAGCTGACGTCATTTGCTAAGGATATTTTCAAAAACTTTGATTATAATACATGCGACTAAAACTGTAAATTCACAAATGTTGCCTTGTAATTTAAATCTGGTTTGATGTATTGTCTGCTACTGTTATTATCAGTAAGTGCCAGGATATATCGGTACATTTTTTAATATATTTCTAGGACCATAATACGACTCTCTAAACCGTTTTTCCTTATGACCTGCGACAGAATGCATATTCCATAGTGAGCATTTTCACATATTCTTTAGTTGAAAATTTCTCTGGAATTGTCAATTGTTTGAAAGAAAGAAAAGTTGGTTTATGCGTTTGATTTAACAACCGTTTTATTTTATATGTAAACAATGGCAGTTGTTATGTCTCACAATATGCATTCTCAGCTACCAGCGATTAAGTTCCTTGCCAATTATAGCTTACTTTCGGTAATTTTATAAATATTAAAGTTGCTCTCTGGGTGAAATACAGATGTTTTAGCCTAGGTTATACATTTTTGTATTAAGAATTAATAGTATTTGTTTTGAATTAGGAGAGTACTGACTTCTGTAAAGTAAGGAATTATTAACGGATACCTAAAACGGGCAAGCATAGACAGTGTATTGACCCATATGGACCATCATGGAAATAGGACAAGTGAATTTGCATTTTAGAAATGTACCAAAGTTGACGCGAGGTAGGTTTTGTATGAAACATAAACTCAATGCAAATGTAACATTGTTTTATTTTCTTTCACACTTATGTTTTGATAAATAAAGAATAAACCTACTGAATATTTTGCTTAATGATGTCTTACCCGTATTACAGTCGCTTGTAAATGTTACAATATTACAATAGCCAACAAGTGTCACAAACGCCGCCCGGAAAGTGTAGTGTACTTTTATATTTTCTGGGTTGCGGACATTTATTGGACTTATGTCTCATTGGCAAGTACAATTTATTACCTTTCTCATCTCTTTGTAATCATGTTCTCTGAAAGAGAAATGGAAAAAAAAACAAAACTGAAAAGAGGAGTGATGTGTTGCAAAAGTCGCTAAGGCACACAAAAAACTGTTTGTTTAAAATATAAACATCATGCCATTGGAAACAACAGAAACCCACAAAAGTTGGTATGTTGTCTGCCATGAATTTGACCAGCCGAAACAGTCCGAACCCAGATCTCGCTACCTTGACCAATCTCCAGAATGAATGCACGTGTGACTGACACGTAAAAATTTGCGTTGTTGGCATCTGCTAGAATGTCATTTACAGGTACGCCATCCTTGACTAATTCAAGAAACTGATAGTGCTGCGGAGAAGACATAGCAGTAACGCTGAAGAAGTAAACTCCATTTACGGGTGCAATAAATATTCCTGTATTTCCATGGTATGCTCTGCCCACATTCGTAACAACGTGATCAAAGACTATGATATGATGTTCGCCCAGGTTAAATAAGTCTGACACCGCGACGGTGGCATAAAATGCAACCCTACTAACTTCACTTTCCTCTGAAATTTAAAATGAAGCATTATTTCTCTGACATTTTTTCGTAATGAAATCTTTGTATCAAAATTTAATAGAAGATATTTACTATGAAAATAACGAATTTGAATTGACAGTATCAACTGTTATGTTTGTTCCCCCGTATTGCCCTGAAACTTGTTAGTGTAGTTTAATTTTGAGAATATTCCCGATAAATATTATTGCTATACTCACTCTTAATTTTGGTTTTCGTCTCTCGCTTCAAGTCTAGTAATTGTGGTGTGTCAGATCTTGATTCCTTCTCATTAGGAACTTGCTGACTTGACTTGTTAGATCGTTCGGTAAGTTCTTTCGTTGTTTCATTTCGGTACATTTCTGCATCTGCGTCATTTACATTTCATCGCAATTTCCTCTAGTTGTTTAATTTTTCCTGTCTGGATACTGGCTGTTTCTCTCAGCTTTGAAATGCTCTTCGAGAATTCCGTAATAACTTGCATTCTGGTCTTTAAGTTTGCTGTCTTGCTGTTCAAGTAACGTTTGAAGAATGTAGTTTCTGGCTCTCTCTCTCTCTCTCTCTCTCTCTCTCTCTCTCTCTCTCTCTCTCTCTCTCTCTCTCTCTCTCTCCATCTAATCCATTTTGAAGCTTTTGCAAACCTTCTGAAAGAGCCCTTTCCAGGAGTGCGATCCGATCCTCCAGGTTTCCGTTGGGAAAGTATCCGGAGTTATTCCTTGGCCAGAACCGCTGCAAGAAATGTTCTCGAGTGCTGTCCAGACCGTAACGTGTACTTGTTATGAATGCTAAGAGCAGCAGAGGTGTTACAGACATCATTTTCACTCTTTCGTCTTTGGCACTTTCTTATCAAATTCAATGCGTTTATAGGAAACCACTTATATCATCATCTCTGACACGTGATGTAGTCGTGACATCTCTGTCCTTCTGCTCCCTACTTGTATTCATTTCCACTTAGAGGAAACCAGTTCGCTGAAACATCTGAATTATATGGTTGCCAAGAAATATGTGGAGTGAAGATGGTGAAATTTCCAAGTTTCTTAGACACACTCGCGAAGGTGCGAGTAGTATACAAGATTTTGATTCTAGCCTTACCACCAGACGATCCATATCAATTTTGTTTTCCCAAACACTAATCTAAGCCCAATACTATTGTCCAAATTTACTGTAATAAACCTTATATCTTATGTCACAGACCCGCGTATCCTTGTTCATTTTTCTTCAAATACTAGTACTACAACCATCACACAACTCGATTAATTTTGTTTAATAAAAAGCCCACCAACGTATCCGCCTAAATTTTAAAGATGGCCCTAGACAATAAAAACTAAAATTATTTTTTAAACAACATCAGACTACCAACTTTCAATTTAAAAAAAAAAACATTAGGCTACCAAACCTCAAAGTTTCAGAAAGCAATAAATCATCCATAATACAATTTTAAAAAGATAACTAGGCCAGCAACACTTCATTTAAAAAGGATAAGCAAAAAATATCTAAACATATGTTTTACAAATTCAACACAAAATGGTGCAAGCGTAAATTCTGTAATGCTTCTTTTCCGATCATTCGCATCATCACTAGAAACAGTAACAAAACATTATATAAATAAGTAATGGACTTCAGAATATATATATATATATATATATATATATATATATATATATATATATATATATATATATATTCCGATCTTAACAAAAAAGTATGCCAGAGTTATATATCAGAGCGCAAGACTAGAATTCTGACCCAGGTATTTGAGTCTAGATTTGAAATACTGAAGTCATATCAAACAATATTATTAATTAAAGCGCAAATACCAACTTACCGCAAATAAAGTTAGTGCAGTAAATGCAGGAAGACAGGACTCTTAAACAGGAACAGGATGCAGCGTCAGAACATGTGTGCTATAAATTATTAGAAATCAGATTCTAAATCAGGTCCGATGATCAAGATGACAAGACTGATAAACAAGGCTTAACGTCAGAACTTCAGCATTATTTCTATCTTCAAAACATGACTATTAAACATGATTTTAAACAGGTTTCGATGACAGTTACTTTGATTTATTATCTTTGTGTTAATTATTTTAAAGAACACCTATTAACTTAACAAGCGTCAGAAGAGTCTAAGTTTAAACTTAGAATCTCTAATGTCGGTTGTAGTCATCCGTGTAATTGATTCACTCGGTCCGACATCCCGACCAGTTTGTTGTAAAGTGACAAAAGGGATCTTGTTTCTGAGGACGAACAGATGCACCGTAGTACTGAAGTTGGCTGTAGTCTGGGACAGACAGAACAGAAATATCAGATGGGTTTTTTGCAAAACATATAAAGATCAAAGATTACCTGACGACGTTAATAAAAATATAATTAAACATAAATACCTTACTAATTGAACACAGAATCTACTGAAAAGAAACAAGAAGTGCATAGACGGCATGAATAATATTCCTTTGGATTTGACAAATACGAGTCAGTTGTTAGCAAATCAGACAGGAAAAGAAGATAATATATTCAGAATTTGACTGAATGACTAAAGACTCGACCCGTACACTACAGATTGATTTATTTTAGTCACACAAATTATTAGTTTCAGATACAGTTAACTAGAATGCATATGACAACTATAATAATGGGTACAAATACAATTTAATACCTGGGCTTAAAAGCAGGAGAAAGAAATAAAAAGGGATAACGAGATATCATTTTTCGAAAATCATTTCATGTCTGACGATTGGAAATATACAGTTGCATGAAGGAAAAGAATTTTAGAGTCGAAATATAAAGGAATTACAGGAGACAAAATACTGAATTCTGTTTAATTTACTTAGACACAACAGCGCCTGTGTTGAAAAGGATTAATCCAACTCATAAGACTAGAATGTGGAAGTATTCGCTGGAAAAAAAAGCAGAAAATATGTATATAAATTTCCTAACTTTATTGGTGGATAGAGTAATTGATATCACATATACATAAATAGGTTGATTAATGGATATGTCCTAATATTGAAACTTATTACCCCGAAAATGGATTTAAGGTATGCATTAACGTATTTAATTACCTAATAAATGATAGCTATGGAATTCCTAACTCTAAAAAGGGCGAGAAAGCGAGGATGTCAGAAATCTATTGGTACTAAAGACTTTGGGTATAATTTCACAAAAGAATTCTAAAGTAAGAAGATACATTTTATGAGACTCTGTATTATACAAACTGGAAGACACAAAGGGAGAGAATAATGTCAGATGAAATCAATGGGTGCGCTGTAAATTCCATTCTAAATATTTTGTACAGAAACATACATATACGAATCATAATTTTTATAAATATTATATTGCATTATTTTGAAATGAACGAACGAAATAGTCAAATATACCAAAAACAGAACTATTTGTACAAACTATCACCAACAAACAACACATATTTTAAGGTGGTTCCTCAATAGAAACAAATAACAATAACTGCATTCAAAGACGCACAGTAAGAATATAACCCTAGTAATCAACGACATTGTTGTCATCAAAGGAAATATAATTAAATATGTTACAATATATCAGGGGGTTTTGCTTTTTGAAAATTCTGTGGAAGCGTGTTCGAGAAAAATGTTCAGTAAGTATTTAAAATAGTTTAATAGATAGATTTACAGAAGAAAAAGAAGTTTACTCCTATAATATTACATTGCTATAGAAATGTCATACCTAACATTGAACCACAATTTTTGTCGATTGTCCAACGATTGAAATGATCTTCATAATAATGCATCAGAACGTTTTCTTTGTTCTAATTAACTCATTATAATAGAGTTGTTGTGGATAAGGTAAAAATGTTATTGCCATACTCACTTTTAATATTGCTTTTTATTGCTTGCCTCCAGTCTGGCACGTTGCACTTGTTTGATCGTTCGGTAACTTGAGTCGCTATCGCATTTCTATATATTTCCCTTTTTAAGGAAATGTTTCCTATTCCACGTTTCATTGCATATTCCTCCAGGTGTTTAATTTTTCGATCCTGGATATTCTGTTTCTCTCAACTTTGAAATACTTAGTGACAGTTCTTTAATACTTGCATTGTAATCTTTAAGTTTGGTATCTTGCTGTTGGAATAATATTTTGAAGAATGTCGTTTCTAGCTTTCTGCTTTTATAATTATTAAGCATTTTAGGGCCTTCTTCAGGAGAGCGACCCTTTCTCTAGATTTACATTGAGCTTATATATAGCGTAATTTGTTGGATATAACTGTTTAAGGATATCGCCAACGTACTCCATGTTGTATACTGTACCCGCTACGAATATTAAGAGATTTACATATATCATTTTCAATCTTTTATATGCGTAAATTTCTTATCACATGTAATGTGTTGATAGACAACTTTTACATCTTTATATGTGACACACATTCTACTTATGTTTCGTCTTAAGCTTAATTCGATTAACATAAAGTGTATAAGTAAACAAAAATGATACGATATATGTTTAAGTGTGCTCTATATTTTGCAGACAAGACCCACAAGGTGAGACAAGCATATCACCAGATAGATATTCTCTGGAAATGATATTTTATTAGTTTCAGCAAGTGGAATGAAGTTAAAAATACTGTGTTATTACAGAGACAAGAAGTTATAAACATTTGCGATGAACTGATTAGAAACTAGTTGACAAAATATTGTACAGCGAAATCATCAATTGACTTGCAGACTTCATGTTTAAATGGTTTCATAGCAATTCCAATGTCTTTCTTTAAATTTAAACTTTTGTTATTCAGTTGGTATCCACGATTTAAATTGGTACATTTAACCATATAAAGAAATATTAATTACTCTTATAGTTATTAGAAAAAAAATTGAGATTCATCTTTATGTTTCCCTAATGTATGAAATTGTTCATTTACTGCACGTCCAAAAGTGACACTAGCCGTTTATTTTATCGTAACTGCTCGATACTCCTGACTGTATCCAGATTAATTTGTCACTAATACAAATGGAGTTTTATCAGAAAAAGTGTTTAGTTCTTATTTGAGTAAGTATGATTTTGTACAACAGTGAATGCCTTATCATTAAGCTTAGAGGAAATGATACAAAATGTAAGTATATTCATGCAACAGAAGATATAACAATATGCAATAAATATTTAATATATAATTCGGCGCTCTATACATTTCGCAGTCCTGACTTTCAAACAATCGAATTTTGTTCTATCAGCCATAGTTTGTAAAGCCCTACTTCACCATAGAAACATGTATGAGAAGACTATACACGTGTTGTACACGATGACTCCATATGGTGCGGAGATAATAGTTGACCCAGTTTCTAAGGTCTTGGAAGGCATTTATTATTTTGGCTATTACTATCCATTTCCATAACAGAGGGTGACACGCATAAATCGTGTGTGGAGAAAAACAAAATTTAATGGCGTTCTTGATAATATGCATCCATATAAGCGATCATTGTATGAGCTAATTTCAAGCTGTTTTTCAAAAGCAAAATTCAATGCTTTAATACTGGTAAGATTGTCTCTATTTAAAACAAGTTACCTGACATAATTCTTTTGTTCTCTGAAATGTATCTGGTTTAGTTTTTAAGCTTTTTGTCTGTGAAAAGCAAGCAATTAATTGAATTAAACGGAGGCTTGAAGCTATTTGGAAAGCTAACACTTGTTATCTTGTATTAAAAATGGGTCGTGACAAAAAGATATCTGACTCATCGTATGCAGTTGACTGTAATATGTTCAAATCTGATGAGTTGTGTTTTAATAGATACAAATGGATACAATGCCATTAATAGCAGCAAATATATAACAGAATAAAAGCGTAAAATCTTTAAAAACTACCAACATTATTGAGAAGGATTACACACAGTTCATTATATAAACTAGATGTCATGTGATCTCTTCTTTTGATTCTCTCCGTAATTTGTTTACTTCATAAATCCGTAAAAATTTATTTGCTAATGGTTTTGCAGTTAGGTTGTGACCAATATTTCAACCGATCTCGCATTGAAAAAGTTCTTCCTATGTTTCTTTTTGCTCTGGTTTTCGTCCACTTGTTTCGAATTTTTTCTAAGTTAAGGTTTGACAAGTTATATCTTTGTACGTCCATTTGGTCTACTAATGTTCAATTCTTGAACGTGTTTTTCTATTATAGGGAACTTCTGGCCACTGTTCTTTCTCTTAAAAGAAAAGAAAACCTTTATAATGTACTTCACCTGTCACTGAAATGGTGTACATATGGCAGACGGTATTGGGAGAGATTTCGATCACACATTCGAAAGATTTGATTATGATTACGATCATTATGAAACTGAGCGATTTGCTGATACAAAACCTTGTATTATAATGATATCTCTAATGAGAGATTTGAAAGTGCTACACACATTCCCGTACATATCTTTCTCTGATAGATGAATACAAGCATTATATTAACGACAATCGGATGATGCACAAGATCAGATAATAAGAAGTGTTTTAGCGATTGAAAATAGTACATTATATTTTTTGGAAGTTGATGGAAACAAATTGAAGAATACGAAACGACAAATTAGCACCAAAACATTTTATCTGAAAGTGAAATTAAAACAATATCTTGGGATATACAAATAATATATGATATGTTAGAAGAAGTCGAAACTCAACTAAATTTGCTTTAGATGACAGAATTTCAAAGCAAGATAGAGCAGAAATACTTACTAATCATATACAGTGTTTTTTTCACAATACATTATATAGACTCACATTTACAAAATAGGCCAAATTTTATTATTTTAAAGAAGGAGAAATGAAAGAATAAACACAAGCACAGCTCGAAAGACCGAGATTTTCAGTATCTCACGCTATCACCCAAATCGTTTACTCTTCCTGCCAACATTTTGCTGATCCTGCTAAAATAGTACAGAAGCCAGTTCCGTTGCGAATTAAACGGATGCTATTTATTAGTATCAAATGAAGACCATAGCAACTGTATGTCGCTACCAAGACTCAAAAGGTTGAAGTTTGCTCAAGCTTCTTCAAGACACCTTTCCTTAAGATGTCACAATGTACTCTGCTTCTAAGCAACAAAATTTATATTTTATCGCAAGTATACATCTGCCATTATGTGTACGGAGCTTAAATTGTGTGGTTGCAAGGACGTATTATGGTCACAGACGAGATAAATATCCACATTCTTATTTCTCCGAATACGTACTTCATAAAGTACGCAGGATAACAGCTTCTCCCGCTTTATACTCAGGTCATTTGTATTTTGTTTCCAGCATTTTTATACCTTTTGTCTCTTCTCTTGGTCACATTTACGATAGCGCTTTCTTTTCGGATCATGTAATTACTACCGTTTTGATGGCTGCTTTGTACCATGCAAATACTTCCACATCTTTACAATTGTCTCTGCACAATCTAT
The DNA here is from genome assembly GCA_016746295.1 of Potamilus streckersoni. Taxonomy (NCBI): domain Eukaryota; kingdom Metazoa; phylum Mollusca; class Bivalvia; order Unionida; family Unionidae; genus Potamilus; species Potamilus streckersoni. The sequence continues at coordinate 1,344,481 of JAEAOA010002048.1, read as the reverse complement.
GCGGGAGCTTAGCACTGCTTGGCAAACACCAGTTCAATTCCACTTTGTTGTCAAACCAATTGCTGTTGCTAGCCATTTATTACAAGTGTCAAAAGCATCCCTGGAGAAATAGCACAGACTTCAAATACGATATGAATGTCGATGATACTGCCGTCAGAAGTTAGATGTATTGAAAGTACTCCAGAGGCATATTCAACAACTGAGCTGAAAAGCTGCTGTGCAATATTAATTAAATTAGGCACTATTTTAGGATATAAGAATATTATGCCTGAGTCCCTGAAGCAACTTGGCCAGAAAGCAAAGGTATGACTCGCCTCTTTATGCACAAGACTTGTTATGGAAGAGTGCGTAACGACTTTCTGATGCCCTGAAAAGATTATTGCGATCCATGGGCCTGGCAAAGATGCCCATAATGTGGCAAGCTATCGACAGGCCTCCTTGACTTCAGTCTGTTATAAGGTACTGGAGTGCATGATTCTCTAAATAAATCGCTCTAGACTTGGATAACTTCATAAATATTGAGAAGGCAGGCTTTATGCATTGCTGAAGCATTTGTGATTGATCTTACTACGTTTGTAGAAAACGATTTTCAGAGGAACCTTACACCAGGAGTTGTTTTCCTTGATCTAATAGCGGCATATGGCACGGTCGGGCATGCAGGGCTGTTGTTAAAAATTTCCATAGTATATCTCGCTGGATAGTTGAGAATATCGATCTGTTCCTTCGCCACAAGCACTTCAGAGTGCACATCATAGAGAGCTGTAGCTCGTGCGTAGACGTTAGAATAATGGAATCTCTCAGGGTATGTTCTTTGGCCGCATTCAATATTTATATCAATGACTTGCCTTAAATACAGTTGCCCATGCACACAGATGATATTATTTTCGGGACCCAAAATCTCTCATTTACAGGAGGAGGCATTGTGCAAGGACCTGAACTTCTTCACGAAATGGTTCATACAGCGAAGCACAACAAAGATATATATATATATATATATATATATATATATATATATATATATATATATATATATATATATATGTATATATATATATATATATACATATATATATATATATATATATGTATATATATATATATATATATATATATATATATATATATATATATATATATATATATACATATATATATATATATATACATATATATATATATACATATACATATATATATACATATATATATATATACATATACATATATATACATATATATATATATATATATATATATATATATATATATATATATATATATATATATATATGGAAAACAATCTTTGGGAAGGAGAATCGGTGGTAGTGTTCTAAAGGCATGACCATAAAATCGACTGCTTTCGTCTTTTCTATCTAACATTTCCATTACAAAAATATTACGGCAGGCAGATACCACTTTCAAACTCAAATATTTTACAAGTTAAAACTCTTTGAAATCAATTTCTCGCTTTACTCTGAATTTTAATCTCTTGGAAAGGTTTTCTTCTAAATCATTGTTAAAAATATATTTTATATCCAGCTACTCATATCTATGTATTTTTCATCCAGTTAATATTTTATTTGATTTACCATGGTGGAGTGACGAAGCGATAGGTGAAGATGATCACTTACAATCGCAGTCCAATACAGCACGTGGGACCCGTAGACTAATAGTCGCTCGTCTTCGTACTCACGACAGTAGAATCGTTCTGTAGTATCCAGGGCGACTGAGTAGCCTCCATTAGACAGCGCTGATCACCAGCACACGACGTAGAGAGATAGAAAAGGTGCCCAAAACAGTGCATGCCCTAAATCATCGTCTAGCTTAAAGCCTCTGCGAGAACGTCTCAAAGGACTTCGAATAATTACAAAGAAAGAAAACCAAATGGCTAACACATTTGGACAAGAACACTACCAAAATAATGAGAGAAGGGCAGCTCGTATCTCATACCAAATGGCTTGCTATTGCATTGACACTGATGCAATAAGTAAAAGAAGGCTTGCAGATGTAGGTATGCTGAAAGAAGCGCAAGCCCTTTGTCTACCAGGGAATGACTTTGAACCCAGGCATGGCTGCAGAGAGAGGGTCTTGTTTTCCAAAACAGGTACGGTGAATGGCATCCTCATCGTCCCATTTGACATTAAATATCAAGTTATGAATCTGATCTTTCCTTTAAACATTCACATCATGTGGCCAATACTAATGATTTCGCTCCTACACTCTATAGCTAGAAAAAACAAGGGAACAATTTCATGAAGAACGTAGATCAGATTATAAACTTTAGTCCCACTATTGACAAAGTGATTATCCTGGCCGACTTCAATCCTGAACTAGGAAATCTAACAAGGGAGTTCTTGGTTCTCACGAGTGAGGAATCTGAACAGCAATAGTTTTCTCCACGTGGGAAAAGAGCTGAGCACATGCTCTCCATCACCAGCACAACGTTTCGGCAAGCTGGCACGTACAAAAGTACATGAATGTATACAATGTCCAAATAGTGACATTTGATGTAATACGTCATTGTTATACAAAGAGAACTTCACAACGTTAGAATAACGCGTGTTAATCGAGGTGCTGACTGTTGAATTGACTGATCAGATAAATTTTAAACGTAATCATTTCTGTCACTCAGTACAAGCGTCTGAAGATAGTGAGGGTACTTTTAACATAGCGTTACTAAAAGATGTGCACCTTTTAAATCGATTCAAAGAAGCACTCGATGGTATTTTAAGACCAAAGTACCAATAGATTACGTCAACTGTGAGAATTGGTGCAAATGTAAGAAGGTCGTCATAGTGACAGCATTGGCCATCCTAGGACCGAATACACGCGTGCATCACGACTCGTTTGATGAATACAACGGGTATATCACTCATTTCACCCAGAATAAGAACAAAGAATATGTGAAATGATGGAAGAAAGACCTAAGTTCCCCCTCCAAACTATGTTCTACCTCCAAAGCTGAAAAGTTCAAACAACTCCAAGGACAGACCTAGGATGATCTGCGCGAGTTGAAACAAAAATGGTTGAACAAAAAAGATGAGGAGTACAGCACTACGCCAATGCTCAAACTGTAAACAGTTCTTCAGTTCACTGAAACTATTGACTGCCCTCCAAGAACGGGTTCCACCGCTCTGCTCCCAGCAGATTGATCAACACTGATCAAAGACTCTAACAGTTAAATAATCGCTGGGCTTAAAACTTCGGTGAAATGCTAAACTTGGTATCCTCTGTCAGTCTCACAGCCCTCGAGTAGCTCAACTTCGGCTGAGGAAATCAAGAATGCCAACCTCAAGATAAATTCTAACAGGGTCCGCGAAAGGAAGGAATCTCAGTGGAAGTTTACAAATCAGTAGAAAAATCTGTGCTTGAAACTATACAATAAGACTTTATCGATGCCTTGTTCTCACTTTACGAACAAAGTTGGCAAAACTGCAGGGTAATCTTCCTGTTCTCCAACGCTGGCAAGATCTATACACGAGCCATCTTGAATTGACTAATTACTATGTCAGAAGCTAACCTACCTGACATCCAGTACGATTTTCCTCCAGGCCACAGTACAGGATCTTCACCATCAGACAGAAATGCATCGAACAAAACTTGTACCTATACTCCCTCTTCGTCGATCTCACTAACGCTTTCGAAACAGTCAACTGGGATGCATTTTGGTCTGTACTAACACGCTGTACTGATAGACAGCGCAAACTATTTCAGATCATCTGGATCTTTGATGATGGCATGAAAGACAGGTCATCTGAACTGGTGACTCATCCGAATCCTTCGGGAGTTCGATCAAGGTAAAACAAAGCTGTGTTCCTTAAATCTCTTCTTTAACTGCATCCTCAATCACGTTATCCAGGATCTATAATAGAGGTTGTATATCAGATACCGGCTTGAAGGTTCACTTTTCGACCTGCGATGATTCACTGCAAAAACAAAGACACTGGAAGTTCTCATCCGGATTAGCCCTGTTTGCTGATGACTGTGCACTCATGTCACACAAGACAGGTGACCTGCAGACAATGATCAAAACATTTTCCGAAGCCTACAAGTTATTCGGACTCACAATTAATCTTGACAAGACTGAAGTTTTTCCAGGTAGACATAGACTCCATTGCAGCATAGCTAGTCATCAACACTGACGTCATTCAACCGAAAATTGTGGACAACTTCAAATACCTAGGCTGTGTCACCTCCAACGAAGGGTTGTTTGATCAGGAGATCAGCGCAAGGATCAATAAAGCCAATCAGTCACCCGGAAGGTTTCGCAACAGATTACTCGAATATCACAATGTTACCTATCCAGTGCGTTAGAGTTGAACAATGAAGTAGTCCTCACCTCCCGCCTTTCAGACTGCGAAATCTGGAACACATACCACAGATACACCAATCAGCAAGCGAAATTCCATATGCGGGCTCCAGGCTCTATCACTAAGATCCAATGGCAAGATAGGGTTACTATCCTCGAAATTATGGATAAAGCCAAGACAAAAACTTTCGACGCTGATGAAGGTCCAACTTTGCTAGTCCCCCCATATTATCATAATGGATGGCACCTTCTTCCAGAGACATGGGAACTGGGGCATGGAGAAAGAAACCAAGACCGACCACTCAAGCCTTACAAAGACACCCTGCAATTTTAGATCCACTATTTATTATTATTATTATTATTATTATTATTATTATTATTATTATTATTATTATTATTATTATTATTATTATTATTATTATTATTATTAAAAATAATTCGGTATATTAGAATAGAGAGAGGGGATGTTCTTTGTGACCCAAAATAATTCATCAGGTAAATCGCGAATTGATTGAATTTTATTAATGAAATCAATTATGACTTTGATACAAGAAGGTATCTATTTCAATAACGGTGTGATGTGCTCGCCCACAATACTACTGATTTTGTCGGCGAATTGTTTGTACTAATAATTGGCCTTCAGAGGATATTTCCTGGAATTAGGCATTAGTGTATCATACGAAGGAAATATAATCTCGGAGTACAGATTTTGTTGCTGCTTAGATTAAGAAAAACCTTATGATCTAATTCCTATTTGTTATGAATCTGTAGTACGATGTTTTTCATAATGTTTTGGTGCATTTCTATGAAATCTTTCCTCAATTTCTGGCAATATAATATTCATCATTTAGTTGTATGAAGGCTTCTCTGAGGTAATCATCAATATTCACCCTTACAATGGTTGAGCCTTTATCGGGGAGTGTAATCACAATATTTTCTTTATTGCTAAGTTCATGCAGTGTCAGGTCTACGTTTGTCTTCTTTTCTGTTCAAAGTTAAGCATTTATAATTTTACCAATTTGCAGAACATCTCAATATATTCGTTTTGTCTGGTCGGAGTCCATGTGCTTCTTTGTTTGAATTGACTAATTATTTCATTTTCGAAAGAGTCTCATCATCTTTCATTGGTTTATAATGAAGAAAGTTTCATTTGTTTGGGTTTTTTTTGCCAACAGAAATTGTCTGAATTCCGTATGAATTTCACTACAGTAGAGTTAAAAGACAATCCTTGTTTAGGATTGTAATATGTGGCGTAATGGGAAAGCTGGAAAGATGTATGACATGGAGAGAGAGAGAGAGAGAGAGAGAGAGAGAGAGAGAGAGAGAGAGAGAGAGAGAGAGAGAGAGAGAGAGAGAGAGAGAGAGAGAGAGAGAGAGAGAGAGAGAGAGAGAGAGAAAGAGAGAGAGAGAGAGAGAGAAAGAGAGAGAGAGAGAGATGATTCTAACTCAATGAACCAGCATCGTGTTCGAGAAAATAATTAATTTTCTGAAAAGAAATTTTTAAAAGTGCACTAGACTACGATGAAAGTTAATCTAAGCGACTAAACAAATTATCTAGAATATATCTCTTTTTCTTCTATCATATTTAGACCAACATACGTTGTGTACAATGCCAGTCACTCCGAAATAACCCTTACCACAGTTTGTATTAAACTATTTATATAGACGTTTCCTTTGTCTTTATACTGCTAAAGGTTACCCTTACATCTTAATATATCAATTCTTGTCGATTTCCTTGCGTATTACTTTTACAGTTTAAACAATCCACAAATATATCGTATTTTACGTATTACATGAAATATGTTTAATATTACAATTTGTATCAATTTGCAATATTTTACTGCCTGGATTAATATTAAAAAGCACACAGCTGAAAACCATTAAATTCACACGTAAAACAAACAGGTTACTTCATTTCTAGTAGATTTGATATCTCTATGAAAAGTCCATTATGTTTTGTTTTTAATTCCTTAACCAAAACGTATATTCCTAACTGGTTATTAAATATTTGTTGTAAATCATTAAATTTCGTCTAGCATACATTTATGTAGATGTTAAAGGTCTGTTGAAATAAACAATGAACGGAATTATTTCTTGTGCTTTATTGCGAATATTTATTATTTTTAATTATTTTGATTTCATTTACCTAAGTTCTCTGATTTTGTAAAATCTTTCTAGTAGTCCAACTTAAAAGCACTATACAAACGTCACGATATTTTTGTTCATGATTACAGATTCTTCTGAACCTTATGTTTTGCGATTTAAGGATACTCATACACGTATGTCGTGGATGAAACATTTTTAGCGACTGATCAGTGTTATTTTCCTTGATATAAACGGTAGTATCCAGTTTATCTCCCTCTGCACCTTATTTCCCACTCAAATTGTAACCTCTAAGAAGTTTATGCTTTCCTTAATTGTTTGTTTTTAAATTGAGGTATGGTAGTAAATCATGCAATTAAATCCTTAGTTCATCCGAATGGTTACAAATGAAGAAAATGTGTAAGTTTGTTAACTGGTTGAATGTTCTAAATCAGAGTACCGAAAACCTTAGATAAGCTGTGTAATTTTTCTGTTTGTGAAATTACAGAGTGGAATAAAATAATCATTTGGAGGAATTTAAAATGTAATTTACAATTCAGTTTTGAAATATACAGAATTAATCATGCCAACACTAGTGACTAGACAATTTTAGGTGTGTTCTATCTTCTGCGGACAGAGATAATGAAGGTCAAGCAGTCGTATAACCAGACAGATATACATTTAGATATCAATGATGTTCTTTAACATTTAGAAAGTCGAATGAATTAAAAAATGATGCCTTAATACAAAGACAAGCTTATTTACAATTGCTGCTCAACTGTTTAGAAATTGATGCAGAAAAAATATTGCCGCATACTCTTTGATTTGCAGCCTTCATGATTCAATGTTTTAATAGCAACAATAGTTTCTGTGCTTGATTTTTAAAAATAAAATTCAGTCGAATGGCATCAATGATCTCCACTGACATATTTGATCATAAAATTTAGAAGAATTACTCCTCAGGTTAATTGAAACAAAAGCTCAAAATCATCTCTATTTTGTATGTTGGAAAATATTCATATGCTTTACGTCTTACAATGGCACAAATTGTATAACCAGATGTAAAGTGCCCGATGCCCGTGAGTGAATTCAGATTTCTCCACATTACTAATGAAAATTTTACCATAGAAATGGAATTCGTCAAGAAAAGTGTGGAAGGTTTACACTAACTAAATGTTCCGTTTAAATACAAAAAATGGTTCATCTCCTTCTGATATCGGTTTTGGCTCCTTTGTATTCATTTTTGTTCTAATTTGTTCATTGGTTATTTTCTTTATAATATATTTGCGATACAGTTTGTTAAGTTACGCTCATTTTATTTTATTATCATATTATATGTATGTACTGTTGAGGCGACCCAACTACAATAAGAAAAAAACTGAAAGAAGATTAGGATAGCAAAAAGTCTATATTATAAAAAAACCTATTTGTCCCCCATTATATTAATGTGCACCTATATAGTAACGATTTTCAAGCTGTCTCGCAACAAAATAGAGAAGTTTACCTAAACTTTTTGCTGGAATGATTTCTATGGTTTGTCTGTAAAACTGATGATCGCAGCTATATTTGCAGTTTCAACAAAGATTTCCAATTCTCGGAAACTGTTTCGAGACTTTTTCCTGTCTGAATACTTAACATCAGATACTACATGATTCAACAGAAAGCATATATTTATTTCTGCCTGGCTGCGACTTCGTTACAACGCACGGTACAATCAATTTCGTTACAATGCATGGTACAATCAATTTCGTTACAACGATGGTACTATTAAAATGCTATTATCTGTAAAATGTCACTCATTTTTAAAATGAGGCTGTCCCTCACAGCGAACTATAGCTTATTAAGGAAAGTGAAAAATTAGTACTTGGAAGTTTCAAATGTATCTTTCGTTTGTATAAAGAACGTCATAAATCGTTTTCTATGCTTATTTCGGTGACTTGATGCAATAGGTCGACAATCATTCACATGAAAAAGCGTAACTGACCTGTCTTATCGATAAAACAAGCTCATTCTCGCTAGATTTTATTGTTTTGCATCATACAAAGCAGGTTTTCACTTAAGCTATAGTTTTAACTTCATCGAAAATCCAAAAACGTATAAAATAATTAAAAAAATAAAAAATAGAGAACGAGATATGATGATCTCACGACTTCTCTCCGACACAACCCAAGGTCTTTATTATAGAACAAATACAGTCTGATATTTGTTCAAGTCTGATAGATGTATTTGCCAATTTTGGTTTCATGGTTGACGTCATATGCAATAGACCATTTCCAAAAGACCGGTCAGATGGCCTAAGTGATTAGAGCGTCCGCCTCGGATGCGGGAGGTCACAGGTTCAAACTCCGGCCAAATCAAAACAAAGAGTTATTAAAATGGTTTTTAAAAAATTTAAAAAGTTAGTACTAGGAATGGTTGTCCATGTGTCAGGATAATGTCACTCGATGGGACATGATGCCATATGTGTGCGGCATGATTGACAAGTGCTAAACATCAATAACAACAGCCGCATTGCAAATATCGCAGCGATGACTCAAATTGTTAAAACTACGTTACAAATTTAAACACACACATATTAATAAACATTGATTGTAAGGCATGCGACTAAAACTGAACATTCGCAAGTGTTGCCGTGTAATTGCACTATGTTTCCATATCTCAAACACGTAGTCTTCAATTTCTTGTGTATTGTGATTATCACTGGGTGCCATTTCTAAGCTCCAAATGCTTTTGAATACAAATTGTGCTGTCTTTCATAATACGAGTAAGTAAACCTGACAGACAGAGAATGGAGCCGTTTTGACACGGGATCTGAAGAAAAATAATTAATATTCAATAAATAGTGTTTTGACAGGATTTTAGTGCACATTTCCTCTGGAGTTTTATTGAAAGAAAACAATATTGACTATTGTTAATTTTAAAAAAAATATTAATTCATATTTACGCAATCGTAGTTGGTATAGTAGTAGAACCACCTATTTCCCACATTATACAATCTCATTTCCCAGCAATGAAACTTCTTGTCAATTATAGTTTCCTATTGGCCATTTTATAAATAATTTTATTATTTGCAAACTGGGTGAAAAAAATTTTTGTATGAGATATACATTTAGATTAAGAATTAATAGTGTTTATTATGATTTCTGTGATAAAATAAGTAATTAGCGAAAAGACACCAAAGAGGACGCGTTTGAAGTATCGCATGAAACATAAACTCGTGGAAAAAGAAACGTTTTTCTTTTCTTTCACACTTGCAACAGGATAAAACATATCTGAAGGTCTGTACTAAGAATTAACTAACAAGAAATTATGTTCAATTATGCCTAACCCGCTTCACAATCGCCAGTAAATGTCACAATATTACAAGAGACAACAAATGTCACAAACGCCGATAAATGTAAGGCCAACTTGTGGTATTTCTGAAATTTCTTACATTTATGGAACTTAACATGTTTCATAGCAAGTCCATTTCATTATCTTTATATTTTTCTTGTAATCACGATATCTAAAAGATGATTACGAAATAAAAAGAACAATATTGGAATGATGGGTGATATATTTCAAAAGATGCTCAGCCAGATAAAAAAGATGAATATGGTAAAAAAAAAACGTTATTACATTGGAAACAACAACCATCCACAAATCGTTGTATGATGATTGCCATGAATTTGACCAGCTGAAACAGTTTGCACCCAAATCTCGCTGCCCTGACCAACATCTAGAACGAATGCACGTGTGACTGACGCGAAATGATTAGCGCCGGTGGCATCTGCTAGAATGTCATTTACAGCGACACCATCTTTGACTAATTCAAAGTATTGAGCGTGCTGCGGCGAAGACATAGCCGTAACGCTGAAGAAGTAAATTCCATTTACGGGTGCAATAAATATTCCTGTGTTTCCATGGTATGCACTGCCGATATTAGTAACAACGTGATCGAATACGATGGGATGTTGTTGGCCCAGGTTACTAGGCTCCCAAACGGAGACGGTGGCATAGAAAGCAACTTTACCAACTTGATTGTCTTCTGAAAGTTAAAATGCAAGATTAATTCCTTTTATATTCTGTCATAACGCAATGTTTGATTTCATCAATCCAAAACGGAAGATTTATTGTTATGATAGAATATATTTATTACGAAAATAACGAATTTGAGTTTATAGTTTTAACTGTTAAGAATATTCCCGTTTAACCTTAAATTAATATTGCTGTTTTATATGGTGGATAAGCCGAAAAAATAATATTGCCATACTCACTCTTAATTTTGGTTTTCGTCTCTCGCTTTGCATCTAATAGGTATCTTGTGCCAAATATTGATTCATTGTCATTAAGAATTTGCTGCCTGGACTTGTTAGATGGTTCGGTAACTCGAGTCGTTGTTTCATTTCGATGCATCTCTGTATCTCCGTCTCTTATGGCAATATTTGCTTCTTTCCATTTCATTGCTTTTTCCTCAAGCTGTTTATTTTTTTCTGCCTGGATACTGGCCATTCCTCTCAGGTCTGAAATACTTTTTGACATTTCCTTAATACTTACATATCGGTCTTTAAGTTTGGTCTGTTGCTCTTTAAGTAATATTTCAAGAATGTCATTTCTGGCTCTCTGCTGATCCAATTCATTTTGAAGCTTTTGCAGACCTTCTGAAAGGGTCTTTTCCAGGAGGGCGATCCGATATTCCAGGTTTCCGGTTGGAAAGTATCCGGAGTTATTCTTTGGCCAGAACCGCTGAAAGAAATGTTCTCGATTGCTGTCCAGACCGTAAAGTGTGCTTGTTAATAATGCTAAGAGCAGCAAAGGCGTAATATACATCATTTTCACTCTTTCCTATGTGGCTTTTTCTTATCAAATGTAATGCACCATATATATCATTATCTCTGACACGTAATGTACTTGTGACCTCTCTGCCCTTCTGCTCCCTACTTGTATTCATTTCCACTTACAGGAAACAAGTCCGCTGTCGCATCCGAATTATACGTTGGTCAAGAAATAGGTGGGGTGTGAGATGATACAGTTTCAAAGTACACAAACACACATACATACACTCGAATAATTTTGTTACATAAACCCAACCCTACGCCAGAATTTTTAACGATTACCCTAATCCACAAATACTAAACTGTTTCTTAACAAAACCAGACAACCAACTCTCAATTTAAAATAAATGAAAAATTAGTCCACCAAACCTAAATTTGCAGAAAAGCAATTAATCATCGATACTATAATTTTAAAAAAGAACTGAGACCAACACTTTATTTAAAAGGAAGAGGATAAAAGAAAAAAGTCTATTATATAAAATGTGAACTTCGTTAGAAATTAAACAGTATTCGGTGCAAGAATAACTCCTCTTTTCCGATAATTTTTGCCTTTTTCTGTATAGAACACTTTTGTAATTTAGACCAAAAAAAACCAGAGATTAAAATGCACATGTGCAAGATGGTCATGCAAACAGCTAAAAGACGGACTAAGACTTTTATCGCTTGAGAAAGTCAACGAAATATTGTATAAATAAATAATGGACTTCAATAAATATATTTAGTTATAATTTATACGAAGCTACCATTAATCATGATGTCATTTATAAAATATATGTATAGCATGAACGCTGTACCAACGATATGCAAAATGTATACATTTTTTATTTAAAGGAAGCGAAGCTTGTATATCATTGATACAGCGCACATACTATACATATATTTTATTTATATCTCATGCAAATACATATATATATGCCCATTGAACGGAGTTAAGATTTATTACAAGCAATTGTGTATTGACCATGTGAACGCCACTCAACTCATTCCTCACATCCCTGCCGAATGTGTCCGCAACAAATGTAGTTCTGTACCCTTTATGGCTATTCAAAAACATGATAAGTTGACTAGCTCCTTGTTTGAGTTTCTATATTTATTCTAATTGATTAACTCATTATAAGAAACCCTTATGATTTAAACATGAAAACTGGTTTTAATGAAAAAGTAGTGCACTACAAACACTAAACGCTCAACCATTAGTAAAAAGGTGAAATGAGAAACCAACAAGATATAATTAAAATAGTCAATATATTTACAGTCGATCTAAGTCAGTATTCTGCTTTAATTAACAATACTACCGAACTATAAGTGTTTATCTCCGCGACTAGCATAGCAAGATGTGATCTACAATTCATAAAATGACGAGAGTATAGGATTTTCGCTTGTGCCATATGACGATGTCTCTGGAACTATGAATGATGGTAAATGTGAAATCAAACCTACCATAGGAAATGAGAGAGAGAGAGAGAGAGAGAGAGAGAGAGAGAGAGAGAGAGAGAGAGAGAGAGAGAGAGAGAGAGAGAGAGAGAGAGAGAGAGAGATTGAGCTTTGGATATTTTCAAATTTAATTAGTAATAATCGTTTTTAGAACAGTATAATAGATTTAAGAAACAACAACAATAAACATTCAATACCCTATCGTATACTTGCCTTGTAACCCAAAAATTTACCGCATTTTGTAGACATGCTGTAGAAACTTTGTGTCATTGATGATATAAATACTAGGTAAATCTCAAGGATAACGTAAGCATACCGTTACAAAGAATCATATTCTTGTAGGTTACTGGGTCTAAGTTCATTTTCAATGGTTCATCCATCCCAAATTATTTTTCTCTCCCACTCCAGATTTCCGCATATTTTCTCCCTAATGCACAAGAGGAGGGGAAACAGAAAGCAGAAAAGAGTGCGATGAAATTGTGTAAAATATTAAATTCATTAGAAAACGGGGATCAGTATTACGTTTAATGGTTATTTTCCTACGTTAATAATGATTAATGAGTAGATATTCATCATTGACCTACAGTTCTGGAATCAGCAGCACACCGTTTCAAGAATATTTATATATGTGCAATACTTTGCCAAGGGCGAATCACAATTTTATATTCAAATAGTATTGGTGTATCAAATTGCTTTATACCAACACTTAAAAGCGATGTTTGTTTTAATGCATGTGTTATAAATATGTGTGGTTTAGCGATTTTACGATGAAACATATATTAAGTTGTGGATAATGTACTTGTGCTTGAAGATGGGAGGGTGGGTGGTTTAGTGTTTGGAAGGAAAGACTAATTTGATAAGGGACTGGAAAATATGTGTTATATACTAATCACACAAGACAGCTTTATACGACGAGAAGTCTGTCCGTATTAGACGTTATCTGGATATGGTAAAATGAGTTAAAAGCAGATATGTTGTCATGCACTGTTTGTCATCAATTTTGTCTGAAGCTGTGAACATCGATATGCACCTACATATAACACACAATTCTTTCTTTTCACATTTTTAAAAGACGTTCTATATACCTTTTATGACATTATATTGGTAAAAGAAAAGAGTGCAATGAATTATCGAGAGATACAATATCGATAAATTATTCATTTCGTATCTCTAAGATACATGGAGATTTACAGAGTATAAAATGCCTTCACCTTTGCTACATTTGTATTACGTTTTATACTATAATATCTTCCATTAAAATAATTGATTGTATGTCCATTCCTGCCATCACAAGATGGTAGATCAGTTCGTGCTATCCCAAGTTGTCCCAAGTCATGTGCAGTTGAGTTACACTTCAGACAAAGAACACTTAGATTAACAATTAGATCTACTGTAACAGCTATTCCATTAACAAAAACCAGTGCAGATTCCATTAAATGGTTTAATTTAGCCGACAAATGGTTTGTACGTACATGGAACTATTTATAAGCAGATGCAAAAATATTATAGACACATAACTATTTGATTAACAGCCTTGAAACAAAAAAATTCCTAAATTTATTATATTAAGAGTTATAGAAGGTAAAAAAGCATGAAAAAGGTTGGTATATTAAACTAATATAGCTAAAAAAAACTCCATTAAAATGACAATTTCATAGACAGTAGTTTTTCTGCATAACAGCACTATTATGGTATTAGATTCATTTGGAACCGTAACAATTTTCCTGTATGTGACAAACATAAAAACACATCAGATCATTAGATACGTCATAAGGTCAATTAGGGCAAAATTTTGGTGACCAAAGATTCCAAACATATGTCAACGTGATTCAATGTATGCGCTTTAGTGTAATAGCATAAATAATCTTTAAAGGCTAGATTGTAAATAAAACAGTGCTTTGGGTCACATATTTAACTTCTGAACCAGCAACAATGATTCGTTACTCACTGTAAACTGTCACTATAATACACACAGAAAACCACACCCTAATGTTCATTTTCTAACAAATAAACTATCTCCCTTAAATCGATACAAGAATGCTTAAATCTACCTCTGCATCACCACTAAGTGCGAAAAGTAATGCTCTAAAATAGACTGAACTATATTTGTCGGTACTGATCAGGAACTAATAATTCTAACCTTTTACTTCTTCCAATAATGTGCTGGACTTTTCAGGAACGTACTCCCACATGATGTGAAATTAGGTGCATATGATGAAAGGTCCAGGTGCAGCTACAAACAGGTTACAACTATCTCTGGTTGGAAGCTAAGCGATCCCCACGCCATGCCCTGATCAGAAAGCATCGATGGATTTGGCGTTGACTAGGTTGGTTAGTAGGGAGTTCTACATGCGGATTCCAGATGGGAAGAAGGAGTCCTTGTATGAAGGGGGTGAGAATTATGCGTGAATGTCCTCTAGTGTAAGTTCCTTTTTGGTGGAGGTATGGTGCCGTTAGGATGTTAACTAGCTGGTGTACAATCCGGTAGATCATAACCAGCTTTCGCTTGATGTCGGACTTTTTTGAAGCTCTTCCCATCCCAAATGTTGGTGCATGGTGGTGCTACTTATACTACTTATGAACATAAACGAATTCATGTCAACAAAGATAGTGGATACAGATTACATTAGGAAAAATTGTTCAATGAGTTGAAATATACAAGTAGTACCATCCAAATATTATGATTTCATAATACACATTGTTCAACAATTTATTTTCCAATGCTTCACAAGATGGGTTTTCACAGGAGTTGTGTAGTGTGAAGAACATATTAATTTAAAGAGGATTTGCCAACATGTTAGTTCTAGAGTATGCCAAAATACCATTTATTGTCTTGGGTCATAACCATATTATTTACGGAAGGGGGATAGCGGGGACAATGTTTTTCTTACAAGATAATTTTGTCTATTAATGCCTTAAGCTAATTTAGTTTCATCAACACATATACCAGTAATGGATATACTGCGGTTTTCTAATAGAAATCAGGGAAAAATATTTTTTCAAGCTATTTGACAGCCCGTATTTTTTAATCCAAAACCCACCACTACCCACCTACAATCTGATTTACCTGGTCGATCTCCCATGGTCTCCGAGCTCTCTTTAATTTATGTGTAAAATATATAAAATTCTCGGAACTGAATTGTGGAATAGGTTTCATAGGATAGTTTTCACCGGAAACAATTTGCTTAACTTCAAAGTCCGATTCGAATGTGTTTAGACTCAAAAGAAGGCAAGAATGGGCATATAAAGCATTGTTAAGCTGCAATAGATAGTGTAATGAATAATAATAATAATAAAGGTACAATACAGAGTTTATAATTTGGATTTTGATTTTACTCGTTCTAACCACACCTTTTAAAATGTTGAATATATCATGCTGACAAACTGGGAGAGGAGGGCTGTATTGGACGGGTATGGAACCCGTGAACCATGGCTCACAAGTCTAATGCTGTCCCTCTGGGCAACCGAAGGTCTAATTTATTGAGGTGAGCAAAAAAATATAAAGGCTCAGTTTGTTTTTTAATTATTTATTAAAATCCATGCTTTTAAAACATCTTTAAAAAGACTGTTACCATTATCCTCGTCCACAAGTCAGATTTTATTGGGTAAAAGTCGTGACATAAACTGAACAATCAATATTTGAGTGTTTCTAGGGGTCATAAAGGATGATTATTTGCATGTAGTGCATGACTTCCTCAACGACAGGTCAGAAATTTATCCAAACGTTATATGTGTTCACAGAGCTCACCGCATCAGCAAACGACCGAAAAGTAGGAACACAACCAGCAATAGAAATAATAACAGTCGTTCTGATAAAGTGAGACAGGCCAATGATAGCCGTCTTGCCAGGCAATCACGATACCGAATAAATATTATCAAATGGTCTAAACGGAATTACACCAAATTGGGCATTAGTAGCGATAATCTACAATAAATTACAGAAACTCAGAAACTGTTACTAAGTTAGCAAAGTGGTTGAAAACCAAGCAACAACGATCAAACGTTACTATATAGTCTCAGGCGAAATTAACTGTGAATGATAAAGCAATCAAAGATGATATTTTTTAGATCGGCACCAAATCATTAGACCCGGAAGACGAAGCAGCATAAGGGTGTCCCTTGGTGTTTTGGTAAATACGCAGAAGCCTCTCGAATACGGGAAATAAGTTCTGAAAGTGATTTTAGCGATGATAATGATGATAATGACGTTAAAAAAAACGTTGTTGTGACTGCAACCGTTTTAACCAAAAATGCTCGATTTGAATTTTGCAGAGTGGCAGGTGATGTCGACATACAGCAGATGACCCAAGCAAGTATCGTAAATCCTGTAGAAAAGGGTCATGGAACAATGTTATGGAAAGAATACGCAGAACCAACATTTAAACTGCCACAGAATTCTGACGGTGACCAAAGACCTCCGCGCATCGAATTACATTTATGAGTACATTGAGTGCTGAAAGGGTGATCGTAATGATTATCCAAAGTCAAAATTAAATAAAACCCCAAGCATAGGTAAATCAAGTCTCTCATATGACCACTCCGTTGGCCTAAGTGGTAAGGGCGTCCGCTTCGAATGAGGGATGTAGCGGGTTCGAACAACTGAATAAGTCGTATCAAAGACTAGCATCTATATCATTTATATATATATATATATATATATATATATATATATATATATATATATATATATATATATATATATATATAAAGAGATCGTGTTTAAGATAAAGTATTCAAAGAATTGATCCTGTAAATAGAGCTCTGAGAAGGAGAAACAGTATAAAAAGGAGAGTACATCATGTAAAAGGGTTAAATCATCTATGGCATATCGATATTAACCACAAACTGATACACTGGCGAATCACTTTTTACGGAAATAATTGATGGCTACAGCCGAATGATTACATTTATCCATGTAGCTACAGTAACAAGGCACAGACTTCATTTTCTGAGAAGGCAGTGAATATGTGTGGTCTACCGCACAGGGTAAGAGAAAACATAGAAATTACTAGATTTATGATAATAAGACATAGAGGCAACATAGATAGCTTTATTGCTGGTTTCAGTCAGCGTGTAGAAAGAATGTGGGGTTGTTACATGTTGGCTCTTACAAATGTAACAAAAGAGTGAAGTCAACAAGCCTTGTAAATTTTAACAAAATAATTTATTTCCCTAGAAAGCATAGTAAAAATATGAAAATGGACTTACGGTTTGTGAAAATAAACCAAAAATTAATCATAGAATTGAAAAATATTAGTCCAATCACTAAACAGTTCTAATTGAACCCAGGTTCGAATCTCGATGAAATTCCACTATGGAAGACGATGACGTCAGATGAGGTCGCTGTAGTGATGGCAATAATTCTTTGTTGAATTTTGTGAATCAAGAATAATATTCCAGCTTTAGAATTAAACATAATTTCAACTGAATGTCATTGTCCAAGACTTTGATGAAAAAGCACTTATTTTTTAGAGAATAAAATTGTTCTTAAATAACAAATGGCAACATCACAAAATACCTCTGGACTCCTAAAGGTATTATTTTACGACTGAATAAATTGATGACGATTGGTTGTTTTAAGCCTCAAATTTAGATCACATGACAGTTCCTGTGACAGGCTACGTGATTTCTAACTTGATCATCGCAATAAAAAAGTGTCGTTTGTCACGTAGCTTAGAATAGCCATATTTAAAATATTAGATCCTTACGCTAGAAAAGAATAATAAAAAAAAAACTGTTTACAATATGGATAATATGTTGGCCGGACATGATATTGGGAATGACCAATCATTTCCACTTGCAAGATCTATGAACCAGTGTGCGCTAAATATGATGATAATGTAATGCCTTTTACGTTCTAACTAGACTGAATAGTTTTCAAGAAAAATCAAATTCCGTGAAAATAATCATTATAAAAAGTGTAATCAATCAAAAAAAAAAACAAAATTAATTTAAAATTAACACACAAGCAATTTAATTACATATTCTTAACAGGAGAACCTAACAAAGTCGTCTCTAGATTAAGCAGTGATCTGTTGAAATTCACGAAGGAGCACAGCTTGTTATTGTTGTTGTTGTTGTTGTTGTTGTTGTTGTAGGGTTTAACGCCAATTTTCAGCACATCTGAGACTTAAACCCACGCAGACAGATGTGAGATGGAAGTGATCTATAATGGAGAGCGCTTTAGACCACTCTGTCACTCGGAGCCCCAGCACAACTTGTTAGACTTCAGTGAAGAGAAACGTATCTTTGTTTTACACAAATGTTGCGAGTTTATTGAATATTGGACTCACCACGGATTAACAACGGCAGGAAATAGTGACGAACAAAAGACTGTTTTCCTTATTTCTTTGTATGTATGTATGTATGTATGTATGTATGTATGTATGTATGTATGTATGTATGTATGTATGTATGTATGTATGTATGTATGTATGTATGTATGTATGTATGTATATATGTATGTATGTATGTATGTATGTATGTATGTATGTATGTATGTATGTATGTATGTATGTATGTATGTATGTAATATGAACCAGGGTGCGCTAAAAATGATGATAATGTAATACTTTTTACGTTCTAATCTAATGGTGGACATTGGCGGTGTGAATAGAGTGACAGTATTTATGGTAGGAAACCGGTAAATTGCACAATGGAATAAACAAGATACCGTTTGTGTCGCCATGGTGGCAAATGTGATGCTGTTCAACTGGCGTGATGTGCCTTGAAACCATGGATTGAGTGTCCTAAGGTGGCATAGTTAAAATAGTTCTCTATGTTAGGGGATAGTTGTATAGTTTGTACTGTGTGAACGCTACGGAAAATTGATGAAGAGAATCTATGCAGACGTGCTGTTAATATATATTTGGCAAGTTGGAAAATATGTGGTCTTGCATTGATTAGAGTAAACTTTATGCATAGAATGGACACTCTGCGCTTTGTAATTTACAACTGAAGTTACATAAAAGTCTGGAAATTTTGGGGTAAACTTATTACTTCTAGCAGGAATCGTACCATGGCTTGACACCGCTCTGTCAAGCAAAGACTCCTGGCTTGTATCAATATTATATGATGTAAAATAGCCTGCTCTAAATCATGCTTGTTCTTTGGCCAGTAGTTCGTTTTCCTTCACAAGAATAAGTTTTAGGCTAATGTTTAATCTGGTCGCCTGCATATGAATTTAAATACACCTATCTAATTTCATGTGCTTACATCAGGTCGACAACGGTCAAATTATGCTTATAAGGCTATAAAAAGTGCATTTCCAAATTTAGCTTAAATGTAAAAATAAGTAATGTATTTCTGTTCAAGCCTGAACATTTCAGCAGATGGCCAACATATCAAGACAAATATGCATACTGGGTTATATTTGTGTATATTCAATAGTTTATGCTCGATCGTGCAAAGAAGATCTTTGAAACAAGATGTCTAAGCTCAAAAAGTTCAAAGATACGCAAACAAAAAAACCAAATGAAAACTTGATGAACATGCCTGAGAATGTAACTATGATCAAAGATACAAAATTTACGACTCTGAGTTCAATACTGTTATCGTACTAAGACGGATTAGGGACAGACGGGAGTACAAGAGTACGTTTGTATGGATTGACATCAGAAAACAGTATGCCAGCTTCTTCTATCCCAGTAGCAGCAAAATCGAAAACAAGAGTGCTTGTAAAAATATAAATTTCCATCCTCATTTATTTTATCCAACTGACTCCGTTAAATGCTCAAAAGCACATTAATAATTCACAATATTTGTTCCCAAGCACTTTGATTGTGGTAGGAAGAAATTTCAAATTAGTCTACCTTACTTAGAACTAATTGCAATTCACTTAATCAGCTTTTATATTTAATATAATTGGATGATCTCTTTTATAATCGGATGATCTATTTATATCTAATATAATCGGATCTTTTCTTTGTAAATGTGGATCTGTCAAAAGTATAAAACACTTCTGTTCTTTCTTGTATTTATTGCCAGAAACAACGCATCGAACTGTTTCAATCACACACACCATATGGTCAATTTAATTTGAATACCATCTTCTATGGTGATACTATGTATCTGATTGAAGTAAATATTCGTATGTTTTATGGCACTTATACATTTATATATGTAACTCATACATTTCTTTATGGCACTCATATATTTATTCAAGTAAAACATATTTCCTAAAGCGCATACACTTCTCTGAGTCATAAACAGTACTAAACATCAATTTATTTATTTATTTATTTATTTATGTACTTTTTAATTTTTTTTGTTTTTGTTCCTCCTCTTTCTTTGTTCCGTATTTCTTTCCAAAGTTTTGAAGTTTTTTAAACACATTTTAATTGACATTTCTCCTTCTAAATTCTTTCTATTTGTTTCCTTGTCTATCACCCAATCCCTCGCTGTCCATTCTCGTTTTTATATACTTTGGCTAGATGCTAATGTTTAACATTCTTCACTTTGACTATGGAATACTTTAATAGTTTCTATTTTGAACGTTGTATCATCTGCCAGATCAACAATATATATATATATATATATATATATATATATATATATATATATATATATATATATATATATATATATATATATAATGTTTGTGTCGTACAAGGAGAAGAACATTATACTCCATAGATTTTCTTTCTAAACGATTGCCTTCTATTTTGTAAATTTTGTAATTTCCAGCTACAAATTTACTAAGTCAAATATGTTTTTAAAAAATGTCACAATAGAACAAGAGCCAATACACTCCACAAAAGCCAGGAAGTGTACCTTGTGAGATGCAAGAAAAATATTTAAATTCAATTTTATTTTTTTCGTAGTCATGGTATCTTAAAAATGATTACGAAATAAAAAAAAACAAGATTGGAATGATGAATGATATATTGGAAAATACGCGCCAGCAGATGACAAATGTCGGCTGTAAAAATAAACATTATTACACTGGAATTAACAGCCACCCACAAAAGGTTGTGTGATGATTACCTCGAATGTAACCAGCCCCAACAGTCCGGACCCAAATATTGCTGCCCTGAGGAACCTCCTGAACGAATACATGAGCCTCGGTTTTGGATTCAGTACCAGTTCTAAAGTCATCAGCCCAAAAGTGATTTATAGGTACACCATCCATGACTATTTCAATTATCTGACTTTTCTGCCCCGGAAACAAGGCAGTAACGGTGAAGAAGTAAATTCCATGTACGGGTCCAACAAATATTCCTGTACTTCCATGGTATGATCCGCCCAGATTTTTGACAACGTTATCAAACACGATGGTTTGATGTTCACCCAGGTTAATTACGTTAGTAACCGATGCTAAGGCATAGAAAGCAATCTGATGATCTCTAATTTGTTCTGAAATATAAGAGACGGCATTATTTCATGCCTATGTTGTTGTAATGAATATATTGATTTCATTAATATAAACTGAAGATGTAATAATAGAAACTATTTGCTACGAATATATTGAATTTTATTTTGATTGTTTTTGAATATACTAACCTAGATAAAAGATTTCTTGCCCACATTAAATCCAATTCCTATAAAATGTTATGACTAACATTGACGTGTCAGTGTTAAAAAAAAATAAATATAAACATTATTATGTCATTCATCTAATAGTATTTAAGGTCAGTTTCTAACTTTAAAAATATTATTTATTGACACACTCACTCTTAATGTTGGTTTTCATCTTTCGGTTCCAGTCTAACACGTCCGGTGTGACAAGTCTTGATTCCTTATCATTGACAATTTCTTGCCTTGACACGTTAGATCGCTCGGTAACATGATTAGTTGCTGCATTTCGATACATTTCTGTATCGCTATAATTTACGGAAATATTTCTATTTCCACATTTCATTGCAAATTCCTCCAGCAGTTTAATCTTTCGTGTTTAGATACTGGCTGTTTCCTTCAACTGTGCATTACTCTTTGATAGAGCAGCAGGGGGGGGGGGCGAACCCTACAAAATTTTGCGACAAAATCGATTAAAGCCTCAGAATGCCAAATGGATCCTTCCTACGAAATCTCATATTTTAACCAAAAAAAAAATAAAGACCCCATTTGTAAAATGGAGCCTTAGCGATTTTGTCATAAATACATTGTCATAACCACCCTCAAAATTGCTGCCATCTACGTCGCAAATATGTTGTCATCTCGCCCCTCCTTGCTGCTGATTAATACAAATTATTTAACCAAATATTTGATCAAGTCCAATACGATATCGTGACCGAGGGTCGTGTAAATTTATTGTTATAAATCCATATGGGACTGACTGAGCATGACTAAAGTAATTTTTAAATCCATTGAAGTCCATATCGGAACACCATGTCTGCCAAATATTTCGTAGCGTATGTGTATCAACGCCATTGAATACAGCAAGAATATTGCAGTTATCGCGAATCACTTTTGGAATTTGAGTGTAGCGTTGAGTGACATATATCACGTCAGTGTTTTTATGCCTACCTCGTGAAAATATTCTAGCAGGGTTCTTTTGATTATCTAACATTACATCATCGTACACTACAAGATTGTTTATGTCTCCATCGAGATCTTCTACTGATGGTGCATCATTAATATCAGTAATAAAGTCGATTAAACTTTCACCTTTAATTTCTGATGCATTTTCATTATAATCTTTTAGCACATCATAGCACCGTTGATCATCTACGGATGGGGCAACTAAATATAATTTATCCCATTTCATAAATCGCATTATCAAATTAAGCAGCAATTGTGTTTTACCCGATCCAGATGGTCCGATTATAATGGCACGGACAGAATTCGGAAGCGCTGCGTGGTGTTTTACCGGTTCTCTTCTTTTAGTCGCTGAAAAATCAATTATATTCATAACTCTATATATAAATTATGGATTTATATTGTGTTAAATGTAAACAGCGGACAGATACAACCGATCAGACAACCAATACAACTAAAAACAATAGACTAACGCTTACTGGTAAGTGTGTAACATGTGGTACAAAAAATTTAGATTTTTAAAGAAAAGCAACTCGGAGGTGATATTGCCGCAAAACTTGGAAAACTCCCCGGAACCCCATGGGCAAAATACCCCGGAGAAAAACATCTTCCAGGATATAGTTACTGTGGTCCCGGAACGAGATTAGATATCATACTTGATGATCAAAATCAGCCCCGGCCTGGTGAGTATCCGATAAATGCTATTGATAAGGCATGTCATGCTCATGATGTTGCATATAAAAGCAATAATTTGCAACAAAGACATCTCGCGGATGTAAAATTAATTCATGCGTTAAATGCTATTCCCGATAAATCCTTCAAAGAAAAATTGGCTTCATGGTTGGTCAAATCAGCTATGAAAGGCAAATTGGTGTTAGGTGCTGGTAATTAAAAACACCAGAGTTTTTATAGTATGGAATCTATTTATTATTCTCCGAAAGGATACTGGAAGGGTAAAGCAGCAATTAGTAAACTCGCTAACGTTGCAAAAGTGAAAAAGTCCACTGCGGAAGATTGGTTATCCAAACAAGCTATATGGCAAATTTATCTACCACCGCCTAAACAAATTAATTATTCTCATTTTGATGTTACCGTACAAAATGAAGTTCATCAGGCTGATTTATTGTTTTTACCACATGACCATGGTTACAAATACGCGCTAACTGTAGTTGATATTGCGAGTCGATTTAAACAAGCAGAACCATTGAAAACAAAGTCAGCTTCTGAAGTCGCTTCTGCATTTGAAAGGATTTATCGACGAGGTCCTCTAAGATGGCCAAATCTATTACAAGTTGATCCTGGCAAAGAGTTTCAAGGTGCTGTTCTATCAACAATGAAAACTCATAATGTTACAATACGACAGGGACATACTGCGTTACATCGTGATCAGGCAATTGTAGAACGATTTAATCGAACTCTTGCAGAACGGTTATTTGGATATCAATATACAAAAGAATTCATCCAAGAAAAACGATCTCGTGAATGGGTCCAAAGGTTACCGAGTGTAGTTGCAGCGTTAAATAACGAGATTACTCGAACTATTAATATGAAACCAAATATTGCAATAAAAAAATCTATACCCGAACAACCACAGCGGGTTAGCACTCAGCCACTTCTCGGTGATGTTACTGTGAGATACTTATACGAACCAGGAGAACTTGAAGGTGGTAAAAGAAGAGCTACTGATCCTATATGGAGTGTTACTACGCATAAAATTTCAACTATAACGCGATCAACTGGTAGACCTCCAATCTACAGATTGGATTCAACTGCATCTCAGCGTGGTTTTACACGCGAACAACTACAAGTCATTCCGGACGATACTCAATTACCGCCACATGGTCTTAACTAGCTCCGTTACGTCTATTACACTCAAGACAGGTCAACATCACATTGTTTCTGACATGACCAAGACTGTTATTTTTTCTGTCTACGGTGAATTGTCGAGGGTCTTTATCCGAATACTGCCAGTGCATTATACAATTGTAACTGGCGCAGTGATTATTCTGTTGTTCTTTTAATGCGATTATTACTTCAGCATCAATATCAAATTCTCGTTGGTTTTTTTTTGTCCTGCTGTTTGTAACCAGAGAGTTTTTTATTAATGATGCTAATATCAGTGTTATCATCGTTTGCATTAAAATCATCATCGAAAACAATCCTTCGTAGTTGATTTATTCGTCGTACTCTGGACACTGCGAGATAGACTAAATTTTAACATTCAATGCGATTATCAACTATCCAAACAATTGTATCCGTGATGGTCAATCCTTGTGACGAGTGTATTGTTGTTACATAACCAAGCGTCCATGGTGATTTATCAGCGCATAATGCATCTTTTACAGCATTGATATCAACTAGCACAATATCATTTAACACTAGAATCTGTTTCTCCGTCTGGCCTGGAATTTCAACTTCAATATTCTGCTTTCGTGTATCCAATGGTCTATAACACAACGGTACTGGAAACGTTGGGAATTTTTTCTTGTGTAGCTCAGACAACTTTTTCTGAAGTGCGTCTCTGACTATCTTTCTACTTGCTACTACAAAATCATTTGGTCTCCATGTTTCCCAAAAATCATTCATAGGCGTTTCTGAAATTATTTCACGCACTACTTCACATTGAATTCTATCGGGTTGTAATCTAATTAGTTTTTTAAACTCACATAACTGCTCATCGAGTGCTCTATAGTCAGTATCAATTTCTTCGTAATAATCAACAAATCCTTTTAACCAATTATGTGGACTTCTACCAACAAATGGTGGTGGTTGACCATGATCGCCGCACAATATAACTTTTGTATTATTTTGCAATAACCAATCAAGAAACATTTTTAATACATCTTCTGAAACAGTACATGCTTCATCCCAAATAATAACCGCTGGAATAAATTTCTCACCCATTCGCTCAGGAGTCCAAGCATCGCCCTTGTATCGAAAAAAACTATGATACGTGCAAGCTTCAACGGAAAATCATTTGGATTTTTGGCGTTGTTTTATCTCTCTCGCTAGTCTATGGGTTGGTGTGAGTACAATCATGGACGTTCTCTCTCGATATAATTCTATCACACGTGTTGTCTTTCCAGATCCACCACAACCGTTTATATAAACTGTTTTATATCTACAAATTGGATCTGATATCGGTGGTGCTTTAGACATAGAAAATCCTTCGGATTTTTCACTGATAGAATTATCGTTTTTCAGGTAACTGCTTTTAATCTCAACGTCTGCTGATTCAGAATAATCGCATTGTATTTCACGTTTAATTCGCCATGTTCCCCAAGTCTCTTCGCTATTAGTAAATTTAGTTACCTCTTTGATATATTTTTTATCGACATACATTGAATCAATTGCAACTCTAACTGCTATACTAGGAAATCTATTTATCATTGCAAATAAATTGATAGATGCATAACCCAGCATAGAAGCCCTTAAATGTAGATATGCAGAGCTTTCTCCATCACTGTAAGTAACAATTCTACCTAACTTTGTTTTATTGGACAAGAAGGCTGTTTTACAATTTGCGTATCTATTTTCCTCTACTGCATCTTTAATAACGAAGTCGTATTCGGCATCATCTATAATCAATCGTGAGGATTGTCTTTTAAAGTTGAATTTTTTTCCACCTTGTGTAAATTTACCGATTATTCTTCGGCCGAGATCCTTTGCTTCACTATTTCGTTGATTAAATATCTTTTTTGACCATTCAATGATGTACTCCTCGTCAGCATCAATATGTTTTCTAGACTTATCGATTATACTATCAAGACATTCTGGTTCTGGTAACCAGACATTGGTTTGTTTTCGATATGAGATAATCGCTTCGCTGACAATCAACGAAACTAACATTTTACAATCAATCATATATCGCAATAACACTATTGGTAACCACATCCTTTCAGCCATGTGTCTACCAATCCAAACATAACAACACGGATGAAGTCCTTCAGCGAATTCAAATGATACTACCGAGCAAAACCGGTCAAATCAAAATCAGGCAGTGGTCCATTAATAGCAACGCGAGTCATTTCATGTGTGGGATGTCCAAACCGTTTAAAATACTCACCAGCGAATCCATATCCTAGAAAACTTCCTGGATAACAGGCAACGATATCAACTGATATCATACTTTCACGATTGTACTTAACGTTCCATAGACCGCCATGATAATATTCCAGACAGCTGGATTGAACATCCTGTAAAAACTCTTTTCGTGTTGGTTTCCAATTATTTTTCTTTCTTGCAAAATGAGCTGCAACCGATGGAATTGTAAAACAATTTGTAAGTAACTGTTCGTAATCGTCGGATTTTCCATTAAAACGCTAGCGTTTTCACTGAGACTTATTGCTAGAGTTTTCATCCTATTATGTAGACTTTCAGTACGATATAATTCACCGTTAGGTTTCACAAATTGATTGAATTGACATTCTTCATCTTCAAAACTATGAAGTAGCCATACTGATACAGGGTCGTTTTTACACAAACTAGCAATAGCATCGAATAATCTTTCTTCAGTGAGAATGCCATCCTTGGTGAATTCTTCTGGGATATACTTCACTGTTCTGTCTCGCGGGAATATTGTAACCGCGGATGTCCATGCGTGTATGTTATGATCAATAATTTTGATTGGAGCTCCGTTTTAATTGTATTTCGATTCGTATAATACTTCGCCAGTTATCGTTGAAGCGGTTATCGGAAATCTCAACGACTTTTCCAATCTAGCTATATCGGAAATAGTTGCTCCGTTCTCTTTCACTGTTAGCTCCCATTGATCTATTTTTTTACGTCTTAGATCGGTTAATTTATTCCCACGGAGTGCATTTGTAAAGTGTTCTATGACACTGTGCCACACAATTGAGTGGTTTTTCCACTGACGTTGACTGTTTCATTGGTGCTAGTTTTCCAATGTCAGGTTTCTTATTTAACGGATACATCCCATAAACAATTGCTGTTTCTGGATACGCTTTTTCATAGTATGGTTTATCAATTCCAGTTAACAGCCCTGGTCTGGAATCACGGCTAACAATGACTGTTGTCTTATCTTTGAGAATTGGCTCAAACTTGTCTCTTATAACCCAATCGCCCGATTCTAAATTGATAATGAATTTCACTCTGAGAAAATACCTTTTATTGCCAAGTTGTGATAGTATCATAGCTGCTGTTTCATCATTCATTCTAGCATCAACAACACCATCAATTTTAAATGTTGACCAGGTGTGTGATGCGCCGTCCTGTTTAAACTCATGAACACAATCTCGTATTTTTCTAATCAGACTTCTATTATTTATTCTCTCTTTTGGTACATCTTCGAGAGTTCTATCAAGATTGAATTTAATATTTTTCCAAGGCTTGATTGCCGATAATCTCTTGAATTCTTCATTCATATAAATAAGACAAGTATTTAAATAGAAAATTTTGTTTATATATAATGAATCACTGCAAATGGCTTATGATTGGATCAGTAACCCCATGCAATAAATCGTGTAGAGGTGAATTCTGTGGACATCACTTACAGAGTGTCAGAAATAATTCGACAGGCCCGGCACCATGCATAAATTGTGGGTGGGTGTGAGAAGAAAATCACAATTATGTATCAATTGTGGGGGTAAGCGGTTTAGAGAATTAAAACGTTATTATGATAAACGAATAAAAAACGCTATCATTGACCCTAACCATGACTCTGTCAAAGACAAAATCATAAAAAACCCTCAAGACTACATTAATAGATTTATAATTAAAGCAAATGATGAATTAGACAAATAGTATTATTATATATAAATGGAGCAAGAATTCAGACCACATCCAATACTCGTTAATTATGAAATATCTGCTGATGGTGATGTTAGACACTGTAGACTGAAAAAGCCAATTGGTTTTGTTAATAATCAAGGATACTTGCAGTTTGCTGCTGGAAGAAAGAACTATTACGTTCACAGAATTGTATATGAAGCATTTTATGGATTGATTAAAGATGGTAATGTTATTGATCATATTGACTCTAATCCTTTAAACAACGCGATTTCCAATTTATAATGCATTTCTCAAAGAGAGAATACAAAAAGAGGAAAGACAGGAAAATACTCAAAACGACGCAAGGGAGTTAAATCATTTGATACAACGACGAATGAAGAAAGAGTTTTTCATTCAATGAATGCTGCGGGAAAATATTTTGGAATATGTAGTTCCTCTATACGAAAAGTTGCTGAAGGGATTTATCAAGCAGCTATCTCAAAGAAAAATGGACATAGAATAAAGTTTTCATACTCATGAAATGACTCTCAATAATTACTATTAATAAAATATATATTTTTATTTTTTTTTTTTCTTCCGTATTTCCCCTCATTACTACTGATCGTCACGTGACTATCCTACTTTCGATATTGATTCCCGGATATGTAATTCGTGCGAGATAAACGTAGAAAACACATGTGAAATTGGATTGAATTAATGATGTGTGTGATCTCATATACGTATTTAATGGTTAACTCGGTATATATACGTATCAGGTATGTACGGATTTTGATTTTGTGTTATTGTTTCTTGTTTCTAAAGACAAGACTGTATTGAGAACAGCAGTTAGGGTTTTGTTGGAAAAACCTATATAGGGTAGACAATTTGACAGAGTTATGTATGGCCGTGAATCCAAATTATTATTACGGTTATTATAAAAATTAATGAAAAAACATAAAAATATTTATTATTATATAACAGCTGTATTCAAGTATTTAGTTTCATTTAACGCCATGAAATGTTATTTATTAAGTATTTAGTGGTAAAAATAACACACCTACACATTGACACTGCAGTATTAGTCACCTTATATATAATATGAGCCGTAAAAGTTTGGGGCTTTAAGCGAAGTCCGCCCCGTCGTTTCATGTTTGTATCGTCCTGTACTGTCCCTATCATACCATCCTATCATCTCATTGTATATATAACCATCCTATATGTAATGTGCTGTCCCTAGTATATATATAATCTCATTGTATATATATCATCCTATATAATCTCATTGTATATATATCATCCTATATAATCGCATTGTATATATATCATCCTATATAATCGCATTGTATATATACCATCCTATCATCTCATTGTATATATATATCATCCTATATAATCGCATTGTATATATATATATATCATCCTATATAATCGCATTGTATATATATCATCCTATATATTCGCATTGTATATATATATATCATCCTATATAATCGCATTGTATATATAATCATCCTATATAATCGCATTGTATATATAATCATCCTATATGTAATGTACTGTCCCCCCCACAACATATCTTCCGGAAGACCTAATATAGCATTTGTTACGTTAGAGCTTCCAATTGGAAGATCTATGTTTGTGGCCCCTTGGGCTTATTTAATGCGAAGGCACTCAATGAGTTCCAAGAATGTGCTGTCCCCCCTCTGGGCCTCTTTGACGTCGTTTGGCGCGAAAGAGGTTTCCAAATGAGGCTTCATGTTATATGTTCAATGTTTGTAAAGAAATCGCTTGGATTTCACGTCTAATACCCATATAACCCGCCCTTGAACTCGATTGGGGGGTTAGGGTATTGTATAAGTCTTTAATGTATGCCTCCCTTGCCTCGGAACTCGAATGAGGAAGGGACAGGCATTGTATATGTTTTTGGGTTTTTTTTGTATGTTGGGGAATCGATAAAAATATTTTAAAGATAAGAAAATACATTATTAATAATATTCAATAAATGGAATTTCAAGATATTACATCTATCATCACAGAAATATCAAATTTAAGAAATCAAGGAATTGTACTTTCTGAATTTTTAAATGAAGACAGACTTTTGAATGAATTTGAACAAATTAATATACAATTGAAACATGGAAGATATGTCCTACCTAAAATGTATTCACTGATAAAAAGAATCCAAAAAGCGGTTAATGTTTCTTTGTATAACAATGATATTAATTTATTCATTCGGCTATTTAGTATAGTTGAAGCAATTAGAAAGAAACTCGGGGAACAGTACCAAGTTCGGTCAGAGATTGCTTTGAAAGTGAAATCTATAAGACGTTTGATTGATGCAAGCATTGAAACCCACAATTGAAAAAACGTTAGCATTTCCAATAATGACATCAGAAGCATTAACTACCAGACTAGCCCGCGAGAGGTTAGCATTACTGAAAAAGTTTATACCAATTCGAGATAACGTGCGAGATAAACTACAACTTAGACAGCAAGGGCAGACTGATTTTTCTATTGGGAGTGAACAGCTTTTTGCTCCTGTAACTAAAGCCACTAAAGATGTAAAACTTGCAACAGAACGTGCTATATACGGCGACATCCCTAAAGAAGGAACAGTACCTATTATTGATGTACTGGGAAAGATTGCTACAGAAACTGAAAAAACCAAGGAGGAAATAAAACAGCTTTCAGGTGAGTTACAAACTCAGCGAGAAATACAACAAATGGGTAATATTAATATTGATGATGACCCCGTTAAAAAAAAGTGTTCCTTTTAACGAGAAATTCACTGATGAAGCTATAGAAAAAATCAGACGAATTCAATTGCTGAAAAAATGAAGACTATATACCATTTGGTGAATTCGCTGTAAAAAGTTATTATAACAGGGGGGAATTTTTAAAAGACGAGTATAAAAAAACACAATAAAACGAGATGACTGGGTGGATTGGTTATTTAAAATTAATAAAGAAATCTCCGGCAAATTAAAAAAGGATACATTGGATTACAGAGCTTTTCAAATGGGAGTTAATAGGTATGGTATAGAACAACAAGAACTAAAAGAACAACGAAAAGTACAACAACAAGGTCGAGGACGAGGTCGAGGTCGAGGTCGAGGTCAAGGTCGACAATCTCCAGAAATTCAAAACGTTTCCGAACCAGCTCCAGAAACTCAAAACGTTTCCGAACTAGCAAGTACTTCAGGAAAGGGTTATGGAAGTTCTCATCATGATTCTCATATATGTCCTAGTAATATCATTAATGATATATCACGACTTGAGGTTCTTATGGGAGGTAAGCGAGCTGGGAATAACTCAGTCGAAATAACTAATGAAGCATTTGATATTTGCAGACGATTATTCCAAGGTGAGATAATTGATATTCATACGTATCGAGAACTCTTGGATGAGTTAATGGACGGAATTTCAGGGGAATTTAGTGGTTATTATAGCGATTGAAATTTCTGAAATGCCTGCATTTAGAAATTAAAAAGTCATTTCAAATAAGATGATAGTACACTATAATCACGATAAACCAACAAACGTGTACGTGGTAAACTCAAGATTGCCCGTTTATAAGGCATACTATGGAGACGGCCTTGGAAATACCATAGCGGGTTTATTCACAAGAATAGCCCCAAAAGTAGCACCAATTGCTAAACAATTAGCGATGAAAGCCATTGATGTTATTCGTAATAAGGGAATTAACGCTGTTGGAGATCTTGCAGGAACGGCCTTTTCTACCGCAAAGAATAGAATAACGTCATTGGTGAAATCTAGATTCGGACGAAAACCACCACAAATGGTTTCAACAACGCTACCTTCAACAACAATGATGCCTGCAAATGTCAGTAAAGTGATAAATAACGCAGTGGAACAAAAACTAGCATCATTAGCAATGACTTCACCAGATAGTAGTAATATTGCAAGTATGATAGCGGGAAGTGGTCTTGGAGTAAATCGTAAAAATGTCAGACGAAAAAGAAAATGATAGCATTACTACATTTAGAAAAACGATAACGTTTTAGTATACATGGCATTTAAAAAAATTGCTGATCCAGCGTTTGATATGGCAGCACCAGTGAATAAAGATGATTCTAAAATTAACTATCAGTATTATGCCTATCCTGCAAGAGAGCCTAATCAACGGGGGAGAGTTGAACTTCAAGTTCAAGATACAAGTAGATACTTTTTGCCGTGTGAGGCGTTTATTGAAGTAGAAGGACAGCTTGTAACAGATGTTGCAGCTGATACACCATATGAGAATGACCCAAATATCCGAGTTGGTTTCGTAAATAATGGCATTATGGCGCTATTTAACAGTGCAAGATATATTATTGATGGAAAAGAAATTGAATCAATAGAAAAAGATGTTGATATTGCAACAACAATAATCGGACTTGCGAGATATTCTGATGATTATACAAGGTCGGCTGGTCCGTCTATGATGTTTGCTAAGGATACTTTTGATCATGCTGACCATTATCAATTTAAAGTACGAACTGCGCAAGCTACTGCAGAAGCTGATCAACAACTTGTAAATCATCCAGACCGTGAAGACCAGCCAGCCGCTGAATACGACATTTTAAAAAGGGTCAATGATGATTTCAATCTAGGATTTGCAACACGAAAAGGAGCATTAAAAGGACAACATCGACGGTTTTCATGTGCAATTCCGTTACATCATATATTCGGATTCTGTAGAAATGTCAGAAAAGTCATCTATGGAGCAAAGCATACAGTCGTGTTAGTGCGAAAGGAAAATGACAATGATGCAATCTGGCGTGCTAATGGTGTTGATGATGGCAAAGTCATTTTAAATAAATTGACTTTATGGATGCCCGTCTTGACACCAGCAGTAACAATAGAGCAACAATTACTATCGTTTATGGACACAGGTGGAAAATCTTTGCTAAGTTGGCTAACAACAACGACTGATACGAAGCAGAATAATGTAAATGGCACATTTACATGGCACTTAGCATCAAAACAAGGTGTTTCAGCTCCACGTCATATCTTTATAGCGTTACAGGATGCAAATCGAGTGGGTCGTCAATTATCTAGTCATATGATATTTGATAAATTAGTAGTAAGTGAAGTTTCGTTGAGAATAAACGGACAACAAGAGCCAGCAGAGATTGTACAGCTTAATTATGAAAACAACAACGTAGCACGTGTATATCATAGAATATTGTCGTATATGGGTCGTGATCAAAATGTTGATACTGGTTTGCAAATATCGCAAATTGATTTTGAAAAACACTATCCGATTTATTACGTTTCATTGGAACATCTTGACATGATGAGACAATCTGTTGTTGATATATACTTCCAAGCTCGGGTACAACGTGGTGCTATAGCTGATTATAGAGCAGTTGCTGTCATTCTCAGTGATAAATCAATGTTGTTAGAAGGAATTGGCGGACGAATGAGACTTATTGATGCACCAGTGGAAAATCTTTGATTTTCCAAACATGTAGTTAGGATTTTCACAATAAGATCAATTAAAAATGTAAATTACGTTTTAGAATAGAATGACATATAGTATTGTTAATGTCCAGATGACTGATGGTCAGGTCAAGAAATTGAAATCAAAGTCTGCTAAAGAATGTGGAACCACAATAACGCTGAAACCCACTCAAATGTCCGGTGGTGCACATAAATTATCATTGACAGATCGTCAAATAAAACATTTCAATGATGCGCTAAAGAACAAACGAGGAGTTCAAATTGATTTTTCGAAAGCAGCAATCGCCAGTATGATAAAATCAGGTGGTATATTTCCGCTGTTAGCTGCTATTCCAGCATTGATTGCAGCGGCTGCCTCAGCGGTTGCGAAGGCGGCAGCGTTAGGAGCCGTTGGTACTGCTGCAGGAATGGCCCTGAAAAAAGCTACTGGGAAAGGCTATTAAAAAAAAAGGAAAGGGTCTAAGACTACCAGGAACCCCATACAATTGGTACAAGGGCACGGGCCTAAGAATACCAGGAACGGCTTATTAGTGGAAAAATCCCTAGGATTTTCACCAATGTCCAATTTTGATTTAATTGATGCTGTAAAATCATTATCAATAAAAAAAACTTTAGAGGAGTTTTCATGAGAGATCAATTACCGTCAAAACCAATGAAAAATGAAACGGGCATTATCAATCTTGATAACAGCAGCGGAAAAGGAACTCATTGGGTCGCATATGCAATTGATCCACGTGAAATTGTATATTTTGATTCATATGGTTTAGCTCCACCAAAAGAATTCATGCGATATATATCCACAATAACAAAATCATCTCCAATTTTTTATTCCACGCTACCAACACAACGGTTAAATGATCCACCGATATGCGGTCGTGAAGTATTAAACGTCCTTGCAGAGATATCTAGATTTCCAAGGAAACCACCACAAATTGTTGTTAATGAATATACTAGTGGGCAATGGCAAAAACGATAGCGTTATGATTTAGAAAAACGTTAGCGTTTTCGTATAATGATTGATATTTGGGGATGACCTTTATCAGAGTAAAAAAAACAGAAACCGATAGTAAATTAGCTGTCGAAAATGTAAAAAACTAATCGAAGATGAAATCGCCGAGACATTAAATTTGTCAAGTGTAGATCCTGGGGAAATAGTTGTATTTCAAGATTGACAGGGCAAATTGAAATCTAGTAATGTTTCATTGGATGATGTCTTAATACGAAGACGTGACGTCGTTGAAGATACAATAGTGTTATATTCAAATGATGGAAAACTCAAACCAGGTGTACTTGTTTCTACAATCACAGATGCATTAAAAAATTTCGATGAAGAACTTGAAAAACATATAACAACGTATACTTCTTTTCGTAGAAATATTATCAATAAATTTTTTGGAACGCCAGCGGTAACCTCTCCATCTCTCGCTGAAATTAAATCCAATTTTGATGAAATTAAATCCAATATTAAAAATATTAATGATGCAGGATTTAATATTATTAGAGACAACATTAGTAATATTAAAAGATCTGTCGAGGATATTACAAAGTTTAAAACAGACAATCTTCCGCTACTTGAAAAAATAAAGATTCCTCATGAGAGGAATATCATAAATATGGTATACACAGTTCTCTCTGGATCATTAGATTGGGAACCTAAAAAGAATACAATAACCCTCACTGTGTCAAACAAGGGTATTTATCGATTAACAATAGTGTCACTGAACCAGTTTAATATATCATCATCGACTTCATATGGATACAACAACGTGATTTCAACGACTATTGACGTGGGTGAATACAAACGGTTTACAATAACAAGCACTGATCCTAATTTAAATAAGACATCATTTGTATGGTACATGGAGTTTGTAGCTGATCTAAATTAAAATTTTGAACAATTAGAAACCACTTGAGATTTTAAAATAATATGATTCCGTCATCGCAATATCGTTATGATACCGTCAAAGAGTTTCTAACGAAACTCAAAACACTCATTGATGAGTATGAAATAAAAATTAAAAAATATCGCAGGAGAATTACCGCGATTGATGTTACAGTATACTCGGTATCTGGTATAATGGCCGGTGCTGGTATTATACTATCTTCAGTAACAATGGTAGCTCCGATTGCTGTCCCAATTGCTATTTCCGCGGTGATAACATTTGCTGGAATTGCAAATGCTATTACTAAAAAAATATCATCGTGTTCTCAAGAAAAACTTAACGGCTATATAGTAAAACATCAAGCAGTATCTAACGGTTACTCACAATTATCCTCGTTGATGTCATCATCGATTGATGATACGATAATTACCGAAGACCAATTCTCCGCGATGATACGTATTTATGATACTACGATTAAAAACGCTAGCGTTTTTTTCATCTATTGCAAAATTAGACATTGTAAATAATAATAATAATGTCGCAAGAGATTCAACTACTTCAGCGGATAGCAGAAAATACCACTCCGCGGAAAACAAGCATGATATCAATATCGTCAACAAACCCTAAATTCAGTGTGAATTTTCCTTCCCCTGTTTCAGTAAAAGAAATCGCGTTGGCAAAGTTACGAGTGTATCATAGTTGGCCTAATATTGGATCGGTTCCATTTGGTTCTCAGAGACCTAATAATTCTCTGGTATTTGCATATAGAAATAAAAAAGATGACACTCCAGATTGGAACGTTGTTTCAATACCAACTGGGTCCTATCAAATTGAGCAAATTAATAATGAATTACAACGTAGAATAAAATCCATTACTAGAAGGGAATCAAAAATTGCGATAACAGTTCATGAACCAACATTATCATCTACAATTGAAATAAGCTCTCCTGGGTATGTTGTAGATATTTATAACAGTTCAATAAGAACAGTATTAGGATGGCCCGAAGATCCACCTAGAAATGCTGGTAATTCCACGCCCGAGCCTGTAAAATCTGATTACGTCACTGATGAAATAGGACCTGAAAATCCATCAAAAACTTATAAAAAATTCGAGGATATAAACTTCACAAAAAGATATCGATATAAGGATCAATATGGTGAGGATGCATGGATAATTCCACTTTTTAATGATTATATTATACGAGAGGACGAAATTTTGGAAATGCATGATACAAGTCCAACATTTGTAGATATTAAAAATCACATCCTTGATAGAATGAATAATGATTTTTTGTTGTTATTACCCTCGTAAAGATCTGGCTTTCTTACACAAGCTGAGTTTACTAGTGTAGTCGCTGCGGGTAATAAAATCATCGATGATATGGAAATATTTAATTCGAGGATTACTAATCTTTTTACTGATGAAAATAACCCGATTTCAAAAACTAGTTCAGCCCAAGATTATAAAAAAATATAAATGAAAATCCAAATTATAAATTACCAGGATATAACGTTCCCGAGTTAAAGAAAAAACTCAGAACTGCCATCGACGAAGGATTTAATAAAATTTACCAATCATGGAAAGATAGCCAGCCAAATCCTCTTATCCTCACTCATAATAATTCTCCCGACGGCGACGGTAGACATATCGCACCGAACAATGTGGATATTTCATCGGTGATCGCACTTAATTTAACGTGTGATGTAATCGAAGGAAGTTATCAAATTAATATGGAACAATCAAATCAAGCCCGACAAGGTTACATTCTTTATTCATTTGCACCAATAGCTCCTCCAGGATTTTTAATTGTTGAAAATCCGACTAATCCAGTCTATATGCAATGTCAAAATGATTTGCTAACTAGAATTAATTTTACACTCACCGATCAGTCAAGTAATTTAATTGATTTACGTGGTGAAGTATTATCGATTAGTCTGTTTGTGAAAAACTAACAAATAATTTGTATTAATCAGCAGCAGGGGGAGGGCGAGATGACAACATATTTGCGACGTAGATGGCAGCAATTTTGAGGGTGGTTATGACAATGTATTTACGACAAAATCGCTAAGGCTCCATTTGTAAAATGGGGTCTTTATTTATTTTTTTTTTGGTTAAAATATGAGATTTCGTAGGAAGGCTCCATTTGGCATTCTGAGGCTTTAATCGATTTTGTCGCAAAAATTTGTAGGGTTCGCCCCCCCCCCTGCTGCTTGATCTTAGGTTCAGTCATGTTTCACAAAACAATGTCGCACCGATTCACTGCGCACAGACGCTAACGTACCTATTTAGGGAAGGTGACGTCACAGGTAGCTCTCTTCGGATTGGAAGACAGACTTTGTGAAGTAACCGAATTTTGTAACGCGTGTTAGAATTGATGAACTATTTCAATCCGTTTCGATCCGGTCTTCCACTATAAATAAACGCGGTTCACTTCATTCCATTTATTTGTTCCTCGTCACAAGATGTGGATCGACGTAAAATCGTCTACTCACCTATCGTCGATGCTGTTCAACTCGGACTATTCCATGTATGTCAGATCATCATGGGTCCTTATACAGATCAATAATACATCCTTTTGGAAACGAATGATCTATGTTGAAAGACAAGGTTGTCTGAAAAGAGGTCTGTAATGTATTTTCAATTGTCGCTAAAATACCCCCATGTGCTACTGTGACTGGTGGTAAGTGGAGGTATAATTAGTCTTTCACTAGCTCAAGCGAAACGAATTTATTACACTATAATTATCACACGGAAATTTTTAAATTTAAAATAGTCTTCAGTTCAAAGATATCTCATTGGGTTTTATAATAATATTTGAATCATATCAACGTTTGATAAACGAATTTTTAAGAAAAAAAATTAATGAAAACTCAAGTTTCATTCGGCAACAGTAATGAACGTTTGAAACTGACATATATTCAAAATTGCTGCTATTTCATCAAACTACTGAAACTGTTGTTGATTTAAAAGTAGATATGCTTTGGAAGAC
Source organism: Potamilus streckersoni (assembly GCA_016746295.1). NCBI lineage: Eukaryota > Metazoa > Mollusca > Bivalvia > Unionida > Unionidae > Potamilus > Potamilus streckersoni. The sequence goes on along the minus strand of JAEAOA010002048.1, from coordinate 1,305,297 downwards.
TATATATTAAAAAGATAACAAATGCTTGCGTTTTGAATAATATGCTACGACATAATTGCAACCGGTTACTGAGAATAATCAATGGTACAAAAACCATGATAATATCAATATCATTAATGATTGTAAAAATTTATATCCTAAAATAAAGAAATCAGCAGGATTTTCGAGATATTGCTAAATATTTGTTTGATAATGATATCCCCTGTGTACGAGCTTCGAACCATCACAGTAACTCCACCATTACGTTCCTACAGTGCATTGCAAATGTTGCACAACAATAGGAAACGGTTCATTACATGTGGTTGCCTAGGTACGGAGTTTCCAATTGACCTGTTTGCTAACCCCATTCTATGTTAAATTTAAACAGTAAAGCGCCAGATCAATATTGATATTCGTTTGGCAGTCTTGTACAGACAGAATGAGGACACAGCTTAAAAAGACACGCGGACAACTTCTACTGATATTGAGCATTGTTTTGGGAATTATGATCTGCCTTAACCTCCCTTCCTCTGGATTCAGTTATCCGACACAATCATTGAGTCACGGCATGACAAGAACGTTTGTAACTTACAGTGTAAGTACAGCTTAAGTAAAGTGTACACACGCACCTAGCATTCAGTCACATCCAAGATACTGGATTTGAATGACGAGCGAAGTCAACAGTATATTGATTTCTGTAACTTTTTCAAGACTAAATCAGTGTTAACCCTGTATTTAAAATCTTTTAAAATCAAACGCATTTAATGCAAAATGCATAAAGTTAGCGTCCTTACCTGAAATCCATTTACGATTTTCAATAAGTTAGCGTCCATAAGTCCAATTGCGTTCCTCAAGAAATTGGCGTCCTTGGATTCGCGTTGGCTCTCACAAACTGAACAATTTTATTTTCGTAATAAATTCTTAAATGTATACATAAGGTAATGCAAGAAATAAAACGCTGGTAAATTTTGGATTTTGTGTCAAAATGATCTCCCATACTACACAACACGAACAGATTTACCATGCGGAAAGAAAGAAAAAAATGTTCTATCCTTATGATAATAAAACTACGATAGACGACAAGAATGATATTGATGTTCATATTTACAGCAGCAACGTGTTGTGAAAGAGTACTCATCTTTACAGGGGTATATCGTCTTTTCAGAGGTATATCTGTTAATTCAGTCACCATTTCTTTATTTTAGTTAGTTATCTATATTCAATATCTACTGTATAACCCTCGTGTTTGCATAGACCTAAGTTTGTTTGCAACTTTTGAAACAAATGAGAAAAAAACATTTTGTTGTCACATTGCCTGAACCTTGTAAATTTGTCTTGTAAAGACATTTTTGATATCTGAGTTACCTACTGAGTCAAAACTAAGTAATAAGTTAAAGTTCACATTTCAACTTGTAATCAAATATGAGAAACATATAAGTAGTGCAAAATCAATAGCAATGTAAATTTTGTTATTTCTTGGTTTAAAGTTAGGTTTTAAGGCGTTGTATTTATTTATTTATTTATTTTGAGCTTTAATGCAGTTGTTAGAGAGAACAAGATCTCGCTGAATGCAGTGGTAGTAAGTGCTCATCAATCTTACCAGTGCCGTCTTAAGACATGGGTACATTGGGCAGTTGCACAGGGCCTAATGCTTCTTGAGGTATAATGCTGCCCATAGCCCGGATATTTCTTACCACAGGACCCGTGATCGCTTTCTACGACCCTGGTTCACATGGACATTAAGGAACAGTATGACTTGCATTTTTGAGGACCTATTTAAAATGTTACACAGCATTACAGCTAACACCGGTTAAGATCTGAGTCACATACCTAACACAACGTACTGAGCTGAAACATTGTTAAGATACGTGTAATATTGACCCTTTTCGTGGTCATTAGAACAGGCAGAATAATTACTAGTGAGTATTGGACTGTAATAGATATATGTAACAAATCAACAATGAAAATATATATGGATCAAAAGTTACGTTGGGCAAGTGCTCTGTTGCGCAGTGTCTTAATATTTTTTGAGTCGTGCATTTTTCATCTGGCTTTTGGAGGAAGGTTATTAATTTAAAATGGAATACTCGTATCGGAATATCATTTTATACTCGTATCGGAATATCATTTTATACTTGTATTGGAATATCATTTTACACTTGTATTGGAATATCATTTTATATTCGTATCGGATTATCATTTTATACTTGTATTGGAATATTATTTTATACTCGTATCGGAATATCATTTTATACTCGTATTGGAATATCATTTTATACTCGTATCGGAATATCATTTTACACTTGTATTGGAATATCATGTTCTTAAAATGAAATTATTATTTCCCGCATTAACTTAAGTTCTAAAGAGACTGAATTTCAAAGGTTAGTAATCATTTACAGGTTTTACATGGATTTTATATGAATAATGCAGTAAAGCCAAGAAAGCTAAAAACTAAGAAATTATATTGGGAACTTTGCCCTGTCATCATAGAGCATGATCATGTGGATCTACGGCTAACCCGAACCCTAATTTGGTTGGCAGAAAGATCATAGGCTTATTTCCATTCTACTGAATATGCTTGTTTACCAGAATATATATATATATATATATATATATATATATATATATATATATATATATATATATATATATATATATATATATTTTGTTTAATACAAACAATATTATCATACAGGTTAGAGAAATTTAATTCATACTCTTCGGAGATTCAAACCCAGGTCCATGAGTAAATGGCACCCATCGCCTTGCCTGCACGCACCAGCCCATATACCGTCATGACTAAGCACGCATCACCAAACAATGATGGCACTGAGTCGGTGTTATTTAAACTGTGCGTGGCAGACACACTCGCATGACGACCTAGTAGATTATTCTCATATGTATATACACAGTCGTTCCAGATTCCTATAAAAGAAATCAAGGTATATAGGAATTTTTTGTTACAAAGAATTATAAATATATAAAAGACAGAACAGTCTGTGCTTTCCCTGGATTCTGTAGTAGAATCTTGATAATAGTGGGCAGAATTTAATAGTTTAATACAAATAATACTATCATATAGGTTAGAGAAATTAAATTCGTACTCTACGGAGATTCGAACCCAGGTCTGCGAGTAAATGGCACCCATCACCTTGCCTGCACGTACCATCCCATATACTGTCACGCCTAAGCATGCATCACCAAAAAATGATGGCACTGAATCGGTGCTATATGAACTCACTCGTGTGTGGTAGACACACTTACATGATGACCTAGTAGATAATTCTCATATATATACACAGACCTAAGTATTTTTATTTATCAGTTTCAATAGTGAAATTTATTGCAGTAATCATTGATCAGGATATGTTTTTATACCAAGTCAAAGAAATTCAAATCCAATACACCAACCCACATTAAACAAAATATTTCCACCATGGAACCACAATGAGTTGTATGGTTTTGTCTATGATAATGAGTAAAACAACATTAAACAATTCTCCCTTTTGCTGTACTAAGGAAATGAGATTAGCCAAGTTCTGTTTGATGAAAATTTATGTGAGTGGCATATCATTGATACAGCATTCATTCTGTTCAAATATTTTATTTATACCAAATGCTAATACACATATTTGCACTTTGAACAGAAAGCAGAAAGGATTGCAATGAAATGGTTTTTTCCTCTTAAATTCATTTAGAAAACGGGGATAATTGATACTAATGATTAATGAGTGGAAATGGATCATTAATATATAGGCTTAGAAATAACAGCATGCAGTTCCAATGTTTATATATGCATATTATTGCACATGGATGGATCATAATTTGATATATCAATAGGATACCAATGGTATATCAAATTGCTCGATACAAAATTTGTAAGAGCCATATATATATATATATATATATATATATATATATATATATATATATATATATATATATATATATATATCCAGTATCAAAACATTAGTACCAGGTATACAATATACAATTAGCACTGTCCATTCAACAGTCTAAGCTGATATATAGATCATCTTCCTTTGTCGCCTTGGTTGTTCTGCCATCCAGAGCTCTGCCAATGCTTAGTTGTGATGTCATACAGGGAACCTCCAAAATTCCCTATATACATATAGAATATATGTATAGTATTTTCATTGTATCAGTGATATACTATGAGATGTATTCATTTTTCATTAAACCTTTCATCACTAAGTAACTTTGTAGGCATAGAGTCCTCAACACTAAGTAACTTTGGAGTTGTAAAGCAAAATGATTTGTGGACTTTGAAACAACATAACTTTGCCAATGTTAAAGTTTTCTGGCTGGATTAGGTGTCACAATCAAGGTTAAAAATCAAATTTTATGACTAATTCAATAAAATGTGCATATTACAAATGTTAAAATGCAGGTACAAACAGGTAACACAACAGGTAAAATACAAGTAATTATTTTATTACCTCTTAAAAAATCTTAGTTCTCAAAACTTGTTCAATTGACCCTAGATTTACTAGTGAATAATCACAGTAGCAACACAAGTCTTTCTTTTATGGTGTCCATAATATATAAGATTCTATAAAATGAACCAAAATGATCTCCAAGGTGAGATCTGTCCACACACCTATATCGCCTCTGCCACGTTTGATCGTTGCATTGAAGTTCATTAAACGGACAATTTTTCCAAAACCTTCATCTGATTAGAATATTTGAAAATATTCCGAAGCTTTCCTGGAGCCATCTAACACTCTGGTGTGCCCAACTCTGTCAGAAAACTGAAACAAATCTCTTTGGTTTTCCGGCTTCGTCCAGACAATACCATGTGGAACGTACAATTCCTCTGGTTCAGAACCTTCAAAGTCCTCTTCATCATCATCACTGTCACCCACAAGAGCATTCCATTGTCTCTCCATACATCTTCTCTCATTTTCATCCAAATTTACCAGGTCGAAATTATTCAAATTCTCCGATAACTCTCCATTGAAGCTTCTTCAAAAGCCGCCATTTTGGATACAAATTTCAACATTCGGAAAACATGTTAAAAGTTCCTACTTTGTTCGATATTTCTAGTTGTATACAAGCTAAACTCATGAGATCAACCAAATATAACATCTACATTACAAGATGGAATTTATTAGAGGTACCCCCAGACCGAAAAGTCAGTCCATAGTATTTACGGACTTACTTCCCCCTGACCGGTTTTACAGTCGGCCGTGATGAAAGGGTTAAAAGGAAATGAGGCTTGCTGAGTTTCCTTTTAATGAAAAATATGTACAAATGGTATATCACTGTACATACTGCATATATTTTATTTATATCACATACAAATACATATATTTGCCTGTTGAACAGAGTTTAAGATTGTCTACAGGCAACTGTGTATTGTCTGAGTGAATAAACTCTTCACATCCCTTCCAAGTGTGTCTGCTATAAATTGTAGTTCTGTGCCTTTTGTTGTCATTTACAATCATGTTTGCATGTCGACAAGTTGATCATTTTCTTTTTTTATTTTCTATTTTTGTTCAAAATGATTAAATCAGTATAATACACTTATGATTTAAACATGAAAGATGGTTTTAATGGAGAAAGTAGAGCACTACAAACACATGATTAGCTACGTCATTCACATGAATGTTGAATGATTCACATACCAGCACATGGAAATTTAGTGTGGAATAGAAACTTAGTGAAATGACAAACAGCAAGATGTAATTAAATTCAGTTTTTCCCTTTACGCACAGTTGTGCGTCAGGAACGCACACTGGAGAAAATTGACGCACAGAAATTTTTGCTGTGCGTTTTTTTGACGCACAGGATTTGCCAAATATAATCAGGATTTATTTAATATCCAACGCATTGCATTAGAGATGGCATCATGTATACTTCAATTATACATCATTAGGGATGGTATCGTGAATACTTCTTCCGGTCCTGTTTCATATGCTCTCTGTGTTGCAATACTGGGCATACAAAGCAGAGAACCAGACTACCATTAGGCAAAATTATGACAGTAGCTTTCCCTTATCTCGCGATCTCTCACATGATTCTATCGAGTTCAGCAAGATGTCCAGATGTTTAACCTCAATTCTTGTTGCACTAAAATATGATCTCGAGATGAAAACAGCGTGCACTAAGAATCATTAGCGAAGAAAGTGAAAGAAGCAGAACACGAAAGAGTAAATGTGGATGTGACTAAAAAAAAAAAAAACGGATAAAAAATTCCCTTGACTAGAATACGGCATATCCAAGGCTTTGGGATTACCAGTGTGACTTTGTGATTGCGAAGACTACACAATTTAATAATCCATTTGTGACATCATTTGAAAATTTTTAAAATCTGCCCTTGATCACAACAAGATATCTTTTGAACACATTATTACCTAAAAATTCTTTCAGAACAAAGAAATATGCAAACTTGCGGAGACAAATCCATTGGATTACAAATTCAGGGAGTTGCTGCAGATTTTTCTAACTTTGCTTCAACAAAAGAAAGATCTAAAAGTTCAAGTGTAACTTGTAAAAGAGAAGATGAATCATTAGCCTCTGATTTTTGGATAAATGTGTTTTAGGACGAAGTGCAATGAAACCAATGATAGTACACATTTTATAACAGGCAGTAAATTAACTGTCGTTTTGTTAAAAAGATTTATATGGAGTTTTGTATTAGCTTATATGTAATGTGTTGGTCTATAATATTGCTACAAAAAATTATAAAGAGGCTGTTAAAAGCATGACTTGAAACTAAAAGGAAAATTAATTAATAAAAGTGTCCTTTGAATGGTTAATGCATTTTTGTTAATTGTGCCTGTTGGTTTATTTGTAAAAGAGAGAGAGAGAGAGAGTTGTGCAAATTGCAATATCCTATTCCAGCTGAAAAAGTATGGATTAGATGAAAATTTGTCCGTACATTTTTGACCCCCCACATTTTTTATTTGACCCCCAGTTCTGACACCAAGGAATTTTTTTACCCTCCTGGGGGATACACTGATTAAAACATTTTAGCATATTTACATTTGATCTAAGTCGTGATTCTGCTTTAATAACATTACTTCCAACCATAAAACTCCCTCTCTCTTCCTTTGGTTGGTTTGAGGTAACATTTACCATCAAGCATGACTTGCTATATAGAAATGATATCAGTGTGGGACTTCAAGCATGACTTGCTATATAGAACTAATTAATATGGGACTGCAAGCATGACTTGCTATATAGAACTAATTAATATGGGACTGCAAGCATGACCTGCTATATAGAACTAATTAATATGGGACTGCAAGCATGACTTGCTATATAGAAATGATATCAGTGTGGAACTTCAAACATGACTTGCTATATAGAATATCAACGTGGGATGGCAAGCATGAATTTCTATATATAATGAATATCAGTGTGGGACTGCAAGCATGACTTGCTATATAGAACTAATATCAGTGTGGGACTACACGCATGACTTACTATATAGAACTAAAATTGTACCCTTTCTTAAAAGAACCCTTTTTTGAACAGTATTGTATTCCTTGATGGAGAATAAACTGCAAAAGTTATTAAAAATGATAGGTTCCCTGAGTGGTAAATGTCTAAAGCTGACCTCTCTGATATGGGTGGTTATTTAACTCACAGCCCATGAATTGCTAATGCTAGAGGTTCTCAGTAATTATGTATGATCACTTTTAGAGAGTCAGTAAATCATGTACAATTACTTTTAGAGAGTAAGTCATGTATTATTGCTTTTAGAAAGTCAGTAAATCATATGTGATTACTTTTAGAGTCAGTAAATTGTGTATGATTGCTTTTAGAAAGTCAGTAAATAATGTATAATTACTTTTAGAGTGCAAGTAAATCATGTGTATTTACTTTTAAAGAGTCAGTAAGTCATGTATGATTACTTTTAGAGAGTTAGTAAATCATGTATGATTACATTTGGTAAATCATGTATGATTACATTATGATTACTTTTAAAAGTGAGTAAATTATGTATGATTACTTTTAGAGAGTTAGTAAATCATGTATGATTACATTTGGTAAATCATGTATGATTACATTATGATTACTTTTAAAAGTGAGTAAATTATGTATGATTACTTTAGAGTTAGTAAATCATGTATGATTACTTTTAGCAGTCAGTAATCATGTATGATTACTTTAGAGAGTTAGTAAATCGTGTATGTTTACTTTTAGAGAGTTATTGAATGATGTGTGATTATTTTAGAGATTTGAAATTAATTCTCCTTTATTATCAATAAGTAAATGGTCAAATTGTATTTTGAATAACAGCTGCTTGTCTCCAAGCTTGCTCCATGTTCATAAGAAATGTCCTTGTCCAATAGCTCTTCTTTTGTAATCGATAAAAATCGTCCCTCCTCCCAAAATGGTTTATAATCATGTAGAGATCCCCAGGCCCCTTGTTTTGTCACCAGGTTTAACGTCATGAACAGTATAGGACAAATGCAGTCTTACACAATCACTGTCATTTTATTGCAATGGTTATTTATAAGTTTTCTGGCATAACATACAAATAAAATCAAACATTAAGTGAATCCATTTAAATTATTTTCAGATGATGCATACATTTAATTATACTGATGCTGACCTGGATGAAAATTCCAAAGGATGGACTCGCAGAGATGCAGAGCTCAGTGAGGTCTGGTATTATTTAGTATAGAACTCTATGTCTAAAATTCCCATACTGATAATATTATTTAGAGATGACTACATGCAAACTAAGAATTTAACGACTAGTCAGTTTTACAGAGGTCATTAATGCGATTGAATGTTTAGATAATGTGGCATAGAGTGTTCATTGAGGAAAGATCTAGTATCCAACAATCTGTTCATTAGGAGTTAAGATAGTAAATGTAGAAATTACAGTTATACAATTTCGAATAAAGCATAAATACAGTGAAGGCTTCCTGTAAAAAATTTTAAACATATACCTGTAAATGTATATGTATGTGGCTGTCAAAGATGCAGGATCTTTGTTGTGATTTAATTACTGGACATGGATACAATGTTTCCACATTTTTGCTTAAGAGAATGTTTAGTAAGATTTTTCTGTCAATTCTTTTCTTAAAGTATGTATAATTTTCGCATTGAATGTGGCATTGAAGTACAACACATTTCACAGTGTTACAGATCAGATTGATTTACTGATGATTGCAAAAATATTTCTTTAAACTTCATAACAAAACTTCATGTAAGCTACAATATAGTTTCTGGCTCATTGTAGTTCCTACAAAAGTATCCCTTATCCAGGCAGTATAAAAGGGCCCTGAGTGGCCGAGTGGTCTAAAGCACTTTCCATTACTGATCACTGCCATCTCACCTGTCTGCATGGGTTAGAGTCTAGGATTCAGTGAATGTGGATATGCGAGAAAGCTTGCCAGTAACTTTTCGTGGGTCAGTGGTTCTTTCTGGTGATTTCCCAGTTTCTTCCTCCACCATTAATACTTGCGCCATGTATAGCCTATTGTGTGCTGAAAACTGGCAATAAGCCCCAAACAACAACTTTATCATATATATATATATATAAATAAAAAGAACACAAATCATATGGCGAATAACAACCCTTTCAAGCGTACTGGATCCACCAAGGGATCACGTGTGTCAGGGATAGTTTTTATAGTTTTAACACGTGTGGAGACAGCCATGTAGAGGTTTACAAACACAATGTTTTTGTGTTTATTTGTTTGTCGTATATATGTTTTGTATTTGCCTTTGAAAAAGACTTGTTAAGAGTCGAAAGCGCTTAGGCTAGTTAGTTACTAGTTTTGTACTGTTCGTCGTCAGTTTATTGCATATATATATATATATATATATATATATATATATATATATATATATATAATCAGTAGGAAACAATATCACAATGTCACAATGATCCTAGAGTTGTTTTACTGAATTTGTCACATATTCAATAATGCTATGAAGTGGGATTCACTAGTTATTAGAAGCAGATGTACAACAAATGAGTGAGGCATGGCTAGCACATTATAATACTTGTCAGTAAGCCTAATTGGTATAATAGCTGTCAGTAAGCCTAATTGGTATAATAGCTGTCAGTAAGCCTAATTGGTATAATAGCTGTCAGTAAGCCTAATTGGTATAATAGCTGTCAGTAAGCCTAATTTGTATAATATCTGTCAGTAAGCCTAATTGGTATAACAGCTGTTAGTAAGCCTAATTGGTATAATAGCTGTAAATAAGCCTAATTGGTATAACAGCTGTTAGTAAGCCTAATTGGTATAATAGCTGTCAGTAAGCCTAATTGGTATAATAGCTGTAAGTAATCCTAATTTGTATAATAGCTGTCAGTAAGCTTAATTGGTATAATAACTGTAAATAAGCCTAATTGGTATAATAGCTGTCAGTAAGCCTAATTGGTAAGTAGTGTGAAAGATTGAGTGTCAAATTGTTTTGGTTTTTATAAACCATATACTATACATGTTTAGAAATTTTGTTAAATTTTGCAGCTGTGTATACAACATTGTGAATAACAGTTCCTCAGCATATTTAGCTAGTAAATTTCTTTACAAAGGCAGTACTTTTAATCTGGAATCACTGTTCAAAACTCCTAGATTTCAATATATTCCGTTATTTTTCTCCTTAGGGTATTATACTTTCTACAGAGTACTTTGATTTTATCCCAGGAGTGAGTATGCCCCAATTGTTTGCAGTCTTCATCAGATGCTCTCTGTGATTCTCTGTTGGTCTATAAGTGTTCCTTAAATCTTGTTTTAAGACTTTTAGTGGTCTCCACAATGTGGTCTTTCTCACAATGATCACACTTGAATTTATTGATGACAGTTTAATTCTTATTCAAAGGAGTATGGTCTTTCTCACAATTATCACACTGGAATTTATAAATGACTGTTTGCATTTTATTCAAAGGAGTGTACCAAGATTGAACAGATTCTATTAAAGGGTCTGTGGGTCACATTAGCTTTGGAAGATTTTTTTATAATCTCTTGGAAAACCTACTAATATATGGAACAATTACACATTTCTCTCCTATAGCTGTTCATCCCTTTACTGAAAACACAAACATCCAGTCCTTATAGCTTTTAGCTCTTAAAACTTTCTTAATATGATTAAGGACACAAATTGCTGTTCACCTGATGCAACAGAGTTCTCACCATTGATCTTTTATGTTCAAGATGGTGGTTGGAGTTAAAGCTCAGATACTGGTTTTTGTGGGCAGGTTTGTGATTAATTGTAACTTTTGTTGTTGTTGTTCTGGGGCTTAACACCATTTTTCAGCACATGATAGGCTATATGTGGCGGCCATTATTAAAGGTGGAGGAAGAAACCAGGAAATCCGCAGAAAGAACCACCGACCCACGAGAAGCTACTGGCAAGCTTTCTCACATATCCACATTCACCGAATCTTAGACACGAACTCACGCAGACAGAGGTTAGATAGCAGTAAACCCTAATGGACAGCGCTTTAAACCACTCAGCCACTCAGGGTCCCTTGTAACTTTTGTTTCCCCATCATCTAATTGTGAACAATAGTATCCAACCTCTCATCGTCTTCCACTTTATATGTGAAATAGATATTTTCTTGTGAACTGTATCTTTTCTTTAATGGAGATGAGATGCTCTGTGAATTCTTTAATATTATATTTTCTGTTTTATGGTGAAAGTTTCATCCACATAACAAAACCACACATCTAGAGGATGGGCTGCACTGGAAAAAGCATTTTTTTCAAAATCTTCTATATACAAATGTGCCACAATAGGAGATACTGGCAGGCCCATTGCTGCCTCAAACTTCTGTTGATAAAATTCACCCAGATAGACAAAATAAGTAGTGTTCAAGACCCAGATAAAATGATCAGTGTTCAAAACCCAAACAAAATAAGTAGTGTTTAAGACCCAGATAAAATGAGCAGTGTTCAAGACCCAAACAAAATAAGTAGTGTTCAAGACCCAGATAAAATGAACAGTAAAATAAGCAGTGTTTAAGGCCCAGACAAAATAAGCAGTGTTTAAGACCCATACAAAATGAACATTGTTCAAGACCCTGATAAACTGAACAGTGTTCAAGACCCTGACAAAATGAACAGAGTTCAAAACCCTGACAAAATGAGCAGTGTTCAAGACCCCAATAAAATGAGCAGTGTTCAAGACACTGATAAAATGAACATTGTTCAAGACACTGATAAAATGAAATGTTCAAGACCCTGATAAAATGAACAGTGTTCGAGGCCAAGACAAAATGAGCAGTGTTCAAGGCTCTAACAAAATGAGCAGTGTTCAAGACCCATACAAAATGAGTAGCATTCAAGGCCCAGACAAAATGAGCAGTGTTCAAGACCCAGACAAAATGAGCAGTGTTCAAGACCCAAATAAAATGAACAGTGTTCAAGTCCCAGACAAAATGAGCAGTGTTCAAGACCCAGACAAAATGAGCAATGTTCAAGACCCAAATAAAATGAACAGTGTTCAAGACCCAGACAAAATGAGCAGTGTTCAAGAAAGCTTTCCAAGATAATTATCAGTTCTATCACTAAAGTAGTTTGTGTATCCTTCAAGAGTCGATTAACAAGGCCTTGCCAAATGGCATGCTGGTAAAAAATGCACTTACATCATTGGATACTATTTTTCCCTGGTGTGACTTTCAAATCTTTTAATATTCAGGACAACATTTGCACTGTTATTTATGGGAGAAGTAACATCACCAACTAAAGGATCCAACACCTCAAACTGCTCTGTATTTCTATGCAGAATAGGTAATAGAACCAACACTTCAAACTGCTGTATATTTGAATGCAGAATCTGTAATAGAACCAACACACATAAAGTAGAATGCAAGGATATGTTTGTATGTTTGTCTTGTGAATTTTGGGAAGTCCATAAAACTTTGGTACCTCATCACTAGCGGGTGGGATAAATACTTGTAGAAAACTATTGATTGTATTATATTTTTACTATGTCTTTAAATAGTTATAGTACTATGTATATACTAGTGGGATTGTTTTTTTAACTTAACATACATCTTCACATCTATCAAAAGTGTCCTAATATTTTAGTCTAGTCTCTTCTATTCATAACCATGGCTGCTCTGCCTTTGTCCACTGGTAGTATCAGAATTGACTTGTCTCAACAGAAAGGTATTTATCATTCATTAACTAGCAGTTAACAACATTCATTCTGTAATTAACAACACATAATGTGCAGGCTTGCACTGGACATGTTAACTAACATTGCAACTGGACTATTGTGGAATGATTTAATCACACACTTGCGGATCATTTATTCATACATTAGAAAATTATTGACCTGCATTCAAAGTGATCAGTCTTGCCAGTGGCTAATATGACTTTAATAGCAATACAAGCACTAAATATTGAAACCACAATTGGGCTTTAACCTGATGTGTCAATTTGGCAGAAGGCTGCCACCATGACATACAACAAAATGATTTGATAACCACCACCAAAAAAACCTACACAATTTTGTTTAGTATCTGTATGTACCAAGGAAGTTAGGGAGATCTCAGACCCATTATAAATCATTGATAGATCTACAATGATCTCAGACCCATTATGGACCATTGATACATCTACAATGATCTCAGACCCATTATGGTCCATTGATACATCTACAATGATCTTAGACTCATTATGGTCCATTGATAGATCTACAATGATCTCAGACCCATTATGGTCCATTGATAGATCTACAATGATGTCAGACTTATTATGGTCCATTGATAGATCTACAATGAACTCAGACCATTTTGATACTCTAAAACACCCAACACATTACTATTTAGCACCCAGTCATGGAAAGCTTCTCCAAAGGAGGCAATGCCTTCAAGTGGAAAATATGTGCAAAAGGAATTGTTGACACAGAACTACCTCCAGGTTTTACTTTTGGATTTGCATATGACTATGTAGCAATTCCATGAGGGAATATCCACCATTTGGAGGTGCTAGCTGTCTTTCTTACAGTGCAGTGATACTCATCCATCTGATATTTCTTTGACCAGCGTAGGTTTGCTCTGTGAGTGAATTCATTTCATTGCTGCAAACATTCCACCTCTCATTCCAAGAACTTTGTGTCGTTTAAAAGTGATGCCTCACCCTTGTCCATGTACACATCATTGCTGGTAATATGCATAAACAGTAAATCAGTGTCAATGTACAGCAGTTTTACATTGTTGCTGTACCACAGTTTGATCTTAGCTTACTAAAACTCACATGAATAATTTAGACAAGTCCAGCACTGATATGCCAGCTTTCTCAGCTTCAATTTAATACCATGTACAGCAATGAAACTGCCAATTAAGATCTTTTAAGACTTGAATGCAGGATCAGCAATAAGCCTTCAAAGTTTGTCTTGTCCAGTATCGTGGAGAAGGTTAACAAAAATGTTTCCAAAGATTCTCCATAGTTTTGCCAAGCACAGCTTTGTTCAAAAGTTTGAAGAAATCATTGCAAACTTAACTGCTTCAGTGGCCTAAGTGGTTAGAGAAACCCATCTCGGATGTGGGTGGTAACAGATTCATACCAAAGACTTTAAAAATGCTACTAGCAGCAGCAGCAGCAGCAGGGAAGGTGAACCCTACATTTAATTTGCACATATATTTGCCTATATTATAAAGATCTTTTAATGCTTACAATACCCACTCTGTAAGCAACTTTGTCTTACAAAATCTCACCGCAACATATATTAGAACCATATACGCAACATATATTAGAACCATATATGCTGGTTCACCTTCCCTGCTGCTCCTCCTCTTTTTTATTAATTCTGTTTCATAATACATCAGATACAGTGGTTTATTATCCTTATGAACACTTAAACAACCACATATATTATAATGAACACCTGTAGGTGGTTGTTAAAAAGTTCTACAATCTGTAATAGACCATGTCGCAGAGAACATTGCGCTGTACATAATCAACTAACAAAGAAATCATCAGGATTGAAAATATGTATTGGATGTGGATTAGCAGCTCATTATGTTATATGTACAAAATGTGGAGGCAACAAATATAGTGCATTAATGCATTCTACGATCACAGAATACCAAGACAGGGTTTTATCAGAGATAATCCACCAACTACACATGAGTATTTACACATCCATTATAAATTCCTGAAAAAGATCAAAAAATAATAAAACAACGAGAAGAGCGGGAAAAACAAATAAAGATTAAAGAAAAAGAAGTGTTACGAAACAGCTCATTCTGTGTAACATAAAAAGAAAAAGTGCACACAACAAGCTTTATGAATTTTAATAATGATACAACTTATTTACTTATTTACTAGATCACATAAAATAATGTAAATTATTTAAAACAAGACTTACGGTTTTAGAGAAATGGTTCAAATTTTGTTCAAAATTAATAAAATAAGTCCTGAAAAAAGTTCTAAACACAGACTAAAGTATAATGTTCCGGTCCAAAATGGTGGTTGTCCACAATTTCCAGAATTTTTCACAAAAACAATGTATGTGTTGTCCTGTTTCAAAATTAGCAAGAAAACGTCCAAATATGCAATATTGCTCACTAGGAAAGTTATAAAGAAGTGAATAGTTCCTCTAACACAGGTTGTGTTATTTTACGTAGATATAATAACGAATTCTTCTTTTGGCACAACAAATTAAAAGTTGTATGACTCGACACAACTACGAGTCTGTCCGTGACTGTTGACTCTCGAACAGGACAGTTTGTATGTGACTGTGTATGAATCACAAAAACTCAAAACATATATGGGAAGGCTAATGTGTAGCCTGAACTACACTTGCACGAGGAAGCATGCTATTTCCAAATACTTCTGAACAATGAATTTTTGTCATCATACACAGCACGTGCCAACATGAATCACATCTACGACTCAAGTAAACTTATCAAAAACATGTTAGACGATATAATGAAATAAAATGAAATAAAAAGATTTATACAAAATTTATTTTTAACACATTTGAACTCCAGGGTCGTAACACCTTCCTCCACAAAAAGAAAAAAAAGTTTTATGTCATAAAACCTTTATTTCATAGCAGATATTAATTCTACACAAAGTAAAAATTTGAAATAATATAAACTCTTATGAATTAATATAAATGACATTTCCACACAGGAAATTCTGAAATAGCCTTAACAATTATAGTTTTAATATTTTCATGTCCCACAATATGTTCTAGGAAGGTAACACGTGCATGGCAGAACTCACTTTTAGATAAATAGTCAGATTTGTATAAGAGTTTGTCGAAGAACGTCCGAATCTTAGTTGTATGTCTTTTCTAGGTGTTCCTAGACCAGGAATCATCATATTCATAAGGCGTTGAAATTGAAAAAATCTTTATCCCAAAATAAAAAACACTAAATTGGTATAGTCCATCTGGAGTCAAATTTAAATTTCTTTACTCTTCCTTTACGGGAATTTGAAAAACTTCAGGAGGTTGAATTTAGTGACGTATTTGGTATTTCCAATTTTGTCATTCAGATTCTTAGCAGTGGAAATGAGTGTTTTTGTCACAATTCACTTTCCTATAATCTGTACATATTTCAGAATACTGTTTGTGAACTCCACTCTTACTGGGCTCTATACATTTGTCCAGTAATTACTGCATTTTTTTAAACATGTAAAATTTGGTTTTTCCTTGTAGGCACATCTGGAAACAATTTTATATTTGTACAACAAATTATTCAAGTTCAGTTTTTTTCTTGCAAATTAAAACTGTTTCTGGTCTAGATTTTTCACAATTTCCGAATTCTGTAGACTACTTGTTCCAATATTAGCAGTATCCAGTTGAAATCCTAAATGGGAATATACATTTGGTGGGACAGGTACAACTAAATTGATTACATTTATTTGGCTATTTCTTTAAAAACAGTAGTACTCCATAAATTTACTTAAGACTTGAGTACAACGTTATAATTTAATTCATTTTCTTCTTTACTTTGTAAGGGTCATAGACTCTTATTTGCAGAAAATTGTGCAGAATTTGCAAGAGAGAATGGACTTTATTGCAGGACCCAAAAATTCTCTCTAGTACATATTGGTGAAACCATAGTTTCACTTTCGACTTGATTTGCCGAATGCTACATTCAAGTGCAATAAGCTGGAACACACCAGACTTTAACTTTGACCTTTGACCAAACTGATCAAACTTGAGGCGGCCAAATTGAGCAAAATTCCTCAAAGGAATTACTTCTGAAATACTTGTTGACACATGCTTGATTGTCAACAAATTTTGGTTACATGGCATGGTCTTTGGTAAGGGATCAATACAATCTACTTCAAATCAACTTAATTGTTTGTCAAATGCAAGAAATGGTTTCAAGTGAGCTTTAGAAATGTTTTGATTTGGTTTTCCTACAATTTGACATACCTGGCAAGATCTGCAAAACTATGAAATATCACTTTTCATTTTCGGCCAATAGAAATAAGTCAAGATCTTGATACGTTTTATTTCTTCCCAAATGACCACCCAGAGAAGTTTCATGGGCCAAACAAAGTATTTTCTGTCTGTAAAGTTTTGGAACCACAATTTGATATTTTACTGAGCAATTGTAACTAGCAGGTACCTCGGGAGGTCTCCATTTTCTCATAAGAACTCCATTTTTAATGAAATAGCAGACAGGTACTTCACTTACTTCAGTTTTACTAACAGCCCACAGAAACAAACAGGAGATCTCAGGATCCTTCTCCTGTTCAACGACAAGTGATTGTCGTTTATCACCCTGATCATATAAAAGAGAATGAGTATTCAAAAGAGGATCACTATGATCAATACCTATCGACTGATCCAAATTAGAAGTGAAAGTGACCTCATCAAAAGCTTGACCAATACATGTGTCAGCTAAAGGAACACAGTCCTTATCAAAATCATTCTCAAGAACTTTCTTTGCAAAAGCTCTGGTAACTGAACAAGCTGAACATAAATCAGGGATATCTTTTTCAATAGGATCAACTTTTCATCCAAAGAAGGCTTGTCAGTTACAAGTGGATTAACCACAACCTTGTCTCCAGCTAAGTCGTTGCCTAGCAACAAATGAATGCCCTCAACAGGCAAAGTAGACACTACACCTACGATCACAGGTCCTGAAACTAAGTCTGATGTCAAATTAATAGAATGGAGGGGAACATTTGCAAAGCCACACTCTACTCCCTAAATGAGAATACTCTCATTAGAACAGGTCTTCTCAGAAGAAGGCAACACACCTGAAACTAAAAGACTCTGAAAAGCTTCTGTATCCCTTAAAATTTTAAAAGGGATAGGATTGGCCAAATCACCCGAGAGTGATATAGAACCCTTCTACATGAATGGTTCATAATTCTCCTAAACATAATCAGACTGAGGTTTATCAAACCCAACAAATGTCTCGTTTTCAATACATGACCTTGACCTTCTAGAAATAAGAGCAATTGGTATAGGTCTATCTTGATTCTGGTGCCTATATTTCAATTTGAAGCACTCAGAAATGGTGTGTCCTTTTTTCTTACAATAGGTACACGTAGGTAGAAACAAGGATTTAGAATCAAGTCTCAGAGGCTTGATTTTTAGAAGTTGTACCAGATTGATTTTTACTGAGAGTCATATTTGTTTGAAACTCCTTTCTATCAATAGGTTGCTGTGTGAAAGTTTTGTTTACAGCAACTGTATGAGTTAAGGAATACCTATCTGCAGCCAGAGCAGCATTTTCCAATGTCTTAACCTCATGATCTTCAAGGTGATTTTTGATATCACTAGGAATACAGTTTTTGAACTCTTTGAGTAATACCAGTTGTTCAAGTCTTTCATAATCATGTTCAATTTTCTCAGACAGACACCATCTCTTGAACAACTGTTCTTTTTCCCTAGCAAATTCAACATAAGTTTGTATATTGTCTTTTTTGTAACTTCTGAACTTTTGTCGATATGCCTCAGGAACTAACTCGTAACCTTTCAAGATGCATTCCTTAACCAAATCGTAATCAGAACTTTGTTGTACTGA
Organism: Potamilus streckersoni; assembly: GCA_016746295.1. NCBI lineage: Eukaryota > Metazoa > Mollusca > Bivalvia > Unionida > Unionidae > Potamilus > Potamilus streckersoni. The sequence goes on along the minus strand of JAEAOA010002048.1, from coordinate 1,286,369 downwards.
TAGAGATATATAGATATTTCTGGCCTTGCCATGAAGTACACTGTGCAATAATTGAGTCCAATACTCTCTTGGCCATTTTGAAATCTCAGCTACTTTTTCAAACATTATAAAGTATTTGTCTACTTCCTTTTCACTAAAAGGGTGAACTAATTTGATATTTCCTATAATGTTAAACTTTTCATGAGATTTGGAATCATGCCTGTCACTTGCCAGATCTAATTCTTTCATTTTAATTTGCATCTCTCTCTCTCTCTTTCTCTCTTTCTTCAAATTGCAATCTCATTTCTTTTTTCTTAAGTTCAAGTTGTTCTTCTTTTTGTAATTTAATTTGCCTTTTTCTCTTTCTTTTTATAATTGTATTCTCATTTGTTCTTTTTGTAGTTCAAGTTGTATTTGCCTATCTTTTTCTTTCTCTTCTTTTTTTAATTGCATTCTCATTTGTTCTTTTTCTAGTTGTGTCCTCTGAAACTCAAATTTATATTTCAACTTTAGCTCTGCAATATTGATGTCAGCATCGGTTAAAGTCTTACTGACAGAGGCCAAAACACTTTTGTCCAAGATATTCTTCTCAATCAAATGTTGAACTATAATTGTCTTGATTTCTTGTTTAGTTAAAGAAGTTTTTGCTTCAGATAGTTCATACTTTCTGGCAAGTTCAAGCAATTCATCCTTCCTAAAACTCTCCAACTGTTCTTTAGTTGGAGTAGAAAGAAAGATCTCCACTCTCGACATTTTTAAAAGAAAAAGCTTGTTGTTTTCACTAAGATTTTAAATAAAATGAACTTGGGGAATTTAAATTTTTAAATTTTAGCCAATTTCAAATATCCCGGACGAGCCCCCAATTCTTCTTATGTTACGAAACAGCTCATTCTGTGTAACATAAAAAGAAAAAGTGCACACAACAAGCTTTATGAATTTTAATAATGATACAACTTATTTACTAGATCACATAAAATAATGTAAATTATTTAAAACAAGACTTACGGTTTTAGAGAAATGGTCCAAATTTTGTTCAAAATTAAAAAAATAAGTCCTGAAAAAAGTTCTAAACACAGACTAAAGTATGATGCTCCGGTCCAAAATGGTGGTTGTCTGCTATTTCCAGAATTTTTCACAAAAACAATGTATGTGTTGTCCTGTTCCAAAATTAGCAAGAAAACATCCAAATATGCAATGTTACTCACTAGGAAAGTTATAAAGAAGTGAATAATTCCTCTAACACGGGATGTGTTATTTTACATAGATATAATAACGACTTCTTCTTCTGGCACAATAAATTAAAAGTTGCATGACTCAACTCAACTACGACAGTCTGTCCGTGACTGTTGACTCTCGAACAGGACAGTTTGTATGTGACTGTTTGAATCACAAAAACTCAAAACATATATGGGAAGGCTAATGTGTAGCCTGAACTACACTTGCACAAGGAAGCATGCAATTTTCAAATACTTCTGAACAATGAATTTTTGTCATCATACACAGTACGTGCCAACATGAATCACATCTACGACGCAAGTAAACTTATAAAAAACATGTTAGACGATATAATGAAATAAAATGAAATAAAAAGATTTATACAAAATTGATTTTTAACGCACTTGAACTCCAGGGTCGTAACAGAAGAAGCGAGAAAAAATAATGTTTGTATGAAAATAGAACGTCATAGATATTATAGATATTATAATCATTGAAATATTACATCTCTCTCCCTTTCTGCTTCATTAATTATATAATAACTAGAAATTCTATCTAGTGGCACGTTAAATGATAATAGATCATCAACAATGTTCTTACCTGATTTCTATGTCAGTTAATGACTGTCTAAGAAAAGATTTTTTTTCCATTATTTTAAATCATCTTTGCTGATCTAGTTTATTAAATTTGAAACAGTAAAGTGATAATCATTGTACTAATAATGAAAAGAAATAGTCCAAGTCCACAAAGAAGTCGTTTTATAAGAACAGGTGCCAGCTCAGCACAAACCATAAAACCAAGCTCAAACCCAGCTAGCTTTACACAAAATGTAAAACCAAAAGAGATTGATGAGCATCAGGAAAAGATTGAGACTTATAAGAAATTCTTAGCTGTGAGAAAAGATTATTAAATGTAAATGTTGCAGTTTGCTTAAAATAGATTATAATTAAAGCAGAGTATATTTTAAAAAAAAAACAACAACAAATAAAACCAACTTAATTTTGAAAGCAACCTGTATTTTTCTAATGAATATTTCACAGAATTTCTTCATAGATATAGAAATTATATTTTGTGGGTTCATTGCCTTCGATCCGCAGTGGGTCCGCACAATCCTAAAAACGCCTAAAAAATTAAGGAGATGCGCATTTAGTTTAAACCATTTGTAGGTTTCTGTGATTACATGTTGGATTATTGGAAAATATTCCTTAGCATGAAATAATTAGTCCATTATTTGGAGCAAACGTCACGGAGAGAAAGTGTTAGTGAGTCAATGAGTAGCGAACTCAGACTCAATCCACATGACTATCCCTGGTAAATTACACAATGGGATAAATGAGAAAGGACTCGGAAGATACTTTTTATGTCGCCTTAGTGGCAAATGTGATGTAGGTTTACTGGTGTAATGTGCCTTGAAACGGTAGATCGACTGGCCTCAGGTGGGTCGTTAAAATAGTCCTCCGTGTTAGGGATAGTTGTAGAGTTTTTACGGTGTGAACTGCTAGCGGAACGGAAAGTTAATGTAGTAAAACTGTACGGATGTGCGGTTGATGGTTATTTGGAAAGTTGTAAATAATGTGGTCTTACATAGATTATTGTAAAATTTATGTATAGGATGGATACGTCGGGATTTCAACTTACAACTGAAGTTGTATAGAAGTCTTTGGTATTATAGGGTAAACTTATGACTTCTAGCAGGATTCGAGCCAGGATTTTGACACCTATCGGTCAAGCAAAAGACCCCAGGCTTGTAACAATATCAAAAGATTCTACATTTCTATTTTCTCGTGCGTAGAACTTTTGTACTCTAGAATCGCCTGGTTATCCCACTGCCCTTATGATGACTATTCTTATTAATCAACGTTTGCATGTAACAACACGTTTCTGGAGACGTTCATGATGCAATACTTGCAACACGTAACAATTACAAAATGGTTTTGTTTTCCTTGGATTTTTTTTTATTATTTTTGTTTTTGCTTGTTTGGTTTGGGGTTTTTTTTGTTTTTATTTTTTTTTTTTTTGTTTTGTTTTGTTTTTTTCTTTCTAAGAGCGGCTTATATACCTAGACTCTAATTAGATAATTATTCGGATTTTCGTAAAATAGCCTAAGACCTGATGACCTGTATGAGAGAGAGAGAGAGAGAGAGAGAGAGAGAGAGAGAGAGAGAGAGAGAGAGAGAGAGAGAGAGAGAGAGAGAGAGAGAGAGAGAGAGAGAGAGAGAATATTAGTACCATTATAAAGACTTCATGTATTGTATCTGCTGACTAGACTGGTTGTTTAAATTCGAATGAAAAATGTTGGGTGGGAAAATAATATATAAGTTTTATATCGGCAGTGTACTTGTAGCGAAATGTGTTTATCCAATGCGGAGTGAAAGCTTTACAGATGAGTCTATCTGTTCAATTTAGGTGAGTTTGCGCTCTAAATGAAACACAATATTTTATTCTCTAAATGAAATATATTATTATATTTTCTTTGCTTTAAAAGAAAAGGAATTAAAGCTCATAATGTCTCAGAGAGAGTGAGAAAATGTTATTATATGAAAATTATTCTTCAACAATAAGATATTTATTTTTATTATTATTATTATTATTATTATTATTATTATTATTATTATTATTATTATATAACGATCAGAAAGATTTTGAGAGAGAGAGATAGAGAGAGATATGGATGCTTAAATAGATTAGTCACGCATGAATTAAAAGAGATTGTTAGATTTATGGTTTTAATATGTCACTTCTAAAATGGGCTTATAGGTTTTCATAGGATGAGTTTGTCGATTTGTTCTCTTTTGGCAAGAAATAATAGAAACATTAAATTTTCAGGGAGGCGTGTTTTAAACTTTCAATTATGTAGCCACTTTTTCTACAGACATATATGTACTTTATTAGTTTTTTGTCTCGTTAAAAATACAAAGTAATTTTGTTTAGGTTTTAAAAAAAATTGAAGGTACACCCAATTTATGTAGTCCAACATGGGCGTGTCAGAGAGAGAGAGAGAGAGAGAGAGAGAGAGAGAGAGAGAGAGAGAGAGAGAGAGAGAGAGAGAGAGAGAGAATTTTTCCTACTTGCAACAAAAAAAATAATTCAAGACATGCAGAGACTTTCCTTTTTATGATTTGATAATCTTGAACCTTTGAGCATGTTATTCATTAAATCTGTCTCTCCGCTGCGTGGTCAATTATCACATTTCCCCAGTGTAGCTGATTAAAGCAATATATCACGTTAAGAACGTCCAATTTTAATGAAGTTTTAACACGGTAATGATAGGAATCATGACAATCACAATGACATTTTTAAAACGACCAAAAACGCTGATTTTCAATCAAACGTTTTACTAATTAGTATATACGGATAATTCTCCCAAAATGCATGATGTTAATTTCTACACTTAACTGAATACATATTGCACATACGAACAATAATATCGCTTGCAACATCGGTAAAAGTGCGGTAATTATCAGTTATGTACATATAAGTTATTATCGAATTTAATGTTCCAATAGTCTTTAGAGATCATTCACACATATAGAACGTATATTTTTGTGTCATTAATTATACAATTTCACTTTATTATACACAAATAACAACAATCAATTTAAATGATTGAATTACGGAACATTAAAGAAAAAGTATGCCCTCAAACATGAAATCTCCCGTTTTCCGTGAGGTACGTCTACATAATCAAAATCTATTATTGATGCATCTTTCTTGGAAGAGTGTCAGTTTACACACAGTCATAACTTAATATAAATTAAATATTGTGATGTTTTTCTGACCCTCTTTCGACAATTCAAATATTGTTGGAATAGTATTATTTAATTTTTTGTCAAATTCATAAATTATGACGCGATATGATTGTTTAATTTGTACATCGCATCCAGCGAAACATTTACATGACCCTTAGACTACAATTTCAAGCTCTCTGAAATAAGAAATCATCCTTGAAACCTTCACACATGCAGATCATATGGTGTTTTAGCACTGCCATCCTGGGCATATATTATTTTGCATTAAGAGGTGCGTCGATGTCAGTGCTTTCATGTTTGTCCTCGGGAGTATCGTAACGTGCAAGCCATCTGAAAAAGAAGGTCGAATTCGAATATATTAAGTATCGTAACGAAGGTCTCGTTCCAGTACAGTTCTAACGACAAAATACTACCTCTGATTTAAACAAAATTGCGATTCAAAAACATATTGTAGTTTTATCCATCAGATAAGTCTTTATTCCGTTTAATCTGTTTTAAGACAAATAATTACGATCCAAATGTCAGATTTTTTAAAAGAATATTTCCTTTACTCCTTTACTTGTTCAAATTATTTATCAAATGAAATCGCAGCTAAAACAAATAAATTTGGTATCACTTTCTTACATATAAAACCAATTCTTTATGCAAACAAGTATTCGTGTTTTTTTTCTAAAAGCCTTTGCTCGCATTTGTAAAATAAAAACGTAATACTGAATATGTTTAGAAATTATGATACTCATGGATTTAAGTTTGCATTATGTTTACTTTATCGCTCCAAAGTCTGATAGTGTTTAAAGTGCCCAAAATATATGCAGTATGTAAATCATTCATTAACAAATACTCCTTGAACATATATCCTGGTGTCTGTTTGATAGACGTACTATCGGTTGTTTCTTGTATAAGCCACTTTAATTGTTAAACCCTACCTACGGACGGCCAGTCATTGACAAGAACGAATTGCTCCAGCTTGCCAGACAATATGAGAGAGAATGGGAAAATGCAAATGCAAAGAGAAAAAGAAGAGACGCATATACAAATAGAAAAGGAAGGGAATTTTAATTTAGATTCAAAGAATCAGTGCTGCCAGATGCAAACCACTCCCCCCTCCTTCTCTCACAAATTCAGATTTTGATGTTACCAGAAATATGCTAGTACCCCTTTTTAAAGAAAAGAAGTAGATAAATACTTTTCTCATTTTAAAAAATTGCTGAAAATCTGAAATGAACTCTATTATTACAAAGTGTACGTTATGATATGGTTAAAGAATTATTTTGAAGGGCTTTTAGTTGGTACCTGAGGCATATCGGAAAAGGTTTAGGAGCTGTAAAAAAGAAAATGGACACACCCATATCGAATTTGCAAGAGAAAAATAACAATTATTTATAGCTGGTGTCTAGTCAAGAATGTAGGTCAAGGCAATAATAACCTCAGACAACTATTATTAATAGAAGAGTTCAAGAATTGCGTTCATATTAACTTTAAGACCTATCTTGATGAACAAAACGTTGAGTAATTAGAAGATGCTATGCTGCTCCTACAACAGACGGTTTTTCCAGGTCTCATAGACTTTCATCTGTCAGTAAGTCTTCCACTAATCAGTTCATTGGTAAAAAGCCATTTCAGTTTCATAAGAGCACTTCCAAATCTCAATCTTACACAACTGTTATGAATCAAATTTCTAATAAGACTGATCAGAAATCATTACCTCTTTCTCTGTGCACTTATTTAGCTTCTTTTATAATCTTGTTTACTTGAGAAATTACTTTGGAACTATAGTGATTTCAGACAAGAACGTATGGACTATATTAGCATATTATCACACTTTAGGCCATTGGCACATTACAGGTATATAAACACATTAAATATTGGAACTTATTTTAAATACCACTTGTTTTCATCTGGAACCTTATATATATGGCTTTTGATAAAACCTTAATGAGCATTTGAGATTTCACTCATAATACTGTAATTTCATTTTAAAATTTTACTTTTATTCTAGCTAAGTAAATTATTGCTGAATTTTACAAACTTGTTGGTTCTCCTTTATTTTTGTTACTTAGTTAAAGACCATATTGTCGTAACAATACCAATTCAAGCTTTTCCAGATATCCACGGTTATTGATCTTACATCTAATGTCTATGTACCTAAAAAAGCAATTAAATTATGTTCAAGTCTAAGGTAAGTTCCTAGAATCTGCATTTAGGTATGTTATTGATTGGTTTTGTTTTATTTACCCAACGCCATTGATAGCTCATGTTGTTTATATATTAAGCATTTAGACTTAGCAGAGGTAGAATCTGGGATGAACCATTTACCCACAGGAAGCTATTGGTAAGCTTTGTCATATGCCCAGGCGAACGGAAGTGAAATGTTACTGATCTGTAAAGTCGATCAACTTAGACCACTAGGCCACCCTTGACCCATATGTATTGGGGTAAAACATGGATACACATAGTTGCAAATAATAATAATAATAATAATAATAATAATAATAATAATAATAATAATAATAATAATAATAATAATAAACTTGAATCACATTTAATTTATTTTATCCCGTATTTTGAGAACTAAGTCGTGTTGTTTTACAATTACATGTTTATGTAACATGTATGCGAGATGTTTCTCAAAAAGTATACAATAAAGTTACTTACACCATGAAAACCAACGCTATAAAATTAACAAACGCCATGACGATGAAAGCAAACCCCCGGACCCAGCTTGCCGTCATTGAGTAGATGGTGTTGAAAACAGATGTAGCTGCCATTCGAGTTGTTATTTCCGCCGCAGTAAGACCGGCAAAGAAAGCTCCTAGGAATATAGAAGAGTAACCAGCGTCATGGATGCTAAATATTTGAAGTATTCCTAAATGGTAATCTATTGAAATTAAGCAGGTTATTACGACAAAATTGGATAGTTATACCAAGATATCAATTTTAAAAGAAAGAAACGATAACAGTAACTTGTGTATAATATATTGAAATTTATAAGTTAGTGAAAGACAAAAACCTGCAAATTTAAGAGAGTGCTATGATATTGATTTGGATTGTAGGAGAAGCATTGCCCAATCAATAATTCATATCCTGAATATAATAAGACATTGAAATGAATTCAGATTATGCAATATTCTTGTTTCCTCAGCTTGACTTGGTAATGGAAAAGCCTAATTAATAAGCCGGTTCAATAGTTCACCATCGGATAGAAGCAATGAATAATGTACTATCTCACAATTCAATCAATAACATAGTACCCAGCCATACCTAAAAAACGCATCAGCTGTTTTCTATTGACAGGAACTCGAAATTCTGAAACAGCCTTGACCTAAGCATCTGTAGTTTTAATCTGTCCATGTCCCACAATATGTCCTAGAAATGTAACACATGCATGGCAGAACTCACTTTTTTAGATAAATTAATAGTCAGATTTGCATCTGTGAGTCGGTTGAAGAACTTCCGAATCGTAGTTAGATGTTCTTTCCAGGTGTTGTTGTAAATGATGACATCTTCAATATATGCATCGCAGTAGAGTTGTCTAGACCAGAAGATATCATATTCATAAGGCGTTGAAATGTGCTCGGAGAACCCTTCATCCCAAAAGGCATAACTTTGTACTGTTAGAGTCCATCTGGTCACAAATGCCGAAATTTCTTTTGCTTTTTCCGTTAGAGGAATTTGCCAAAAGCTCTTCAAAAGGTCAAATTTAGTGACCTATTTGGCATTTCCAATTTTGTCGATACAATCATCGATTCTTTGCAGTGGAAACGAGTCTGTTTTTTGTGACACTATTTACTTTCCTATAATCCGTACACATTCGGAAAGTTTTATCTGTTTTGGAACAAGAATGCACGGTGAACTCCGGTCACTCTTACTGGGCTCTATACAATCATTGTCAAGTAAATACTGAATCTTTTTTTTCATATATTGCTGCTGAAAAGGATTCATCCTGTATGGGTGTTGTTTCATTAGTTTCGAATTTACTATTTCAACGTCATGAAAAATTTTGTATGTCCTTGTAGGTACGTCTGGAAACAAGTGCTTATATTCAGACAACAATTGTTTAAGTTCACCTTTTTCTTGATCTTGCAAATGAGAAAGTTTCTGGTCTAGATTTTTCATAACTTCCGACTTCTGAAGACTTGTTGTTCCAGGTTAGTAGAATCCAGCTGAATTCCTTCCTGCGAATCTTCCTTTGGTGGGACAGGTATAACTAAAATTAATTACATGATTGGCCTGGCTATTTCTTTCAACATACTCTTTTAACAGATTGATATGGCACCATTGTTTTGGTGTACGCCTATGAGGAGTATTTATAATGTAATTTTAAGTCACTTAGTTTCTTTTCAACTGTGTATGGACCAAAATATTTTTGCTGAAAAGGATTTTGTGGAATGGGCACGAGAGTTATGACTCTATCACCAGACTTAAAACTCATATCTCTTGAGTTTTTTATCATATTTAGCTTCATGTTTGATTGAGTAGAGTGCAAATTGGCTCTTGCAACTTCACAGGCCTTTGACAATTTATATTTGAAATCAGAAACATATCCAAGAAGATTAAGTTCTGATTCTTCATTTGAAAGAAGTTTCTCTTTCAAAAATTTTAAGGTCCTTTTGGAAATCCATCAAATGTTGGCATTACACTCACTAATATTGTTGAGAAAACGAGTATGGTTAAAATTCCTCACAAACAGATTAAAAATATTGTGTATACTGTTGACACTGGTTATACTAGGTGGACACCAAAAAAAAATTCTATCAAATATATTGCAGAAGTTACCGGTGTGTATAGATTGTCAGTGCTTAGCAGTGCAAAGTTTAGAATATCTACCAAATATCCACTTCGTCATCCAAATGATGACTCATCTGGAGTATTATCTGTAATAATAAACAAAAATTCTGAAGAAGAATTTGTACTTGAACCAGTTGATAAAACTTTAAAATTAGCAATTTTTCTCTGGTGTTTGGAATTTATAGCTGAACAACCAGCTCTTATTATGGATTAACCAAACATAGGACTATGTAAACAAATATTATAATGAAAAGAAGTATAGTTGATTTTAATCATATTTCAAAAGATATTTCAGAACAGGATGTGGACGCACTAATACAATACTACAAATATTATCACAAAAAACATTGGTGCGTTAAAAAATGTTATAAATACTACAACAAGATCCTTCGAGTAATATCATATCTACCATTGTTAATGACCAGTTCCGGTATAATTTCAAGTGGGATATCGTTAAATCCCTTTTTGTTAATTATATCTGGTATTGGTGTTTCACTTACAGCGGCGTGTAAAAAAGTAGAACCAAGACTTTTGATAAAAAAGCATGGATGTTTAACATCAATTAAAACTTACAAGAAACTACTTGATCAGATCCGGTCTTACCTACGAGGAGTCAAATATAATATGGATGATTTATTACGTGAATTTCGTATTATTGATAATATGTTAACAGACATTCTACCAATGAGGGTTAGCAAGTATGAAAAAAAATATCAAAAAAAATATGAGTAACGTAAAATTTTATCTAAACTTAAGATATAATATAACTAAAATAATATCATTTTCATTCTAATGCTAGTTTAATTTCCACCTTGTTAACTGAAACATTCTAATGCACAGTTTAATTTTCATCCTGTTATCTTGTGGTAAAAACCCGTTTGCCGTCTTTAGAATAATTGTATTCCACACATGCGCTGTTCTAACAAATTAGTCACCTCTGTGTAAAGAGCTTATCACATTCCAACACCTGTTGTTTTGTTTGGTTACAAAATACCTGTTTACAGGTAGTAGTAGGGGGAAAAAAAGAGGTGGGGGAGGGTGAGTCAAAACCCTGTTTTACTTTGGAAAAAATGGGGGTGGGGTGGGGGATAATTTAGGACTATAATTTATACTTGTTTGGAGGGTAAAAAAACAAAGTGAGTTGAAAACCTGGTTTTCCTCTAGGGTGAGTTGAAAACCTGGTTTATTTTGGAAGAAAAGGGGGTGGGGTGGGGGATAATTTATACTTGTTTGGAGGGTAAAAAAACAAAGTGAGTTGAAAACCTGGTTTTCTAATACTACTTATAGAACCCTTCAACATGAATGGTTCATAATTCTCCTAAACATAATCAGACTGAGGTTTATCAAACCCAACAAATGTCTCGTTTTCAATACATGACCTTGACCTTCTAGAAATAAGAGCAATTGGTATAGGTCTATCTTGATTCTGGTGCCTATATTTCAATTTGAAGCACTCAGAAATGGTGTGTTCTTTTTTCTTACAATAGGTACACGTAGGTAGAGACAAGGATTTAGAATCAAGTCTCTCAGAGGCTTGATTTTTAGAAGTTGTACCAGATTGATTTTTACTGAGAGTCATATTTGTTTGAAACTCCTTTCTATCAATAGGTTGCTGAGTGAAAGTTTTGTTTACAGCAACTGTATGAGTTAAGGAATACCTATCTGCAGCCAGAGCAGCATTTTCCAATGTCTTAACCTCATGATCTTCAAGGTGATTTTTTATATCACTAGGAATACAGTTCTTGAACTCTTTGAGTAATACCAGTTGTTCAAGTCTTTCATAATCATGTTCAATTTTCTCAGACAGACACCATCTCTTGAACAACTGTTCTTTTTCCCTAGCAAATTCAACATAAGTTTGTATATTGTCTTTTTTGTAACTTCTGAACTTTTATCGATATGCCTCAGGAACTAACTCGTAACCTTTCAAGATGCATTCCTTAACCAAATCGTAATCAGAACTTTGTTGTACTGATAGAGATATATAGATATTTCTGGCCTTGCCATGAAGTACACTGTGCAATAATTGAGTCCAATACTCTCTTGGCCATTTTGAAATCTCAGCTACTTTTTCAAACATTATAAAGTATTTGTCTACTTCCTTTTCACTAAAAGGGTGAACTAATTTGATATTTCCTATAATGTTAAACTTTTCATGAGATTTGGAATCATGCCTGTCACTTGCCAGATCTAATTCTTTCATTTTAATTTGCATCTCTCTCTCTCTCTTTCTCTCTTTCTTCAAATTGCAATCTCATTTCTTTTTTCTTAAGTTCAAGTTGTTCTTCTTTTTGTAATTTAATTTGCCTTTCTTTTTCTCTTTCTTTTTATAATTGTATTCTCATTTGTTCTTTTTGTAGTTCAAGTTGTATTTGCCTATCTTTTTCTTTCTCTTCTTTTTTTAATTGCATTCTCATTTGTTCTTTTTCTAGTTGTGCCTCTGAAACTCAAATTTATATTTCAACTTTAGCTCTGCAATATTGATGTCAGCATCGGTTAAAGTCTTACTGACAGAGGCCAAAACACTTTTGTCCAAGATATTCTTCTCAATCAAATGTTGAACTATAATTGTCTTGATTTCTTGTTTAGTTAAAGAAGTTTTTGCTTCAGATAGTTCATACTTTCTGGCAAGTTCAAGCAATTCATCCTTCCTAAAACTCTCCAACTGTTCTTTAGTTGGAGTAGAAAGAAAGATCTCCACTCTCGACATTTTTAAAAGAAAAAGCTTGTTGTTTTCACTAAGATTTTAAATAAAATGAACTTGGGAATTTAAATTTTTAAATTTTAGCCAATTTCAAATATCCCGGACGAGCCCCCAATTCTTCTTATGTTACGAAACAGCTCATTCTGTGTAACATAAAAAGAAAAAGTGCACACAACAAGCTTTATGAATTTTAATAATGATACAACTTATTTACTAGATCACATAAAATAATGTAAATTATTTAAAACAAGACTTACGGTTTTAGAGAAATGGTTCAAATTTTGTTCAAAATTAATAAAATAAGTCCTGAAAAAAGTTCTAAACACAGACTAAAGTATGATGCTCCGGTCCAAAATGGTGGTTGTCTGCAATTTCCAGAATTTTTCACAAAAACAATGTATGTGTTGTCCTGTTCCAAAATTAGCAAGAAAACATCCAAATATGCAATGTTGCTCACTAGGAAAGTTATAAAGAAGTGAATAGTTCCTCTAACACGGGTTGTGTTATTTTACATAGATATAATAACGACTTCTTCTTCTGGCACAACAAATTAAAAGTTGTATGACTCAACTCAACTACGACAGTCTGTCCGTGACTGTTGACTCTCGAACAGGACAGTTTGTATGTGACTGTTTGAATCACAAAAACTCAAAACATATATGGGAAGGCTAATGCGTAGCCTGAACTACACTTGCACGAGGAAGCATGCAATTTTCAAATACTTCTGAACAATGAATTTTTGTCATCATACACAGTACATGCCAACATGAATCACATCTACGACGCAAGTAAACTTATCAAAAACATGTTAGACGATATAATGAAATAAAATGAAATAAAAAGATTTATACAAAATTGATTTTTAACGCACTTGAACTCCAGGGTCGTAACAGAAGAAGCGAGAAAAAATAATGTTTGTATGAAAATAGAACGTCATAGATATTATAGATATTATAATCATTGAAATATTACATCTCTCTCCCTTTCTGCTTCATTAATTATATAATAACTAGAAATTCTATCTACTGGCACATTAAATGATAATAGATCATCAACAATTTTCTTATCTGATTTCTATGTCAGTTAATGACTGTCCAAGAAAAGATTTTTTTTTCCATTATTTTAAATCATCTTTGCTGATCTAGTTTATTAAATTTGAAACAGTAAAGTGATAATCATTGTACTAATAATGAAAAGAAATAGTCCAAGTCCACAAAGAAGTCGTTTTATAAGAACAGGTGCCAGCTCAGCACAAACCATAAAACCAAGCTCAAACCCAGCTAGCTTTACACAAAATGTAAAACCAAAAGAGATTGATGAGCATCAGGAAAAGATTGAGACTTATAAGAAATTCTTAGCTGTGAGAAAAGATTTTAAAGCCAAAGTTGAAGAGGTGCGGGGCAAACAGAGAGAAGAGGAAAAAATGCAAGAATTTGCAAATAATCCCGACATAATCGCTACGTTTTTTTTTAACTACATATTTTTTGATGATCAATCCAGACAAACATCATCATAATTGCTATCTTCGTGTTCTTGGTCTTTTAATCTTTTATTACAATTTTTACAAGATGAAATTATTAATCTTAGATGATCAGCGCTGTATATTTCACTCATTAACATGCGCTTTAGAACATCAATAGTTCGTGTTTTTTCTCGGAGTTTAGTGTTCATAAGGATAATAAACCACTGTATCTGATTTATTATGCAACAGAATTAATAAAAAAGAGGAGGAGCAGCAGGGAAGGTGAACCAGCATATATGGTTCTAATATATGTTGTGGTGAGATTTTGTAAGACAAAGTTGTTTACAAAGTGGATATTGTAAGCATTAAAAGATCTTTATAATATAGGCAAATATATGTGAAAATAGGGTTCACCTTCCCTGCTGCTGCAGCTGCCTCACTAGAAACAGCATTAAGAAGTTGTATTAGGACTTGTCTGCCTGGTGTTAGGATAATGTGACTGGGTGGTATATCATGCTGCATGTCTTCAGCATGATGCCTCTATGCTAGACATCCCTATAAATTGCCACACTGCAGACATCAAAATATGACTGACAAATTTTGATAAAGCTACATTCAAATCCAAATCACACACACACACATACATACATGAACTTTGTCATGTCTCTCTGTTAATGAAATCCTTAGTGTGAGGATGAAAGTTTCAGGTTTGCTTTCCCTATATTGTGTGTGTCTGTGATGGGACAGTTAAAACATTGTTGAGTAATAATAAAAATAATACAGTTAAGTTTTCACCAACTGTATGTTTAGATGTTGATTACTGTAGGTTTCATTTCTAGTATCCAAATTTTAGGTATTATTTGTTGATATTACCAAAAAAAATACTACTATTAAAACTACATGAAAATTTGAAAGTTTTAATTTGGTACTAATTTTGCTGGTTTTTATTATTACTACTTGTTTAATTTCAGTTTGATCATGAACTTAGAACCAGGTGGAACAAAGCATTGGACGAGGGACATTTCAGATACAAATTAGACAAGTTGAAAACCAGGATAATTGGCACAAAAGGATATGTGGCACAGGTAGTAATTAGTTTTTACTCTGATATAACTGATCTTTATATAATTTATAAACAACTACAAAATCATTATATTTGATTGGTTAAATGATTTCATTGAAGCCTAGAGAACTTCATAAATTAAAAAATGACTTGTACTTTAATTTGTTCTTTGCTATATCTAAGCATTTGCTAAACTACTTTTAGGTTTCATCATTCTTGTACAGCTTTTTGTTGTAATGCCCTTCATATTACTTTGATAAGTTCTTTATATTGGTAATACAGTGAATAAATTGGTTTTCCAGTACACCACATCAGGACTTAGAAGATCCCTGTATTCTTTTCTTCTTACTTTAAAACATTTTATTCTATTTAAAACCTGTCAATCAAATTGTGCCCACCTTTTGCAAATAGCTAAAGTATACTTATGTCTTCATAATATAGTAACTACTGTCTTTTGATTATTAATACAGTAAACTCTTAACAAGTTAAGCAGTCTAATGCAACTAAAAATGCACAGACCAGATATGCTCTCTGATAATGTACCTGCAGATCTGGGTCTATGCAGTTTGTTAAAAGCAGTTAGTAGAACAAACAATATAGATCATCACCTGCCTGTGCATTATTTGAAGGTAGAACAAGGTTTTACTTGACTGATACATAAATATATAGTTATCCTTGGTTCTGGAATAAAGGCTTCTAATTTCTTTGACTTCAAAACTCAAGCAAACAGCTTTCTGCTGTTAAAGTTGTTTGAATTTTACTTTAATGAACCTTGTATTTGGCTCTAAAACAAGATACATACATATGTAGGAATATGGCTAGTAATGCTCTATTATAATTAATATAAGACGGATCCTGATTTGTATGTCCTCTGAACGAAAACTGTGCATAAATGATCTGGTAAAGAGCTTTGAATACTTCTGTCATTACAATGTGTTATAGAGCTAGAATACTTCTGTCATTACAATTTGTTATAGAGCTAGAATACTTCTGTCATTACAATGTGTTAGAGCTAGAATACTTCTGTCATTACAATGTGTTATAGAGCTAGAATACTTCTGTTGTGTTATAGAGCTAGAATACTTCTGTCATTACAATGTGTTAGAGCTAGAATACTCCTGTTATTACAATGTGTTAAGAGCTAGAATACTTCTGTCATTACAATGTGTTATAGAGCTAGAATACTTGTCATTACAATGTGTTATAGAGCTAGAATACTTCTGTCATTACAATGTGTTATAGAGCTAGAATACTTCTGTCATTACAATTTGTTATAGAGCTAGAATACTTCTGTCATTACAATTTGTTAAAGAGCTAGAATACTTCTGTCATTACAATGTGTTATAGAGCTAGAATACTTCTGTCATTACAATGTGTTATAGAGCTAGAATACTTCTGTCATTACAACATGTAGAGGTAGAATACTTCTGTCATTACAATGTGTTATAGAGCTAGAATACTTCTGTCATTACAATGTGTTTTAGAACTAGAATACTTCTGTCATTACAATGTGTTATAGAGCTAGAATACTTCTGTCATTACAATGTGTTATAGAGCTAGAATACTTCTGTCATTACAATTTGTTAAAGAGCTAGAATACTTCTGTCATTACAATGTGTTATAGAGCTAGAATACTTCTGTCATTACAATGTGTTATAGAGCTAGAATACTTCTGTCATTACAATGTGTTATAGAGGTAGAATGCCTCTGTCATTACAATGTGTTATAGAGCTATAATACTTCTGTCATTACAATGTGTTATAGAGCTAGAATACTTCTGTCATTACAATGTGTTATAGAGCTAGAATACTTCTGTCATTACAATTTGTTAAAGAGCTAGAATACTATTGTCATTACAATGTGTTATAGAGCTAGAATACTTCTGTCATTACAATGTGTTATAGAGCTAGAATACTTCTGTCATTACAATGTGTTATAGAGCTAGAATACTTCTGTCATTACAATGTGTTATAGAGCTAGAATACTTCTGTCATTACAATGTGTTAAAGAGCTAAAATACTTCTGTCATTACAATGTGTTATAGAGCTAGAATACTTCTGTCATTACAACATGTAGAGGTAGAATACTTCTGTCATTACAATGTGTTATAGAGCTAGAACACTTCTGTCATTACAATGTGTTATAGAGCTAGAATACTTCTGTCATTACAATGTGTTATAGAGCTAGAATACTTCTGTCATTATAATTTGTTAAAGAGCTAGAATACTTCTGTCATTACAATGTGTTATAGAGCTATAATACTTCTGTCATTACAATGTGTTATAGAGCTAGAATACTTCTGTCATTACAATGTGTTATAGAGCTAGAATACTTCTGTCATTACAATGTGTTATAGAGCTAGAATACTTCTGTCATTACAATGTGTTATAGAGCTAGAATACTTCTGTCATTACAATTTGTTAAAGAGCTAGAATACTATTGTCATTACAATGTGTTATAGAGCTAGAATACTTCTGTCATTACAATGTGTTATAGAGCTAGAATACTTCTGTCATTACAATGTGTTATAGAGCTAGAATACTTCTGTCATTACAATTTGTTAAAGAGCTAGAATACTATTGTCATTACAATGTGTTATAGAGCTAGAATACTTCTGTCATTACAATGTGTTATAGAGCTATAATACTTCTGTCATTACAATGTGTTATCTCTTGCTGAATCCAGTTGAATGTGAAAAGAGCACAAGAGCGAAGAAAACCAGCAGAAATTACCCATGTCAACCAGCCTTTCAACCCTGCTGGTTTTAACTTCACTAAAATCCAGCCAAATGAGATTCTGTTTAAGATCGTGAAAAGTGGGGCAAAGAGGTCACATAACCAAGCTAATGGATACTGGCAAGAGGGTGATTCTTCAAAATCCAAGGTACAAACATTTAGATTTCTAATAACTGCAAAAAAAAGGTTTTATTTCACTGAAATAGGAATATGCAAAATACAATTTGAGCTCAATGACCAGACTTGGAGTAAGTGATCTTGGTTGTTAAATTTAAGTTCGGTTTCCTCTCTCTTAATACAAAAAGAGAATTGTTTTTAGAGTAAGTGATCTTGGTTGTTAAATTTAAGTTCGGTTTCCTCTCATAATACAAAAAGAGAATTGTTTATCACTGTGTTTAGGGATTGGTCTTTTATGAATGATCAGGAAAAGTTTGTGTGTACAATTTTAAAAAATCTGCATCACAAAAAAAATTATGTATAGGGAAAATATGCAAAAATACAATATCATAATGAATAATTCAGACAAAATTACAATTACATAATGAATAATTCAGACAAAATTATAATAACATAATGAATAATTCAGACTAAATTACA
The DNA here is from genome assembly GCA_016746295.1 of Potamilus streckersoni. Lineage (NCBI taxonomy): Eukaryota > Metazoa > Mollusca > Bivalvia > Unionida > Unionidae > Potamilus > Potamilus streckersoni. The sequence continues at coordinate 1,268,077 of JAEAOA010002048.1, read as the reverse complement.
ATAACATAATGAATAATTCAGACACAATTACAATAACATAATGAAAAATTCAGATGTACAAAATTACATTAAAATATATAATTCAGATATACAAAATTACATTAACATAATAATTCAGATGGACAAAATTACAATAACATAATGAAAAATTCAGAAAAAATTACAATAACATAATGAATAATTCAGATGTACAAAATTACAGTAACATAAAGAATAATTCAGATGGAAGAAATTAACATCACATAATTCAGATGTACAAAATTACATTAACATAAAAAATTCAGATTAACAAAATTACATTAAAATAAATAATTTAGATGGACAAAATTACAATAACAGAATAAAAAATTCAGACAAAATTACAATAACATAATGAATAATTCAGATGTACGAAATTACAGTAACATAAAGAATAATTCAGATGGAAGAAATTAACATCACATAATTCAGATGAACAAAATTACATTAACATAAAAATTCAGATGGACAAAATTACAATAACAAAATGAATAATTCAGATGGACAAAATTTCAATGATATAATGAATAATTCTTATGGACAAAATAACATGTACATAATAAATAATATAGATAAACAAAATTGCAATAACTTGATGGATAATTCAGTTGTACAAAATTACAATAACATAATGAATATTAAATTGAGATCGACAAAATTACAATAACATGATGAATAAATCAGATGAACAAAATTACAATAACAAAATGAATAATTCAGATGGATAAAATTACACTAACATAATGAAATAATTCAGATTTACAAAGTACAATATCATAATAATAATTTAGATGTATAAAATTACGATAACATAATTGTAACAAGATAACTGAGTCAGGATTTTGGATTAACAACAAAACACTGTTGATGCCAATACAAATACAATATTTAATGATGTATGATTTAAATAAGAAACAAATTATGATTGATATGTGCATGTATGTCTCCAAATATTGGACAAATTAACATAATTTGCACGAACCTACTATTGCAACAAATACAAATATATGATGGTACAAGGACAAAAAATGTGAACAATTTATGGTATATCACAGAATGCAAAGATTGAGTTTTACTCACTAGCAAAACAAATGAAGTATTCACTCAAAATAGTGAACTGATATTTTAATCAAATAGTAAAATTATAATAAGACAGATATCACAAGATATCTTTTCACTTCATAAACATTGGGTATAAGAAAACCCTGAAATTAGCCCATGGCCAAATGATTTCATGTATGGAGCAACACAAAACACTCCCTTAACTACACACCTTGCTACAAGTCACACTGGTCAGTCAAGCAAATATCATAGGTAGTCACTGAACATTTTTCATTCCTAGGTCAAACAAGCAATTAGTGCCCACCACTTCAGTTAGCAGCAACTGATCACCTGCTACTTGACCAGCAATGATCAGTATGGATTACTCTGATCACCCTTGTAACACTCAAACCACTCTAAACAGCAATGATCTGTATGGATTACTCTGATCACCCTTGTAACACTCAAACCACTCTAAACAGCAATGACCAGTATGGATTACTCCGATCACCCTTGTAACACTCAAACCACTCTAAACAGCAATGACCAGTATGGATTACTCCAATCATCCTTGTAACACTCAAACCACTCTAAACAGCAATGACCAGCAATGATCAGTATGGATTACTCCGATCACCCTTGTAACACTCAAACCACTCTAAACAGCAATGATCTGTATGGATTACTCTGATCACCCTCGTAACACTCAAACCACTCTAAACAGCAATGATCAGTATGGATTACTCCAATCACCCTTGTAACACTCAAACCACTCTAAACAGCAGTGACCAGTATGGATTACTCTGATTACCCTCGTAACACTCAAACCACTCTAAACAGCAATGACCAGTATGGATTACTCCAATCACCCTTGTAACACTCAAACCACTCTAAACAGCAATGACCAGTATGGATTACTCTGATTACCCTCGTAACACTCAAACCACTCTAAACAGCAGTGACCAGTATGGATTACTCCAATCACCCTTGTAACACTCAAACCACTCTAAACAGCAATGACCAGTATGGATTACTCCAATCACCCTCGTAACACTCAAACCACTCTAAACAGCAATGACCAGTATGGATTACTCCGATCACCCTTGTAACACTCAAACCACTCTAAACAGCAATGACCAGTATGGATTACTCCAATCACCTTTGTAACACTCAAACCACTCTAAACAGCAATGATCTGTATGGATTACTCTGATCACCCTTGTAACACTCAAACCACTCTAAACAGCAATGACCAGTATGGATTATTCCGATCACCCTTGTAACACTCAAACCACTTCTAAACAGCAGTGACCAGAATGGATTACTCCAATCACCCTTGTAACACTCAAACCACTCTAAACAGCAATGATCAGTATGGATTACTCTGATTACCCTCATAACACTCAAACCACACTAAACAGCAATGATCACTATGGATTACTCCAATCACCCTTGTAACACTCAAACCACTCTAAACAGCAATGATCAGTATGGATTACTCTGATTACCCTCATAACACTCAAACCACACTAAACAGCAATGATCACTATGGATTACTCCAATCACCCTTGTAACACTCAAACCACTCTAAACAGCAATGACCAGTATGGATTACTCCGATCACCCTTGTAACACTCAAACCAATCTAAACAGCAATGACCAGTATGGATTACTCCAATCACCCTTGTAACACTCAAACCACTCTAAACAGCAATGACCAGTATGAATTACTCCGATCACCCTTGTAACACTCAAACCACTCTAAACAGCAATGATCTGTATGGATTACTCTGATTACCCTCGTAACACTCAAACCACTCTAAACAGCAATGACCAGTATGGATTACTCTGATTACCCTCATAACACTCAAACCACTCTAAACAGCAATGACCAGTATGGATTACTCCAATCACCCTTGTAACACTCAAACCACTCTAAACAGCAATGACCAGTATGGATTACTCTGATTACCCTCGTAACACTCAAACCACTCTAAACAGCAGTGACCAGTATGGATTACTACAATCACCCTTGTAACACTCAAACCACTCTAAACAGCAATGACCAGTATGGATTACTCCAATCACCCTCGTAACATTCAAACCACTCTAAACAGCAATGACCAGTATGGATTACTCCGATCACCCTTGTAACACTCAAACCACTCTAAACAGCAATGACCAGTATGGATTACTCCAATCACCTTTGTAACACTCAAACCACTCTAAACAGCAATGATCTGTATGGATTACTCTGATCACCCTTGTAACACTCAAACCACTCTAAACAGCAATGACCAGTATGGATTACTCCGATCACCCTTGTAACACTCAAACCACTTCTAAACAGCAATGACCAGAATGGATTACTCCAATCACCCTTGTAACACTCAAACCACTCTAAACAGCAATGATCAGTATGGATTACTCTGATTACCCTCATAACACTCAAACCACACTAAACAGCAATGATCACTATGGATTACTCCAATCACCCTTGTAACACTCAAACCACTCTAAACAGCAATGATCAGTATGGATTACTCTGATTACCCTCATAACACTCAAACCACACTAAACAGCAATGATCACTATGGATTACTCCAATCACCCTTGTAACACTCAAACCACTCTAAACAGCAATGACCAGTATGGATTACTCCGATCACCCTTGTAACACTCAAACCAATCTAAACAGCAATGACCAGTATGGATTACTCCAATCACCCTTGTAACACTCAAACCACTCTAAACAGCAATGACCAGTATGAATTACTCCGATCACCCTTGTAACACTCAAACCACTCTAAACAGCAATGATCTGTATGGATTACTCTGATTACCCTCGTAACACTCAAACCACTCTAAACAGCAATGACCAGTATGGATTACTCCAATCACCCTTGTAACACACAAACCACTCTAAACAGCAATGACCAGTATGGATTACTCCAATCACCCTTGTAACACTCAAACCACTCTAAACAGCAATGATCTGTATGGATTACTCTGATTACCCTCGTAACACTCAAACCACTCTAAACAGCAATGACCAGTATGGATTACTCCAATCACCCTTGTAACACACAAACCACTCTAAACAGCAATGACCGGTATGGATTACTCCAATCACCCTTGTAACACTCAAACCACTCTAAACAGCAATGACCAGTATGGATTACACCGATCACCCTTGTAACACTCAAACCACTCTAAACAGCAATGATCAGTATGGATTACTCTGATTACCCTCGTAACACTCAAACCACTCTAAACAGCAATGATCAGTATGGATTACTCCAATCACCCTTGTAACACTCAAACCACTCTAAACAGCAATGACCAGCAATGATCAGTATGGATTACTCTGATTACCCTCGTAACACTCAAACCACTCTAAATGGCTGAAACAGATGAAAATATATCCAATACCATGTACTATGCATGACACAGGCATATATGATAACATGTAATGATGTTATATATGGTAAATTATAAAAAAATACATTATCAGTCCTGCATTACAAAACAATAAACAAGTTCAGAGGTGAACCTGTGAATCATATGATATCTATAGCACCTAACATTTTTTAACTAAATGCAACTTGTAAAGTTCTTACTGTCAGAGACACAAAGAGAAAATATTAGCATTTTACTTCACAAGTCGAAGCTACAGAAATTGTATGAAAATAAACATAGTAGTACAATAGCTATAACTTACAATTCACTTAAGAAATAAATCAATAACTTACACACCTCTACAGCTAGAGATATGCATGTCTCTAAGTAGACTGACAAAAGGTGCAATGTGTCAAGTTGATCTTACTTTGAGGCATTTATACCCAGACAATGTAGCTTTACATCATCTGTGCAATTAATGTATTCGTATGTTACCAATTAATACCAGTATTAATACCAGTATGGATTACTCCAATCACCCTTGTAACACTCAGTATGGATTACTCTGATCACCCTTGTAACACTCAAACCACTCTAAACAGCAATGATCTGTATGGATTACTCTGATCACCCTCGTAACACTCAAACCACTCTAAACAGCAATGACCAGTATGGATTACTCCGATCACCCTTGTAACACTCAAACCACTCTAAACAGCAATGATCTGTATGGATTACTCTGATCACCCTCGTAACACTCAAACCACTCTAAACAGCAATGATCAGTATGGATTACTCTGATTACCCTCGTAACACTCAAACCACTCTAAACAGCAATGACCAGTATGGATTACTCCATTCACCCTTGTAACACTCAAACCACTCTAAACAGCAATGACCAGTATGGATTACTCCATTCACCCTTGTAACACTCAAACCACTCTAAACAGCAATGACCAGTATGGATTACTCCAATCACCCTTGTAACACTCAAACCACTCTAAACAGCAATGACCAGTATGGATTATTCCAATCACCCTTGTAACACTCAAACCACTCTAAACAGCAATGACCAGTATGGATTACTCCAATCAACTTTGTAACACTCAAACCACTCTAAACAGCAATGACCAGCAATGATCAGTATGGATTACTCTGATTACCCTCGTAACACTCAAACCACTCTAAACAGCAATGATCAGTATGGATTACTCTGATTACCCTCGTAACACTCAAACCACTCTAAACAGCAATGACCAGTATGGATTACTCCATTCACCCTTGTAACACTCAAACCACTCTAAACAGCAATGACCAGTATGGATTACTCCAATCACCCTTGTAACACTCAAACCACTCTAAACAGCAATGACCAGTATGGATTACTCCAATCACCCTTGTAACACTCAAACCACTCTAAACAGCAATGACCAGTATGGATTACTCCGATCACCCTTGTAACACTCAAACCACTCTAAACAGCAATGACCAGTATGGATTACTCCAATCACCCTTGTAACACTCAAACCACTCTAACCAGCAATGATCAGTATGGATTACTCTGATTACCCTCGTAACACTCAAACCACTCTAAACAGCAATGATCAGTATGGATTACTCCAATCACCCTTGTAACACTCAAACCACTCTAAACAGCAATGACCAGTATGAATTACTCCGATCACCCTTGTAACACACAAACCACTCTAAACAGCAATGATCAGTATGGATTACTCCAATCACCCTTGTAACACTCAAACCACTCTAAACAGCAATGACCAGTATGGATTATTCCATTCACCCTTGTAACAATAAAACCACTCTAATTAGCAATGACCAGTATGGATTACTCCAATCACCCTTGTAACACTCAAACCACTCTAAATTGCAATGATCAGTATGGATTACTCTGATTACCCTCGTAACACTCAAACCACTCTAAACAGCAATGACCAGTATGGATTACTCCAATCACCCTTGTAACACTCAAACCACTCTAAACTGCAATGACCAGTATGAATTACTCCGATCACCCTTGTAACACTCAAACCACTCTAAACAGCAATGATCTGTATGGATTACTCTGATTACCCTCGTAACACTCAAACCACTCTAAACAGCAATGATCAGTATGGATTACTCCAATCACCCTTGTAACACTCAAACCAATTTAAACAGCAATGATCAGTATGGATTACTCTGATTACCCTCGTAACACTCAAACCACTCTAAACAGCAATGACCAGTATGGATTACTCTGATTACCCTCGTAACACTCAAACCAATCTAAACAGCAATGATCATTATGAATTACTCTGATTACCCTCGTAACACTCAAACCACTCTAAACAGCAATGACCAGTATGGATTACTCCAATCACCCTTGTAACACTCAAACCACTCTAAACAGCAATGATCAGTATGAATTACTCTGATTACCCTCGTAACACTCAAACCACTCTAAACAGCAATGACCAGTATGGATTACTCCAATCACCCTTGTAACACTCAAACCACTCTAAACAGCAATGATCAGTATGAATTACTCTGATTACCCTCGTAACACTCAAACCACTCTAAACAGCAATGACCAGTATGGATTACTCCGATCACCCTTGTAACACTCAAACCACTCTAAACAGCAATGACCAGTATGGATTACTCCAATCACCTTTGTAACACTCAAACCACTCTAAACAGCAATGACCAGTATGGATTACTCCAATCACCTTTGTAACACTCAAACCACTCTAAACAGCAATGACCAGAATGGATTACTCCAATCACCCTTGTAACACTCAAACCACTCTAAACAGCAATGATCAGTATGAATTACTCTGATTACCCTCGTAACACTCAAACCACTCTAAACAGCAATGACCAGTATGGATTACTCCAATCACGCTTGTAACACTCAAACCACTCTAAACAGCAATGACCAGTATGGATTACTCCAATCACCCTTGTAACACTCAAACCACTCTAAACAGCAATGACCAGTATGGATTACTCCAATCACCCTTGTAACACTCAAACCACTCTAAACAGCAATGACCAGCAATGATCAGTATGGATTACTCTGATTACCCTCGTAACACTCAAACCACTCTAAATGGCTTGAAACAAAATGAAAGTATGTAATTAAAATGTAAGGATATTTACTGATTTTAAAAATGCATGTTTGAACATGCATACTATGGCATTAATACCCTAATAGAACATTATGGAGGGATATTTATTGATTTTAAAATGCCTGATTGAACATGCATACTATGGCATTAATACCCTAAAAGAACATTACGGAGGGATATTTATTGATTTTAAAATGCCTGTTTGAACATGCATACTATGGCATTAATACCCTAATAGAACATTATGGAGGGATATTGATTTTAAAATGCCTGATTGAACATGCATACTATGGCATTAATACCCTAATAGAACATTATGGAGGGATAATGATTTTAAAATGCCTGATTGAACATGCATACTATGGCATTAATACCCTAATAGAACATTATGGAGGGATTTTTATTGATTTTAAAATGCCTGATTGAACATGCATACTATGGCATTAATACCCTAATAGAACATTATGGAGGGATATTTATTGATTTTAAAATGCCTGATTGAACATGCATGCTATGGCATTAATACCCTAATAGAACATTATGGAGGGATATTTATTGATTTTAAAATGCCTGATTGAACATGCATACTATGGCATTAATACCCTAATAGAACATTATGGAGAGATATTTTTTGATTTTAAAATGCCTGATTGAACATGCATACTATGGCATTAATACCCTAATAGAACATTATGGAGGGATATTGATTTTAAAATGCCTGTTTGAACATGCATACTATGGCATTAATACCCTAATAGAACATTATGGAGGGATATTTATTGATTTTAAAATGCCTGATTGAACATGCATACTATGGCATTAATACCCTAATAGAACATTATGGAGGGATATTTATTGATTTTAAAATGCCTGTTTGAACATGCATACTATGGCATTAATACCCTAATAGAACATTATGGAGGGATATTTATTGATTTTAAAATGCCTGATTGAACATGCATACTATCGCATTAATACCCTAATAGAACATTATGGAGGGATATTGATTTTAAAATGCTTGATTGAACATGCATACTATGGCATTAATACCCTAATAGAACATTATGGAGGGATATTTATTGATTTTAAAATGCCTGATTGAACATGCATACTATGGCATTAATACCCTAATAGAACATTATGGAGGGATATTTATTGATTTTAAAATGCCTGTTTGAACATGCATACAATGGCATTAATACCCTAATAGAACATTATGGAGGGATATTTATTGATTTTAAAATGCCTGTTTGAACATGCATACAATGGCATTAATACCCTAATAGAACATTATGGAGCAAGTAGTAAATCTTGCATGATAGTAAGCAAAGCACTGATTTAAGAAAGTGACAATTTGTCTGAGTTTATGTTAGCAAAAATTTTTTTTTTGGAGCAGAAATATCCAAGAGACCATAAATATAAGCTGTGAAACATTGTATGTAATAACTGTGACCTTTTCAGTCTTGTTCTAATTGGCTAAACAAGCAATGCATATACACCTTCAGACAGTAGACGTAAATTGAGTTCTTAGCACAGTGATATTCTTACACAGATATAGCACAGATTAAGCTCATCAACAATTCATAGAAAAATGCTTAACAACTTGATATAGCATCTTTTAAAAGAGTTGGAATTTAGCTGCTCTCTAACAAAGTGGAGCATAAATATAGATGGATATAGAAGTGTTTAATAAATAATGAACTATGGCTGTTTCCTCCTGCCCCTCTGTTTGTATACTTACCCCTTATTTTGGTGTTTCGGGGTGAGTTCCCCTCTTTAGATAAACTCATGGCAGTATCTCTATTGGTGTGGTTATTTAGGAAATGGAGTTAACACCTAGAGGAACAAAATAAATGGAAAAACAATCTGGTTTTTAAGCAGATTCTAAACATTTGAGCACAAGTAATTTTTTTTCATGTTCTTGAATTTTGTGTTGAGCATATTATAAATTATTTTTATACATTGCCTGTCTGTTAGGATTTTTAAACATCTTACCTGAAAATATGTAGCTCAGCTTTGTTTTGTTTTTCACTGTCATACCTGAAACTTATATGTTTCAAGTGGTTGGATTTGCTGGCTTTTCCCATAGTATAAATTGTATGAGTATATTAATGGTTTCTTAGCATCTTTTGGCAACTTATATGAAATATTTTTGCTGCTCATAACTGTTTGCTCTTTTGTAGTGGTTGGGAACTTTACTGTATGATTACATTGATGGTCATTTTAGACAACATTTATGTAAGATTATAACTCACCAATTTTTCTTTCTCTCCAAGTGAAAGTTGTAACTGTTTACAGTTTAGTATATTTTTGTAAGATTATTTTTTGTCAACTTTTAATTGCATATTTGATATAATTGAATATACACACCAAAATTTTTTACATTAATAACCAGTTATGGCTAATATAGCATGAATTGGTAAAGTTATATGAAGTCTGTGTTAATTCTTAGCTCTTATTTTTAAAAACACAATTACCTACAGTCAATCCTGCTGATCAAGGTTGGTCTTTATAAATAGGTGACCTAAATAAAGAGAGTCACCCAATAAGGTAAGAGATGTTTGATAAAAGGAGAGAAGGCTGAAGCAGTATTTAAAATTCAACATATAAAGAAAATAAATTGTATCTTTGTTTTTATTTTTAACCTAAAGGCACTAATATCCATATACTCTTCGTCATTTAAATCTTAAGGTTACATGAATTTTAGTAATAATGCAAGGAACTGAAATTTACTGTTATATATGGACAACCTGTATTTTAAGATCATTTATCATGATGACCACTGACCACAATGAGCAACTTATTGCTTTCTAAAAGACATTTATATTAAGACTGCCACATCTTTAAAAATTTTATTTTACAAGTGATGAGAAACCATTGATCCTATATCCCCACCCTGAATATCGGAAACTTAACAATTTATCCTATGTCGCTTCCTGAACATCAGACAGCTATTAAGATGTGTATGGCATATCTCAAACATCTGGCAATTTGCTGCATGTAGTTTACCTTTTATTCTGACAGGATTTAGTTTGTATGATTGAGATTTTTAATATAGCTCTAACAATTTTTCAGTTTGTAAGATGTCAAATATATCTGACAGTTTCAGTAAAATATTCATTTGATTGATCTGATATTGTTTCCTACTGCTGTTACATAGATGCCTATGATGAGACTTCAATAACAAAATCAGATGTATTGCATGGTGTTAGGGTTAGGGATGTTTTTCTCTGATCTACAGTGACTAACAAACTAGGCAGTGGCTTACAAACTTGAATTTGTAGAAGCTACAAATCACAAGGTTATATGGTTTGAAGGCAAATTTTATCAACTTTATCATTAAATCAGCCTAATTCGTAATGTTGTGTATTGTGGCTTTAACCTAGCCAGTTCAAATCAGCTTATGCTTTTCCTTGTGATGCCACATTTATACTAATCTGTTGTCTTTGTAAATGTTTGCAAATTTCAATTATATTTGTACACACAGGTGATTGCTAATACAGGTTTGATTGTATTAGTAAAATCAAATACTTGTAATTGATCTTAGAGAATTTCATGTCAATAGGGTAGACATGGTTTACATACATTAGCTTTCTAGGTTCAAGACCTGATGATCATCAATGCCAGTCCACTAGAATATGGTCATGTCCTGATTGTGCCAGATGTAGATGCAATGAAGCCTCAGGTAAGACTTGGATGTTTTGGGATTTTGTAAAGAATTTCACCGGGGGTGTTTTCACCATCACTAGTCTGGAAGGGGTATATCACATCCTATCCCACCTTTCACATCCATCAAAAATTTCATTTCTGCACAGTAACATTTGAAGGACAGATGAATTTAGGATGAGGCTTTATCTTGAGATGACTGAGGTCAATTGAACATTTCAGCCTTTTCCAGCAAAATTTTGAGTTATGGCCCCAATTTGACTTTGGGCTTTGTTTACAGATTAATTTCTGCTCAAGAAATCTGAAAGATCTAATGGAGGGAAATCTGATTTAATTGAAACCTTTGCATTAGGAAGACCTTAATCATGTTCGGTTTTCACCATTTTGTGACAAAATATAATGGAGTTATGGCCCCAGTTTGACTTAATATGTGCTTTCAAACTTGTTTCTACTTAGAAACTTTTGAAGCACTTCATAGACTGAAATCAAGTTTAGTATCAGACTAAAAAGATAAAAGTCATATTTAGTTTTTGTCCTTTTCCAGTATAATTTTCCCCATCAGTTTCCAATCAACAACTTAGAATTTTGGCCATTAATTGGCAGGGACGTCTGTGGTGTGTGGATGTCAATATATTATATTAGCAGAGACATCTGTGGTGTGTGGATGTCAATATATTATATTAGCAGGGACATCTGTGGTGTGTGGATGTCAATATATTATATTAGCAGGGACATCTGTGCCATGCGGAGGATACATTTCTTATTGGTTTACTTCCTCATTCTCAAACTCAATTTTCAAGGTTGCATGAGAAATTCATGACCTATATTTTGTACATATATGTGAATTTAGAGACCTGCTTAAAAGACAAATACCAAAAAAAAGATAATTGCCTGCCTCTAATTTTATGTTTATATATGTGATTTGTTTATATATATGTGATTATGGAGACCTGCTTAAAAGATGATACCAAAAAAAGAATATTTTTGGTTATTGCAGATCCTCACACAACATGGATTGAGATTAGCAATAGATGTCATGCTACTCAGCAGACACAGGTTAGTTACTGGTTTGCCATTTTAGTTCAGATATCAGAATGTAGATTCAATTGGTCATTTCTTTTTCATTAATAAGTTTAGCAGAGAACAAATGTGTACATTCACAGGATATGTACTTGATAAGTATATCATTCTGCAACATTTCAGGCATTACAGTGGTTATATCCTATCTTTTAAATTTAGCCTTACTGCAGTGCTGTCCAACCTTTTTGACATCATGGGCCACTTAAAATTTGTTTTGTGAAGTCAAGGGCTGCAGCAGAAAATTTAAGAGCAACTTAATATACTAACTTAATGGTTATTTGTCATTATCATTTGATAGATGGTATTAGATATAATACACTGTTTGATTTTGTTGATCCCAGCTCACGTGATTACCTGGTTAAGAAGATATACTATAAAAGTTGGCCATTGGCATTTTTTACATAAATGCACAAAAAATTGCTTTAAAATGGGCCTGCAGGCCACTGGTTGAAAAGCACTGACTTACACTCAGATCTTTATTTTGTGGCTGTCAGTTTTTTTTTTAGGTTTAGCAAAGCAGTTACATTTTCACCAGTACTTAAAGTCATGACTTGGGAATGTTGACCTGTTATTTCCACACAAGAATCATTGTTCACAATTTTAAGCAATGATGCAATTCGTGAATGGGGGCCCTGAGTGGCTGAGTGGTCTAAAGTGCTCTCCATTATGGATCAGTGCCATCTCACCTCTGTCTTCGTGGGTTCGAGTCTAAGATGTGGATATGTGAGAAAGCTTGCCAGTAGCTTCTCATGGGTCAGTGGTTCTTTCCACGGATTTCCCAGTTTCTTCCTCCACCATTAATACTGGCTGCCATGTATCGTGTGCTGAAAAATGGCATTAAGCCCCAGAACAACAACAAAGCAATTCGTGAAAATTCCTACCTTATGGAAAAATATAGATTTTAGAGTATATATACCAAACCATGTATGTAACTTCCTACTTTATGGAAAAATATTGAATTTACAGTATATATACCAAACATTGTATGTAAATTTCTACTTCTTTGAAAAATATTGATTTTACAGTATATATTCCAAACATTGTATGTAAATTTCTACCTCATGGAAAAATATTGATTTTACAGTATATATATAGTGAACATTGTATGTAAATTCCTACCTAATGGAAAAATATTGATTTTACAGTATATATACCAAAGATTGTATGTAAATTTCTTCATTTTTAATTGTACAAGGTATTAAATTAGAACTTGAGTTAATGGCAGTAAATGATGTCTTATTGGTCCTGATTGATAATCATACTAAGCTGAATTCTGATATGGTGACCATGACAGCCATCTTGAAAATATTATTGCTTCTCATTATGAATGGAAAGTCATGTTGACATGAAGGCATCGTATGATGTCTGTTTAATCCTAAATTAAAATTTTGCTGCTCCACTGAAATACCTTTTACTATATCTATTTGGTCCTTAATGAAAATGGTGTAAATCTAATATGGCAGCTGTATTGAAGAACTTGCTATTCCTCCAACATGAAAAGTGATATCAGTATCGGCTTTCACCAAACTCCTTCTAGTGGCATATGGTGTGCCCTAAATGAAAGTGATGCTGATCTTGGATCCATTATGGATACATCAATTTGTAATTTGAAAACTATTGCTAAAAAAATATCCAAGATGGTTTCAACACTTAGAGTTGAAAAATATAAACAATCTTATCTTGAATCCATGGAAATTCTCTTCATACTGTAGAGCATCAGAGTCCCTTCAAAGGACTCCTCTCTCTCTCTCTCTCTCTCTCTCTCTCTCTCTCTCTCTCTCTCTCTCTCTCTCTCTCTCTCTCTCTCTCAATTTGAATTAATTCATCTTAATTATATTTGAAAGTGATGGAGAAATTGGGGATAGATGGGTGGATGGGTGTTGATTGCAAACTGATATGAAGTTGCCATCAAACTTTGTGTGTACTGTCTGTTACTAAACAGGACTACAAGGTTGCCAAGGCTATACAATTCATGTCTGAATGCAGACATAAGCAAATAAAGAACTCTTATTGGTAAACTCACTATCATTAAACATCTTTTTTTCAAAGATATTATGCTCAGGTGTCCATCAGATAAGACCACTATGTCCATTGTATCAATCTGAACAAGAAATGTGTTATTGACAATATTTTTAAAATACCCTCTTCATTGTTGCATTTATTTGACAGGACACATGATTTAATGGAGTATTAATTTGACAGGACACATGATTTAATGTATGGTGAACCACCACAATGACACAGAATGCTAAATAAAATCAATTTAAATGTATGGTTTTTGCCTTTAAAAATTTACAAAGAGAAGAAAAAGTGTATGTTTTTTTTGTGGTAGATATAAGGAAATATTTCATTACTGAAGTGGAAACATTTTGTATTATCACTTGTAGTTTTGTTACTCATCAAAATACAGTGTTCCCATTTCACTCATGAATTAGTTTGCTACAAGTAACAATGCAAAATGTTTCTACTTAATGAAATGTGCACAGTAAATTGCTATTGGCTATCAATTTGTTTTGCAAGAAGACATATTAGTTGGATTTTTTAACCTATTATTTAGTAGATTATGTCAGTATGATTACTAAATATTTTTTTACACAATTTTTCTTTAAATTTTGTTGCTGAAATTAAGTTTGCTGTCCTCTTGGTCAATGAAAACTATGTTCACAGTATTTACTATCAGTTACTCTATAAATTGCCAAGAATAGCCATTGATAATTTGTGAATATTTCATTCTTTTACAACACATGTAGAGGATTCCGTGTTGGGTTCAACAGCCTGTGTGCCTTTGCATCAGTCAATCACCAGCACATACATGCATACTATGTGGAGACGGAACTTATGGTGGAACACTGTGTAAGTTTATCAGATAATCTGTCACATGATTAAGTTAGTTTATGGTAGGCTCAGCTGTTGAACACAAATTAACAAGCTTTATTATCATCAATTTTGAGCTTGTTGTGCACTAGTCTGAAGTGTTATGTGGCTTAACAATCATTTGGTATCTCCCATTATTCAAGTGTTAAGCTGGCTTATCAAACTGCCACAGTACAGCTGACCTGAAATGTCACAATACAGCTGACTTAAAATGTTGCAATAGAGCTGACCTGTTGTGATACAGCTGACCTTAAATGTTACAACAGAAAGACTGCTATTTTATATGTTGATAAAAATGGTAGTATTATGATAGAAGAATGGCTTTTAAGTTCTTGCATGACATATTCATTTATTAAGATGGATCAGTCTAAATTCTTCAGTGTGCCAATTTTTATTTATTCTGTGCTCATGAAATGAGGTAATATTTTCTGATTAAATATCTTTAAAGATTACATCAATAAATACAAAATTAAAAAGTTGCTTTATGTTAAAAATGGCATTTAATTATCCATCTCTATTAGCATTGTCACAGAGCAACTATGTTTTTGTTTTCATGTCAAATGTAGGGCAAATTAACCAGGATTAAATTTGTCAGTATTTAATTGCCATAGATATTCAGTCAACATTGCATGGATAGGTCATGTGACCCCATTCGTTTGAAAAGTAGTACAGTTTTTTTTGTAGTATTCAACATCTTAGGTATATTTAATTTGCTTTTTTAATTTGATTTTAATTTTTATTTCATTATATGTTATTTTGATGTAACATAGTATTTTGGAATTGAAATTGTCCAAAATTGAGTTTAATTTCTGCTGAACAAAACATTTTTTATTTTATACTGTATAAACAACTAATACATTGCTAAATTATTGTCTATGTTTATGTTATTAAAATCATCAGTATTGTTATTAATAGAAGTAAATATGTTTATTTGGGTCCTATCTAGGTTTTAGAATTTCCAGAGTGTAATCCAGGTTATGGTTTTTAATTTGCAAAACTTCAGGATCATTCTAGAAGGTTTTTTAACATTGGGTAATATATCTTTATTTTAGAAAATGCTAATTATGACTTGAGGTCAAGTAGAGACCTATATAATGTAACTGAGAGGATGTTTTCATTCGTACTTTAAAATCTAGCACTCTGAGGTTATGTTACATGTTGTATCCAGTTGGGCTTAATTTTATTTCGTCAAATTATTGAATTCAAGTGATTATTTTCTCTGGAAATACAAAATTGCTCTGACAAAATTCTTTAATAGAGACATTCACTAGAATGTATAGTGAATTTAAACCTGGAATTATATTTTTGTGATACAACAAAAGACTATGGACACATCAACACTTTGTAAGCTACCACAGACAACATTCCCATCAGATTTGGGATTTATTCTGGACTTTTACTAAGATCTATTCAGGGCTTTAAATTACTAGGACTTGTGTCTATAATTATTGGATTTTTGTGAGATTTAATTTACAATGCCTTAAGTTTTTTCTCATTTTCACTTTGTAATCTAGGGAAATAAATTATTTGTTAAATTTTACAAAACTTGTAGTCTTTCACTCTTTTCTGTTACTTAAAAATATTAACTTGTAACAAAAATGCAGTGTCATTTATAGGACAGTGTGCTATATACTCTTCTTCTCAACCCCGTAACAAATCTATTGCAGCCTGTTACTCACATAAGTGGAATCTTGCATGAAATAAATATTACACCTGCCAAAGGATTTGCTTTCCAGCTACATGGCTCTACAATTGACCAAACTGTAAGGTATGTAATTTTACTATGTAAAATACTATGAATTGAGTTAATGGCTTCATGTTTTGCCCAAAAATTTTTTTTTCGTCCATACTTAAATTCATTGAAAGGGTGGTCATATTGTTGATGGATAACAACTCTAATGAACATATAGTGTATAAAGGTAATTATTAAATATAATCTGAGGATATGCAAATGACTAAGAGGATTACTTTGTGATCAATCTGATAAAATTTGTGATGTTTTGGTTCAAAATAATTTCAATTGCTAATAACTTCCTTATCTCTTGCCATGAACCATTATAAACCAAGGACAGCTCATTCTCTGACATGCTTACTGTCACCAATGAATTTGGACTCAAGGTCACAGCAACAGAAAATTTGCACATAGATTTTGGTTTAAGTTTCTTCAGTCGCTTATATTTCATAACCATCATGATGGATTTTCTTCACACTATGGATGAATAATTATGAAGGTACAACAATTCATTCAATCACACACATTCTATCACACATCCCTTGATCAGGCTTAAGGATTATAGTCATAGAAAATTTGCAATAAGGTTAAAGTTTTTTCATTTGCATGTATTTCATTATTTCATAAAACCCTTGATGGATTTTCTTCATTCTAGGTATAAATCATGAAACTAAGACAGTTCATTTAGTGGGATGTGCACTCATCTGTTTGATCTTGGGATTAAGGGCAAATAAATTTGCATTAAGATTTTCAAAATATTGGTATCATTAAAGTCATTTTCTTCATACTTTGGATGAATCATTACAAAGATCAAAATAATTCTGTGACATGTTAGTTTAACATTTTGACCTAGTGTCAAGGTCACCCAATTTATGTCAGTGTTTTGATCATGGGTAAAATATGCAGTTCTAACCTTTTTTGTACAATATGTTATTATCAATATTTAAAAGCACTGCTTATTCAATGGTAATACCTTATTATCAATATGTGAAAGCACTGCTTATTGGATGATATTGTACAATACCTTATTATCAATATGTGAAGGCACTGCTTATTGGATGATATTGTACAATATCTTATTATCAATATGTGAAAGCACTGCTTTCTCAATGGTAATACCTTATTATCAATATGTGAAAGCACTGCTTATTGGATGATATTGTACAATATCTTATTATCAATATGTGAAAGCACTGCTTATTCAATGGTAATATCTTATTATCAATATGTGAAAGCACTGCTTATTGGATGATATTGTACAATATCTTATCAATATGTGAAAACACTGCTTATTCAATGGTAATACCTTATTATCAATATGTGAAGGCACTGCTTATTGGATGATATTGTACAATAACTTATTATCAATATGTGAAAGCACTGCTTATTCAATGGTAATACCTTATTATCAATATGTGAAAGTACTGCTTATTCAATTGTAATACCTTATTATCAATATGTGAAGGCACTGCTTATTGGAGGATATTGTACAATAACTTATTATCAATATGTGAAACCACTGCTTATTCAATGGTAATACCTTATTATCAATATGTGAAGGCACTACTTATTGGATAATATTGTACAATATCTTACTTGGTGATAAGCTTAACATTCTAGCAACGTTTTTCATTTCTATTTTAAGTGTCGTCATCAACATAATACAGTACTTCATTTCTGTTTTAAGTGTCGTCATCAACATAGGACAGTACTTCATTTCTGTTTTAAGTGTCATCATCAACATAATACAGTACTTCATTTCTGTTTTAAGTGTCATCATCAACATAATACAGTATTTCATTTCTGTTTTAAGTGTCATCATCAACATAATACAGTACTTCATTTCTGTTTTAAGTGTCATCATGAACATAATACAGTATTTCATTTCTGTTTTAAGTGTCGTCATCAATATAGGACAGTACATCATTTCTGTTTTAAGTGTCGTCATCAACATAGGACAGTACTTCATTTCTGTTTTAAGTGTCGTCATCAACATAATACAGTACTTCATTTCTGTTTTAAGTGTCGTCATCAACATAGGACAGTACTTCATTTCTGTTTTAAGTGTCATCATCAACATAATACAGTATTTCATTTCTGTTTTAAGTGTCATCATCAACATAATACAGTACTTCATTTCTGTTTTAAGTGTCATCATCAACATAATACAGTATTTCATTTCTGTTTTAAGTGTCGTCATCAATATAGGACAGTACTTCATTTCTGTTTTAAGTGTCGTCATCAACATAGGACAGTACTTCATTTCTGTTTTAAGTGTCGTCATCAACATAATACAGTACTTCATTTCTGTTTTAAGTGTCGTCATCAACATAGGACAGTACTTCATTTCTGTTTTAAGTGTCATCATCAACATAATACAGTACTTCATTTCTGTTTTAAGTGTCATCATCAACATAATACAGTACTTCATTTCTGTTTTAAGTGTTGTCATCAACATAATACAGTACTTCATTTCTGTTTTAAGTGTCATCATCAACATAATACAGTATTTCATTTCTGTTTTAAGTGTCATCATCAACATAATACAGTACTTCATTTCTGTTTTAAGTGTCGTCATCAACATAATACAGTATTTCATTTCTGTTTTAAGTGTCATCATCAACATAGGACAGTACTTCATTTCTGTTTTAAGTGTCATCATCAACATAATACAGTACTTCATTTCTGTTTTAAGTGTCATCATCAACATAATACAGTATTTCATTTCTGTTTTAAGTGTCGTCATCAACATAATACAGTACTTCATTTCTGTTTTAAGTGGCGTCATCAACATAATACAGGACTTCATTTCAGTTTTAAGTGTCGTCATCAACATAATACAGTACTTCATTTCTGTTTTAAGTGTCATCATCAACATAATACAGTACTTCATTTCTGTTTTAAGTGTTGTCATCAACATAATACAGTACTTCATTTTTGTTTTAAGTGTCGTCATCAACATAATACAGTACTTCATTTCTGTTTTAAGTGTCGTCATCAACATAGGACAGTACTTCATTTCTGTTTTAAGTGTCATCATCAACATAATACAGTATTTCATTTCTGTTTTAAGTGTCATCATCAACATAATACAGTACTTCATTTCTGTTTTAAGTGTCATCATCAACATAATACAGTACTTCATTTCTGTTTTAAGTGTCATCATCAACATAATACATTACTTCATTTCTGTTTTAAGTGTCATCATCAACATAATACAGTATTTCATTTCTGTTTTAAGTGTCGTCATCAACATAATACAGTACTTCATTTCTGTTTTAAGTGTCATCATCAACATAATACAGTACTTCATTTCTGTTTTAAGTGTCGTCTTCAACATAATACAGTACTTCATTTCTGTTTTAAGTGTCATCATCAACATAATACAGTACTTCATTTCTGTTTTAAGTGTCATCATCAACATAATACAGTACTTCATTTCTGTTTTAAGTGTCGTCATCAACATAATACAGTATTTCATTTCTGTTTTAAGTGTCATCATCAACATAGGACAGTACTTCATTTCTGTTTTAAGTGTCATCATCAACATAATACAGTATTTCATTTCTGTTTTAAGTGTCATCATCAACATAATACAGTACTTCATTTCTGTTTTAAGTGTCATCATCAACATAATACAGTACTTCATTTCTGTTTTAAGTGTCGTCATCAACGTAGGACAGTACTTCATTTCTGTTTTAAGTGTCATCATCAACATAATACAGTACTTCATTTCTGTTTTAAGTGTCGTCATCAACATAGGACAGTACTAAATTTCTGTTTTAAGTGTCATCATCAACATAATACAGTATTTCATTTCTGTTTTAAGTGTCATCATCAACATAATACAGTACTTCATTTCTGTTTAAGTGTCGTCATCAACATAGGACAGTACTTCATTTCTGTTTTAAGTGTCATCATCAACATAATACAGTATTTCATTTCTGTTTTAAGTGTCATCATCAACATAATACAGTACTTCATTTCTGTTTTAAGTGTCGTCATCAACATAATACAGTATTTCATTTCTGTTTTAAGTGTCATCATCAACATAATACAGTATTTCATTTCTGTTTTAAGTGTCATCATCAACATAGGACAGTACTTCATTTCTGTTTTAAGTGTCATCATCAACATAATACAGTACTTCATTTCTGTTTTAAGTGTCATCATCAACATAGGACAGTACTTCATTTCTGTTTTAAGTGTCATCATCAACATAATACAGTACTTCATTTCTGTTTTAAGTGTCATCATCAACATAATACAGTACTTCATTTCTGTTTTAAGTGTCATCATCAACATAATACAGTACTTCCTTTCTTTTTTAAGTGTTATCATCAACATAATACAGTACTTCCAGCAAAATGAGATTGCTCATAACTTATTCCTAACAAGAGGCACAGTCTTTGGACAGCCAAGAGACAGCACTCTGAGAACCATCAGGTTTCTTTTGTTTCCAAGGAAAAAGTTTATAGGTAAGCAGGGAATAAAAAATGTTTTACAGGTTCAAAACTGATGAAGCTATAAAAAAACACACTTTTAGCCTGATCATTTGGCACTGGGTATACATATTCCCTAATAACAATTGTTACCTTGTTTTTGATAGAATTGTGTCAACAAGACCATTGTTGACATTCAAGTTGTAAAAAAATTTGTCTTGAGTCTGATTATATCATTACAATCCATATCACAGTTTAAACTGTTGAAGAATTTTTGTAATTATCAATTATTTCATTTTTCTCTGTCTTCTTGATTGTGAGTTAATTTTTTCCATATTCTTAACTGATTTTTTTTCAAAACAATTAAATTTTAGGTGGAAGTGGTGCACACCTTGTCCTTCCATTGAAAGTTTTCTTTATGTAGTACTGTATTAATAGATTTTTAGCTCACCTTGTCACAGACATAGTGAGCATCCACTATGATTTATGTCTGTTTTCAACTGTGTGTTCCACACAATACGAGGTTTTCACTGAAAGCCTTCATATATGTCTAGTTGGTGATGATGGGACTCTCCGTGAATGGCCACCACAATGGTCATCTTGAAAAATCTTTTTACTACTTCTCTTAAATGACTGGCCATGTCAACATTGTGCTTTCATGAAAAGTGTGTGTGTGGACTTTTAATGTAGCTTTATAAAAAAAATTCGGTTATATTACAGTGTGGCAGTTTATAGTGATGTCTAGCACTGGGGCATCATGTAGGATCATGTCCCATCTAGTCAGATTATCCTGACACCAAACCAACCATTTTAATAAGTTTTTGGTATGACTCTGCTGGGGTTTGAGCCCTCGACTTCCTTTATCTGAAATGGATGCTCTAACCACAAGGCCGCCAAGACATCTTTCATGAAAATACTTATGATGTCCAGTTGGTCTTAAATAAAAATGGTGCCAAGCTGACATCCAATATTTCTACCATAGTAGCTAATTGATGAATATCAGAGATGGTTTCAGCAATCAGCAAGTAACAGGAAGAAATGGTATTATTATTCCTGGATTTTTTTTTAGCCAATAGATTATTGAGGGACACATGTCTATGAAGAAGACATAACAAGATTTTCACACCTAGATAGATGCTATGGAGTCTTGCCATTAATTAATAAAGCTGTGATATCAGTCACCTTTATTACCATTTTACTACTGCAATGTAAAGAAAAACATTTCAAGGTGAAAGTATTATTCCATTACACATTTTCAGCTTAAAATATTTTTTTGCAGATTCGATCATATTTTATAACTGCATTTTTACAAGTCTGGTCAATTTCTTATTAAATTTGATTCACTGAATTTTTGTTATGGCAAATCAGCAATGAGCTCATTTGACTTGCTTCACATTAACTAAAATTTATCTTGGTCAGCTTTTGAGAAAGTTGGTTTTCAAACAGTCAGGAAGTTGAACTTTGATTTTCTCATTTGAAGGTATCAAGGAGGAAGCAGCCTTTAATGTAGCTGTCGCAGAATTATCAGGGCATCTGCCAATTAAAAGTAAGTTAATTAAACATTTCTTATGAAAAGTGATGATTCTCAAGTGTAGTTGGCCCTCAGGTAATCAATATTCATTAATTGGATATATAACTTCAAATAAAAGGTAGAATTATATATCTATATTATATGAAGTTTCCTATAGGACATTAATCACTAAAGCTACATAGTAAGTGGAGGGTAGTCCACTCTCCAGTATACGTATTATATATATCTATTTTGGTGAATAAAATGTTAGATTTAATTTGATAGTCATCATCTTATCTCTTATGTTGTTGTTTTTTTTTTCTATAATGTTAGTTTTAAGATAACTGTTGCTAAAAATTATAAGTCCATCAGCACAATAAAAATGCTTAATAGTTCCCACTATTTACAGATGAAATTGCCACTTTGCTTAATAGATTTCATGAGATATCCAGAGAATTATCTTTAACTTGATTAACCCAGAACCTAGAGAACCACATCATATGCATGTACTATTATTAGAATACAGATTTATAGAATTTAGAGAACTTAACCACCCAGGCATGAAGTGACCCATTTTCTGAACCATACTTGTATTGAACTGAGTTTCAGTGTGTACTGAACTGAGTTTCAGTGTTTACTTAACTGAGTATTAAGTGTTTCTGTCTCAAGGAGTTGTGTCATACAGTTCAGATTATGTTTTGTTAAGCCAGCAGCCACATATAATTTATCACAGAAATTTGACCAACAGACCTCTATTGCACAATCTGGGACTTGGCATATGCAAGGGATTCTGCAGGGAAGAATTATTTTGATTTGATACTTCAAATGCTGATCAACTATTTTCTGTAAAATGTGTACAGGAAAAACGGTCTTGAAATTTTCTTTTATTGGAACCTAATGCAAAAACACACGTGTTATAGTGTGATGACCTCTGATAAGGGATCATCTGTCTTGAGAGACTGATTTTTTTGCAGAATTGGAGATCTGTCAAGAGAGGATCAGCTGTATTTAAAATAATAATTTGTTAAGAAGTTAGGAAAATATATTTTTAGTTACACTTTTCATTCCAGACCAATTCATTATAATTCTTTTCCATTTAGTGCAAGAAATAAATAAACCCAAGATATTTTGTCATGAAATTTCCTCATAGCTTTTTACTTGCAGCATATAGTTTGCATAATTTGTGAAAATTATATTTTTTTCCTACATCACAGCACCATAAATGTAAATGCAGAAAATATTAAAACAAGCAAACACAAAATATGGAAGACTAAACACATTTTTATCAAGCACTTCTCATTTAGGTACCCTACTTTTAAAATGACACACAGTCCATAATTTCATTCCATAATTTCATGTGCATTTCCTACTTTCTTTGCAGTTGAAGAGATGTTTGAGGACCTAGACGAGGAAAAAATAGAGCAGACTATAAGAGATCAAGCAGTATTAGAGGAAACAGAGTATAACAAGATCAAGCAAGATGTACTTAAGATATGTCAGACATATTGTTCTTGATGATAAGTGTAGTTAGAAAACTATACCATGAAACCATGTGTACCATTTAACTGGTTATTTTTATTAGTGTATATTTTTATTGAATTTTAGTAAATGTTTACAATTAATATGTTCTTTTTTTATGATTTATTGGACCAAGAAGATGTGTTTAAGGCCTAAAAAAGATGTATTTTCCTATTACACTGGTTTTAAAATTAGGGGTTGGGGGTGGATGGGTTGGTACCCTTGGTGAAAAATAGTGCTTGGGGTGGTAAGGAAAAACAGGGTCAGTAAACCGATTGTAAACACACATATATTTTCTTTACTTAATAGTGCATGTAAACAAGAACAGTGCTAAAGGAATAGATGAATAAAAATTTCTTCAATTCACAGAACTTAAAACTACTTGCAGTTGTCAACTGTACTAACTGTACAGTGAAAGAGATTTTGAACTCATCTGCCCTGTTACTTATGAAAACAAGAATGACATCAGCATCATATTTTATGTATCAGTCATTTGTACTAGCTGAAAAAATGATTTCATAGGTCATCTGCCCAGGTGCTTATTAAAACAAAAAAAATTTATATTGGTTCTGGGGAATTATGTCATTTTTATGTGATACTTTTGTGTTGCAACAATATTTGTAATGATGGCAGGTTTTTATTGATATTTTGTGGAAAGAATTTAGTGCATAAACTTTTATGTTTTAAGTGACATACATGAATTAGCAGAATGACTAAATCATGATGGGAATTTGATTTTTATATCCATAAGGTTCTTTCAAGTTGCAAATATTTTGTGGGATATGTTTATTGTATGATTTCTCTCTTTATATTCCAACTTATAATGATGTGGACATTACTAGATAAATACTAGCCTTCAAGTGTGAAGCAATATTTTCTTATAGAAAAGCATTTTGTCTCATGATAACTCTAAAACATGTTTTTTGTGGTGGATTTTTTTTTTGTTTCTTTGTACAGTGTCAAAGGTAGACTGAGATTGTTACTGCAGTAACCTAGTTTGTGTAGGTTTACATGTGAAGTATTAATGGTAGACTGAAATACTACCAGCAGTTACCTAGCTTGTGTAGGTTTACATGTACAGTATGTTGTAGACTGAGATTGTATCCACAGTAACCTAGCTTGTGTAGGTTTACATGTACAGTATCTATGGTAGACTGAGATTCTACCTGCAGTAACCTAGCTTGTGTTGGTTTACATGTACAGTGTCAGAGGTAGACTGAGATTCTACCAGCACTAACCTAGCTTGTGTAGGTTTACATATACAGTGTCAAAGGTAAACTGAGATTGTCACTGCAGTAACCTTGTTTGTTTAGGTTTACATGTACAGTATCAAAGGTAGACCAAGATTCTACCTGCAGTAACCTATGTTGGTTTACATGTATAGTGTCAAATGTAGACAAAGATTCTACCTGCAGTAACCTAGTTTCTATTGGTTTACATGTATAGTGTCAAATGTAGACTGAGATTCTACCTGCAGTAACCTAGCTTGTGTTGGTTTACATGTACAGTGTCAAAGGTAGACTGAGATTGTCACTGTAGTAGCCTAGCTTGTGTAAGTTTACATGTACAGTGTCAAAGGTAAACTGAGATTCTACCTGCACTAACCTAGCTTGTGTAGGCTTACATGTACAGTGTCAAAGACTGAGATTGTCACTGCAGTAGCCTAGCTTGTGTAGGTTTACATGTACAGCGTCAAAAGTAGACTAAATTCTACCTGCACTAACCTAGCTTGTGTTGGTTTACATGTACAGTGTCAAGGGTAAAATGAGATTCTACCTGCAGTAACCTGGCTTGTGTAGGTTTACATGTACAGTGTCTAAGGTAGACTGAAATTGTCACTGCAGTAACCTGGCTTGTGTAGGTTGACATGTACAGTATCTATGGTAGACTTAGATTCTCATAAAAGTAACCTAGCTTGTGTAGGCTTACATGTACAATATCTATGGTAAAATAAGATTGTACCTGCAGTAACCTGGCTTGTGTTGTTTTACACGTACAATATCTATGGTAAAATAAGATTGTACCTGCAGTAACCTAGCTTGTGTTGTTTTACATGTATAATATCTATGGTAAAATAAGATTGTACCTGCAGTAACATGGCTTGTGTAGGTTTACATGTACAATATCTATGGTAGACTTAGATTCTCATAAAAGTAACCTAGCTTGTGTAGGTTTACATGTACAATATCTATGGTAGAATGAGATTGTACCTGCACTAACCTGGCTTGTGTTGTTTTACATGTACAATATCTATGGTAAAATAAGATTGTACCTGCAGTAACCTGGCTTGTGTTGTTTTACATGTACAATATCTATGGTAAAATAAGATTGTACCTGCAGTAACCTGGCTTATCTACATAATGCTACAAACTGTGCTGTTAAATTTATTTGTCTATACTAGGAAGTCTACATATTAGTGAATAAAGAGTGGAGAATTTAAAGTGTTGCCATTAATCTTTATAAAGTAAATTTTGAATCTCTCCAGCTTCATTTTGTCTTAATCAAATGTAAAAAATCAATTTTATTTACAAGACTTAATGTGATATTGTGGTGCCTTTTATGGGCTTTCATTGCATTGTTTTTAGCTATTATTTTGTTGTCATCATTGCTTTCATCTACCTAATCATTTGTACAGTCATATCATTTTCCTCTTTCTGTCTATTAGTATAATTCAATTTGTACCATCTACAGTAGCACAACTAAATCCTTTTTTGACAATGATTTAAAATGCTAGACTATAAAACATGTTTAGTGATGTGTGATTAGAAAATAAGTGTTTTCATAAATGGCTTCAGTGAATAACCATATGCTAATCTCTGGTCAGTCATCAAAACAATTGCTAGATTGTTCCTTAAGAGGTCTATAGATGATTATTTAAACAACATTGGAGGACTTAGGAATGTCAGTTACAAGTGGCATGCTTATGGTACCTGCAAATCCATATACAGGACTCATCTGGATGGAGATGACAGCAGGAGAGATAAAGAAACAATTAAAAAAGAAGAGAATGATGAATTAATTGAACTGAATGCTTGAAAGCAAAGACAACTAGAAAAAGACATACAATCACTTTATGATACTGCAGAGAACACTCAGTCTCATAAATATTTAATCAAGCCATATGCCTCAAGATGCTCTCCTAAAGTTTTTGAAAAGTTTTTGATTTCTGGAATAATCAGTTTATCCTGCATTATTGTTGAATCTGAACATGCCCTATTCTTAAAGATTTAATAGTTTGACTCCATTATTTGGTTCTTTTCTTCAGTTCTCACTAAACACATAAACAATTAAATTAACTAAAAATATTGAGTATGGACATATAAAAAGTAATTTTGATTGAAATTCATCTACATAAAATTGTAGGGGTTATATTTATCAATATACATGGCAGCTTTCTGAAGGACTTATTTCATGGTCTTTTATATCATTTGTGCAAAAGAAATGTGTTGAATCCAAATAAAACTGTGATACACATAATGTCTTCCTTTTTCTGAAAAATATCATTGGTTAAAAACATTACTCTTTATGATGAATTGTAATTATTATTATTGTTTTCAAGATTTTTTTTGTTCTGAGTTTGTCAAGAATAATATCTGTATTGTCAATTCTGATTTCATTGAAAACTAATTTCACTCCTTTCCCAGGCTTGTATGAGCCACCCAAAGCATAAAACTCTTTACGGATGAGAAATTATTTTTGCTTTCTTATATTTAAAAATAAAATGCTGAATTTATGCCCATTAATGCACATTTTCAATTTAATTTTTCATTAAATCTGTTTTGATTAACAGCAACCTTGTTATTGTTTGTTCATGATCATATTAACATTAGCAAAAAAGTAGAAACTTGTGTCGGTTTTGTTGATATATACATAGAAGGGATGAAACTCCTACCCATTGCCTATCCTGATCACCCCTCTAGGTGGCTGTGGTTTACTCAGTGATAAGGCTTGTGGGTATGTGTGGGATGGACTGATAGTGATGTGATTTTAAGATTTTCAGTGCCAGGGAGAGGGGATATTGACTCTGTGAGGTTGATAATTCTAACTGTGCAACTTAAGGTATACAAGAGGTATACCTTTATACTCATGTATATTTAATTTGCATTGCTGGTTACATTTTTGGTATTTTCTTAGTTTTTATTTTTTTCAATATATGCTGTGGGCAATGAAGCATTGTATCTAATTGCCAACCTTGTCCAAAATCAGTGAAATTGTTGCTGCTTTTCTTTTTCTCAGAGTGGGGATCATTATCTTAACCTGAGTAAAGGACATTGTGACCACTGTCATGATTTTGATGAGGAACTTTATAAATATTACTAATATCATTCTAGAACAATGTGCTTTTGACCATTATCTGGGGTCTCTTCTATGTCTAAGTGTAAAATATAAATCTCATTTATTTAAAAATTAGTTATTCATGCTTTGAGATCGAGCAGCAGCAATTTGTATTATTGTTGTGTCCAGTACTTCATTTGGGATGGAGTTTATTCAAATTATTCAGTTAGTTTTTCTCTGAAAAATACAGAGTTCTCATAAATAAGATTCTTGGGCACATACATATACTTGGATTTATAGTGCATTCAGACCTGAAATTATATTACTGTTTCAACAAAAGACTTGGTACAACATGATGATTCAGGGCCCCAAAGACACATCAACACTTGCAGCACCTAATTTAATTTGAACTTCTACTAAGGTTTGTTAAGAACTTTTATTATTAGGACTTGTGTCTGTATATTCTAGGATGACTTTGGGATTTAATTCACAATACTTTAAGTTCTTCGATTATTTTTACTTTGTATTCTAGAGAAATAAATTTACAGTTGAAAACCCTGGCAATATTACTTGGATTTGAGAGGTACAGGATATAATGTTGATTGTATCCAGCAAATGATAAAACTGAAAAACACTAGCTAGAAGTGATCAAGAGAGATAATGGGTAGGAGTTTCGTCCCTGTCATTTTTTGCAATTGCTAGATTCAAGAGGTAGTGGAGCTTCTTCCAAATGATAAAGTGACTGAAGAACATATTCAAAAAATAAATATTTATAAAATTAAAAATCATTACATGTTTTACATCACCATCAGGCTGTTATCATTAACTTGATAAAACCTAGAATATCTCAAGTTTTAACTTCAATTTAAAGTCCCTATGCCACTGTTTCTCATAAATTTCACCATTCTTTCATTCTAACTAAAGCTTGGAAGGAAGGAAATGATTTGTTAAAAAAAACTATCTGCATTAATTTTATTTTTTTAAAAATGTTATGTTTAAACGATGTTCAAATATTTAGAATTAAGAGGTGCCACCTTTTAATTCAGTCCCCAAAGTCACTCTAAATTACATTCTTTTCAGCGGTGTTTCAAAAATAATGATGTGAAACATCTGACAAATTTTGTTCACAACTATTCTACTAACATTTGAACATGGTGGACAAATTGATTTGAGGGAACAAAGAGAGGCAAGTCTGCTTTTTGTAAATAGATTTGGAAGAAAGAGACTATTCTACTAACATTTGCACATGATGGACAAATTGATTTGAGGGAACAAAGAGAGGCAAGTCTGCTTTTTGTAAATAGATTTGGAAGAAAGAGCATGCATTTAAATAAAAATAACATGCAAAGTATTGGTGACCAGCTGGCATACTTTGAAGGACAAACTGGGCCTGAAGACAAACCCAACTGTTGTGGTTTTCTATCTTAAATGGTAAGCCATAAAACAAGTCGTTGCAAAAAAAAATGTCTGTCAGTTATGCCTTTGAAGAAAACAATCACAAATGTTAGGCCAAGTACTGCATCATCGTCGGCATCCGTCTGTCTTCGAGAGACAATGATGTAGCTTCTGGTTTGGGTGTCTTATCTGCACCTTTGCAAGTGGCTGAAGAGTCTGACCCTTGAGTGACAGTCTCTGTTGCACGTGCTGCAAGTGAAGGTTGAGGCTGTTGTTTTGTCTGCCTCCTGGCTCTCCTTATAGCAAGGTTCACTTTTATCCTTTCCTTGGCTTTCTGAGTGCCTTGTCTGACAGTAAGTCACCACTTGTAGCAGTTGTTATCCATCTAGTCATGTGCCTTCTGCTAGCTCACTGTATAGCTTTTGGGGGGTTTTAGTCTGTTGATGATGATCTTAAGCATGACCTTTCTTGGGTGACTGATGTGAAGGTTCAGTAACACAGCTGTAGATTCTTAAGAAGAGTGATTGTCAGAGACTGGGTCCATGGGCTGGGCCATTTTCCTGTTTCCAGTTTTTGTTGCAGATTACTTTAAGGAAATCTGTCATGGCAGTTCCTCCTGATTGAACAAGTTCCACTGTCATATCTACCCCAGGTGATTTCCCTTTCTGTAGTGCACTTTGTGCAGCTTCTACTTCTTTCCTGAGGATTGGGTTGTCATGTTATGTCACATATAATACTGCTGCTACTGGACACTTAATATGGGAAAATAGGTATACTTTTTAAAGAGATTCCTTTACATAACATTCAAAATTAAACTTCATCTCCAGAGCTTGCAAAACGCTACTAAAATAATTTTTCTAACACCACTTAATTTCATTTCTCCCCAAAACAGCTCTCCCAGTTGACGTTGATGTTGGCCTTTTTCATGTCCTTCTTGCAGAAGTCTTTGTATCCCAGACATGGCCATCCATCTAGTCATGTGCCTTCTGCTAGCTCACCGTATAGCGTATAGCAGGTCCTTGGAAATGAGGCCTGTATCCATTCTCTTCATGTGGCCGAGCCAGCAAAGGCACCTCTCACTGAGGATCATGAACATGCTGTTCATGTTGGCACATTGCAGAACCTCAGTGTTGGGTACTTTGTCCTGCCACTGGATGCACAGTTGTGCAGCAGGCATCTCAAATGGAAGCTATTGAGTTTCATTTCGTGGCTCATGTAGGTAGGTGGTCCATGCTTCGCTGCTGTAGAGGAGTGTGCTGAGCATGCATGCCTGGTAGACACGCAGTTTGGTCTTCTTAGGGAGGATGAGATTGTTCCAGACCCTCTGGTTCAGTCTTGCCATAACTGCTGCTGCCTTAGCAGTCCTGCCGGTCACCTCAGAATTAATGGAGAGTGAGCTGGAAATGGTGGACTTAAGATATGTATAGTTTCAATAACTTCAAGGTTGTACCCATCAATGGTGATAGTTGGAGGGGAGTCTGCCTCCTGCACCATGACATTCGTCTTCTTCAAACTGATGGTCAGTCTGAACTCTTTACAGACATGGAAGAAGCGACATACCAGCTGCTGAAATCCGTTTTCTGTATGTGATGTCAAGGCTGCATTGCCGGTGAAGAGCAATTCACGGATGAGAACCTCTGTGACTTTAGTCTTTGCACGTAGACGGGTGATGTTGAACAGCTTGCCGTTACCCCTGGTGTGAATGTACACTCCCTCGCTGCAGTCCTTGAATGCGTACTGGAGGAGCATGGAGAAGATGGCAAAGAGGGTTGATGCAAGGACACATCCCTGCTTAACTCCACTGCAGTGAAGGCCTCTGATATTGCGCCATTGAAGTACACTGTGCTTTGAGTGTTCTGGTGAAATGATGTGATGACGGCGAGCAATCGAGGTGGGCAGCTGATTTTATTTAGGACCCTGAAGAGTTCGCTCCGGCTGACCAGATCAAACACCTTTGTCAGGTCTATGAAGGCAATGTAGATGGGCATTTGCTGCTCATTACACTTCTTCTGCAGTTGACGTAGGGAGAAGATCATGTCAACATTTGACTGGCCAGCTCGGAAGCCACACTGGGATTCTGAGTAGATACAGGAGGCTAGGGCCTGCAAGCACACCAGTGTGACACATGTGAAAGTCTTTCCGACGATACTGAGGAGGGAGATGCCCCAGTAGTTGTTACAGTCACTGCAGTCTCCTTTGTTCTTGTACAAAGTGATGATGTTGGCATCCCACGTGTCCTGGGGGATGTGTCCCTGTTCCCAGCACAGGCAGAGGAGTTCGTGCAAGGGCTATTAGCTGAATACAAACAGCTGCTGACACTGGGCATGCAAGAGGCATGTATGAGGGCATCAAGAAGGTGACAGGTCCCCCATCCTTCAAGACCACCCCTCCTCAAGTCCAAGACAGGCCTAGTCATCACTATCATGAGTTGCATGCAACCCAAACCATCGTCACTGACACTGTCCTGAACACCATCCCAAACCTGCTAATCATGGAGGAACTAGACACTCCGCCCTCCCTGGAAGAGCTAAGTAAAGCCATCAACTGTCTCGGTTGTGGGAAGGCCCCTGGGAGCAACGGCATCCACCTGAAGTTCCCAAAAACGAGAAACCTGCACTACTGCATATCAAACACAAATCAGATAAGGATCACCTACCAAATCAGAGTTATTTAAAAATATATGCCAGGTAATTTGATTTCACAGAATTCATATTAAAATGATAAAAAATTCTAAATTGCATATATGGGTGAGTACCCACTTTAAAAGTTTCTTCCCTGGGTCCCATGTTTTAATGGAACGGAACTAATGGCATCCAATAATGTTTAGGACCAATATCTTTCAAGATTCAGAATTATTCTGATAATTTGTCACATATAATACTGCTGCTACTGCGCTCTTAATATGGGAAAATAGGTATACATTTTAAAGAGATTCCTTTACATAGCATTCAAAATTAAACTTCATCTCCAGAGCTTGCAAAACGCTACTAAAATAATTTTTTTAACACCACTTAATTTCATTTCTCCCCTAAACTGGCTGGTTGAGAAGTACCACTGATGATTTTGTGGCCATCTCTCTTAATTTTGCCCCATTCTCCAATGCTCTCTGGGACCTTGCATAGTCCATACCAATATTCTCTTTGACATTATCTGTCCATCTCTTCTTTCTCTGTACAATTTTCTCTTATCTTTTGCTGTCCCCTCTAGGACAGTCTTTGACAACCAGATAAGCATGAGACATGGTCATAGCATCTTAGTTTGTATTTCTTTAATGTAGTGAGCAGATCATATGATTCAACTGCCCTTTGGATTCAAAGCACACCTCATTAGAAGTGTGGTCTGAGATTTTCAGGATCGTTCAGTAACATTTCATCTCAAAGACATGGATTCTTCTCTATAGTTCTGCTTTTGAAGGTTTATGTCTCAGATGCATACAGGAAAATCGACATGAGGAGGGAGTACATAAACTTGATCTTGGGCTCAAGCATGATAATGCTGTCCTTCCAAATAGGCTTCGAACCTTCATCAGGGTTAATAGCACCTAGGTACTGGAAGCCTGTCACTGTGCCCAGACTTCGTCTGTTGTTCTGAACCAATATCCTATGTTGCTTTTGACAAGAACTGTGCTAGTCGCCTTGTCACCCAGGTTTTCTGCGGTCTGATTAGTTTTACATTTATAGTGTATACCCAAATGGTGGCTCATAGTGCTGCATGCCATATCATGTGTAAAGCCTTCTTGAAGTCAATGTAGACATGACCGAGGTCCTGTTGATACCACATACTTTCCAGAGGATTCTAAGGTTGAAGATCTGTTATACAGTGCTACGTCCTGCTCTGACACCAGCCTGTTCTTCAACAATGTGCTCTGCTTTTGGGCAGTTTTAGTCTGTTGTTGATGATCTTAAGCATGAACTTTCTTGGGTGACTGATGAGGTGAAGGTTCAGTAACACAGCTGTAGATTCTTAAGAAGAGTGATTGTCAGAGACTGGGTCCATGGGCTGGGCCATTTTCCTGTTTCCAGTTTTTGTTGCAGATTACTTTAAGGAAATCTGTCATGGCAGTTCCTCCTGATTGAACAAGTTCCACTGTCATATCTACCCCAGGTGATTTCCCTTTCTGTAGTGCACTTTGTGCAGCTTCTACTTCTTTCCTGAGGATTGGGTTGTAAGGTTATGTTGTGGTCAGTGGGAAGTTTAGTACAGCTTTGTCAGTCTCCTAGTTGTAAAGTTCAGAACAGTATTCTGTACATCTCTTAAGACTCTTATGGTCTTCTGTGAGACTTTTACCAGCCATGGTGAATCTCCCTTGTTTTTTCTATTCTGAGGTCTTTCACCAAATGCTATTCCTTTTTACTAGTATTCTGTTTCATGCTTTTCCTGACTGCCTTTCATTGGTCCTATTACCAGGTTTCCTTTGCTTCTTAATCCTGTTGTTAATCTTCCTGTTCCTCCTCAGTTTTCTCTATCAGAGAGGTCAAGGATATCTTCTGTGACCCAGGGCATCTTTATCCTATGATGTTTGCCATGGCTCTCACTGGCTGTACCCATTACTGCTGTGTAAGGAGTCTAGGTTTATTTCATCAATACCCAGAATTGTTAGTAGTGCAAATCTGCCACCTAGTGATGCTTGTGCCATGCATGGATTTTGAAGTTTTTTTAAGTTCAAACCTGCTCCTAACCTGTCTTGGCTTTTTGATTTTCCTGAGACAAATTTTGAAAATCATCATTAGCAAATTGTGGTTGCTTCCTGTGTCGGCTCCTTTGAAGCACTGTTACTGGGAATGTTGATGCTAGAACGGAAGTGCTTCCTCAGCAAGATGTAATCAAACTGGTTGTCATAATTTCCATCTGGACTGTGCCAGGTCCATCTTCTACACTATTTGCAGAAGCAAAGGGTGTTTCTTAGCACTAGGTTTAAATAGTGTAGGTGGCAAAATCCAGGAGCTTCAGTCCTCTCTCATTGGTCAAATCATTACAGTATGGACCACCGATTTCAAGCCTGTCTGCATATGCATCATCTTCTACCTTGGCATTTCAGTCTCCTTGAAAAACTAGAATATCCTTCTTAGGTGTCTAGTAAATGAGAATTTGAAGTTGGTCATAGAAGTCATCCACTTCATCATCATGGTTAGGTTTTTGAGTTGTTTGTGTAACAGAATTGAAAATGAGTGGAATTTCTCTGTTTGGACTAAATGAATAACAACACAAAGTGATGAATGATTGAATTGATAAAATGCTTTACTAGATATATATGTATATAGATATGGATATAAAACAAATTCAAAGATTTTTACACTTACACTACTATCATTTAACTAATACAATATTTTATATACACTCATGAAATGAAAATGAATATATGACAAATAACAAACGTTATCACATGCTATGAGACGAAATGAAAAGAAATGAAATATAAGATACACTTAATCTCGTAAAGTATTTAACCAAGATTCACAAAATCTCTTGAATGAAAATGAGCAATACTCAAATGTTATTTCTGACACTTCGACCACTTCCTGCGTTCAACACAAATGAACACAAACATACGCTCCTCAATTGGAATCCACTTCCTAAACTGACAACAGTTTATACGACATATGAACCCAAATCCGTGGTCGACTCATTCAACACCGAATCTCCTGCTAGGCTTTGACAGTTCCACTGATACTTTGTTAGTCCACTAATGTACCATGATATCTGATAATGTTCATTAAGCTTTCTTAATGTCTGCTATCCTATGAGCTACAACAATTGGATCCAACAGACTCCAATGGCTCCCATAATTCACGACAGACTCCCGGGGTCTATATTAATATCGAACTGTCTACAATGGTATCCAACCACCTTCAATAGTATCGAACAGGCTTCTATAGTACCCAACGGCTACTATAACATCCAACGGAATCACTCGTATCCAAAAAGAAAATAAAAAGCTACAATAAAACAAAACTATTTGTTAATAAAATGTAAATAAGAACAATGAAACATCATCCGACAGGACACAAAACCGAGAAATAAGTTTCACAAATCAAATAAGATGAAATTTCGACACTTACCCCTATGGCCTGAGACGATGGTAGAAAGTTCACCTACCACTGACGAAATCCAAATGACTTGTGTCTTAGTTTACAGTGTATCAAGCTTAAGACCATAGGAGTGATTAATAGTCATAGTCAAATATCCACGTAATCCATGCATTTCAATGGCTGCATGTAATTTCGAATCACTCTTCCCGGTAGTCAGTGATTCACCCCAGGTAACATTGTACGCCTGTACAACAAATAAAGTATAAAATAGATTAAAGGAAAAACCAAGCTATTTTTAGCCTTATCCTGTAACAGTTTGAGTCTATGATGTTGAAAGGAGATACCTCAAGCAGATGATAATCATCCTGTTAGACAACAACCCATGACTGTACATACAATGCCCTTATGCACCATAAATCCAACTTCATGCTTGTCCTCATGTCTCCTAAAGGGTTAGCCCCTCAAGATTCACTGCTGGTCTAAATTTCCTGGCATTCTAATGGTGATGTTATTTCTTGCCCAAATAGTGATGGTGGTTGCACCAGTAGCATACTTACCCCCTCTGTCCTGGTGTCCAGCACAGAGCATGGTCATTGGTAACCTAGACCTGGGCTGCAACCAAACCAGTATGAAAACTTTATTCATTTAATCATCTCTGGCATATCATAGGCAGTTGCAACTTGGTGGAATCAATCCCAACATAAAAATTTCTTTTACTGAAGCTGTGAAATATGCATATACAGTTTCTTGGTAAAGTTACATGAAGGGTCTAATACAGATTCTAATATGGATACACAGGATGGACTGATGTATATGACACAAATTATACTGTATTGATTTTATATAGATACACAGGATGGACATGTATAATTCACACAGAAAAATTACTGTATTGATTTAATACTGATACACAAGATGGAAAGATGTATATATTACACAAAAAAAATCAGAAAAATTACCATATTGATTTAATACAGATACACAGGATGGACAGATGTAAATGACACAAATACAATCTATACTGTATTATTCTAATACAGATACAAAGGATAGACAGATATGTGTAACACACAAATTACACTGTATTGATCTAATAAAGATACACCGGATGGATAGATGTACATGACTTGCAAATTACACTGTATTGATCTAATAAAGATACACCGGATGGATAGATGCACATGACACATGAATTACACTGTATTGATCTAATAAAGATAAACAGGATGGACAGACTTGTATGACATGCAGAAAAATTGCCCTCTCTTAGAGTAGAAAGAATGCAAAATAAAATGAAAACAAAATAACAGATTTGGAACAAGATATTAATTTGCAGTCTTCATTGCAAAATACAGGAAAGAATAAATAGCTGTGTGCACGAATACCTATACAAGACAGAAAGAATAAATAGCTGTGTGCATGAATACCTATACAAGACTGAAAGAATAAATAGCTGTGTGCATAAATACTTATACAAGACAGAAAGAATAAATAGCTGTGTGCACGAATACCTACACAAGACTGAAAGAATAAACAGTTGTGTGCATGAATACCTAAACAAGACAGAAAGAATAAATAGCTGTGTGCATGAATACCTATACAAGACAGAAAGAATAAATAGCTGTGTGCATAAATACTTATACAAGACAGAAAGAATAAATAGCTGTGTGCATGAATACCTACACAAGACTGAAAATATAAATAGCTATGTGCATGAATACCTATACAAGACAGTAAGAATAAATAGCTGTGTGCATGAATACCTATACAAGACAGTAAGAATAAATAGCTGTGTGCATGAATACCTATACAAGACAGAAAGAATAAACAGTTGTGAGCATGAATACCTATACAAGACAGAAAGAATAAATAGCTATGTGCATGAATACCTATACAAGACAGAAAGAATAAATAGCTGTGTGCATGAATACTTATACAAGACAGTAAGAATAAATAGCTGTGTGCATGAATACCTATACAAGACAGAAAGAATAAACAGTTGTGTGCATGAATACCTATACAAGACAGAAAGAATAAATAGCTCTGTGCATGAATACATAAGAAAAAGTATGAGTCAAATTTTATAGTACATCTAATTGTTTTATTTTGTTTTATGAAGGTACATGCAGTAATATTCTATACACAAGTAGGTGTCATTCAACCTTAGAATAACACATCTGTAATCCTGGCAGAATAAATAAATATATGCTGAAGACAGAAGCTTTATTTCTGTTGCTATTACAGTCTGCTTTCTCAGATTATAAGTATGTATCTATTTTTGCTTTTCAAATGATTTCGGTATC
Source organism: Potamilus streckersoni (assembly GCA_016746295.1). Classification (NCBI taxonomy): domain Eukaryota; kingdom Metazoa; phylum Mollusca; class Bivalvia; order Unionida; family Unionidae; genus Potamilus; species Potamilus streckersoni. The sequence goes on along the minus strand of JAEAOA010002048.1, from coordinate 1,229,664 downwards.
AAGCATAAACCAAATTCTATATATGACTGCTTGTACATATCTCCTTCTTTGGTAGTCAAAATAAAAATGCACTTTTGTTTCAATGATCACTGCCAAAGTTGAAAAGTGAAGATGAATTTCAGCTGGCCAACCCTGAAATCTGTGCACTATATCTGTTTGTTGCTCTCTCCCTCTCTCATCAGCTACCACTTAAAACTGATGATTTCTGAAAGGCTTTAATATTATCCAAAATGTAATTTCTGAAAAAAAGAAGTTCAATAATGCAAGCAAAACATTTGATTCAATCTAATATAAATTTTAAAACTTTGACTTTCATACCACCAATATTACTACCAGTTAAATTCAGTTGCAATTCTTGTGCTGAGATAACATTAAAAAGAGTAAACCTTTCCCTTACAATGAATTACAAATCTGCTTGAAAATATGCACTAGAGTAATATGGCTTCATAAACATAAACATGTCATGCAAAGGAAGTAGTATGAGGCAGAAGATAGAAAAAAGATAAAATGAATACACAAATGAATGAAACAGAACTGAATGAACTATCGATAATACTCAACAAAAGTACATACTCCAAAAATGAATGTACAAATAGCTGGGAATGGAGAACACTGTGTCTTTCGTAATAAATATGACAGCAATAAATTATGCTGACAAGTCAAATTTGCTAATACTTGATAATTATATGAAATGTTTTGTGTAGTCTAATATATATGTTTGGATGAAGTCAATCAATATTAACAATCACAATACAATCAAATCATCCATATAACTATAATTTTCTAATCATTGGTACAGAGACCTCATTAAACTTTTAACTAATTCATATGCTGTTCTATATAATACTACTACAAATAAACGATGAATAACATTTATTTTCTGTATCATCACACATGCACGTTTTTTTCTCTCAAATGGTTTGAATATAAATTAGATTGTAAATGAATATGATTATTTCTAATTTTAGCATGCAGAAGATATGATAAGTAAAAGACGTGTGTGATCTAAACCTCAACTTAATTCTGAATATAAAATAGTCACTATACAGAATAGACACTTTCACTGTTATCAAATTAGCAAATGTATGATAGATATGAGAAGAACAGTGTACAAATTAATTTCTAAAATATTTCATGTCTAGCATTAATTCAAGCAAAATTATTCCTATTTCCAACATAGTTTATAAAATTTCCATCTATCTGCCAAAGTAGGCAAAAAGTAGTATGAATTTTATGAAAAGATATTTCAAGTAGTGCAATCGTAATTCTCTCAACTTCTACTGTTTGAGGAGCATTTACAGAACTTGTTTGATAGGTGGTATGAGAATCAAACACTAAAAAAATATCAGTGCAATAATTAATTTATCATATCTTTATGCCATACAAATAGATACAAACTTACTACCTTGTCCTCTCTACCATTTCCATTCTATTCCATCTAGGACTGTAGGGGTATTCCTTGAATACATCACTGTAAGGCTTTCCTTTGTTCAGATGGTATATTGATTGTAAAGTCAGAATTGGCTGCTCTTTAGGGAAGTAGGCTGGGATGTCAACTAGAAAAAATTCAATGCGAATAACAGAGTTAGAATTGAAAATCAATTAAAAAGTTTTTTATGGTTTCTTCAAAATTGTTTGGCAAGATGCAAAACATTACAAGATTAACTCCTTGATGAGCATACCATTTATTAAAATTTTGATAAAATATGCTTTCTAAAGGAAAATAAAATAAAATAATTAAAGTGAAAATTAATAAATAATTTTAAAAAAAATAAAGTGAAAATAAATAAAGTGAAAATTAATAAATAATTAAACAAACACATATCAAAAAAATCTGCACTATCTCAAATATTAGGTTAGCCTAATGAAAACCATTGTCAAAAAAAAAACTTTTTGTGATGTGGGGGTACAGCCATGCATTATTTTTCATATTTTTAAGTTCTTTTTTTAAAAAATTAGGTTTCCTTCAGACCTTTAGGTCTCTATATTCAAAATGAAATTTTAGGGCTTTTGCTGTGGTTGATGTTAGTTTAAACTGTAACATCTATCATGTACCCCAGACAATTCAGATGTTGGTGTTGGTGAGCGTTGCATGAAAAAAAAAAACAACAGAATTAAACATAAATATTACTCTTGCGTGTTTCTCCTTCAAATAGACTACTAGATCATAATAGGACTTAATCCACTATCAAACATATCCAGTCCTCCAACTAAATGAGATGCTCACCATATTTGTTGATATGTATTAACAACAAACTGCTAAAAGGTTAATAGATTGTCTGGTTGCCCAAGCATAAGAAAGACTAGAATTATCTCCTCTTGGACAAAAGGCATGGCAACAAATCTGATCACTCCATAGTTGCAACTGTTACTTGTGCCTGGTCAACACAAATTCCAAAATGCTTTATGGCCTTTCATCAGTTCTGTGATTTCTTGGCATTTTCAAACCTCAGCAAAGTATGCCTTTTGTTTCTATCTAGCCTCCCTCTATTTTCATCATATAAGAGTTTAACATTTCAATTGTCAGAATTCACGATATAACAAGTTAATAAGTATCATTTTGACTGCCTACCCAATGGTTTTTTTAAAGACCACTTAATGATCTTTCATAATGTTGAATGTAATGTACCATTAGCTGACTATTGTAAAGTGCTTTGCATAAATGTGCTAACTACAAAAAATATGTTCTATATATATATATATTTATGTAATCTTTCCTTTCTAATTTGACCGATGCTATTTAGCAAAGTTCAGGTTCTTGATTGTTTCAAAAACCTTTCCATGGACACCTCATTGGTGTTGGTGGCACACTAGTGGTCAGCACACAACAGTTTGAGAACCTCTGGTTTATAAAAGTACAACTGTCAACTGTCTAACTTCATAATTTAATAAGCTAACCAATAAAATCCTAATTGCCTGCCTAATGGTCTACTGTACTTCCAATTTAACAAAGAACTTGACCCATTTGTAAGTTATATAAGTCAAGTAAATGATCATTTTTGCCAAGCAGTAAGATCATTTCTAAATTTTTCTTCTGCATTTATATTAGTTCAAACCATCCACTTCATAGGACCTGCCTCAGACACATGGTGGCACTCAAGATGAACACCCAGTGATTATCATGTCCTAGCATGAATGGTCTTCTGACGATCTTCAACACATCACTTTTCCATCTTGCAGGTTTCCTTGCCACTTCAATCTTATTATTTCAAAGACATACTCTCACAAGCACAACCATCCTTCATCAATCTGACATTATCAAGGGAATAATCAGTCTTCCTTGCATAAACCAGAGTAGTCTTCAAGTCTCAAACTCATGCTCCAGCAATTCATCTAACAAAACTTCTGCATATGTTGATCTCTCCAAAAAAGCAAAAACCAGACCAGCATTCTACAAAAAAACTTATAGTCTAGTGATGTTGACTGACACCTTGTACTGCTCCTTGCTGATTACCATCCAACTTTAACCCGACATTTTACAAGGCACCTAAACCGGTCTTCTACGCTGATGTTTCAGCTGTCAAGAAAAACACTGCTGACAGAGAATATCAAAATCTTCTACTTTGTGCATAAAGCAGAAACCCTTGTTACATATCAACTCATTCAAAGTAACACAAAGTAAGAGTGAAGACAACAAGCTTTGTAAAGTTTAACAAAAATAATATATTTCCCTACAAAACATGAAGAAAGGTAAATATATGAAACAAGACTTATGATTTACGAAGGAGATCCAAAAATGTGTTCTAAAGATATGAAAACACATAAGTCTGGTGAACAAACAGTTCTAAATTTACACATCTGAAGCCCAATTCCAGTCAAAGATGGCAGATGACATCAGATGAAGATGAAGACAAAAAATCCAGAATTTTCACAGTGAAATACAATTTGCGTTGTTCTGTTCCAATTTATAAGAAAATGTTTTTGTACAAAGCCAGTAGTGTTATTTCCCAGGGAAAATAATAGAAAGTAGATGAAGTACAATCATCTCCACTAACAAAACATCATTCTACATAGATATACAGACAACGTCTTCCAATACAAAAATACCTTTATAACGGTAACAGAAGCTATGTGACTAAGATGTTGAAAACGGTGAATAAATTACATTTATGGCTACAACTGAACTTTGTTACAGATAACTAAGCATATAAAAGACACAAGCATGCAGGACATGTGTGATTTCAGAATCCATCTGGACATTAGGAAAACCTGAACAAGTATCAGCCAATCATTTACATACCTACTTCTGAATGTTTACTTTTGACAAGCTTACTATCATACAAAGCTCGTGCTTACACGAGTCATGAATTCAAATTTTAACACATATGCAATTTAACTACAGGGTCATAACAGGAGGGATGGCTCAAGTTCTGAACTTGAATGAAACCAAATGTTTAAGTAGAATGTGAATGATATGTCCTGAAGTGGAAGAATATACAGAGCTAAGACCTAAGGCTCAGAAAATAGAGTACAGAATTGGTACATTGGCCCATGGTAGCCAAAGCACAGAAACTTTCCAAATTCCATATTCAATGGACTTTATTGATATGGACATCTCCCATTTTATCTTTGATGGAGAAAATAACTGATGAAGTATGTTCACTTCTACAGCTCATTTCAACTTCCCAATGGGACCAGAGAGAGTCATAAGTAAAAGTCCATTGCCTTCTAAACAGTATCTCCACTAAACATTTAAGATATAAGCTCAAGCCTAACTTCATCAAGATTTATTTTCATTGGGATTCCCCTCAGTAATATATCTAGGTCATATATTCACAATGTTTTTTTTAGAGTCATATTATTCCAAGCTGGTAACTATAATATTGTAATTTGGCATAACAACAACATTGCTGATGGTAAGGTTGTGTTATCAACATTTACATTGTGAAGGCCTGTGCTATCCAATCCTGACAACAGAATCATGTTTGTTGTCATTTTAGCAGTCTGGACATGCATCAATACTGTCATTTCTCTTACCTAAAAACTGTTCCAAGACAGTTTAACATGGCAAATAATTGGTATAAGTGCATCAAACCATGTGTTTGTGGCATTTCAAAATAAGAATCAAAAGGATGACAGGCAAACCTGAAGTGTAATGATGTTGGGCATGTCTTAAGTTTCTCTATGGAGTTTTGTTTAATAGAGAAACTAATGAACATCACAAGCTATGGTAATACCGTCAAGTTGCATATCATGAAAACAATGACATAGGTCTGCTGATTTCCTAGATAGACCTCAATGCATGTTCTCAATTTATTACTTTTCATTGAACACCTGGAGTTGTTGAAGTAGTCCATCATGTGTCAATATGCCTCATATTACTTTTCATTGAACACCTGGAGTTGTTGAAGTAGTCCATCATGTGTAACTATGCCTCATATTACTTTTCATTGAACACCTGGAGTTGTTGAAGTAGTCCATCATGTGTAAATATGCCTCATATTACTTTTTACTGAACACCTGGAGTTGTTGAAGTAGTCCATCATGTGTAAATATGCCTCATTTTACTTTTCATTGAACACCTGGAGTTGTTGAAGTAGTCCATCATGTGTAAATATGCCTCATATTACTTTTCATTGAACACCTGGAGTTGTTGAAGTAGTCCATCATGTGTAAATATGCCTCATATTACTTTTCATTGAACACCTGGAGTTGTTGAAGTAGTCCATAATGTGTAAATATGCCTCATATTACATGTACTTTTCATTGAACACCTGGAGTTGTTGAAGTAGTCCATCATGTGTAACTATGCCTCATATTACTTTTCATTGAACACCTGGAGTTGTTGAAGTAGTCCATCATGTGTAAATATGCCTCATATTACTTTTCATTGAACACCTGGAGTTGTTGAAGTAGTCCATCATGTGTAAATATGCCTCATATTACTTTTCACTGAACACCTGGAGTTGTTGAAGTATTCCATCATGTGTAAATATGCCTTATTTTACTTTTCATTGAACACCTGGAGTTGTTGAAGTAGTCCATCATGTGTAAATATGCCTCATATTACTTTTCACTGAACACCTGGAGTTGTTGAAGTAGTCCATCATGTGTAAATATGCCTCATTTTACTTTTCATTGAACACCTGGAGTTGTTGAAGTAGTCCATCATGTGTAAATATGCCTCATATTACATGTACTTTTCATGGAACACCTGGAGTTGTTGAAGTAGTCCATCATGTGTAAATATGCCTCATATTACATGTACTTGTCATTGAACACCTGGAGTTGTTGAAGTAGTCCATCATGTGTAAATATGCCTCATTTTACTTTTCATTGAACACCTGGAGTTGTTGAAGTAGTCCATCATGTTTCAATATGCCTCATATTACTTTTCATTGAACACCTGGAGTTGTTGAAGTAGTCCATCATGTGTAAATATGCCTCATTTTACTTTTCATTGAACACCTGGAGTTGTTGAAGTAGTCCATCATGTGTAAATATGTCTCATGTCAATTATGGATATACGGATGTGACCTTCGCTGATGAGACTGTTGTTGGAAGGCAAAGGTGGTTAAATGAGAATCACTGGATAGTGGATAAATTGTAGCCATTATCACAAACTTGTAATTGAACAGTACACTAAAAAATAACATGATGATGTTATGATTGGACTTGACAAAAACAGTATGCGAATTTAATAAGTGCAACAAAAGCAATTTCAGGCTCACACCAAGGATGTATTTCTATTTAACAAAAACTACTGGAGATGTCCCCTTGTGGCTAACTCATACACAACTTAACAAGTTAGCAGAAGCCAAACAAAAGAACATTTCATTAACATTCAAGTTGCTGAAGTTGGAATGGTACAAATGTATAAAAGGCAGTGGAATATTTCCACTTCATATGGCCATCCAAGTTACTGAAGTTGGAATGGTACAGATGTAAAAAGGGCAGTGGAATATTTCCACTTCATATGGCCATCCAAGTTACTGAAGTTGGAATGGTACAGATGTAAAAAGGGCAGTGGAATATTTTCACTTCATATGGCCATCCAAGTTACTGAAGTTGGAATTGTACAGATGTAAAAAGGGCAGTGGAATATTTCCACTTCTTATGGCCATTAAAGTACTGTTGGTTGCTAATGTAACTGTGTTAAGGGCCACTGGAACTGCTTCTAGTATGGCTCTGTAAAATACAATTGGTGGTGTCATTGCCTCATGGACACAAAGAAAGAAAACGGTCTTTGACTGTCAGAGCCAAATACTTTTAGGCCACTACAAATCCTTTCTGATATTGTTTTAAAATACATGCATTTATGCCTTGCAGTAAAAAAAGTGATCAAACATATTTTTCAGTTCTTAAGTTATTTTTCTATTTTATACTAGCAAACTACAAAATACAGTAAGATCACAATTTGCAATATGAATTAAAATTTCAAAAAAGGTGTATAAAAAAATCAAAATGATTTTTTTTAAAAATCAGAATGATATGATGTATGTAGTGACTGTACTTTAAACAAGAATAGAAAAGAAATCAATGACCTAACATAAAAGAGAACAAATTAATAGATGACTTACCATACAGGATGAAAAAGAAATCGTGCCACTCAAAAAGGAAAGAACATTTTGTAAATCCTTCCACATCATACTCCAACACCGCACTGCAATAAATTCAATCAAAACATTGCTGTGGCACAAATGCAAGAATCATATTGGTAAATTTACTGATATACATAAATCTGTATTGCTGTGGCACAAATGCAAGAGTCATATTGGTAAATTTACTGATATACATAAATCTGTATTGCTGTGGCACAAATGCAAGAGTCATATTGGTAAATTTACTGATATACATAAATCTGTATTGCTGTGGCACAAATGCAAGAGTCATATTGGTAAATTTACTGATATACATAAATCTGTATTGCTGTGGCACAAATGCAAGAATCATATTGGTAATTTTACTGATGTACATAAATGTGTAACAAATATTTGCAGGCCCTAAATCTTAGAAAAAAATTCAATTTATACGACTACAGCTAACCCATGCCTTTCATGATAGTTGCATTTCCATGTGTGGTCACATAATTCAAAATCACATAAAAAAATAATTTTTGGTTTCACTTTCTTTAATCAGCAAAGAAAAAGACATACTGTATTAAAAAAAAAGACAGAAGGTAGATCAGCTTATCCATTGGACAAAGTCTAAACTTGAAGAAAAAAATTAGTTTTCTTGTTGGCTACCATTATATAATGTTATTGGATCACCAAAGATGAGATCATATGCCTAACCCAAATCACCACAACCTCATGTACTGAAACCCCATGTGACCATCCATTCAGATGGAGTATCAATAACAAGAATTTCATTATGGCCAGACTTATGAATCAGTTTATCATGTACTTTTAATGTTTTACCTATTCAGTTTGTGATGGTTGACTTCTATGTAAACAGATTTTAACATGAGTAAATGTGGCAATTCAAGTAACTTTCTTATCACTTATTTTAGCCATTTAGGAATTCTAATTTTTTTGTTTATGATAATTAATTTCATTATTTTTTAGTCTTTTAAAAAAATGAAATTAAAATAAATTCATAAGAATTCACATAAATCAAAATGGCATAAGCCAGGGGATACATCTATATTATACTGCTCAAAAGTACATACTTTTTTAGAACAATAAATTTATTCAACTCGGCATTCATTTTAGTGTAATATATTATCTGAATCATCCCATATAAAGATAAAGAGCTTCGGTTAATTTTCACTCAATTACTATTTTTGTAAAAATAAATCTTTAGAATTACATGTAAACATTAACAACCACATATACTCAAGCAAATATACACATGTTCACATTAAAGAACCATCTAATAGGTATAGTACCTAATACTTTGAAATCATTTATTTTCATAAGCATCTATAGGTTAATGCATTTCTAAGGGAAAATATGAACAAGTCTATTTGAGTAATACTGCATGACCTTGGGAGTGCAATATTACTATAAAAAAACAAGTTAAAAAAACAAGTTCATATTTTTCCATACAAATGCAATAATATTTTCAATATATTCATACTCATTTTGATTTTCTACCTAAGACTTAATAATAAAAACACACAAAAAAACAAAGTAATTGAATTAATGCATTATTCCACAAAGAATATGCAACTGTACATTCATGATATTAATGCACACATAGCACTGACAAGCAACCTTTGAACTTGATTATGCACTTATCAATTTAGGAAATAATTCTTGTTTATGTCTGCAAGTGAATGCACACTGAAATAACTTTTCCAGCTGATCTGGAATGGATGTTGTTTTTTTGTCAATTATATTCAGTTCTGCTTTTCTGATTGTGATTAACTAGATTTATTAGCTCTGTCAATTCCATAGGATGTACATGTTATTTGAGCTGTGGAGGGACCCGCTTTAAATCAAATGCATGTGTATTTATGCTCTGCCACTGACCATTTGGAATCATAAGGTAGCAAAAATACAAGTTCTTTAAAATGAAATTATCAAAAAGATGCTGTAAAATAGCATGTTCATTTCATTTTGAATGCAGTAAGCAGAATGTGATTGCAGTTGGAAATTTAGCTAAAAATACAGTACAATTCAATGGTGTGTATCAAGTTTTGGAACCCATGACACAGGTCATTTTATTTAGATTTTCAGAACTAATTAAGAAAGGAAATTTTGAAGAAATTCAATATGCAAAAATGTAAATATATTTTTTACATTGTTATTACCAGTTAGAAAAGATATGTTTATGTCTTGTCATCTGCATGCTCTTTTGTAGAGAACCCAGCTATGTGCATGACCTTTATGGCTCCTATTGCTTAAATCCAAGCCAATAAACAAAATAAAATTTACCAGTGATCTCAGAAACACTTAATTATGCGTATTTGGATGCAAACTTTTGATTTGACATATAAAATTGCTGGCACAGGAGTCCTCCATATGCACGTTTTTGTTGCAAGGAGGAAACTTTTGCGGCAAAAACATATGTTCTAATCACTATGAAAACTGAAGCAATGCTTTTATTTTAGTTTTAGCTTGTTGCTGACTTCTTTGATCAAAGGTTGCTGGCTTGCTTTGATGAAGGTGCATGTCTTATTGATTGCACTGCTAAAGGCTCCCTTTGATGGACAAAACAAACACCCATTTGCAGCAACATCAAATGAATTGTAGAATATTGACTCAATTTTTAAAAAAATTTCCTTAGTAGATATCGGTGTTTCAAAAGCAATCAGTTTTCAAAGAAGTTGCAGCAAAACTATTTTTCTGGGGGATTTTTTTTAAATTGCTGTTGTGTGGTCGACTGTAGTCATTTCACCTTTAGTCAGTTGCATGGCTAGTTTGATTATATTACATACAAATATCAAGGCCAGATATCAGCATAAGCAGATTATGACATAATTAACTGTTAGGGTGGTTTGTCAATATGAAATAAGGATTTGTTTATGTAACAATTGATTCCAGTGCATTTTTAAATCCAAGTTTGTAGCTTCCTATCATGGTGTCTTTGAATTTCTCCACTCCAAACTCAAGACTGTACTGTTTTTATCAGCCAAAAATGTTGTAGCCAAAGATATGGCCAGAAGGTATATTTTTGTTGCCAATATGTAAAACATAATTGCAATTTGCAACATTGGAGAAGCCCAGTCCAATCACTGTAATTGATTTCATTTCCAGTTGTTGCCATATAAATATTGCCTGAAAACTCGAAATCAAGAGACTTGGACAAAATGCTGTTTGCAAATTTAGACAAGTGTTTTGTAGTTAAACGGAAAAATGATGAAGATTTTTTGAGATTCAGAACTGTGCTGAAGTTGCTATAACCGATAGTTCTGATGCGACCATAGCCAAGTGTAAGAAAGTACATGATTTCTGGCTTTGTTCAGACTGCAACTTTTGCTGGTGGGCCTCCTATTTTTACCAAATTAGGAATCCTGGATGCCTAATTTTAAAATCCTAGTGAAACCTCTGGCTACCATGAAAAATTGCAAGGCAACTGCTTTATGACAGTCCACTTAGCCAGCAGAAATAAAAATAAAAATTCTTCATCATCTTGACTTACTTTTCTATCCAAACCTTCAGTTGCATTTTTTCTCAAAATCAGTTCTTTGACTCTTAAAGACTTGCAACTGAACTTGGCCTCAAAATGCTTTTATTTTTATAGACAACAAAGAGTACTGGTCTGAATGGTCTAAACCATTCTATTTGCAAAAGTCTAAGAACATTTCTCCTAAATAACTGTTTATATTGATCAAGATGGTATTTTCAATACTGTTTCTCTCACATTTGTTGTGTACAATGTACATATCACGTTCATTCATTTGCTTGTTTTAAAGTTTAATTTGTTACTCAGAAAACTTGCACACATTTAAAATGGATGAAACAGTTTCTTTAGTTCCTCCACAAACAAATCTACTAAACCAAAAGCTACAGTGTCTACAACATGAGTGTATATTGCTCAAACCAATTCCTAATACACAGTACTATTTTTTAGGCACATGTGTCCTCCAATATGAAGTTATGCAGTATAAAAAGACATACTGCAAAATTCTGACAAAGTAAAATTAGAGAAAAAATGAGCACAAAATAAATTTTGTATGAATTGACAAAAGATTACATGTTTGTTAGAAAATAAATTTATGGATGAGGAAGGGAATTCTATTGTCTTGACACAAATTCACATGAAAGCAGAAGGGGCTTCTATTGTCTTTACACAAGACTCACTTGATTGGAAAAGTGGCTTCTATTGTCTTTACTAAACATTCATATGAATAGGAATGAGGCTTAAATTGCCTTTTCACAAAATTCATATTAATAGTAAAGGGGTTTCTATTCTCTTTACATAAAATTCACAAGAACAAATAAGGTCTTCTATTTTACAAAATTAACACAAATGTGGATGGGACTTCTATTGTCTTTACACAAAATTCACATTAATGTGGACGGGACTTCTATTGTCCTTACACAAAATTCACATTAATGGGGATGGGATTCCTATTCTCTTTACACTCAATGCACAAAAACTGGTACATAGGAATAAAGTGAAGTCAGAGTAAAAGATTGCCAACTTACCCAGTATGTTGGCTAAGGAAAGCTGCTACATATTCCTTCCTCTTTTCATATGCTTCTACTGTGTGGTCCACCTAATAAAAGAATGCATAATATTGGGTTTGATAAATCCTGGGTCCAGAGCCAACTGGGCCACCAGAATGCAGTTTTGGGTTTCTATTCACTAAAGTCACATAACCAAGTGGGCTACCACAATGCTAGGTCTGGGCTACCACAAATGTAAGTCACAAAGCCAAGTGGGCTACCAGAAACTTGTTGGATAATCTGTGTGTTAACAGACTGCCTGGTTGGGCTACCATTCACTTAAGTCATGTAGCCAAGTAGGTTATCAGACTGCCTGGTTGGGCTACAAATTCAATTAATTCATGTAGGGCAGTGGGCTACCAAAATGCTAGGTCTGGGCTACCACATACTCGAGTCAGATAATGTGTGGGCTACAAGAATGCTAAGTCTAAAATACCAAATACTTAAATCAGATAACCTGTAGGGCTAGGTTGTGGCTACCATATTGGTAATTTTGATAGCCTAGTGGACTACTATATGAAATCATGAATAGCCAAAACTATATATTATCAAAAATATTCCTAAATAAACACTTTACAAACAATCATAAAATTACAGTCTTGAAGTTAACAGTTTCAGATTCAGGTGACATGATAAGCTGGGAAGGCTACTAGGCTCTTCTGGTATTCTACCAAACCACCATACAATTTAGAAATTTGTCGAACCCTGTTAAGTTTGGTACTGCGCAGAATAGTTTCACTTTTCCATCCAATCTTTAGATAGAAGATATATATACAGAATAAACAAGCAGTATTAAATTCTTGCTACTAACAAGGCTGTCACAAGAACCTCATTAAAACTATATGATGGATAGTACACTTGGAAAAAATTTTAACATTTAAAAGGAACCTCATAATGTTATTTATGTATGCAAAATGGTGTAGGAATGAATTAATCTTTGATGAAGTCTATAACTTTAAGTAGAGCTGGATGGTGATACCTTATTTTTCATTAGTTGGCACACTTCAAACACATACTCAGTGAGACAGCTTCCATTGGGAAAAGCAGGAATTCTAAGATTTGCTGATCCTCCCAGAGCTCTGTAAAAATTGAAATAAGTAATTATCTTGGAGAATGAAATAACTGCAATCGTGAAATACTGGTTTTAAGTAGTCATTCCTACTGCCAATTATCAAACAATTTTGTTTGTTGAGCCGCTGGTGTTTAATGACACAACACATCAAAAGGTCATTTTGTGCCAATGCAATTGAAGTAGGTGTGTTGCCCATGGATTTAGACCAACTCAGCCTGATCTGGGAAGGATTTAAATCTTCTGAACTTTGCATGCTAACCTGCATCTCCACAGCTGAATCACCCTGGCTCACTCTAACAAATCTGTATCTGGCCATATTGAGAAACTTTTACTAGAAGTTAATCTGCCATCTTAGTTACTTCTTTTACATGGAAAGGGGGACAAGTTTACTAGGAGTTACAATTGTATTTCTGCCAAAATAAATGGCAAGAAATTTCTCCTTGGGGAGATGTTTTTTTGGCTGTTTAGTGTTAAGGCAAGTCAATTCATAAGAACAGTAATTAGATAGAATTAAATAATTGATGGCACTAGACTGATTAGTTTCAAACATTATGATAAAAGCTCTGGTTTGCACAATTCCTTTTCGACATATATATGAACTGAGATGATTCCAAAACCTACCTTTCCACCCTTGGAGAGAGGTACAGCTGTGGAGTGATCTTGTGTCCATCAGGAGAATTGAAAGTGACAAGAAGAAGGGCAGTGTCCGTGCCAGGATCGCACTAAAATTGTCAATAAAATACTGATTATATGCATAGGACTCTAAAACAATATTGGTGGCAGATATAGTGAGACTGCCTTATAAGTGAGACATATAATTTAACAACCACTTAAGAAAATGAGACCCATCACCATACATGTCTTTTAACAGGAATGATGTCATGATGGCCATATAATAGGAACTATGTTATGATGAAAGCCTTATAATAGGAACCATGTTATGATGAAGGCCTTATAATTGGAACCATGTTATGATGAAGGTCTTATAATAGGAACTATGTCATGATGAAGGCCTTATAATAGGAACCATGTTATGATGAAGCCTTTATAATAGGAACCATGTTATGATGAAGGCCTTACAATAGGAACTATGTCATGATGAAGGCCTTATAATAGGAACTGTTATGATGAAGGCCTTATGATAGGAACCATGTTATGATGAAGGCCTTATAATAAGAACCATGTTATTATGAAGTGCCTTATAATAGGAACCATGTTATGATGTAGGCTTTATAATAGGAACCATGTTATGGTGAAGGCCTTATGATAGGAACCATGTTATGATAAAGGCCTTATAATAGGAACCATTTTATGATAAAGGCCTTATAATATAAACCATGCAACTTAAACAGAAAACACGAAAGACATATTGTACATCATATTTATTTCTTCAAAGCTTAACATTTTGGCTTTTTTAGATGTCAAGATATTGTATGTACATTATTTCTTCTTCCAATATGGTAGCATTAGAGCTTCCATCAGCAAGAATTGCAAAGAATTTGCTGGACTTTAGACTTTACCTCATTTCTTCTCTCAAGACTTGAATTTTCTTTCTCTAAATCTTTCTCATTACATTCTTCATAACAATAAGTAGGTAAGCTCTATTAAACAATATAAATACAATCACAGCATTTGGAAATATTGCTAATAAAGTAATTATAAGATGCATTTTGTCATTTTAATGCAAAGATTGATTGCTTTTTATTATGACCCTATGGTCTTAAACTAAGTTAAAAAAAAATAACAAGTTTAGTTAAATTTAACAAATAATTTGTTTCCCTATAATACAAAATGAAATGTTTAACAAACTTAGAGTATTGTGAATTAAATCCTATATACTGTAGTTCTAAAAGTTGTAGTACATGTCCAAATGTATTGAATATGTTTGTATGCCTGTAGTTTTGAATGTGGTAATGTGCCAGTTGCCTGAAGTGTAATGATGAGCTAGGTCTTTTGTTATATCACAATAACATAAACAAAAAATATCTTTGTTTAAATTCACTATAATTTCAAATTAATGTCCAATCAAAGAATATTATTTATGTGCACTCTATTTCCAGCCAATAATAATTTGAATCAATTATTTCAACCCAAATAAAAATCTGAATGCAACGAAAAATTGATTCTGTTTCAAGATGTTATGGCAAGAATGAGTAATTTCTCTAGCAAACAACCATGTTTAAAAACTTAAGAAACAGAACATAAATGAAGGTCAAAAGTTCATTTCTATAATATTCTAAGATTTCAACAAGATATGGTCTATTACTAAAATTATAATAAAGAACTTGCAAACATCAGTACACCAGGTTCTCTAAGACCAAGTATCTATGACTCAAGAAAAACATGTTTACCTCCAATGATCCTATTATTTAATCTCTAATCAGGAAGAAATATTAGCTATGTATTGTTATTTACAAAATCAATGTCCCTTATCAGGTACACAGTGAACTCAACTTTGGACTAAATTCAATTAGAACATACAATTAAACATGACATAGAGAAAATAACCAACAAACGATACAAATTAAAAACACATAATATCCTTAATTCATGTATTTGTTTCACTTTAACTGTAATATTGCAAACTGAAGACAATCTTCTGTATACTCAATAGAAGAAAAGGAAATCATCACTGTCACTTAATCAGTTCATAGACAAAATGGACACTTGTGTCTGTGAAATGTCTTTCATTAAGTTCATTGCAATCATCACTGTCATTTAATCAGTTCATAGACAAAATGGACACTTGTGTCTGGGAAGTGTCTTTCATTAAGTTCATTGCAATCATCACTGTCTCTTAATCAGTTCATAGACAAAATGGACACTTGTGTCTGTGAAATGTCTTTCATTAAGTTCATTGCAATCATCACTGTCTCTTAATCAGTTCATAGACAAAATGGACACTTGTGTCTGTGAAATGTCTTTCATTAAGTTCATTGCAATCATCACTGTTTCTTAATCAGTTCATAGACAAAATGGACACTTGTGTCTATGAAATGTCTTTCATTAAGTTCATTGCAATCATCACTGTCACTTAATCAGTTCATAGACAAAATGGACACTTGTGTCTGTGAAATGTCTTTCATTAAGTTCATTGCAATCATCACTGTCACTTAATCAGTTCATAGACAAAATGGACACTTGTGTCTGGGAAGTGTCTTTCATTAGGTTCATTGCAATCATCACAGTCTCTTAATCAGTTCATAGACAAAATGGACACTTGTGTCTGTGAAATATCTTTCATTAAGTTCATTGCACTGACTCTAGATTGCAACCAAACTGATTCAATCATAAGTATGTGGGCTGAGTAAACACAATAAAATAAAGTCACTTAGAAAACTGATCAGATTTGTTTTGATTGGTTGATAATTTGTTCACTCAGCCCTATATGCTATCAAGCAGTATATATAAAAAAAAAAAATATATATATATATATATATATATATATATATATATATATATATATATATATATATATATATATATATATATATATATATATATATATATATATATATACATACATACACTATATAAGGCATATATATATATATATATATATATATATATATATATATACATACCTACACTATATAAGGCATATATATATATATATATATATATATATATATAAAACTTTGATAAATTGCACTTATGTTACCTTGGTAAACATTCTATTCAAGATTATAGTTCTAATCTAATGTAAATTTCTGCTGGACTGGCAAAAAAAGTTCTAGTTGGGTCATCTTGTTTATGCTATAATGTACGTCCATTGCAAGACTGTAGATGGCCAAAAAGTTCCAATTGACCAAAATAAAATACAAATCTAAATCTGGCTTGCAGACCAAGTTACCATTTCTTGTCAGCATGTTAATTTATTAATTTCTTTGAAACATTAGGCTTGGTTAAGAGTTCTTGCAGAGTCAAAAACTGGCAGATTTGAGTGATGACTGGTGCTTTTAAAAGTTGTTAGGGATGCAGAGAAATGAGTATTCAACAAGCCTAGGTGTAAATTGCAAGAACATGACATGTGTACAGGATTTCTACAAACTGCATTATACTTTACTCTTGACTTTTATTCATAACATGCAGCACATCTGACAGTCACACCTCTGCCTTAAATGCCATTCTACAACCACTCTGTATTCCTATTTGTAGGAGATGAAAAATGTGATAGACAAAGTCACCATATACTGATCTACTAAATTATGTCTGGCTCTGTGTCTTATTATTTATAGCTGGGAAGTGGTCTAAAAAATACTGCAAAACAGCATTCAATTTAACATCTTTATTTCTAAATATTCAAACTTTAACAGGATAAAGACAATAAATTGTCCAAACCTAACTTAAAAAATTTAAGTTTATCAAGATTATGCATTACAATCTGATGCCCCATAAAGTTAATTAAGAAACTCAATATTTTGTTCATGACAACTCCATCTGAAACAAAAGCTAATACAAGCAGTGTTACAATACTCCTTGTGTCATTGTACAGATCACAAACACAATGTGTATAGCTACCAGTTCATGGCAGCAAATGTGATTTTAAAAACTGAATACTCAGGACAATTGACATGTTGGGACTTCAATTACACTTATGACATTAACATTAATAAGAATGATAAAAGTTCAATCTGAAATTCCATAAAACATCTATAAAAGGCAAACTTTCAACTATGTACAAGTGCTCTGGTATTTGAAACAGATACAAAAACATTAACAGAAAAGAACCAGTAAACCATTTTTTTTCTTTCAACATTGTAGATCTTGACAATTTTATCGAATTAATTATTGCTAAATTCAAAGTAAAATCTTTATATAACTGGCAAAGTTTTCTCAAACTCCTTTTCATACATCTTAATGCCTTGAGCAAACAGAGGCTGTTGTTGTTGTTGGGCTTAAAAACTTTTCTAAGAAATGTATCAGTGAACTTGATAATAAGAAAGCATCAGGATTTGATCAGATTGGTCCACGACTCATTAAATCTTCTGCCTCTGCTATTGTAGATAGCATAACATTCAATATCAATTTAAGTATTGCATCTTCATCTGTCCCCAAAATATGGAAAACTGCAAAAGTAACTCATATTCACAAATCTGGTCCTAAGGATGATGCTGATAACTACCCGCCAATCTCAATACTACCAAACTTGTCAAAATTGATTGAAAAGCATGTCCATGATTCATTCATATCACATTTTACCTAACACTTTCTGTTATACCCTAATCAATCAGGCTTTAGACAGAGACATTCATGTGAGACTGCCTTTATCTCCCTAACTGATAAATGGCTTCAAGCACTTGACCAAGGTAGAATAATAGGTTCTGTATTTGTAGATTTCAGGAAAACTTTTGACATGGTGTATCATAAAATCCTTTTGAAGAAACTGAAAATCTACCAATGTGATGAAAGCAGTTAGATGGTTTACTTAATACTTAAGTGAGATGACACAACATGTTCATATAAATAATGTTCTGTCTGAACTTGGAACAATTAGATGTGAAGTACCACAAGGCTCAATTCTGGGTCCGTTACTGTTTATTTTATTTATTAATGACCTACCACTTGTACTAGGCCTCAGTATCATCTACAGATCTCTATGCAGATGACACAACATTGTCAGACATCCAAAACACAAAGCAAGAACTCAAAATTTCTCTACAGAATGCCTTAAACAAACTGGACAACTGGTTTACATACAATGGCATGGTGGTTAATACTGGTAAAACTAAAATATTACTTGTCACGGAAAAAAAGAACAAAACTTTATAGTGATGAACTATGTCTGACATGGAAGTATAAAAGGTTGCAAATGGTCTGTCACGATAGTCTACTTTGTGTTTTGGTAGATAATAACCTATCATGGACTGAACATATCAAACATATCAGTAAAAAAGTCAATTCAGGTTTATGGCTTCTCAGTAGGATAAGACTCTTTCTCCCCGAAAAGCACAGAAAACTATTTTATAACAGTTACATACAACCCTATTAAGACTAATGTAATACAGTGTGGGATAATTCAAATGATAAAAACTAAGCAAAGCTGGCACATCTCCAAAAAAGAGCTTTTGAGTTTATATCAATCCAGAAAGAAAGCAAGGAAAATTTAGCTGGTAAGTTAAAAATATTACCTTATAAAGACCGTATCGATAACTCGCGGACATTGGGGTCCAAAAAATCGACCGCGTTATAAGTGAGGGCACGAGTTATCGAGGGACCTATAACAAACAACAAAACTAACAAAGGGATCAACGTATAGGCAAAAGGGGGGTGGGGGTGGCTTGGCATGTTACAGTGTTGAATACTAAATTAATAATCGTGCAAAGATTTACAGTGAATAAATATCTCTTTATAACGGTGTACTTTGTTTAGTTTTTTTTTCCTCACAGAGTAACATTAATTTCAGGATAACTTGCAGTATATTGATCATCAAAACATTATTCCATGTGGTTTCCATTCGCTTAGCACATGTACGACTCACGTTGTGTACTCCGTCACTAATTTTTGCTGTGAATGGTATGCATTCTAGTTTTATTAATTCATCCAAAGTAGACATTTTTTTAAATACAAAACATTGACACATTTCGAAAAAACAATGTTGATCAAACGATGTTTAGATTTTTATTGTAGTAGAAGTAAAATAGAAGAAAAAAAAATAAATTCATATGGGTTAAGCATTACCAACACAAATTTAACAAGTCTAAAAATTTAAAACGATATAAATTAGAACACGATAACACTTGCGGTTTGTAACACGTTCTTGTGTGAACCCTGCTTACACAGCATCATCTAATTCATTATCGCTTGCAGTCGGTGCTCATTTTCGTTTCATCCCTTCATCTGAATCAGTATCATGTGAGTAATTTCTAAATTTCAGCTCATCCTTAAGCCAACCTCTAAATGTCGACTCGGCAATTTTTAGTTCATTGCAAATTTTTGATCTCGCTTCGTCATTATGAACACTATCTATGATGCACAGCTTTTCAGTCACTAACTACGCCTTTCGCATAATTCCTTTGCTCTCCATGGTCACATTTACAAATGATTAGGATACATTACTAATATTATATACTTGATGGATGTTAATACATAAAATGTGAAAACATTTTCAGTTGGTCAAGTAAAACGAAATTGATAACTAATAAATACAAGAACGTATGCTCCTATTGGCATGCTTTTGAACTTTATTTTATTTTACTGGATTGATTTGATACATAAGACATTCAAAATGATAAAACAACACAGGTCTCTTTTAATTGATTCTTTTATTGCAACAAACACTCTTTACATGTTTTCATATAAGAGAATAGGTATGTTTCGATTATAGTGTTGAGATGAAATTAAAGGATTATAATGTGAATTTCACCTAGCAAGACATTTAATTGGTGTTTATTTCCTTCTCTGTTGCCACATGTTAGCATTTACCATAATTTTTCGTTGAGCACTGTTTATTTACAGTGTATTGATAACTATTTCTCTATTTAAAAAAAAAAAAACTAACATAATATGTGATATCTTATTAGAAATTGCAAAGTTCACAATATGGATTCTATCTTTACAGGAAATAATCACCATTTTCAATGATAAAAACGAGCTATATATCAAGGTTTAATTTACCAATTTACCATTTCTTATCACGACTTTTTTCACGTTCAACACATTTTAAAATATATTTTCTTTGAAAAAAATCAGGAGCCATGCCAGACACTGCGTTATAAGCTAGTTCGCGAGTTATCCGGGCATGAGTTATTGAGGGAGTGGTGTATTAATATTTCTTGTTTAATTCATCACAATATTTTATTTAATATTTTCAAATAACTGATTTAGTATTTAGAGAAGTACAGCTTCTACTCAATGTGTCATAGTAATAGAGGAAAGTTCCATCACCTCATCAGTCACTTTGCATAGCGATAATATGGGGAAATTACTCTTAACAGCAAACATTACCAGGCACCAATTTTCAGGAGCAGGATTTGTAACTGATGTACCATAAACCAACATCCAGTTGACTTCACTACAACTGATCATAATATGTAATTATCTAATGTCAACATATTGTTGACTTTACTACAACTGTGTATAATATGTATTGATCTAATGTCAATATATTGCTGACTTCACTACAACTTGTCATAATATGTATTGATCTAATGTCAAAAACAAGATTATATGGCAAACATGAGGAAAACATAGTACTTCCGTCTTTGTCACCCTGAGTTCAAGATTTCACTAATTACTGCATTTTCACTAAAGTAGTTAAATTTTAATCAAATGATCCTAACTGAAATACTTTTGTTATTACAATAATGATGACTTGTCAATGTACAGTACAGCTCACATTTATTTTCGGAACCCCACACACTGGTGGGGGTGGAGCAAGTCAAGAGAATTAAGAAAAAACCTTGCACCCTCTGACAATTTGCCATGATGGCTTTGAAGAATTGTTCTGCACACCACAACTTCTCACACTTGTCGAGGATGATAACCGTGAAGTGGATGTGGTCTCTATCAAATGGGTATGATTTAACATGTATGACCACCACATGCATGATTTAATATGTATGGCCACCAACTTGCATGATTTAATATGTATGGCCACCACATGCATTATTTAATATGTATGACCACCACATGCATGATTTAATATGTATGATCCCCACATGCATGATTTAATATGTATGACCACCATATGCATGATTTAATATGTATGGCAACCACATGCATGATTTAATATGTATGGCCACCACATGCATGATTTAATATGTATGATCCCCACATGCATGATTTAACATGTATGACCACCACATGCATGATTTAACATGTATGACCACCACATGCATGATTTAATATGTATGACCACCACATGCATGATTTAATATGTATGGCCACCACATACATGATTTAATATGTATGACCACAACATGCATGATTTAACATGTATGACCACCACATGCATGATTTAACATGTATGACCACCACATGCATGATTTAATATGTATGACCACCACATGCATGATTTAATATATATGACCAATACATGCATGATTTAATATATATGACCATCACATGCATGATTTAATGACCACCACATGCATGATTTAATATGACCAACACATGCATGATTTAATATGACCACCATAAGCATGATTTAATATGTATGACCATGATCTTTAGAGTTTTATGGAGAGAGGGAGGCAGTAATTTATATACATGTTATCAGATGATCATACACATTTCCTACTTCTAATGAAGATTATGTAATAGATATAATGACAAATCAAATTGTAGATAATTTTAACATAGCCATCTTTCCAAATCAAATTGTAAATAATATTAATATACCCATAGATATAGTTCCAATCAAATTGTAGATAATATTAACATAGCTACAATACCTCATAAAGTGTCCCATTACTACTATCCTTTAATTATTTACAAAAGGCTGATTGACAACTTTCTCACTAAGTTTGTGCATTTACTCTATTTAAAGAAATCTGAACAAACTTATGTCTTGACAAGACCTTGTTGATCTCTGAAACAGAGCAATGTTATGATACTGTTTAAACATGATTAGTAACCCTCTCAAGTATATAAATTTCCGATGAGAGCCACTTCTGTTAAAGAAAATGCAAGAAGAAAACAGAAAAACACTGACAACACACTTAATTGTGAAACACACATTTTTTCCTTGAAAAGTAATGACCCTGTCAAGAGGCTAAATATACATGTATACAGCTACAAACTGTGAACTTTTGACAGCATTTATACTGCATGGGACTGGTCATTTAATTAATGGGACTATATTGTTATTGTTCTTTCCAATTGAAATATTTTGTTATATTCTTTCATTCATCAAAAAAAATTTGTTTCAAATTCTTTGAAAATTTAAATCATCTATCCCTAATAGAGACTTGGCTTGAGTGGGTGTTTTGCAGAAATACAGACAGTGACCACTGTAAACACTTACAGAATTTTAGCATCAGAAGATGCTGTCAGTTTCTGTGTGAGAAATGTGCATTACCTAACATACATCCACCTGACTTGGTACGTTGTACTTTACAGCTAAAAAATTATGGTCTTATATTTAAGAGCATAAGCTCCATAACTGTTCCTAATTAATCTGACCTCAGCATATTGTTGAAATGAATAATGTAGAAAATCTGCAGATTTTAAATGTTCATCAAACTTAAGACATTCTGCATGATTGTATCTACAGGTGTTCTATTGTTTGTTTGTCCTTGTAAGGAAATACATAAAAACAAATTTTTATCATGATAAAAAACTAATCAGTCATACAAAAATGTTGTGTCAATAATTTAATTGTACTTTTGATCTAAGACATTTAATTATTTCAATGCAGTTTCATGTTGTGACTATTGGAGCATTTGGCTGCTGAGACAAAAAAAATAAAACATGTAAACCAAGCTCTTTTAATAGTATTAAACAAATTTCTGTATTTGATATACTGCGATGCACCTAAATTTGATTAAGTAGAAGACATGAGACTGATTCCCCCCTCTCTATAAAATGATGACTTAAATTTAAATCTTTCTAATATGATATAATAACTTTACACAAATAAAAGACCTATCAGTAGCAGTAATGCCAAGTTTGGTCTCTAAATTTATCTCAAATCTGTTTTAGTGCTTTCTCTCAAATATCATGGAATCTTCTTAAAATGAAACAAAAGCAAAGTGGATCTACATTTAGTACCATGAATTTTAATTTTAAAATCCAATACTATCTTATAGGAATGTGCAGACACATTCATTTTCCTTCTTTCTGTTGCAGTTCAGTATAAAATGAAATTTCATAATACTGCACTCCTTGCAGTGAAATGAATGATAATAAAGATACACAAAATATTTTACAAGAAAATCACAGTCATACTTGACGGATGTGAAACAATTGTTCACAAGTTCTGATAGTTACCCCATGCATGAGCAAGGCCAGATCAGGTCAAGCATTGGGGAAGGTGGAGATTCCAAAATTTAAAAAAAAAGCCATAACTTCCCTCAAAAGGCCACCAAAGCAAAGGTCTGTGTCTATTTACTCGGTATGTAAATCATATCCAATAAAAACATGCAAGAATAAAATGATGGTGACAAGTGAATGTACATATGTCTCTGTGCATGTTGTTTTTAGAAGGTTGATGTGTCCAGACACACAAAAACACACACACACCCAATCTGTGGCCCTAACAAATTCTCAGTAATATACTGTACTATATCTTGACATTCAATCACAGAATTACAGATGGGTGATTTAAACTGAGATTCATATTGTAAAAAGGACACCATGCCATTCTTTTTATTATTCGAAATAGATTTATCTTGTGATGAATGAAACGATAAAAAATATCATGATCGGAGAGAACAATCTAGCCTCATAAATTAAATTTTAGTGTAACGCACCATGTTATTCATGTGATAGAAATTAACTTTTCCCAAAACTGACCACATCTTCTGATGCTAACATTAAATAATAACGTTTACCTGGGTCACTGCCTTGATTTTGGCTGAACACCTACTTAAGCCAAGTCTATATTAGGGAGAGACCATTTAAATATCTAAAGGCTTGGGGAGGGGTAAATCTTGAAAAATACTGTCTTCTTCTTTATTGTAGTATGAAAAAGACTATGATATTATTCTTTACTTAAAAAAAACAATACCAGTTGAAAATAATAATTTAGCCCTATAAAATTAACTGGACAGTCCATTACAGTACACTTGCATTCAGAATTGAATTTGTTCATACTTGTGTACATTTTATATACAATCTCATTACTGGACTATTACTAATTTAGGACTAAAAACATGGTTCACATTTATTGGTTCACATTTATGTGTCAATTCATTGGGGTTTTTTTTAGTTTGCTGTTTTAAAAAGAAGTGTCTATCTTGAATTACATCGTCCATATCTCAGAGGATTTCTTTTCATATTAAACAGAATGCCATGGGTGGTCTTTATTGATTGGCTGTTCAAATGTCAACCAGTCATGCCAATAAACCACTCTATGGTGGAGATGACAAAGGCATTGTGGTGATTGGTAAGTACTTTGCTTGGGTTCCAAAAATACAGGTCAACTTTACTGAACCTTGCACATAAATAATTTTACAATTTTCAGAATATTATTTCGCTTTTGTCAGAAAATGTCTTAGCCTGAAAATCAAAATTGGACTGAAGGTATATTTCGAGTTATAACTTTAGGTTCACCATTTGTTTTTACTTTCGATATAAAATCACAACTTTTGATAAATGAGAAGGTAGAAGAGGGGCCTGTTTCAGCATAAATTATACCCCCCAAAAATTAAAACTGGGATATATTTTCTACTAAAAGAAGCCCTTCCCCTTTAGTTTTTGCTATGCATTATACACAGCCATTCATTTTTGCTTGAAAAAAAAACGAAAAAAAAAGAAAACAGACTATTACCCCTTCAGCCAGTTAACAAAAAGGTAATGAAAATGAAATCTGCTGATCACCAATTTTATGCGTGTCAATAATCTTTGTCTTAACTTCAAGAAGTATGTGTTGTTATAATAGTTTCTGACTGACAGAAACAGGTGTATATAGAAAGCACGTTCAAAATGAATGAATGGAACTGCACTTGTGTTATATATAAAGTTCACTGGAAAAAAATAGCAGAACTTACCTTTAAGGAAGTCACATTTTTTCTCTAGGCCACGCTTTCTAAACCAAATACCGACTTTTTTCACGTTCTGAAGACATGTATAACAGCCATTAATGTCACTATCAAGCTGAATTCGGTTCTTTCCACAGTGCACATTGTATTTGATCCAAATGATACAAACCACGTCTCATTAATGTGGCCATAGAATTTATACTATCATTTCGAAAAGGGGGGGGTAGAAATCTGCAAGTTTTCCTTATGGTTATGAAAATAAACACACAAATTTTCACTTTGTTTTTGATTAGTAAAGATAAAAATGCACCGTCATGAGCTAGTCTTTCCCTGACCTATTTATAACTAAGCAATGAGAAACATTTTACAGTGTATGTTCACTCCAAGTGACAAACAGAGACAAGCTTGACCAGCAACAGTACTTTTTAGTGAAATGCAGTCTGCATAAAAAATATATGAATTTCATAACTGGATTTGGAAGTGGAATGTTTTTATTAAGTTTAGCTTGCACTTTTAGACAGACTTTCAAAGCCAGTCACTTCAACCACTTATAGAGGAAATTTTATTGACTGAACAACATGGGACAAAAACAATTTTGAAACAAAACTACCCCAGTACATCTTTTTTAAAACTGCTATCCTGGATTCTATGTTTTGATGTAAGACACCTGAAGGACAAACATAATCATGTCTATCAGTTCATCAAAATACAATGATTAACAATGGCCAAAAGCATCTATCCACATAAAATTGTGTTTGACTTTTGGTGACTGACCCATGGTCTTATTAGGGTGACTGTCCCATGGTCCTTTTGTGGAAGAAATAAAACAGATCATCACACATTCCTTGTGTACTATGCATACAAATCAGGAAGAAAAAAAAAACGTTTCATCTACAGCTTTTATCATATTTCAATCTAGTTTCTAATCTTCCTTACTATATAAAAGTAAACCAATTCTATTGTACTTACATTTAACAAATACTCAGGAATTCTTGAAAAATCAACTGATAACTTCATCAGAAAATTAATGGGTCCAATCGTTTTCTAAAAAGAAAAGGAAATATTAATTTTTTGTGAACTACTAAGACAACCATTGAAATGATTTTTTTTGCTGCCCTTACAGGTATCATGTGTGATTGATGAATTATAATAAGTCACACATGATACGATCAATATGGATCAACCAGAATGAATTTAACTCTTAACCTCATTGCCTTCTCATGATGCATTATCTCTTAAGGAAATCAGCAATTTTTGGTATTTGAAATTTACAGTGCAATGCAAATTTCCTACTGGTGCAAGGAAACCAAAATGATTAGTAACTGATGTACTGATAAAAAGACTCACTATCCATAAATCTGAACAATAAAATTTAAAACAAGTATGAGTTACACAAAAAATGGTAGGTTTTGCTTGCTTCATTGTGGCATAATTCTGAAACCTTCAAAAGTCACTACAGCATAAAATGTTGATTACTGTGACCTACTTTGCACAGTGTGATCAGTATCCTCCTAAAGTTATGCACTGATTAAGCTTTAAATCAGTATATATAACAGTGAGAAATGGATATACACACAAAAATTTAACATAACCACCAGAGTGTAAAATGTAGATCACTTTGAATCACCAGTGTGTGAAAAGTAGATCACTGTGAACTGCTTTTGCCTATGGCAAGAATCGTCCTTCAAGATAAACAGACCCACTAAAATTCATGATTTTACAAACAATAGTGTCAGAAAACAAGAGCTAAATGCAAACATGTAATAAAATCATCAAGTGTTAAAAGTATGTCACTGTGACTTATTTTTAAAAGTACCTGCCATAATGAATACACATATTAAGTTTTATGACTTTGCATGCATGTCAAAGAAAGAGCTGAGTATACAAACTTAACATTGGACATGGATATAACTGGAAAAATGTCTTGCATGCAAACAAAAGAAGTCAAAGACTGACAAATACTAGGGTAAATATATCACCTCTTTTCTGGCAGCATGTATTTCTACATCCTCTGGTTTGAGACCTGTGCCATTTAGAAGGTCTGAATACTCAAACTTCAGCCGTGAAGAGGAGGATATCAGATTTTCCTGATAGATCTTGTACTGATCCAGTAGCTCCTTCAAGACCCTCACCAGGGATCTGGGCTCTTTGTGATTCCAGCATACCAAGCTCTGCAATAAGTTTAAAGCATGTTTCAGAATGGGTCAAAGCAAACTGGACATTATTTCTCTCTATCTTGTGTGTGTGTGTGTGTGTGTGTGTGTGTGTGTGTGTGTGTGTGTGTGTGTTTGTGTGTGTGAGACAGTATTAATTGTGAAAAAGTGGTATATCTCACATTACTTATGATGTCATTGTTCTTGTGATGTCACAACTGTATGCAATGTTTCTAATATTTTCAATACTTAAAGGTCATGTTTTTCTGGAGAATAAAGAGAAATTCTTCTTTACAATGAAAGTTTTTGTTGTAAATAAAAAAATCTTGCTTAAAACTAAATTATTAATGTTTACTTTTTTACTAATCAATAACAAACTTGTTTGTGAAAATGAAATATCTATTTTTGCAAGCATATTGTTGACTAACCATCATTTTTAAACACTTATGATTATAAATGACACATAAATATCTAGCAATCCATCAAATAAGGATTTCCCCACAAATTCTTCTTTTCCAATTCAATGTCAATGCATATTGAGGTTTCTATTTCTTATGAACAGTTCTATGATAATGTTTGCATGCCAAGTCAGGCAAAATATCAAGAGATTCATTCAATGTTACTAAACTTCACACTGTACAATATAATTTGGTAATTTTATAACTGACACTGGAGAAGGGCAACACAGTCAAGTGGTAAGTACTCAATTATAATTTGGTAATTTTATAACTGAAACTGGAAAAGGGCAACACATTCAAGTGGTAAGTACTCAATTTTAATTTTTAATTTTATAACTGACACTGGAAAAGGGCAACACAGTCAAGTGGTAAGTACTCAATTATAATTTGGTAATTTTATAACTGACACTGGAAAAGGGCAACACAGTCAAGTGGTAAGTACTCAATTATAATTTGGTAATTTTATAACTGACACTGGAAAAGGGCAACACAGTCAAGTGGTAAGTACTCAATTATAATTTAGTAATTTTATAACTGACACTGGAAAAGGGCAACACAGTCAAATGGTAAGTACTCAAAATTATAATTTGGTAATTTTATAACTGACACTGGAAAAGGGCAACACAGTCAAGTGGTAATTACTCAATAGGCATGGGCAAATTCTTTACTGGACAGCACAGTGAAGATGAAAATATTGCTGTGCACAACAGTTTTTATATTAATTGAAAATAATTTTATACAGAATATGTTATGTTTGACATATGTAATTTTCAAGCAAAGCACAGATTCTGAATGTCAAACCATTTCATGACTTCTCTAGCCTTTGTTTGGATCAAAGTTCATAATAGTGCTTCCCACAGGCCATTTGAGGATGGCATCACTTCATGCTGTTTTATTCCCATGTCTGGGCATATTTTTCTGTCACAAACTATTTGTTACATCCCATATAACCTTTATCAAACAATGTACAATTTTTTCATCTAACAAAAACATTCAATAATGAGATTGATATACCTGCTATGATCATAAGCTGCTGAGGTCTTCATTACAACTACTTGGACAATGTGTCCACTCACTGAACCGAAGTCCACATGTCAGTGAGGTCTTCATTACAACTGCTTGTTCACTCACTGAACCACAGTCTACATGTCAGTGAGTAGATATGATTAAAGGAGTTATCTTTGCAACTTGAAAAGCCCATTGGTGTGGTTCTAACAAAAAGGGTCATGTATAGGCATGATATAATTTCTAAGATTGTAAATGGCAAATACAGCTGTACCAAAGTGGATTAACAGCATGGGATGATGCATAAAGGTGGTCTTGATTTGTTTCAACAGCTCACAACAGTATTTCCACTTACTGAACAGTCTTTTTGCATGCTAGTAACTAGATATTATAAAAAGGGTGGTCTTTTCCAACTTCATTCCGCTTTGTGGACGATGGCTTGGTCATGTCAAATCTCTTTTCTCACATCACTCATCTATTATTCATCAGAAAAGCTATCAACCTGGGCAGCCCCCAGACAGTAAGGTACTATCCCACCATGGCCTACTTGTTTCACTGGGTTCGTGAAGCTTAGGGACCTTTCTCGACAAGTAGGCCAAAATCTCAGTACCAGGCAAGACTCAAATAAAAAAAAAGAAGATGTGATGTGATGTCGGCTTCGCTGTAAAGAACATGCTCATAGCCTTCATTGAGCTTCCATCATCAGGTACTGAGAGGATCCTTACCATTCGGCTGTCCTCAGGCCCAGTCAACATCTTGAGCGTTTACACTCCAACCCTCTACTCCAACCCAGAGGAGAAAGACCAGTTCTATGAGGCTTTGGATCAAGTAATATCCAGTATCCCCAACACTGAAGGCCTCTACCTACTAGGATACTTCAATGCTAGAGTGGGAGCTGACCACAAGGCCTGGCCCAGCTGTCTCAGCACTCATGGAAGGGGAAATATCAATGAGAACAGTCAGAGACTGCTGGAGATGTGCTGTTCACACAGCCTATTCATGACCAACACCTACTTCAAATGCAAGGAAATCCACCAGGTGTCATGAAGACATCCACATTCACGCCACTGGTACCAACTAGACCTCATCATCACAAGGCGTGCGGAACTGGACAGCGTCCTCCTCACTTGCAGCTACCACTGAGCTGACTGCAACACAGACCACTCCCTGGTGGCCAGCAAGGTGCGAATAATACCCAAGAAGCATCACCACGCCAAGAAGAAGGGTCGCTCATGCATAAATACATGCTGTGCAAACAAACCAGAAAAGACGAAGCAGTTCATCAGCAAGCTGCAGGAAGCTCTCACCCAAAATACATCTGATCACACCATTGACTCCATGTGGTCCCACCTCCAAGACACTGTGTACAACTCAGCCATTAGTGCATATGGGAAGATGGAGCAAAAAAATACCGACTGGTATGAGGCCAGCTGGGAGGCTATGGAACCCGTGACTGAGGTGAAGAGGAAAGCCCTTCTGGCTTACAAGGCTGCACCTAGCTCTACTACACTACAAGCCCTCAGGATTGCCAGGAAAAATGCTCAGTGGACTGCCTGCCACTGTGCCAACACCTATTGGCTGAATCTCTGCACCAGAATACAAATAGCTGCTACACTGGAGATGCAAGAGGCATATACAAGGGCATCAAGAAGGCGACAGGTCTCCCATCTCTCAAGACTGCACCCCTTAAGTCCAAGACAGAAGTAGTCATCACAGACCAGGAGAAACAGCTGCAGCACTGGGTTAAGCACTATCATGAGCTGTAAGCAACCCAAACCATCGTCACCTATACTGCCCTGAATGCCATCCCAGACCTGCCAATCATGGAGGAACTAGAAGAGCTAAGTAAAGCCATTGACTGCCTCGCTTGCGGAAAGGCCCCTGGGAGTGACTGCATCCTACCTGAAATCCTCAAGAACAGGAAACCGGCACTACTTCAGCCTTTGCATGAACTCCTCTGCTGGGAACATGGACACATCCCAAGACATGCGGGATGCCAACATCATCACTTTGTACAAGAACACAGGAGAGTGCACCGACTGTAACAACTACCAGGACATCTCCTTCCTCAGTATCGTCAGAAAGGCTTTCACACGTGTTGCACTGGTGCTCTTGCAGACCCTAGCCTCCTGCATCTACTCAGAATCCCAATGTGGCTTCCGAGCTGGCCGGTCAACTATAGATATGATCTTCTCCCTATGTCAACTGCAAGAGAAGTGTCATGAGCAGCAGATGCCCCTCTACATTGCCTTCATAGACCTGACAAAGGCATTTGACCTGGTCAGCTGGAGCGGACTCTTCAAGCTCCTGAAGAATGTCAGCTGCCCACCTCGACTGCTCACTGTCATCACATCATTTCACCAGAACACTCAAAGCACAGTGTACTTTAATGGCGCAACATCAGAGGACTTCCCAGTCAGCAGTGGAGTAAAGCAGGGTTGTGTTTTTGCACCAACAATCTTTGCCATCTTCTTTTCCATGCTCCTCCAGTACAACTTCAAGGACTGCAGCGAGGGAGTGTACATCCACTCCAGGGCAAACGGCAAACTGTTCAACATCAAACGTCTCAGTGCAAAGAACAAAGTCACAGAGGTTATCATCCGTGAATTGCTCTTCACCGACAATGCAGCTTTGACATCACATGTGGAAGATACGGACTTCAGCAGCTGGTATGTCACCTCTCCCACGCCTGTAAAGAGTTTGGACTGACCATCAGTTTGAAGAAGACGAATGTCTTGGCGCAGGATGCAGACTACCCTCTAACCATCACCATTGAGTCCACCATCTCCAGATCATTCTCCATTGATACTGAGGTGAAAGGAAGGATTGCAAAGGCAGCAGCAGTTATGGCAAAACTGAACCAGTGGGTCTAGAACGATCTCAACCTCACTGAGAAGACCAAAATGCGTGTCTACCAGGCTCAGCACACTCCTCTACAGTAGCAAGGCATAGGCCACCTACACAAGCCACAAAAAAAACTCAATAGCTTCCATCTGAGATGCCTGCGGCGCATTCTGCATATCCAGTGGCAGGACAAAATACCCAACACTGTGGTTCTGGAATGGGCCAGCATGAATAGTATGTTAACCATTCTCAGCAAGAGGCGCCTTCGCTGGCCCAGACATGTCAGGAGAATGGATACAGGCCGCATTCCCAAGTACCTGCTATACGGCGAGCTAGCAAAAGGCACACGACTGACTGGATGGCCACATCTGCGATACAAAGACATCTGTAAAAAGGATATGAAAACGACCAACATCAGCATCAACAACTGGGAGAGCTGTGTTAATAACTGCTACAAGTGTTGACTTTCTCTCAGAACGCCGAGGAAAGGATAAAAGCAAACCTCGTTACAAAGAGAGCCAGGAGAAAGGCTAAACAACAACAACCTCAAAAAAATCACCCTTCACCTGCAGCAAGTGCAACAGAGACTGTCACGCAAGGATCAGACTCTTCAGCCACTCGCGACGTTGCTGATAGGGCATCAAAACAGGAAACTACACCAGCATCTCTTGAAGACTGATGGATAACAACCAATCTGTTACCATTTATAGTATCATAAACTGAAAGCTACACTGTGATAAAACAAGGCTACCTTCAAAATGCTGAAAGTCTGATGAAGGTGCACACTGTGTACTAAAGAAGAGAATCATTGCCATGCCAGATTATGAGGGAAACACTAACCAAGTTATGGACAAGCTTCTGTCCCTTATAGCAAAACAAACAATGTCACCGCACAAGCTAACCAAATACTGTAAATGGGTACTGGAATTTCATTGAAAAAGTCACCCAAAGATGAACTGGCATACCATACAGGTGTTTAATAAGAAAGAGAAAGATATTAAGGATTTCTTGTCAAAAATTAAATAATAAATCTTTCGTATATAAATCAAAATAAGGAAGCAATACTTTTGTGACACCTAGAATTTGTTTGCAGCAGAACCAATGTGACAAACTAAACTTAATGGCAGAGTAGGCTCATTTTGTGTCTTAAATTCCCTGTGATTTCATGCTCATTTTGAAGGAGTGAGGGAAGTTGTCTGAAAATTGTAAGAAATTTATATCAATGGAAAAGTCCCTCTAACTCATATGGTTTAAATCCTATTTTCTTTTTCTTCAATTAATATATCCTTTAGTTGTATCATAATGGGTATTTGAGACCACACAACTATCATGTCTCTCAACCCATGAACCTCATTCCAGTTCCCTGTAACTCACTCACAATATTTTAGCCACTTTAAAGCTCATGTCAGGGGTTCACAGGTTGGGAAGACATGAAAGGTAAATATGGTGTCATACATGCCAATTACAGTAGTAATACAATGAGACAGGCAAGAATTCTATTCAAACTCTGTTTCTACCCAGATTTTATTTACTATGTCTTCTGACATATGGCCTTCTTTTCCATAATGTTGTTCTGTAAAATTACTGAGTTTTAAAAAAAATATTTTCAGAGACCAATGAAATGACTGCAAGTATATGGAGATATCTAAAGGCTCTAAATGATTCTCTTTGATTTGATATTGCTTTATCTAGTGTTATTTTTCTTCTACATCATCAAATTTCTTCTAACAGTGCCTGAATGCATTTAATTATGAACTGCAAATCTTTTTTGTTAATACCAGATGTTTTATGGATTTAATAACAACTACAGAGTTAGGACTTTATGGTCTTAAACTAAGTAACAAAACAGAGTGAAAACAACAAGTTTTGTAAAATTTAACAAATAATTTATTTCCCTAGAATAAAAAGTGAAAATTTAACAAGTACTTAAACCACTTATATGAGTCCAAAAGGTTCATTCAAGTCCAAAAGTATAGAGTATTCCAGATGAATTCCAGTGGTGTTTCAAATTAATTAAAAATTTTTAATGTGCTGATATAATAATAGGAATGTAGCGATGTGTTTATAGTCTTGATGTATCATAATAATATAATCCAAAAAGTCTTTGACTGAATTGACAATAATCCCAAAATAGTGATTAAGTCCAAAGTTAATGATGAGCACTTTGTAATTCCAGTGAATAATTTAAATAAATAAATCTTCTCAAATTAAAAACTGAAGAAAACTATTTTTATCAATAGGCTTTCTAATGTCAGCACTGCAGCTTTCATGTTTCCAACTTGGTGTAAGCTTAATCATCCCACTGTAATTACAGTCTTTTGAATTAACGTAGCAAACTCGTCTACTAGGTACTGCCTTTAATTATTGGGGGGATGAGGGGCTGTGATTTTCATTTGAGCTGAAATATTTTCTTTTCTTGTATCTCAAAAAGTTTTCCTAAAAATGTCATGGATTTAATATGGTTATTATGCTATGAATCTGAACAAATTAGTTTTTCCCATTATTATCATATGGGATTGAACAAAATAATTACAGGCTCCTGCCCTAGAAGATTGAACTCTTGATATAAATGCGGTATATTATAGCACAAAATTCCATGTATTGAGAACTACCATGAACATAACTTTTCATGGTGCCCTGCTCAATCCAGTGCAATATTACTTTTCTTGCCAAATATCAACTTTTCCATATTTCAGGTTTTGTATATTTATATTTATAATCGGTTGATTTTTAATTTAAATTCTGATGATTGCCTAAAATAGCTGACATATCAAATCGAAAACTAATATTTTGCTAACATTAATGAGCATTTTAACATTATTGCTTCAATTTGTATTAGTAAAAAATTCAATTGTATCTCTACAGAATCACAAAAAAGTCATCATTTTGGCCTGGTGTGTATGATGAGGCTGATTATTGAAGAAAGCTTGCCAATTAGGTCGAGGTCAAACGATACACCTGTGCCATATGTTGATATGACTCAAGATACACAGCCTGTGATACAAGACATACTGATACAAATATGATCCTGAAGGTCTTTCTATCTCTGGAAGTTAGATGCAGCCTTTTATATGTTGACCTTCTGGTTGTATTTCCAGTATGCAGATTTGACATAGACATAATTATCATATATTTACATTCAATTTTCATTGATAACAAGATAACAAAAATACTTTCAAACAGACTACCTGTTGGTTGTCATTGAGTTTTATTCAATGCTTTAGACCATTTAATGGTGGCTCCATTTAACTCACTTCAGCCACTAGGCCCTTTATTTTGCATCGCATGACTGCTCTGAAAACATCTTATTACCATTTTCACATCTCATTTGAACTTGGAAGACATTATGATCTTATCTTCCAAGAAGAAAAATTAATGCAATTTCCTCATGCAAAGAAAATCTCATTTAGAAAAATCTAGGCATGGGAATGAGAATGTATACCATCCAAATGTATTACTTCCTTTAGATGCAAAAGACTGCAGCGGCCAGTTACTTTTATTTGTTAGTGAAGAATAAAAACTACTGAAAACACCCAGTCCTATTCTATACTTTTTTAAAAGGATCTACAGAAAGTAAATAAACTTGAACAGTTTAAAATTTGCCACTTTTTTGATTCTTTGCAAAGTTTATATATTCCATCAGCACCTTCATTCATTGGTTAAATATTTCTGCATAAAAAGAGAAACTTCAGATTTGTTCCTCATGTACAATTTAAGGAAATGTGCTGCCAGAATTTTATCCTAAGGTGGACTTTTCTTCTGCAACCGAAAAAAAGAGGGGAGTAGAAAAGAATGAGGGAGGACGGTATGGCCATAATTAAATATTTACCTAATATTTCAATCTTTGTCTCTTTTGTTTCCACATCTTGCTAAACTTGTTATAGCTTTACCAAAAACACAATCTTTAAAAACAGAAATTTTGGGTTTTCTAGGTAGCCCATGTTTTCAACACCCTTTTGTAAAACTTCCCTGATGGAAGTTTCAAACAATCCCAGAATGCTTAACAACCACTGATGTCATACTTGAAGAACACAGATGTGTAAATAGCTGCTTACCAAAAAACATGTTGTGAGAAGAACAGTTAAATAAAAATTATATACTTTGCCAAGCACATTTTTCATTTGTGGAACTTTCAACTAATTTATAGGAGTTTTCATGCATCACTCTTCTTCAAGTTCATAAATTTGTTCAAATTTTGCATGGTTTCACTGACTGTTGAAGTACTTTACATAATTAATTATTTCTGCTACTCTGCCAATACTTCTTGTTTGTCACACATGAAAAAAGCAGCATTGATTTCTGATTGGTGGAAATTGGTTAACCTTGACAGGAAAAAGCAATAATGACCAAAGTAAACAAGTTTTGACATAGAAACTTTGCATTAAATGATGAGTAAAGTACTTCATTATACATGTGAAACATGCTTGGACTGTATCCTATATACTGCTGGGTTAAGATAATTAGCATGGAATTTGGATTGGGGCACCATGTCATTTTGTGTTAATTTGTAGTGAGTATTCTCAATAGTCTTTTTCGCTTTTACTAATAAAACTGAGTGCCTGTGACTGCAAATGCTGATTAATAAGAATTCTAAACTTAAAGAATAACAAACTAATAATAATTATTTCTGAGAACTAAATTAATTTGCATAAGGTATGTATCAATATGCATCAATTCTCCATATCTTGGATTGGTATGTTTACCATTAAAGCAAAATTATCAATGCATCTATATATTGATGAATAGTTTCATCCCTTCATTCACGGGATACTTAATCTGTTCACAAAATATTACCAAAACAATAAAACTGCTTCGAATATTAGGTAAAATTAATTTCATAAACTTGTGTAGTAATGATTTAGATTCCATATTTTGTGTGTGTATGAGAGAGAGAGAGAGAGAGAGAGAGAGAGAGAGAGAGAGAGAGAGAGAGAGAGAGAGAGAGAGAGAGAGAGAGAGAGAGAGATAGAAACTTTTAAAAAAAGTTAATAATTTAGAATTGCTTCAGAACAGGTTCATCTCATTTTTGCACAGTATGCAATAGGAAAATGAAGAGGAAAACTTAACATTAATTTGATTTGATGCCCAAGATTACTTGGTTTAAATGTATATAATTAATGTACAGTATTTATATACAACAAATAGGTATATGTTTATCTGGTTCATGGAAGTTTTGAGACACTGTAGTATAGATGAGTTACTAACAATTTCTGTTAGTAAATTGCAAAAAGCAGTAATCAATTTTGAAATAATTTAGTTCTAAAGAAATGGAGCTAAATGACTGAATGCTGTAGAATTCATTTTTATGACAAAAGGTCAATTACATCTTTGTAAGTAGTTTGGAGCAAGGTTATAGTCAATTTTAAACAACTAATCTGACTAGCGCAATGATAAATGCAAAAATTGTATATTATCTGTTTTGTTCAGTTGACAAGTTTTTCTTTCTATCACAGAGTTTTCTTTAGCAAAAATCAAACGGAATAGCTCATGGTTATATAGCAGGATTCATTTATCCCCAAGGACATTGCTTACTGTCAACATAATGGCAAAAAAAAAATAAACCTGCTGATGAGCTACTATTGTGCTTTTAGGTTATCAATTTGCACATGAAACTGTGTCAACAAAATAATAAAAAACAAACAATGTTGATGGTTTCTGTTGTGCTTGATTATTAGTTTGCATGTGCGTATTTATCTTCTAAATGTGTGTCAGCCTACATGTATGAAGGATGACTCTTTGTGACCATATATGCACTGTGATAAATGTTTCCAACAGAATGGAGGAATAGCAAGTCATTCTTGCAAATACACAATTACTGCCAAAATTTATTTTGAGATCTGTGCATGTCCAAACATGTAAGTGGTGATTCCATTTGGGAAAATCTCCACTTGATGTCCAATGTGAACAAACTCACTTTGTCAAACCATGCAATGTTTCCACATCTTGGTAAGGATTGCTGCACTGGTGAATTCATGCCTCTCATGTAATCATTCCATTGACATGTTGTGCTTGAGATTGTTTTGCACAACCATGCATGGGACAAGTTTTCTTGATACTTTTGTGTGTGTGTGTGTGTGTGTGTGTGTGTGTGTGTGTGTGTGATTTAGATTTTTAATGTAGCTTTAACAATTTTTCAGTCATATCACTATGATGTCTGCAGTGTGACAGTTTATAGTGATGTCTAGCACTGGGGTATCATACCACAGACATGTGGCATGATGTCACACCCTGTCAATATCCTGACACCAGGCCAACCAGTCCTAACACTAACCTCTTAAATCTGAGTGCCATGCAAGGCAGCTGTTAGTACCATTTTTTTAAGTCTTTGGTATGACTCAGCCTGGTTCCAAACCCATGACCTCCTGTATCCGCTCTAACCACTAGGTCACCATAGTGGTTTATGCTTTTGTTTATGGTCTTTATACACTTTTGGTCTAAGCCCAATACTCTTCAATAAGTTGTTAAGAGCGTTCTTCTCTTTTAAAAATTGTTTAGATCCATTTTGCTATGACCTAGACTGAGCCCTTACCACAGTATCATATTGGTGGCTTAGTTTGTCCATCACACATGACAACAATGTAACAAAATCAATATGGGACATGTTTTTGTATTTAACGGAAACTTGCAACTTTCTACAGAAAGTTCACATAAATGATAAACATCATTTTCATCTTCTATTGCACAACAGTGAATTTCAGAATGCTATTACCAGATTCCGGCATAATCATTACTTGTAGATTTTCACTCATTCCAATGCATTATAAGTCATGGTCATCAAGCAGCTGTAGGTACAAAATACATATATGATGAGATTACATGGGTTTAGCTCCATTAGACTTCAATATGACTAAAGAAAATATTTCCCATTGACTGCACTGCTTTGCTTTTTAAACACTATATCAATCCATATTTTCAAGAAAGTTGGGTGTGGATGCCTTTGTTCTATTCTACAGTAAAGACATTTATCAAATCAACTTCACTTGACATATCAAATACTGTCTTTGCTGGATGTTACATTCTCTTCACAGTCATTGCCAAGCAATGTCAGCAACTGGAATTTTTTCACATATAATCACAAGTGACTTTTCATGCTTTCTGTCATATTCTTCCAAGTTTAGGTCATACTTTCTCCAATGCAGTCCCTAACTGAGTTAATGTTTCAAGATGCTAGATATATATCTGAACAATTATAGATCTTTTGATCATCTTAAATATATATCCTGCATTCAAAGCTATAGAGTAATTGAATCTTTTCTATGACATTATAAACACACTACTGGTTTACTAATTTAATTTCTGCATTAGAGAGTCATGAATTCCATTATAATACTGTATACATAAAGCTGTGGCATCTAATGGCATTAAATGATAATCCATTTCAATTTTATGACAGTTAATCTCTTGTGTCATTAACCCATTTATCTCTGTGAGCAGATTCATAATGTATGAGACCATGCTTACTTACCATGTCTCCCTAAAACCCCCTGATGCAGGCTTCCATGTGGATGCATGTGTGTGTGAATATTTCCCATTTGAAAACGATACAGGGAACTAGAAGGGCATTTGTAGGTTGAAAGACATGACAGATATGTGTAATTTCAAATGCCCATTATGATACTACTAATTTTATCTACAATTAGTAGCAAGTAGTATACACTTTTATCTACTATTAGTCCCAAGTATTATACACTTTCATCTGCTATTAGTAGCAAGTAGTATACACTTTTATCTGCTATTAGTCACAAGTAGTATACACTTTTATCTGCTATTAGTAGCAAGTAATATACATTTTTATCTGCTATTTGTCACAAGTAATATACACTTTTATCTGTTCTAGTACCTAGTACACACTTTTATCTGCTATTAGTCACAAGTATACAATTGTATCTCCTATTAGTTACAAGAACTATATATTTTTATAGGGAAAAAGTAGTATTCTATTTTAAACATAAAAGTACATTACAGGTAAATCCCCAAGTTTAGGAAAGAAGTTATAGTCTTCTGGAGAAAAAATGAAATCTGGTGGCTCATCAGGCTGATTGCAGTCAAACAGAACTTCCCCTGAAAAAAGAAGAATAATAGTATGTTACAGTACCTATAGTAATTACATCATTATGTATATGAAATTAAATTAGTTATGTTAGTTTTAAATTTGTTTTAATTTTTATTTCATTGCATGTCATTGTAGTGATAACTTTATTCACTGGATTTGGCCCTTCTTTTTAGAAAATTCTGTTCAGTTCTAGTACATAATCACTATTGCTACATTGCATTTTCAGCTCACCTAGTTACTGACCTTGGTTCAGAATTGGTAAATACAGAGTGAAAATCATTGGTCGTAATCAAGGTCACTCTTGGCTTGTGTAAGCTCTGTTGTAAATGTTTTTTTTAATATTTTTATTATTGAATCTTATAGTAAGATTTGTTCAGTATAATTGAACCTGTAAATATCATATGTGCTAACTAACATATTACTTTACTGCACTGTTCAAACTAAGTGACAACATAACCCCATCATGTGATCTAAAAATGCACTTAAAACTAACATTTTTAGTGTTTTCAGCCAGTTATAAATTGATACATCTGGAGCTCAAAGGTATTTTTGTATAGTGACCAGTTGAGTCATATTTTTTAATTGAAATAATTTATTCACCCTAGTAAATACCTGTATTCATCAGAATTCTTGGACAAAGACATTTATTGGATTTTATTTGGTACATGTATTCTCAAGCCATAATATTATTCTTGATTTATAAAACTCAACAAGGAACTGTTGACACAGCAGCACTAAACTGGATATAGAAGACATCATCGCTTTCCATTTTGGAACTTCATCGTGATTTAAACTTTGATTCATTTAGAACTTTTTTTTGTGATAGGACTTAAACTATTCATTCTAGGATTAATTTTTGGATTAGATTCACAAACCATAAGTCCTTTTTCATAATTTTACCTTGTTTTCTAGATAAATAAATTATTTTTGTTAAATTTTACAAAGCTTATTGGTTTCACTCTTTTTTTTTGTTACTTTGTATGAGCCTTGACACATAACATATAAATTTTGATAATGGGTATTTATTTCAGCACAAGGGAGAAAGATGGGTGGTTACATTAAAAAGAATGTGCTACCAACTTTTTATGTGTATCTAAATCCAGATTTTTCATTTTCATAAATTTCCCAGATTTTAATGAGGCTCAATAGTCCATAATGAACATTTTATGAAAATTAGACTTACTGGATTTGTCAGTAAATGAGTGCTAATGGAAGACGCCCCCTTCAGGTCATCGTGTTACAAATGCGTAGTAAGTTTCATGAACATATCTCAAACAGTTCAGATTTATTTTATAAGAAAAGGGGATAACCTTAAAATGCCCATCAAAGTTAGACCATTCTTACATGACACACAGTCTAGTCATGCTATAAAAGTATATGAAGTTTCATGAAGATACATGTACCCTAAATGATTCATCAGACATTAAGTGTAACTACAATTTTCAAAAGTGGTGAGATAACTCAAAAATTACCAATCTCATATAAAGTCTATTCATATATGGAACACAAAGAATTTTTATGGTACAAATACATACCAAGTTTCATGATGTTACAGTCCGATTAAAATCAGATCTCCACCATCCCACATGAAGATCTGACAGCAACCACTGACAGGTCATGTTCTGGCCATCCAAGTTATTACCATAATCCCTAATTTTATCAGCCAAATATTGAACAGAACATACTGTCGAGCAAATTGGAAATAGAGCAGCAGGGAGGGTGAACCCTACAAAATTTTTGCTCACGAAATTAACCTGAAATAAGGGTTCCTATAGAGGCTGAAAAAAAGGGTCAATAACCCTAAACCAAAATCTCTAACTTTTATATTACCGTACGGACGGTTATAAACCGCATGAGGTTAGCTCGGTTTTGTTATACTATTATTGACTTTTTTTATCCTGATTTTATTGAACTATTTTTTTCGTTAAAAATTCGAGCAACATTTTGTAGAGGTTCACCCTCACTGCTGCTCCTGACTTTGTCAGGGTATTAATATCGGGACTTTTAACAATAGATTTGGGTTTTTAAACAGATATACAGTTCATTAACAGATAGTCAAGGGGAACTAACCAAATATTTTATCCAGACCAATCTAGGATTGTATATATAAATTAATATATAGAGTTTCGTTTCTTAAGTCAATTATATTACCATCTTGATTTGTGAGTTTGAAATTCATTCTTGACAATAACGGATTATGTACACACAGGTAAACTTGATTTATTGGCTCAGATACAATCAGCCAGCCTGGAGGGGATTGGATACTAGATGAATATAATATATACCCCTGCTGAGCCTGATTAGATTTAGAGAGGTCAAAATGGTAGCTATTATCAATTATATCGCAAACTAGATTCAGTGTGATGGTGGATGTTATATTAACAATATTAGGTGAGATGTGACGACCTGTTCCATATGGATCATTATTATACTTAAGTATGTTTGGTGGTGGGGCTTTTTTTTTCCACAATTTAATTACTTCCAGATAATATTCTTCAATAAGATCATTTAATGATTTCTTCATCTGAGCGTTATTTAAATCCGGTATAAAAAATGTTTGTAAGTCCCCTTCTGTTATTTTATAATGATCGAGAAATAATTGTTTACGTTCTCGATTAGTAAAAAAATCTTCATTAATATTAGTTGCAACATTTATAATACTTCGATTGGCGATGTATAAATCGAGTAGGATCCCATTTAAGTGTTTTATTGAATCAAATATTTGCTGCTTTACACTATAATCATAATGATATAATAATGAAATAAGTAAATTTCTTAAATCATTAAACATTTTATCGTATTCAGGCTTAAGAGTATTCAGAAATTCTTTTATAAATTTTTCATCAACAATCTGCCGATTCTTCATCCTGGTTTCTACGGTGAAATCAAATGCTGATTTAAATATCTTAGGGATCCTTTTACCTTCAAAATCTGTAAAATAATATCTATCGTTATTTGGATCAAATTTAAATTTCAATAAATTCCATGGATGTTGTTCTTGATATTGTGGATTTTTAGAGAATTTTTCTTCGCTCGTTTTAAACTCATCTTTATTTGGTTTTGAAACTCCATTATAAACAGGTTCAACTTCAGGCCAACCTAATACTGATCTAATAGAACTTTGATAAATATCTACAGCATAATCAGGAGAATTTATTTCAATCACCAACGATAATGTTGGTTCGTAAACAGTAATTGCTATTTTAGACTCTTTCCCGCTTAAAGACTTAATTCTGCGCTGGAATTCCTCAATAATCTGTTCTAACTGATAACTGCCAGTTGGAATACTAACAACTTGCCAATCGGGAGTTCCATCAGATTTATTTTTATTTGTGAATACTAATGAATTATTTGGTTGTTGTCCACCAAATAGTTTTGATCTAATATTAAGCCAGCTATAATAAACCCGTAACTGAGCTAATGCTATCTCTTTTACTGGAATTGCAGTTGGAAAGTTAACGCTAAATTCAGGATTGGTCAAACTTATCGATATCATAGTAGTTTTTGAAGGAGTTGTATTAGCGACGATCTGCTGTAATAACTCTCGACTTAGTTGCTGACATTATTGTTATTATTATTGTTTAATTCTCCATTTATTTTGTCAACAGAATCATTATCGATTCTGAATGCTTTATCATAGATTTTAATTATCGTTGCAAACTCCTTGTCAGATATTTTACCATCACTGAGATAAGTGGAAATATATCCAGATAGTTTAGAATATGTTGCTGTTGCTGTGTGCAATTTTATCATATACTCACGCAATTTATCATTCATACATGTAGCTATCTTTTTAGCAATAATACTAAGAATACCCGCTATAGTGTTAGAAGTTGAAACAATAATTGTTATAATTGCTGGAGCTGTCATCGTTAATGTTGATAATATTAATCTGGATCCAGCAACAATAGCAGAAACTGAATACACAATTATATCAATAACGACCATACCTCTACGATATTTTTTTACTTTTATTGTATAATGGTCGATGGTATTTTTTAGTTTGGTCAGGCATTCACATGCTTGATTATATCTATGACGTTGAACGTCGATAGATGAGGTAGTTATTTGATCCATTATACTATAATGTTAAGTAGTTAAGTGAGTTACAAATTCCAAACACCACCAGTAAGCTTGAGGTAAATTTCTACTCAATGATGCCAATGTAAATGTTCCTTTAGAATCTTTATCTAACAACACAGATATAGTTTTAAATGAATTCTCAGTCGATGGATTTGTAG
The DNA here is from genome assembly GCA_016746295.1 of Potamilus streckersoni. Taxonomy (NCBI): domain Eukaryota; kingdom Metazoa; phylum Mollusca; class Bivalvia; order Unionida; family Unionidae; genus Potamilus; species Potamilus streckersoni. The sequence goes on along the minus strand of JAEAOA010002048.1, from coordinate 1,185,135 downwards.
TGGATATTCTAAAATCTGCAACACTAAGTACGGACATCCTATATATACCAGTAATCTCTGCAGTATGTTTGATGGTATTATTTTCTGGAGTCCACGATCCAAACCCATATGCAACTGTATACACAATATTTCTTATCTGATTGTAAGGAATTTTAACCAGACTAGTTTTTTGAACAATATCGTTGAGTTTTGTTTTAATATCAATAGGTTTTATATTAACATTTGGTTGACTTCCAAAAAATTTGGTATTAATTCTGTTTATGTTTTTGCGAAAACTTAAAAATGTGTTCAAGTGACTGGTAAATTCATTTTTGAGCGCTGTTATTTCATTATTGATTGGAACGTCCTGATCATCGATGTATTTTTTTTGTAGCAGCATCAAACTCAGATTCTGGTGTTTTTAAATTACTAATACTATTATTATTCATGTTGAGAAATGCACGCATTATACCGCCATTGTTTAACACATATTTTGATTCTTGATCGTCAACATATTTTTTTGTTGTAGCATCATTATCTGTAGTTGGATTTTCAAGATCTGTAATTTTATTTTTGTTCATAATAACGTCTTCACTAAATTCACCGCCAGCTTTTTTAACAAAATCATTAAATGATTTACCAGAATCCTGTATTTTACCCTCATCAGTAAAAGTTACGATATTATCATCAACTGCATTACGAATTTGTGTAATTTCCTCTGACAGTTGTACTTTACTCGTCTTTAATCGTCCTTGCTTATCCTGAAAAATAACTACAGGTAGTTGTCGACTTACGACCACGATTGGTTCCGACAGACCGGTCGTAACACGATTTGGTCGTAAGTTGAGTAGGCTATATGTACAGTACTGTGCAACTGGTACAACTGGTTTAATATTTGCAAAACATAACAAAATTACAAAATACAGGTTTAAAAAATACCATAGGACACATTTTTCCAATTGGAAAACATAACATATACAAATATATAGACATGTATGAAACATTTTATTGGCCGCTGGTGCTTGGCTGCGGATCGTTGATGTCGTCATCTGAGGCAGCAGTTGGGGTTACCGGAGTTGTTTTTTTCATAAACATGGTGAGCTTTGTCTGAATTGTTTGTCTCTTTTTTTCTTCATAAATTTCACGATACGGACGAAACACATCATGCGCCATCCGTTCAATTCTTGCAAATCGTTCGATGTTTGGGTCCATTGCACTAAAATGTATAAGAAGTTTATTCAGTAAAGATAAACCTTCTGATAATCCCTTAGTGGTGAACTTTCTTTCTGGCTCCTCTTCTTTCTCTGCTTCTCTTCTTTCTTCTTCCGCCACTCTTTCTTCTTCCAGTTCGATTAGCTCTTCATTTGTAAGTTCTCCGGATTCTTTGTCTAGCAACTCTTTGACATCTTCCATTTCACACTCCAAAGAAAGGTCTTTAGCGAGTTTTACTATTTTTTCCTGAATCGTTTCGATTTCATGTTCACTGTGAAATCCGTCAAGATCATTAACATAGCGCTTAACACAATTTTTCCAGATGCCATTCATGCACTTTGTCGTCACAGCCTCCCAGGCAGTAGCGATATTCTTGATGCTCATCAAAATGTTGTAGTGTTTCCAAAAATCTCGCAATGTTAGTTCTGAGTCAGCATCTATAGCGGATATTGCTTGAGCGAAGGTGGTTCGGAGATAGTTGGCCTTGAATGTAGCAATCGCACCTTGGTCCATAGGCTGGATGAGTGGAGTCGTGTTTGGCGGCAGGAAAACAAATTTTACATCAGGATTGAGATCGCCAATATGTGGTGGGTGTCCAGGCGCATTATCGAGTAGCAATAAAATCTTGAAAGGAATATCTTTCTCCAAACAATATTCTCGAACTTGAGGAATAAAACAGTTCATAAACTAGTCTTCAAACAATCCTTGTGTCATCCATGCTTTACGTTGAGAACGAAAGTAGACGGGCAGTGTGTGCTTGTTAACATTTTTGAACGCACGCGGGTTCTCTGAGTGATAAATTAAGAATGGCTTCAGCTTAAACCCTGCGATGTTTCCACCAAGCAGCAGAGTTAGCCTATCCTTATATGCTTTAAATCCTGGCATGCTTTTGTCCTCTTTGTGAATATAAGTGCGTGCTGGCATCCGTTTCCAAAATAATCCAGTTTCATCAACATTGAAAATCTGTTCTGTTAGATATCCCTCATCTGTAATTAATTTATCCAGACTATCAACAAACGCACGTGCTCCTTCCTCATCTGCACTCGCTGCTTCTCCAGTCACTCGAACACTATGCATTTGAAATCTTTTCTTGAATCTCTGGAACCAGCCAGTACTTGCTAAAAATTCTTGACTGCAATCTTCTCCAGCACGCTCCTTCAGAGTCTGAAATAGACTTCTCGCCTTCATCTGCACAGTAAAAAGACTTAATGGTGTCCGTTTTTGAATTTGTTCTTCCATCCAAATATATAACAATTTCTCCATTTCGTGGATGTGCCCGCTTCTTTGCTTTGTTATAACTGTTGATCGCATGGGTGCAGAACCTTTCACAGCTTCACAAATTCTTTCTTTATCTTTCAAAATCGTCGACACAGTCGAGTGTGATAACTTCATATCACGTGCGATCACATTCACTTTCTTTCCTCCTTCGTACTGCTTAATTAACTTCATTTTCGTGTCGAGATCAATGACCTTTCTTTCCTTCTTGGCAGGCTGAGGCGTAGACAAAGACAATTTCCTCTTGGTAGACATCTTGGGAGGGATTTGATGAAAAATATCTAAGACAGATGGGATTACAGTTGAAATGGTACACGCATATATGGTAGTGCTGCCGGAACCTGGTATGCACTGTCGTACGCCGCGGCTAGCGATTGTGGTCGTAAAGTCGAATGGTCGTAAGTTGCATAGGTCGTAAGTCGACGACTACCTGTACTTCATTTTGATCCACACTTGCAATATTAAATAAATCATCAATCTCATTTCTAAGTTGATCGAGGGTTGCATATTTAGATAAATCACCTAGTTGATGAGCTTTACGACGAGCAGATCTTCCGTAAATATCTACCATTATATTTACTGATGTCTGTTTAAATGTGACATCATGGTATATTCATGCACGACTTTATGAAGTGGTTTTCCTTGCGGTGCCATGGATATAGCATCAAGTACACTAAGTACTTCTCGACCACATATTGGTGGATCAATTAATGTTTGTGTAGGTAACATTGAATACCACATTGGTGCAGTATTATTACTGACATAATGAATAAATTCTTTTGGTGGCGCTAATCCATATGAATCAAAATAAATAATTCCACGTGGATCAATTGCATAAGCAACCCAATGGGAACATGGGCCAGAGTTTTTATCGAGATTTATAATAACTGTTTCAGTATTGTTTGGTTGTTTTGGTAATTGATTGCGCATGAAAACACCTCTAAAGTTTTTTTATTTTTAATTTTTTAACAGCATCGAGTAAATCAAAATTAGACATAGGCAAGATTAGTAAACTGTCCTGGGAAGTCTTAGACCTTTTCCGTACCACGAAGGCGGGGGTCTTTGGTAATCTGAGACCTTTTCCCTTTTTTTAAATGTTCGTTTTATTCCCTCTCCGGTTGCTTTCTTTAATGCCATTTCAGCGACTGTTCCAACGGCGCCTAATGCAGCGGCTTTTGCAACAGCTGGTACTGCAGCGGATATTAATGCTGGTATAGCTGCGAGAAGGGGAAATATACCACCAGTTTTAAAAGTATCCTTAACAGCTGCCGCAAAAAGATCAAATTTGACACCTTTATTTGATTTTTTTGCTTTATTAAAGTTTTTGAATTGATGATCAGTTAACGATAATTTATTTGAACCACTCATGTGTTCCTTTTTTAATGATATTGTTATTCCACAGTTATTATTTGATGCTGATTGCAGTCTTTTGACCTGACCAGGAGTCAGGGTAACATTAACGTGATTATATGACATTTATAATACTGACAAATAATCTAATTACACATTACATATTTTCTACTGGAGCATCAACGACTCTCATTCGTCCACCAACACCTTCTATGAGCATTGATTTATCGCTAAGTATAATAGCAATTGCTCTATAATTATCAAAAGCTCCTCTATTAACACTAGCTCGAAAATGTATATCGACTACTGATTGTCTGGTCAAATCTAAATGTTTGAGCGAAAAGTAATAAATAGGATATAAACTTGTAAAATCTAGTTGTGATATTTGTAATCCAGTATCAACATTTTGATCACAGCCCACGAACGACATAAGACGATGATATGCACGTGCTACATGATTTTTATCAAAATTAAGTAATATATCCTCTGATGGTTCTTGATGTCCATTTATCCTTAACGAAACCTCCAAAACACCGAGTTTATCAAATATCATAATACTACGCGTTTGGTCATTTACTCGTGCAGCATGTTGTAATACAATAAATATATGTCTTGGTGCAGAAACACCTTGCTGAGAGGCTATCTGCCATGTAAATAAACCGTTAATATTACTCTGGATAGCATCTGTAGTCATTGTCAGCCATGATAGCATTGATTTACCGCCTTGATTCATAAAAGATAATAATCGTTGTTCTTCAGATATTGATGGGGTCATTACTGGCATCCAGAGACTAAGTTTTGTAAGAATTACCATACCAGTATCACCGGCGGGTCTCCATATTGCATCATCATCTGCAGCTTTTCGTACTAGTACAACTGTAAGTTTGGCTCCGAAAATGACTTTTCTGACATTTCTACAAAATCCAAAAATATGTAATAGTGGAATTGCACATGAAAATATTCTTCTATTTCCTTTTAACATCGCTTGACGTGATGTAAATCCCAAGTTGAAATTTGCATTCATCGATAATACTGCAGGGGTAGTGTTGTCCCCGGTGGCATTTCTCACATTACCAATAGTTACGTTTCTATTTTCTGGAGAATCAGAAGTATCTTTTGCAAACATCATTGATGGACCAGCTGATCTTGAATAATCGGCGCTGTATCTTGCAAGACCAAGTATGGTTGTAGCTACGTCAACATCTTTTTGAATTGATTCAATATTTTTTCCGTCAATCATGTACGTAGAGCCATCAAACAATGCCATTATACCATTATTAACAAAACCAACACTAATTTCGGCTGCATATTCAGTATTATCGGTTTTTAATATTTCACCTTCGACTTCAATAAAAGCTTCTGAGGGTAGAAAATATCTACTTGTATCATGAACCTGAAGTTCAATTCTTCTTCGTTGATTTGGAATTTGTGCTTCATAAGAATAATACTGATAATCGTGTATAGACTCATCTTTGAGAACTGGTGCGTCCATGTCAAACGCGGGGTCACTCATACGCTTAAACATATTTATTATAATTACTATCGTCTAAAACGAAGACCACTTCGGGAAGTGAGACCACTTCGGGAAATGAGACCAATTCCTGCTATCAGACTAGCGGTTATGTTTCTCTCTTTTTCTGATAAAGGTATATCAGCCATAGATGGCATCGCCATTGCTGCTAGTTTTTGATTAGCGGCTTGATTTATTATTTTACTTACACTTGCTTGCATCACTTCAGTACTGGGCAATTTCACTGACTAAGGTCAGACCACTTGAGGTCTATGGATTAATTGCGCTAGTCTATCTTTAATCACTGAGAATGCTTTACTGGCAAGGTTACCAGCAACACCTATACCTTTTTCACGAATAACATCAATAGCTTTCATACCCAACTGTTATGCAATTAGTATTGCTTTTGGGGCTAGTCTTCTAAACAAACCCTGAACAATATCTCCTAAACCATCTCCATAGGTTGCCCTGTAAATCGGTATTCGAGAATTAATTACCCTGACCATGGTTGGTCCATGTTGAGCATTGTGTATTATCATTTTATTATTAATTAACTTTATCACTAATTGCATCTAATCACTCTGACTTAATCACTGTGACTTAGTCACTATAATAATCATCAGCAATTTCATTAATGAGAGACTGATACACATCAATATCCATAATACCTCCACTAAATAATCTTTTACAAATATCTGCTGCTTCGTTAATGATTTCTGGGGAATTATTACCAGCTTGTTTTCCTCCAATCAGAATTTCTAGTCGTTCAACATCAGCAAGGACGTTGTTAGGACATTGAGTAATAAGACCACTTCCGAAAGAGGTATCCAACGGCCCTTCTTCACTTTTTGTTTGTGTTGCTTGTGGTAGTGGTTATAATAATATAGGTAATTGTTCTTGAAGTGATGATTGTTGTGGTAGTAGTAACAATACTGGTGATCGTGGTAATTTATATGATGGTGTTTGTTGTTGCTTTGGTGGTTTTGGAGTTTGTGGTACTTGATGTGGTGGCGTTTGTTGTTGCTTTGGTGGTTTTTGTATACAGTTAATATACTGTATATACTGTATATAATTAGGATCACTATTTCTGACCCGACTAACGTTATAGTGTATACGAAATATCCATTTGTTCCAATTATCATGACTTACAAATTTATCAGCATATTTAGGTTTTAAAAACTTTTTTCTATCACTAAAACTTTCCACAGCAAAGGCAGCTAAATCCTCTACATTTTTAGCGCTTTTAATATCAACAATAGCATCTATGCCAAATTTATAACTTATGTTAGATAGATCACCTATTTCAGCACGAGTTTGGTCTGCATCTTCAGGCATTTCTAGGACTGGCATTGCATCAGCTATTTCTGAAAGTTTTTCGAGAATTTTTTTGGCTTTTTAGTTCTTTTTTCTATTTTCTGAATTGCTTTAGCTGTTTGATCTAACAAAGGTTGAATATCTTTAGTGGTATCTGTTATCGGTTTAAATAATTGTTTTGTATCCTCTGCAAATTCAACTTGACTTTCCTGACGTTGTTGCAATTGTTGTTTGACAGCATCACGGATAGGTAAATATTTTTCAATTGCCTCTAAATGCTGGCGAACAATTTTTGTTGCAATTTTTGTTGAGTGAGGTTCATTAATATTCATTACTTGTTATATATATTTTTAATTATATATATATATATATATATATATATATATATATATATATATATATATATATATATATATATATATATATATATATATATATTGTCTCATTTTTATATTTTATATTTTTATATTTCTGATAAATATAGTCATTATTTTTTTTAATTATATATATATATATATATATATATATATATATATATATATATATATATATATATATTGTGTGAATTTTATATTTTATATTTTTATATTTCTGATGAATATATTCCCTATTATTTTAATTATATATATATTGTCTCATTTTTATATTTTATATTTTATATTTCTGATAAATATAGTCATTATTATTTTTTATTATATATATATATATATATATATATATATATATATATATATATATATATATATATATATATATATATATATATATTTATATTGTCTGATTTTTATATTTTATATTTTATATTTCTGATGAATATATTCACTATTATTTTTAATTATATATATATATATATATATATATATATATATATATATATATATATATATATATATATATATATATATATATAGTCTCATTTTTATATTTTGTATTTTTATATTTCTGATAAATATATTCATTATTATTTTTAATTATATATATATTGTCTCATTTTTATATTTTATATTTTTATATTTCTGATAAATATATTCATTATTTATTATATATATTTGTCTGATTTTTGTCCAAAAAAATCAGTACCGATCCTAGCGCTTACCCTTCATTGGAACCCCCTGATAGCCTGTGTGTTTTTTATGAAGTCCTAACATGTTCATCTCTCTTATGACATGACTTATTATGCGGCACTTCATAATACTGTTTCTTTTGGCTAGCATTCCTTTCTGGAATGTGTTATTTTGGGGGTTCTCTATGGGGGCAGAGAGCTCAAGGCATGCTACTGATTATTTTAGGGACGGGGCTATTCTTATAGACACGTCCCCGGTGAATTTCTAATTGACGAATGGCGAAATATTAGAAATTCAGAGGACTGTCTATGCATTGCGGTTTCGATAAATAAAACCCTGTGAAAACCCTGTGGGTACACAAAAATGTACTTACTTTATCGAAACCTGAGGTGCGCCCCGCCCCCAATTATATATATAAAAGGCATCCCCCAAACCAAATCCATTTCGGTGAAATCTGGAATCAACCACAGATGTCTAGATTTAGAGTCCAACTATCTACCCCTACACCATGCTGCATTCGATGAATATAACAGTTTTAATTATTACTATATTATGTAATGGTTTTACAAATATAATTTTATTAAGATAGTTAGCCATTTATGTGTATGAATCTTACTAAAATATATAAATAAAATTACAAGTATTTATAAATTTATGTGAATGAATCTTACTAAAATATATAAATAAAATTACAAGCATAAAAAAGGGAAATAACCCATACTGGAAATATCAATTAAGGTGTTTGAATAACCCAGATGTGTATACAATGAGAGAGTGTAATTCATTAAATTGGAGTACTGTTTATGCAGTCTGCAGCTAAAATACATCAGCCAGCTGTACGAATTATATTGAAAATAACACAGGTCATGGATCAATAAACACAAGTAAGTCTTGGCTTGTTTTATAAAGGTAACTGTTTAAACCTGTCTGCTTCAAGCTATTTAATTCACCAGACCAATGCATCACACTTTGCTAGATTGGATATCTGTCTTAAGTTACCACCCTATACAAAAAGGATTCAATTAAGTCTGTATACATAGGTAATATTACCTCATCCACGTCAGTAGGTATATAAACAACCAGCAGGGGAACTAACCGTATGTTTGGTTTCTAAACAGACAAATAAAGTTAGAATATCTACAGATTTCTGAAACATTTACAGATTTTAACATAAATAATAATTTATTTTAATTTTTGTTTGTTAGCGTAATAATATTAATATTTTATTTTGTTTTTGGGTCTAATTTCAGATTTTTTTATAAATAATTTATGCAAACATATGACTCAATTTTACAAAATCTGTAGATATCTGAAATAATTCATGCAAACATATGACTCATTTTTACAAAATCTATAGATTTCTGAAATAATTCATGCAAATATATGACTCATTTTTACAAAATCTACATATTTCCGAAATAATTCATGCAAACATATGACTCATTTTTACAAAATCTACATATTTCTGAAGGAAGTCGTGCAAACATATGACTCGATTTTACAAAATCTATAGATTTCTGAAATAAATCATAAATTTTCTCACATTTACAGATTTCAAAATAAATAATAATTTATTTTAATTTTTATTTCTTAGCATAAATAATATTGATTTTATTTTAATTTTTGTTTGTTAGCGTAATAATAATAATATTTTATTTTGTTTTTAGACCTAATTTCAGATTTTTTTATAAATAAATCATGTGAATCTTAAAAAATTTATAGATTTCTGAAATAATTCATGCAAATATATGACTGAATTTTACAAAATCTACAGATTTCTGAAAGAATATGACTTTTATTATCTTTAGTTAAGTCAATTTAATATTATTTTTTTTATTTTAAACAAATAAATATATATATATAATGAACAATGAAAATATTAATGATATTATTTCTGATATTAAAAAATTAAAACATAAAGGAATTCAGATATCTAATAATCTCGACTCTGAAAAAATTATATACGAGTTTGAATTGTTGCAGCAAAAAAAAATTCAAAATAAATTCACATTACCATCTGATTATAGGTTTATCAAATCCATTTATAATTCTATGTTAGAATCTTTAGCTGTCGTGGATGAAAAACACATAAAGCTATTCATACCTCTTGGACGCTCAATCGAAAAGATCAAAAATGCACTGTCTCAGGAATACGAAATTAAAAAACGCACAGATGGCCGAATAATGCAACTAAGAAAGCTTATGCTTTTTGATTCTGCGATACATGACACTAAAAGTGAAGACGGTAATAGTCAGGAAATATAATTGTAGCTAAGCAGACCCTTGGCAAGATTGATAGTCAAATTTTATATAAAAAAAAATGATATTTTTCTGAGTAAGGGTACACAATTATACATATTCAAATATAATCCTTTGGTCATACTATATTGAATATGCAGACTTGTATATATGATCAGCCACACGTTTTATTGAAGGCACACAAATATCAAAATATCTGGCAGCTGCATGCATAGAATTAAAAACTATTTTTTCACCAGTACCTGTGTTGGTAGAAATAACTGTCTTAGGAGTCTTAGGATAAATACCAGTATTTCCTACCTTACAATTTTGACTTTGTGTAATTGATTCTAAGTTATGTAATTGGTTATTTTGGGAATTTCCATCTAAATGATGTACAACAAGTCCATCTTTAACAATCCCAAAATGACATTCGAATATAAATTTATGACAACAATAATTTTTTTTTCCACCAATACTAAATATAAAATAACCATTATTATTAAGATTACTGAGTGGTTTCTTTAGTCTACAGTGTCTAATAACACCATCTCTGGATGCCTCGTAATTTGAATATATTGGATGTCTTACAAATTCTTTTTGTTCCATTTGTATATAATATTTATTTGTTTAAATCATTATTTTTGAAATCTGGTTAGATAATCATTTTCTGTCTTTATAGGAGATTTACCTATCGATGTATCTTTCTTTTGTCATAATATCGTTTAAGTTCCCTATATTTTTTACCCCTGCAATTTTCACATAATTGTGTGCTGCCTCTAACTCCAATACCACATTGAATGCATGGCTTTGGTTCAGTACTTCCATGTCTGATACTCTGCATATGGTAACCACAGTATTTGTTTACGCATGACTTATTACAATAAGAAATATGTCCAATTTTTAACCAAACACATTTATTTTCTGTTTGAATCATTATATATATACTAAATTTCAATTTGAATATTTGTCTTAATTATAATAATGGAAGAATTATCAGCAATTGAACCATCTGCTACTAGATTTGATCTTGACAGACTATTAGGATATAAATTTAGTGTTTCGATGCAAGATCTAGCTTTAACAAATGTAGATATAACTAAACGTATCCGTAAGGCCAAAATGGAATTTCGAGAAGATGGTGCTGTACATGTTTGGTCAACTTTTAGAGTTGAAAAAGTTATTAATGTGATGAACGACAAATGAGCAGAAGTAATTATTAACCACCTTGATAATCAAAAATATCTTATTTTAAAAAAATTTATTGTGAATACAGACGATAATATTTGGATAATTCATGACAAGAGAACTCCTATTCATATACAGTCTGGAAATAATAAAATGATATTAAGTAACAAATCCAAACCTGGAATACTGACTGGTATTGATAGACCGTATTTTGAGCGAGGGTATCCAGTTACTGCTGTGGTATATGGATTGTTTTTACTGAATGATAAACCTAATATTGAAGATCTCAAACCGATGAAACTGTCAGAATTAAAAATAAATTGCGTGGCTGAATGCATTACTGAACATTTTACAAATGCGTGGTAATGGCTTAACAGATTTAAGACGAGAGACCGTTAAAAATTCGGGTGCATCTATTAAGGATGTTGCTAAGCTAAAAAAGTTATTAAGATTTCCAAAAACAGTAAAAACACTAACAGGAGAGATATTATACAAACCAAAATATATAAGAAATGGAAGCCCTATTACGATTATTGATCATAATGCACATGCATGGACTGATGCAGTAACTGTATTTCCCCAAGACAGAATGATTAAATTTTATAATGGTCATATATTTGATTTTATTAAAAATATCAGTAAAAATGATCCTGTATCTATTTGGTTATTTCAGAGTTCGGAACACGATTGTCATGATCAATTTGTACGACCGAATGGTGATATTTATCGTACAGAATCTGTTTATGAAGAAATGAGAAATCTTGCACTAAAATATACTTCTGACGAGGTCCAAGTTAGACAACTACTAAATAATTGTTTTACCGTACCAGCGGTAGCGGCCCATTTCGCTCAGGAAAAAAATTCATGGAAACCTACAAGATCAGAATTTATTGAGGATATACAAAAAAGTTGCATAGAATATGGGCACGGTGGATTATGGAATACTAAATACGAGTATGATGATGTTATATCAGTCGATATGGCTGCAAGTTACCCTGGGAGTTTTCTTGGATATGGTGAGTGTTCTAAATATTTTAACCGATTCTGACACCCCACACATGACACAACCCAGAGTTTCAATAAATGGACCCTTACCAGATTTTGATCTAACAGGATTTGCATATGTAGAATCATTCGAGTTCGCAAAAGATCTCTATCCTATTACTTATGTTTGGTTTGGTAAACACCTTTCCGAAAAATGTTGGGCTCCAATAGTATTATTAAGATATATGCTTGATGTTGGAATATTAATATCGTTAAAAATTAATGAAGCGATTATATCCTATAGTGCACAAAAGCAAGTTTGGTTACCAGAACCTGACAGATTTAGTCTAGAAGATGCCAGAAGGGATCTTCCTGATCTTACCGAAGATGATATTTTTAAAATTACTAATAATATACGTAAATGTAGAGATGAACATGATGAGAAGCATGCAAAAGATTTTGGTAGAAAGATAATTGGTAAATTTACTCAGGGTAGTTCATGCGGTCATAAACGACACTGTACAAGATTGGTTATGGACGATACTGAGTTAGATTTTATAATTAATGATACAATGGAGAAAAACACATTTATAAACCGAAGTAATGCTTATTTATAGGATGGGACCAAATTAGGTACCATTGTTAGCTATATTGAGGGCGATTCACCTCAGTTTACTCATTTAAGATCTTCAATGCTAGCTTATGTTTCTATAAATCTACTGTCAATAATAAATAGATTTCCTCGTCACGCTGTTAGAGTCGCTACAGTTCATTTTATATAAACAAAAAATATAAGGATTTATTGAATCCGCTACTTGGTAATGGTGAGTGGGGAACATGGAGGATAAAGCAAGAAAATATACTTAGTTATTCTGAATTTTCTGACGTTGAAATTAAGGAAATAAATTACAGAAATAATAATCAAATATTAGAATCATTTGCACCATATGTGTATGATCCTGTGGCTAGACATAAGACCGTTTATCTTAATGGGTGTGAAGGGTCAGGTAAAACAACTCGTGTGATTAAATTATTTATGAACAACAATTCAGATATAATTGTTTTGACACCTACACATAAACTAGCCAGAGAGATAAAAGAACGAGGTGTAAAAACTTGCATATATCATAGTTTCTTTAGATGGTCTGGAGATACGTGGACTCCTGAGCGAATGGGTGAGAAATATATACCTAAGTATATTATATGAAACGAAATATGTACAGTGTCGTTAGAAACACTAAAAATATTCCTTGAATGGTTATTAACAAAAAATACTGCTGTGATTATGTGTGGTGATCATGGTCAACCACCACCTTTTGTTGGACAGTCTCCACATGAATGGCTAAAGAATAATATAAATTATTATGAAGAAATATATGATGATCATAGAGCTATTGATGAACCACTGAAAGAACTAAAAAGATTAATCAGACTACAGCCAGATAAAATACAATGTGAAATAATGCATGAGATGATTCCAGAAACTACCATGAATGACTTTTGGGCTTTATGGAGACCCACTGATTTGATAGTCGCAAGTAGAAAGATAGTTCATGATGAATTGCAGAAGAAATTATTTACGCTACATAAAGAAAAGTTTTCACATCTACCTGTACCATTATGTTATCATCCAGTAGATACTCGATGACAGAATATTGATGTTGAAATTCCTGGTGGAGATACTGAAAGTATCCGAGTACAAAATCTAGTATTGAATGATATTATTTTGATAGATATCAATTCTGTTGAGAGCCCATTGAGTATAGATAAATCACCGTGGACGTTAGGATACGCTATAACGATTCATTCGTCACAGGGATTAACTGTATCTGATACAAATATCTAGATTGTAGATGACCGGATCGAGTGGTCAAATTTAGTATATCTTGCCGTATCTCACGTGAGAAGAATAACTCAACTACATAGAATTGTCATAGATTATGTGAAAACTGAGGAGATTACTAATGACGCTGATGTAATAAAGAAAAAATTAGCATCTTATAAACAATGTGACAAAAAAAATAAACGTGACTTTGATATTGATACTGAATTTATTATAAAACTAAAACAACTATAGAATAATCACTGTGCAAGTTGTAACACAAAAATGTTATGGCAATATTCGAATAATAATCCAAGACAATTTACCATAAACAGAATAAATAGTTATCTTGGTCACACACGTGAAAATGTGATGCTGACCTGTCTTGAATGTAACCGACGTCGGAGCGCTGGACGCTCTGGTGCTAATTTACATAAATGAACACGGTGGTAATTGTGTATCCGCAGGAATTACTTGCAATTGTTCACGCACAAATCCACGTTGAGGGGCAGTAGAATCTAGTCTGTATATGGGTGGTCTTCCAGTAGATCTAACCACGCTAGAAATTGTATGTGTGGTCACACTCCAGATAGGGTCAGTAGCTCATCTTTTGCCACCCTCCAACTCCCCTGGTTCATATAAATATCTCACAATCACATTACCTAATACTGGTTGTTGAGCTCGTCCGTATTCATAGCTACATGGTATATATTTTTTTGTTATTGCATTAGAAGGTTTCATGGAAGTTGCAGGAGTAATTTCATTATTTAATGCAGATATCACACTTGGTAACCTTGCAACCCATTCACAAGATCTCTCACCAGACTTAAAGTCAGCAGATATTTCCTTTGCATATTGATATCCAAATAAACGCTCAGCAAGTGTTCAATTAAATCGTTCAACAATTGTTTGATCACGATGAATTTCAGTATGCCCTCGTCTGATTTTGACGTTATGCTTTTTCATCAAAGATAATACTGCACCAAGAAATTCTTTGCCAGGATCAACTTGTAATAACTGTGGCCATCGTAGATCACCACGTTGATAAACTCGCTCAAACGCAGATGCAACTTCAAATGATGTTTTTGTTAATAATGGCTCAGCTTCTTTATATCTACTTGCAATATCAACAACAGTCAATGCGTATTTATATGTGCGTGACTTTCGTCCACGTGTTTTAATAGTATCATGTGGTAGAAACAAAATATCTGCTTGGTGAACTTCGTTAGGAATATTGACATCAAAATGTGCATATTGAATTGTTTTTGGTGGTGGTAGATAAATTTGCCATATTGCCTGTCGTGCTAACCACGCTGCAGCAACAGAATGTGAAACTTTTGCTGCTTTAGCAAGTTTAGTGATCGCTGCTTTACCTCTCCAATACCCTCTAGGACTATAATAAATAAATTCCATTATAATAATTATATAATTAATTACCAGTCCCTAACATTATTTTACTTTTCATAGCGGATTTTATTAGAAAACTAGTGAGTTTCTCTCTAACAGATTTATTGGATATAGAATTTAATGCATGAATCAATTTTGCATCTGCAAGATGCCGTTGTTGCAAATCTTTACTTTTATAAGCAACATCGTGAATGTGACATGCTTGATCAATTTTATTTACTGGATACTCTCCTGGTCTTGGTTGATCTTGATCATCAAGTCGGATATCAAGTCGAGTTCCAGGACCACAATAATTATATCCAGGGAGGTGTTTCTCACCAAAATATTTAGCCCATGGTAATCCGGGTAATTTTCCTAATGATGCAGCTATATCCCCACCTATCTTTGTTGTCTCTGAGATAAATTTATATATTTTTGTACCACATTTTACACATTTACCTGTTAATGCATGTTGTTTATTTTTTGTTATTATTGTTGTCAATCCAACAGTGGGTGTAGATGATCTACATCGAAAACAATATAGACTCATGTTATTAATAATATGGATACAATAATTTATTTTTCGGCGACACAAAAACAAGAATCAGTAAAGCACCATTCAGCATTACCAAATTTAATAAGAATGATTATAATAGGTCCATCTGGATCGGGTAAAACACAATTATTATTAAATTTAATAATGAGATGGATGAGATGGAACAAGCTATATTTAATAGCACCATCTGTGGATGATCAGCATTGTTACGAAGTACTTAAAGATTTTAATGAAAAAGCAAAATCTGTTAATAAAGACAATGAAGATATTATTGACTTTATCACAAATATAGATGAAGCCCCGTCCGTAGATGATTTGGATGGATTCATTAATAATCTTGTAGTATATGATGATGTGATGTTGGACAAACAATCTAATCCAGCTAGAATATTTTCTCGAGGTTGTCACAAAAATACAGACGTGATTTATGTTACTCAAAGATATACACAAATACCTAGAGTGATCAGAGAAAATTTTAATATTTTGGTTGTGTTTAATGGAGTAGATAATTATACCCTACGAAATATTTATTATACTTGGTGTTCAGGGGACATGAATATGATTAAATTGAAAAATTTCTTTTCTAAAGCACAATCTGTTCCATTTGGATTTATAACAATAAATCTACATGACCCTAGATCCAGATATCGTATCGGGCTGGATAAAATATTTGGTTAGTTCCCCTTGACTATCTGTTAATGAACTGTATATCTGTTTAAAAACTCAAATCTATTGTTAAAAGTACCGATATTAATACTAAGCAGCAGGGAGGGTGAACCTCTACAAAATTTTTGCTCGAGTTTTTAATGAAAAAAATAGTTCAATAAAATCAGGGTAAAAAAAGTCAATAATAGTATAACAAAACTGAGCTAACCTCATGCGGTTTATAACCATCCGTACGGTAATATAAAAGTTAGATATTTTGGTTTAGGGTTATTGACCCTTTTTTTCAGCCTCTATAGAAACCCTTTTTTCAGGTTAATTTCACGAGCAAAAATTTTGTAGGGTTCACCCTCCCTTCTGCTAATATTGTTTAGACCAATCTTTGATGATCTTTGAAAGAAATGGCAAATTGATAGACATACAAAAAAATACTATCAACAGGTATTGCTAGGCATACAAAATTTTTCAACTATTTTCTTTCTTTGCTATCCAGTTATTTAACTTATAAATTTCAGTAACAACATTTCCAGATGCGTATTTTAAATATCTGCTATTGGTTCAAAACTTTTGAGAGAAAAAATGAGCATATGCGTGAAATATACAAAATGAGTATTAAGCAACCACATCTGAAAAATGAAAAACTGCCCTAACTGCATAACAGAGGTCAATTGTTTATTCTAAAATGTGAATGAAGTTCTTGAAATAGTAGTGACTTAACACAGGTGAGTGCTTAACAAATACCTTTAGGACAGGTTAAACTAAGATGGAAGTTCATTAGATACCTTTAGAGCAGGCTGAACTAAGATGGAAGTTCACTAGATACCTTTGGGGCGGGTTGAACTAAGATGGAAGTTCACTAGATACCTTTATGGCAGGTTGAACGAAAATGGAAGTTCACTAGATACCTTTCGGGCAGGTTGAACTAAGATGGAAGTTCACTAGATACCTTTAGGACAGGTTGAACTAAGATGGAAGTTCACTAGATACCTTTAGGGTAGGCTGAACTAAGATGGAAGTTCACTAGATACCTTCAGGGCAGGTTGAACTAAGATGGAAGTTCAATAGATACCTTTAGGGCAGGCTGAACTAAGATGGAAGTTCACTAGATACCTTTAGGGCAGGCTGAAATAAGATGGAAGTTCACTAGATACCTTTAGGGTGGGCTGAACTAAGATAGAAGTTCACTAGATACCTTCAGGGTGGGCTGAACTAAGATGGCAGTTCACTAGATACCTTTAGGACAGGCTGAACTAAGATGGAACTTCACTAGATACCTTTAGGGTGGGCTGAACTAAGATGGAAGTTCACTAGATACCTTTAGGGTGGGCTGAACTAAGATGGATGTTCACTAGATACCTTTAGGGTGGGCTGAACTAAGATGGAAGTTCACTAGATACCTTTAGGGTGGGCTGAAGTCATTGGAAGTTCACTAGATACCTTTAGTGCGGATTGAACTAAGATGGAAGTTCACTATTTCAATGTGATTCCCCTGATCTTTGACAAGACTATAGCGACTTATGAATCTGATTAACTTACAGGTCAGTGTTACTCCAGCATATGGAATCAAGACTTGGAACCTGTCACAGCATGGCTGAAGACTTTGTACCAAAGTAGTACAGCTGGAACAAACAAGAAGAAATAATTAAAATCACACACCATTACTTTATCTGAATTTTCCTTTTACTTTGTCATGATCAAATAATGAATATCTTGTATTTGAAAGTAAAAAATTTGAAGTTTTGTTTTCTCAACTTATTGCAGTAAATTTAAATTCAGAAACCTGAGATGTAAGCTATATTATATAAGCTGCACAATAAATTTTTTACATTCATTTTTAAGCGATACTTACCAGTGATTGTTAACAATTTACAGCTGTGCCCCTTAAGTATATACAATTCCAGTTTACAAAGTGAATTTGTCTACAAATCGGAGAACATATATATATATATATATATTTTGAAAAATCCATAATCATTGCCTGTCCAGGGTAAGTAAAATGATTGAATATAATATCTTATCAGCATTTATATTATCACTTTTATAGAAATGCTCTGATTATACAATACTTAAAGACAATGAACTTCCAGAAAATTGCTGAATTTACAAGAGCCATTTCTATCAAAGTTCATCAAAGATTGGTCTAAAGACTATTTCCAATTTGCACAACAGTATGTTCTGTTCTGTTCAATATTTGTCTTTTGACAAGGTTTAAATACATATAAGATTCATAAATAAATGTAAGCTCCCACTTCCTAGTTCCAAAGAAAATTGACTTTCTTATTAGTCCATAAGAAACAATACAGAATGAGATAAACAGTTCACTTCTGTTGAAATGTTGTAACTTGCAGAAACTATTGTCACATTTAATAATTTTGACTACATTTTTTTTCTAAATGTGTTTGAGTTTTGCTTTACAATGTCAGTTCTTACATATAAAACAAGAATTTAAGTTCAATATGGTCCCCATATTTACCATATTTATTTATCTTTTATGCAGATTACAGTGATCTGCCAACTGGACAAAGGCTTGTAGTATTCATACCTAGGTGTTAATAGGTTAGGTTAATATCAAAGGAACCCCCTGGGGTAAATGGTGTGTGTTCTCATCCAACCACACATGGAGAGACAGCAAGAGAACACTGGCCACTAAGTTTGTTTGGATCACAGCAACATCCAATCAGAATTGAGATAGAGGGTGTGATTACAATTTAGATCTGAATTATAACTTCATAACTCCTAAGCAAAATATGTTAGCAGACACCTGGACAGATCATTGAGAGATAGGATTACTCCAATAAGCCACTGGTAATTTGGCAGGAAAACTTAGAAACAGATTCTAAGGGAAGAAAGCTCTGAAAAAGTCAGCAAGTTATTTGCTTGATTTTGCAGAATATTATGGCATCATAACTGTAATTATTTGTAGTATGTATACTTAATTACTAGCACATTTAGAATGTAGAATTACTTTTGTAGTGTTTCATTTACATGTGTAGTTGAGAAATGGGCTTGAGTATTACATAGAGAATTATGTCAATTGTTAGCTTGTGGCCAGAATTAATTTTGTAAGCCACTATTAGGTTACTTCATAGTAAACTAGTGTATTTATTAATGTGTTATGTATGAGTTTACAAATGTGTGAATTGTGCATTCAGAATGATTTAATTATGTAAGATTAGTTACTATGGATGTATGAATATATCCGAGCCTGGTTATTTGAATATTTGCATACTTTGTATGAGTTCTAATGTAAGGAATGCATCTGTTTATTATAATATTGTTTAGTATAATGGGATTAAGAGTATGTACTGCTGTAAAGCAATTTATTGATGTATGTACTGGTATAAGAAGTAATTGATACTGTATTGTATTATGACATTGTTTTACCATACAATAACCTATGAGTATTTTCACATGAATGAATGTATAACCGAAGAAATTAAATAGCTGTTATCTGATGATAGGCTGGGCATAGTGTGAGATGAGAAGGCTAAGGAAAAATATTGTACCATCCATGTGTTTTCACAGGAAGTTTTGGGGGCACAGAATTTCCGGTTCAGGTAAGTCCAGAGTCTTCAAGAGGAGAGACAGAAATTAAACTAGAAGAACAGTCAGAGTTAACGAAAGTCTAGTTGGTGGAGAGAAAGTGGATAAAAGGTGGAGGGTGAAGAAAAAGAGTCTGTAAAAGGAGTATAGTTTAGTCAAGGAGGAGAAGGAATTTGGAGAAAATCGTGGAGGAAGAGAGAAGGGATTGGGGAGAGACAGGAAAGAATACACAGATGAGTAGAATACAAGGACAGGTGGAAATCTATTTCACACCAATCAAGATATGCAACAGGGTAGAAATGGGTCAAGCGGTAGGAGCGTGCATGGAAAATTTTAACCCTTTGACCACTGAAATGTTTATTCATTGAATTTCACTCTTTTTGATTATTTAACCATTGCTGACTGGTTGCTCGGAACTAATTTAACTTCCAACCAAACTTGAGAATGGGTGGGACTTCTACAAAAGTGTAATTGTCAGTTTATATACCAAGGATATAAAACTGAGGGTTAAAAAAAAATTTAGTGTCAGAACTGGAGGTAAAAAAAAAATGTCATGGTCAAAAATATACTGACAATTTTCATCTGATCCATACTTTTTCAGCTGAAAAAGGATATTGCAACTTGCACAACATTCTCTCTCTCAAATACAAATAAACCATGGGCCTCGAGTGGCTGTGTAGTCTAAAGCACTGACCATTACAGATCACTGCCATCTCACCTGTGTCTGTTTGAGTTCGAGTCCAGACTCGGCTAAGGTGGGTAAGTGAGAAAGCCTGCCAGTAACTTATCATGGGTCGGCAGTTCTTCCCGGGGTTTTCCAGGGTTCTTCCTCCACCATTAATACTGGCTGCCCTGTATACCCTATCTTGTGCTGAAAAATGGCATTAAACCCAATAATAACAACAACAACAACAAATAAAAAAAAACACAATACACAAATGCAATGTCCATTCAAAGGATAATTTTATTACTTTATTTTCCTTTAGGTTTAAAGTCATAATTTTAAGTCTCTTTATAATTTTTGTAGCAATATTAAAGACGAACACATTACATAAGCCAATTTAAAAATCCATATAAATCTTTTTAACCAAATGAGTTTATTTACTGCCTGTCATAAAATGTGTACTATCATCGGTTACAATGTAATTTATCCTAAACACATTTATCCAAAAATCAAAGAGACTAATGATTCATCTTCTCTGTAACAAGTTACACTTGAACTTTTAGATCTTTCTTTCATTGCAGCAGAGTTAATAATACCTGCAATGACACCCTGGATTTGTAATCCAAATAAAGGATTTGTCTCTTCAAGTTTACATATTTTTGTTCTGAAAAAATGTTTTAGGTAATAATGTGTTCAAAAGATATCTTGTGGTGATCATGGGCAGATCTTTTTAAATTCTTAAACACTATCACGAAAGGATTATTCATTCATGCAGTCTTTGCAATCACGAAATCAGAAGTCACATAGGAAATCCTATTTAATGTGCCAGCCGTATTACTGTTAAGGGAATATTTTCTCTGTTTTTCATTAAAGTTAGATCCATATTTACTCTTTCGTGTTCTGCTTCTTTACACTTTCTTCGCTAATGATTCTTAGTGCAAATCCTTTGTGTCCAAACAACACACTGTAAAAAATTGTGCTTGTCAATATTTTCCAGTGTGCATCCCTGATGCACAACTGTCCGAAAAGGGAAACACTGATAATAACATTGGAAGCACCCCAACCCAATCTCCCACAATCCAATCTTCACAGTCGGGGCATTCTTCACGCATGTGACATTACAAAATGTGCTCTTCCACATCCGCCATTTTGATTCCCATGCCAAGAATACCAACTCCTAACAGCATTGTTCTTCCCAAATAATTATTAAAGCATGACTTATTTTTTGCACAGTGTATCCTAATACATCACGTTCTATTGTGCATGTCAACAGCACGAGACCAAATGCATGACTTTTCCCTTTTTTTTTCAAATAAAACATTGAAATCAACCGATCCATCAATAAATGGATGCATAAACAAAGGCTTAAACAAACAATTAAAACAATATAACTCAATTTTCTTGGGCTGAAATCAACCATTTGGTTATCATTCAAGTTAAGAAAGCCAATTGTTAATATATAATTTCATATTTCTAAAAGCATTTTAAGAATACTTGGTTCTGACATTTATTAATATTTATTTATTTAATTTCAATACAATGAAGTTGAAACAACATCTATGATTCAGTTCTCAATGTCAGCAGGGGTCAAGATAGACTTAAATTTTTGGGAGAAGTGACTTCTCATTTTGGTCATAACAGGGAGAAGTGGGAGCTAAACAGGGAGAAGTGGGAGTTAATCAGGGAGAAGTGAGGTCGAAAAAATGAACACTATATATATATATATATATATATATATATATATATATATATATATATATATATATAATATACATACACACACAGTGCTGTATTATCTTATTTTAATGATGTGCTCTATTTATTGGTATGCTTTAAATAGTTTTAAGCAATGCCTTATTTTCAATTTGAAAAATATGTATTATTTGTGAGTATCAATATATTTTGTATGTGTGTAAAAAAAAATTATATTCATACTCATTATATTCATACTTAGTATATGTGTTTGAAGTGAAGTAAATGCAGTGTGTTTTGGCTGTATGACTTAAAAAGGACATCTAAAGCTATACCTTGTAATTAATTTTCACTGATAGAGGTAACAAGATTAGAGCCTTGTAATTGCAAGTTGGTAAAAATGCTTAATAAACTACCACTTTATTTTTTTCTTAAGTTTTGTGTACAAATGCAGTCAAAAAGATTTCTAGCATACTTTGAAACAGCCCCTTATACATGTACATAAGAATAAATGCAAAGTGACTTCAAACCATACTGTTTGTCCTGATTTCATTGTTTTTGATAAAACATTACTGTAACTATTCACAGACAACACACTTAAGCACTAAAGTCGATATATAACTAAACTGGACCCTTTTTGTTTCTACCCCCAACCGAAAATCCAAGAATTGGTCTTGCACAGAGCGAGTGCATCTATTTTTAAATTAAGGGCTTTTCTCTAACTACACACTTTCTTGCTTCATTACAAAAAACCATTAAAAGTTCTGCATATTTCTGGTTTGTCTATCTACTGGTAATAATGACATGGATTGGTTAAATATTTGTTTCATTACTATATGTACTTTTTTCGCATTTTCACAGTTTAATAAAGTGGTATATCATAGTTGAAGCAATGTCCGCCATTAAAATTTCATTTACGGTTTCAAACTGATTTTATACAGAAAATAAGCATATATGGCTGTTAAAATCTCCATTTATTAAAAACAGGATATAAATTATAAAACGCTCTTCACCGATCATATTTTTTAAAAGCAAATTACTATTTGAATAATGAAGTTTAACTTTCGAAACAGAATTTGGTATATTTTCATCATAGCACTGTTAGCCCAACTTCATGAAATTAAGTAGCAATATCTTGCTCCGGAAAAGGGTTAATGGTCAGTTAGCTATTAAAACTTGCATGTGAATGTGCAAGAATTTCTTTGTCGCCATAAGCTGATGCATGGGTAATTCAAATCTACAGTCAAAAGCAGATGAATAAACATGGTCTGTTCTAACAAGGACTTGTACTTTAAAAAATGCGAGTTTTCTAAAGCTTTTAACGAGGCTGATCACAGTGATCATTAAAAGTTGGATTATACCTACCATCTGTGTGCAAATTGTCATTCTAAATAAATTTATTAATTAACAGCGTGCTGTCAGACAATTTGCAGCTACGTCAGTGTAGATGAATCAGACTGAGTAGTACAGGGTTAGCCTCTATTGCCATAAAAAATAATAAAGAAATGGAGAAAACAATTAGTTGGTCTACGGTTGTACATGTCATTCATATGCTAATGGGTACCCGTTAAAATTTTCAATGGTAACCGTTTGGTCTTTCGGGATTTTCGACAGCCCTAGTCATAAATGAAAGCATTTCTATTTTACAGAAATTTTGCATAGCTGTGATGCAAGTTCACTATTCTACATTTCGATATAGGCCATGGAACTTTCAGGTTTATTTTGTCTTTCATGCTAAAGGAACACTTAATTTAAAGTATTATGTGTGTTCAAGTAGATATCCTTATTAACAATTAAATCAGATTAAGGCCTATGTTATTGTGGGCCGAATCCATAATGGGTAAAAGTATGTTATGGGGAAATTTCTTAATTAAACTTGTATGGGCCAAATTTGTAATGGGCTGACATTCTGATCCAACTGCTGTTATAGGTCAAGATCTGTTACCCCCTGCACTTACTTTTATGTAAATTATGTACACTGTGATCATATGAATAGCCATCTGCAGATCACATGCATAGTGGTTGTATAAATAATCTTTCCAGATGAGGTACACAACAGTTATGTGAACTGTCCTCCCACCTTCAGGTACACAGTAATCCTACAATGTAACACATGGACCCTGATGTTTATGTTTTGCGGTCGAACCCAAAAAAAAAAAATATTAGGATAAATGTCTTACAATGAAGGGCAAGGCAGACTTATGATTTTGTGTGATTTAGATTTTTAACGTGGCTTTTAATAAAATTCAGTCATATCGCTATGATTTCTGTAGTGTGGCAGTTTATAGTGATGTCTAGCACTGGGACTTCATGCAGCAGACATTTAGCATGATGTCCCACCCAGTCACATTATCCTGACAGCAGGCCGACCAGTCCTAACACTAACCCCTTAATGCTGAGCGCCAAGCTAGACATCTGTTAGTACCACTTTTGTAAATCTTTGGTATGACTCAGCCGGGGATCGAACCCACGACCTCCCACATTTGAACTTATTCGACTCAAAACGTATCGAAAATAGGTTACCCAAAGCGGTCCGGGTTCCTCTGACCTTTCCAACCCCATTGTAGATATTTGGACAGGTACCTTGGGTTCCCACTAGTACTATTTTTAGTCTACTAGCTCTTTTTGCGATAACACAGATAGGCATATCAAAAGTAAATATAAAATGGAGGGGATGTGGGGGATGTCAGAGGAAATACGTACTCACGAAGTTTAAGTCCATATTATATTACCTTGACTGTCTGTCGACAATACTTGTTTTGCCAGCACATATCCCTATGCTATTTTCTTCCAACACAGCCCTGAGAAATTTTCTCAAAGACGGTGCGAAGTAATCAAGCATTTCAAACTTGTTTATCGACATTTATATTTAACACCTTTGAAATATCCCGCAATCCGAATAGCTTCTGCCTTTTCTCCAATGATCGAAATGTTCAAGAAAACACTACACGATATATTCCGATATATTCCGATTAATGTTTTGTCAGTCACTTAAGAGGCAGGGTACAGTTTGGTAAATTGGCCCCTGCCCTGGCAAATTTCTTAACTTAAGGCTATGGTGTGACTTTTTCAGCAATTATTGTCTACTAATTAAAGATGGATATATTTATGAGCAAGGTATTCCGGGCTTTTGTTGTTCTTGAAATTGACGTCAGGAATGTACACCTTCCATAGTTACTCTGCAATATGTTGATAGTGAAATACCAATAGATGTCTAGAAAGAAGAGCTAGACTCTCATAACAGTAAACATGTGGGTTTGGGGCAAGGAGAATATCTCAAAAACGGCTTGGATGACAACTATTTTCAAATGCATCAGCCTGTTTAGTACACACTGTTTGGCAGAATTGTAATCTAGGAAAAAGGCTTGTGTTTGCACTGTGAGTACCACATGGTGTCAAAAATGACATTCGAACATGAAAATTGCAGGTATAAATTTGGGGTTTGGGGTGCATAAACTTCTTTTGCTATGAACTGCCACTGACTTCTCTGGTCAAGTGGATAATATTTGTATGCTTTGTTTTAATATAGGTATCTCAAAATATGGATATTCTTGACCTCACTTGTGTATTTGATTTTTTATGATTTTTTTTGTACTAGGTCACTGATTGCGGGATTAAATTTGTACATAAAACTAGCCCCTGCCCCCTTAGTCTGGTTCCCTGGTGGTAAGGTGGTATCACCAATTATTATATACATATGAGAGAGTGATGTATGTAAGATGAAGTTGTTTGCATTTTAAACATACACAGTGAAGATAATGTTGGCATACCTATATGCTACTTTTGTGTAATGCGGCTGAAATTTCTTTAGATATTGTACATTTGGAAATGTTAAATGATCTTAGAACACTGCTAAATCAAATGACTGCTTTTTGTGCTCAAACATTAGCCTGAATAAAAGTGCAATGAATGAATTACCAAATACATTAAAATGTAAAAAAGTTATCTTTTGTTTACAATTTACTTCTGAAGTTCATACATACATACATACATACATACATACATACATACATACATACATACATACATACATACATACATACATACATACATACATACATACATACATACATACATACATACATACATACATACATACATACATACATACATACATACATACATACTTCCACTATTACCTTTTATCAAAGATTTTAGTTCATCTCTATGTTCTTCTAATTCTTTGCCCAATTTGAACATTCTTCTTTGATGTTCTTCTTTAAGCCTCTCAAAAATTTTCAAAGATACTTTTTTAATAGTGAGTCAATGGATTCCTGAGATTTCCTTGATTCTGCGTCATTACCAATCTCAATTTTAAGACTTAAATGCAATCCTTTTCGGTACAATATTGTCTTCAAGACAAATTTCGAGAAAACGGATCATGCAGTCCATTTTTCATTTGTTTCTCCGCTAGTTTTTCCATTGTTGTTTTTAAATACGTAGTTCGATTATTAATACGTGGATCATATGTTGATGCCAGGGTGTTGTTGTCCAGGTTTCTTGATAATGTTAAAATAAATAACACCAACACGTAGAATGTGTGACCGGTTTTGCTTTATTGCTTCATCAGACTGAATTCAAAATCTGATTTTGAATTCAGTCTGATGAAGCAATAAAGCGAAACCGGTCACACATTCTACGTGTTGGTGTTGTTTATATATATATATATATATATATATATATATATATATATATATATATATATATATATATATATATATATATATATATATATATATATATATATATATATATATTAGGGGTAAATTGATGATTTTCGTTCAGAGCCTCCCTTACACCCATAACCGTATACGTTAACATAGTTGTATAGATAGTCGATATTCCTTTCTCAGAGACCCCCGCCCCCCCCCCCCCGAAAAAAAAAACGTTGTACGTTAACATTTTTGTCAGCAGACCTTTTTAACTCAAAAGGATGACTTTCACATGATAAGGCTTTTCTAACACTTTCTGACAAAAATATGTTTCGTCGGGGCAGGTGTGTATCTGAGATAGGATCAGATCAACTATATATATATATATATATATATATATATATATATATATATATATATATATATATATATATATATATATATATATATATATATATATATACTAATATGACGGTATTTTATACTTATAAGTAAAATAATATTGTTGCAAAATGTAATATTAAACAAATGAAATATTATATATAATGTCAATATATAATGTCAACCCGACATGTTGGAGTTGATCTGACAAACAGATTTTGTAAGAGATTTAATTCAAGCCAAAATCACATTATACTGGTAAAAAATCTAAAATAATAAATGATTGTATTTTTTAAAAAAAGTAGGTTATCGTACATTACCAAAATATGGGTCTGTATGGTTATTCACGACTGAAAATGACGTGAGAATAGCTGATAGGGCAGATGATGTGATGACATTTATTGATAATATCGTCGATATATTATTTGATAATGATACTTCTAAAAGTGCACAAAATTAAACGTCTACTGCTTATTATAATCTTATGTTCACATATGCTAACTCTCATTGGCAGAATATATGTTAACATATTATCAATAATACGGAACTCGCGTATTAAATCGTCCATATCATATTTTATAACACGCAAGTAAGATCGTATTTGATCAAGTAATTTTTATAGGTGATACTTGCTGTTTTGCAAACATTTTTTTAGTCGCAAGTCGAGACTTAACTTTTTTTACACGCTGCTGCAAGAGAAACACCAACACCAGATATTAATAACAAATCCAGATTTAATGATGGATCACTTGAAAATATACCAGAGCTAATCTTTGGCAGTGGTAAATATGATATTACTCGAAGTATTTTGGTATATTATTTGTAACATATTTTCATGCACCAAAGTTTTTTTTATGATAATATCTGTAATATTGCATTGGAGCGTCAACATCTTGTTTTGGAATGTTTCCTGAAATATGATTAAAATCAACTATATTTTTTTCATTATATAATATTTGTTTACATATTTTATACCGTCATTTAAATAACTAATTCGGAAGTTTCAGCTACAAATTCAATTCACCACCAGTAAGTGGCTGCGGTTAATTTTCTATCAGTTGCTAAAAGAATAAAAGTTTCTTCGGCATCTTTGTTTAATACTATAGATACAGTTCCAGAAAAAAAAAATCATCGGTCGAATGATGCCATGGAAATGTAGCAAATATACTAAACGTTACAAAGCTAAATATGGGCAGCCTGTATACACCAGTGACCTCTGGGATATGTTTGAGAGTATTATTTTGCTGTGACATGTTGCCGAATCTGACCCCAATGTGTACATAAAATGTTTAATCTCCTTGTGAGGAAGTTTAATCAGATTAGTTTTTTCAACGATAATATGAATGGCACTGACTAATAGTGACTATATCGTTAAGTCGTGCGTTAATAACAGCGAGTTGAATATGAACACTTGGTGGAGTTTCATAAAAGTCATTAATAGTTCTGTTTAAATTTCTACGGAAATTTAAAAACGTACCTACTTGATCAGTAAAATCAGTTTTGAATGTGGTCATTTCATTGCTTATAGTTATCAAAGAATTTTTTTCTTGGAATTTGGCAGCGAGTCAAGCGAATCATAATTCCGCGGTAGAGGGTATGCGTCTTTATCAGTCACTTCGTTCAATGCACGGTAGTCGACGCAGAACCTCGTTCTGCCATCCTTTTTCTTTGCTAAATTCACTGGTGACGACCAAGAACCGGATGATGGCGAAATTATCCCTTTCTTCAACATTCGTTCACATGCTTCTCAGTTTCTTATCTAACGTGAATCGGAACTCTTCTCGAGGATAGTTTTATTGGTCTCGAGCTCCCAGTTTCAGTTTTGTGTAGCGCATTTGTAGTCCTTCCAAGACCAACATCAGATGTGGCAGTCGCAGAGAAACCTATCCACCTTTATTGCATGTTCTTCAGAGAGTGATTCTTTTGATACCTGAGCCAGTTGTTCCACATAGGTTAGTACTCGAGGCTGCGAATACTTATTCTTTAGACAACGAACGGTCTTACTCCTTACTCCTCTCTAAGTAGACGAATTCTCCGACTTCTTCTAAGACAGCTATGCTTGTCCCAGAATAGAGTGTTTAGTTATTGTAGTCGCATTCAGTATTCGCAGGGGTAAATTTTCTTCCTCGGATCTTGCTAACGTTCCCGAGGCTAAGACGTGGTTCTCTCCAAACTGCTAATATTGCTGTATTACTCGAAATTTCCGGTACTGATGCAGACGACATATTGTCTATTTTTTCTGGAACGATCATTACGTGCATCGCTGGGACGTTCAATGTCTTAGCGACAATTATTCGGCGCAGCCTACTTGTCCTTTAAGCATACAAGGTAAATTCTTCTTGTCGTTGGAAAGGCGACTCTTGTTAACATCGAGTAGACACGAATTAATTTTGAGAAAATGTAATCCAAGTATTTCCTCTGCTGTAATGTCAACATCCAGCATTTGATGTCGTCGACGAACAAAATGTACACTTATTTCAAAATATCCCTTCTCGTCGACCAACATAGCTCTACCGTCTGCGAGACTGGCTTTCCCTCTCACAGGCATCAGGTTTGGTCTTTTCTCCGGTTTAACCCTCCTTTAGACTTCTCTATATATGATAGTTATATTATGATATGAATTGTCTGATGTTGTTTTTAGACGTTTCTATCATAACCTTCTTCTCGTGTCTAATTACGAGAAGGCAGAAAGTTCAGCATTCATAAGAATAAGGTGTCACATATGATGGTGTAGATACGGTTACATCTTTTTGTGGGGAATGCTTGACTGCGAAGAGGTGGGATCGCTGTAAGAAATAGACATAATATTCTTTTGAGAGCATGGAATCTCACTTTATTGACATATATATAGATACATATTCTAAAGATACAACATGTAAATTTATTTATGTTGAAAATACATACAATACATATTACAATACTTATTAAATAGTTCTTCCACAATCTAGTATTTCATTTGTCCATTCATTTTTCTGTATTTTTGAATACAAGTGATTTAAATATTTAAAGAGCCTAAAATTCAATAACTGTAATAAATGTATTTTATTTTATTTATTGTAAGGTAAAGACCTGAAAAAGATCTGTGAATGTTGTACTTATTATTTAAAGAATATATATTTATTCTCAATTAAATTATAACATGAAGCTAGTAATTATTTCAAACAAATACTAATGAACAGCGAAGCTGTAAAATATTTAAATTACATTATGATTGTGGAAGAAGGGGACTCAATAATATTATATTATAAATACAATGTACATCAATTCAGTAAAATATTAAATCAGTAAAATATTTCATAGTAGAAAAGAGAACTCACTATTACATTATATTAATGAAATAAAAATAATTCAGAAGAGTACCACAACTCACTATAAAATCTTTAACTTCCAAAAGCGAGTATAAAGCATAAGTTTCTTACCTGTAAGAAATAGACATAATATTCTTTTGAGAGCATGGAATCTCACTGAGAACAAAACAGCTCAAAGCCTTTTTATATTCTGGAAGCTGTTTAATCACAAGTGCCAAATCCAGTCTCAAAAGATATTTGTCCATAATGACGCGTGATTCTCGCGTGCTTTCCAAGGACAGGTTTAACTTTATATCAAGTTTTAGTGGGGGGGGGGGTAGATTGTAAGTGTGGACGGTATTTTTCCAAGTAACGACCTTTTGGATCATGTCCATAACCTTCCAGTGGTCATTCACATTGTAAACCTAATTAATTTAATTATACCCTATGGTGATTATCAATTACTTTGTTCCCAACTTCACAGCGAAATCTAATAAGTTTTTATTGATTGAATGGTGCGATAAAAAACATTATTTGACTTCTATCCGATTGAACTGGCTTATTAATTAGGCTTTTTCCATTACCAAGTGAAAGCTGGACAATAATCAATGCTTAATCTAAATTCATTTCAATGTCCTTATTATATTCAGGATATGAATTATTGATTGGAGCACGCTTCTCTTACACTCCAATCAATATCAAAGCACTAGCTTAAATTTGGATGTTTTTATCTTCCAATAACTAGAGATTTCAATATGTTGTACACAAATTAATATTTTCGTTTCTTTCTTTTAGAATTGAGATCTTGATAGTTACAGTAGCACCAGTATCAAACGACAACCGAACCTTCAATGGTGTCTGCAACATACAACCCAACGTCAGCATCCGACGATCGGTTTCCAAGTCGATAAGAAACATTATCCTTTTTGCGTCTCTGCCCCTGGCTCCTGTCGTATCTCATGCGACCCGTCGTATGTGGGATCCGTCGCTAACAATTATTACATGATTTCTTAGAAGGGCAGTTTTTCTTAAAATGTTCCTGCTGCCTTCACTCGTAACAATCAAGGTCGTCATAATTTCTATTTCTGAGTCGCTCTGGCTTTTTCCTCGATTGTTTGGTACTGTTAAAGTCTGTCCTAAGTTCAATCACCAATATCGTCATCTCCATCATTTGCTTTCTAAATTCTCTGACAGCTATCTCTACAGCATCGTTAATCGTAGCGGGCCTCGCCTGAAATACCTTTAAGCGCATGTCCGGATCGTCCAGGGCATAAATAAATTCTTCTTTAGCGAGTGTATCAACCAAAAGAAGACTCGTCTCATGGTAAGCTTAAGTCGCTTGCCGCTGTACAGCCTGGGCATGTGCTGGTAAGGATTCTCCGTTCTTGCGAATTCTACTCTTTAGATGAAATCTGTATAACTCTGTCTGGTTCGGGGGTGAGAATATCTGCTTCAGATCATCAACTAATTCAGCATACAACTTCTTCTCGGGCACTGTCAGCAACCGCTGTGCTTGACCTCTCAGTACGACACCTAAATACAGTTTATTTTCTTCCTCAGTCCACGAATTTAGGATTGAGCACGTCTTGAAGTGAGTGATAAAGTTCAACAAGTGTGTTGTCTCGTCGTACGATATCGGAATTGCAACCGGTGACTTCAAAGTTCTCTGCGGAAGACTAGTAGCTTCATCGCTTCCTTTTGTATCCGTTCCCTTGCACTCAGCTCTCTTTCTGTCTGAGATCTCCCTGCAAATCACCCCTAGTCTCACTGTTATCAGCTATCTTCTTGGTCTCCTGCGACTCCGAGGGTTTCGACATCGCCTGTCCGATAAAGTTTTAATCTGTCGTTAAGGAGAGATTCTTACTCTCGACTACTCACCCTATGTCGTCTGCTTCCTTTATTAACAATGTCGAATCAAGCAAAGGAAAAAAAAATAATCACAACAAATTTGCCTTTCACGTGGATTTAACAAGCGGTTTGATTA
This sequence comes from Potamilus streckersoni, assembly GCA_016746295.1. NCBI lineage: Eukaryota > Metazoa > Mollusca > Bivalvia > Unionida > Unionidae > Potamilus > Potamilus streckersoni. The sequence goes on along the minus strand of JAEAOA010002048.1, from coordinate 1,152,391 downwards.
ATATTGTTATACGCCAGGTGTCTTTTGCTTGACCGAGCGGTGTCAAAACCCTGGCTCGAATCCCGCTAGAAGTCAGAATTAAAAGTTTACCCCATATTTCCAAAGACTTCTATACAACTAAAGTTATAAGTTGGAAAGCCCGACGTGTCCATTATATGCATAAATTTTACAATAATTAATACATGACCACATTATCTTCAACTTGCCAATTAGTCATCAACCGCACATCCTCACATTTTCTCTACATTAACTTTCCGTTCTGCTAGTAATTCACACCGTAGAAACTGTACAACTATCCCTAACACGAGGTAGTATTTTAACTGCCCACCTGAGGCCAGTCGATTTACCGTTTCAAGGCATATCAAACCAGTAAACCTACATCACATTTGCCACTATGGCAACATCAACGGTATTTACCGAGTCCTTTCTCATTTATCCCATTGTGTAATTTATCGGTTTCCTACCATAAAAACTGCGCTGCAGTCACAACAAAGATGTACACCATTAGTTTTTATAAAGTGCTATATCACGACAGGGACAGTCATGCGGATTGGGTCAGAGTTCACTACTCATTGGCCATGGCATCTCAGAAACTCACTAACACTTTCTCTCCGTGATGTTTGCTCCTAATAATTGACTACTTATTTCGTGCTAAGGAATATTTTCCATTGCACCGAATTCCAATAATCAAATATGTAATCACACAAAGTTACAAATTGCTTACACTAAATGTGCATCTCCTTAATTGTATTACATTATTGTAGCAGAACTACTCCCTCACCTACAACACACCGAACCTCGCTATCTCGTGTTTTTTATGATAGGTCTAGCATTTTGGATTGATAACCCGCTGAATCTGTCTGATGACTGGCACTCCAGAGTGTGACAGATTTCTACCTCAACGGGATACCATCTTATTTCTGGCTTCTTTGGTGTCGTCGACTGGTCGTAGTCGCCGACTTGTCGTGGAGTCACCCACTGGGTCACCGACTTGATCGCAGGGTCGCTGACTGTCTCAGTCTCTGTCAAGTAGTAGGAGAAAGTAAGAATCCGAGCTCAACAACCCCTCTCCCCACCCCTCCAGACCTCCAAACAAATACAAAATACCTAGGTAACGTAATAGATCACCTATTGCAATCAATAATTGCGTTAAGAATCCGAGCTCAACAACCCCTCTCACCACCCCTCCAGACCAAAATATCTAGGTAACGTAATAGAACACCTGTTGCAATCAATAATTGCGCTAAGAATCCGAGCTCAACAACCCCTCTCCCCACTCCTCTAGACCTCCAAACAAATACAATAGAACACCTGTTGCAAAATACCTAGGTAACAGGTAAAATTTAATTACGTGATCTTCCAGAATAAGCAAAATGATATGTCAGACTCAATTTTCCAAATCATTACGATTTAGCAGAGCGTGGCGATTGTGGACTAAATTACGCATTAGAATTCCAATAAGGTAAGTGGTATTATACCTCATTACCAACTGTTAATGTCTCAACTGTAGATATCAAAAATATTTCATTATCATGGTGATAGAGGCTAAACTTTATTTTACCGCTCACATAACGACGGGACTCAAACAAATCTTTTATTTGTGATTTGTTAAGAGGGTATTTTTTGTCGATAAAATACACCTTTGACCGATCAAGATCAATTGTAAGTTTGGTGTATTTATGCTGACTAATCGGACAGTGAAAGTTGTTAAATTCCGCTAGCAACTTTCGATACAATTGTTCGAGATAATTAAAATACTCGCTGTCATCAGATCTGATGAGCGAAAGTTTTAACTTGTCACGGGTACCACTAAAGCATATGCCTGATGTTTCATTATTAATTTCAACTGTCAATGGTTTGTCGTCCATCATTAGATATTTCATTTTGCTACTGTAGCTATTTGTTACTGTCAAATTTTCAAACATTATTTCTTAAGTTTAGATAAAATTTTAGTTTGCAAAGATAATGTCAAGTATATCTCTATCATCATGACAATACCCAAGTGCAAGTGTATCTACCCCATTTTCGCAATAACGTTTATCATCAAAATTACTCAAACCGCGTTTGATAAGGACATCTGTTTCGAGCTTATGATGATTTGTCCGAATTGACATAGCTCTTATAAAACTAACACCACCATCAAGCGCGTACTTGTAGTCATCAAATTTTATAAACTTTTTAACAAAATCACGAGGCAGACCTTTTGCTTTTTTTTGTTATTTTATTATTGTCTAACAATACGGCATACATTTTACTACGTAATCCGATAAAGTATTTGATAGCGCTCGAGTTCATTTCATCTTTGAACTTACCAATAACCTTTTTATTTGTGTCGTCATGAAATTTACTGTCACGTGGGTAATCAGAAAGATCAAACAGATATCTATTATCATGCATGTCCTGATAGATGTCCTCGCATTCGATTTCATATACGAGCGAATCAGTATCAGTAAATAATAATCTACTAGCCGGCCATTGATTTTTAACAAAATTATAATGAAAATCATACATCAGCCACTTTGATAAATCTAACACTGAAGCTCCAACGTAGATCGGCTTGTTTAGTTTTAGATTTGATTTTCTTCTTTGTATCGCAACAAGATTCTCATTAAATATTTTCATGCTCACAAAATCATCGTCTGACACAAGTTTGTTTCTGCGATTGACATCATTGACTAGTTCGATATTTACGCGTTTCCTAATATTCTCCATCGTCTTACCAAAAACAGAATTGTTCATCAGTTTGAAAAAGTTTTTCTCAAAATCAGTTTTTGCCGCAGCTCTTCTTGTAGTGTTCGAGTTAATATAACCTCTCATCCACGGCGACTGATTAAATTTTAGTACGCGATGAACTTTTCTCAACACAAGACCAGCATCGACTGCTTGTTTTAAAGCTTTGTAATGCAAAACATAATTACGTTTATGAAACAAATTTGGTACTAGTTTCTTTACTATAGAATGTTGTCTTGGTAATGCTGACGCTTGTTGTTCTTCTGATAACAAACTATAATCTATGACCATCGATTCCGCACAGAAAGGATAATCGTTATGTAATTTGTGTAGCGAAGTTGGATAATCGAGATCAACTTCAACGAAATACGAAACATCGTCGGGTATCTTTTTTTCTGTCTCTGATAGAAATTGATCAGCCGTGATCCAATGAAATCCACCAAACGGCATTGATTCTGCCATCGAATACCCGTACAAGTTATTGCAATCTAGATAAACTATATACTTCGAAGGAAGGTCAGGATTATACTCTTTCACACTAATACCACCTCGGATACCTTTTTCGATAAAATTGAACATATCAACATCAGTCAGTAATTCCAACCTTACCTTACTAAACTTTAACAGAGCATCCCATGACAACCCAGGGGCAGAATAATACCAGCAAGGATCTAGTCCATAATTATTATAACTCACTTCTCGAAAACTTTCAAAAACATCTGCTAATAATAACACGTCAGTTTTCAAATACAAATCATGATAATCACCAAAAGTCTCACAATCAAACTCTTTCCAGATATCTTGTGCATACCTGTACTCATCATCAGTTATATTTTCATTTTTAAGTTTCGAGTAAAATTTGTCTTTGCTAGGTAAAGATGTTTCATCAAATTTACTCCAATCGTCGAGATATTCGTATGGAAAAACTCCTTTTTTAGCTAGTAGATTAAATATATCTCCAAAACAGTCTCTTAGGTTATTAAATTTACTACAACCTTTTACTAGCTCATCTAACGATGCTGCCATAAACTGCAGGCTGTCAACAAAACGTAATTTACCTAGCGTAACTGACATGTACTTTTCAAAATTATTTGGAATGCATTTGATGACATTATTGAGTTTTAGATGAGCTTTTATCTCAGGATCACCAAAAGCTTCTACGATGATGTGACTATCATATCCTCGAAAATTGTGAAGAATAACTGGAATAAAATCTGGAGCGTGAAATTTTAAATTACACTGGTCATGAGCCGCTCCACGATACTGTCCGGTCAAATGGCAATGGTCACGTACTTTTTTCCTGACATTGTCAGGGTCAAAAGCTTTTTCACAAATATAACAAATTTTCGCTTGCTCGTGACCAGATTCTTGTTGAGGTGTTAATTTTAACATTGGAGTTACTCTTTTCAAACGATAAATTATATGATCAACTTCGTTAATCAATTGCTTGAGAAGCCAGACAGCTGAATTTTTATCACGATAGAGTTGGATTGGTTTAGATAATCTCGAATCAGCGCAACAAACTACCTTGTACGCTACTCCACATGGAACATGATTTTGAATTTTTCTTGTACTCGATTGGTTAGGATCATTTTCTACGCCAAGTACAGGTTGAAGTAAGCATTCGAAATCGACGTATATGACGAAAGGAATTTTTAGTTTGTGATTATGATGGACAAACTGTAACACGCTATCTTTTTTAGATGGCATTGTTATTCTTTGTACGTCACTACAGTACTGCAAATGCTTTTGTAATGTTTCATTGTCTCTACAACCGTGCAAACAGCGATAACAAAAGAACTTTTTGTTGTTATTTTTATTATACTGTCTTCCAACTAGTCCGTTAAAGTTTTTGATCCAAACGTAATGATTTTTATAAAACAGTAAATTGATAGTCGATTGTGAAGCTTTTTCTGAAATATACCTCGGATAGACATTTTCTTTTTCATCTAATCCGAAAACGTTAATCGAAATATTATTTTGCTTTTCAAACTTTGGTATTTGATTTTCTGCCACTGGAAAGTCAATACCAGCACAATTTAATCTTGACACGTGACTGATATACTTCTCAACACGATCAGCATTTTTTTCTGCTGGAAATAGCGCGGAAAGAACAGCCCATTGGAAACATTTGCTATCGACGTTTTTTATGTTTATACAGCACTGTTTATTTTTTATTTTTGGTGGCAGGTCGATATACGAACTACCGCGTAATGCGTCATATTTCATCGTGTGAAACAAAATTTCCTTGATCATTTCAAACTTCCAACCCGAACCTAATTCGGTAAATTCTTCTATTTTTTTCCAAATTTCTTGGTGTATTTCATTAGATAGTGACAAAAGATCACTACCAAGTAAAACACGTCTAGATTTTGCGTTGATGTAAGGGTCTGCAATTTCCTTGTTAGTAGATTCTTCCGTCACAAGTAGTTTTGAAAATATAACGTGATATTGCACTAACAATCTTAGACCCTTGTGTTTTTCAAGCTCACGTTTTACAGTCGTCTGTAGCAGATGAAAGAGATTTGTTTCAGAAAAATTTACTAAAACGTTTTGATTATCAAACTGATAACTATTGTCAAAACCTGTAAAAGCAGTCGCTATTTTAACAGGTTCTCCAATAAGTCTCTTCTTGGCTATATCACGCAATTTCAAAATTATTATATTATAATATAATCTCTAATTGATAATTTACCTCACACTGCGCATGCGCTAAACAACAATTAGAGATAAAAAAATATCACCTATAATATAATGACAGTAAATCTGACAAGCGCACGTGAGCAAGAGGTATATCATGTTTATCCGAAGTACAACCTGTACGCTGGAAATGCACTTGGTTCGGTTATTAATATCATTACTGGAATATCTGTTGGTAAAGCAACGCCAGCGGGTTATACGATTAGTGTAAAGGGAGATAATACTGAAAGAATTACGATGTTTAGAAAAGATTTTATTTACACGTTATTTTGCGATGACATTCCAGAGGGGAAACGAGTATATCATTATAACGGTAAAGTCACTGATGATAATATTGAAAATTTATCCTTACAAGACGAGTTTCAGCCGCATCCGGTCTTTGATTTATACGAGGCTAACGATCGCGGTATTATTAGAAACAGAAAAACTAAAAAAGTTCTTAGTTCTATGAACAATATGGGATATCTTATAGTAACTGTTAGAGGAACATCGACAGATCGAGTTTGTTATACTGGTCATAGGTTTGTTTACGAGGTGTTCAACGGATCTATACCCAATGGTCTGGTTATTAATCATATCAATAATGTAAAAACAGACAATCGATTGGAAAATCTGGAGCTAGTGACCCAACAGGAAGATGTGAGAAAAGGACGAGGTGGTGGTATTAATTTTAGATGCCCAATAAAACCTGTTATTTCGTTAAACCTTGAAACGGATGAGGAGATCAAATTCAAATCAATTACATCTGCGGCGAAATATTATAATATAAATCCCAGAGCAGTAAAATTTGTAGCTGATGGAGCAACAAAATCAGCTTTTTCAAACAAATATGATGCTAGTATTATTTTTAGATATGATGATTAATAATATTTTGTAATTCGGTTTTAGTCAAACAATGATGAGCAAATGCATTAATATCATCGCTATCAAATTTTAGCGTCGTTACTGCACTTTCATTAATTTTATTTTTTTCTGCTTCTGTTAGTAATATTTTATGAGAATCACCTTGCATTACAAAAATCTCAACGGAATATGAACTATAACCTGACAGGCATTTTCTTACCGCTTCGGTCAGTTCGTGGTAGTTTATTATATTAACTTTTTGGTGATATTTTACCTTGTCAGTCATTTTATAACAACAAATTAGATAAAAAGTATATTATAATATGGATATGATGAAACGACTCGTTCAACTATACGAAGAAGATACTAGTGATATCAGCGATAAAGTCTCCACAATCTCTAATGATATGATAGACAAATATGTTGGTTATAACGAAGATGATCTTTTATATAACAACGAGTCTGATGATGGTGAAATAGTCACCGTCGTTAACAGATATAATTATAGCAGACCAACCACTGGAAAATATAATGTCAAGTATCACATTGCTAAAAAAATTATAAAATTTAATTTTCCCGTTACCGAACAGCAGGTATTTTTACAGTTAATCAGATCTTTCTTAAACATTAAAATTCCAGACCGACAGAAAAATATAAAATTTGATTTCATCTTTGTCAAGATTTTTAATCTTATGACGATCTCTGACGATCGCAGACAATATCTAATATCATTATGTAAACCAGTAAAATGCAAATCTATCAAACGAAAGTATGAGGAAATTTATAATAGCATTATTTCACAGTCGATAAAATCGACCGGGATGGAATCCAGCTGTTAAATTTATCACTATACCCACGCCATTTGACTAAACTTTTATCTCCTTTTTTCCTAATCACTTTTTCGATAACGAAAACATCTTGTTCAGTTTTTTGTAGTTCTTGTTCGTAAAAACTACCTACTATAGGTTCCCCTGCCAGATCTTTTAACGCGTACGTTACAGGTACTGTTAAGAGTACTTTATCAACAACAAATACTTCTTCGCTCCAGTTTGGAGTAAATCCTTTTTCAAATATCTTTTTAGTCAAAGAGATTCTAACTTTATCACCGACCTTAAATTTATGTCTGCGGTACATGTTTTCGTTTGCTAATATTGGATTTTTGATAGCGTCATTGGGTGACATTTTAATGGTTCGATGTTTCGTGTTATTATATTCGCCTACGATTTTAGAAAGGTCATCGATGTACCTGTTGGTGTTTTTAGCTGTCATATGTTTGTGTAATTTTTCGTTTAGCGTGCGATTAAATCTCTCGACAACAACGCTTTTGCCTTCGTTCCCTGTAACGTATTTTTTAATATTATTTTGTTCTAGAAACTGCTCAAACTTTTTGTTAAAAAACTCGGCTCCATGATCAGTCCAGATTTTGTTTGGTTTTCTTTCGGTACTCGTTATTATTTGTTTTAACGCATCAGTGATTGACGTTCCTGTTTTATCTGAAACTGGCACACTAAAAGCGTATTTGCTGAAAACATCTGTGACATTAAACAAATATTTCTTATTATCGTTAAACTGAGCCATATTAGATACATCTACCAAATCTATTGCCCAGATATCATCTACAGCGTTTGCAACAACTTTACGTATCGGAAACTTTTTTTTTAGGTCTGTGTAGTTCGACTGCAAGATCATCGTATAATTCTTTTCCGAGTCCAAGTTTATATTTTGCTCCTATCATTCCTTGAACAAATCTTCTATCAAAACGTTCTCGTAGATTTGTTGGCTCCATATCATGTAATTCGTCTAACATTACTTTATCATAATCTGCTTTCGAGTTTTCATATTCACGATAACAGATATCGTGACGCATTGCCATTGCATCCACTTGATTATAAGGCTCTTGTCCTGGCAATGGATTGTCGTTTTCATCTAGTTGTTGATCTAGCGGATTGTAAGGCCCTGTATACCGATGACCTGGCAAGGTCCAACCGCCTTTTGGTTTTGGTAATTTACCAATTAGTTTATGTATATCTATACCTAACCCTATTATTTCTCTGTTGTTACAACGTTGACAGTACGTAATGATTTTATCTTGTTCTATGCAAAGATCTTTGTCACAATCACAATTGCATTTCATTTTATTTTATTTTGTTTCATAAGATTAATCGTCGATCAAGATAACTCTATCAACGCTAGATCCTACTTGTTTTTTCAAAAACATACTTTTCTTTCTACCACAGATTGCACAAATACTTTTTAACATCGTTCTATTATTTTTCGTTTTTTCCGTCATCTCATCCTTGTTCTCTGTTTTAGTTTTGCATTTGAGACAGTATGTTGACATTATTATATCAAGGAGTTTAGATAAAATTGATTGCAATATTATCATTCGCATGAGAAGGATGCTCATCAAATTGTAAAATAAACTTTAAAAAGTTTTTACTCCCAGAGCTTTTACTCTGGTGCATTTGTCTGACAAACATGATACAATAATAACCACAAGCTGATGTTCCAATCGGCTGTAGTTGATTAGACGAATAATTTATTTTATCAAATTTTTTAAAAATATATTTTTTTATGAGATCGCTTGGAGGAAGTCCGAACGAATCAAAATAATTGTTATCGTGGACAGCAACCCAGTGGGTGCCAGAGCCATCATTGAAGTTTTCAATATTTACAACACAAGAACCGCCTGTTGGTACGTCATCGAGTTCATCCTTGGAAAATACTCCTCGAAATCCAACAACGTCCTTCAATTTTTCAATGATGTCAAAATTGCTCAATAACGTCTGGTCCCTGGTAGAGTTAATCCGCGTCCGATTCCTAGTAAGTTTGGCAGCAGACTTCCCGCTAGTCCCGCCAAAAGTGGAGCGAAAGGAATAATTCCTCCTTGTTTTGTTTGTTTACGTTTTGTTGTTGTCTTTTTTTTCGATGATTTGGTTTTTTTCGGCGACTTTTTCGTTGGCATTTTCGGCGACTTTTTCGTTGGCATTTTCGGCGACTTTTTCGTTGGCATTTTATTTTATACTGTTACATAAAATTAACGATAGATTTGTTTGATACCACGACCTTCGACTGCTTTCTTCGTTGCGCCAGAGACTGCTCCTGACGCAGCCGCAAGTCCAAGTGTACCAAGTACTGGTAAAACTTTGCTAGCTATTATTGATAACGCTGGTCCAAAAAATCCACCTTCTTTTGACATTGCAGTTACCTGAGAAACAGATAATTTCAGCACAAAAGGTTTGTTGCGATCGAGTTTATTGATTTGCTGTTGCGTTAGCATGACTTTTACTGCAATTTTATTTGAAGTTTCCGGAGAGATCATCAAAGAAACAGAGCTGCGTTTAGCAACAGCTGCTGATAATTTTTCAACTTGACCAGATGTTAGGTATATTTCTCGAGTTGTGTATTTGGTTTTCATAATGTTATATCCAAGTTGTTAGATTAAACTTGTACTGTCATTCTTCCTTTGATTGAATCGATGGTCAGAAATCGATCACTAACCAATAGCGCGTATACGTTATACTGTTCACCTGGCACAGCGCCCAGTGTCCACGTGACCTCAATATCTGCAGTCGATCCCACAACACGCTCCAAATGTTTTGATACGTCAAAGTAAAAGATGGGATAGAGCGATCGAAACTCTTCTATTGATATTTGAGATCCACTGTCCGCGTTCTGATATTTTTGCATTGCTTCCATAAGATACATGTACGGCCGAGAGATGTTTCTGGTGGCGTCTACGGCAAAATTACATTCGATTGCACGTTCGGGATACTGTTTCGAATTTACTCTCACAAATATTCGTCTAACGTCTGGGTTATCGAATACGGAGTTGTTCATTTCCTGATTGTTACGACGTTCTTGTCGTTGAAATACGACGAACAAGTGTCGCGATAGTTGTTCGCTGGGCGTGGTCGTTACACGCCATGTGTAATCAGTCGCGTTGGGAATGGCTGTTTGATAAATCCTGTTCTGTTGGAAGTGTATCTTTTTTGTAAAGGTGGCTAGTAAAGATTCGAGCTCCATCATTTTAGCTAATGAAGGGACAACCCGAGGCATCCACAGTGCTAATCTTGTAATAGAAAACTGTCCCTCAGCCACTCCACCGGCGTGTATTATACAATCGTTTTGATCAGCTCGATCTAATATAAGCGTATGTTTTATTCCTCGAAACACTTTGTTATAATCACGGCAAAATCCAAAGATTGTACTTAACGGAAGCATCATCGTTATTTGGCGAGATTCTGCGGCAAACGCTTTTCGTTTAGCAAATCCCTCGTTAAAATTTAATTGTCGTAGATTTTTAATTGCGTTTCTTATTGCATTCGCTACTATAGTACCACCAGCTGCATCTGCGGTTAATGCTTGAACAGTATGTTGTGCAGCTGCATCAGCTCCAGCTGGGTTTAGAATAAGTCTGTTTGCAACATCAGCATCAGCTAGCTCTCCAGTTTTAAACTCACTCGAAACAGCTGTACCTAATGAGGTATCTTTGAACCACATCATATTTGTGGCTATTGATCTGGAATAGTCATCGCTAAACGAAACGATGTTTAGTATTGTACTCGCTATGGGTAAATGCATTGAAATATCTTCTACGGTTTGATTGGCCAGTTGGTATCGTGCACTCTTAAACAAGCTCCAACCATTATTGACGAGAGCGATTTATGCATTAGCTGCAATATCACCACCTATCACAGTTAATATTTGACCACGCACTTCTAACATTGCCTTATGGGGTAGTAGAAACACGTCCTCGTCTCTTGTGTTAAAAGTTCTAACTCCGGTTTTATTCGGTTCGTTCGAGTTCTCATCGAGATACTCGACATACTCTAATTCTGTTACAGCATCGTCAGTATCAATTTCTTCTGCAAAGTCGAGATAGTTTTTAGCTGACATTTATTTTATAATCGTTACACAAAATTAAAAGGCAGCAGGGGTCATCGGTTTTGTTTTCTTTACAAGTTTACGTACTATTTCTTCACCACTCGGCGACAATAATTTTTTTGTTGTAGCTATCATAGCTCGTTTTGTTTCTTCTGTTGGCGCAATATCTGATATTACTCGTTTTATTTCTGATGGGGAAGGTCCTTTAATCTTATCAGCAATCTTTTGCCTTACTGCAGTGCCTGCTGAAGATGCCGCCCCTGTAGCGAAAGCTTCACCGGCGTCAAGTGCAATGGGCGCTACTTTACGCGCGATTCCTGGAATATTCTCTGCAATTGTTGTAAATATATTTCCAAAAAATCCACCTACGATTTTTCTTCGATAAACTTTTCTTCGTCTCATTTTATAAAATTATGTACACAAAATCACATGCCTAGGCAGTGCGTAGGTGTAAGTAATACGTGACTATCTCGTTGTTCACGTCTATTTGTCGTCCAGATTGGTCTGTGAGTTGCATTGTAATGTTTGTAATTTGATTCTCAGGTGTTATTGGATAGTAGATAATCTGTCGGGGATTGATTTGCATGAGAGAACCTGGTGGGACTTCTGGTGAGAAACTGTAGATCGTTTGCCCGCGGTTGCCTTTTGACGTATAAGATCCAGATGCGATAGAGCAATTGATGAGTATTGTATTTACTTCTGTGATATCTACTGGTAGTTCTCCATCAAATGTCAAAGATTTATCTTCACCGGTGGTATAGTATAAAACTCTAGTAAAACCTAACATCTTTCCAAAACTTCTTTCTTTAAAGAGGACTTTCATATTTCTTTTCACTGTTATCCTAGCTCGTAAGGTGTTATAATTCGCCGCTAATTCGAAATTGTCAGCATTCCCACCAGCTTTTGTTAGAAGCTCTTTTATTGTTCTGTTTAGATCAGTAATGTTATAAGCTCCTTGTGGAATCTGTAGTTTGTATTGTATATCAATAAACTCTTTTTGTGATGTTGGAGATTGTTTAACATTAACGATTAAAATTTCATCATTAATCCCAGTTTTAATATTCGGCATGGCGTTCCAACAAGTACAAGAAATTAATCCAATCTCATACTGTTTTGCAGGATCTAGTTCTATTGGTGGGTTGTAATTTACTGTAAAATTCGCGCTGTTTCCTATTATTTGTGATGAATCAAGCAATAATGTTGTTTGCATTATACTAATATTTTAGATAAGATCGCGGTGTAAAATTTCGTACTCGTATGATGTTAGTAATCCACTCGATCTTAGATGATCAAGTATATCAATAATTTCGTTATCAATCTCTACACTTTCATTACCAGCTTCTTTAGAGGATATCAATAGCATTAGCCGATCGACTATGTCTGCGTTTGATGTAAAAACTTTAACTCCACCTCCTTTTTTTACACGAATGTTATCAAGTGTAATAAATTTTCTTTTAAAACTCCACCCCTTACCAAAACCTTTTGGTCTACCACTTTCTGCTGTTCTTCTAAATGTTGAAGCAATAACACCGTTTCTCATTCTTTCATAAAGTGGAATCATATAACCAATTTCTGTAGCTGTGCTTATTTCTTCTTTAGCAGCAGCTCCATCTCTTATTATCTCATTTAATCTATCGATCAATGTTTGATATTCTCCATCATTCCACTTGCTTATATCATCAATACCCCTTATATTTTCATTCTTTAAAAAATCATCATACTCATTTTCTTCTATCTCATAATTTGCTCTTTTTATAAAATAAAATCTTTGCTGTTCAACTTCCATAAACTTTACAGTAGCCTCACCAACTCTTTTTTGCTCCTCTTTGGTATCTTTTATTTCTCCTGATAGATTTGTTATAATATTTGTTATTCCTTGCGTTGTTAACTCTGCTAATCTTCTCTCAAGTTCTAGCGGATTGTTTATCAATCGATCTGTTTCAGCCTGTCTTGCAGCAGGATCAGCTATATTTGCTGTAAGTGACTCAGCTAGTTTTCTTTTGTCTTCATCAGATCTAGTAATGATTTTTGCAGCAGCTGCTTCTTGTTGTTCTTTAACAATTCCAACCAAACCTTTTTCTTTCAGTTGTTTCAGTTCTTCTTCTGATAGTGGTTTAGTTTCAGGTTGTTTACCTAATATTGCTTCAGTTATTGGTCTGAAAATCGTAGCTGTTGTTTCTGTAGCAGTCAATTGTCCAAGTCGAGCTTCTTCCACCTTTTTCTTAAAAGCCGCTCGAGTTTCGAGAAACTTTTTTAGTAATTCGATTTTCTGTTGATGTTTGTCCATTATTTTTATACGCTTTACAAAATTATATCATAGAAACGTCTCAAGGCAACAACGAAACATCTTGGTTGGATCACGCGCTAGCTTGTCAAATAAAAAGAAACTATATCTATCTTTAGTTGCTCGATGATATAATTCGATAAATTTATCTTTTGTAACATCACCACATTGTTCGTTTGCAATATTTCTCACATCCACATTATCTAGTCCGGGAAATAATATGAAACAACCCGTATTTCGCCTAATAAACCTATCAACATTATAAAAACCTTGGGCAAGATAAACAGAATTACATCTTTTATTACGTGATAGTGAAAAATATGATCTAATCTTGTTCATTTCCTCATTGTTTAGCGGAATATCATCAAAGACGATTATCTTATGCTCTGACGAATCGAGTTCATTCACTGGAACAAGTTCTTCTGGTTGTTTTATCAAAAATATATCATCACCAATGCCAAGTTCATCACGAAGTTTATCATTATACTCGTTTAATAATTTGTATTTGTCTTGTTGGGGGTTGATGGTGTAAATATACACCTTATCATAGTTAAAGTTATTATTGAGTAAAAGATTTAATAACAAATTTGTTTTACCAGATCCAGTTCGCCCAACAATAAGATAATGACAGTCTGGAAGTTCATTGTTATGTTTATGCTTCACCAATCGCTCGGTGTCAAAGTTTATTATCTTCGCCATCGTATAATTTTATGTTATATTAAACCAACAATTTTGTGTAGAACGGTATGTATAATGAGCTACTATACAAAATTTGGAACATTAGCAGTAGATTTATTAACAGAAGGTTACCAGGGTGACTTATCCAAGTATGCGACTCTTGATAAGCTCAAAAATGAAATCAACAATTTGTTAAACGTTGCAAGTGTAGATCCAAATGAAGTTGTAGTTTTCCAGGACAAACAAGGACGATTAAAGACGAGTAATGTACAACTATCAGATGTACTAGTACGAAATCCTACTGCAGTTGCTAATAATATTGTTACTTTTAATAATCAAGGTAAGATAGAAGATTCGGGTAGGTCAGTTAACGATTATGTTAGAAAAGCAGGTGATTTATTTACGGGAAACATTGTTATGAACCAGAACAAGATCACATACCTTGGAAACCCAACTGAGGATAATGACGCTGCTACTAAGAAATATGTTGATGATCAGGAATCAAAGTACGTGTCAGTGCATGGCGGTATAATGCGTGCATTTCTCAACATGAACAATAATGGCATCAATAATCTTAGAACACCAGAATCTGATTTTGATGCTGTAACAAAGAAATATGTTGATGATATCAACAATGAAATCACCAAGTTCAAAACTGATTTTACTAATCACATCACCACGTTTTTAAATTTTCGCAGAAACATAAACAAAACCAATAACGAATTTTTTGGAAGTCCGCCATCTGTTGATATTACACTCGATAATATTAACACAAAACTCAACGATATTATTAGTGGAATTCCTAGTATTGTTGAGAAAACAAGTATGATTAAAATTCCTCACAAGCAGATTAAAAATATTGTCTATACTGTTGCTTCTGGAATGTCTACTTGGTCGCCGCAAAATAACACTCTCAAACATACTGCAGAGGTCACTGGTGTGTATAGATTGTCCGTGTTTAGCAGTGCAAAGTTTAATATATTTACCTTATTTCCATGGCGTCACTCGACTGATAATTTCTCTGGAACCGTGTCTATTGTGTTAAACAAAGATGTTGAAGAAACTTTTATGCTAATAGCAGATGACAAAAAATTAACTGCTGTGTCATATTGGTATTGTCTGGAATTTGTGGCTGAAACACCTCAACTAGTTACTTAATCAAGCCTGAGATTATGTGAACAAATATTATAATGAAAAAAAGTATAGTTGATTTCAATCATATTTCAAAAGATATTCCAGGACAGGATGTTGACGCACTAATACAATACTACAAATATTATCACAAAAAACTTTGGTGCGTAAAAAAATGCTACAAATATTATAACAAGATCCTTCGAGTAATATCATATCTACCCTTGTTAATGACTAGTTCTGGCATAATTTCAAGTGGTATATCATTAAACCCGTTTTTGTTAATCATATCCGGTGTTGGTGTTTCTCTTACAGCAGCTTGTAAAAAAGTTGAACCTAAAATTTTGATAAAAAAGCACGGCTGCTTAACATCAATTATAACTTACAAAAAACTACTTGATCAAATAAGATCTTACATACGAGGAGTAAAATATAGTATGGACGATTTAATACGTGAATTTCGTATTATTGACAACATGTTAACAGATATTCTTCCCATGAGGATCAGCAAATATGAGAAAGATTATCAAAAGAAGTATGATATAACATAAAATTTTATATAATACCACTTACCTTATTGGAATTCTAATGCGTAATTTAGTCCACAATCGCCACGCTCTGCTAAATCGTAATGATTTGGAAAATTGAGTCTGACATATCATTTTGCTTATTCTGGAAGATCACGTAATTAAATTTTACCTGTTACCTAGGTATTTTGCAACAGGTGTTCTATTGTATTTGTTTGGAGGTCTAGAGGGGTGGGGAGAGGGGTTGTTGAGCTCGGATTCTTAGCGCAATTATTGATTGCAACAGGTGTTCTATTACGTTACCTAGGTATTTTGGTCTGGAGGGGTGGGGAGAGGGGTTGTTGAGCTCGGATTCTTAACGCAATTATTGATTGCAATAGGTGATCTATTACGTTACTTAGGTATTTTGTATTTGTTTGGAGGTCTGGAGGGGTGGGGAGAGGGGTTGTTGAGCTCGGATTCTTACTTTCTCCTACTACTTGTCACCGACTGGTCGCAGACTGGGTCTTCTTCTTGTCGCAGGGTTGCCGACTTCAAGAAGGGGCGCTGACTTGGTCGTAGACATTTTCACAATAGCCGACTGTGTCGCAGAGTCGCCGACTGGTCGCAGACTTGTCGCTGTCTCTAACTGGTCTTCCTCTGGTCACCGACTTGTCGCAGGGTCGCCGACTGGTCTGGTCGCCGATTGGGTCACAGGGCCACCGACTGGCCTCGGTCTGGTAACCGATTGTGTCACAGACTTGGCTCAGTCTCAACCGCAGTCGCCGATTTTGTTGCAGACTTGTCGCTGTATTGGTCGTAGGTCGCCGACTCGACTGGTCTTCCTCTGGTCGCCGACTGTTGCAGTCTCGGTCGCAGTCGTAGACTGGGTCTTCTTTTGGTCGCCATGTCGTCGTTATCAGAGAGAGAGAGAGAGAGAGAGAGAGAGAGAGAGAGAGAGAGAGAGAGAGAGAGAGAGAGAGAGAGAGAGAGAGAGAGAGAGAGAGAGAGAGAGAGAGAGAGAGAGAGAGAGAGAGAGAGAGAGAGAGAGAGAGAGAGAGAGAGAGAGAGAGAGAGAGAGAGAGAGAGAGAGAGAGAGAGAGAGAGAGAGAGAGAGAGAGAGAGAGAGAGAGAGAGAGAGAGAGAGAGAGAGAGAGAGAGAGAGAGAGAGAGAGAGAGAGAGAGAGAGAGAGAGAGAGAGAGAGAGAGAGAGAGAGAGAGAGAGAGAGAGAGAGAGAGAGAGAGAGAGAGAGAGAGAGAGAGAGAGAGAGAGAGAGAGAGAGAGAGAGAGAGAGAGAGAGAGAGAGAGAGAGAGAGAGAGAGAGAGAGAGAGAGAGAGAGCAAATTGATGAAAGAAGAGTTATCCTCAGTCAAAACGTGTATTATCGCAATCCATTAGAGTTCATTTGGACAAGTCTTGTTGCGTCAAGCTGCTGGTCGATGAAATACCTGGTCTATCCTTTTCAGATTCTGTATGTGCGGCATATATCTATCTCATATTGGTAGTCGTTTTGTTTTTATACTTCAGTATTTAGATAACCAGTTGTAGTGTTCTATCAGTAAATCCGTCTGTCTCTATTCTGAAATAAACAGATTCACCAGTACGGGTCTTATTAATAGGCTGTATTTCTTACGGACGGAAACCAGACTAACTACACCCATGCACTTTCTCTGGAAAAAAAAAAAAAGCGCGACAATTTGGAATTCTTATTTGTTCCTCGCAATTCTCGAATAATGGCATATTCCAAGTTGGAGTCCAATACCGGTAACATGCCTATATTACATAGATTTAGTATTATTATAAATATTCTGTTATTACAGTATATTTTCAGTGTTTAATTAGATAAAATAACAATGATTTTAAATGCCTTTATCAAGTTGAAAGTTTGTGGTCAATAGTTTGGTACGGGATAATTTGACATGTGTTCCTATTTTATAGCTCGAAACACTGTATTATCGCGGTACTTAATGTTTTTATTAAACTTGTTCGCAATAGCTGCTTATTTATAATTTGTAAAGTTTCAATGACTTTCCATCTTTCTGTTCCTATTAAAAATAGTTATTGCAATCCAAGCGCGTAAATGTAAATAAAATAGCATATGGTGGCTGACCCATCTTATCCACTAAGGGGGAACAACTCTATTTTCGCGGTATTGCGTAACTTACGTAGCACACATGTATTATAACATCCTCAAGACCAATGTAATATTGACATAAACAGATGTTTGGATAAGTTAGTGGGGGATGGGCTTCTGTGCACAGGAGTCTGCAGCACCTTAATGTTATTATAAATTATAAAAAAAAATGTTCAGGCGATTCCATGTTTTTAGTAATAAAACTACAGACTCCTGTGATCTGTGTCGTACTGTCTAAATAATGGCGCTGTGAAGCACGATTTTAAGTTGACTAACATCGTAAAGAAAGTCAAATTTTCAGGAATATCTCACACAACTAGCAGCCAATAACAACACTTTTCTGCAAAGTAATGTCATAATATTGTAGACATACTTTACTTATTCTGATGTCTTTATTCTAATGCATTCAAATTCTCACAAAAGAAAGTGACCTGTTTCTATGGCCTACATTTCAGTGACTGGGTGGGACATCATACCACATGTTTGAGGCATGATGTCCCAGTGCTAGACATCACTATAAACTGTCACACTGCAGACATTGTTGCGATATGACTGAAAAATTGTTAAAGTTACGTTAAAAATCTAAATCACACACACACATTTCATTTGGCTGGAATGCGATGGAATCCAGGAATACCAAAATAGTGATTAAATTGAATTATACTTTAATGAAACAAATGAAAATATATTAATATTGAAGAAAGCGTTTAGATTATTTCATTTTGTTCAAGAGTCTTATCATCCTTTTAACTGATTTCACTATTTCCAGCTTCTGGCGCATTCCAGCCAACTAAAATGTAGGCCAACAGAACTTTAAAACATGTCAATTTGCTTGTGTGGGAATTTGAATTTAGTATGAAAAAGATGTCAGAGTAGGTAATGCCTGGCTAAAACTAAATAACTTGAATTTGTATAAAAATGCCAATATGGGTTGCCAAGTGTGTGAGATATTCCTGAAAAATTTACTTGACCTTCTGATAATAAATGACATAACACATTATACAGTACCATTATTTGGTCAGTAAGACCCAGTTGCTCAAAACTTTAATATTAATGTCAAGCTCTTACATGTAGGTCTAGGATTCATGCAGAGGAAAAAAAAAAATGGAAGTTTTGATTAAATGAACACAACTAGCTTGAAATACTCTTGTTTATTGACAACTTACATATGTGTAGTACATTTCACAACTTGTTAAATAATATACATGCATATGAAAAATCCATGAATTTGAATATTATATCATGTTAGAAATTCATGTATTAGTCAAATCCCATCAGAAAACAACTAAAGTGTATATATAAAAACTGTAGTCCTTGTTTCATCAATGTCCCATCGTCAACAAACATGTTTCCTGAAACAATTCATTCCATTATTTATTATTCTAATGGCTGTATAGTTGTTTATATGATACATGTGGATGTACCGAGTCATACCAAAGACTTACAAAAAATGGTACTAACAGCTGCCTTGCTTGGCACTCAGCATTAAGAGGTTTCTGTTAGGACTGGTCAGCCTGGTGTCAGGATAATGTGGCTGAGTGGGACATCATGCTACATGCCTGCTGCATGATGCCCCATTGCTAGACATCACTATACACTGCTGCACTGAAGATATCATAATGATATGACTGGAATATTTTTAAAGCTATGCTAAAAATCCAAATCATACACACACATCTAGAAATTTATTAGAAGGAGTGGGGGGACTAATTAAGAGATAGGAGGAAACAGCCATAGTTAAATATTAACAAAATGCTTCAATATCCATCTTTCTTTCTCTTCCGCTCTGCAAGACCCCTGTTGAAATCAAAATCTTTAAAATATGTTGCCTTTGGTTGTATAAGAATTAACCTGTTTGTTTATTGTTTCTCATATTGTCTCTTTTGGATAATTATGCACCAAAATAATATTTTTTGACTTACATAGCTTGCTTGCAGGGGTCCTGAGTGGCCATGTGGTCTAATGCAATCTCTGTTACGGATCACTGCCATCTCACCTCTGTCTGCATGGGTTCCAGTCTAAGATTTGGTAAATGTGGATATGTGAGAAAGCTTGCCAGTAGTTTCTTGTGGGTTGGTGGTTCTCTCCTGTGATTTCCCGGTTTCTTCCTCCACCATTAATACTGGTAACCATGTGTGCTGAAAAATGGCATTAAGCCCCACAACAACAACAACAACAACATAGCTTGCCAAAGTTTAACTTTCTTAAATTAGCACCACTGACTACCTCAAGGTCCATTAATGCCAAGGCCTACATGTTCATATAAGTAATTTTGGATAAAAATAAATATGTTTACTTTTTATTTTGTTTTTAGATTCATTATTAGATTTATTGTAACCTAGGGATGTAAGATTTTGTAGCACATGATCCAGCAGAGCTAAATTGCAACTAGAAAAGAAATCAAAAGTCCACTCTACTTTTAAATTTTCTATATTTAATTGGTTTGTTTTGTATGCCTGTTCTATATTTAATTTTGAAATGCCACTGAAATGAGGGGTTGTCCAGCATGGCATCTGTTTTTACCATATACATCAGATTCCTATTTAACTTCATTGTTTGGTTCAAAATCCCTTACTGGTATCTATGGTAACACTTTCACAGCTCCTATAATCTGGTATACATCCTAACTTTAAAAATAGATTGCCTTCATTACTGTGATCAGCCAGTATTTGCCAAACTAAATTGTCAATTCAAGATGAACAACACTGTGATTTGGACATTTTGGGCTAGACAGCCTGTATTATAACATTTTGGGCTAGACAGCCTGTATTATAACATTTTGGGCTAGATAGCCTGTATTATAACATTTTGTGCTAGACAGCCTGTATTATAACATTTTGGGCTAGACAGCCCATATTATAACATTTTGTGCTAGATAGCCTGTATTATAACATTTTGTGCTAGACAGCCTGTATTATAACATTTTGGGCTAGACAGCCTATATTATAACACACATTTGTAAAACCTCCTTGATGCAAGGTTCAGACTTCCAAACAATGCTTTTTGTGGGGCCCAGAATGCCAATCAAATTTAGTGCAACAACCAGTTATGTCAAGCCAAAGAAACCAGATTTGTAAAATATACATGTAATGACAAGTGCTACATTATTTCAAGCTCTTTAACTGCTGAATAAAATTGTGCATTGCACTGATTTTTAAAGCTAACATCAAGCAAAGTTATTTTTTGAGGATAATTTAAGGTTTTTTAGGTCAATACCTCAATTTAATGTTTTTCGAGGTCAGCCACCAACCATGTATAATGGACCACTCTGGTGGCATAGTGTTTAGAGCATCCATTTTGGATGCAGAGGTAGTGGGAGACATGCTACATGTCTGCAGCATGATGCCCCAGTGCTAGACATCACTGTAAAATGTCACACTGGAGTCATCATAGAGATATGACTGAGAAGTGGTTAAAAATTACATTCAAATCCAAGTACTAGGCAAAACTGACTAAATTAGATGTGCGAATCAATTTTGGTTTAAAATTTGTTAATTTTTGTATTTTTTTTTTTACCGGGGGGGGGGGCAGTGCTGGGGTCAGCAGTTAAAAACAGGGACAGTTGAAAACCAGAAAAATGTGGGTTTTTTTACTTTGCATGCTTTTCTATTCCTGTACCAAGATATGTAGAATATTAGAGTGCTTTTACAAGCTCCAAGACATGTAGAAGATGAGAGGGATAGACTCCAATCTCCATTATTCCAAGAATCTCCAAGATACTTCATCTTGGTACAAGATAAGCATTGTTAAAGAATAACACTTGCTATTTAAACTATTTTTAGTTTTGAGTGAAGAATCGCTCCCGCCACTGAGGATAAAACATCATGTTGACCTGGTGTCGTTTGAGAGCTACAAGGGTCATTCTTTCAGCAAGATTCTATCAGGTAATACAATACAAGAGTAAATTTAATGAACTGTTATGTATCGGCTTATTCAATTAACACAAAAAAAAAGTGATCACAACAATCTTTGTAAATTAAAAAAAAACTAATTTATTTACCTTGAAAACATGGTGAAAAGGTAAATATATGAAACAAGACTTAGGAATTACGAAGAAGATCCAAATATTTGTTCTAAAGTTGTGAAAACACAATTCCTGTGAATAAACTAAATTAATATTGAATCTCAGTTCTGTTCCATGATGGCAGATGATGTCAGACAAAATGTCCAGAATTTTCACCATGAATCACAATTTGTATTGTTCTATTCCAATTTAGAAATAATTTCAGCAAGTGTCTTTGTTCAATGCCAGTAGTGTAGTTCTCCAGGAAAAATAATTATCATGTAGAAAGTAGACTAAGTATGGCTATCACCACTAACAAAACACATGTCGTTCTGCACAGATGTATGAAATGAACAACTCTTTCCAGTACAGGAATACCTTTCTTAAGGTATTATAAACTCTATAAGATGTTATGATGTGACTCTCAACTTTGGCTGACTATTTCTTACAGGTAACTGAGCATTTAAAGCACTAGTTATTCCATGTACAAGCATGAGAAAATCATGAATATTTCCAAATCTAGCTACATCACAGTATGGTTTTACTAGTAATGATTTTGGCCACATCCAATCATTTACTGACTGTTTATTTGCAACAATAAAACTTTCATGCAAAAATCATGTTTAAGCGAGTCACATTTTTATGTTTTAAATAAACACAATGTTTCTAACAAAATATCATACCCATAATCACCATCTTAATAATAATTAAAATATAAATAAAATAGAAAAATTCAAATCTTAACACATGTAATTTAACTACAGGGTCATAATACTTTTCCCATTAAGAAAGAAGAAAGATTTATGTAATATAAATTTTTCTTTTTCACCAGATGTAAATTATTCATGAGGTACAAAATTTTTTTACGTAAGAACTCTTATGATTTGGTGTATATGAAAGTGACATTTTTATGCAGGGAAAAGTGCATCTGCAATTAAATTGTCTTTTCCTGTTATGTGCCTGATGTCAAGATTGTCCTCTTGCAAAACTAAACTCCATCTCAATATCCTTTGATTTTTATTTTTCATTCTGCTGATGAAAGTAAGGGGGTTGTGATCACTAAACACAAGACACAAAGAAGGAGCTGACCTAACATAAACTTCAAAATGCAGTAATGCTAGCATTAAAGCCAAGCATTCCTTCTCGATTGTTGAGTAGTTCCTTTGGTGTTTATTTAATTTCTTGGAAAATAACACACTGGGTGTTTAACACCATTTTTGTCATCTTGAAGCAAAACAAACTGCTCACCCCAACTTCACTTGCATCTACAGATAGTTTGAATGGTTGACTGAAATCTGGAGCTGTTATAACTGGTGCACTTTTAAATATGGCGAGAGCCTCTTTACATTTTTTAGTCCAAAGAAACTTGTTTCTCTCTCTCAACAAGTTTGTCAGGGGTTGGACAATATCAGAAAAATTAGAATAAAATTTGCAATAGTACCCAGCCATACCCAAATATCGTCTCAGCTGTTTTCAACTGACAGCACAGGAAATTCAGAAATATCCTTTTATCTTAGCATATATAGGTTTAATTTGACCATGTCCCACAATATGTCCTAGAAAAGTAATGCATGCATGGCAGAACTCACTTGTAGATGAATTAATGGTCAAATTTGCATCTGTAAGTCTGTCAAAGAACTTCCGAATTGTGGCTAGATGTTCTTTCCAGTTGTTGTTGTACATGATGACATCATCCATATAGGCATCTGGAGTTAAAATGCTAAAATTTCTTTTGCTATTTCCGTTAGAGGAATTTGACAAAAACCCTTCATAAGGTTGAATTTACTGATGTACTTGGCATTCTCAATGAGTCTGTTTTTGTTACACTGTTGACCTTCCTATAATCCTTACACATTCAGAAAGTTTTATCCAGTTCCTGAACAAGAATGCATGGTGAACTGCAATCACTCTTACTGGGCTCTATAATATCATTTTCCAGTAAATGTTGAATCTCTTTTTTCAAAAAATTCTGTTTGAAAGGATTCATCATGTATGGGTATTATTTCATGTGTTTTGAATCTACTATTTCAACATAATTAAATATTTTGTTTGTCCTTGTAGGCACATCTGGAAACAAGTGCTCATGTTCAGACAATAATTGTTTAAGTTCACTTTTTTCTTGATTTTGTAAATGAGAAAGGTTTTGGTCTAGATTTTCCATAAATTCCGAATTCCGAAGACTGCTTGTTCCAAGATTAATAGAATCCAACCGAATTCCTTCATTCAAATCCTCAGTTGGTGGGATAGGTACAACTAAATTAATTACTTAATTTACTTGGCTATTTCTTTTAAAATAATATTACTCCATTAACTTACTTAGACTTAAGTACTAATATAATAATTTAAGTCATTCACTTTCTTCTTTACTTTGTAAGGGCCGTAAAATCTTAATTGAAGAAAATTCTGAAGAATGAGCAAAAGAAATGGACTCCACAACACAACTCAAAAATTGTCTCTGGTAAAGTTTGGTGAAACCATAGTTTCACTTTTGACTGGAACTGCTGCGTGCCAAACACAAGTGTAACAAGCTGAAACACTCCAGACTTAAAATTTGACATTTGACCAGATTAATCAAATTTGAGAAGGCCAAATTGAGCAAAATTCCTCAAAGGAATTACCTCGGGAAAAACTTGTTGACACACATTATGGTCATAAAATATTGGTTGCTTTACTTGGTCTTTGGAAAGGGAGCAACACAATCTGCCATAATTCTACTGAATGGTCTGTCAAATGCAGGAATTGATTGAAAATGAGCTTTAAGAATCTTTAAATTTGGTTTTCCTACAATTTGGCAAGTATGACAAGATCTATAAAAGTTGCAAACATCACTTTTGATTTTTGGCCATTAAAAGTGAGTTAAGATTTTGTGATGACCAGCCAGAGGAGTTTCATGGGCCAAACTAAGAATTTTCTGTCTGTAAGGTTTCAGAACCACAATCTGATATTTTACTGACCAATCACCACTTGCAGGTACCTTTGGAGGTCTCCATTTTCTCAAAAGAACTCCATTTTTAATAAAGTAACAAACAGTTACTTCATTTGCTTCAGTTTCACTTACAGCCTCTGAAACAAACAGGAGATCTCAGGATCCTTCTCCTGTTCAACTACAAGTGATTGTTGTTCATCACCTTGATCAGAAAAAAGAGAATGAGTATTCAAAAGAGGATCACTCTGATCAATACCTTTTTTCACTGATCCAAATTAGAAGTGAAAGTGACATCAAAAGCCTGACCAATACATGTGTCAGCTAAAGGAACACAGTCCTTATCAAAATCATTCTCAAGAGCTTTCTTTGCCATATCTCTGGTAACAGCACAAGCTGGGAATCAATCAGTAATTTCTTTTTCAATAGGATCAACTTTCTGATCCAAAGCAGGCTTTTCAGTTACAAGTGGATTAACCACAACCTTGTCTCCAGCTAAGTCGTTGCCTAGCAACAAATGAATACCCTCAATGGGTAAGGAATACACTGCACCGACTGTCATATGTTCTGAAACTAAGTCTGATGACAAATGACAGAATAGAATGGAGAGGAACATTAACAAAGCAGCACTGTACAGCCTGAATGAAAATACTTATTAGAACAGGTCTTCTCAGAAGAAGGCAAAATATTGTAAACTAAAAGATTCTGAGAAGCTCCTGAATCCCTCAAAATTTGAATAGGGATAGGGTTGGCCATATCACCCAAGAGTGATATAGAACTCTTTGACATGAATGGTTCAGAATAATCCAAAACACAATCAGACTGAAGTTTTTCAAACCCAACAAATGTATTGTTTTCAATACATGACCATGACCATGACCTCTTCAAAATAAGAGAATTTGGGATAGGTCTATCTTGATTCTTATGCCTATGTTTCAGTTTAAAGCAGTCAGAAATGACATGTCCTTTTTTTTACAGTAGATACATGTAGGTAGAGTCAAGGATTTTGAATCAAGTCTCTCAGAGGCTTGATTTTCAGATTTTGTGCCAAATTGAGTTTTACTGAGAGTCGCATTTGATTGAAACATCTTTCTATCAGTAGACCAGACCTGTTTACCCGACCGTATTTGACCGTATTTGTACGGAATAAAAGCCCATCCGTACGGTCATAGAGTCATTGAACTGAAAATACGATTTGAGGTTGCATTTATTTATTACTTTTTTAAAATTAATTTTTTAAGCCTTTTTTTTCCGTTTCATTGTATCGGTCTCTTTGGTCCGCATCCGTGTCCGCATTTTGTGCCACATTACTTATTTTGACATTCTCAACATCCGATTGTTTAAACAAAGGAAAATGCCGCCGACAAGAAAGTTTCAGCACGAAACTGATGATGAAAATGGAAAGTCTAACACAGAAAGCAGCATTTTCTACCAGTTTATTCTACTCTGTGGCTATGCCTTAAACCATCGTCAAAAGGAGAACATTTTGTGCATTGCATTGTTTGCAACTTAGACTTTTCCTGTGCACATGGTGGAAGGAATGACTGATCATGGCATGTGGAATCGGAAAATCATACAAAATTGAAATCATTAGTGAATGGAAATAGAAACATTTTGTCAATGATGAAAGGAAAGGAAGTCAGTGATCAAAACATACTTCAAAAACAAATAACACGTGCTGAGGCGATTCTATGTGAGTTGATCGCAAATATGAATTTGTCATTGAGTACAGCTAGCTGACAAGTTAACGGAAGCAATGAAAAATAATTTATGAACCTTATTTCCATTCTAGTAAATATTGACAAAGATGATACTAGATTTTATCAGATAAATAAGATTGCCTTCACCTATCTAAATAAAATTATTTTTTTCTAAGTGGATGGGTGGTAACAATGTCTGTCATAATGTTTTATATCAAGTCGTCCTTAACCATGTAAAATAGAGAATTGGCTTTAATTAAAATGTTATGGATATGTGTGAAGCTGAGAAAACAGAATTTCTAGAGAAAGTAACGGAGGTAAACAACAGAATAAATTTGATTATGTTGTATTTTTTTGTGGTTTTTATCACTATAATATGAACAGGATGTTTAAGTCAGTGGTGTTCAATTTCTGCATATTTGTGTCTTGAAACACACAATTAACTGAATACCAGCGTCTTTGTAAACTAGGAGTTATTTACACAATATTGTATAGTCATTATGGTATATTGATAGTATCTACTATTTTTTGCTGAAAATACTGACTGCGGTCTAAAAATACTGACAGGCATTGCTTAAAATACTGACAGGAAAATTTATGGGTAAACAGGTCTGGTAGACAGCTGAGTGATAGATTTGTTACAGTGGGAACTTTATGAGTTAAAGGACACTCAGCAGCAGCAATAGCAGCTATATCCAGGGTTTCAGACTTATTCTATTTGAGATGATTCTTAATGCCACTATGGACAAAGTTCTTGAACTCTTCAGGTAATACTAATTGTACAAGACTTTCAAATCATGTTTGATTTTCTTGACTAAGCACCATCTCTTGAATAACTGTTCTTTTTCTCTAGCGAATTCAACATAAGTTTGCCTTTGTATCTTTCCAATATTTTCTGAACTTTTGCTGATAATCCTCAGGGGCTAATGCATGACCTTTCAAAATGCATTCCTTAAACAAATCGTAATTAGAACTTGGTTCTACTGACAGAGATATATAAATATCTCTGGCCTTGCCATAAAGTACACTCTGCAATAAATTTAGTCCAATACTCTCTTGGCCATTTCAAATTCTCAATTATTTTTTCAGAAAGAATAAAATATTTATCTACTTCCTTTTCATTAAAAGGGGGAACTAACTTGATATTTCCTAAAATGTTAAAATTTGAATTTGCACAAGAAGTGGAATCCTGCCTGTCACTTGCCAGATCCATTTCTTTCATTCTATGTTGAAATTCTTTCTTTCTTTCTCTTCCTGTGCATGCATTTATTTTCTCGTAATTCCATTTGTTTTTTCCCATTCTTTTATTTGCTTTTGTACCTTTTGTAATTCTATTGGCTTTTGTTTTCCCCTTTCTTCTATTTGTATTTATCTTTTTCCCATGTCTTCTATTTGTCTTT
The DNA here is from genome assembly GCA_016746295.1 of Potamilus streckersoni. Classification (NCBI taxonomy): domain Eukaryota; kingdom Metazoa; phylum Mollusca; class Bivalvia; order Unionida; family Unionidae; genus Potamilus; species Potamilus streckersoni. The sequence continues at coordinate 1,124,471 of JAEAOA010002048.1, read as the reverse complement.
CTTTCTCCCTCTTTTCTATCTTCTTCCTCCTTTTTAGAATGTAATCTCATTTGTTCTTTTTGTAATTGTATTTGTTCTTTTTGTAATTGAATTGGTTCTTTATTTTCTCTCTGAAACTCGAGCTTCCTCTACTCTATTTCCATCCTTTTCATTTTAAGTTCCACGTTCTTAGTGTCAAAGTCAGTCTTTATATCATAATGTCAGACAGAGAACAACTCAGATTGCAGTTTCAGATTGATGCAAACAACTATCTGGACAAACATTTAGAAAACTTAGATGAGAGGTTTCATGAACAACCAATGAAAACCCTTAAGGTTTGGAACATTGTGCTGGACCCATCCAAGGTTTCAAGAATTTCTAACAGTCTTGATGAACATAGTGAAAATGAACTACAGGAATTGATCAGTGTTAATGGTGGTGAGGGTGGAGTTACTGATGGTGAAAGAGCACAAGCTGATTTCTACCAACTGAATGTAGTCATAAAATCATTGAACTGCTCAATGACAGAAACCTTTACAACTACTGCAAGAGTACAGAGATGTATTTCTGGATTTTGCAGTCCTAACTGCAATTGTGTTGGTGTCACCAGTGACATCTGTGGTTTGTGAAAGAGGCTTTGGTCTGCAGAGCAAAATCAAGATGAAGGGAAGGTCCAGAATTAAACATGAGACGTCAAAGAAAAGGGACCTAGTTTGGAGGACTACAATCCATAAAACATGAGACGTCAAAGAAAAGGGACATAGTTTGGAGGAATACGATCCATAAAACATGAGACATCAAAGAAAAGGAACCTAGTTTGGAGGAATACAATCCATAAGTCATGAGACTTCAAAGAAAAGGGACATAGTTTGGAGGAATACAATCCATTAAACATTAGACGTCAAAGAAAAGGGACCTAGTTTGGAGAATATGATCCAAAGCCAAGCATCCAAATATATTGAGAAATGCATCATAGACAAAAGTGAACTATATTGTAGTTAAATAATATGATACTTATACCTGATATCAATTTAATACATAATTTTGTAAAGAATAATAAATAATTAGAAAAAAAATAAAACTGACAAAGTATTGTGTCTTGTTTATTCCTGGTATTTTAATGAACATCTAGTCACCTCAACATACTTCTGAGAGGGAAATGTAATTTTGCTGGTGGACTCTTATATTTACCAAATTATGAGTCCTGGACTATTGGTTTTTAAATACTAGTGAGACCTCTGTTGGTTCAAGAAGTTTATTTTCTTTCCTGTCTAAGTCTCAGAAACAACCTGCCATGATCATTCTGACCCTCAGTCAGACTCCAAAGAAACAGAAAGTTAGTAACAATTGTGAGTAGAAGAATACATCTCCTAAAGTTATTAGAAATCTTAAGCATTCAGTTACAAAAAACCATACAAGTGTTTTCCTTATTTAACATAAGAAACCTTGAACATCAGATTTATCCATTAATAAAAGACTATTCCAGCTACACAACTCCAAAGCTAATGACTCTTGAAGTTTTTATTTAGACTCTTTATCTTTAATGGTGTCTAGTGCCAAATGAGCCCCAATGATATAGTTGATGTGGCCTTACACTAAGGTATATTATTGAGAACCCTGATGATACAGTTGATGTAGCCTTACACTGAGAACACTGATCATATAGTTGATGTGGCAATACACTGAGGTATATTATTGAGAACCCCAATGATACAATTGATGTGGCCTTACACTGAGGTATATTATTGAGAACACTGATGATACAGTTGATGTGGCTTTACAATACACTGGGGTTTATTATATCTCTCCCTCAATAACTCATGCATTTCGGGGTCCAGAAACACAGACTGCACTGTAAGCAAGGGTGTGAGTTACCAAGGGACCTCCCAAAAGCCTGCTAGACATCCAGAAAACTGCAGGGTTGGTTTTGGGAGGTGTAAAAGGGATGTTTAATGACCAAATCCACATTTTATAATTGAGTCGAGACAAATTGTTAATAAAGCTCTTTTATGATGAAGTTGTTCATTATTATATATATATATATATATATATATATATATATATATATATATATATATATATATATATATATATATATATATATATAAAGAATACAAATCATATGGCGAATAACAACCCTCTCAAGCGTACTGGATCCACCAAGGGATCACGTCTGTCAGGGATTAATTAAAATAGATGCAATAAACTGACGACGAACAGTACGAAACTAGTTAGTTACTAGTTTCGTACTGTTCGTCGTCAGTTTATTGCATCTATATATATATATATATATATATATATATATATATATATATATATATATATATATATATATATATATATATATATATAACATTTATTTTCAAAATGTCTAACATCTGAAAGCGATAACTTGACTGCAACTAGTTTCAACAACCAATCACGCTACTCAAAAACATTTGTGTCACTGCCTTTTGTTTTGTTGATTAGTCTGGTTCCAGGAGCGATGCATAATAGTATTTCATAAAACTAGGAGTCGGTGAAGCAGGGAACAAGCCTAACTGATGATACACTTCCAAACAAGATTCATTTTTATCAAAAATATGCAATATTTATTTCAGGAGACAATCGTCTACGTTGGAACTCAGTTTTTGTATTTCTCAATTAGAAAAAATAGTAATGCCGTGATTTCACTGCAAAAGTAATAGTGAATCTTCTTATCATGCTTTAGGATATCTCTACATGCAAACTCAAGAATTCTCTGAAACTTTTTTCCCACATTCAAGCCCATATCTGTGAAACAAAGCTCATTATTTTACGAAGTACTCATTTCGCTTGGTTGCCTTGCTATGTTTAATCACATTTATGGTTGAGGAGGTTAATTTAAGGTGGTTTCATTAGATATGTACACAATAAAATGTATCACAGTGTTCAATTGATCAAGTAAAATGGTTTACACAACATACAAGTGGTGCTGCTGGTTCTTAAGAAAATAAAATTTGTATGACTTTTGACTTTTATTTTTAATTCCACCTGCTTTATTTGATTCAAAAGACATAATTACCGTGATAATAGAACAGGTGGCCAGCTTTTTATTTAGTGCAACAATGCAAGAAATGCTTCCGCATGTATGGTATCAAAACACTTGGGCACTTAATTAGGTTCTAAGCGAAACTCTCATGGACATAGCTGTTACAGTAGATTGTCAAATTTTACCATTAAAAAAGGACACATTGCATTTATGCATTTATGATGATTACACTTAAAAGGAACTAAAAGATAGAACTAGAACACAAATTTCAATTGATACAAAATTTGGTATTTATTTATTAAAGTACTGGCTCCACTTGGCATGACATTTTCATTGATCAAAATGCCCTTGAATATTGTTAATTGCAGTTTACAAAGAATGGCATTTGAAAAGAAAATATAACAAATTATATGACTTCATATTAAAAGTTGATATTTCATAATGTTGATTCAATTTCCAGGTCCTATCTACTGGTTTTGGACAATAAAACAAGTGATATATGAAAAGTTTCTGTTTACCAATTTTGAGCGCAATTTTCTTCAAGTTCAAACAAATGGGGTCAGATTTTGGTATTTTCTGGTTTAAAAATTGGGATCCATGCCTGACCCCGAGTTATAAGTGGGTTCGCAAGTTATCAGGGCATGAGTTATCAAGGGAGTGGTGTATTGAGAAACCTGAGGATATTGTTGATATGGCCTTACACTGAAGAATATTATTGAGAAACCTGATATCATTGTTGATGCAGCATTACAGTAGGTTTTATTATAAGGAAATATATAATACAGCCAATATAATATTATACCAAACCATACCAATGTTATATCAGAGACTGTGTTATACAGAGGTATTTAATACAGAGTGACCACTCTATTCCACTACATTATTTCCATTGATCAAGATTATGTTGGTTCTACCATGTAAACGTATGTGCATCCGAGTCATGTCCATCATATCAATATTTTCTCTCTAACTTAAGAAGCATTTCATGTTATTGTAATTTACATGGAAATAACCCCATATTCATTATTCACATCAGAAACCTTGATTGCCATATTGCCTGTTTTTTTTGCATTTTTGAATTGTGCATACACTTAGAATCTGAAGTTTTAAATATTAAATATTAAATATTGCTTCATGGCCATTGCATCAGCCATATTGCCATCATGACATCATGTTGTACACATTTGGTCCAAATGGGATTCCATACTTTGCCTATATCTGCTACAACTGGACTTGTTTTCAGTTTAGTCATGGATTTTGCCCTTGTGCAAGTTACAACACAACCATGGCTTAATTGTAGGAGTTGCAGTTTATTGAGAAGTAAGTGTAAGTATTGATATTTATGGTTGCTGAAAGTGTTACAGCGGTCAACTTCTCAAAAGCCCACCAATTTTATTAAGCCACCGTTCCTAGCACTAAAACAGTTCATTACAGCTTATGCAATTTTTTGAAACCCCACATATAGCTGTGGAGGTGGAGAGAGAACATGAAGAAGATAAAATAAAACCCTACACAGCCTCTCACACTTCCTGGTGAAGTTGCCATGGAGACTAACTGTACACATCAAGCTTTCTCACTGAGTCATGGATGACCACTGTGAAGCGGACATGGTCTTAATAAAATAGGTGTGATTTACTGTGTATTGCTCCAGCAAGCCTGCTATAATGAGTTTCATGAAGAGAGAGAGAGAGAGAGAGAGAGAGAGAGAGAGAGAGAGAGAGAGAGAGAGAGAGAGAGAGAGAGAGAGAGAGAGAGAGAGAGAGAGACAAAAAAGAGAGTGACAGGCTCTCATTTACCTATATGTTATCTTTTTGAGAAACAATTTGTTTTCTAATGCTGAAAAAAATGTGATAATTTATTTTATTATAAACATTTCATAATTGTAATGAAGATAATGCCAAATCAAATTCTGCTAATATTTACACAGTGATCATGACTCCTAATCCATATTGATACTACACGAGTTACTCCCATGTATGAGTTCTCAATAACTTAATATATAATTTTTCTTTGACATCCAATTACAGGATTATAGTGTTACGTGTCTAGACGCGTACAAAAGTAACAAGAAAAAAGTGAAGCCAACAAGCTTTGTAAAAGTTAACACATAATTTATTTCCCTAGGTAAAATTAAGAAAAAGGACTTATGGTTTATGAATCTAATCCAAAATTAATCCAAGAATTAAAAAATATAAGTCCTATCAATAAAAAGTTCAAAGTGACTCACAGTTCGAATCCCAATGAAATTCCAAGATGGAAGGCAATGATGTCAATGATATGTCAACAGTTCTCTGTTGAATCACAAAGAATAATATTATAATTTAGAATTCCTAATAATAATTTTCAATTAATGTCTTTGTCCAAGAATTCTTTAAAGGAGCACTTATATGTATGTTCTTCATAATTCCAAAAAATAGAAAAATTCAACTCAAACTGGTCACAATAAAACACGTTTGAGCTTCAAAGGTTTAACCACAACTGGCTTGATTCCCAGATGAGGTCATGTGATCACCTCTCTACAGAACAACATAAAAACATTACATGTCTAAAATCACATATTCTAGTATAGCCCTAACTAAAATCAATGATTCTTACCCTGGAAATGAATAATAAAAATAAGTTGTTTACTCCAAAAAAGACACAGGTTCTGAATCTAGGTCAGCATAAGATACAAAGTTTCAAACTAGTCTGTTTATCAGATCAAACAGAACAGCATTGAATTTCTTTTAAAACAATCAAATGCAGTAGAAAAAAATTATCATTACAATAACATCTAATAGAATGAAATAAAAATATTAAAAAATAAACTTACAAACAAATAATTTAATTAAATCACAATAGATGGATAATTTAAACTCTAGAAAGTTTAGTTCTTGCAGTTGCTGCATGAACCAAAAAGAAGAAAATAATTCCTAACAGCTAACTGACCATTCTCATGTTGTGAAGAAAAGATGTGTTCATGGACTTAATAATAACTTTATAGGCAGTGACACAACAGATTCTTGTGATTGCAAGTAAGAGAAAGAGAAAATTAAAATGGTCTTGCATCTTTACTTTAATTGGAATTGTACCATATTATGTTTTTTTTTCACAAATGGTCACAAAAAGTCATCCTAGAAGCATGTAGGTTCACACATCCTTTTTTAAGACATGTTTAATCTGCAACTGATTACCTAGCAAGTGATCAACATGGTTTGTTTCCTTTGCCACTGATGTATTCATTTCATGTACAGGCAAATAACTTAAAATAACATCAGTAGCTCTTCTGCAGGTTTGTTTCCTTCGTCATAGAAAGGAAAGCCATATATCACAAAAAGGCTATTTTATTAACATAATAGTTTAAAAGCATATATTGATTGAATCCAAAAAATTACATGTATGTCTTTATCAAAACTTCCTTTCATGTCTAGTAGTAAGCCTTAAATAAACATCAATGATCGCAACATTTTATGCTTGTTCACAATTTCAATTTGCCAATAGGACATCAGTTGCTAAATCAATTATCCTTTTCCTTAGAAACCATGAATTTATTGTGATCATTGATAGTACTAAGAATAATAGAATGTAATGATTTTGATACATTTTTTTAAAAAATAAGTTTTTAAAAATTCAGAATATGACTTTGTGTCCTGTGACTTTTCTGTCATGCATGTCCACCATTTATATGATAATTCAAATTGTGACATTTTGTCCTGTGACTTTCCATCTGTTTACCAAAGTGGACAGTGTTTTTTATTTTACTGCATGAGCATTTTGTTAAATGATACTATTGAACTCACAGGCTGTTTCATTGTTTGATTCTCATAAAAGAAAAATCTGTTATGGAAAGAAGAACTTGTGTACAAATCAAATCAGATAGTGTCAGATTTGCATCTGGTACACAATTTATTGTAAGGAGACTGTTGCAGAATTCAGTATTTCAGCTTATTCATGTCTCTAATTAGTTGACAGTTCTACATTGACAAACCCAGCATCACATATGACATGTTTTACAGTAGCATTGCCAAATACAGCTAAAGCCCTTTTTGATATAGGGGTCAGTGGTCATGGACACTGAAAGAAGAAAATTGGTGTCTTCACAATTCCATTAGTGCTACATCTAGGGGCTTAAACTTTGTTCAAGACCTTTAATAATTTCATATAGTCTTCAAGGCACTGTCTGTTTTAGAATAAATGTTTTACACTCAATCACAACTCTCACAAAATTGGCACATAAATGAAGAATAAAATGATGCCTATTTAAATCCCCTTATTTAGAGTGTGTACCAGATTAGCGATTTCCAGTCAACTATGGGGACATGAACATAGGATGTACTGTTATTCATCTTTGTTGCCCCTACACCTTGGATCACATAGCTCTTGTTATAAGACTGGAATTGTTTCATGTCTCTTTATATTTTCAGAGTTCTCTGTTTGGAGATGATGAGACACTAACAAGGATTACAAGACCACAGAAGATGGTTGAGAGGATTAATAAACTCCAGACACGCTTGGAACTTGATAAGGCCAAGAAACAAAGTCAGAAATTAAGGACCCGAAGCACCCCACTAATTATTTCATGTATGAAAAAGCAGTTCAATCAACACAAGGGAGATGTCACAAGAAAAGACTTCAGCCCACAGTCCCTTGCTTCTTTGGGCTGGAAGAAGTCCCAAGCTGCAGGGGACCACATGACCTTTATGATTCATGGCAAGGCAAGTTTGCAATTATGATCTTTTATTTACAGATATACCTTGTTGTCAGAAGTGACTAACTTTTGTTGCTACAAATTGGAAATAATTGCACCCTTTAGTCAATCCATGAATTTAAATACTAATAAAAATGAAATTTTCACAAAACTGTACAACTTTATATCCATAAATCAGATCTTATTACTAGACTGGTTAATTATCTGCTTTGGACCTATGTGATCCCAGTTTCATTTGTGGGTCTGGTTTGTGCAAATGTTTGGGTCAGCCTTCCACGGTTACAGTGACTTCATTTTGGAAATCCACTTTTCACAACCTCAAAGGCCATTGGCAAGCAAAAGTAAATATATAACATGCAAATGATATATAGAGTTTATTTTATTTAATACATCAGCAACAGCACAGCACCATTTGTTCACCAATGCAGGAGAAACTGGTTTCTAATTTTTTATTTTTTACAACATGGAAAACTTCTATGCTTTCATACAGAGTGCATCACATATGACAGTTAATACACACTTCATTCAGTTGACAGTTAATACACACTTCATTCAGTTGACAGTTAATACACACTTCAGTCAGTATGCTTGTTGCCTGTTAACCATCATGTGCAGTTGTTTCTATGTGTGGATGAGAGAGAATGAAAGACCATATGTTGCTAATGTGACTACTGGTTTATTGATATGTTAATGTATCCATAGATTTAGCTTTACCAGGGATGGTCTGTCATTTGCCATTGGTCTATCCGTTAGCACAAGTTTGCTGTTGCTACATGGAGCTTTGCCATGAAATTTATACATTGATCCCATGGTCTAGTTAGTTGTAAAGTAAATTGGTGCTGCCATTCAATCTAGCTGCCTCAGTGGTCATCTTGAAATTTTTGTTATCACTACTCCTGCAGAAAGAATGGGTTTTAGCTAAAAGGCTTCTTATGATGTATAGTTGGTATTAATTGAAAATGGTGCTAATCTGACCACATCAGCCATCTTGAAAATCTTGTTTTTATCAGCAGCAATATATTATCAATAAACATTTTGTTATTATTATTATTATTATTATTATTATTATTATTATTATTATTTTTATTATTATTATTATTATTATTATTATTATTATTATTATTATTATTATTATTACTTTATTTAAAGAGGGTAACACAATTAGCTAAAAACTAATCTACCTTGAGGCCATCATTTAAAGGAATTGATTCATTTTAGCTGCATCTCTAAAGCCACTGGATATACAGGGTTTGGAAAGAGGAAATAGAGTGGGCTTTCTAATCTCAACTGGAATACTATTCCAGAGCAGAGTTACAGAGTACTGGAAATGTTTTTTAAATAATTCCTTATTTGGTTTGGGAATTTTGTAATGTTTAGTAGACATGGATCGCAGGTGGGGAGTATTTCCAGGTAGCCTATACTGGAATAGTGATTGTAAATATTCAGGAGCAATATTATTGGATGTCCTGTACATTAATTTGGCTTTTTTTCAAACAGATGTGGTCTTTAATAGGTAATATTTTTTAACTTACCAGCTAAATTTTCCATGCTTCTTTCTTGATTAATATTAACTCAAAAGCTCTTTATTGGAGATGTGCCAGTTTTGCTAAGTTTTTATCATTTGAATTACCCCATACTGTATTACAGTAGGGTTGTATGTAACTATTATAAAATAGTTTTCTGTGCCTTTCAGGAAGAAAGTGTTTAATCCTACTGAGAAGCCATAAACTTGAATTGATTTTATTTACTGATATGTTTGATAAGTTCAGTCCATGATAGGTTATTGTCTACTAAAACACCTAGTAGACTATCATGACAGACCATTTGCAATTTTTATCCTTCCATTTCAGACATAGTTAATCACTATAAAGTTTTGTTCCTTTTTTCTGCATTGAGATAAGTAATATTTTAGTTTTACTAGTATTAACCACCATGTCATTGCATGTACACCAGTTGTCCAGTTTGTTTAGGGAATACTGTTGAGAAATTTTGAGTTCATGCTTTGTGTTTTGGATATCTGACAATGTTGTGTCAATTGCATTGAGATCTGTAGATGATACTGAGTCCTTTAGTACAAGTGATAAGTTATTAGTAAAAAAAATAAATAGTAATGGACATAGAATTGAGCCTTGTGGTGCTTCACATATTATTGTTCCAGGTTCAGAAAGAAGTTTATTTATATAAACATGTGTTTTCCCACTTAAGTAGTAATCAAAAGGATTTCATGATCCACCATGTCAAAAGCTTTCCTGAAATCAACAAATACACTCCTATTTTTCTACCTTGGTCAAGTGCTTGGAGCCATTTATCAGTTAGGGAGATCAAGGCAGTCTCACATGAATGTTTCTGTCTAAAGCCTGATTGTTTAGGGTGTAACAGCAAGCGTTTGGTTAAATATGATATGAATGAGTCATGGACCTGTTTTTCAATCAATTTTGACAAGTTTGGTAGTATTGAGATTGGCCCATAGTTATCAGCATCATCCTTAGGACCAATTTTGTGAATAGAAGTTACTTTTTCAGTTTTCCATATTTTGGGGACAGATGTTGTTGCAATACTTAAGTTGATTATGAATGTTATGCTATCTACAATAGCTGATACAGAAGATTTAATGAGTCGTGGACCAATCTCATCAAGTCCTGTAGCTTTCTTAAGTTCACTGAGACATTGCTTTACAAAGTTTTTAGATAATTGTGGGATAGAGAAACATAGCTCCTTAGAGATTTTGCTGCTGCAGAACTTTTTCAGTTAATTAAAGCTGTTTTCAATCACTGGTTCTTTTAACTTTGTGGTAATGTTGGTGAAAAAAATCCTTGAAAACATTTGCAATGTCATTGTCATCAGTGACTATGGTGTCATTCACCAGAAGTGAATGAATTTTATTTGTCTGATCTTTGTGTATTTCTCCAGTGAGTTCATTGAAAACTTTCCAAATGCAGTTTTTGTGACTTTTCTGTTTTCAAGCAATAATTGATAATAATTTTGTTTAGCTTTTTTGATCATCCTTGTTTTTTTATTTCTCCATACTTTATATTATGTATGGTTTCCCAAAGCCTTGAATTGGTCTCGTGTCATAGTGTGAAGGATTTCAGTAGTGCTTTTTCCTTTCGTAAAACTACCATTTGTTTGATGTGAATGCATCCTCCCACATAGTTGTAATTGTCAGAATGATGCAATCCAACAATGTATCTGGCTTAGGTACTGTGTAGAACTGTCATCTTTTTCACAGAGGGCATTCTTTTTGGATGTTAATGATCAATTTATCAGAGAAAATCTGCCTGTAGAATCAATGTGTACCGATATAGTGGTCTTTTGTGTAAAAATGTCAGTATTTTGGAAAATTTCTACCAGGTACCAGTCAATCCTAATGAATGGTTATCTGGGTACCTGATAAAAGGGCAATTGTATTAAATGCAAACCTGAACTGTTTTTTTTTGTAGGTTCATACATGCCAACCCCAAGAGAGGTATATGCATAATTTATTTCTAATATAAGTGGCAAAACATAATTTGAGCATAAAAAGCAATCTATATATTACATGCCATACTTACAGAAAAGTGTATGAAAACATATATATTAATTTTATTTAATGGGCATTTTTTTTTTTTGCTACTTACTTGGATCTGCAGTTAATATTTTTTTCACAAATCAGCTAAATCCATGTGGATTAGTAGTTAACACAAGAGTTTAAATAACACACAATATATAGTTTTAAACTTTATTGTAAATATAAATAATCTTGGGGCATATCCTGTCACAGCACATTGCTCCAGCTGAGCTTTGAATTTTTATAGGAGTACCTCAGGAAGAGAGACTTGGGGAGAGTTTGTAGTTTTGTGAAGTGTCTGACACCTGCATGTGTAGCTGCAAGGGGCTGATATGAGGTATATAGGGACACTGATAACCAAAACTTGATAAGTCTGATCCTGAGATTGCTATGATAACAAACATCAGTGAATAGGCCATACATGCACTGTAGGAAGCTGGGATGAAGTATATGGACATAATAGTTGATATGGGCATAACAGTTTGAGTACATTTAAATTGGGGGTTAAAAGCATGAAACTTGGCAATGGCCGAAATGAAGTGAAGGGAGCCCTGTGACTATGGAATAGTGTGACTGTAATGAAGACCCTCAATTTAAGGAAATGTATGGATAAATAAAGATAATAACGATTGAGAATGCAGTGAGGTTGAAAACATATGAACTAGGTTTCAAACCACATGATAATCCTGATATGCTTAAAGGTATCAATATTATATATATGTATTAGATAACCAGTCCAAATGTCCACTAATAGATGATACAGCTAAAGTGACAGTGTAGCATAGGATATGACAATGAATGACTGGCATCTACAGTTATACAACATCTATGAAGTGTTGCAAAAGTGTATGATGGTATCATAAGTTAGGAATCAGAATAGTGTATTGATCGACACAAGTGTGTACTGGCAAGTGATGCACAAGTTGTGACATGTGCCTCTACACAAAGGAAACTCTCTTGGTGTACACCTGAATAAACCATAAACCCAAGGTTGGATCAGATGATCTGTAATTCCAGGATTAGCAGCACTGGTAGGTACTCCCATGTGGAAGGTGTGTCCAATATAGCAATGTGAATATAATAACCTAACCTGAGCAAAAGAGCCTTTATGGTAACAAAAAAGAAAGTTCAAGTTAAGGAACAGTGAATCACAAAGGTAAGCTCCAGCTGATATCCAAATATTATGGAATTTCCTCATCTCATGGAAAGGACCTACAAGGACATCATAGTTTATATCATAATATGATATCCACACCTTGATGGAAAATGTCATTCTTGGATGCTCTACAATGCAGAATGAATAGGTGTTTATCCATCTGAAATATTATAACACATATACATAGATTTTTTGTTGCAGAAAAAATGGACTTTGTGAATAGCAAATTATCCACACTGCAAGAAAAGCATAAGAAGCCAGCATAGTTTGCAGTAAGAGTTTTGGTGTACTCAGTTATAAAATATATTAAATTATGAGGCACCAAAGAGGATGCCAGTTCAAATGTGACAGTCCATTTGGAAGGAATGGTGTCCAAGGCACATGACACTAAATGTATGTACAGATAGAAGATGGTTAGGGAGAACTCTGAAGTAGTGTATATAACATGATAAAGACTTGTCCTTAATTATATGGTCCTACATACCAACTCCAGCTGCAGAATGTGGCTGCACCATGACCTCCAGCTAGAGCACTTTGCTGCCGCAGACTTGAATACTGCTCCAGACAGGACATGGGACACAACCATGAGTTCCAAAGGATTTAAATGTTGACACCAGCATGAAATGGGTCCGTTTTTTTTTTCTTTTTCTTATTTTAAATTAAAGATGGCAAGGTGAGTATAATATAAATTTGTCTATTGAAAATGTCACCTCTCACATCACATTATCATGAGAAATTTCTCTGCAAGAATCGAAGCATAAGCAAACAGCAAGTTTAGACCCTTTCTTGTCTTGAGTCGCCAGTTCAAGATGGAGACTGTGAGTTCAGTCTACCTCTCCATTTGGTGAGATGAGTAGTATGCCATCAGTCTTGCCCTGACTGACACATATTTTCAGACACCTGTCCACCCTGTGAACATTTTTTCTGTTTTGTTTACTGTGACACATTTTATCAGTTCAGAGTTTTCTTCTTTTGGCTTTTTCCGATATAATGGATTACATTGCTATCCTGTTCTGATCAACATTATTGGCAATGATGGCAGCATACCTGGTTGACATATCCAGAAACATATAAGTTCTATTCTACTTCAGGGCAGGAACAATTGCTATTTATTTTTAATTTGTTTGTTATTTTTTATTTTTAATTTCATTGCATGCTATTGTAATGTAACATTGTATATTGGACATTTCTGTTTGACCCAGATTTTTTTATTTTATTCTGTGCAAACAACTAACACATTGCTAAATTATTCTTTATAAATGGGATTAAAATCAGTATTATTAGTAATAGAAGTAAAATTTTTTATTTGCATCTTAGTCTAGGTTTTGGAATTTCCTAAGTGAATTTTGCATAGTCCATGTTCTGGTTTTATTTTGTAAATATCAGGATTGTTATTTTCTATTAGGTAATGGAGTTTTCTTTTAAAAATGCTCATTGTGAACCGAGGTCAAGTAGAGAACTATTTAATCTTGTAAAAGGATTTTTTCAGTTGTGCTTTTAATACATCACACTTTTCAGTTATATGTTGTGTTCAGTTTTTCATTTTTGGGGTGGAAAATTTATTGCTTCAAATTATTGTATTCAAGTGATTATTTTCTCTGGAAATGAACAAGTCTTCTTTATAGTGAATTCATACCTGGAATTATATTACTCATATTGCTACCACAGACCAGGTTTTGGATATTGGATTTATTCTGGACTTGTATCAAATGTTATTCAGGACATAAAATTATTAGGACTTGTGTTTGTAATTCTTGGATTATTTTTGCAATTTTGCAATTTGCAATACCATAGGTTCTTTTATCTCATTTTCAGTTTGCATTCTAAGGAAATAAGTCATTTGTTAAATTTTACAAAGCTTGTTGCTTTTTACTTTTTTCTGTTACTTATTTTAAGAGCATAAATTCATAACACTCTCTTCTCCCTCTTTTAGGTCACCCAGGCTTTCCAGTGAACTGAAAAAAGTCAGACCTTTGTTCATCCCTGAATTTTGTCCATCTGGACATGGAATTTTTAGCCAGTCATAATTGGGTGACATTTCTCATATTTGTATGATCATAATCATTGAGTCAATTTCCAACAGGACGTGGATTTCAGCAAGATAGAGTTTTATTTCCAACTGGACATGGATTTCAGCAAGATAGAGTTTTATTTCCAACTGGACATGGATTTCAGCAAGATAGAGTTTTATTTCCAACAGGACATGGATTTCAGCAAGATAGAGTTTTATTTCCAACAGGACATGGATTTCAGCAAGATAGAATTTTATTTCCAACAGGACATGGATTTCAGCAAGATAGAGTTTTATTTCCAACAGGACATGGATTTCAGCAAGATAGAGTTTTATTTCTAACAGGACATGGATTTCAGCAAGATAGAGTTTTTGCAACTGCTCATTTTATTCAATGTGGCAACAGATTTTATCCTTCTCAGCCATCATTTTAAGCGGATATTGTGAGTGCAATGGCTTCCCTTTTCAGGTCTCCTCAATCAGACAGTCATGGTCAGGCTCGAGATTATATTATTCCTGTGCTAATGGTGCAGCCCAGGTTGGCTGAACATGGAAATCCTGCTGCAGAAGTCCCAAGGAGAAATGACAGTATGCACTGGCACTAGTGTACTCAGTTCAGGTGCCCACCAGCTATCAATCTTCACTACTGTCAGTGACGTGGGAGCCAGGGAAACAGCCATTAAACATCAATGCCTTTCACTTCTAAAAATATCGTCTCTGAGGTAAAAAAAAAATGGTGCTCACTAGGTCTGACAACTCTGTGGTGGTAACCTATCTCCTCACACAGGGAAGCACCAAATCACCCAACCTGTGTGTTCAGATTTGGCAGTTTCTACATTGATGCTACAATCTCCATATTAAAATACAAATCAGACACATTCCAGGCAGAATCATTGTCTTGGCTGACACTCTATCCAGAATAGGTCAAGTACTTCGCATAGAATGGTCCCTCCATCAGTCAGTCTTCACTTGGACTTGCACACTTTTGGGGGGTGTTTGATGTTTGACCTTTGCAACGAGGTGGAATCGTGAGCTACTGACGTTTGTATCTCCAGATGCAGATCCAAAAGTTTGGGCTATGGATGCACTATCTATCTAGGAAGGGTTGTGGGCATTTGCCTCCCCTCTCACGGTGTTGATACTGAAAATAATCCAGAAGTTACAGGGTCAGAATGGCGAGATGATTCTGACGGCTCCTAGCAAATTGGACAAGTCCCAGGTCACTGATCTACTCATTTTAGCATGGAGATTCTGGCCAACCCAAATCTTCTCCAGCAAGCATGGTCATGAGTGGTCCTTTCTGCCCAGACAGTCCTCTTCTGCTCAGCTCTTTTCAGGACAGCCTTTTATTGTGTAGAGAATCTTACATGGGAGAGTGGCATGTTTTGAAGGATTGGTGCCATACCATCAACAATATTCCTCTGCATTCCTCAATGGTTCAACTGGCCATCTTTTTTTCTCTGGTTTTTTAAGAAGAAAAAGTTGGCCCCAATCTCTATGAAAGGCTAACACCCCATAATATTGGATATGATTTTGGCCATGATATAAACCCATCGGATGTTTTATACATTTTTGTCTCTATCAACCGAAATTTCTCACTCTGTTTCCAAGTGGAACCAATCCTTGGTTTTAATCCATTTGAACCTCTAGCCTACACTTATTTAAAGTCTCTGTAATACAAGTTATGTTTCCTGAAAGCTTCAGTTTCCATATTGGGTAAGCGAGCTGCATGTCCTCTATGTCAACATGAACTCTCTTCAGTTCAGTGGTTCTTTTGACACAACCAGACTTTGTAGCCCAAAATAGGTTACCATCTATTTTAAAGAGTTGTCACTCACTCTCAATCTTTTCCATAGGCATGTCGAGAACAGCAGTCATGCAAAATCCTGTTCTTGCTCTCAAGTACAACTTGAAATGCACAGTGACAAGTCATTGCACACACAACCACCTTTCTGGTGTGAGTTGGAACACAGGATATCACCCTTCAAGCCATTGCTTCATGGCTGAGTTGGGTTTTATGATCAATGTACTCTGATGTCTCACCATATCAGAGTTGATTCCTGAAGATTATTGCTCAGAAGTTTTGAGCCATTGTTGTGTGCCTCATGTTCCAACACAACATTTTGATCCAAGATATAATAGAAGCTGATGGCTGGTATACAGATTCAAAAACCTTCTTGAGCCCTCTTCACAGATGTAGGGTTTGTAAACCTTGCTTCTGGTTAATCTTGTGGTAGCAGCATAGATGTCCACCCAGCCATGCAAGCATCCTCATTATTAACTCACTCAGCTAGCAACACCAGACAGTGCCAAGGGGATGTAATGGGCAAGAGTTATTACCCTTTATTGGAAATTTGGAAAAGACAATTGTCATCTTATAATAGGATTGGATTCACAAGGCAGCAGGCTAATATTCCTAAAGTAATGTAATTGTTTTCTTGAAGAAACACATTTTTCTTTAAAATTTGCTTTCTTTGTGGTAATGTTTTGATTTTGATTACCAGTATTTGAATAATTATCAGGGCTTCTCAATTTTTTACATGCATGCCCTGAGCAGGTGGCTGCACAAAAAGTAATTGACCTGACAGATTTTAGACATGTTTAGCCCATGTTTGGCTCCAAACTATGTGCTTCAGTTCATCATACTTATAATAATATAATTATTATATGGACACATTTCAAGTTTGCAGGTTTAAACATGTTATATGGACTCATTTCAAGTTTGCAGGTTTATCCATGTTATATGGACACATTTCAACTTTGCAGGTTTATCCATGCTATATGGACACATTTCAACTTTGCAGGTTTATCCATGTTATATGAACACATTTCAACTTTGCAAGTTTATCCATGTTATATGGACACATTTCAAGTTTGCAGGTTTATCCATGTTATATGGACACATTTCAATTTTGCAGGTTTATCCATGCTATATGGACACATTTTAACTTTGCAAGTTTATCCATGTTATATGAACACATTTCAACTTTGCAGGTTTATCCATGTTATATGGACACATTCCAAATTTCTAAATTTTGTAGCTTGCAATGAGAACATTTAAAAAAGCATCTGATGAATTAATCAATAATATGGAAATGATAATGTTGGTACTCTACTATCATACCTGTGTAATAGCTGTTACATGTCTAGGCTCATACAAGGTACAAGAAAAGAGTGAATCCAACAGGCTATGTAAAATTTTTAAAAAGTATTATTTTCCTAGAAAAACAAGGTAAAAATGAGAAAAAGGACTTATGGTTTACAAATCAAATCCAAAATTAATCCAAAACTTGAAGAATATAAGTTCTATCAATAAAAAGTCCTAAATGAATCACAGTTCAAATCCCGATGAAATTCAAAATGGAAGGCGATTACATCCTCTATGGTCTGCTTTGTCCTGATGCGTCAACAGTTCTTTATTGAATCACAAAGAATCCTATTCCAGTTTGGAAGCTGAATAATTTTCAATAAATGTCTTTGTCCAAGAATTCTGATGAGCACTAGCATTTTCCAGAAAAAATAAATTAATTCCAAAAAATATAAAATTTAACTCAAACTGGTCACAACAAAAACACTTTGAGCTTTAAAGGTTTAAAGCACAACTGGCAAATCACTGTGGTAACATAAGTTATAAGCCTGACTAAAATGCAAAACAGATTCCCAGATGGGGGTAAAACTTTCATCCCACTGGGAAAACCAAATGTTTGTAACAATAAACAAATGTTATTTGTCACGTACTTTAGGTATGGTCCTGATTTCACTAATTGAATCTTATTCTTAGAATGAATTAGGAAATATTGTTTACACCAAATTCTATTTAATTTCTGAATCAAGGTCACCAATTATATAGTGTTTCAACTGCTAGCTGTTACCAGGTCAAACAGAACTGAATTGAATTTCTATTTTTAAAAAAATCAAATCCAGTGGATAAAATTATCATTGTAATAACATGTAAGGGAATAAAATAAAAATTAAAAAAATTCATAACTAACAAATAATTTAATTACACATACATAACATAGGAAAATGAAAATGTTGGTACACAACTGTCATACCTGTGTAATAGGGAAATGAATATTTTGGTATGCTACAATCATACCTGTGTAATAGGTAAATGAAAATGCTGGCTAACTACTATCATATCTGTATTATAGGAAAATGAAAATGACAGTACACTACTATCATACTTGTGCAATAGCAAAATGAAAATGTCGGTACACTACTATCATATCTGTGTTATAGGAAAATAAAAATGTTGGCACACTACTATCATATCTGTGTAATAATAACATGAAAATGTCAGTACACTACTATCATACCTGTGTTATAATAACATGAAAATGTCAGTACACTACTATCATACCTGTGTTATAATAACATGAAAATGTCGGTACACTACTATCATACCTGTGTTATAGGAAAATGAAAATGTTGGCACACTACTATCATATCTGTATTATAGGAAAATAAAAATGTCGGTACACTACCTTCATATCTGTGTAATAGGGAAATGAAAATGTAGGTACACTACTATCATACTTGTGCAATAGTGAAATGAAAATGTCGGTACACTACTATCATACTTGTGCAATACCGAAATGAAAATGTCGGTACATTACCATCATATCTGTATTATAGGAAAATAAAAATGTCAGTACACTACCTTCATATCTGTGTAATAGGAAAATGAAAATGTCGGTACATTACCATCATACCTGTGTAATAGGAAAATGAAAATGTCAGTACACTGCTATTATATCTGTGTAATAATAACATGAAAATGTCTGTACACTACTATCGTGCTTGTGTTATAGGAAAATGAAAATGTCTGTACACTACTATCGTACCTGTGTTATAGGAAAATGAAAATGTCTGTACACTACTATCGTGCTTGTGTTATAGGAAAATGAAAATGTCTGTAAACTACTATCATACCTGTGTTATAGGAAAATGAAAATGTCTGTACACTACTATCATACCTGTGTTATAGGAAAATGAAAATGTCTATACACTACTATCGTACCTGTGTTATAGGAAAATGAAAATGTCTGTACACTACTATCGTGCTTGTGTTATAGGAAAATGAAAATGTCTGTAAACTACTATCATACCTGTGTTATAGGAAAATGAAAATGTCTGTACACTACTATCATACCTGTGTTATAGGAAAATGAAAATGTCTATACACTACTATCATACCTGTGTTATAGGAAAATGAAAATGTCTGTACACTACTATCATACCTGTGTTATAGGAAAATGAAAATGTCTGTACACTACTATCATACCTGTGTTATAGGAAAATGAAAATGTCTGTACACTACTATCATACCTGAAGGTAGACATAAATTTGTAATTATGCATGTGTTTCTTGCCTCATTGAGGTTTTGAAAGCATATTTGACACCAATGGAGTAGATATCTGTTGATGCCAAACATGTCTTTCCTAAGAG
Organism: Potamilus streckersoni; assembly: GCA_016746295.1. NCBI lineage: Eukaryota > Metazoa > Mollusca > Bivalvia > Unionida > Unionidae > Potamilus > Potamilus streckersoni. Next base: position 1,104,630 of record JAEAOA010002048.1, on the reverse strand, counting down.
GACACAGTCAAAATCTTGTTTAGAACATAAAATGTAGAACAATTGTTGATGGTGGGGACCTTTTTGGTTCATATTAGACTCGAAGCTTATATATATGCTCTTCCTTTGCAATCTAATGAAGAGTCCTTTTTTCTAGAACCCAGCTCTCTTGAAAAATGACGAGACAAGCCTGAAATTTGAAACCTTTGAATTGAATGAAATGCTGCTAAAAGGTTTGGAAGCACAAGGGATCTCTACACCTACCAATATCCAGGTACCTTCCATTGTACAGAGTTTGAAAAGCTAGAGCTCTTTTATACTAGTTCTCATGATGCAGGCTGGGCCCTTGCACCATTTATCACATAAACATTGGCAGTATGTTGATAAAACTTTTTGTTTTCCATATATTATATGCAAACATCAGCTCTGTGCCCTAACTGTTAGGCAGACAACTCCACCAAGTCACAAACACAGGGTTATTCTGTTTGCTTTTTTTTGATCAAGAGAACATTTTATTTAGGTAAATCTTTAGACAGACAAAGCAAAGAATAAATAATGTTTGATTCTTTAATGCTGAGTTATTAAGTCATTGTACTAAGAGGTGGCAGGAAACAGTGCAGTTCAGTTGATGATAGTGACTGACAGTTGGGGCATTGTATCAACCTCTAATACCAGAATGAAGAATGATCACTTTGCAGATTAGGTATGCACAGTGCAAAAGGAAACAAGCTAATAACACTTCTAATAATTATCACCCCCAAGAAGGTTCATGTCAGTATTTACCTTTGTAGAAACTACAGTGTAGAAAGAAAACGCAGATTCCATACCTTTATACTCATAAACTATTGGAAAATATTGCTAGCAAGCAAATCACAGGTATATTTATGTGTATTTTTGAAATTAAAATGATTCTGATTATTTACTACATACTAAATATATATATATATATATATATATATATATATATATATATATATATATATATATATAGGTTTGTTCAAGCAAGGTAACACAAAGAAAGAGTGATGACAACAAGCTTTGTAAATTTTAACAAAAATAATTTATCTTCCTTGAAAACATGGAGAAAAGGTAAATATATGAAACAAGACTTAATATTTATGAAGGAAATCCAAACATTTGTTCTTAAGATATGAAGCCACATATGTCCTGTGAACAGTTCTAAATTTTTACACAGTCTGAATTTCAGTTCCAGTCCAAGATATCTTGGCAGATGACGACGTCAGACAAAGGCTAACACAAAAGGTCCAGTAATTTCACAGTGAAGCACAATTTGTATTGTTCTGTTCCAATTTAGAAGCAATTCCTGAAAATGTCTTTGTCCAAACCGGTAGTGTAGTTTTCCATGGAAAATAATTATTTAGAAAGTAGACAAAGTACAGTTATCTCCACTAATAAAACATATGTTGTTCTACGTAGACATATGAACAGACAACTTCTTTCAGCACAAAAGTAACTTTTTTAAGGTAATAGAATCTATGTGACTCTCTGAGATGTTAAAAACAGTGACTGAACTGCACTGACGGCTACGACTGAACTTTCTTACAGATAACTAAGCATATAGAAGACACTTATACATAATTTCATGTACACATGCATGGACGACACAATCGCAATCCATCTGAACATTAGGACAAGTGTCAGCCAATATACATAGCTACTTCTAAATGTTAACTTGCGATGAATTTACTACCATACAATGCTTTCAGTTACACGAGCCACATTTACAATTTAAGTAAACATGATGTTTCTAACAAAATATTAGAACACCATCGCTTATCATCAAAGTTAGTCAACCTCTCTTGTAGCATAATTGTTAGAGCGTCCGCCATGGATGTGGGAATTTGCAGGTTCGAATCCCAGCCAAGTCTTACTAAATACTTTTAAAAATAGTATTAACAGCTACCTTGCTAGGCACTCAGTATTAAGAGGTTAGTGTTAGGACTGGTTGGCCTGGTGTCAGGATAATGTAACTGGGTGGGACATCATGCTACATGTCCACAGCATGCTGCTTCAGTGCTAGATATCACTATAAACCATCACACTGCAGACATTGTAGCGATATGACTGAAAATTTGTTAAAACTGTGTTAAAAATCTAAATCACACACACACACACACATAATAATAATAATAATAATAATAATAATAATAATAATAATAATAATAATAATAATAATAATAACTATTTAATGATATAATAATGAAAAAAAAATTAAATAAAAAGATTTATACAGAATTCATTCCTTAACACATAATTAACTACAGGGTTGTAACAACATATACTTTCAGAGGATAATAAAATCTACTTTTAATATACATTCTGTCAAATGACTGTTATGTACATCTGTTTTGTTTATTGTATTGGTCATTTGTGAACATGTTTCGCCAGTTAACTTTTGTTCATGTTTTGAAGTTCTAAATAAGTTTTTTTTACTGATATTTAAGTCCAAGGTCTTGCTTTATTTATAAAAATTTAGAATGTTTTAGAAGCAAAATTTTTTAGCCACATCCTATTCATTTTATTGTGTCTTAGATTTGTTATATAAGGTTGTGGCCAATAAAATTATTGATTCTTATTTTAATGTCATTCTGAAATTGTTTACAGTTGTGTTCAATTTTAATTTGAGAAGAATCATTTATTTATATTATTAATTTCAAATACAAACTGACTAAAATACTACTTTGCAATTTTTATGAATTCATTCAAAGACATTCTGGATTATATCCTTTTGATAACTTGAGACTATCAAAACATTAGTTCATTCAAGACTATTGGTACATCAGTACATTCAAGACTTAGAATTATTTTGAATATTCTAGTTCTGTAGTTGTGATCAAACTTTGAAGATTATTTGGGATTTAATTCATAATTCTTTAAGTTCCTTTTAAATTTTCAAATGAGAATAAAATCTAGTTTTAGTATACACCCTATCAAATGAAATTAAAAAAATCTATTTTTGGTATAGATACTTTCAAATCAGAATGAAATCTGTTTGTATTATATACTCTCAAATGTGAATAAAATCTATTTTTTTGTATACATTCTATCAAATGAAATAAAATCTTTTTTTAGTATACATACTCTAAAATGAAATAAAATTTTTTTATTATACATGCTATGAAATGAAAATTTTTTTCAAAAAGTTATCTTGACACATAAAGTACCATATTTTACTGACACATAATGCTCAGTTAATGACATGCAGCGTGTAACTGCCATAATATGACATGTTGTGCTAAAGCATGAGTTTTTGCCCCCAAACCCTGACATGGCAGTTTTAATAAGAAAACCAAATAAATTTAGTAATCTTAAAAAAATACAATTATGATAACCTCCATCTCAATATAAGCCAATACCATCTAGCATGTGCCCTCCATAGAATCAGTTAATGAAGAAATTTGATGAAGAATGTTAGTGGTGATGGACAGACTTGAAAATTCCCATGTGTGCTCATGAGCCCACACTGAGTTCTGTTATTGCCATAGAATCTCAAACCTATACTGTTAGCATTGCATGGTCATCCATAAGGTCAGTGCTAGGTTGGCCTTGCCACATTTCAGATGATAAATGTGGGATGTCATGTTGCTCCTGACACTGTGATAATTACCTTAAGTCAATGTAACTTGTGAAACCATCAGTCTTAGTTACAAAAGCAGGTCTTAAACAAAGAGCTTAGTTGTACAGGGTTATATATTGTTTGGGTTTTCACCAAGCTTGGAACCTGGAGACTTTATATCAATTTGATTTGATATCAATTACACCCACAGCATCTATGTATCTTCCATGCCATGATAATTGGCTTAACTATGTTCATTTTTCCCTTATAGATCTAGATGGGCACATGTTTGATTTGCATGGTGAAACATAAATGATACACCTATAAATTAGAGATCAACCTGACCATTAATAATTACAATAATGACAGTCATACATGGATGTATGAAACCCATTTGCATAGTTAATGTGAGAAAACCTGAAACCTGTGTACAAGACATTATGGAACTGGCCTCAGTGATGTGCTTGGATTATTTACAGGCACAGTAAAAGTACTTGCATGATTATCCTCACACTTTTGCTAAACTATGGATAGTGTTAAAAGTGCTGCTGTAGTTGAGGATTATTGTGCTCTCATGCATTTTAACATGAGCACCAACCATCAAAGATGGTTCCATTTATATTGCGATCAACTGAATCAATGCCTCCAGTAGTTAGTAAAATAATTAATGAGACCATTCAACAGTGATAGATTCAGCAATTGCAAATCTGGCAGTAGGGAGTAGATTTGCATGATATTAAGAACATCAGTAATGTATAAACATGGCTCATTTCAAAGATCCAGCATTTGACATGGGAGTGGCTGTGTTAGTGGATCAAAGCAAGAGACATGTTCAGTATTACTCAAATCCAGACAAATATCTGAGTCAAATTCCTTTCACTTTTCCTTCCAAACTGGAAATGTTTCTCTTCCTAATCAATGACATTTTAAATGTTTGCAAGAACTTATTCCTTCCTCTCTGGTGTCCTAGTAGTTAGACCATCCTCCCTGGATGCTGGAGGTAATGGATCCAACCCCGGCCAAATCATACTTAAGAATTATAAAATTGGTACTGACAGCTGCCTCACTAGATGCTCAGCATTAATTAAGAGGTTAGTGTTAGGATTGGTCGGCCTGGTGTCATGATTATGTGACTGGGTGGGACATCATGCTACATGTCTGCAGCATGCTGCTCCAGTGCTAGACTTCATTAAAAACTGCCACACTTCAAACTTCTTAGTGATATGAGTGAAAAAAATGTTAAAGCTATGTTAAAAATCCAAATCACACATACACACAAAACTTCATTATGTGACTGCTCCAGTGGCCTAGTGATTAGAGCATCTACCGCAAGTGCAGGAGGTCATGGGTTTGATTCCCAGCTGAGTCATACCAATGACTTATAAAAATGGTACTGACAGCTGCCTCGCTTGATGCTTAGCATTAAGAAGTTAGTGTTAGGACTTGTTGGCCTGGTATCAGGATAATGTGACTGGGTTGGACATCATGCTACATGTCTGCAGCAAGATGCTCCAGTGATAGACATCACTATAAACTTCCACACTGCAGACATCATAGCGATATGACTGAAAAATTGTTAATGCTACATTAAAAAACCCACACTCACACATACACACACACACAACACACACACTCCTTCGTTTGGCAGTCAGGCTAATTTTTTTAACTGGTATATGAAATGCTCAGAGTTTAACAGAGTTCACTGATCACATGCTGGACTGGTTAGATCCAGTATATAACTTTCTTGTTAGTCTGATTCGGTCAGATCTCATGTATCTCTGTACAGTAGTTTTCCTTCTAATGCCAGAATGATGTTTTCCCTAAAGTTGGAAATTCAGTTTCATTGGTTGACAGCCAAAATATGTTTAAAAAACTGAATTTGATATCTTTTTGTTCATTCTTTTAATGATTCTTAAAAGGATCATGCATGTAATTTTTAGAGGCTGATGAATACTGTAACTGAAGCTTTTCATTTCATTTGACCAATAAATAATTTTAGTGCCTCTTTTATATTTTTTTAGCCAGCTATGTGACATTTATTTGGAAATGTAACTAGTGTCATAAAAGACTTTTTATGTAAAATTCTTGACTTTTTTCATGATACTTAATCGATTTCCACAAAAAGTTCAAGAATGTGTTTGTCATGGAATAACTTTTGATCATGTTAATTTGTTTCTCCCCCCACAATAGTGTTGTTGTTATTGTTGTTAAAGAGTTTAATGCCATTTTTCAGCACAAGATAGGCTATTCATGGTAGCCAGTATAAATGGTGGAGGAAGAACCCAGGAAAATCCTGGGAAGAACCACTGACCCACGAGAGGCTACTGGCAAACTTTCTTACATACCCACATTGGCCAAGCCTGAGACTCGAACCCATACAGACATAGGTGAGATGGCAGTGATCCATAACAGTGATAACAATAGACCACTCAGCCACCAACTTTAGTGAATATGTGAATTATTAATTACATGGTTTATTAGAATCATGGTATGCAACAGTATTGAGTCTGTAGGACATTTACATGGTGAGGAGGCGCTTGAGCTGATTGAAGGCTAGGTGTCTACCAACTATAGGTTTCTATACAAGAAATTGTACAATAAACATATTCCTTTGATATCTTTACCACATGTACTGACAACTAGGTATACAAGAGACTGCAGTAAACATATTCCTTTGATATCTTTACCACATGTACTGACAACTAGGTATACAAGAGACTGCAGTAAACATATTCCTTTGATGATCTTTACCATATGTACTGACAACTAGGTATACAAGAAATTGTACAATAAACATATTCCTTTGATATCTTTACCATATGTACTGACAACTAGGTATACAAGAGACTGCAGTAAACATATTCCTTTGATGATCTTTACCATATGTACTGACAACTAGGTATACAAGAAATTGTACAATAAACATATTCCTGTGATATCTTTACCACATGTACTGACAACTAGGTATTCAAGAAATTGTACAATAAACATATTCCTTTGATATCTTTACCACATGTACTGACAACTAGGTATACAAGAGACTGCAGTAAACATATTCCTTTGATGATCTTGACTATGTGTACTTAAATTATATTCTTATGATTTATTTTATTTCTGATCTTTAATTATCAGGACATGTGTTTGCAATTCTAGGATTTTTTTTGATTTTATTTGCAATACTGTACATTCTTTGTTTATACTTTCACTTTGTATTTTAGGGAAATATTTGTTGAATTTTACAAAGCTTGTTGCTTTTCACTCTTTTTTTTTTCTTTTCTTTTTCTTATTTTAAGACTATAGAATTGTAAAACTGCTATGCTAAAATACAGTTTGTCAAAAATATTTATTTTTAGCTTATTGCAGATGTCATACAATGGAAAAAACATGTTCTGCAGACGAACAAGATAATGATATCTGCTTATAAAATAACTTTGACTTTTATTGTCTTATATATTGGCAGCTGCCATATTAATCACATTTTTACAAGAATTCTACCACATGCAAGTCTTTCTATTTGTTTGTTCAAGCCTGCTTTTGTTTTACTCCTTTAGAATTTGACAATACCAAAAGTGCTGAATGGAGAGCATATCATTTGTGCAGCTGAGACAGGTAAAGGTTTCATCCTTTTACCATTTCTAAAACCAGTGTGTATGAATGAAATATGTGCCACATTTTTTATGTGGATTAATGATGTGCCACATTGTTTAATTAGATTAATCTGTGTTCATAAATGAAGTATGTGCAACATTTTTTTTAGATTACAATGTGTTCATTAAGTGCCACAAAACTTTCTTATATTGTGTTATGTGCTTTAATTGTATGGCATTACTTTCTTAGACTATACAATATCCATTAATTATAAGGGATCACTTTCTTAAATTGCACTATTTGCATTGATTATATGACACAGTGCATATAACAGCTCAAATAGTCTGTCCATTATTTATGTAGTTAAAGTAATCACATACATACAAAATAAACACAAAATTTACACATGAAGTTATTTGATTCTAATTAGCCAATTGACAAGATTATATATTTATTTACCTTATTATGATGCTATTGTCCATTCTTCAGTCAATCATATTTAGAGTCGATAAGCATAAATATAAAAATTGTTCTGTAATCATACCACAAAAATATCACTAACAAAAATGCACAGAGTAGTTTGAAAAACAAGTTTATGCACTTATTTTCCAGAATTTCCAGTATTTTACATTTCAGCCATATAGAAATTTACCTATTCAGTATTTTACATTTCAGTCCAGTGCTGATATACCTATTCATATAATAAATGCAAATAGTGCAATTTAAGAAAGTAATGCCATATAATTAATGGATATTGTATAGTCTAAGAAAGTAATGCCATACAATTAAAGCACATAACACAGTATAAGAAATTTACTATTTCACTCAAGTAGTGATTTAGCTAAACAATATGTTACATTTCAGTTAAGTAGTGATTTAGCTATACAATATCTTACATTCCAGTCAAGTAGTGATTTAGCTATACAATATCTTACATTCCAGCCAAGTAGTGATTTAGCTATACAATATCATACATTCCAGCCAAGTAGTGATTTAGCTATATACAATGTCTTACATTCCAGTCAAGTAATAATTTAGCTATACAATATTTTACATTCCAGTCAAGTAATAATTTAGCTGTACAATATCTTACATTCCAGTCCAGTAATAATTTAGCTGTACAATATCTTACATTCCAGTCCAGTAATAATTTAGCTGTACAATATCTTACATTCCAGTCAGGTATTGATTTAGCTATTATTATTATTATGACTTTATTTAAGAAGGTAACTCAATTAGCTAAGAACTAATCTATTTATTTTTGCTGCATCTGTGAAGCCATTGTATATACTGGGTTTGGAAAGAGGAAATAGAGTGGGCATTTCTAATCTCAACTGGAATATTATTCTAAAGCAAAGTTCCAGAGTATTGGAAATTTTTTTAAAATAATTCCTTATTTGGTTTAGGAATTTTGTAATGTTTGGTAGACATTGATCGCAGGTGGGGAGTATTTCCAGGTAGCCTATACTTGAATAGTGATTGTAAATATTCAGGAGCATTATTATTGGCTATCCTGTACATTAATTTGGCTTTTCTTAAAAAGATTCGGTCTTTAATAGGTAGTACTTTTAACTTTTTCCTTGCTTTCTTTCTGGATTGATATTAACTCAAAAGCTCTTTTTTGGAGATGTGCCAGCTTTGCTAAGTTTTTATCATTTGAATTACCCCATACTGTATTACTGTAGTCTAAATAGGGTTGTATGTAACTGTTATAAAATAGTTTTCTGTGCATTTCTGGGAGAAAGTGTCTTATCCTACTGAGAAGCCATAAACTTGAATTGACTTTTTCTTACTGATATGTTTGATATGTTCAGTCCATGATAGGTTATTATCTACCAAAACACAAAGTAGACTATCGTGACAGACCATTTGCAACCTTTTATCCTTCCATGTCAGACATAGTTCATCACTATCAAGTTTTGTTCTTTTTGTCCGTGTTGAGATAAGTAATATTTTAGTTTTACCAGTATTAACCACTATGCCATTGCATGTGCATCAGTATTCTAGTTTGTTTAGGGCATTCTGTAAAGAAATTTTGAGTTCTTGTTTTGTGTTTTGGATGTCTGACAATGTTGTGTCATCTGCATAGAGATCTGTAGATGATACTGAGGCCTTTAGTACAAGTGGTAGGTCATTAATAAAAAAAATAAATGGTAATGGACCCAGAATTGAGCCTTGTGGTACTCCACATCTAATTGTTTCAGGTTCAGACAGAACATTATTAATATAAACATGTTGTGTTCTCTCACTTAAGTATGAAGTAAACCATGTAACTGTGATTTAATTACATTGGTAGATTTTCATTTTCAGTTTCTTTAAAAAGATTTCATGATCTACCATGTCAAAAGCTTTCCTGAAATCTACAAATACAGAACCTATTATTCTACCTTGATCAAGTGCTTGAAGTCATTTATCAGTTAGGGAGATTAAGGCAGTCTCACATGAGTGTTTCTGTCTAAAGCCTGATTGATTAGGGTATAACAGAAAGTGTTTGGTTAAATAAGATATGAATGAATCATGGACATGCTTTTCAATCAATTTTGACAAGTTTGGTAGTATTAAGATTCGCCGGTAGTTATCAGCATCATCCTTAGGGCCAGATTTGTGAATATGAGTTACTTTTGCAGTTTTCCATATTTTGGGAACAGATGAGGATGCAATACTTAAATTGATTATGAATGTTAAGCTATCTACAATAGCAGAGGCAGAAGATTTAATGAGTCGTGGACCAATCTGATCAAGTCCTTTTGCTTTCTTAGTATTAAGTTCACTGAGATATTTCTTAACAAAGTTTTTTGAGACTGGTGAGATGGAGAAACATACCTCCTTAGAGATTTTGCTGCTGCAGAACTTTTTCAGTTCACTAAAGTTGTTTTCACTCACTGGTTCTTTTAACTTTGTGGTAATGTTGATGAAAAAATAATTGAAAACATTTGCAATGTCATTGTCATCAGTGACTATGGTGTCATTTACCAGAAGTGAGTGGATTTTATTTATCTGATCTTTGTGTGTTCCTCCAGTGATTTCATTGAAGACTTTCCAAATGCAGTTTTTGTCGCTCTTTTTGTTTTCAAGCAATGATTGATAATAATTTTGTTTAGCTTTTTTGATCATATTTGTTATTTTGTTTCTCCATACTTTATATTGTGCATGGTTTCCCATAGCCTTAAATTGGTCTCTTGTTTTCAGAGCATCAAGGATTTCAGTTGTAAGCCAATTAGGTTGGATTTCATTCTTTACTCAATGTACTTTCAGTGGTGCATGCTTAGAGACTACATCCATAAATAAGTCAGTCCACACCCTCAGAGCTTCATCTATGTCATCCAAATTTTGGATCATCTTCCATGGAGCTTTATATAGGTCTTTGAGAGATTGTTCTTCATTAAAAATTTTTAATGATCTGTAAGTGATAGTTTTGTGTGTATTTTTCTTATTTCTCTTGCATTTAACCTTCCTTGTCAAAAAAGTAGGATAGTGGTCACTAAGACCAACTTTTGGTATGTTAACACAAGTTACATTGTCTGGTAGGTTGGTATAAATGTGATCAATAAGAGTGCTTGATGTTTCTGTTACCCTAGTGGGGTCATTTACCATCTGTACTAGGCCTAATGATTCAATAAATTCTGTCCAGTTCTTCCTTATTTGAGTATTGAGAAGGTCCTTATTTATATCACCAAGTATATATGTTTCTTTATCCTGTGCAAGAACATTTTCAATTTGTTTCAAAAAGTTGATCATTTCAAATTGCTTTGGAGGAAGGTGGCCTATAAATGAAACCAACTAGAAACGATTTTGCATTATTTTGATAAATTTCCACCCATATACTCTCAATTTCTTGTGACTCCAAGTCAATTGCCTTTCTGCATTTACCTCTTCCCTAATGTATACAACAAGACCCCCCCCTGCTGTCTCTCTGTCCCTGCTGTCCCTGCATAATGGTTTATTGTAGCCTGGACAATGAAAGCTATGCAATATCTTACATTCCAGTCAAGTAATAATTTAGCTGTACAATATCTTACATTCCAGTCAAGTAATAATTTAGCTGTACAATATCTTACATTCCAGTCAAGTAATAATTTAGCTGTACAATATCTTACATTCCAGTCAAGTAATAATTTAGCTGTACAATATCTTACATTCCAGTCTAGTAATAATTTAGCTGTACAATATCTTACATTCCAGTCAAGTAATAATTTAGCTGTACAATATCTTACATTCCAGTCAAGTAATAATTTAGCTGTACAATATCTTACATTCCAGTCTAGTAATAATTTAGCTATACAATATCTTACATTCCAGTCAGGTAGTGATTTAGCTATACAGTATTTGACATTTCTTAAGATTAAGCTTTTCATTATTTTGTACTTCAATCAAGTACCTATTCAGCTTATTTTTTTAAGATCAGCACAATGAACTCAGATGTTATAATTGTTAATTTCATGCATATATTTATTATTCAAAGAATTCTTGTTTGTCAGTCTATTTTCATGCTTGTTTGAGATTACTGAACTTTGATACTATACATTTCTAATTCAGGAAGTGGAAAGACCTTGGCCTATATGCTACCAATACTAGAACTTCTTCACAGATATAAACAATCGACAGGAGATTCAGAGGTCCCAAATGCACCTAGGACTATCATTATGGCTCCGTCCAGGGAACTAGTGGATCAGATTTCTGTAATTCTTTTTTGTCATGCAACATTCATATTGATCAACAATCTTAAGCTCACATTGTTAATTTAATCTGACACTTTACTTTGTAAAATATTTATTGTCAAGACTTTACTTTTCTTAAACCTGTTCCTATCTCTATACATCATAATGCAATATTTCCAGTAATAGATGTTACTGCAGATTTTGAAATTTTATTCTAAATGTACAAATTCATTCATCAGAGTGGTCAGAATTTTGTTTAAGATTTGGAGTTGAGTAATGCTTTGGAAAGGTCTGAAATTTGTTGTAGAACCATGGAAAGTGCCAAATGCTGCAAGTATCTTACGTCAGATAATCAACTAATTTTACATTTTGAGAATTCATCAATTTTTGGGGGTTTTCTATCAGTAACATTTTCATTTGCACTTGAATTCATAAATTGTGAAATGATATAGAGTTAAATTTACAGATGGATGATGTTTACTTTAATATTTAAATTCATGCTTTATGGCAACCCTGAAATCCATAAAATTCATACCTTGCTAATAAATTTGAATTCTCCATATTTTATAACTAATGATTACTCCCTTTGACATCAAACATTTCTTGGAATTCATTATCTTGGTCATTGGCATTTGGCACATTTATTGATTTGATCATGTCAGCCTTTTATGTTTCCATTTCAAATATTACAAAGTTCCAAACTAAAACTTGACTAATTTATCAGCAGTTGCTATCTTAATGCTAATGATCAAAACAGCCATCCATGGTGATAAAATTATGACATTGGGAATCATTTCAATAACAATAGAATATCTAGTTATTGAAAATTTAGCTGAGTCAAAAGACAAGAGAAATAACTGTGCAAGTAAATAGTATTCCTTGTGATTAGCAAATTATTGGTTTTATTATGCAGAGGAAATTTGAGCTAACTGTTTATCACAAGGCAGTGATACACTCAGTCTAGTGCTCTATCACCTGATCTACTCTGGTTCCCCTACCCTAACATGTTCTCTTGCAATATTTGTTACAAGCTTGCAGTGGCTCCCCCATCTACATTTTGAATATTAATATTTGTTACAAGATTGCAGACAGTGGACATGATTGGGTTATTGGATGTGAGCAAGTTATATCATGCTTCATATTTTAATCCCTAATTGAATGATAACAGTGTAAAAAAAGCCCTCCAGGAAATACTCCAGGATAATGTGGAGTTACAATACACAAAGCACGAAGACTGTATACATCAATAATATGAGTAAGTCATGTCATATTTGTCCATGCAATAGTTGTGATATGCTATAACAGGTATGCAAAGAAGAGGTAGTTTATGGATAAATAAGGGGAAAAAATGGTGTGGAACTTTTATGCACATATTCTTTGTATGCCAACAAGTTATATGCAGTTAAGTATGTTGCATTATATTTGAAAATGTTTATCATGTGAATTAAATAAACACTGTTGCTTTTCTGCTTTATTTACTCAGGGTGTTGCCAGCAGATTAGCTGAACACATGCCATTTAAACTGAGATCACTCTGTGGAGCCAGAGGAACTAAGGCAAGTTACTCAAAGATTGACACCTTTGTCACATTTTGGGCAAAAAATGATCAGATCCATAATTTATACACCTTTTCAAGCCCAAATCAGTCACATTATACATAACAAAACAACATACTAGTTAACTGTTAGGACTGTCAACTGTAACTAATAAATATTTTGTGGATTCTATCAGTGAGTGATTCAGCAATTACTGAATGGCATTTTAGGGATGTACAGACTGTATTGAATGGCCAATCCACTGGCAAGTGTCAGTTCCTGTCGTAAAGTAGATAAGTTGCAAGTGATGAAAGAAAAAAAATTCTTGATTGTGCCAGACCTGTAGAAATAATGAAGAGTAGGATATACATTTTAGGGCCTTCCATTAGATCTAATGTAAGAGGATGAGTTGACAAAGTAGGTGGGGGATTTGGGGATAGCTCCCCCAATGGGGACACAAATGGGGCTGAAAGTTTGGAAAAACCACAATACTGAATAGAAGACTGGTTGATGGGCCTACCTATTCATCTTGTGGGTCCAGTCCAGAGCAAAGCCTTGGTCGGGGATTGGAGGTGTGTAATTTTGGCACAATATTTTGGCATGAATATTGTAACTGCATACATCAGAAATGTGCTAACACTATCAAGGAAACATGTACCCATAATGGATAACCTCAAAAATATGATCAGATATTCTGAACTTTTGTCAAGTAAATTAAATATTGATAAATTTATGGTGCTTGGTGTTTTCTTTTTATTCTGAACAAATCTGTTTGGATCAAACTGGTTATTCCATTCTTTTCTAAATGTTTGTGCATCCAGTGTTCACCCCTTGAAATTCCATAAACATATATAAATTGTATAAAGCTGTTGAAATAGACAACTCATTTTTCTTCATAAAGGACTAGCAGTGGTGAGAAGTAGTCTGTTACACTTTGAAGTTTCAACTCAGAGGAGTGTGCTTTTCTTTTAGCCTTTTATACATTATAACTATACTGAATTGGAGAAAAAATAAATACTTTTCTTATGTATTAATTTAACAAGGGCAAAATTCAAATCATTGACACCAATAACTACCAGACCAAACTATTTTTAAAAAAATCTTTCTGTGAAGCAAAGGGGGTGGGGAATAGAGAAAAGAAGGGTTTATTGAGATAGTTATTGAATCAGCCGAGTTATCTCACTCAAATAATTCAGCAGTGGAATATAATGACTGAGTTGTTCTGTAGGCAGTGAAGTATGAACTTGTGATTTAGCAGTACACATCTGAGTATCCTCAAGTGAACTGAATACTGCATGAAAACTAATGTTAGCTCACTCAAATCATAAGTTTTCAATTTAGCATCCCTGATCACTGATTTTTTTCCATTATCCAATTAAATTAACCCTCTCTCCTCCTCACAAAAAACCCTCAATGGATTTTATGATTTGGAATATCAACCTCAGGGGTTATACTGAAGACGAATCTTTCCTCATATGACTAGGATCTTCCAATCAAGAAATCCTACAAGGTTTTTTTGTTGTTAAAGTAGCTTTGCACAAAGTGAAAGTAGCTGGGTAAATCACCCAGCTCCTGGCTTATAAGGAAAACCTTGATCATTGTGGTATGACCACCTCTTCACTTGCATAGAAGCTTTCAAAGCAGAATAAGGGCTTAGAATGCAATGTATGGCATGTAACTGAACTGTCATAGGAAAAGCAGTGTGTATTACTGACAAAGAGATAAATGGTTGAATTGAAGTAATCTTGAATAGTGAATTCACCACATCTCAGAAAGCTTATTGGGATGAATAGGCTGACACAGTTTGGCATTCCAATCTTGTTTTTAATTTGGATATTGTATATAATAGACTAGTACAGTTTGGCATTCCAATCTTGTTTTTAATTTGGATATTGTATATAATAGACTAGTACAGTTTGGCATTCCAATCTTGTTTTTAACTTGGATATTGTATATAATAGACTAGTACAGTTTGGCATTCCAATCTTGTTTTTAATTTGGATATGGTATATAATAGACTAGTACAGTTTGACATTCTAACCTTGTGTTTTTAATTTGGATATTGTATATAATAGACTAGTACAGTTTGGCATTCCAATCTTGTTTTTAATTTGGATATTGTATATAATAGACTAGTACAGTTTGGCATTCCAATCTTGTGCTTTTAATTTGGATTTTGTATATAATAGACTAGTACTGTTTTGGCATTCTAACCTTGTGTTTTTAATTTGGATTTTGTATATAATAGACTAGTACAGTTTGACATTCTAACCTTGTGTTTTTAATTTGGATATTGTATGTAATAGACTAGTACAGTTTGGCATTCCAATCTTGTTTTTAATTTGGATATTGTATATAATAGACTAGTACAGTTTGACATTCTAACCTTGTGTTTTTAATTTGGATATTGTATATAATAGACTGGTACAGTTTGACATTCTAACCTTGTGCTTTTAATTTGGATATTGTATATAATAGACTAGTACAGTTTGCCATTCTAACCTTGTGTTTTTAATTTGGATTTTGTATATAATAGACTAGTACAGTTTGGCATTCCAATCTTGTTTTTAATTTGGAAATTGTATATAATAGACTAGTACAGTTTGACATTCTAACCTTGTGCTTTTAATTTGGATATTGTATATAATAGACTAGTACAGTTTGACATTCTAACCTTGTGTTTTTAATTTGGATTTTGTATATAATAGACTAGTTCAGTTTGGCATTCCAATCTTGTTTTTAATTTTGAAATTGTATATAATAGACTAGTACAGTATGGTATTCTAATCTTGTGTTTTTAATTTGGATATTGTATATAATAGACTAGTACAGTTTGACATTCTAACCTTGTGTTTTTAATTTGGATATTGTATATAATAGACTAGTACAGTTTGACATTCTAACCTTGTGTTTTTAATTTGGATATTGTATATAATAGACTAAGACAGTTTGACATTCTAACCTTGTGTTTTTATTTGGATATTGTATATAATAGACTAGTACAGTTTGGCATTCTAACCTTGTGTTTTAATTTGGATATTGTATATTATAGACTAGTACAGTTTGACATTCTAACCTTGTGTTTTTAATTTGGATATTTTATGTAATAGACTAGTACAGTTTGACATTCCAACCTTGTGTTTTTAATTTGGATATTGTATGTAATAGACTAGTACAGTTTGACATTCTAACTTTGTGCTTTTAATTTGGATATTGTATATAATACACTAGTACAGTTTGGCATTCTAACCTTGTGTTTTTAATTTGGATATTATATGTAATAGACTAGTACAGTTTGGCATTCCAATCTTGTTTTTAATTTGGATATGGTATATAATAGACTAGTACAGTTTGACATTCTAACCTTGTGTTTTTAATTTGGATATTGTATATAATAGACTAGTACTGTTTTGGCATTCTAACCTTGTGTTTTTAATTTGGATTTTGTATATAATAGACTAGTACAGTTTGACATTCTAACCTTGTGTTTTTAATTTGGATATTGTATGTAATAGACTAGTACAGTTTGGCATTCCAATCTTGTTTTTAATTTGGATATTGTATATAATAGACTAGTACAGTTTGACATTCTAACCTTGTGTTTTTAATTTGGATATTGTATATAATAGACTAGTACAGTTTGACATTCTAACCTTGTGCTTTTAATTTGGATATTGTATATAATAGACTAGTACAGTTTGCCATTCTAACCTTCTGTTTTTAATTTGGATTTTGTATATAATAGACTAGTACAGTTTGGCATTCCAATCTTGTTTTTAATTTGGAAATTGTATATAATAGACTAGTACAGTTTGACATTCTAACCTTGTGTTTTTAATTTGGATATTGTATGTAATAGACTAGTACAGTTTGGCATTCCAACCTTGTTGGGGGAGGGAGAACAATTATGACAAGATGGAGCAGATTATTTCTGTCCATGGTGAATGGTGATTTTACACCAGCTTGCATATATTTGAACCTAATGCCACTCAGGCAATATTTTTTGTAGAATGCTTCAAGTTGTGGACTCAGTTGCAATGTGTCCTGAAGTAAATTAATATGTTCTCTCTAATAACGGGCAAAATGTGCATGTTTAATGTGAAGCATGAAAGTCCTGAAAGTATTGTATGATTGTTGTAGGCATTATGTGCAGATTGGCTTTAACCCTGGTTCTGTCCAATTCCATAAGTCTTAAGATGGTGGGGAAAGTTGCAGGGTTGGTGATCTGCATCTGGAGCCATGAAATTTCAGAAATTGATGGCGGGAGAAAGCATCAGCTTCATTGTTGATAACTCCAGCAATATGTTTGGCAGAGAAAAAAAAGTCACAGGAAGTTGATTACCATGACTGTTTATGCATTAACTTCATTACATGCAAACATTTTCATCTTTCCTTCAGAAATATATTTGCTGTGGCCATATTGTCTCATATAAATAATATATGTTTGCCTGCTAATTCAGTGCCCCAGATAATAGAAGCAACAATGATGGGATACTTCTCCCTGAATGCCATATCATTCTCCTCTCTAAATGCATTTAAAGAGAATCAAACCATGCAGCTGCAAGTTTTGTAGTAAAACCCCAACCCCACTGTGGATGAAGCATCTATGCATAATTCTATTTTGACCGATGTTGTGCACTAATTATCATGAAACATAGAAACACCATTACTCATAGCCACAACTTGGTGCCACATGTATAGTTACTTTCACTAACCTGCAGCCAAGTGTATGACCTGATAGTTGTCTGAGTTTATTATATAGTCTTATCAGGTAAGACGTGAATGCACACCCAGGTAGAATAATACAAGTAGCATATTTGGGTGGCCTAGTAACTTGAGGAGCTCTTACTTGCAGACACTTTTTCAAGAAAATGTTTAATGTAGTTTACAGTTTTTTAAACTTTTTCTTGCAGCAAACATGATTGCATTTGTTCAGAGACTTGAATTATTTTCAAATATTCTATAACTGTACAAGGACTGAACTTGCAGTAGCTGTGGGAATCTTCAGTCTTTTGAAAATTCAGCAAGGCCATGTTTTTCTCACTACATGCAGGAGGAAGTATTGTAAGAAAGTCAACAACATGACAGCTATATCATACTTATGGTTGGCCATCCAACAAATCTGTTGAGAAGTATCAAACACCTTTGGACTTGAACATGATCCAGCTGGGAGTTGAATGGAAAGATAATAACTCCCTCATATAAAAGTAGTGCCATTGTGAAGACACAATCTGAAAGAAAGCATCCAAGATATCAGCTTTACATAGGATAACACCATAACTCTCAATAATGTTGATGGCATTCTTAACATAGTTTAGAGAGCATTTATCCTTGTCAATAAGTTGATTTTTTAAGCATTTATCCTTGTCATTAAGTTGATTTTTTAATGTGTATGGTTGCCGTGTGGAGATGAAAGTCAATAGTAAATCTTTTCTGTTTTGTATAATTACAATTTTTTCTGTAGTTTGGATATGGTGGAGAATGGAAAGAGCCAGGCATGTAACCAATGACACATTTCATTGCCAATAACTGATCTGCAACAGTTGGTTGTTAGAACAGAAAGCAAATTTTTGTATTCTTTTTTAGGCATGTGACTTTATTCACCAGGTATCAAGAGCATGTTTTAGACTGGAAGACAAATAGGGAACAAAGTTCTGATCAGGATGATTATTGATATTTCAAGTACTTGTGTTGGAATGGTTTTCATTGATCAACACTAATTGCATGTATTCTTTTCCATCTTGTATCTGCCTTGGAAGGCCATACTTATCAATATCCATTTGTTGCTCATCTTCCCAATTGGCAAAGCAGTGCACAGTTTTTGTGGGCAAAAGTCTGTGATATGAGCAGCAAATGTTACATGTGGTTGTTGTTCAGCCTCCAATTTAGAGCTAAATAGCCACCTGGTAATGCAGAGCTTAGTTGACTTTGTAGTCACACATGGCAATAGCTGCATGACTAAATATACAAAAAGAGTACCAAGATTGACATTCTTACTATTAAGTTTCTGTTGGCTTTCATATTTTCGGTAAAACTCGTAGATGAGAAATAGAATGCAGCTCCTACTTGGCATATGCTTGGTTGTGATTGAGTTGGGTAGTTCCTTCCATGTCTTGGTGAATGCTCAGTTTTCCATTTGGTCTCCCAAGGACCAAGAATGATTTTGTGATTTTCAATCAACCATTGACAAAGGCAATCTAGTATTATGTTTATTACATGTTACAGTCATATTTTGAATTAAGATAATAATTTTTTATTTTTTTTAGTAGTTGTGCAGTTAAGTATTCTTACCTTGTGCTCCAACAAGATATTGATGGTGCTACACACACTGTCTTTGGTTTGGCTTTTTTAAGTAGCAAGTGTTGATTATCTGTCTACAGTTCAATACATTTGGGTTGTTATTTTTAGAAATTGTTTGTAGTTTTTGTCTTCCAGAGTTGAACAATAGTGTGTAGCAAGTGCAAGAGGTTTAAGTTTCCTGAAGACATGCATGAGATGTGTTTAGCATTCATTCAGTGTATTTCCACTTTGAGGTATAGTGATGGTACCTTGTGATCAGAGAGAGTTTGGTCCATCGTGCTGTAAAAATGCCTTAAGAGCAGAGTGAGATATGAAAAGCATCTGATGGATAATCCTAAGACCTTCTGTACATGTCCTGTTAGCTCTGTGGTTCCTCTTTGACAGTCAACTTGATCAATGAATTAAGATTTGACTTAAATAGTATCATTCCTGCATAAGTTTTGCAACAATTAGTGGCTCATTGCAGGAAATCCTTGAGAACAATCGCAAGTGAACATATTGATCTGCATGGAGTCCAATTCATATTTTTGAGGAGCACACTTGCTACCCATCTTCAACACAATCACTGGTGATTAGAAGAGTTGCATCTTCATATAAACATGATAGAAAGGAAGACCACATTAAATGCTTTTTCATTTCAGGAAGGACGAGTTCTATAGGAATAGAGTTGTCTGAGTGGTCTTTAATCAAATTTGTGTACTGTGGGGATATCTTTTTGTGATGAAATGGAATAACAAACCATCTGGCTTTGTCTCCCTAGTTCTGGACCTTGGAGCCAGGGTCATGGATGCATTTAGAGTCAGTTGGGAGGGATTTTGAGGATTTGTTTTCTTCCCCCACTTTTCTGGTACCAAGGTTAGTACAGAAAATGAGAGGAAATTATACAAAGAAGTTCTGATAGTTCCCCTCAAATGGAACAAATCCTCGGTGACTGACACCCACCCTCACTCAACTGCACATCCTCAAACAGCCCCCATTTTTTCATCTATGTCAGGACAGGCTTCTCCTTCACATCTGGCTCTCATCAAGAGAGCCTTACATTGAAATGAATTTTTACCTTCAGTCATTGAGAGAATCTCATGAGAGAAAAAGCCCTCCACTTTATAGGCTTATGAATCTGGTACAGGATTAACAGCATCATGTCTTTGAGAGCCTTAATCTCACAATTGGCAAACTTTTTCTCTTGACTTTTTGAGGTGAAGTAGTTCATACTACTATAAAAGTCTCTCACTTTATGTTCTATGATAAATTAAGGCATCATGTTAGAGGACGATTTAAGCTATGATAAGGACTTGTTAGACTTGCTGGCTAGTTTGACATGAATATTCCCAGATCACTTACCTTATGTCCTTAGTGGAATCTTTCAAAGGTTTTGACTTGGCTTTACTTGGATAAGTTCAAACCTTTAACTAAAACCTTGCCAAAGCTGCTGCCCTGTAAAACAACTTGTCTTGTATATCCAATTTAAGGTATGCAGAGCAAGTTGTATGCCTGTCAGTGGACCCAAATTATCTCCATGGTCCTAATAATGCAACCATGTTTTATGGCTAACAATTGGTTGCCAACAGTGGGTGACCAAAAATTGGTCAACCACTTCCTCTGCTTGACTGAAAAGGCTAGAGAGAGGCAAAGAAGAGTTGTGAGTCCCATATCTCATTCTATCAGTGATGGCTGGTAAGGAGGATATAGTACCTCAAGCCCTGATATAGCCAGAGTGGGTGATGATACCTCAAGCTCTGATATCATAGCCAGAGTGGGTGATACCTCAAGCCCTGATATCATAGCCAGAGTTGGTGATACCTCAAGCCATGATATCATAGCCAGAGTGGGTGATACCTCAAGCCCTGATATCATAGCCAGAGTTGGTGATACCTCAAGCCATGATATCATGGCCAAAATGGGTGATACATGCAGAATATTCAGAGGTTAGATAAGACCAGATAATTCTCTTGAAACTTTCAGCTGATGTGTTTTGAGCAATCTCTAAGATTTTCATTAGAATGCAACATATTGAGCCAAGACTTTATAGAAGCCATTGACTGCTATGCATTGTCAGCCTCCTCATGTTCTTATATCCAGGGTTTTGCTTCACAGAGAAAGAAATGAAACTGGTGGGTCCACTGGGTGCAGCTTTTTAAATCAGCTGACATCAACAGTCTTTTCACGGATGTGGGGTTAGTGCTTTTGTTGGATTTACCAAGATTTTTTTCTCAGCTGATTTACATGACTTCTGGTTAAGCTTCCTATGGAGAGCATTCATCCTTATATAGGGACTCCATTCTTGTTCCCTCCGAGGTACCCATGGTAGAGGTTGAATGCTCATGCATTTTCTACACCTATTAGTTATTCTTCTAATACTGAATGGAGAATTGAATGCTCATGCATTTTCTACACCTATTAGTTATTCTTCTAATACTGAATGGAGAATTGAATGCTCATGCATTTTCTACACCTATTAGTTATTCTTCTAATACTGAATGGAGAATTGACTGCTCATGCATTTTCTACACCTATTAGTTATTCTTCTAATACTGAATGGAGAATTGAATGCTCATACATTTTCTACACCTATTAGTTATTCTTCTAATACTGAATGGAGAAGATACAGCGGATACTATTATGACTCCGATCTTAAAATAGGTAATAGAAAAGTTTGAGAAGTAAAAACTGTGTAAAATTCAGCAAGTAATTTATTTCCTTAGAATGCAAAGTGAAAAATGTAAAAAGAATTTGTGGCATTGCAAAATAAATCCCAAATGATTCTAGAATTTCTAACACAAGTCCTAATGATTAAAGTTCTGAATGAGCTTTAGTGGTATTCTAAATAAATCCAGTGCTGGAAGTGTTGATGTGCCTGTGGTGACCTTAAGTTGTAGTGATGTGCCAACAGTCTTTTGTTGAATCATAATGATACAATCCAAGAATATATCCATATTTAACTATAAATCCAGATGTTTGTAAGAATAAAATCTTAATTATAATTTCAGAGTTTATTTCTAGAATTTTAATAAAGAACATTGGCAACACAATGCTCTTAACCCATATTCATAAAGAAAAAAAATTAGCTTTGTATTAGTTGCTTACAGTATTCAAAAATATCAGTAATTCAGGTCAGGTAGAAAATGATATTGATTTTGGACAAGGTCAGCTGCAAAAAATTATTCTTAAATAACCCACTGCATAAAATGAAAACAAAAACTGCAAAAAAATATCATATGAAATATACATACAAAACTATTTTTTTCTATCCGATCACATTACTATTAAACACTGCCAAACTTCTCAACAAATGCAGGTATTATCATTGATGTATCACTCAACTAGTACACATCTAATTGATGGATAATCATCTTGCATTGGTAAAGGGAGGTAATGAGCAAGAATTTCTCCTTTTTGTATCTGATTATATATATATATATATATATATATATATATATATATATATATATATATATATATATATAATAGAGGGATTGTAATTGAAATTAGTGTCAGTAATCTCAATTACTTAAAATTGAATCCCCAAGTTTTTGTATCAAGCTATATATATGTAATATCACAGTTTATGTGCTATAATATAAAATAAGCCGGTGATGTTTTGCTCAAAATTCACTGTAGAAATGCATGTCAGATTACATTTAATGCTTGTTTAAACTAATTAGTGATAATAATATGATTCATATGATACATACACGACCTAGACTTAAAACATCAGCTTTTTTCTGATTGATGTTCTGTTTTATACATTTCAGTACAAGATATTGTATGATCCTAAGGAGACTGTGGATGTTCTGGTTACAACACCTGGAATCCTGGGTAAAATGTTGTCATTAGGTATGGCATTCAGTTCACTTTTTCCATGGCTTCTAATGAAACTGCAAAAGCCTGTATAAGACACCTGAATTTCAGCAATCCACTTAATCTATATTTATAATCTTTACATATTTTCTTGATGCATAGATCCAACATGAGTGTTGATGAATCTGGAACACTTCTTTCAGAAACAGCAAGATTTTACAAATATGAATGAACATCTGAAGTGAGAGACTGACCTAAAACCACATAGTTTGCACAACTGATGCAGATAAAAAAATGTAAATTTGGTCCTTGCAGTTTCCACAGTAAATGTGTTGCCTCCATTGATAATATTTCATGGTGTGAGTGAGCTATAAATGAATTGTGTACCAAAAAGATGAATCATACATGTGAAAGAGAAGAGTTGGGTTGATGCAGTGATGTTGCAATGGATTTAAGAGTTTTATCTCAAGTACATATTTTAATATTTTTTTAAAAATAAACTCTAAATTTTAGTGTATTTTCGGACATGAAATTTTCCAGTGATTTGAAAGGTAATGTTTCGCAGGACATACAGTGCACAAAACAAAATACTTAAAAAATTTATTTAAAGGTGAAAATTACTTGCTCAATATATCTGTAATTCTAGGAGGTGGAAACATTTAGTTTATTGGGGTCTTTATCCTTCATCTTACCTTAAAATTCTCTTATCCCTTTCCCTCATAGAGTGTATGGCTTTTTAGCCCTTCAATATGCATGTAGCAAAGTTACCCAGTGCAATGTGCTACATATAGTCCTGTTAAGCAGTGAAGTGAATGTTACATTTAACAGCAAGTTTGAACCATTTTACATTTTACATTTTTGCACACATATATTATGTTTGTAAAGATTTAAGAGTAAAATATGGAATTATTTTTCACAGAAGAGTTTTGTATGTGCTTTAAATCTTGAGAGAACTCATTCACCATCAAGTCAGTGAAGCCATGTGACCAACCGTAGTTGCCATTTCAAATACACAAAATTTACAAGTTCTTTGTCTGTGTCTACACCACTAAATCATATGAATTTGATCATTTATAAAAACTAATGGCTTCCTACATCAGTATCAGAGCCTTTACCTAAGTTATTGAAGCTTTCATAGTTGTGATTCTAATCACGAAAACTCAAGCAAGTACTGAATGATATCTGTGACTGCCATTTTGGAGAGACACAGTTACGACCTACTTACTTTAAATAGCAGATTTCAACCAGAAGATAAACAGTGACTACATGATCTGACATAATGGTCATTCACACAAATGAATGTAGTAACCAATAGGGGATTTTCCCAGAAGGTAGCGCTATGAAAACCCACTCAAAATGACTGCTGTTTACAGCGGCGTCCAAAGGTGCTTGTGTTCGAATCAGGTAGAGGCATCAAAAGGCACTTGAAGGAAGTAATGGGTTATCTTCATCACAATGTAGGTGCCTATAATGGTCACCTTTTCTATGATACCGAGTAGTTGAATTGCATTTTACATGCATACATGTCTTTTGATAAGTCCCATTTTAATGTAGTTGTCCTTTTTCTATTGATTTAAAATCTTCACTACAGCAGATCCTTTAAAGAGATGGCTAAAGCAGAATCATCTTACATTACATTAGCATAAATAAATGGCTGGGGCAAAATCTTACATTAGCATAAATAAATGGCTTTAGTAAAATCATCCAATAGCATAAAGAAATGGCTGTAGCAGAGTCTCCTTACATTTCACTATCTGTTTAGGTTTAGTTAGATTTATTCTCAAGTGGACTTTCAATGCCCTAATATATTGTTGTTCCCTGTGATGACTTCTGAATAATGATATAATTTGATAGAACAATATTGTATAATTTAGTGGAACAACATTATATCATTTGATAGAAAGTCATATAATGTAATAGAACAACATAATTGAATCCCAAGACGGTGCAAGGTAAAATATAACATGTACTGAAAGTATCACCTTAGGAGGCATAATTGAACTCCAACTATATAAATATGTTTATGAAAAAACAATCAGAAATGTTGAGACTTGAATAAATATTTTTTTCAGGTAAAATATTACCCACACAGATTCAAAGTGTTGTGCTTGATGAAGCTGATACTTTGTTAGATGACAGTTTCAGTTCCCTTGTAATACGAATCCTACAAAAGCTTAAGGTAGGTAAATAATCCTACAAAAGGTAAAGATAGTTAAAACACTTGGTAATACAAATCCTCCAGAATGGTAAGATTGGTAAAACACAAATCCTACAAAAGGGTAAGGTTGGTAAAATATCTGGTAAGACAAGTCCTACAAAAGAGTAAGGTTGGTAAAATGCCTGGTAACACAAGTCCTACAAAAGGGTGAGGTTGGTAAAATGCCTGGTAACACAAATCCAACAAAAGGTTAAGGTTGGTAAAATACATGTTAAAAAAAATCCTACTGAACAGTAAGATTGGTAAAATGCCTGATAACACAAATCCTACAAAAGGGTAAGGTTGGTAAAATACCTGTTAACAAAAATCGTACTGAACAGTAATGTTGGTAAAATGCCAGATAACACAAATCCTACAAAAGGGTAAGGTAGGTAAAACTCATGGTAAGATGAATCCTTCAGAAGGTTGAGGTAGGTGAGATAATGTTACATGAATCCTACAAAAGGTTATGGTATGTAAAATATGTAACAGAAATCCTACAAAAATTTAAGGTAGGTAAAACACCAGGTAACATGAATCCCTCAGAAGGTTGAGGTAGGTGAAATAATGTTACATGAATCCTACAAAAGGTTATTGTAGGTAAAACATGTAGTAACAGAAATCCTACAAAAGGTTAAGGTAGGTAAAACACCTGGTAACATGAATCCTACAATTTTGAGGGGAAAAGTATCTAATACGAGTATGGAAAGAATTTTGCTAAAGCCTTTTCAAGTTATTTAAGCTGTACCAAAAATACAGCATTTATGGCATAATGTATATCAAGAATATGGTATATTGTGTATCAGAAATGCAGTATTGATTTCTTATAATGTATCAGAAATACTGCATTGATAACATATAATGTATGAAGAATACAGTTTCTATGGTATATGATGTATCAGAAATGCAGTACTGATGTCATATCATGTATCAGAACGCCTCTTAACCCTTTAACCCCTGAATTTTTTTGTCATTTTTGCCTGAAATGCGAGTAGGGAATAGATTTTGGGATATTTTAAAATACATTATAATACATCGAATTGGAAGACATTTCTGGCTTAATTGAGCCAGAGGAGTTGTGCTCATTTAGCTTTTCAGTTTATGCTCCTCTCTTTGCACAATTTTATCTGTGAATATACAAGAGATAATTGTTGCCATAGAAATCTAGGAGTGTTTCTCTACAGTGGCAGAAATATAGGCATTTATATGTCCCTATTTTTGCAGGAAGGCACTAGCAGGGAAAGAGAAAAACAGTTTCTTTCCCTAGGCCTTACGCCAACCATCAGCAATACGCAGTCACAAATGCCTTGTTGTGAACCACCTGGATTACCAGTCCACTCCTTAGGTCATAAGATTTGGACAACCATTCTTGCCAAGTGATAATTGATCCAAGCTATGTCAGAATATGTCAGGATTTCATTGTCCAACCTCCCTCCACTATGTTGTAGTTCCTATACCTACATGATAGAACTACAACATAATCCAGTGAAGATGATGTAAACCTAGTTTTTGCTTGCAAATGGTGGCGGATATAATAAGAAAACTATATGAACAGGGTCTAGACTCAAGAACATATATGGTTATGAAATCTGGTGGCAGATTGAGACCTGTAGTAGAGCTAAACTGGCTCAAGTAATTGTTTCTGCCCCATTTTAAGATGGAGATTTGGCAAGTACATTCATCTTTCAGTACAACATGTTGAGCACATGATCAGTCATGACATTTTCGATGCACACCTATATATACCATTCATATGACATCTAGAAATATATTAGCTTCCCATACTGAGATAGTGTACTACAATTCAGCTCCAGTCTAAGCCCTTAGTCCTTGATGTTCTTGATATCTAACACAGAAAGGACAACATTCCTTGGTGACACACCACAAGAAACCATAACAAATGTATTATCTCACCAGTATACAATTATTAAAGCAACAATTTCTTCGTAATTTCTTAAATGACCCTCGGTTCTTCTTTATATTACAATGACCCCTACTTTTATCAATATCAATTAAATGTTTGCCTGAGCAAAAGCTCTTATTACCCAATTATTCCAAATTCTGTGAACTTATTAATTTTGTTGGCTTAATTTTTCATAGTTTTAAACAAAGAAAGACACTCAAAGTCTGATTGCACTGATATTTCAAATTTTACATTGACAGAAATAGCTTTTATAACAAATGCGTTTTACATATATTGTTTGTAACAGCCACACAATTGGAAAAAAATTGATATTTTAAATAAAGTGAATTGATAAAAAGTGGTCACCACCAAACGTCTAATTTACAGGTCCAAGGAAGAAGTGCCAGTGAAAAGGGGTCCAATGCTTTCTCCAATATCCAGATGTTGCTTGTCAGTGCGACCATGCCACGTGGACTTGATGACATCATGAAAGACTTTGTTTCAGTATGTGTGCAATCCATAAACTGTTGTACATTTAAAAATGCATTGTTATGTAAATTTCCATTATAATAGGAATTTTGGCTCCAATTAATGCTACTACGAGGGTTATACAGAACATTGAATGTTCACTAAGTTCATAAATACAGCAATAAGCAAGTAAATTGATTGGCACATTCGTTGTTTGGAATAGTTGCTTGCTTTTGAGGAAAGTATATTTGAATTTGAATTGACCAAGCAAGCATCACAACACTGCCCAAGAGTTTTCTAATCACATGCCAAAAACATGTTTTCACAGATAGGTCATGAAGACAATTTTCTAGTGAGCTTGGTGGACCATTCCCTTTTTTAATCTCAAATTAAACAGTTATGATACTTGAGATTATAATTTTCCAGTCTGTTAAAATTCATTATAGATAAACTGCAACTTAAACACTTGTATGTCTAGATGACTGAAGTACTTGAATCAGGAAAGTAGCCAAATACAGACTGATCCAAATTCTTGCTGTCTTAGTTTTTCTAATTCACCTAAGAAAGTTCAAGATAAAAGATCTTGACTTGAACAAGACCATTCTCTAATTGCAATTTAGACCCTTAGTGCTACCATTGACTTGAATAACACGTTTTTAGCAATTTAAAAGGAGTTCAGGGGTATTTCAGTTGTAAATAACAAACAGACTGTATCACAGTATCTCCATATTCTTCAGAGTGCAGACATAAATATTTTTGTGCTTTAATATGAAAATTTTTATAATTTCTTTACAGGTAGATTGCTTTTCTCGTGTAACCACAGAAAATCTGCACCATATCATGCCTCATGTTCCACAGACATTTATCCGGATAAAAGGAGCGGACAAACCAGGTACAGTGTTTTGAGGATGTCAGATCTGTAACTTTTAGTAGGACAGGTTTTGTGAACATTGCATTTTATTTCACATGTGTCAGGTAAATTTGTGGAAGTGAGTTTATGTTATATAAACAGCTTAAGTTGCTAAGGCATTTAGAAATGGATAACTTATGTGTTGGATGCATAGGAATGTTTGTTTTTTCAGACATGTTAACACTTTATTCTATACTATTACATCAACATATTATTTAGAGATTTGACTGTAATTTATGATGCATATTCCTTTCATAATTGTATTATTTTATGAGTCTACATTGAATTGTACCTAGTCAAAGTTGTGGTATTATTAATTCATTAATTTTCATGGGTATTTTTATGTTTGTGTGCAAATTTTCATTTTGTTTGGGACAGTAAAATGTGTCCTGAGAGACCACCCTTCTGCCAACAAAAAGCCATCTCAAAACAGGTGGTCTGTTGTAACATGTTTCTGCAAGAAGGGATTATGAAGAAAAATGAACTTCAACTGCTTTATCTTTATTCATAGTTCTTGACAAAATATTACATTTATTTCATCCCATTTTATGTTGTCATCTAAATATGCATCCATCATAAAATATTCACCTTAGGCTTTTTATTTGAAGAAAATTTGTGCATGTTATAACATGAATTGCAAAATTAGCTGCTGTTAAGGTAATATTTATTTATTTTGTGTATGTAGTGATTTTAGGTATATATATATATATATATATATATATATATATATATATATATACATATATATATATACATATATATATATATATATATACATATATATATATATATATATATATATATATATATATATATATATATATATATATATATATATATATATATATACCTGAATTAACCCATTAGAAACAAAATAATTAGCAAGAAAATCCAATGCATACTTGGCTGGTGACATAAAGAGATTAACTCCATAAACAAACATTGTAATCAACTGCATTAAGATGTAGATATGTGACTTTGTGTAAGGCAAAAGACAAAGATAGAACACAAACCTTTTTAAATAACAATCAAATATGTCAGATGTTAATAAATAATTAAAAACTACGACAAAGACTTAATTGCTCCAGGTATTACAGTTTAACTCCAAAGAGAAGTTGTGTACTCCACTGCTACACTGAAGCCAGTCTGCACTGAAGCTAAATGCAAAGATTTCTCAATAAAATATTATTGATTGTGCAAACAATAAAGAAACATTAAAACCTTCAAGCAACTAGATATATCCCTGACTGCTCCTTTTGAAGGAATGGTTTATCATAATGGGACTACAGTAATGGTTAGCAGCCTGTATTTTAGTCTGGTTTATGGTCTGTATTTTAGTCTGGTTTATGGCCTGTATTTTAGTCTGGTTTATGGCCTGTATTTAAGTCTGGTTTATGACCTGTATTTTAGTCTGGTTTATGGCCTGTATTTAAGTCTGGTTATGGCCTGTGTTTTAGTCTGGTTTATGGCCTGTATTTAAGTCTGGTTTATAGCCTGTATTTAAGTCTGGTTTATGGCCTGTATTTTAGTCTGGTTTATGGCCTGTATTTTAGTCTGGTTTATGGCCTGTAGCATAGGATTCTGTATACATGGTGTGTAGATCAGGGTTCCTGCAGGTCATGGAATCCTGGAAAAGTTTTGGAAAAGTCATGGAATTTGTTTTTGTTAAGTCTGCAGGAACCCTGGTAGATTTGAGCAAACCAGTAGCCAGAGTTAATTATTTTCTTTGTTTAGAATAAGCCCTACTAAGATGTCTTCTTCAAAATAAATAATGATGATGCTCACTGGTCTTTATATCAGTTTTGCAGTGCTGGTCATTCATAGCAGGGTTTTTTGAAACAATCGGCTTTTTACCTGCAGATTTTTTAACTGCCTTTTCGTTGCACTAACGACCATCTGAAACAAATAGGAGATCTTAGGATCTTTTTCCTGTTCAACAACAAGTGTTTGTCATTTGTCATCCTGATTAGAAAAAAGAGAATGAGTAGTCAAAAGAGGATCACTGTGATCTTTTGATTGTTCCAAATGAGGAGTGAAAGCCTCATCAAAAGCCTGACCAATACAAGTATCTCCTAAAGGCATACTTTCCTTATTGGAATCATTCTCAAGAGCTTTCTTTGCCATAGCTCTAGTAACTGCATAAGCTGGGTATAAATTGGGGAATTCTTTTTCAATAGGATCAACTATCTAATCCAAACAAGGATTGTCAGTTACAAGAGGATTAACCAAAATCTTATCTCCAGTTAGGTCATTGCCTTGTAAAAAATGAATGCCTGATGCATACGCCATAGGCGAATTGGATTCTACCTAAAGAATCTTACTACAGGGTATAACATTCAAAAATAGAAAAATTTTTAAAAAGTTGTTTACAACAGAGCTGATATGCAAGCCAAGAATTTCCTTGATTATGACCAATGATTTTCAATCTAGGACAGAAATAACAATTCTAAATCAAGGTCAGGAATTAGTCAGCTAAAAGTCCAATGTAGAAATAGTGGTTATTTGCTGAACTGAACTGAATTTTCTGAACAAATATCCTATCCCTTAAACATGTAATGAAAAGTAAATTTTAAAAAAATTTGAAAACTAACACACAAGCAATTAAATTACATATACGTAACACTATCAACACCAATCCCTTGCATCCACTTCTTGCTCTTCAAAATCAGCTAAGAAACAGAATCATCCTGACCATTTTCACAACCCACCAGCTTTTTTTTAAGCTGTGCAGCCCAAAATCAAAGCAACAACCCCATTTTAGAGCTCCCCATTGGCTGGCAGAACATAGAAGGGTGCACCACAAAGACCTAGGAAAGAAATTTGCTGGGCCTTTCCCCTGTCCTTAGTAACTTTCTGCCTGTCCTGTAGATCTTATTGTTTTATTTGGTTCCTGTTGGTGCCAGACTCAGCCTCATTTTGAATATATAACAGTCAAAGGTTGGGTTCTTTCTATCATTACCAGCTTTGGTCTTCCTCCCTTAGTAAGGTCTCCTATTTGCTTCTACCAGTTTAATCTGGATCAGGTAAATGAAAAACTTTTTTCCCTTATTTGGAAGGGTACAGTAGAGAGGGTGTTAAAAGACCAGTCTCTGGCCTTTTATTCCCATATTTTCCAAGTTCCCAAGAAAGGGGCAAGTCTCATCTGATTATCAACCATTTTCACCAAAAAAAGATTACTGCTGGAGAAATTGTTCAAGATGGAAACCAGAGCCTCAGACAGGAATGCTGTAACCATTGGCAAATGGTAGTCTCCATCAGTCTTCAGAATGTGTACCTTCTCACCCCTATCTTTCCTTCTAACAGGTAATACATCAGATTTTGTTTGGATATCTTCCAACTCTGACTTCTGCCATTTGACCTAGCTTTTGCACCTTTAGCTTTTGCCGGGGTCATTGGAACAGTTGCAGCACACATATGGTTACAAGGTATTGCATTCCTGCCATTATTTTGATGATTGGTTGATTCACAGTGGTTGGCTATAGTCCCTCAGACTAGACTTGCCTCACTGTTGGTCCATGGTGACCATACTTGGTCTTTTACCAAATTTCCACCAGTCAGATCTCAATCTTTCTCAAGATTTTGTCATGGGGACAATTTTTTTCATAGACTTAAGTTTAATCTATGGCCCTGTGGACAGCATAGACAAGATTTTACCACTGTTGGAGACACTGAAAGTTCCCCCTTGTTTCTAATCTAGTTTCTACTATTAGCAAATTGGAAATTGCAGAGGGACTACTAGAATGCTATGATTTCTCTGTGTTGGGGTTTTATCGACCATCTAGATTTGTGGGTAAAATGGGACCAACTTCTGGCCGGAGACCCATACATCCCTCGAAACCTACTCCTGTTTGGGACGTTCATCTAGAGGGTCAACTTCTTCAGGGTTCATGGTCTCCAGAAGATTCTGTCATCCACAGCAACAATTTGGAAATGAGGGCTGTGTATTTAGACCTTCAGAGGTGCATCCAGCAAATAAAAGTTAACATTGTCTCTTCTGACTGCACATCATTGATAGCATACCCCAGGAATTAAGGTGGTAAATATACAACTTCTTTTTAAATAGAGATTTGCAGCTTCCTTCACTGGACAGCTTCACAAGAAATATTCTTTTGAGTGCACAACTTTCCTGGCAGGAAGAACCATTTGGCAGACCATCTGACAGGAAGATAGATTTTATAGGATCCACCAATCCATAGCAGACTCCCTGTCCCATCTTTAGGGACTCCCATGGTGGACTTGTTTGTTAACAAGCTAAACAGCAATGACCCCTTTTATATCTGTCCAATCCACGGCAGGGCAGTTGATGTCTTCAGCCTGAGGTGGAATCATCTGTTCACTTTACCACCCATCACTTATGATCCTGCAGATCCTTCATAAAGTCAGACACACCATGGTTTAGCTCATTTTGATTTTTCAATCTGTTTGTTGATCATCCCAAAACCTTACCATGGATGAGGGACCATCTGTTACAACACAGGGACTCTCTCCTTTGTAACAGCTCACAGATTATCCACCTTCAGGCTTTGCTCATCTCAAGTGATCTATATGAAAAGAAAAGTTTTCAAGCCAAGTGCATCATTCTGTCCAGGAGAAGAGCAACCTCCAAGGCAGTGGGAGCCATTGGGTTATTCCAAGGGGAATTAAATTACAGCAATTAGCATATGAGAGTCTGCAAAACAAGATAAGGAGTGCTGTAAGTTATATGATGCAAAATGGAGAATCTTTTGTGATTAGTGCTTGAGATAGTATGTCAGTCATAGATATCACTATCTTTGCTTCCTTTTTGAAGAGAACCAATGATTAGTTTTTACTATTGTTTTTTTTTTTTTTACTTGGTAGCCTCAAAAGAGAGAAAGAAGGATAAGAAACAACTGTTCCCAACTGTTAGAGGTTCAGCTGATATTTCAGCTTCCACCATTTGTAGGTGGATTGCATTAACTATGTAGAGAGCTTGCCAATCTCTAGTTGAACTGGATGTCCTTTATGAAAATTAAAGCACACAATATTCATGCTTCATACACCTAATTCTTTCATCTTTGGAGGATGTGATGAAAGCTGCATTTTAGCAATCTTGCACTACTTTGTTGTTCAAAGGGTAGTCCATATGGATTCCATTGTGCAGTATTGTCCTGCTCTTCTGTGAGGGTGAATATTCTTTGTGTTTTTTATTTGTCAGTTTGGGAATCATCAGATCTTCCATCAAACTGACAAACTCAGCAATGCAATAACAAAAAAGTTTTTATATTACTAAGATGTAGTTTTTTGGGTGTATAAATCTAATTTTAATGATATAATACTTACCTGTGGAATAGTGTTATGTATATTTAATTTAATTGTATGTTTGTTAGTTTTTTTTAAAAATTATTCCGTTACTTGTTATTGTAATGCAACATTATTTGCTGGATTTGACATTGTCCAATGATTGAGTTCATTTATGTTTAAACCGATTGACGTTTTTAAAAATTTATTTATTTCATTTATGTAAACAACTAATAATAGCTGTATTATTCCTTGTGGGTATGAGCTCATTGACCACATTATTATTCAAGTAAACAAGAAGGCTTAAACATGTTGATCAGGGTCAGGGTTTTGGAGATTCCCAAGTAAATTTAATAGGTTATTGTGTTGTAAATAAACAAGGCTGATTAGATCATGTTAGAAAGGTTTTTTTCCATTAGGTAATGGTTGTATTTTGAAACTGCTAATTTGTGACCTGAAGTCAAACAGAGAACTATATATATTATCTTGTGACTGTCAGAATTTTACCAGTTGTCCTTTAACATCTAGCACTTTAAGTTGTATTATGTTATGACCAGTTTGGGATGAATTTTATTTTCTTCAAATTATTGAATTCAAGTGATTTTTTTTCTCTGGAAATACAACAGTGCATTGACAAAATTCTTAAATAAAAACATTGGAATTTATAATGAATTCAAACCTGGAATAATATTTCTGTTATTCAACAAGAGACTGTTGACACATCAGTATGAGGCAGGCCATAACATACATGTCATCATCTTCAATTTAAATCTCTTCAGTACTTTAACTGAGTTTTATTCAGGACATTTTATTACAAAGACTTGTGTCTTTAATTCTTGAAGTATTTTTGGATTTTATTTGCATAACTGTAAGTTCTTTTTTGTCATTTTTCACTTTTTATTCTATTCAGAATACTTTTAAATGTGATCAATATCAGGTAAATGTTTCCTTTTCATTTACTCATCAGCAAAAGATCTTATTACCCAATTATTCCAAATTATGTGTACTTATTAATTTTGTTGGCTTAATTTTTCAGTTTTACAGAGAAAGATGCACTAAATCAGATTGCACTGATATTTAAAATTAATGGCACACAGGTGGCAAAAATTGCTATCTTAAATAAAAGTGAATCGACAAAAAGTGGTCACCACCAAACTTTTGGTCTAAATTACATGTCCAAGGAGGATGTTCCATTATTCACTCTTTGTTTTTGGGAAATAAGTTATTTGTTAATTTTATAAAACTTGTTGTCTTCACTACTTTCTGTTACTTATTTTAAGAGCATAGACTCGTAACAATAGATTAATTGTAATGATTTAATACTTACCTGTGGAAGAGGCTAAAACATTAATGATTTAATACTTATCTGTGGAATAGACAGATTTTAATGACATAATACTTACTGGTGGAATAGGCTAATGTTAATGGTGTAATACATACTGGTGGAATAGGCTTGATGCACCCATCTGCATGACATGAGAGGACAAATGGGGACTAGTAATGTTTCAGTTGATAAGGTCTTTATAATTTTTTAAAAGAGTGTCTTATATATAGAACTTTTGACCTTGTAGTTTATGGATTATACACATTTCAACCTTTTTTGGGGGCAGGGGAAAGGATATTGTGGCCTTAAATTTAAAGCAGGTTCACCTTTTATCAGAAGGGTTTACCTTACTGGTGATCTTGACAAGGTATTTGCCTTTACCATTTTTTAGTACCTGGCTACCTAGCATTTGTTTGACACTATAGCAATTACAGTGCTAATGTGCCATAAAACCTTGTACATATCTATATTCATGTAAAGTCAGATATGATCAAGATCAGATGTCTTATTTTTTTCTTGTGTATTTCAGTGAAGATAGTGGAGATAGCCAAAAAAGCCCAAACTGAAGGTGTTCCAACCATCATATTCTGTAACAAGAGTGACACCTGTGTCTGGCTCAGCAACACACTCAAGGACCTTGATATTGATAATATCTACATCAGTGGTAGAGTCATGGAGAAAGTAATTAGTAGCTATTTTGTTGGTGATATTTTAAACTTTTGCAGCATAGAACTTGAACAGCTTAAAGTTTTACAGGTTGCTTGCAGCAGAAGGATTAACAATGGGACTGTAGAGTCACTCAAGCAGTACCAAATATTCAAATGAATACCGTTTTCCCTAATTTTACCTCCTTGTAAAAGTGTCAAAATCATTTCATGAGAAAAAATGACACTGTCATCGCTTAGTTGTCAGTAATTACATTCTCCAATCACTTTAAGAAAGTAAACTTGACTGCTCATCTGTATATATAGACAATGTGAAAAAACTTTCACCAATTACGTTCCCTACACACTGCTCTCTGTGACTGTCATTATTATCCATCAGGATGGTCAACATTATGCCACAGTGCCTCTTGTTATCCATCTGGATGGTCAACATTATGCCACAGTGCCTCATGTTATCCATCAAGATGGTCAACATTATGCCACATTGCCTCTTGTTATCCATCAAGATGGTCAACATTATGCCAAAGTGTTTCATGTTATCCATCAGGATGGTCAACATTATGCCACAGTGCCTCTTATTATCCATCAAGATGGTCAACATTATGTCACAGTGCCTCTTGTTATCCATCAAGATGGTCAACATTATGCCACATTGCCTCTTGTTATCCATCAGGATGGTCAACATTATGCCACATTGCCTCTTGTTATCCATCAGGATGGTCAACATTATGCCACATTGCCTCTTGTTATCCATCAGGATTATCAGCTGTTCGCTTTGGACAGTGCATAGTTTCCATAATTAACAGATGTAAAAAAATTAGGTTACAGTATATGAATGCATCATAGAAGTATGCTAACATTTTCTCCTTTGTACATGTTGCCAATGCAAATAGCTTCACCTTTTACTGGTCCCTCTCTTTGAAGTATATTTTGAGTGGAGTCCTTTCAGTGTACCTATCACTAATAATAGCATTAGTTTTAACAAAATTAAATCTTTCCTCAAATTTTTACTCAAATTACAACAGATGCTTATAATGCAATTCCATTGCAAATTTAACACAAAATGTCTGTCTTCAGTATATAGTGACATTTCTAGAGAAACTCGAAAATGCTCAGTTTATATTCTGATATACTAAATAATATGTATATAGAAGATGGATTATCCACTTAATGTTTCCTGTAATAATCATTTCATGATATGCAATTTTTACATTGCATCTTTCAAAAACTGAATACATTTAGACATAACTGAGAGTCCCCAGTAACATTTTCTTTAGTCAGAAAATACATTTTTAAAAAATCAATGAATAGCACTAATATATAAATATTGCATCCCTTCTTTTAGCCAATAAAGTTGATTTTCAATTAACACATATAGTCAAAATAATATATAATAATGTTACATAATTTGATTATTAAGTATTAATGTTCTTGTTTATCAAATCACTGTTTTCTATTTTAATTTCCTAACCTTAAGCATTCAGCATGTATACACAGAAATTAAGATTACCAAAATAAAATGTTATTTTCACTAGGATCGTGTTGGAAGGTTTGCCAGGTTTCAAGAAGGTTACTGTGATTTACTGGTCTGCACAGATATTGGCTCCCGAGGACTTGATACAGTTAGAGTAAGTTACTATTATAGTCAAGGACTTGATACAGTTAGAGTAAGTAACTATTATAGTCAAGGACTTGATACAGTTAGAGTAAGTTACTATTATAGTCAAGGACTTGATAGAGTAAGTTACTAATATAGTCAAGGACTTGATACAGTTAGAGTAAGTAACTATTATAGTCAAGGACTTGATAAAGTTAGAGTAAGGTACTATTATAATCATGAATGATACAGTTAGAGTAAGTTACTATTATAGTCAAGGACTTGATAGAGTAAGTTACTATTATAGTCAAGGACTTGATACAGTTAGAGTAAGTTACTATTATAGTCAAGGACTTGATAAAGTTAGAGTAAGTTACTGTTATAGTCAAGGACTTGATACAGTTAGAGTAAGTTACTATTATAGTCAAGGACTTGATAAAGTTAGAGTAAGTTACTTTTATAGTTGAGAACTTGATAAAATTAGAGTAAGTTAGTATTATAGACAAGTACTTGATACAGTTAGAGAAAGTTACTATTATAGGCAAGGACTTGATAAAGTTAGAGTAAGTTACTGTTATAGTCAAGGACTTGATAGAGTAAGTTACTATTATAGTCAAGGACTTGATACAGTTAGAGTAAGTTACTATTATTGTCAAGGACTTGATACAGTTAGAGTAAGTTACTACTATAGTCAAGGACTTGATAAAGTTAGAGTAAGTTACTTTTATAGTTGAGAACTTGATAAAATTAGAGTAAGTTACTATTATAGACAAGGACTTGATACAGTTAGAGAAAGTTACTATTATAGTCAAGGACATGATACAGTTAGAGTAAGTTACTGTTATAGTCAAGGACTTGATACAGTTAGAGTAAGTTACTATTATAGTCAAGGACTTGATAAAGTTAAAGTTACTTTTATAGTTGAGAACTTGATAAAATTAGAGTAAGTTACTATTATAGACAAGGACTTGATACAGTTAGTCTAATTTACTCTTATAGTTATTGATTTGGTGTTAATTGTTGTTTCTAGCCTGTGTTCGAAGATAGAGAAACATAAGCTTTGATGCCAGTGGTGTTTGCATTATTATTAACATTCAGATGTAAAATTGTGTTGCCCTACACAGGTGGCATATGTTTTTGTACACTATTAGATTGAAATTAGTGAAACTATTGGTAATTTTTCTACCGGAATATCTAAAGATTAAATTTTCTTTGATACAATATAATGCCATTTTTATTCTCTTTGTCACACTAACCTTCTTTTCAAATTTCTTTGAAGAAATAACTCCTTGCATGTCTATATGATATTGTGATCTCCCATTTATGCGTGTCAAAAATGTTTTTTGTTAATCTTAGTGTATCTGTTATTTTTTAGTGAAGACTGAATTATGGCAGTATTTGTTCAGTCAGATATGATCCCAACATCAGTCTTTTAAGCCATCTTCATAGTATGGCAATAATGACCTTATGAGACAATCATTTCTCAGTAGTAGTAATATAGGTAGATACAATGGCAGCTTTTCTTGGGGAGAGGGACATTTAAAATTTGTTAGGCCTGTGTAAGCAGGATATAAGTTTTCAATGGTCTGGCAGTAACTGTGATGGCAATATTAATAGTCTGGCAGTAATAGTGATGGCAATATCAATGGTCTGGCAGTAACAGTCATGGCAATACCAATGGTCTGGCAGTAACAGTGATGGCAATATCAATAATCTGGCAGTAACAGTGATGGCAATAGCAATGGTCTGGCAGTAACAGTGATGGCAATAGCAATGGTCTGGCAGTAACAGTGATGGCAATATAAAAAATCTGGCAGTAATGGCAATAGCAATGGTCTGGCAGTAACAGTGATGGCAATATCAATGGTCTGGCAGTAACAGTGATGGCAATATCAATGGTCTGGCAGTAACAGTGATAGCAATACCAATAGTCTGGCAGTAACAGTGATGGCAATAGCAATGGTCTGGCAGTAATAGTGATTGCAATATCATTGGTCTGGCAGTATCTATCATGGCAGTACCAATAGTCTGGCAGTAATGGTCATGGCAATATCAAAGGTCTGGCATTTAACAGTCATGGCAATACCAATGATCTGGCAGTAATGGTCATGGCAATATCAATGTACCGGCAGTAACAGTAATGGCAATACCAATGGTCTGGCAGTAATGGTCATGGCAATATCAATGGTCCGGCAGTAACAGTCATGGCAATACCAATGATCTGGCAGTAATAGTGATGGCAATATCAATAGTCTGGCATTGACAGTCATGGCAATACCAATGGTCTGGCAGTAATGGTCATGGCAATATCAATGGTCATGGCATTAACAGTCATGGCAATACCAATGGTCTGGAAGTAATGGTCATGGCAATATCAATGGTCTGGCAGTAACAGTCATGACGATACCAATGGTCTGGAAGTAACAATGATATAAGTATCAATGGTCTAACAATAAGTGATATAATTATCAATGGTCTGGCAGTAACATTGTTGGCAGAGTCCATATTAAGTATCAATGGTCTGACAGTGACAGGGATGGCAGAGCCCATATGATTCTATCTTTCTGTGTTAACACATTTACATCAAGTGTGATGCACATTAAGGTACCACTTTCAACAGGGCTACATAGTTGTGTAGTATACAGCAGATATGGCATGTTCTGCAGGGTACTGGATAGTGTTCTACCTGGCTACAACACTGCCTAGTGCCCAGGTGAGATACCATGGTCCAGAGGACTACATCATAGTGTAGACTGAGTGAATGAATAAATGATTCATTCATTAGTCATAGAAATTTATATTCACTGAGGTAAGGTTGGTAGCAGTTAAATCAAACAAAATAAAAAAGAAACATTAAAGTACAAATATTATGAGAATTACAAGAGATAATACAAACTTCACACAGTCCATATGTGATGCAAATATCCTGCAAACATCATCAATAGTTATAACTTATCTACAGTCTCTACCAGAACTAAAACGTCAGTGTAATAACTAGCTTGTGTAGAAGAAACATTTATGTAGATATTGCTATATATTCCACAAGTATTACTACATACTAAACACTTTCACAACTGCTCTCATTGAGGAATTCTGATAAACTGTGCTGAGAGGAAGGTGGATAGGGCAGTGTTAGTAATGCATGCCAAAATGCAATACACATGCTATTATGGTGAACACTTTGATTCTTTCACTGACTCTACTGTTCTATTTACATTTACATCCTACACATAGTAATGCATAATCTGGCAGGCTGAACACTGTAAACCTATATAGGCAAGACAATATTTAGAACAAATATTACATTTATATCAAGTATTACACTGGCTACAATAGAGGGGTAAGACACTAGATTCTACAGTGCTACATTACAGAGTGGTGCCCAGATGAGACCACATTCATGTAGGGCACATGTGATATACCATGTTCTTTTGGGCATATTATAGTGTTGGGCACAGGTGAAGCACAGAGCTACATTATTGTATGTAGTATACAGGTGAGAAGCTATGTTCAACAGTGCTGCATCACATCTTTGTGCACAGGTGAGATACTGTATTCCACAAGGCTACATTAGAGTGTTGTGCACAGGTGAGACACCATGTTCTGCAGGGCTATA
Organism: Potamilus streckersoni; assembly: GCA_016746295.1. Classification (NCBI taxonomy): domain Eukaryota; kingdom Metazoa; phylum Mollusca; class Bivalvia; order Unionida; family Unionidae; genus Potamilus; species Potamilus streckersoni. The sequence goes on along the minus strand of JAEAOA010002048.1, from coordinate 1,063,257 downwards.
TTATAGTGTGGTACACAAATGAGACACCATGAGATAGGTCTACATCACAGTGGTGTGTAGTGAGACATCACATTCCATATGGCTACTTCATAGCATGGTGCTTACAGAAAAATCATGCATATGATGATCCCTGTAACACAAGAACATGTCAATGCATGAATTTCTCAATGACCAAGTGTGAAATTAGCTTCATTATAGCTAGGATACACAGCAATCAGTTGTATACATAAGATATTCATCATGTCCTGAATGTATTAGCAGCTAGCAATAGAACTAAGCAGTTCTATATTTGATGGTAAATAATGATATTGCAGGATTTGGGGATAAAAATTATCAAAGCTCTCATCTATGGGATAAGCGAGTCACAACAGACACTAATCCTTGTCATCAGTTGACTTAATTTTATTCACTACTTACCCAATTTTTTAAATTTTTTTAAATATCGCTGGTTTTGACTTAAAAGGGTTCTGATCTGGTGTTCCAACCTTATTTCTCTTCAGCTTTAATGTAAAGTCATTTTGACATGGGGTTTTAATCATGGCATCCTGTTGGTCCTAAATACAATTGAATCAAATTGGTCTTCAGTTAGGGCACTATGATGGGTTACTATCTTCAAAAAGTTATCTACATTCCCCTCAAAACGATGGCTATTTATGACTTCCACCTTAAGAAGCAGATGACCTTTCAACACTTCAGTTGGTAAATTCCAAATAACCCTGTTGTTGAGCTTGGAAATGCTGCATTTGGGAAGGAAGTATTGTACTCCCTAATGTATGATGATCAGGTGTTGCCAGAGAAACATATTTCCCCTCAAAACAACTGGTTTTCACTCAGACACATCTTGAAATATATCCTGCATAAAATGGCACAAATATAACCAGCACTATTTGCAGTATTGTTAACGAGTTTGAAAACTAGACCAGCTTGACCTTGGGGTAAAGTCAGAGGTCACCAATTTTATTCTTTTTCAGTAAGCACTCTGACTTTGATTTCTAGAATAAGCTCTTGACTTGGACATTGTATGTGATGGCTTCTGAGCATGATAAAACAAGTGAGTGTGTATAGATCTTTTCTTTAACCTAATTGTTGATATATCTGAATAATACCTTTAATAATTCTAATTCATATATTTGTTCTTTTTTCCCAAAATTATTCATGGATTAAACTTAGCATGTGGGTATATCTTGACAGTATCTGAAATGATTTCAGTGATCTATCAGTCATTACATCTGGTTTAGGTCAAAGGTGGTGACTAAAGATTTTTGTATTGCACTTATCCTGTGAACATATTAAGTTAAACATAAAATGAAATATTTTTTTACCAAATTTAACATTAGATTTTCTCAGGAATATCTTTGATTATTTCAGTAACATCTGTGATTATTTTTGATTATTTCAAAGATGAATTGGATTATTTCAAAGATGAATGAAGAGATTTCTCATTTGTTCAAGCAAATTCTTGCCATTCAATAGAGTGACAGTCCCTTTAAGGGATTCTTGTCTAATTATTTTTACTTGTAGTTAAACTTAAATTATCTTTCTTTGTTTCTTAGGTCCAGCAAGTTGTGAATTATGAATTTCCTGATTTTGTGTCAGACTACATTCATCGCACTGGGCGTGTTGGACGAGTAGGTTCCAAGCACAATGGCAAGGTCATAAGTTTTATCACAAAGAAATGGGAGGTGGACCTACTCTGGCAAATTGAGGTCTGTATAGAATTATATCATTAGTCACTCTTGTCTTGAAGGTCATAGCTATTATGCAACCACCTGCCAGTAACAGACAATTTAGTCCCTTAAATCACATTTAGAGATAAATTCTACTAAGCAGTCACCAGTCTTTAAAGATATTCAGGTACAAGAGGTGGCTATTTTGACTGGCAAGTTTGACTGAACTTGTTTAACTTGTGTGTTCTGTATATTTAATTTGCATTGCTTTTTATATATTTTAAAATTTAATTATATGCTGTTAATAATGTAACCTTGTATGTTGGACTTGCTCTTGTCCAAAATCAAGTTCTTTTTCTACCTGACTTGAATCATTGAATTTGGTTTTGTAAACAACATGTTTATCTCAGAGTCTAGAACTTTGGAAATTCCCCATGAATTACCAGGTCTAACTGTTTTTTTTGCTACATTTTATTTTATACCTTTATTAATAGACTTCTAATTATAAAATAGATTATATTTTGTAAACATTAGGAGCCTTGTAGATTATTTTCCATTAGGTAATTTTTTATTTGAAAATGCTAATTTTGACCCGAGGTCAAGTATGAGATTATATCTTGTTTTTCTTGAAATTATTTATGTGTGCTAGAAGCTCTTGAGGCAGAATCAGTTTTTTTATTGTTGTGTTCAGTAGCTTATTTGGGCTGGAATTTTATTTATTCAGATAATGTATTCACTGGAAATACAAAGTGCTCTTTAAAAAAGAATATGTTCATGGGTTGTAATATTTTGATCCAACAAAAGACTGTTGGCACATCACAATTATACAGGCTAACAAAAATGCATCAGCATTTCGATGCTAGGTTTATTTTGGATTTCAACTCAAATTTATACAAAACCTTTATAATTAGAACATGTGCCTATAATTCTAGGATTTTGGAGATTTAATTCACCACAATATTTGCTTTTTTCTCATTTTCATTTTGTATTCTTGTGAATAAAATTATTATGATTTTTACAAAGCTTGTTGTTTCTTACTAGTTTCTGTTGTTTTAAGATAATGTGTTAAACATTTATGAAACTACTTTCAAGGATGGAATGCTGTTAAGACTATATACATTGTATTGTTATGATTATGATCCTAAACTAAGTAAACAGAAATGAGTGAAAATCAACATGGTTTGTAAAATTCAACAAGTAATTTATTTTCCCTTAGAATACAATGTGAAAATTTAGAAAAGACTTACAGTATTGTGAAATGTATTCCAGCTCATTCCAGTATTGAAAGTGTTGATGTGCATACTCAAAGATATGCTAATGTGTCAGTGTCTTGTTGTGTGGTGATCATTTTGATGTATCACAATAATATAATCCAGATATGTTCTTATCTGAAATCACAAATTAATGTTCCAGTCCAATAACATTATTAATGAGCATTTTGTATTTCTCGTAAATAATGATTTGAAAAAAATACCACAAATGAAAATCTAAACACAACTAAAAACTGATTCGCTTCAAGATGATAGGGCAAGAATTAATAATTTTTCAAATAAACAACATTAAATAAAAAGCTCAGACAAAAATGGAACCAGGATGAGGGTCAAATGTTTATTTTTAGAAAATTCTAAGTTGTCAACAAGACAAGGTTTGTTACTAAAATTATAATAAACCTGGTAAACATAGTTATAACATGTTCTTTATAGATTAATTCCAGTATCCTAGACCAGACCCAGGTAAACATATTTACCTACATTGACAATGATTGTAATATTTAACCCACACTAATAGCAGACATGATTTTTCTCTGTTTTATAACGTAATTTCACTTTTCTCCGGACTTGAATCAGATTTTTTTATATAGTCCAATTTTGTATTATCTGATCCAGTTTTTTTTAATAATGGTCTGTCCAGACCTCATTCTGACCCTTGTAAAGTATTTATTCCATATATATTAGTGAGCACATGACTCTTGACCCGAGGGGCCCCGAGTGGTCTAAAGCGCTCTCCATTACGGATCACTACCATCTTACCGCTGGGTTCAAGTCTAAGATTTGGTGAATGTGGATATGTGAGAAAGCTTGCCAGTAGCTTCTTGTGGATCAGTGGTTCTTTCTGTGGATTTCACGGTTTCTTCCTCCATCATTAATACTGGCAGCAATGTATAGCCTATCGTGTGCTGAAAAATGGTGTTAAGCCCGAAAACAACTCTTATAAAGTGTATTCTGATTGGCCAAAAATTTAAATTCATCCAGTGAATCTTTATGTGATGAAAACTGATAGTAATGGAAAGAAAGCATGCTGACAAATCATGGCATCTTAAGTTGTTGATAGAGACCACGACACTAAAAGTTGAGATAAAGGTTTTAAAAACGTATGGAAATGGAAATGGCAGGAGCAAAAAGTTGACAGAAATTTAGTTGGTCAGTTTATAAGAAAACTGAATGATAGAAATACTGGCATTTTGTGACCTCTGCAAGAAAGATCTGAATTGCGGTTTAAGAATTTAAAACAGCACCTGCAAAATAAGCTGCATGCAAAAAAATTGAAGCTCAGAAAGCATCTGGTAAAAGTGCATTAAATGACTATTAGAAGAAATATTTCGTGCATGAGAACAGATGTAGCTCTCTGTCAGAATAAGCATAATGCATGTTCCCAGTACAAAACAAAATTAAAAGGAAAATGCTCTCATTGAGAAGGAAAAGAAATGATTGCACATTGACCCAATAAAGTCAGTGCTAACAAAAAGGAAAGCTAAAGATATCTTTGCCAAAGCTGCAAAAAGATCTTGACTGGCATATTAACAGATTCTGTCCAGTGGAGAAAAAGACAAAAAAATGTATGAGATTATTGAATGTTCTTGGTTCATTTTACAGTTTTGTTATGAAAAGACCAGTATAATATGTTTGATGCAAAAATTGACAAATTAATGTGACTTAATTATGATATGAACACTGACATGTACATGAATAAACTTCAGCTTCAATTGTTTGGAGAACAAATTCATGTAGCAAAAAATATTATGACATCATTAATGTCAAGATGAACATTTTTGGTAAGTTTATTAGTTTTTCAGATGATTGTTTTGTTTCATATTATGATCATAAGTTGCAGCAGCATTAGCTTTTATGATTGTAAAATGTATTTCTGGCCCTCTGGATTTAGGGCACTGCCCCTCGAACTTTGTTGGGAGAGGACCTTCAAACCCCCTTCTTTAAAAATTTTTCAGCTTTTTTTATGGATGGTCAAAATCATGTCTGTAAAAGAAAAATATTAACTATGTATTTTTGTATAAAAAAAATTAAAAGTTACTGGTCAGGTACTCATTGAACTAGTTACTAGACCAGGCCAAGACCAAAATACAATTGTACATAAAATATAATCTTTGATAAAGAAACTAACAAATACAAATTAATATACATAACAGTATATGTATATTTGCTTAGTGATCTTCATTGTTCTTGTCTATTTCTACATCAATTTTTATGGCAAAAATTTTTCTGCCAAGTGGAAGCTTAGTAGCCCATAGTAGTATAGGAAAATGAGGGTTTTTGGCCCCCCACCCCCTCACACACCTCCTCCCCACCCCCGCCAAACCCTCATTTCCCTATACTACTACTATGTAGACAGATATTTTGTAACCAGACAAAACAACAGGTGTTGAAATGCGATAAGCTCTGTCAACAGAAGTGACGAATTTGTTAGAACAGCGTATGTGTGGAATATGATTATTCTAAAGATGGCAAATAGGTTTTACCACAATTTTTTTATCAGATAACAGGATGAAAATTAAACTGTACATTAGAACGTTTCAGTTAACAAGGTGGAAATTAAACTAGCATTAGAATGAAAATGATATTATTTTATATCTCATTACCAATGATTAATGTTTCAACTGTTGATATTAAAAATACTTCACTATCACGACTATAGATACTAAATTTTACTTTACCGCTCACACAGCGATGGGACTCGAACAAATCTTTCATTTCTGGTTTGTTCAGAGGATATTTTTTGTTGATAAAATATACCTTTGACCGATCGAGATCAGTTGTGAGTTTAGTATAGTTTTGTTGGCTAATGGGGCTGTGAAAGTTTTTCAATTCCGCTAGCAACTTTTGATACAATTGTTCGAGATAATTGAAATACACACTGTTATCAGATCTGATGAGCGAAAGTTTTAACTTGTCACGTGTTCCATTAAAACATATACCTGATGTTTCATTATTAAATTCAACTGTCAATTGTTTACCGTCCATCATTAGATATTTGATGTTACTATTGTAGCTATTTGTCATTGTCAAATTTTCAAACATTATTTTATAAGTTTAGATAAAATTTCAGTTGGAAAAGATAATGTCGAGTATAGATCTATCATCATGACAATACCCAAGGGCAAATGTATCTACCCCATTTTTACAATAGCGTTTGTCATCAAAATTATACAATCCACGTTTGATAATGACATCTGTTTCGAGTTTATGATGATTAGTTCGAATTGCCATAGCTCTCATAAAACTAACACCGCCATCAAGCGCATACCTGTAGTCATCAAATTTCATAAACTTTTTAACAAAATCACGAGGCAGACCTTTTGCTTTTTTCGTTATTTTATTATTGTCCAATAATACGGCATACATTTTACTACGTAATCCGATAAAGTATTTGATAGCGCTTGAGTTCATTTCATCTTTAAACTTACCAATAACCTTTTTATTTGTGTCGTCATGAAATTTACTGTCACGTGGGTAATCAGAAAGATCAAACAGATGTCGGTTATTGTACATGTCCTGATAGATGTCCTCACATTCGATTTCATATACGAGCGAATCAGTATCAGTAAACAATAATCTACTAGCCGGCCACTGATTTTTAACAAAAGTGTAATGAAAATCGTACATCAGCCACTTTGATAATCTAACACTGCAGCTCCAACATAGATCGGCTTGTTTAGTTTTAGATTTGTTTTTCTTCTTTGTATCGCAACAAGATTTTCATTAAATATTTTCATGCTCACAAAATCATCGTCTGACACAAGTTTGTTTCTGCGATTGACATCATTAACTATTTCAATATTTACGCGTTTCCTAATATTCTCCATCGTCTTACCAAAAACGGAATTGTTCATCAGTTTAAAGAAGTTTTTCTCAAACTCTGTTTTCGCTGCAGCCCTTCTTGAAGTGTTTGAGTTAATATAACCTCTCATCCACGGCGACTGATTAAATTTTAGTACACGATGAACTTTTCTCAACACAAGACCAGCATCGACTGCTTGTTTTAAAACTTTGTAATGCAAAACGTAATTTTTCTTATCAAGTAAATTTGGTACTAGTTTCTTGACCATGGAATGTTGCCTTGGTGATGCTAACGCTTGTTGTTCTTTTGATAACAAACTATAATCTATGACCATCGATTCCGCACAGAAAGGGTAATCGTTATGTAATTTGTGTAGAGAATTTGGATAATCAAGATCAACTTCAACGAAATAGGAAACATCGTTGGGTATCTTTTTTTCTGTCTCCGATAGAAATCGATCAGCCGTGATCCAATGAAATCCACCAAGAGGCATTGGTTCTGCCATCGAATACCCGTACAAGTTATTACAATCTAGATAAACTATATACTTCGAAGGAAGGTCAGGGTTATACTGTTTCAAATATTTGTTGTTTGCTTCAGCATACTTTTTTGTTACTACGCTCATACCGCCTCGGATACCTTTTTCAATAAAATTGAACATATCAACGTTAGTCAGTAATTCCAACCTTACCAAACTTTAGCAGAGCACCCCATGACAGTCCAGGGGCAGAATAATACCAGCAAGGATCTAGTCCGTAATTATTATAACTCACTTCTCGAAAACTTTCAAAAACATCTGCTAATAATAACACGTCAGTTTTCAAATACAAATCATGATAATCACCAAAAGTCTCACAATCAAACTCTTTCCAGATATCTTGTGCATACCTGTACTCATCATCAGTTATATTTTCATTTTTAAGTTGTGAGTAAAATTTATCTTTGCCAGGTAAAGATGTTTCATCAAATTTACTCCAGTCGTCGAGGTATTCGTCTGGAAAAACTCCTTTTTTAGCTAGTAGATTAAATTTATCTCCAAAACAGTCTCTTAGGTTATGAAATTTGCTACAACCTTTTACTAGCTCATCTAACGAGGCTGCCATAAACTGCAGGCTGTCAATAAAACGCAATTTACCTAGCGTAACTGACATGTACTTTTCAAAATTATTTGGGATGCATTTGATGACGTTATCGAGTTTTAGACGAGCTTTTATATCAGGATCACCAAAAGCTTCTACTATAATATGGCTATCATATCCTCGAAAATTGTGAAGAATAACCGGAATAAAATCTGGAGCATGAAATTTTAAATTACACTGATTATGAGCCGCTCCACGATACTCTCCAGTCAAATGACAATGGTCATGTACTTTTTTGTTGTCACTATCAAAAGCTTTTTCACAAATATGACAAATTTCTGCTTGCTCGTGATCGGATTCTTGTTGAAGTGTTAATTTTAACATTGGCGTTACTTTTTTCAAACGAGTAAATATATTATCAACTTCGTTAATCAACTGCTTGAGAAGCCAAACAGCTGGATTTTTACCACGATATAATTTAATTGGTTTAGATAATCTAGAATCAGTACAACAAACTACCTTATACGCTACTCCACACGGAACATGATTTTGAACTTTTCTTGTACTCGATTGATTAGGATTATTTTCTACGCCAAGTACAGGTTGAAGTAAACACTCAAAATCAGCGTATATAACGAAAGGAATTTTTAGTTTGTGATTATGATGGACAAACTGTAACACACTATCTTTTTTAGAGGGCATTGTTATTCTTTGAACATCACTACAGTACTGGAAATGCTTTTGTAATGTTTCATTGTTAGCACAACCATGCAAGCAGCGGTAACAAAAGAACTTTTTCTTCCTATTTTTATTGTACTGTTTACCAACTAGTCCGTTAAAGTTTTTAATCCAAACGTAATGATTTTTGTAGTACAGTAAATTTATAGTTGATTGTGAAGCTTTTTCTGAAATATATCTCGGGTATACATCCTCTTTTTCATCTAGTCCGAAAACGTTAATTGAAACATTATTTTGCTTTTCAAATTTTGGTATTTGATTTTCTGCCACAGGAAAGTTAATATCTTTAAAATTTAATCTAGACACGTGACTGATATATTTTTCAACGCGATCAGCGTGTTTTTCTGCTGGAAATAGTGCGGAAAGAACAGCCCATTGGAAACACTTGTTATCTACGTTTTTGATGTTTATACAACATCTTTTACTTTTTATTTTTGGTGGCAGGTCGATGTATGAACTACCTCGTAATGCGTTTTATTTCATCGTGTGAAACAATATTTCTTTGATCATTTCAAACTTCCAACCCGAACCTAATTGAGTGAATTCCTCTATTTTTTTCCAGATTTCTTGGTGTATTTCATCAGATAGTGATAACAGATCAGTCCCAAGCAAAACACGTCTTGATTTTGCGTTCATATAAGGTTCTGCAATTTCCTTGTTAGTTAATTCTTCCGTTATAACTAACTTTGAAAATATAACATGATATTGCACAAATAATCTGATACTTTTGTGTTTTTCGAGCTCACGTTTTACAGTTGTCTGTAGTAGGTGGTAAAGATTTGCTGCATTAAAATTTACTAAAACAATTTGATTATCAAACTGATAACTATTATCAAAACCTGCAAAAGCAGTCGCTATTTTATCAGGTTCTCCCATAAGGCTTCTCTTAGCTATATCACGCAATTTTAACATTATTATACTATAATGTAATATCTAATTGATAATTTTCTCACACTGCGCATGCGCTAAAAATCAATTAAAGATAAACAAAATCTCCTATAATATAATGACAGCAAATCTAACAAACACATGTGAGCAAGAAGCATATCAAATTCACCCAAAGTATAACTTTACCTCACACTGCGCATGCGCTAAAAATCAATTAAAGATAAAAAAAAATCGCCTATAATATAATGACAGTAAATCTGACAAGCGCACGTGAGCAAGAGATTTATCATGTTCACCCAAAATACAACTTATACGCTGGAAATACATTAGGTTCAGTTATTAACATCAAAACTAGAATATCTGTTGGCAAATTAACGTCAGCGGGTTATACGATTAGTGTAAAGGGAGATAATGCCGAGAGGATTGCAATGTTTAGAAAAGATTTTATTTACACGTTGTTTTGCGATATTTCAGAGGGACAGCGTGTATATCACGTGAACGATAAAATCACTGATGACAACATTGAAAACTTATCCTTACAAGATGAGTTTCAGCCGCAGCCGGTCTTTGATTTATACGAGGCTAACGATTGCGGTATTATTAGAAACAGAAAAACTAAAAAAGTTCTTGGTACTGTGAACAATATGGGATATATCAGGGTAACTGTTAGAGGAACATCGACAGATCAAGTTTGTTATACTGTTCATAGGTTTGTTTACGAGGTGTTCAACGGATCTATACCCAATGATCTGGTTATTAATCATATTAATAACGTAAAAACTGATAATCGATTGAGAAATCTGGAGCTAGTGACGCAACAGGAAAATGTGAGAAAAGGACGAGGTGGTGGTATTAATTTTAGATGTCCAGCAAAACCTGTTATTTCAAAAAACCTTGAAACGGATGAGATCGAATTCAAATCGATTACAGCTGCGTCAAAGCATTATAAGATAAATTCCAGAGCAGTTAAATTTGTAGCTGATGGAGCAACAAAATCAGCTTTTTCAAGAGAATACGATGCTAGGATTGGTTTTAGATATGATATTTGATAGCTCGGTTTTAGTCAAGCAATGATGAGCAAATGCTATGATATCATCATAATCAAATTTTAACGTTGTTACTGCACTTTCATTAATTTTATTTTTTTCTGCTTCTGTTAGCAATATCTTATGAGAATCACCTTGCATTACAATAACGTCAACACTATAACCCAACAAACATTTTCTTACCGCTTCGGCTAGTTCGTTGTAATTTAATATATTAACTTTTTGGTGATATTTTATCTCATCAGTCATCTTATAACAATAATTTAGATAAAAATATATTATAATAATGGACTTGATGAAACGACTCGCTGAACTCTACAAACAAGATACTAGCGACAAAGTCGCCAGCGATAAGGTCGTCAGTGATGAGGTCACATTTTCCAAAGATTTCATAGACAAATCTATTGGTTATAATGAAGATGATATTTTATATAACAGCGAATCTGATGATGATGGTGAAATAGTCACTGTTGCTGACAGATCAAATTACAGCAGACCAACAACTAAACGATATAATGTCAAGTATCACATTGCAAAAAAAATAATGAAATTTAATTTTACCGTTGCCGAACAACAACTGTTTTGGCAGTTAATCAAACCTTTCTTAAACATCAGAATTCCAGGCCGACAGAAAAATATCAAATTCGATTTCATATTTGTCAAGATTTTTAATCTAATGACGATCTCTGACGATCGTAAGCAGTATCTAATATCGTTATGTAAACCAGTAAAATGTAAATCTGTCAAACAAAAGTATGAGAACATTTATAACATTATATCATAATCTGCTTAGTTGGGATCCAACTGTTAAATTTATCGCTATACCCACGCCATTTGACTAAACTTTTATCTCCTTTTTTTCTAATCACTTTCTCGATAACAAAAACATCCTGCTCAGTTTTCTGTAGTTCTTGTTCATAAAAACTACCTACAATCGGTTCCCCTGCCAGATCTTTTAAAACGTACGTTACAGGTATTGTGAAAAGTACCTTATCATACGTTACAGGTATTGTGAAAAGTACCTTATCAACTACAAAAACTTCTTCACTCCAGTTTGGAGTAAATCCTTTTGCAAATACCTTTTTTGTCAAAGAAATTCTAACTTTATCACCAACCTTAAATTTATGTCTGCAGTACATGTTTTCATTTGCTAATATTGGATTTTTAATAGCCTTTTTAGGTGTCATTTTGATGGTTCGATGTTTCGTGTTATTATATTCACCTACGATTTGAGAAAGGTCATCGATGTACCTGTTGGTGTTTTTAGCTGTCATATGTTTGTGTAATTTCTCGTTTAGCGTGCGATTAAATCTCTCAACAACAACGTTTTTACCTTCGTTTCCTGTAACATATTTTTTTATATTATTTTGTTCTAGAAACTGTTCAAACTTTTTGTTAAAGAACTCGGATCCGTGATCAGTCCAGATTTTATTCGGTTTTCTTTCTGTACTCGTTATTATTTGTTTTAGCGCATCAGTCATTGAAGTCCCTGTCTTATCCGAAACAGGTACACTGAAAGCGTATTTGCTAAAAACATCTATAACATTAAACAAATACCTTTTTGGAGCACCATCAGCGCCAACGTTAAACTGAGCTAGATTGGATACATCCACCAAATCTATTGCCCAGATATCATCTACACCATTAGCGACAACTTTACGTCGTGGGAACTTTTTTTTTAGGTCTGTGCAGCTCGACTGCAAGATCATCGTATACTTTTTCCCGAGTCCGAGTTTATATTTTGCTCCTATCATTCCCTGAACAAATTTTCTATCAAAGCGTTCTCGTAGATTTGTTGGCTCCATATCACGTAATTCGTCTAACATTACTTTATCACAATCTGCTTTCGAGTTTTCATGATCACGATAACAGATATCATGAAGCATCGCTATTGCATCCACTTGATTATAAGGCTCTTGACCTGGCAATGGATTGTCGTTTTCATCTAGTTGTTGATCTAGCGGATTGTAAGGTCCTGTATACCGATGACCTGGCAATGTCCAACCGCCTTTTGGTTTTGGTAATTTTGCAATAATTTTATGTATATCTATACCTGACCCTATTATTTCTCTGTTGTTACAACATAGACAGTATGCGACAATTTTATTTTGCTCAAGACACAAATCTCTGTCAGAATCACAGTTGCATATCATTCTATATTTTTAGTCGTCGACTAAAATAATATCAGGATAACCAGATCCTAGCGACATCTCTGAGGATACTGTCGCTGGGGACACTTTCTTTAAAAACATATTTTTTCTTTTTCCGCAGACTGCACAAAAACTTTTTAATATTATCCTGTTGTTTTTTGTTTTTTCTGTTGTTTCATTAATATTTTCTGTTTTAGTTCTACACTTGAGACAGTATGTTGACATTATTATATTTTTAAGTTTAGATAAAATTTATTGCAATCTCATCATTAGCGTGAGAAGGTTGCTTGTCAAACTGTAAAATAAATTTTAAAAAATTGAGATTTCTGCTCATCTGTTGGATAAACATAATACAATAATATCCGCAAGCAGACGTTCCAACAGGTTGGAGTTGATTTGATGAATAATATATCTTTTTAAATTTTTTCTTCATATACTTTTTTATTACATCGCTTGGAGGAAGTCCAAACGAGTAAAATAATTATTATTATAAACTGCTACCCAATGCGTGCCGGATCCGTCATTAAAATCCTGGATATTAATAACACACGAACTTACAGCTGATGGTGATTTTATTGCTGCGAGTTCATCTTTAGAATAAACTCCGTGAAATCCAGGAACCGCTTTTAACTTATCAATGATATCAAAATTACTCAACGGGGTGGTCGAGTTCCCGGTAATGTTAGACCACGTCCGATTCCTAAAAGATTTGGCAGCAGACTTCCCGCTAGTCCCACCAAAAGTGGAGCGAACGGAATAATTCCTCCTTGTTTTGGTTGATTGCATATGCATTTGCATTTTGGTGTTGGCGATTTTGTTTTTGTTGTTTTCTTTTTTTTGTTGATGATTTCTTTTTCTTTTGTGGCATTATAATATATCATTTACATAAAATTTACAATTTTTTTATTCCACTTCCACGAATGATACCATTACCTTCGACTGCTTTCTTCGTTGCGCCAGATATTGCTCCAGACGCTGCTGCTAGTCCTAATGTGCCTAAGACTGGTAAAATTTTAGGTATTATTGTACTAGTTAATACTGATAATGCTGGACCAAGAAAACCACCTTCTTTTGCCAGCGCTGTCATTTGTGCAGCACTCAAATTTAAAACAAAAGTTTTTTTACGATCATACTTTTTTAGTTGATTTTTTGTTAGCATTAATTTTGTTAAAACACCATCAGAAATATTAGGATTAATTTTTAATGATACCTGTTCTTGCTTTGCAATAGCAGCTACTAATTTTTTAACCTGACCAACAGTCAAATATACTTCTTTTACAATATATTTTGTCATTTTATATAACAACTGTAGATTAAACTTGAACTGTCATTTTACCTCCAATAGAATCTACTGTGATAAATCTATCACTAATCACTAATGCGTATACGTACAACGGCGCTACTGGAACCGCCCCAAGTGTCCAGGTAATTTCAATATCCGCTGTGCTGTCTACAGCTCGCTCGCTATGTTTACTAACATCAAAATGAAATATAGGATAAAGCGTACGAAATTCCTCTGCTGATATTTGAGTTCCATCTTCAACATCTTGATATTTTTGTATTGCGTCAAGCAGGTACATGTACGGTCGAGAAATATTTTTATTAACGTCATCAGCAAAATTACACTCGATAGCTCGTTCTGGATATTGCTTTGAATTTAATCTAGCGTATATTCGTCTGACATCAGTGATCAAATATTGCATTATTTTGTTGTTGGTTACCTCGTCGGGCTTGCTGTTGAAATACGACAAAGATATTTCTCGGCAGTTGTTCGCTTGATGTTGTTGTGACCCTCCATGTGTAGTCAATAGTATTTGGAACCGCTGTCTGATATATCTTATGCTGCTTAAAATAAATTCTGTTTGTATGCTTATCAAGCATGCTATTTAGTTCTGACATTTTAGTGATTGATGGTGTTATACGTGGCATCCACAAAGCAAGTTTGTTTATGATAAACTGTGTATCAACCCCTCCAGATCTAAACAAGCAATCGTTTTGGTCTGCTCGATCTAAAATAAGAGTATGTTTTACTCCACGGAATACTTTATCATGATCGCGACAAAAGCCGAAAATTGTGCTTAGTGGAAGCATCATTGTAATTTGACGTGATCCTGCTGCAAGTTTTCTTCGCCTAGCAAAACCATCGTTATAGCGTGGATTTCTCACGTCAAGTGTGTTAAGAAGTAAATTTAACATCGCAGTACCGTTTGCATCTGCAGCTGGTGGTGTTATATTTAGATTATTAAAAGCTGCTGTAAGAGAAACTCTTGTAGCGTCTGCATTAGCAGTGCACCTGGTGCGACAATAGCTAGCGCGTCTGCATTAGCAATGAGAAAATTTCTCACAATTACAGCATTTGCATCAGCATCAGCTCCATGTACTATAGCGCCTCTCTTTAAAAATTCAGTTGATTCAGCTATACCCCGTCCAGTATCTTTAAACCACATCATGTTAGTTGCAGTTGATCTTGAGTAATCGTCGGAAAACGAAATAATATTTAAAATTGTACTTGCAACTTGTAGATGACTTGAAATATATTCTATAGTTTGATTGGCTAGTTGATATCTAGCACTTTTGAATAAACTCCAGCCGTTATTTATAAGAGCTACTTCTGCTCCAACTGCAATTTCAGCAGGTGAATTGGCTACTGTCATAATCTGACCACGAACTTCTAACATAGCCTTATGTGGCAGTAGAAATACATCTTCGTCTCTGGTGTTAAAGGTTCTAATACCAGCTTTATTTGGTTCGTTAGAATTTTCATCAAGATACTCAACAAACTCGAATTCTGTCACATCGTTGTCGATGTCATAAGTTTCTGTTAACTCGAGATAATTTTTAACAGACATTTTATTTTATTAGATTATATAAAATATTATTGTGGCACTGTTACTTTAGATATTAATTTTTGTATGATCTGCTCACCCTTTGGTGATAATAATTTTTTTGTTGTTGTTATCATAGCTTTTTGAGTTTCTTTTGTTGGAGCGATTTCTGAGATAGCTTGTTTTATTTCAGATGCAGTCGGTGGATCACTTTTTATTTTATTAGCTATTTTTTGTCCCACCGCAGTCCCAGCGGCAGATGCAGCCCCAGTTGCAAAAGCTTTACCATCGTCAATAGCAATTAGTGCAACTTTACGTGCTATACCCGGATTATTTTCAATAACTTTAGTAAAAATATTTCCAAAAAATCCTCCTACTATTTTTCTTCGATAAACTTTTTTTCTTTGTTTCATTATATTTGATGTTGCATAATTTTTACTTTTGCTCGCGTAGATGTAAATAATAAGTTACAACTTCATTATTCAATTCCAACTGTTTTCCTGATTGATCTGTCAACTGCATTATTATACTTGATATTTGATTTTCAACATTTAAAGGATAATAGATAATATCTCGTGGAGTTATTTGCATGAGAGAACCTGGCGGAACTTCAGGTGAGAAACTGTAAATCGTTTGACCTTTGCTACCTTTTGATGTATAAGAGCCAGAAGCAATAGAGCAATTTACTAATATTGTATTTACTTCTGTTATATTTACTGGCAGTTCACTGTCATATGTAATAGGCTGATCAAGTGCAGTGTAAGTTTTTTAGTAAATCCTAACAGTTGTGCAATACTTCTTTCTCTTGGTTCAAGACTGATTACTATATTTTTCAAAGTTATCCTAGTTCGCAATGTGTTATAATTTGCTGCCAATTCAAAATTATCAGCCACACCGTCAGCTTTTGTGATGAGCTCTTTGATTGTCTTGTTTAGATCAGTAATATTATAAGCTCCTTGCGGAATTTTTATTTTTTTTGTTGTAGATATTGGAGATGTTGTAATCATAGTCAAATACATTTCATCGTTAACATCATTTTTCACGTTAGGTATAGCATTCCAGCAAGTACAAGAAATTAATCCAATTTCATATTGTTTTGTAGGATCTAGTTGGATAGGTGGAAAATAATTTACTGAAAAATTTGCGCTATCTATCGGAGACTCACTAGAGTTTAGTAATAATGTTGTTTGCATTCCTTTAATATTATATTATTTTACAAAATTAAGTCGCCGCGATTAAGTCGCGGTGTAAAGTTTCATATTCGTCAGATGTTAATAATTCACTCGATCTTAGATGATCAAGTATGTCAATGATTTCATTATCAAGTTCAACACTAACATTCCCAACTTCCTTTGATGATATTAATAACATTAATCTATCTATCATTTCAGTAGTTGATGTAAATATTTTTACACCAGTTCCTGTTCTTACTTCTCTACTTTTCTCTACACGAGTTTTATCAAAAGTAAAAAATTTCCTTTTAAAACTCCACCCTTTACCAAAAGGTTTTAATCTATTTTCTGTGTTTTTTTTAAACGTGAGAGCAATAACACCGTTTCTCATTCTTTCATAAAGTGGAATCATATTATCAATCTCTGTAACCATGTTTAATTCATCTTTAGCAGCAGCCCCGTCTTTAAATATTACATCTAATCTATCGAGTAATGTTTGATATTCTACATCAGTCCACTTGCTTATATCATCAATACCCCTTATATTTTCATTCTGTAAAAAATCATATTCAATACCTTTTATCTCATCATTTGCTCTTTTTGTAAAATAAAATCTTTGATCTCCAACTTCCATAAACTTTACAGTAAGCTCACCAACTCTTTGTTGCTCCTCTTTGATATCTTTTATATCTCCTGATAAATTTTTATCATATTTGTTATTCCTTGCGTTGTTAAATCTGCTAATCTTCGCTCAAGTTTCAGCGGATTGTTTATCAATCGATCTGTTTCAACTTGTCTAGCCGCAGGATCAGCTATATTTGCTGTAAATGCCTCAATTAGTTTTCTTTTTTCTTCATCAGATCTAGTAACAAGTTTTGCAGCAGCTGCTTCCTGTTGTTCTTTAACAATTCCAACCAAGCCTTTTTCCTGCAGTTGTTTAAGTTCTTCTTCTGACTGGTTTAGTTTCAGGTTTTTTACCTAATAGTGCTTCAGTAACCGGCTTGAAAATTGTAGCTGTTGCTTCTGTAGTGGTTACTTGCCCACGTCGTGCTTGTTGTACTTTTTGCTTAAGCGATGTCTGAGATTGAGCAAGTTTTTTTAGATCTTCTATGTGTTGTCTGTATCTTGCTTGTTTGTCCATTATTATTATTATAAATTTTATAAAATTGAAACCCTTACTGTAAGTAAGTGTCAATACAACAGCGAAACATTTTAGTTGGATCATTTGTAAGTTTATCAAATAAGAAAAAGTTGTATTTATCTTTTGTAGCATTATGGTAAAGTTCAATAAACTTATCTTTTGTCACGTCACCGCATTGTTCGCTTGCAATATTTCTAACGTCAACATTGTCCAGTCCTGGAAATAATATAAAACAACCCGTATTTCGCCGAATAAATCTGTCAACATTATAAAATCCTTGAGCGAGATAAACAGAATTACATTGTTTGTTACGTGACAGTGAGAAATACGATCTTATTTTGTTCATCTCCATGTTATTTAGCGGAATATCGTCAAAAGCTACTATCTTATGTTCATCTGCATCAAGTTGATTAACTGGAATAAGATCTTCTGGCTGCCTAATTATAAAAAAGTCTTCACCAGCCTTAAGTTCATCACGAAGTTTGTCATTATAATCGCTTAATTACTCATACTTATCTTGCTGTGGATTGATTGTGTAAATATAGACTCTATCGTAGTTAAAATTATCACCAAGAAGCAAGTTCATAAGCAAATTTGTTTTTCCTGATCCAGTTCGCCCAACAAAAAGATAATGACAATCAGGAAGTTCTTTTTATGTTTGTGTTTCACCAGCTTCTCTGTATCAAAGTTTAATATCAACGATTTTGCCATTTTGTATAATATTAAACTAGTGTTGATAATTTTATCTAAGACAGTAAAAAATGAGTTACTATACAAAATTTGGAACACTATCAGGAGATTTATCCACAAAAGGTTACCAAGGTGACTTATCCAAATATGCAACTCTTGATCAGCTCAAAAATGAAATCAATAATTTACTAAATCTTACCAGTGTAGAACCAGATGAAGTCGTCATTTTCCAGGACAAAGAAGGACGATTAAAAACGAGTGATGTAAAACTGCCAGATGTACTTGTACGAATTCCTAATGCGGTTGCTGATAATATCATGACTTTTAACAATCAAGGTAAGATACAAGATTCTGGTAGGTCAGTAAATGATTTTGTTAAAAAAGCTGGTGATTTATTTAATGGGAATATTGTTATGAACCAGAACAAGATTACAGATCTTGGATATCCAACTACAGATGGAGACGCTGTAACTAAGAAATATGTCGATGATCAGGACGTTCCAATCAGTAATGAAATAACAGCGCTCAAAAATGAATTTACCGGTCACGTAAAAACGTTTTTAAATTTTCTTTGAAACATAAACATGCTTAAAGATTTTTTTGGAAATCCATCAATTGTTAACATTACACTCGCTAATATTAACACAAAACTCAATGATATTAACACAAAACTCAATGATATTATTAGTGGAATTCCTAATATTGTTGAGAAAACGAGTATGGTTAAAATTCCTCACAAACAGATTAAAAATATTGTGTATACTGTTGATACTGGTTATACTGGGTGGACACCAAAAAATAATTCTATCAAACATATTGCAGAAGTTACCGGTGTGTATAGATTGTCAGTGCTTAGCAGTGCAAAGTTTAGAATATCTACCAAATATCTATTTCGTCATCCAAATGATGACTCATCTGGAGTATTATCTGTAATAATAAACAAAAATTCTGAAGAAGAATTTGTACTTGAACCAGTTGATAAAACTTTAAAGTTAGCAATTTTTCTCTGGTGTTTGGAATTTATAGCTGAACAACCAGCTCTTATTATGGATTAACCAAACATAGGACTATGTGAACTAATATTATAATGAAAAGAAGTATAGTTGATTTCAATCATATTTCAAAAGGTATTCCAAAACAAGATGTAGATGCATTAATACAATACTATAAATATTATCATAAAAAACTTTGGTGCGTGAAAAAAATGTTACAAATACTACAACAAGATCCTTCAAGTAATATCTTATCTACCCTTGTTAATGACCAGTTCTGGTATAATTTCAAGTGGGGTATCATTAAATCCTTTTTTGTTAATCATATCCGCTATTGGTGTTTCACTTACAGCGACGTGTAAAAAAAGTAGAACCAAGACTTTTGATAAAGAAGCACGGTTGTTTAACATCAATTAAAACTTACAAGAAACTACTTGATCAGATCCGGTCTTACCTACGAGGAGTTAAATATAATATGGATGATTTATTACGTGAATTTCGTATTATTGACAATATGTTAACAGATATTCTACCAATGAGGGTTAGCAAGTATGAAAAAAAATATCACAAAAAATGAGTCGCATAAAATTTTATCTAAACTTAAGATATAATATAACTAAAATAATATCATTTTCATTCTAATGCTATTTTAATTTCCGCCTTGTTAACTGAAACGTTCTAATGCACAGTTTAATTTTCATCCTGTTATCTGATAAAAAATTTGTGGTAAAACCTATTTGCCGTCTTTAGAATAATCATATTCCACACATACGCTGTTCTAACAAATTCGTCACTTCTGTTGACAGAGCTTATCGCATTCCAACACCTGTTGTTTTGTCTGGTTACAAAATATCTGTCTACATAGTAGTAGTATAGGGAAATGAGGGTTTGGCGGGGGTGGGGGAGGAGGTGTGGGAGGGGGGGCCAAAAACCCTCATTTTCCTATACTACTCCCATGGATAGTTAGTGACATAACAACCACATCATATATTCATCCAGTATCTAAATTTTTCAACTATTGCCTTCTAAACAGTCTAAATTAAAATAACTGGTAAAGATAAGGTTAAACCTTAATTGCCATCAAAATATAAATCAACTATTTGTATGGTTTCTCTAATTTGAGTGATAAGTTCATTGAAATAATTATGGAATTGTTCTGGAGTAACTTGATCTAATATAATGGATCATGTAACTTTACTGTTCAGTTGGGTGAGGGTAAGTGTTGAATATACTTCTCAATTATATACAAACTTGTCTGAACAGTCACTTTTATATAGTGATCACCTGTTTTAGAAAGCCATTCTGATTTTCCCTAGCAAATTTTCTACATAACAGTCACATATATAATGGTCACCTGATTTCTGTGCTTTGCGTCAGGTGTTTCCTAACCAAGTAATGGTTTCTCATTAGTGGTCACTAGAATGTATCAGCAGTGATTTGTTCAGTGTATTCAAACTAAAAGCAGTTGCTTAGATAAAGCATAATTTGGTAATTGATGTGGAAACATTTACTTTGCTTGTATTCACTGCACTCTAGTCAAACTGTTAATGTAATTGAAAGGCTTAAATATTGAAGGGATGGTTTTTGTCACTAGAGAAGAGGGCTGTAGCAGTTAATTTGCTTGATGGTATGAAAAGCATTTGTGTTTTCACTTTGAAAATGGAGTTGATCTAAATCGATCTCTC
Organism: Potamilus streckersoni; assembly: GCA_016746295.1. Taxonomy (NCBI): domain Eukaryota; kingdom Metazoa; phylum Mollusca; class Bivalvia; order Unionida; family Unionidae; genus Potamilus; species Potamilus streckersoni. The sequence continues at coordinate 1,042,111 of JAEAOA010002048.1, read as the reverse complement.
TTACGGATCACTGCCATCTAACTGCTGACTGCATGGGTTAGAGTCTAAGATTTGTCGAATGTGATATTTGAGAAAGCTTGCCAGTAGCTTCTCGTGGGTCGGTGGTTCTTTCTATGGATATCCTAGCTTCTTCCTCCACCATTAATAGCCTATTGTGTGCTGAAAAATGGCATTAAGCCACAGAACAACAACGACAATTTGTCATTGAGTGGCTGAGTGGTCTAAAGTGCAGTCCATATCACTGCCATCTCACCTCTATCTGGTGGGTTCGAGTCTAGGAATGTGGATATGTGAGAAAGCTTGCCAGTAGCTTCTCATGGGTTGGTGGGTTTTTTTGTGATTTCCTAGTCTCTTCTTCCATCATTAATACTGGCTGCCATGTATAGCCTATCATGTGCTGAAAAATGGTGTTAAACCCCACAAGAACAACAACAACAACCATTTGTCATTGAATAAAGTCATCACTGATTATAAAAGTCCATCTTGTCTCCCTTTTTATTTTGGGCAGTAGTCATTCAATATTTAAAATCTTATAAGGCACTGTTTTGATTTATGTGTTGCCTACAGCAGCCATATTTAGCATATATTTATCACAGGCCTCACATAAGTCAGCTGTCTTTACCTCTTAACACAAGATTAAAACTGTTGATTAATAATAATAACAATAACAATAATAATGGTACTGGTTCATAATATATTTTCAAAAACCAAGTTTGAAAGATGAACTTGCATGCAGAGATCACCTATGTTTAAAGGTTTAATTGGTCTTTCCAATGAGTGGCTGCCAATGACAGGTTTGACTGTATTCTTTATTTGTTAACAGTTTATCTGAATAGACTGATTATTGGATTTAGTCATGAAAGAATATGTAAAAAGAAAAAGAATTTATATTTTACAAATTTATCTACATTATGTTGACAATTTATTATTCATTTTACTTTAATCATTTATTTACAGACTGCAGCCAGGAAGATGTCAGCACTACACAATGTTAATGCTAACATTAAAAGAAAGCTCAATGCCATTGTCATGAAAAAGTCTGAGATGCAAGTTTGAAGTTACTGAATTCCATTAAATGAAAATGTGAAAAAAAGAGAGCAATTACTGCAGTGACAAATTTGGTCAAAAAGTATAGATTATCATAAACTGGGGAAAAAATTAAGTTTGTGATGACACACTGACTTGCAGATTATGGAGAAGTGTACAAGAAATAATCAATGTAAAGAAACAACCTTATATAAAAAGCATATTGAAAATGACTAGAGTTTAAGCAGAAAATTAGCATGGTAGTAGCATCATTGCTTGACACTTCTATAGCTTGGGTTTTTTTGCAGATAGGTTTCTATCCAGTTTTCTCCACCTTGGAGCTACACTTTGGACATCAGCAGTATGTTGTATATGCTATGAGATCTTGTACGATTTATTTAAATTAATTTTTGGTGATGTGTAAGGGGAGACTATTAATTTACTTTGAAAATGCATTATGAAGTGAGAAGGACACGGTTTTGCTCAATTTTCTTATTTATATTTCACTCTGTTGAAATGTGTAATATTGAAAGCTAAACCTATAAATCCAATAAATAAAATAAACCCGGAGGATTCTGTTTTTGAAAGCAAAACCATGTCTCCATCCTTCCACTATGTCCATCACTTAAAATGGAGTACCAGCCTATGACCTTGGAAACAAGGTCAGTCACTAAAAAGTTAAATCTTGGAATTCATTCAGTGTTAAACACCCAACTTTGACTCTACTTTGGCTTGATAGACAGCATAAAACACCCCTTAGGGGGTGGGGTTAGGACAGATTTAAGTAATGAATCTAACATCTGGGACTGAGGTACTTAATTCTGTATTGTCCATCCTAATAATTGGAATTAAATTTCTGTTTTATAATAACACTTGTATATCTAATTCCCCAATATGTCCAAACATTCAGCAGCCATACCAACATTTTAAAATTCAGTACAAACTTGTTTTAAACAATACCTATCATAACAATCTGCATTTATGTCTTGCCCGTAAAGCATAGGTATAACTCTTCTGATGGCATTGTTGTTCACATTTGGCTATGACTCTTATTTATGTATGAAACTTCATAACCTATGGGCAAAATCAGGTCATATTTTTTTAACTTTTGACACTCCATTGATTATGTTTATATTTTTCAATTAGCTCATTTTCTATGCCAACAATGTAAGTATGGTCATGAAACTTTATTTGTATATTGAAACTGCACCAGTAATGGAGCAATAAATTCTGCAGAATTTTTATATTGTATTCTTTTTGTGTCAATAAAGGTACTAAATTACATTTTATGTTTTCTAGTTGTAGACATGTTGCAACCTAGTTAAATGACCTTGTCTAGCTGCTAACCATGAGATTATTAAAATTTGAGTGACATGCGTAATAAATAAATAGTCACAAGCATTTGTTATGTTTATTTTTCCCAATATAATAATCAAAAACTATTGTGGTAACTTCTATAAACAAAAACTTTTGTGGTAACTGCTATAATCAAAAACTTTTGTGGTAACTTCTATAATCAAAAATTTTTGTGGTAACTTCTATAATCAAAAACTTTTATGGTAACTTCTATAATCAAAAGCTTTTGTGGTAACTCATATAATCAAAAATTTTTGTGGTAACTGCTATAATCAAAAACTTTTGTGGTAACTGCTATAATCAAAAACTTTTGTGGTAACTGATTTAATCAAAAACTTTTGTGGTAACTTCTAAACACAAAAAAGATCATTATAGTATTCCAAGTAAAATATGTTTATATACATTTGCTACCAATTGTTGCTACTTAAATTTGTACATAGAAAAAAACAAAAGTGTGGCCTTGACCTTTATTATTCCAGAATGTGAATGAGAAATGGCACACATACAGAATTATCTATAAACCTTAAAAATTGCTTGCCCTTGACCCTTAGTCTCAAGAAACGGGGATTCCCATAGGAGAAATGGGGGAGAGGCAGAAAAGAGCATATCAGCCAATGGCATTAAGCAGTAATCAAATCAATAAAATGTTGTTTCAGTAAACCGTAATATATTTTAATTATAAATTTCTTAATTATTTTTCTTGCCAACTTTTCATTTATAACCCCTTATGGGGAAAATGTACATCCAATATATTCATTGTGAGTCCACAGGATCCATGATGTGAGAAAATTGAGTCTTAGACTTGTTATTCAGGGTTCACAGAATGTAGTCTTAGAAAACTGAGGCTCCATGATTAGCTTTGGGGAATGTACATGATGTAGTCTGAGAATATTGGAATTTAAGGACTAGTTGTATGGCGTCCAAAGGATATATGGAGAAAATTGTGGGCCAGAGACTAGTTATTGAGGATCCACAGGATGCAAAGTCTGAAAAAGTTTAACACAGGACAATCTTGCAGAGAGTTTATAACTAGTTAGTAATTAAGGATGAATGAATACATTTTCAAAATTTGTGTAAAATTCAAATTTCAGTATACTATGTAACTTTGAAATTGAGGGAGACAAAAATGAATGCAGTAGACAATATGTCATCTTAGGATGAACCTGGTTTAAAAAATAAATATTCCTGAATGGGTAATAAAGTGGACCATGTCAGTTAATAGACAAATAGTGGAGGAGAAAACATTGTATCCATAATTTTCATCACATCACAGTACTTGTATATAGCTCTGCTATTATGCCCTTAAATTTTCCAAAGACCTGCAAAATATTTTGTCACTACTGTTCCCTATAATTATTGAAATTATCAAAATAAAAGCCAGTTTTTCTTTTCAACTCCGTAACTTCAGCCACAAATATGATCATAATTGAAGTCCATAGAAGAAAATGGAAGACTGCAAGTCCAGATGTTATGAAGACAGTCATGTAGGTCATTTGTACTATCTGTCTCTGCACCACAAGACCATGAATAAAGCTGATAGTCCCAAAAACCAGATTAATCCCTGCAAGACCAAAGGCAGCTGAAATTGGGAGAAAAATGAGTAAATAGTTGAGAATAAAATTGTATGCATAGCCTAATAAAAAAAATAATGTAATTAAATTATATGTGATAGAATAATGCATAACAAGCATCATTCAGCCAATATTGATTACCTCAGAGGCTATCTGATCATATCTCAAAAATATTAAAGATGGTTTCAACACTTAGCTGTTAAAGAGAAGAAGTAGTTTTGATTTCCTGAAATTCTGTTCTTACAGTTAATTGTCATCTCCGGGTATTCAGTCCATATGTAAGAACATGATCATCTGTATGTATGGAAAACTGTAATGTCCTTGAACTCCTACACTGTTCTGGTTAGAAAACTCTTGTGTCAAAAAGAGTGTCCTTGAACTCCTACACTGTTCTGGTTAGAAAACTCTTGTGTCAAAAAGAGTGTCCTTGAACTCCTACACTGTTCTGGTTAGAAAACTCTTGTGTCAAAAAGAGTGTCCTTGAACTCCTACACTGTTCTGGTTAGAAACCTCTTGTGTCAAAAAGAGTGTCCTTGAACTTCTACACTGTTCTCATTAGAAAACTCATGTCAAAAAGAGTGTTTTTGAACTCCTACACTGTTCTCGTTAGAAAACTCTTGTGTCAAAAATAGTACAGTAGCATGATGGTCAGGATCCACAATGTAATGTCTTGTCCAATATCCAGATAAGTTAGTCAACTTTAGAAAATAATGCATGTGAATCCATTTAGCAATAAAACACAAAGAGGGTGTGTGTGTACAAAAATGGGTGGTTTTAGTGATGCAGTAATGCACTGGTACATATAAATGGATAAGTGGCAACTAGTCTAAATAGTGTAATCACCAACCAATCTAATTATTGTCCAGAATATACTTATATCAAAATTTGAATGAATCAAAGGTGATATCAAGGGGGTGAGGGTAAATGTATAGGCAATGGCCATATCTACTATTTGAAATCCAGGTCATAATTTATTCAATCACATTATTTGGTGCAAATGTAAGCATGACATTTGATTGAGCAGGTAATGGTGGTGGATTTTTGTTTTCCCTTAAAAAATAGGTAAATAATTAGACTTGTAAACTTGAATGAGTAACTTGCCACAATGTTTAGTGCTTGGTTGTGTATGCCAGATGACTGAGCTGTTGTTTGGATTGAGTGATGACAGTATAAAGGATACTTTGAAGATGAGCACCAAGAAGACTAAAAGCTTACTGTTCATGATTCAGTGAAAATTGCATTAAACGTTATCAGGTTTTTGAGGAGTTAACATTTTTCAAAAATAAGCAAGAAGCAGACATGGTAATTTTTTTCTCCTAAAAATAAAACATCTTGCCAAACTATTAAATCAAATTCTTTGTTTTGGCACAAAAGCTTTGGTTAAATTATTGTAAAATTTTGGAACCCATGCCACAATCATGATATATCCAAATTGAGTTATGTTTTGACAGTTCACTGTTCTGAAGGAGCATTAGTATAAAATATGTTACAATTTATGTTTCCAAATATGCAATAGAAAGAAGTGAAACCAACCATATAAGTCAAGTTCAACAAACAATTTATTTCCCTAGAATACAAAAGTGGAAAATTCAAAAGATATGGTTTTGTGAATTAAATCCCAAATACTGGTAATCCAAAATATCATATCACAACTCCAAGTATAGAATGTTCCAAATGAATTCCAATTGTCTCAATGTATGACAATGCAATAATGCAAAATATTTTTGAACGAGTTCTCAATAATTCTAAAAGAATGAGCTAATTTAGTCAGTGGATACTAATTCCAATGAATAATTTAAATAATTTTTTTCTATATCTAACCAAAACCACAAGCTCTGCTGATATATTACCAAAAAATTATATGAAGCAGGAATGAATAATTGTTTACTAAACCTTTATATATATATATATATATATATATATATATATATATATATATATATATATATATATATATATAATAGATTGCTGTGGAAATTTAAAACTTCCTATGGAAAATTCCACTAACTAGAGAACTAGTCTTTTTTACTACTTAAAACCATGAAAAAGACAGGCAATAACTTCATCCAAAACCCTCAATAATGATCATGAAAAAAAGTCTGGTATACAAAACCTACACCTTCAATCATGACCAAAATTTAAACTTACAATATAAATTAAATATGCATAACAAATGTTGTTTTGAAGGTTCATTGATTCCAAAGGTCTAAAGATGTGTTAATATGAGAGTATTGGTTCAGTGGTCCAAAAGAAGGGTTCAATGATCTGAAGATTCTTTGGTCCAAAAGAAGGGTTCAGCGTTCTACAAATAAAGTAGTCCAAAGGATTGCTGGTTTGAAGGATGGGTTCAATAATGTGAAGGTTCAGTGGCGTAAGGGTGCGTTGGTCATAATCAATAAAAATACATTCTAAATATTGAATGTTTCAACCAATGAACCCATTTCAAATGCCTTCAGACCAAAGAACCCTTGGACTTGTGAACCCTGTTTTCAAATATTTTTGGACTAATGAATCCCTTGTTGTCAAAATCCTGAACACTAACAAACCTTTAAACACATGAAACTTTGAACCTTTACTTTTGAAAATGTGAATGATCAGCTCTGAACCAGTGGTCTCTATAGTTTTTGAACTTGAACCTTTGGAACTTTGTGCTAACATGATCAGAAAAAGAGTCATGAACAAAAATAGTTTTAACATCTCAGGATGAATGAACACTGATAACATACTGGTGACAATACACATCATATTATGAAAAATTGCAAGAAAAACAAGTATTAGTTTCTTGTAGTTTTATAGCTTTGACATCAACAACTTCCAGGAAGGAGTCTTGAACTGCAACTGTCAAAATGCTATTGAGAATTCTGAATGCTAATTAATTTGCAGGTTAATCAAATTTGTAGACTTGGTCATTTAAACTGCAGTAAGATTTTGAATGTGTGCAATTAGAAGGAATTGAAGAAGAGATTGCACTTTCTTTTCTATATTAATCCACTGGTATTTAATGAGTATTTAATTCCATTTCAGATTAATAAATGTGCAGAGACACAGGAAGAAGCAATTGACCAAATTCCATTAACTTTTTTAATTTCATCTCACCTCATCAACAGGTTGCAGTATTTTGTTTTAATTTTTGTGATCATTTTGTTTGATGTAATTATGTGATGAGATACCCCACTCACAAGCCACTGACATAGATGAAAGCAGAAACAATTTAATACAGCAAAGTCTGGAAACAAACCTGCACACTGCAAAACATACTTCCTGCAGACTTGATCTACAAGTGATTTTACCATTACCTTTCACTCTTGTCAAAACCTGTCATGCCAAATAGTATTAGTATGCTGGTGTTAGCATTAATAATACAAGCAAGTGACCAGGCTGGGGGATGGAGGTTATGAAGTATATCAGAGTCTAAAAGTGTATATATGACAAAAACCTGGCAGATGAACTACTATGTACAACCAATGAATGATTAAAATGCATACATCTTCTTGAGGATGTATACAGAGCATTATGCATCAGTGGCAGACAGCCAGTACTGGATCCATACTCGACTACTGTTTTAATACCAACTGTGCTGATAATCCTGGTACTGCAGAAACTCCAGATCAGCTTTGACTTTACCCCCCCTCTCTCTCTCTCTCTCTCTCTCTCTCTCTCTCTCTCTCTCTCTCAACCATTATAGTGGTCAAGTGATTAGGGCATCTCTCTCTCTCTCTCTCTCTCTCTGTCTGTCTGTCTGTCTGTCTCTCTCTCTCTCTCAACCATTATAGTGGTCAAGTGATTAGGGCATTCAACTGGTGGGTGGGACATCATGCTTCATGTCTGTGGCATGATGCTCCAGTGCTCAATATTACTGTAAACTGTCATATGACAGGCATCATAGCCATATAACTGAATAGTTGTTAAAGCTATGTTAAAAATCTGAAAATACACATAACCAGTGTCAGGCAAAAACTCATATCACAAATTCAACACTTAATGGATGAGTATTGATTTCTAGAATTTGTGTTGATGCAAAGCAAAGAAGTTTACATTTGTGAGAACCTCTGGTTCCACATCTTTTGGTTTTAGAAAAGTGATCTTGCATTAATAAAACTACTAGGGACACCATGAAGTAAATATCCTAGTGAAAAACACATTCCTTGATACAATCACCTGGTACACGTCTCTATTTAACAACCAATCAAAGCCTGGCAAAGCATCTGTGAATCACATTGATGCTGCAATTTACCAACATGTCATTGTTTATAAGACATCAAATGGCATCCATGCACATCAACATGCTGACATGAATCTTATTTATAACTAAATGAGATTGAGTGACAATATGCTGGAGAGGAGAACAAATTATTAGATGGTTTATAAAAGGAGGCATGATGGTTAAGACTGCAATTAGAGGCACTCATTACAAGTAAAATAATATTAATACGGACAATGGATACAAAAAGCATTATCAAAACTATTATACAGCCTGATGGGGACTGAGGTAAAGCTGCCATGGAAAGTTAGTGCAGCAATGATCACTCATGGAATAGGCCAAAATGTGTAATATGGTAAATTTACCTAACTGTAGTAAAAAGATTTCATATCATTGATGTTGTATCCAAAAATCAATTGAGGTCTATCATGGGTGACACCTACAAGTATTCATTAACCACTGTCAGTGTTGCAGCAGATACAAAAAAGCTGAGCTGCTTACATCAAAAGATTCTGGAAGTGTCACAGATGCATTTTTACATGTGGATCATTCACATAGCTAAAGATGTTACAAGTGGATCCAAGTAAAGAATTTCTAGAATTTGTTGCTAGGCTGTTGACTAAACACTGTGTATTATTATTATTTTTGTGTGCAGTGTGTGCTCAGCCATTTAAATGCATCATCCTTTACAGAGCCTGCATTCTACCAAGGAACTTTGTCAGTAGACAGTTGTTCATAATGTGTGACACGGTCTGAAGAGTTCCACAGAAAGACAGAAAGTGTTTGTTGTGTGACCCCATCTGACAAGGTTGACTGTACAATGACCCTGTCCTGTCCAAAAGTGGTTCAGTGTGGTCCACAGATAATGTGCAAGGTTGAAGCCAGGAAGGCAGATAGATGGCTCAGCTATGAGGGAGTGGTTTACAACATATGTTGAAGACATCTTGATGCTATGAGTTGATTTGCAATATGTTATGAGTCTATGCTCTTAAAATAAGTACAAAGAGGGAAAAGGATGTATATATCAACAAATAATTTATTTCCCTAGAACACAAAGTGAAAATAGAAACAAATGAACTTACACTACCGTGAAATAAATCCCAAAATAATTCTAGAATTACAGACATATGTCCTAATAATAAATGTTCTGAATAAACTTTAGTGGATATCCACATTAAATCCAATGCTGAATGTGTTGATGTGTCTATTGTTGTCTGTATTGTGGTGTTGTACGAACATTCTTTTAATGCATCACAGTAATATAATTACAGGTTTGAATTCACTGTAAATCCCAGTGAATGTCTCCATCCAAGATTCTTATTTTTGTATGAGCACTCTGAATTTCCTGAGGAAAATCACTTAAATAATTTGATGAAAATAAATTTCAGCAAAAATGAACTTCTGGACACAATGATAATGCAACTGATTTCCCAAATATTCAAGCACAAATAATTTGTTCAGTAACTAGATTATGTAGTTGTTTACTTAACCTCAGGTCACAATTAGCATTCTCTGATAAAAACTATTACCTAATGGAAATTTTCAATCTGGATGGTTCTAAATGTTTACAAGATACAATGTTAGTTATAATTAGAAGGTCTGTTGCTAAAATTATAATATAGAACCTGGACTATGGCAGGTATGCCAGAGGAATACAAATAACCTAGATCCATTCTTACTTATATTAATAATAATCCTAATATTAAATCCACACACACAATATTTTAGCTATGTATTAGTTATTTATAGAGTTAAAAATATAATCAATAAATCAGGTCAAGAGAGAAAATAAACTTGATTTTTTAACAAGGTTAAGTCCAACATACAATGTTATATTGCAATAGCATATAATGAAATGTTTTATGCAAATACAATATACATAACAAAAACAATGAATTAAAACTGCTGAGTGAAGCTTAGCAAAGATAGGTGTCAAAATACTTGTCCATGTAATTGGTCTTTTCATCAAAATAATCATTAGTAATTAGGCACTGACAAACATACAACAGGTGTCCTGATCTTGTCTCCTTCTAACCTATGTGACTTTACCTAATCCCATTACAATAACTTGAACTTTTTGTTTGACAGTTCAAACACTATATGATTAAAATTAGCTTTGTAAAAATAGATATAATGAAAGAAAATTTAGCCAACAAAATGACTTGAATAATAATTAGGCTCTTGAATTTTTCAGCTTCCAGAATGAAAAAATATTATGCCTACTTCAGCATCCTGGAGAGTGCTGGCATTGTTCTGATTGCATAAATTTTAGCAGCCATGTGGGATTGTCTGTTAATTGACAAGGATGTCAACTTTGATCTTTTGTTCTGAGAAGTCTGTCTAATTGAAACTGAGTGGAATGACTTAAGAAATCAGTATTATGAATGAAATCACAAACAGTCTTAACAGTTCTATCACAATTAGAGCATTCCAATGAGTTTCAGGTGTCCAAATGAAGTACAATCTATTATGCTGATGTGCCAATAGACTTGAATAATGTTAATATGCTAACAGTCTTGATATATCACAATATATAATAAAAAATATCTTTAAATCAATTCACAGTAATTGCAAATAGCTACTTCGTCTTCAACTTTATGAGCACCTTGTAATTCCAATGAATAGTTGAAATAAAAATAATATTTGAACACAACTAAATGACTGTCTCCATTACAAATATTTAATATAGGAATAAATAAATTTTTTACTTGACACCTTATATCAAATACTAAAACATAATTTCGGAACCAGGAGAAGGGTCAAACGTTCACTTCCAGATCATCTAACTTGTCCTTTAACAGCCAACCAATCAGAAATAAGGTAAGCCAGATTTTCCAAGGGATAAACCAATGACCTGAACTCATCCCATAAAATTTGTCAACAAGATTACTTCTACACCTTCCAGGGTCAAAGGCCATAATATGTTTACCAAACAAAATAACATTATCTTGTAGCTGGTGGCCCTGGATGACAAAGTGATCTAAAGAACTCGCTTTTACCATTCACTGCCATCTCGGCTCTGTCTTTGTGGATTTGAGTCTTGGGCTCAGCCAATGTGGGTATGTGAGAAAGCTGCCAGTAGATTTTTATGCATCAGTGTGGTTCTTAACCAGGGTTTTCTCTTGGTTCTTCTTCGACTAGTTATACTGGACACCATATATAGCTTATCTTGTGTTGAGAGATGGAGCTAAACCCCAAACAATAAATTATACTAAAAATCCTCAAGTGACAAAATTAAATGTTTAATGTGTTGTTTTTTTACTTGTTACATATCAGCTCATTCAAATTAACATAAAGAAAGAGTGAAACCAACAAGCTTTGTAAATTTTAACAAAAATAATTTTTTTCCTAGAAAACATAGAGAAAAGGTGAATATATGAAACAAGACTTATGATTTATGAAAGAGATCCAAAAAATAGTTCTAATTATAATAAAACACACAGTTATAAATTGGCATAGTCTGAACTTCAGTTCTAGTCCAAAATGGCAAATGATGTCAAAGGCTATCACAAAAATCCCAGAATTTTCAATGGGAAGCACAATTTATATTGTCCTGTTCCAATTTTGAAGAATTTCAGAAAATGTCTTTTTCCAAACTAGTAGTGTTGTTCTCCAGGGAAAATAATTATTCAGAAAGTAGATGAAGTACAATTATCTCCTCTCCTCCATAAAGACATTTCTTTTATGTTACATATTAACTCATTCAAAGAAAAATAAAGAAAGAGTGAAGACAACGGGCTTTGTAAATTTTAACAAAAATAATTTATTTCCCTAGAAAACATGGAAAACAGGTGAAATATGAAACAAGACTTATGATTTACAAAAGAGATTGAAAAGTTAATTCTAAAGATAAAAAAACACATCCTGTGAACAGTTCTAAATTGACACAGTCTGAAGGTAAGTTTCAGCCAATGATGGTGGATGATGATGTCAGCTGAAGGCTAACACAAAAATCCCAGAATTTTCCCTTGTAAGCACAATTTATATTGTTCTGTTCCAATTTAGAAATATTTCAGAAAATGTCCTTGTCCAAACCAGTAGTGTTGTTCTTCTGGGAAAATAATTATTTCGAAAGTAGACGAAGCACAATTATCTCCACTAACAAAACATGTGTCATTCTACGTAGACACATGAACAGACAACTTCCAGCATAAAATTACCATTTTTAAGGTAACAGAAACTATGTTACTAAGATGTTGAAATTGGCTACGACTGACTGGACTTTCTTACTAATAACCAAGGATATAAACCAAGCTAATGTTGTTTCATGTACACGAGCATAGAGGAAATGTGTAATTTTGCAATGCATCTGGACATTAGGAAAGCCTGAACAAGTATCGGCCAATCATTTGCATAGCCACTTATGAATGTTTACTTGCGACAAATTTACTATCATACAAAGCTCATGGCTAACATGAGTCACATTTATGATTTAACCCTTTACCTAATACAAGCGCCTTTTGGCCCTCTACTGCAGTCATATACAGGCACCTTTTAGCACTTTACCAGATTCCCATACAAGTGCCTTTTGGCAACTCTGTAAACAGTAGCCATATTGAGCAGGTTTTCCTAGCGCCAACTTTGGAAAAACCCAAAATTAAATACTACATTCATTGGTGAGAATGACCAATATGTCAGATAATGTGGTCACTGTTGATGCTCTGGTCAAAATTTGCAATTTAAAGTATATAGGTCATAACTGTCTCGTATTCTACATTCAACAAAATGGCAGTCTCTGATATCGTTCAGCAGTTGCTCGAGTAGAAATCTTCAATAACTTAGGTAAAAGCTCTGAGACTGATGTAGGAAGCCATTAGTTTTTATAAATTATCAAATTCAACTGATTTAGTGACGTAGATGCAGACAAAGAACTTGTAAATTTTGAGTATGGAAAATTGCCGCTTCACTGACTTGATAGTATGAGAAATTGCCGCTGCAATTGATCATGCAGCTTCACTGACTTGATAGTAAATGAGTTCTCTCAAGATTTTAAAGCACATACAAAATTCTTTTAAAGCACATAAAAATTCTTTTGTGAAAAATAATTCAACAGCTATAACAACCATATTTTACTCTTAAATCTTTCCATACATAATGTGTACCCAAAATGTAAAATTGTTAAAATTGCTGTTAAACGTAACATACACTTCACTGCTTAACAGGCCTATGCATAGTGTACTGCACTGGGTAACTTTGCTACATGCGTATTGAAGGGCTAGAAAGCCATACACTATGAGGGAAAGGGCTAAGAAAACATGATGTTTCTAACAAAATATTAGACCCATGCTAACATAATAATAATAATAATAATAATAATAATAATAATAATAATAATAATAATAATAATAATAATAATAATAATAATAATAACTAAATTTAATGATATAAAAATAAAATATAATTGAAATAAAAAGATTTATACAGAATTCATTCCTTAACACACACAATTCAACTAGAGGGTCATAATATACTAAATAACCCTTATAATCAATATTCATAAAAATGAACACACATAATACTGATATACATAACAGCTTGAATATTGAATTTTATTAAAGGGTAAAATCACACAATATCAATAATTCCTTACAATATAAAATCTGATGAGATTGCATTATAGAATTTGTGCCCATTAAAGAGTAGACATTAAAAGCACCAGGGTTTAAAAAGTCTTATTTCAAGCATGTTGTTAAGTCAACCAGTTCAAAGCAACCTTACCTAGAGCTGCATGATGTGTTAATATATTATGGCCCTGAGCACTCATCGTCAAGGCAACCACCGTCATCAGGTAACAATTTCGGCACCATGACAAGTAACCTGAGTAACAGAAAGTTTCTCGTACATAAAATATTAAATTAATTATAGGAATGAAGAGCAATTTGCAACACAAACAGAATACCACCACACCCACACCTTCCCTCAAACCCTTGCCCCATGATGACAATATGTCTTTTGACAAAATGGGTGAATAACTCTTGAAAGCAGTATGATTGGTCAACATAATGCATCTTAGACTGAGAATGACCATAATATGTACTATCAGTAAGTTTTACAGCAATCCACTGAAAACTGCAATAGTTGTGGCAACTGTGTCCAGCAGCAAGTCAAAATGAGCAAAATCTTGTAGACAAATTGTGGAGCATGAAGAGTTGTCAATATGCACACTTTAAATGATGGCCTTACTGTTTATAGTTTCACATCAGTCAATCAACATGAAAATGAGGGCCTGCATATCAAGTCCATGATCATAGCATTGCTTTAAGATGTGTCCTTGACCCCTGTGGTTAAAGGTTTAAGCAACTGTATTGCAGACTGAATAGTCTGATAATTTGCTGGTGAAAAAGAATTTCTATGGAATCCAAGATAAGATTTCTGTTTTAACTGCTGAGTGCTGAAACCATCTCTCATATTCTCTAGCAATACAACAAGATCTCCACATCATCCTCAGCAGTAACCTTAGCCAACGTACTTATTTAAAACCAAACAGAGATCATTATAAGTATTCTGTAGAAAACCCAATGACAATTCCAGTCAGAATAATAAGAAGATTTTTAAGATTGCTATCATGGCAGTCATAATGGATGTAAAATTGGCATCATGGCAGTTATAATGGATGTAAAATGGCACCATGGCAGTCATAATGGATATAAGATTGGCATCATGGCAGTCATAATGGATGTAAAATGGCATCATGGTAGCCATAATTGATGTAAGATTGGCATCATGGCAGTTATAATGGATGTAAGATTGGCACCATGGCAGTCATAATAAATCTAAGATTGGCATCATGGCAGCCATAATTGATGTAAGATTGGCATCATGGCAGTCATAATGGCTGTAAAATTGGTATCATGGCAGCCATAATGGATGTAAGATTGGCATCATGGCAGTTATAATGGATATATGAATGGCATAATGGCAGTCATAATGGATGCAAGATTGGCATCATGGCAGCCATAATGGATGTAAGATTGCCATCATGTCAGTCATAATGGATGTAAGATTGGCATCATGGCAGCCATAATGGATATAAGATTGGCATCATGGCAGTCATAATAGATGTAAAATTGACATCATGGCAGTTATAATGGATATATGAATGGCATAATGGCAGTCATAATGGATGTAAGATTGGCCTCATGGCATTCATAATTGATGTAAGATTGCCATCATGTCAGTCATAATGGATGTAAGATTGCCATCATGTCAGTCATAATGGATGTAAGATTGGCATCATGGCAGCCATAATGGATATAAGATTGGCATCATGCCAGTCATAATAGATGTAAAATTGACATCATGGCAGTTATAATGGATATATGAATGGCATAATGGCAGTCATAATGGATGTAAGATTGGCATCATGGCAGCCATAATGGATGTAAAATTGGCATCATGGCAGTCATAATGGATGTATGATTGGCATTCTAGCAGTAATAATGGATGTAAAATTGGCACCATTTTAATTTGAGACCATTTTGATATTATGGTGAATGCCTATGTTGATATAGCCAGCTATTCAGGAGAAGTAGCAATAAGATGTTGCAGATATAATTTTAATTTAGAACCAACCTGATAGTGTATGAAGTCTCCCAACAAAAACCACATGTACATGTGACCATCCATCAACAAGGAATTTAACAATTTTAAGATGACTGTAATGACAGCCATATCAAATGTATGACAAGCACCATTTTCATTTAGAACATACAAGCCATCATAAGAAATCTTATGGTTAAAACCCCATGTCAATGTAACTTTGGAATAGTGATAAGGTTTCAAAATGGTTGCTGTGGCTTTCATGTCTGCTGTTAATAAGTATGATTTTCAGTTTGGACCAGCTGGACATTAGAAGCCATTTGGTGAAAACCAATGTTAAAAAGACCTTCCATCCAGGAGAAGTAGCAATAAAATGATCATCAAGATGGCCACTAAGGCAGCCATACTGAATGTGTGAACAACACTGTTTTCATTTTAAGCAATTAGACCTTGTCATGAACATGTTTGTATACTTTAATGTCAATCCTACAAATTGTTTAGGAAATGTAATGACAACAAGTTTTTGTTCATAGATGGATGGACGATGAACTCTGGCCAAGCTATAAATTGTTCTATCGTCAGTAAACTACAAATATTGTAACCAAAATTGGCCCCAAGGGCAAAATGATGAATGAGCATGTTACAAAATGAATTGCCTTAAGATCAGTAGTGAAATCATAAATTTAAGCTCAATTTTAGGATCTCCGTTGCCAACATCTGTATTGCTATAATTTTTTATATAAAGTGGTTTGCAAGTAATGTGCTTTAGAATTGATACACTGCTATAGGAAACATGATATGGTAATTGCATAGATGAATGCACAGGCAGCATATAAAAACTGAAAATTTTCCAAACAGAACTTTAGTACAATTCAATAAATGAAGAGAGATTGTTTTGAAAAAGTCATCCAATTTTGGGGTTTATCATAAGGTGTGATGCATAATATTTAGGATATGCTTTTGAACTTACCATTTTCGGTGGCAAGTCTGACACCCTATAAAAAAAGAAACTGAAAAAAATTAATCCACTTTACTCTGTAACATGTAAGAGTGGCTCACAATATTTATTATTTTTCTTTATGAAGACATAACCTGAATAATACATAAATTATAACTTCTGCATTAAATCAAATATTCAGCTTTTCTGAACATTGATATGACAGAGTTTCTACATTAATTCAAAATACAATGACATTGATATGATGGAATTTCTACATTAATTCAAATACAATATACCTTGACATGATGGAATTTCTACTGTAATTCAAATACAATATGACCATCACATTTTCTACATTAATTCAAATACAATGACCTTGATTTGATGGAGTTTCTACATTAATTCAAAATACAATGACCTTGATATAATGGAGTTTCTACATTAAGTCAAAATTCAATGACCTTGATATGATGGAGTTTCTCCATTAATTCAAATACAATGACCTTGATATGATGGAATTTCTACATTAAGTCAAAATACAATGACCTTGATTTGATGGAGATTCTACATTAATTCAAATGCAATATACCTTGACATGATGGAATTTCTACAGTAATTCAAAATACAATGACATCAATATGATGGAGTTTCTACATAATTTCAAAATACAATGACCTTGATTTGATGGAGTTTTTACAATATATCAAATACAATGACCTTGATAATATGGAGTTTCTACATTAATTCAAAATACAATGACATCGCTATGATGGAGTTTCTACATTAATTCAAAATACAAAGACATTGATATGATGGAGTTTGTACATTCATTCAAAATACAATGAACTTGATATGATGGAGTTTCTACATTAATTCCAAATACAATGACCTTGATATGATGGAGTTTCTACATTAATTCAAAATACAATGACATCGCTATGATGGAGTTTCTACATTAATTCAAAATACAAAGACATTGATATGATGGAGTTTGTACATTCATTCAAAATACAATGAACTTGATATGATGGAGTTTCTACATTAATTCCAAATACAATGACCTTGATATGATGGAGTTTCTACATTCATTCAAAATACAATGAACTTGATATGATGGAGTTTCTACATTCATTCAAAATACAATGAACTTGATATGATGGAGTTTCTACATTAATTCAAATACAATGACTTTGATATGATGGAGTTTCTACATTAATTCAAAATACAATGACATCGCTATGATGGAGTTTCTACATTAATTCAAAATACAAAGACATTGATATGATGGAGTTTGTACATTCATTCAAAATACAATGAACTTGATATGATGGAGTTTCTACATTAATTCCAAATACAATGACCTTGATATGATGGAGTTTCTACATTCATTCAAAATACAATGAACTTGATATGATGGAGTTTCTACATTAATTCAAATACAATGACTTTGATATGATGGAGTTTCTACATTAATTCAAAATACAATGACATCGATATGATGGAGTTTCTACATTAATTCAAATACAATGACCTTGATATGATGGAGTTTCTACATTAATTCAAAATACAATGACATTGATATGATGTAGTTTCTACATTAATTCAAAATACAATGACCTTGATATGATGTAGGTTCTACAGTAATTCAAATGCAATGACCTTGACATGATGGAATTTCTACAGTAATTAAAATACAATATGGCCAGCACATGGAGATTCTACATTAATTCAAATAAAATGATTTTGATATGATGGAGTTTCTACATTAATTCAAAATACAATGACATTTATATGATGGAGTTTCTACATTAATTCAAATACAATGACTTTGATATGATGGAGTTTCTACATTAATTTAAAATACAATGACATCGATATGATGGAGTTTCTACATTAATTCAAATACAATGACCTTGATATGATGGAGTTTCTACATTAATTCAAAATACAATGACATTGATATGATGGAGTTTCTACATTAATTCAAATACAATGACCTTGATTTGATGGAGTTTCTACAAAAATTCAAAACACAATGACATCGATATGATGGAGTTTCTACATTAATTCAAATACAATGACCTTGATTTGATGGAGTTTCTACATTAATTCAAAATACAATGACATTGATATGATGGAGTTTCTACATTTATTCAAATACAATGACCTTGATTTGATGGATTTTCTACATTAATTCAAAACACAATGACATGGATATGATGGAGTTTCTACATTAATTCAAATACAATATACCTTGACATGATGAAATTTCTACTGTAATTCAAATACAATATGACCATCACATTTTCTACATTAATTCAAATACAATATGACATAAATATGATGGAGTTTTTACATTAACTCAAATACAATATACCTAGACATGATTGAGATTCTACATTAACTCAAATACAATAGACCTAGACATGACTGAGTTTCTGTATTAACTCAAATACAATAGACTTAGACATTATTGAGTGTTTACATTAATTTAAATAAAATATTACCATGATGATGGAGTTTCTGCATTAATTCAAATACAATATGACCTTGACATGATGGGGTTTATATATTAATTAAAAGTTCATCAACATTGCAAAGGTTGAAAAATATAAAGAAAATGAAATGTTAAAGAATGAAGTTTGAAATATGCAAAGAAAATGACATGTTGAAAATTGAAGTTTGAAATAAACAAAGAAAATCAAAGATTGGAAAATAGTATGAAATATACAATGAAAAGGACATGTTGGAAAATGAAGTGAATTACACAAAAATGGACATGTTACAAAATGAAGAATGAAATAAACAAAGTAAATGACATGTTGGAAAATGAAGTTTGAAATACACCAAGAAAATGAAAAATTGAAAAAAGAAGTATGAAGTAAGCAAAGAAAAGGACAAGCTGTAGTAGACAAAGAAAAGGACATATGGGAAAATGAAGTTTGGAATACAAAAAGAAAAGGTCATGTTGGAAGTTTTTCATTATGAAACAATTAGTAAGATTGTGGTGGTTTTCCACAACAGACTGCAAATTTCTAAAGACTCCATATGTCACATATGCTTTTCCTTGACTTCATACTTTTCTTTCAAGAAGGTATTAGTACAATTATCAAAATTATATATAAGAAATCTTTTTCACTATTTTGTATTCAAAAGTAGTAGGCATTTTTTTCCCTGATGAAAATTCATGTCTAGGAGGTGCAGATTGCAGATTTAATTATATAATAGTGCTCTTAAATATTTACAATTACTATTCAAGTATAGGTTACCTGGAAATACTCCCCACCTGCGATCAATGTCTAACAAACATTACAAAATTCCCAAACCAAATAAGGAATTATTTTTAAAAAGTTTCCAATACTCTGGAACTTTGCTCTGGAATAATATTCCAGTTGAGATTAGAAATGCCCACTCTATTTCCTCTTTCCAAACCCAGTATATACAATGGCTTCACAGATGCAGCAAAAATAAATAAATTCCTTTGAATGAGGGCCTCAACGTAGATTAGTTCTTAGCTAATTGAGTTACCCTCTTTAAATAAAGTCATAATAATAATAATAATAATAATAATAATAATAATAATAATAATAATAATAATAATAATAATAATAATAAAAATAATAATAATAATAATAATAATAATAATTTAAAGCAAAACTCACCAAAGCAGTGTCTTGTAAGAGTGGTATTTGTTTTTTTCCTTCACTTGATTCAGAGATATGATCTTTTCTTATGCCATACTGTCTACAAGAAAGACGTGCAAAGGACTGTCTCCACATTCTTGGATCTATATTGTGACAATCTAAGATTTTAGATCGCACATATCCAGTATTATAAAATGGAAGTGTTTCTTTGTTTCTGTAACATGACTGTCTTTTGATTAAATCACTGAAACACTGCTGGCTCTTTACAGAACGAAACAGCTGATACCCTGAATTGATAAAACATGGATGCACATGGCCAAGTGGACTAAGCCTTTGCATAAGGAAAATGCATCTGGATGTCAATGCCTTGGTCATTCTCTTTGGTCAGGGATCTGTTAGCTGTAAAAGGAATGGAAGATTTTTAATAATGGAATCCAACAAAATTGGTCATTCTTTTTGATCATAGATCTGTGAGCTATAAAAGGAAGATTTTTAATAATGGAATCCAAGATAACTGGAAATTCTTTTTGTAGGATCTGTTAGCTATAAAAGGAATGGAAGATTTCAATAATGGAATCCCATATAACTACCTTTTATAAAAGAAAAATTAAAAAATATTAAAAACTTTGATGAAATTACAATCAATGACATAAGTAGTGTGCAAACAAACATCTCCATTAGCAGATACATTCAAAATCTGAGAAAACATCAGCAAGCCCTAAAATAAACCAGATAACCATATATACTTGATTATAAGTTGAGTTCAACAGCAAAATACCATGGACCCCAATCTACTGTCACATCATGCATGAGTAGATTCTGTTGATTTTTATAGTGATTACTCTGTACAAGCTGCATAGACCTAAATCTGCTGACACATCATGCATGAGTAGATTCTGTTGATTTTTATAGTGATTACTCTGTACAAGCTGCATAGACCTAAATCTGCTGACACATCATGCATGAGTAGATTCTGTTGATTTTTATAGTGATTACTCTGTACAAGCTGCATAGACCTAAATCTGCTGACACATCATGCATGAGTAGATTCTGTTGATTTTTATAGTGATTACTCTGTACAAGCTGCATAGACCTAAATCTGCTGACACATCATGCATGAGTAGATTCTGTTGATTTTTATAGTGATTACTCTGTACAAGCTGCATAGACCTAAATCTGCTGACACATCATGCATGAGTAGATTCTGTTGATTTTTATAGTGATTACTCTGTACAAGCTGCATAGACCTAAATCTGCTGACACATCATCATTATGCATCACCAGATCTGTGTCTGTGTAAGCAAATATATATGGCAAGGTTTTGATCCAAATGATTGACGTCTCACTAAAATACAAAATGTTATATCCCAACCCAACAGAATGGTGTCAAAACAATTGCCACAAATTTCATTTGATTCCAGAGTTTAACTTTAGCCCTTTATATGTAATCAGGGATAGAAGTGAAATTATATTGGGTTTTTTTTTTCTCATTTTTGTAAGGTTTAAAATTATTTGTGGAGGTTCAATATAAAAAGCAGATACTAGACTATCTCCATGGCAAATATACATTCAATGAAATTAAAGCTATAATGATAATAAATTATTAAAATCACCAGATATCCTCTACATAAGTTCTCAATCACTAGGTTTGCCTAATGAAAAACATGTGCAAAAAAAACATTTTTTGTGCAATCATGATAGAGTTGTTCACCTGCTTTTAAAATTTATTTATAAGTCTATGCTCTTACTTACAAAAAGAAACAGAAAATAGTGACAAGCAACAAGCTTTGTAAAATTTACAAATAATTTTTTTTGCAAAATAAATCTTAAAAAATCTTAAAGTTACAACAAGTCCTAATAATAAAAATTTTGAATAAACTTTAGTACAAATCCAAATAAATCTGTTGTTTAGATCACAATAATCCAATCCAAGAAGAAATCCTTATTTGAAATTTCAGTATAGACCCAAGTCTACTTCCAATAATGTTGTCAGAGCACTTTTGAATTTCCAGAGTAGAAAAAATCTGAATAATTCCAAAATCAAATACTGTTCTGTAACTTAATCCTTCTCAGATATTAAAGCTCATATGAATAATCTTTCCAGTACATGTAATAAGGTTATATAGTTTTCTACTTGTCCTCATGTCACCATTAGCATTTTCTATTAAAATAGCAATTAATTAAAAGAAAATAACCTTCTAAAAACTTTTGAATGTTTACAAAATGAAACGCTAATTATAATTAGAAAGTCTGTTACTAAAATTATAATATATAATCTGGACTATGTCAGGTATGCCAGGTAACTTGTGGGGGAATTCCAATAACCAAGACCCAGACCCAGACCCCCAAGAATGTTTTTTTTCTATTAATAATGATCTTGATTTTAAACCAATACACAGAGAATATTTTAACTGTTTTAGCTGTTTACAGACTTTAAAAAAATCAATAATCACAACAAGTAAAAAATAAACTTGATTTTGGATATCCAACATACAATGTTACATTTCAACACGTATAATGAAATTTTTTAAAAATTTATAAACCAACTAACAAATAAAGCAAATTAAATGCATATAATATTTTTAAGTTCTTTTTAATTATTTAGGTTTCTCAGCTTTTTTATAGCTATTTTAAGGTTTCTAAGGCCAAAATAAAATTTTATGTTTATCAAGGTTTTTGAGGTATGCTTCTAATCGTTTGTTGTTGTTGTTGTAGGGTTTAACGCCATTTTTCAGCTCAAGATAGGCTATACATGGTGGCCAGTATTAATGGTGGAGGAAGAACCCTGGAAAACCCAGGAAAGAACCATAATATATTACTTTACCATCTCCAGCATGTATTTCGCATTCATGATACGGCCTTACTATAGTTCAAGTCCTACTTGGTCAACAGCACACAAATTGTGTCCGCAAATGGAAAACACTTCAGCCCAGTTGATCTATGCTGTGGTGTTCCACAGGGGTCTGTTCTTGGACCTGTTCTCTTTATTCTGTAAACTCAGCCACTCTCACGTGTCATAGATCATCATCCAGTGTCTCACCAATTGTATTCTGATGACACTCAAATATACAAATCTAGCGATCCAGCTGAAGTTGAAGCTACCACCCAAGGCATAGAGAGGTGCATTTCTGATGTGAAATCATGGATGATATGTAACAAGATGCAGATGAATGATGATAAAACTGAAGCCATCCTGATTACAACACAAAGACTTTCTCATTCACATCCTTTACCTCAGACAATAAATATCTGCAATACCAACATTAAATTCAAGCAGTCAGTACGGAATCTTGGTGTCACTCTTGACAGTACTCTCTCGTTGCATCAACATGTCATGAACATATGCCAGGCTGCATATCTTGAGCTGAGATGCATCAGCTCCATTTGCAAGTATATGTCAATTGATGCCACTAAAACAATTGTGTTTTTTAATACTTTCATGATTAGACTATTGTAATTCAATTCTCTCTGGCTCATCTCAATATCTACTTCAGAAACTTCAAAACACTGCTGCTTGGATCATCCTTAGAGTGCCACAATCAGAGCACGCCTCTCCGCTGCTCTGTACCCTACTGCTCTGAACCCTACACTGGCTATCCATATGATCCAGAATTAAACACAAAATTTGTTCTCTGTGCTATGTTTCAACTATGGGCTCCAGTCTAACATGCCTATCTGATCTCACCCATGTATACAAACCTGCAAGATGCTTATGCTCCTCTTCTGACACTTGTATTCTCAATATTTCCACTATGAAGTTGAAATCATATGGACGTTCTTTTGCATACCTGGGCCAAGCAACATGGAACGAATTGACCACTGCACTAAGACACAAAGACACAGTAATCTCATTCAGGAGTGCTCTTAAATCTCATCTATTTCAACTGCAAGAACAGAAGACCTAATAATGTATCCTTTTTTTACACATCATAACCTTAAAAATTTACAGCATGTTTTGCTGTTTCTAATTTTTGTGTTGTTTGTTTTTATCTTTGTAATCATTCCATTATATGTTTTTATTCTTTTTAAGCATTGTCAATTGTTGTAAAGCGCCTAGAGCTTCTAAAGATTAGGAGCTATATAAAGTCCTCGCTATTATTATTATTATTATTATTATTATTATTATTATTATTATTATTATTATTATTATTATATCATAATTTGTCTTGAACAAAAAAATTACGCTGCCTAATGCCCACAAATTCATATTTACACCATGTTATACCACGTAATGACTGCAAAGTCATATTTAACACCATTTTATACTAAGTAATGACTGCAAAGTTATATTTAACACCATCTTATACTACATAATTACTGCAAAGTCATATTTAACATCATATTACCATATTTTCCCACATATAACCAACAGGTTATACCAAATTTTACAAACCCAGCAAGGGGGGTGCTGGTTATATAAGGGTGCAGGATATATCACCAATTTTTTACACATAATATTTGTCTACCGACCTTGTTGCTGGAATGTCCAAACACGTAGGAATTTCATTTATATTAATAATAGCAGAATGGGTAAGGACAAGCTTTTGAATTTCCCTGGCTACTAATTCACAAAAATCATCTACCTTCGTCTCTCAATTCTTGGGTAGACGTTTGGCTGACAGTCCGTGTTTTGAATGACAATTGGGCATAGTTTTGGGATTAGAACTATGAAGGGTATAGTTATAGGATTAGAACTATTGGCATATTTTTGGGCATTAGAACTTTGAAGGGGATAATAATGGGATTAGAACTACAATGGGCATATTTATGGGATTAGAACTAAAATGAAAGAGACCTACCATTCCCTTATTGCATCACTAAATGTCTCCATTGTACTACTGGGGTCTTCCAGCACTTTAGATATTGACCATTGCTCAACAAATGTACCTTTGTGTAGACCACTTTGCTCATCAACTCTATGTACCTTTGTGTAGACCACTTTGCTCATCAACAGTATGTACCTTTGTGTAGACCACTTTGCTCATCAACAGTATGTACCTTTATGTAGATCACTTTGCTCAACAGTATGTATCTTTGTGTAGACCACTTTGCTCATCAACTCTATGTACCTTTGTGTACACCACTTTGCTTATCAACTCTATGTACCTTTGTGTACACCACTTTGCTCATTAACTCTATGTACCTTTGTGTACACGACTTTGCTTATCAACTCTATGTACCTTTGTGTAGACCACTTTGCTCATCAACTCTATGTACCTTTGTGTAGACCACCTTGCTCATCAACATTATGTACCTTTGTGTTGACCACTTTGCTCATCAACTCTATGTACCTTTGTATAGATCACTTTGCTCAACAACAGTATATATCTTTGTGTAGACCACTTTGCTCATTAACAATATGTACCTTTGTTTAGACCAGTTTGCTCATCAACTCTATGTACCTTTGTGTACACCACTTTGCTCATCAACTCTATGTACCTTTGTGTACACCACTTTGCTTATCAACTCTATGTACCTTTGTGTACACCACTTTGCTTATCAACTCTATGTACCTTTTTGTAGACCAGTTTGCTCATCAACTCTATGTACCTTTGTGTAGACCACCTTGCTCATCAACAGTATGTACCTTTGTGTTGACCACTTTGCTCATCAACTCTATGTACCTTTGTATAGATCACTTTGCTCAACAACAGTATATATCTTTGTGTAGACCACTTTGCTCATTAACAATATGTACCTTTGTTTAGACCAGTTTGCTCATCAACTCTATGTACCTTTGTGTACACCACTTTGCTCATAAACTCTATGTACCTTTGTGTACACCACTTTGCTTATCAACTCTATGTACCTTTGTGTACACCACTTTGCTTATCAACTCTATGTACCTTTTTGTAGACCAGTTTGCTCATCAACTCTATGTACCTTTGTATAGACCACTTTGCTCATCAACTCTATGTACATTTGTGTACACCACTTTGCTTATCAACTCTATGTACCTTTATGTAGACCACTTTGCTCATCAGCTCTTCATAAATTTATATACCCAATGCACTCCTTTAAAATCATCAATGTGCTTCTCTGCTGCCATGAATTTGGCCTTCAATTGCTCGGTTGTTTTCATGCTGGGCCATGATCTACTACTTCAAGTCAGCTTCAAGGAAAGGCCATTTTGCTTTAGGTCCGCAACGAGTACATTTTCATGGATTCATTTTCTCCAATGCTCCTTTTTTCTTTTCTCCAACCTCGGATTACTCTCTCATTAATATTAAACTTTCTGCCTGTGGCTCTATTGCCATGCACTTCTGCATACGCAATGGCAATTAGCTTGAAGTCGTCTGTGTAAAAATTTTGTTTTGGCATTTTTTCAATTGAACAGAAAGAAATTATTTAAACTCGAATCTATACCTCACAAGAATACAAGATTATTTAGAAATGTCCCTGTTTATGTTGCCTGTAATTGAGGTACAGCTCATATAGACAGCCTTCGCGAACAAGCACTGTGTACCGAGCCTGAATAGTTAATTGACATCATGCAAGCTACATTCGAAATTGACAATTGTGGCATTCAGCCTCAAGATCTCACAACATTGCATATCCGGCTCACAAGTACCTGGCTTCAAAATTCAAATATGCTGGCTGCCAGCCGGAATATAGTGGAGGTAGGGTGAATAACTTGAACTGATGCAGAGGGATGAATATGAACTGGGACCGACTGACTTGATAGCATAATACAAATTTGCATGTTGGGCAGGTGAGTGAAAATGTAGTTATAGTATCATTCGTCATCTATGGTTGCGGGTTATACAAAAGTGTGGGTTATGCCAACAATTCTTTACACAAAACCCACTGGCTATATGAGGGTGTGGATTATCTGTGACTGCTGGATATATGCAGAAAAAAACAGCATACTATGTAATGACTGCAAAGTCATATTTAACACCATTTTATACAATGTAATGACTGTAAAGTCATATTTAACACCATGTTATAATATGTAATTACTGCAAAGTCATATTTAATATGTTATACAGCATACTGCCTGCAAAATCAGATTTAACACCATGTTAAAGTGTGACTAGTTGCACCACCTACAATCATATGTCTTTATATCACTACAGTTCATAAACATATTTGACAAATTTCTCTTTGAAACTCACGCAAATCAATCACAAATTGATTAAAGAGAAACTATCCAACTCAGATCAACTAAAAACAATAGGCTTTCCTATTTTCATTGTGTCCACCATTGTTACTCCATTAAAAGAACTATTGGAAAGAAATTTGGGTTTGCAGTAGATATAGTAGTTTGTAGAGTATAATCAAAATAAAAAATTTGTATCTCTGACTCACTTTGGATTAGGACAATGTAATTAATAGTGATCATTTTTTAATTATGACAGCAAACAAGTATGAATTAAATGATTGTCCAATACAATATGCCACTGAATAAGAAGTATAAATGAAATGATTGTCCAATACAATATGGCACTGAATAACAAAAATGAATGAAATGGGGGTAATATACAATATGCCACTGAATAACAATGCAATGAATATCCTATACAATATGACACTGAATATTAAGTATGAATGTTGTTGTTATGTTATTGTTATGGAGTTTAACACCATTTTTCAGCACAAGCATAAACCGTTTATATACAAATATACAAAGTTTCATTTTGAATTGTCCATTGAAAATTTTGACAAACATTTTGAATACATGACCAATGATTGTTACAAAATCTACGGCGTGATTTCCCTTTATTTTACTTGGCTGAGATTTTACTGAGATATTACTGGTGTATATTACTTGATATATTGGCTGTAAATTATCTAAACTGTTTGAATGTGTAGGTCATTTAATGATTGGTACAGTCACACTGACAATTATCAACAGTAACTCATAAACCACCATGTTATTTAATTTAAATACACATAAATCATCCCATATGTACCATTGAAAGTTAATCAAATGTCATATTAGTTAAACACAGTAATGTATAATAAGTACATAATACATGTTTGTTCCATTAAACAAGCATTAATACTGGACACATTTTTATTTGTATACTCTAATAGTCACATGTTAAAGACCAAATTTACCATTTTTCTTATACTCTCTTTATTAGACTTCTGGTTTTGAAAGACTTTGTTAATTAATAAAATAATTTAATAAATAATAATGTATTACCGCAAGGTAAACTTCACTTGGAGTTTTGGCCCTTGAGGGTTTGGTGGTTGACAGCATCCATTTTACCAGAAATATACCATAAGCCATCAAGATATCTTAATTTTTTTTAATTCATGTGCTCAAGAAAATAAAAATAAAAAGAACAATAGTAAGACCCACTAAACCTCAAATGTATTTATAGACTTTTATTTAATGAACCTAAACCTTAGTAAGGCATTTAATTTAAACCAAAGAACTCTGACATAAAACAGGATTATTTTGTCGCCTATTGCCTTAGAATTTGTCATAAATATATTAGAACTTAAAATAACAGCATATGCTAGCATATATGTGTACTAATTATATATGCAGTGTACTAATTATATATGAAATCCTTTCATTAGAGATTCAAGAATTTGATAGAATTTTGCATCATGAAATTGTTTTCTCAATGTCGAAATTCAGTTAAATTGATATGAAAAGCGCGCAAGTGTGTGTGTGTGTATATATATATATATATATATATATACATACATACCTATATATATATATATATAGATATATATATATATATATATATATATATATATATATATATATATATATATATATATATATATATATATATATATATATATATATATATATAATGAGTTATTTGTGAACGTTTACATCCAAATTGTTTAGGTGTTGAAGAATCATTGTCCTTTGACAAACAAGTTTAAAAATGTTTTCAAAAAAGGAGAATAATTGTGACTACTGGAAGAGCTAAGTTTTTCCCTTGTGGTTTATGTCATTTAAACTGTTTGTCTAACTACATTAATTGTGAATCTTGCCATCAATGGAATCATTCAAACTGTGAACAGTTGTGTGTGGAGGAATTTGCCTTTATTTTACAGAACAATTTGACATTCCAGATATTTGCAACAAATGTTTTGCCCTATATATACATCTACTTACAACTATAAAGAAAGATTAAATCGCTTGACACAGGTAATGTTTATTACATTTATGTTTACTGAGGTTATATCATACATCCTATTCCTATACCAGGAATATAAAACAAAACTTAATTAAATATGTAACTTGTGCATCTCTTATTTAAAATGTGTACCTTGAAAAATTGTATCAATCCAATAATTACACTCATGGAAAATATTGTCCAAGATATCAGATAATTTTCTTGATGTTAAATTCAATCAAACTATATCTAATTTATCAGATAATATTCATTTAGATAAAAATGTTATCATCATTTTCCTTGATATAAAAAAACACCACAGACCATTTTGCCCCCTCCTCTTTTAGCTTTGTTTTTTTTTTTTTAAATTTTAAATTCATTATATGCTCCCATTATCAATATAAGTAAACATATTTCTTGCCATGGTTATTGCAACTCCTCCATAAAAATACAAAGCCTACCTGATGTTTACCACATCCTAATTATAATTTAATAACAAATTGTATCTTTTTATGACTGTTCTAGAATAGAAAATTCCAATAAGTCATAGTATTTTCAATGAATAACAGCATCAATATATATACAAAATTCACACTGCAAGTAAAAGAACAAAAAAGCATTGACCAGGTTTAAATAATTTAATACATCTTCTGTTTTGCAGTTGTTCAAATCAACAATCATTGCCTCTTTATTAGATTTTTCAGTAATGATAAACATGGCTGAAACAATTACAAATGTTTAGCCATTCAAAGCAACTAGAAATTTGGCAATCTTTAATAATGGGGTGAAAGCTAATAAAATGGTGATGCTTAATTAGTTTTGTCTTCTCCAATGAGCAATACTTGTGTTAATTTCAACTTTTATTGGCTGTTATTTTAAAGCTATATATTTAATATTTTAAATAACTGAATAAATTTAGGTATGCTTGAATTCTGCCAGCAACAAAACATTTATAATGCGCCAAAGTAAATTGGCATACATCTTTCACCAAAGCAATACCAGAACTTGATTTACCAACAATTTCAAATATGTATTTATATATAATTTTTTGGTGGTTATATTTGTATTGTACTTAAATGTGCAATAAACAACTCTTGTTTCGGATACAAAATGACCATAGCATTGAGTGCAAAATGCCCTTGGTTTGGGTATGAAATGATTTGGGTACAGAACAACTTGGGTACGGAATGACCAGATTCTTTTTTTCCTCTATGTAACCATACTTACAGTAGTCAATTTGTTCCTATTCTTATGATGTCAATGTATAAATGATTTTGTCGAAATAGTGAATATATAGTGAATATAAATTAGGTCATTATCAACACTATTAACCCTTTACCTCATCATAGAAGCCCTGTTTGGCACTTGTACCACATTCACATACAGGCACCTTTTGGCACTTTACCGGATTCACATACAAGTGCCTCTTGGCAACTCTGTAAACAGCAGCCATTTTGAGTAGTGCCATCTTCAGGGAAAACCCCCTATTAGATACTACATTCATTGATGAGAATGACCATTACATCAGATCACATTGTCACTGTTTATGTTCTGGTCAAAATCTGCTGTTTAAAGTAAGTAGGTCGTAACTGTGTCATATTCTCTATTCGACAAAATGGCAGTCACTGATTTTGTTCAGTACTTGCTCGAGTAGAATCACAACTATGAAAGCTTCAATAACTTAGGTAAAGGCTCTGATACTGATGTAAGAAGCCATTAGTTTTAATAAATTATCAAATTTAGCTGATTTAGTGATGTAGATGCAGGCAAATAACTTCATACATGCCAACACCTGGCAAGGAAAAAATGTAATTCAAGTGGATAAAAGGAGTAGTCTGAGCAGAAAAAGCATAATCCACATATAACATAATAAAATTCAATGGGCATATGTACAAAACACATGCATATTTTCCACAAATCTGGAGTTAGGAAGTATCTGTTTGAACAAAGGACCAAAGCTGTATTATACCATTTAGTATTGGAGTTAGCAAAACAAGCTAATTCAAGTAGTCTTTGTTTTACACTATGACCAATATTAAAATCATTTCCACACAGCCTGCAATGGGCGTGAAGCCACCCTTAAATGGTACTGCATTGTGTTTTTCATGTATTCATCTCAGAGTTGTTTTTTCTGGGTTTTTTCTTTCTAACCCATCTGTGAAATCATTTGAGAAACATTTTTCATGTAACATACGCGTCAACTAAATAAATAGGATGACTTTTACCGTCAAATTCCTACTGAATTTTTCTGTACCTCACATTACTTTTAACGAAGGCAAAGATTAAAACTTAGAAACCAGACAGCTGCTATAAATAGAAACAGGTCTTCTTGAAAACAGGGCAGCTGCTTTAAATAGAACATAACACTAAGAGAAGTCACCGCTACTCTACAGACAAGTGTACTTTTATGTCATAGTTACTCAGAAGCCTTCTTTTCTAGAATATGTTTTGTGCGATTAATGGGATGTTAATAAAAAGAGAAAATTAATAATTTTTTTTGGGAGAGGGATATAACGAAAAAGCGTATTACAAGTACATTTACGTGTAAGGCGTAATTGAGTGAAAAAAAGTGTAATGATTATGACAAAAGCAAGTATAATGGTTGGCATGTATGGAACTTGCAAATTTTGAGCATGAGAAATTGCCAATACAGTTGATCACACAGCTTCACTGACTTGATAGTGAATGAGTTCTCTCAAGATTTTAAAGCACATACAAAATTCTTTTGTGAAAAATAATTATTCAGCTATAACGACCGTATTTTACTCTTACATCTTTCCATACATAATATATATTTACCAAAAATGTAAAATGGTTAAAATTGCTGTAAAACATAACATACACTTATCTGCTTAACAGGCATATGTGTAGCAGACAGCACTGTGTAACTTTGCTACATGTGTATCGAAGGGCTAAAAAGGCTAACAATCTATGAGGAAAGGGTTAACATGCCTATGTGTAGTGTACTGCACTGGGTAACTTTGCTACATGTGTATCGAGGAAAGCCATACACTCTATCAGGGAAAGGGTTAAACAATAAGGTAAAGTTACTGATTATTGATTTCACTAGCAAATAATGTTTTCTTCACATTATATTTACAAAACAAATTTTATAAAGACAATAAAGTGATATGTAACATAAAGTACAATGAAAATAATAGGTGTTGTGGTGGTGTTTATGATTTTTAATGAAGCTTTAACAATTTTTCAGTCATATCACTATGATGTTTGCAGTGTGGCATTTTATAGTGCAATGAAAAGAGTAAGTCTGCAAACAAATGTAACAAGCCGTCACCAACAATATGTTGGAAGTCTTTGGAATGATAAATGAACATCCGTTTGTGCAAAAGTAATACATAACAAGAGCATCATTTGCTTTACACAAAACCAAATTACTGACCTACAACACTTCTTTATGTATGGTAGGTATAGACATAACATTTAATCTTGGAAACTTTTACGTAACCACATTCATATACAAATATCAAAGTATTGTCTGAAACAGTACAAATAAATATCCGATTCTTTTATCCCTGTCCTTCTACACACTTCTTACAGAACACTTCTTATACACACTTCTTACAGAACTTACAAGAGTGTTCTGGAGCATATTGCTACAGAGCTAGATAGAGATATAAAGTCTGTGGAAGTACGAGTGTCGGGGAAAAAAAATGGAATTTGGAGGTGATTATGAGACGGGCATAACAAAGGCAAATAGAACCTGAATTCCCTTAGCTACACGCTATCTTTGCACAAAACATCTGTAGGATAATGTGAGGCACTACATTCAAAATAAAATTGGGTGAACATGATATAATAATGGCCCAAATATTTGGTACCAGTGGCATCACAGAAAGCCGATCAGAACATCTAGAAACAATCATCAATGAACAGCATCCAACATCTTCACAATACTTTACTAACAACTTGAAACCAAGGCTACAGAAATATGTGTTTGAACCTAGCTGCAGAAATAATGAATGCGTGAATTGGACTAATAACAACACAGAGTCCATTAATAACATTCTTAAACTCTCTGTTGACTGGAAACCATGGATTATAGATGCACTCTGTATGACAGCGGAAATTATCAGTTAACAAAAGAAGAACACATTTACCATATACAAGACAGCATCTGGAAGTGGAAATAAAAAAAAACATAAGATAGATCTTCACAAAATTCCTCAAGGACATTAAACATACAGAGAAATCAAAGTAAATCAAATCACAAGATGGAAAATATACCATAATTAATAAGGCTAGAGGAACTACACGAAAACCTGGTTAGCAAAGAAGGCCTGTCAATGAGAGAGGACCAATAAAAACTAAATACATACTAACAAATGAATAATTTAATTACTTATGCTCTATGTTTATAATTGACAAAATAAAGGAAAGGATGATTAGTTAGATTGTTTATGATAGAAACAAATAATTTTATATACAATAAATTTGCCATTTTGTTTAACTTATTTAACAACATATTTATGGTATTGCTACTTATTGATAAATGTTGATAAATACTCAAGTTACTGTATCCTAACAGGCGTCATCAAAACATGAGTTATTTCCCTTCCCATCTCCTGAACTCACTACTTTTCCTATTAGACAAAACATCACTAATTATTAGCAGTTTTTGCTTGTTTGTTTGTTTTGGAGGTCTTATTGCTGTTGTTTAAATTTAAACTAGGTATTATGTAAAGTTTAATGTGTTATTGGATTGTCTTTGGGTGTTTAATGAGACATGTACTGAATGAGAAGTCTGAATGAAATGAAATAAGTGTCCTATACAACATGCTGCTGAATAACAAGTATGAATGAAATGGATGTAATATACAATATGCCACTGAATAACAAGTTAGACACAACAAGTAGGTCTCTGCTTTTTTTTTATATCTGACAGCAGCAGATATAAAAAAAAAGCAGAGACCTTCTTGTTGGTCTAAATAACAAGTATAAATGAAATAAGTGTAATATAACTACACTTTTCTTGTATATAATCCATTTAAGTGAATGTTTCAGACACAGGAGTCCTCAGTTTTATCAATAAAGCACGACGAAATTTCTGTTTACATGAAATCACCTTAACGGTATTATTGTATAATACCGTTAAGATGATTACATGTAGTCAGAAATTACATCATGCTTTATTGAAAAAACTGCAGACTCCTGTGCTAGTACAAATGGGCTACTTCCTCACATGGTTCACGTTCACAGGGTTTGTGACCGTAATGGTGAAATTAAAGGTTAATACGCCGGATTGGATTCATGCAATAGTCGTCCGAGAGTGATGAGAAGGTACGTTACTGTTTGTTCTTTTTAATGGATATGTGTAGTTTTT
The DNA here is from genome assembly GCA_016746295.1 of Potamilus streckersoni. Classification (NCBI taxonomy): domain Eukaryota; kingdom Metazoa; phylum Mollusca; class Bivalvia; order Unionida; family Unionidae; genus Potamilus; species Potamilus streckersoni. Next base: position 1,007,401 of record JAEAOA010002048.1, on the reverse strand, counting down.
CAGTCTTCGTGCGATTCTGAAGAGATAAAAGACGCGTGAGAAAATTCGAATCGAGCGGAGGGTTGAGGTCGATTTGCATTCCTTTATTATTGTATAATACCGTTAAGGTGATTTCATGTAGTCAGAAATTTCGTCGTGCTTTATTGATAAAACTGCAGACTTCTGTGGTTTCTGAAAACATTGATTCTTAGGTTCCGTCATTTTTCAAAAAACAATAATGCCTCATCGATTCCATCTCCGCCATGTTAAACCAAACAATGTCGCATCAATAATAACATTAAGGTCCATAACAATGCAGATTATACCTTATCCTTTCCAGTATGATCGTAAGCTATTCTTTTGCTTGCTATTCCTATTGTGTTATATGCTTAGAGGCGCTTTTTAAAAAAAAGACTTTTGGATTATATGCTTTCAGTAATTAAGACTAAATCCTTTTAAGCGCTTTATTTTGTAATAAAGAGGGATATAGAGTATCTCTTTGATAAAGACCTAAAGGCATTGAACTTTGGATGCTTTGCGTCTGCTAAAATTCTCATAAGAAAACAAGCACAAAATCGACAAGCTGTTAGGTGTCAATTTTTGAACAAGAAGAAGTACAATATTTTAAATGAGTCTGCGCTTAAACTCTTAAAGATTTGTACAGGTAAAAATGTAAGGGAGAAATATAATGTGCGTCTTAACGGTGGGCGGGGCATACTATAGTCCGACGCTACATCCCTGTTTGTTTTGTACCCTCTACCGATTTCAATAACTAAAATGTTTAATGTGATAAAAAGTGCACATAACTAAGTCAATTGAATAATTGATTTATAAATTCTAACCAGACTATGACCATAATGGCACTCATACTGGCATCCTTTTGCACCTTTCATGCTTAACGTACTTTCCATACTAACACAGCGCCATATTCCGTACACTATGGGGTTGTTTATTTCCATCCGACAACATAATGTCGTAATTCATCATGTTTGGTAACTACCGGATAATAACGTTGAGTTTAGAATTATATTCCTTTGCACACGATAACATATTAATAAAACCGCTTGTTAAATCCACGTGAAATGCAAACTTTTTGTTGTCATTCTTTTCCTTTGCTTGATTTGACACTGTAAATATAAGATGACATATGTATGTACATCTTTAGTTGCATGTACAACCCTTCACTGAAAATGGACTTGTCCAGGAACTGGAAATGGGTCTCAAGCATATCCGTCTATAATATTGAAAATTTCCGTTAAGCATAAAATGCGCAAACGTTGTTGGTGTTATGGCCATTGTACTCACAGTCTGGTTAGAAAATATAAATCAATGAATGAATTGACTAAGTTCTTATCACTTTTTATCAAATTAAAGGTTTCAGTTATTGAAACTGGTAGGGGGATACAAACAAATGGATTAATAGACATGGACTATAAGACCTAGTACTAATATTAGTACACTTACTCCTACCTCAGGACAGGATCATGGACCACCATAAAAAAAGTTAAAAAAGTTAAGGCTACTACATCGTATTTAAATAAGACCTAGTCCTACAATGTAAGACATAACACATGTTTTTGTTTTAGTGCATCACCCAACCAGGAGAAAAATTTCTGGGTGATATGGCTTACGTTGTAGAACTAAGATCTCAACACTAAGTATTTATGTAGTGAGTGTCTGGCACCAAAACAAAAATAGCATGCGATACAACTTATATTGTAGGACTTGGCTGGGCAGAGAGCTGTTAAAGCCACAGTGTTGATGTGAGGTTAGTCCTATAATCTACAACAATCACATTTTTGGTTTCTTTGCTAACTTGAACTCTGTTTACAGTAATGACTGATTCAGAACCCAGAGACTAACCATGCCACTAGCTTTGTATGATAGTAAATTTATCGTAAACAAACTTTCAAAAGTACTTGTGTAAATGAATGGTTGATTCATATTCAGGCTTTCCTAATGTCCAGATGCATTGTGAAATTACATGTGTTCTTGGTGCATGTGTACACAAAACGATGTATTAATGTCTTTTATATGCTTAGTTATCTGTAAGGAAGTTTAAAAAATAGCTGTAAGTGCAGTTCAGTCACCATTTTCAATATCTTAGAGAGTCACATAGCTTCTGTTACCTTAATAAAGGTATTTTTGTGCTGGAAGATGTTGTCTGTGCGTCTATGTAGAATGATGTGTTTTGTTAGTAAAGATAATTGTGCTTCATCTACTTTCAATGTATTTTCCCTGGAGAACAACACTACTTGTTTGGACAAAGACATGTTCTGAAATTCTTCTAAATTGGAACAGAACAATGCAAATTGAGCTTTAAAGTGTAAATTTTTTTTTTGTTAGCCTTCTTCTGATGCTGTCATCCACCATCTTGGACCCAAACTGAACTTATTCAGACTATCAATTTAGAACTGTTCACAATACTTATTTGTTTTCATATCTTTAGAACAAACTTTTGGATCTCTTTTTTAAATCATAAGTCTTGTTTCATATATTTACCCTTTTTTCCATGTTTTCTAGGGAAATAAATTATATTTGTTAAAATTTAAAAAGCTTGTTTTCTTCACTCTTTCTTTGTGTTACTTTGAATGAGCTGATGCATAACAATTGTTTTGGTTTCTTTCCACATGTCCTCGGTGTCATAATTTCTGACAGTCCATCTGATGATGATGTCACATATTTAGTGTCTGTAAGAATGAAACATCTGAATTTTGTGAAGAGTTTTTATTTTCTTTTGGTAGTTTGTTTCACCCGGTCCAGCTTTGAAATGTGAAATTGTCTGTGACTGTCAGTGAGTCTGTATTCACCAGTCCCAATTAATGCACCCCTCAAGTCTTTGAACTGTCCACCCACCAAGTCATTAAAATGAGAGACAAATTCTGTCAGAGTCTTTGATTCCCACTCTTTTTTTTGTTGAACAGCCCTTTTTCTTTTCCTACACTGTTTAAGTTGTAACGGCTTTTCCAGACTATCTCAACTTATAAAAATATAAACAAAGTAACACAAATCTTCAGTGACATTATATGGATTACATCATTAGACTGACCCTTCGAGGTCAGAAATTAACTCTATCCATTTCAAACTGACTATACAGCTATCTATTAGACTTGGCTTAGCTCCCAGACTAATGATCTGTGAATGGCCATTTATGCCACATGCCGAATTAGCCCTTCACTCTGTTTCATTACACATAAGTGAATGAAATTCCTTACCCTACTTCAAGGCTACCATTATAAATAATAAATTCATGCGGATAGTTCTGACTACTTCCATAACATGAGTCATCAATTCATCTATATATATAATACAATATTACCAGCTAAACGAATACCTGTGGCCCCTTCTGCAATGCAGAAATAAATGAAAGTGGACTCTGGCTCATGGAATTCGCTGCCTACAATAATCTTGTGCCTACAATAATCTTGTGCTAGCCAAAACATTCAGCCCTAACATGGCATCTAGAAGATGGACTTGGCACAGTCCAGATCAACAACATCACAACCAGATTGACTACATCTTGGTGAAACAATGATTCTGCACAGGACTGAATATTACCAGAACACAGTTTTCCAGGAGTAGATATTGGAAATGACCATGATTTATTAATGACAACATTTCCCCTCCACCTGAAAATTATCAAAAAAGTCCTACCAACCAAGTATTAGCTTTGACCCTGAAAAATTGAAAGATCCAAAATTCACAGAAATCCTCCAAGCAATGATAGGTGGTAAAATTTCATCTTTGATAACCCTACATAGCCAAGACACTGACCTTAACAACCACATTCAACACAGCTAGTTAGATCATAGAACAAAGAAACCTTTGGTCACAACAGATGTACTTGAACCATGTGACAAAATAAGAGAATTGAAAAGGGTAAAAGAGATCATGAAGGAGCTATAAAATACAGAGAGATAATCAACATGATCAGGAAAAGCATGAGAAAGGCAAAGGAATCCTGGATAGAAAGACAATGCTGCAAAGTCAAAGACATTCTAAGTAGAAATGACAGCAAAATGGCATATCAACTGGTGAAATATCTCACAACCCATAAACAAGGGAAAACTATCACCATCCAAGACAAATCAGGAAAATGACTCAGAAGATCAGGTTGGACAGAATTGTACAATTTTAAAACCCAAGGAGATCCAGCAGTACTAAATTGCCCTCAGGCAGAAGAAATTGATGACAACCCCATTCTTCTCAATGAAGTAGAAATTGCAGTTAGGTCACTAAAAGTAAAGTCATCCAGCATTGACAACATACCAGCAGAGCTCATTCAAGCTGGAGGAGAAGATATATTCACATTCCTAACAACAATCTGCAACAAGATCTAGCAGGCAGAAGAATGACCCATCACTAGGACTCGGTCCTTGGTCATTGTGCTTCCTAAGAAAGGAAACTTACAACTATGCCAAAACTACAAAAGCATCAATTTGATCAGTCACCTGATCAAAGTCTTGCTGAAGATAAATCTCAACAGACTAAAGCCTCAAGTAGATAGAATTATGATGAAGAGAAGGCAGGCTTCTGAGCAGGAAGGAGCACCATAGAGCAAATCTTCAATCTCAGACTCTTCAGCATGAGCAGAATCTGTACAATATCTTTATAAATATCAAAAAGGCCTTTGATAGCATATGGTGTGTACTGTTATGGGCAACCATGAGGAAGTATAATATCAGCTCAAACCTGGTGCAGGTAGTTGAGCATCTATATGACAAGGCCACCAGTGCTTTCCTCATTAATGGCAGCAGGAGTTTTGTTTCAAGCAACAGTACACCTGTACTATTCAATATTCAACATTTTCCTGGAAAGAATCATGGAGGATTCCTTGCATGACCACAGCATCAGAGGAAGAACAATCACCAACCTTTGATTTGCAGATGATATTGACAGTTTAGCAGGAGATCAAAAAGAGCTGGCTTACTTGGTTGAGTGCCTTGACACAAACTCCACAGCATACAGGATGGAGATTAGCACTGAGAAAACCAAAATAATGACAAACATCACCAATGGCATCAGTGCAGAAATAAAGGTCAGTGGACATAAGCTGGAAAGAGTCACAAGCTTCAACTACTTAGAATCAATTATCACAGATGAGGGCTCCAAACCAGAACTACTTTGCAGGATTGCCCAGACAACAGCAGCAATAACACTGTTGAGACCAATATTAAAAGATACCAATGTTGCTTTTGGTTCCAAAATAAAGCTGATGCACTCAGTTGTAATATCTTTCTGTATGCATTTAAAATATGGACACTCATATTCAGATCTACAAAGGATTCAAACCTACAAATTGAGATGCTACCACAAGATCTTGGGCATCTTACACATGTTACCAATGAAGAAGTCCACAACAGGATCCAACAAGCCATCAGATCCTATGAAGACCTATTGACCACTGTAGAAAAGTGCAAACTGAAGTGGTACAGTCATGTTTCAAGATCATCTGGACTGGCAGAAACAATTTTGCAAGGCACAGTACCACCTGGATGCAGAAGAAGAGGCAGAGAGAAAAAGAGGTGGGAAGACAACAATACGAAGTGGACAGGCATGGGATTTGTAGGCTCAAAAAGGACAGTAGAAAACTGGGAAAGATGGCGAGAATTGGTTGTAAAATCAACTGTGGTGCCCCAATGACTTCTGATATTAAGGGATTGATGATGATGATGATGAAACAACTAATAATGGCTTCATTATTCTCTGTGGGTATGAGCTCGCTGACCAAATTATTATTCAGGTAAACATGTTGATCTGGGTCAGGGTTTTGAGGATTCCAAAGTGAATTTTATAGGATATTATGTTTTAAATAAATAAGGCTCAATAGATCATTCAAGGTTCTTTTTCATTAGGTAATGATTGTTTTTAAAAATGTTATTTTGTGACATGAGCCAAACTGAGAACTATATTTATCTTGTGATTGTGAAGATTTTACCAGTTAAGCTATGTATTATGTGTATATGACTTTGGAATCTTAAAAACCCTGATTCAAATCAACATGTTTACCTAAATAATAATTTGGTTATTATAACCACCAAAGTAGCATTACTTGTGTTATGTCTTAATCAGATACCTTGTCAAAAGCAGGTATCCAGAGATGAAAAGCTATCATAGTTCCTATAGTAAGTCTTGTAATTGTCTATCCAGAGATGACAAGCTATCATAGTTCCTATAGTAAGTCTTGTAATTGTCTACCCAGAGATGGCAAGCTATCATAGTTCCTATAGTAAGTCTTGTAATTGTCTATCCAGAGATCACAAGCTATCATAGTTCCTATTGTAAGTCTTGTAATTGTGTATCCAGAGATCACAAGCTATCATAGTTCCTATAGTAAGTCTTGTAATTGTCTATCCAGAGATGACAAGCTATCATGATTCCTATAGTAAGTCTTGTAATTGTCTATCCAGAGATGACAAGCTATCATGATTCCTATAGTAAGTCTTGTAATTGTCTATCCAGAGATGACAAGCTATCATAGTTCCTATAGTATGTCTTGTAATTGTATGTTTATTTGTTTGGGGGGTATATTTTTTAATTTTCAAGTTATAGCAGCACTATTTTCCGTTATTTTATTTATCTCTCTGAAATTCACTCAGTCTCATTTAATTCCTCTTTCACAAATATGTGATAATCATGGATGCTTTTTTGTTACTGATTATCAACAAACAGGCATGGTTAGCAACCCGATTAGTGTTAGTGAAGCTGTTTATTGTCACACACATACATATATATATGTTAGGTTGGCTTCCGTTAGTCTCGAGAGACGATGGAAATGCACCCATGAAAGGTGTCCTAGTTTGTAGCTGTGCAGCGTCTTCTGTGACTATAAAGTCCCACACGGGAGTGGCAATCCTTGCTACACTTGAAGTATGACTCAGGTCTTGGTTGGAACTGCATCCTCTTCCTCTGAGATCTTTTCTCATCAGCAAGCTGTCATAACTTTTCCTCGCTGGCTTTCAGACCTGTGTACAGAGCATGTCGCCAGCTGTACTTGTCGAGGGCAAGCTCTTCCCAGGTGTTGACCTCTATTCCAAGAGCTTTCATATCCTGCTTGCAGACATCCTTGAAGCGAAGATGTGGCCGTCCTATTGATCTTCTGCCTGAGGCAAGCTTAGAGTAGAGAAGGTCTTTGGGGATCTGTCCATCATCCATTCGATGCACATGGCCCAGCCATCTGATGTGATGTTGGCGGAGGAGTGTGACCATGCTGGGAATTTTGGCCTGTTGAAGCACTTCATTGTTTGTCACACAATCGCTCCAGGTGATCCCAAGTATGTGACTGAGACAACGCATGTGAAAGGCGCTTAATTGTTTCTCCTGAGAGGTGTACAGGGTCCAAGTTTCGCTGGCATACAGAAGAGTGCTAAGCACGCAGGCACGGTACACGGTGATCTTAGTGTTTAATGTCAGCTTGTTGTTGTTCCACACTCTCTTCGACAATCTAGAAAGAGTTGTTGAGAGAGTTGTTGACGTATTTCCAATCCGCTTATTGAGCTCGGCATCAAGTGAGAGGTTGTTGGTGATGGTAGAGCCAAGGTAAGTGAACTCACTGACTACTTCTAGTTTGTAGTTGTTAATGGTTATGCTGGGAGGGTCTGCGTCCTGAGCCATCATGTTGGTTTTCTTTAGGCTGATGGTCAGCCTGAATTCATCACATGCTTTAGCAAAGCGGTCCATCAGGCATTGTAGTTCAGCTTCTGTGTGAGTGACTATAGCAGGATCATCTGCAAAGAGCATGTCCCTAATGGTTGCTTTTCTTACTTTGCTCATTGCCTTCAGTCGTGCCAGGTTGAACAGTCTGCCGTCTGAACGCGTGTGCAGGTAGATCCCTTCTGTGGACACCCCTAAGGCATACTTAAGCAGGACAGCGAAGAAGATGCCAAAGAGCGTGGGGGCAAGGACACAGCCTTGTTTCACTCCACTGTGGATATTGAATGGTTCGGACGATGAGCCATCATACTGCACTGTGCCTTTCATGTCTTCATGGAAGGACTGGACCATGCTTAACAGCTTTGGAGGGCATCCAATCTTCGTCAGGATTTTGAAGAGTCCGTCTCTGCTGACCAGATCGAATGCCTTGGTGAGGTCTATAAAAGCCAGGAAGAGGGGTCTGTGTTGTTCCCTGCATTTCTTCTACAGTTGCCTGATGGAGAAGATCATGTCGATTGTGGACCTCTCTGCGCAGAACCCACACTGAGACTCTGGATACACTCTGTCGGCAAGCATCTGCAGTCTGTTCAGGATGACTCTAGCGAAGACTTTACCCACGATGTTGAGAAGTGATATGCCCCTGTAGTTGTTGCAGTCACTTCTGTCACCCTTGTTCTTATACAGGGTTATGATGTTGGCGTCTCTCATGTCCTGAGGCACTGCACCTTCATCCCAGCACTGGCAGAGAAGATCATAAAGGTGTGTAAACAGCACACTGCCACCACATTTGATGACTTCTGCTGGGATGCCATCCTTTCCTGGGGCTTTACCTGTGGTCAGTTTCTCTAATGCTAGCTTTAGTTCTGTCTCAGTAGGTTTCTCATCCAGTTTGGTCAAACAAGGGAGGTTTTCAATGGCGTTGAGGGCATTGTTAGTCACGTTATTCTCTCTGGAATACAGTTCAGAGTAGTACTCCACCCAGCGCTCCATCTGTTTGTTCTTGTCATGAATGATATCTCCTGCAGAAGACTTAAGTGGAGCTATCACTTTCTTCATTGGACCCATTGCTTTCTTTATACCATTATACATGTCTCTGATGTTTCCATTGTCTACTGCTGACTGGATGCTCTGACAGAGTAGAAGCCAGTATTCATTAGCACATTGCCATGCTAACCTCTGCACTTTGCTTCTGGTAGACCTATATGCATGTAGTGTCCTCATGCAGGGAGAACGCTTGAATTCCAGGTGGGCACTGTGACGCTCTTCTATTGCTGGCATGAGTGTGGCGGAATTGGCGTCAAACCAGTCATTGTTCTTTGTCTGCTTCTTACCAAAGATTCTTGTGGCTGCACTGTACACAGTATCTCTGATGTTGTCCCATCTCTCTTTGGCACTGCCATAGGGAAGTTCTGAACTGAACGCCTTGGAGAGGACATAAGTGAATTCTTCAGCCTTGTCTGGATATGACGACTTGCTCACATCAATGTGTGGTTTACCCACTTGCCTAGAGTGGTGGATCTTCTTTGGTTGAAGCTTAAATTTACAGCAGACTAGAGAGTGATCGGTGTTGCAGTCAGCGCTGTGGAATGTACGAGTAAGCTGTACACCCTTCATGGCTGAACATCTTGTGATAATCAAGTCCAGCTGATGCCGGTGTTTGGATCGGGGATGCCTCCAAGACAGCTTGTGCTGTGGTTTTGTCTGAAAAAATGAATTGGTGATGCTGAGGTTGTGGAACGAGCACATTTCTAGTAGACATTGCCAGTTTTCATTCATCTTCCCAATGCCAAACTTGCCGAGACACAAAGGCCAGGAGTCGTGATCGGCACCCACCCTAGTGTTGAAGTCGCCCAGTAATATCAAGTTCTCTTCCTTTGGAATATTGTCGATGAGCAAGTCGAGCTTGTTGTAAAACGCATCCTTGGTATCTGTGGTGGCACTGAGTGTGGGAGCATAAACACTGATGAGATTAACTAGCCCGGTTGTGGTGTGGAGGTGAAGAGATAGCAGTCTTTAGTTTCCTTATTGGCAGGGTTCTATCATAGCCAGCAGAGAGTTTCTGACAGCAAAACCAACACCATACTCCCTAACTTCGTCTGAGCTCTTTTCTTGCCAGAAGAACGTGTAGTTCTTTTCTCTGAGGGACCCAGAATCTGGTAGCTGTGTCTCTTGAAGTGAGGCGATATCAACATGGAGTCTTGCGAGTTCGTCGTTGATGACTTTAGTCTTTCTAACATCACTGATTGCCTGGAGATCATCTGAAAACCCTGTCAGCATAGTCCGGACATTCCAGGTACCTAGCTTGAGGATTGTTGATTTCCTTGTTTTTCGTTTGTTTTTTCTTGGTGCTGTAGTTGCAGCCTGCTTGTCAGGTACTCACGTATCTTAAGCCCTGAGCACCCAGCAAGGCAGGCGAGCTGTGGCGGGATGGCACCTTATTGGCTGGGGGCTGCCCAGCTTGAGGCGGCTGATAGCTGTCCAATGAGATCTGTTGGTCTCTCCCACCGTCGGAAGCAACCCCTGGCATCTAACTCTACGCTAATCGAGTGGTGACTTATAACCGGTAACTGTTGCTTCCCGTGTTGTGTCAACGCTGTGAAGCGAAGCTGGAGTGTCCTCTCCAGGGCGCAAGCCTGGACAAGGTTATATGGAGAATCAGCTGTTGCCCATGCAACTGACTCCCCCTCTCCACGAAGCTGATGGATCCAAGGGAAAGGACAAGCCAATATGTCATGGTACCAGCGGCGTCGCAGGAGTTGCCGAGATGTCACTAAATACAGTGACAAGTCACCTTAGGGACTCCGTCTCCGGATTTTCTGTTGGGGTTTACTCCCTTAGCCTTTTCCATGTAAGGGTATAGTCGCAAGGCAGCGAAGGTTGGAAATCAGAGTTTACTTTCTCCTAGACGGGCTACCACCCAAGGTTAACGGGCCCCATCTGCCCGAAGCATCTGGTTTTGAGGTGCCAGAAACTCGCCTGCCATCCCTTCTCCAGTTAGTTTAAACAGGTTCCGCCGGGCTTAGTAGTTAAGCCACCTGTGAAGGCCTGGAGCTGGATTTGGTTGTCAGAGGCTATCACAGACACAAGCCATTGGAGGATTTCTAGGGGAAGTGGGTGCTTATCTCCCACAACCGCCCCTGGCGATAAGAACCCTTGAACTCACATATTGACTGATATAAATGCTACATTGCCAATATATTTATGTTGATTTGCTTTTCACAGTTCTGATTGAGCTATTTCATATTTAAAAATCTAGAACAAACTGAGGGAATTGAGAAATCTTAAAGTTCTCTGAAATGAAATTGGCTTGAAAATTATTTATTTGTTAACTAAAGTTACTGAAATTATTGGAAAGGACTAGTTCATTTCAAATAGAATGGGTTAGTTTCAGTTAGTTATTAACTTATGAAAGTTATAGACCGTGTATCTCTAATTACCAGAAATAAACAGCTTTTTTATTCTCACAGTAATGCATGTTTTTCAAAATTCCTGAATAGTTTATGACGTTACAAGATGTCATCATCAGAGCCAGACAGCTGTACTAATAATACTCTACAGCCACTGAGGGATCTTTGCAAAATTGAGGAAGACCTTCTTAAATATGGAAGAGATGCAGCAAGTGGTAATTTAAAGTTTCACTGAAACCTTTATTTGATGGTTGCAGATAATGATTTTTGCTGAAGATGGTATTATTCCATAGGTTAAAAGTTTAAATACATTAACAAAACACAATCAGCTTGCTAGGTTTAATTTCACACATGGGGCCTATCAAGTTATGTCTGTAGTATTATGAGTCTATTCTCTTTACATAAGTAAAAGAAACAAGTGAAAGGCATCAAACTTTGTAAAATTTAATAAATAATTTATTTCCCTATAATACAAAGTGAAAATGAGAGAAAAGAACTTACAGGATTGTGAATTAAATTCCAAAATAATCCAAGAATTACAAACACAAGTTCAAATAAATATTACACCAGTCGAGAATAAATCCAAAACCCGATGGTGATGATGTGTCTGTGGCTTGTAGAGTTTTGAAGTACAAACAATCTTTTGGTGAATTATAGTATTACGATTCCAGGTTTGAATTCACAATCAATTCCAGAGAGTGTATCTGTCCAATAATTTTATCAGAGCACTTTTGTATTTCCCGGGAAAATAATCACTTTTATTAAATAATTTGAAGAAATAAATTTTCCATCACAAAAATTAAATACTGGACAAATGATATAATACAACTTAAAAGTGCTAGATCTTAAAGCATGACTGAAAAATCCTCTCAGTTACAAGATTATATAGTTCTCTGTTTGATCTCAGGTCATAATTAGCATTTTCTATATATAAAAAAAACTATTACTTAAATGAAAATAAACTTCTAGAATGATCATGATGTTTGCAAAATAAAAACCAGAACCTGGACTATGAACAATTCACTTTGAAATGTCTAAAACCTAGACCTTAATAAATATATTTTTCTAATGTTAATAATAATAATAATACTGAATTTGAATCCATACATATAGAGGATTATTCAGTTATGTATTTGTTGTTTGCACAGAATAAAACTTTTGAAAAATCAGTTTGGGTCAACATAAATGAACTCAGTTTTGGATGAGGTCAAGTTGAACATACAATGTTATATTACAATAACATGTAATGAAATAAAAAATAAAAAAACTAACTAACAATGTTTTAAGTCCTTTAGAAGCAGATTGAAAAACCTATTTTTGATTGCTTTCCTGTAATAACTGAATCAGTATTTGCTAAAAATCCACAAACGTTAATCATACTTTTTAAGAATGCAACTTAGTACATTGTGTATCAAATATTTGTACAGGCTGGCTGCCCTAGCAAAGGTGTGGCTACCAAAACAACCATGACATAGAAAGCCTGTTTTGAACTTTTTCTCCAAAACATCAGTTACTATTGATCAGTCATGGCAAGAATACTTCATTGAACATGCTTTAGCAGAATTAAATGGTGCTACATTGGTGCATCCATTTGAAAAAATATATTTTCATCTTCTCTTCTGAAATAGCTAAGCCAATATTTTTAAACTTGTTATAAATGTTTTTTTGCATATGTTCTACTAGAATTGTTATGATGAAGATTCAGTAGCAGCAGATGGAACACTTATTATCAACATCAGAATGAATGAAATTATTTTGATCAAGCTTGGTAGAAATGTTTTAATCCAAGTTTGCTGTCATAGCAGCTATATGCATTCCATAATGACCAGGTGGAAAACCCTTTTTGAACTTCTATAATCACTGAATCCAGTTGTTTCATAATTTGGTAGAAGCAATATTTTGGACATATTCTATCGTGTTTGTGTCAATAACAGAATACTGTGCCTACCTTAAGGGGTTCTTTACAGATATTATCAAAGACATTGTAAGAAGTTGATGTGAGTGGCCTTAGGCACAAACTCTAACCTTATATGTATCCAGAATTGCACCTCAAGCTCTCAATCTCCAATATAGAGTATTGCATTGCATTTCCATGTTCATGCATGTCATTTTGTTAAAATTATTATTATAGTACTAAACTGCTAACACAGCCTATACTGCAGTGCCCCTTGCTGCACGGAGCCCTAGGCACATGCCTTGCATGCCTATGCCTTAAAACAGCACTGGATATTATAAAATTTTGAGAGAGTGACAAATGTAAGGTGAAGTTGTTTGCATCAGCAACATGCACAGTGGAGGGAATTTTGGTATTTCTCTCTGTTACTTCCATTACTGGGCAGAAATTTCTTTGGATATTGTAATTGTGTTAATTGTACATGATCTAAGCACACAGCTAAACAGAATAACTGTTTCCATGCGCACAAAAAATCAGCCTAAATTAGTCTAAAAGTACAGTTTTTAGCATTTATTAAAATAGGGAAAACAAATTTTGCATAACTCTGCACAATACCAGCTTCTGAAGATGCAGTTAAAGAATTTACAAATATATAAAATGTAAAAATAAAGTTTTCAGCTCTTTTTTTTCCCATGTCCTCTAAAAATCAGCCTGAATTAGTCAAGAGTATATATCTTTAGCAATGAATAAATTACCAAATATATCTGAAGTAAGACCAAGCTGTATACTTTATAAGCCATATTACACCCATCTATTAAAAAAAAAAGACATTTAAAAGTTCTTTTAATATTACTAAAGATATACAAGGTCTCTCTTTTAAAAAAAAGCCTCTATAACGAGTGAGGAAAATGGGGGAATTGCTTGAAAAATCTAGCCCTATGTAAGCACAAAATGAAAATTTCATGTAATTATTTTCTTATCTTTATATCATGTATATATCATATAAACTAATTATGTTTATTTTGCTCTTTTTAAACATTATGCCTTGTGAAAGTATGAGTGTGCATTGACCGTAATTATAGGGGAAATCAAGTCTTAGAAAACAGGAGTGAAGTCAACTGTTGCATTAAGTGAATGAAATATATGCTGAAAAGGTGACTTTTCAGTAAATTGTAATGAAATTAAGAAATCAATTATAAAAAACAAATTTGATTTCTTCCATGTTCAAGTGTTTCAAGAATAAGTAACATTTTGACCTTTGACCTCCATGAACTCATAATTTCAATCCATTTGAGACTGTAAAGTTTATTAAGTTTTTTAGTGTACATCTCACAGATATTTTTGCCAAGTTTCATGTTCCTATTTTTCTGGATACAATTTGTTGGGTTGCAGTGTTGCAAAAATGCAATAAGCATTTTTAAAATAGCTCACTCTTTATCAGGGGTGGGGGCTGGGCTTGTTTGGAACTTTTTCTATTAATGAATACTTTTCTGTGTGGTAAAACATGAGAATCATCCAAAAGGACTGTAATGATGCTTGATTGTTTAGCTATACAGCCAAAATTAAATTGTACATAATAATACCTGCATGTTTTTTATCAACAGATATAAACTTCTGAGAGAGAAGGCATGAAGTGAAGTTGTTTGCATTTGCAACATGTATGGTGGAGAAAATATTGGCATACCACTATGTTTCTTACACATATTGTGGCTGAAATTTATTTGAATTTGGTGCTTATAGAAATTGTACATGATCTAAGCACACAACTAACCAAAATAACTGTTACCATGTGCTTAAATAAAAATCAACATGAATTAGTCTTAAGTACACAATCTTTAACAGTTATTAAAATAGGGAGAAAAAAAACATGCCAGATTCAACAACACCAGCTTCTGAAAATGCAGATAAAGAATTATCAAATATATAAAATGTAAAAAGAAAGTTATGAGCTCTTTACTCTACAATTTGCCTTTAAAGTACAGAAAGTGAAAATGACCAATTGGAGATAGCAATTTTTTGATAGGTACACATCTTAAATTAGCTAAAATGTATTAGCCATATTATACTCATAAATCATGCACAAAAAAAAGGATTTCAAAGTCTATTTAACAATATCTACAAAATACTGGATCATTTTTAAATAACCATTATAACCATTGTGAAAACCAGGCCAATTTTTTTGTTCTGTAAAATGTTAACCCTATTTATAATATAAAAGTATAGAGCACTTACTTAGCAGCTAAAAGTAATGCCTTTGTTTCTTCAGAATAGCTGGACCAGTTTTAGCCTGGATTTATAATGGGACATGTTACACATGCAATTTTTCAGGGGTGGGGGAATGGCTTGCCTAGCAAAAATGTAGTTTCCAAGCAACCAGAAGGAAAACCTATTTTTGACTTCTTTTTCATAATGGACGAGCCAGTTTTGATAGGAATTACTCCTTGCACATTCTCCAGATTTATGTGTTGTCAGATCCCCTATCAGTGTTGTGGTGTTCTTGGCATTATAGAAGAAAACTTCTTATTGATATCTTGATCAGGGATGGTAAAAATGTTTTTTAAGATATGCAGTGTCATTATTGTGTTCTTGGTGGCTCACCTAGCAGGTGAGTAGCTTGAATAGCAGCCAGCTAGAAAACCTGCAAATCATAATCATCTCCCATTAAGTGTGGTTATTGTTATTAATATAAAGGAACTATCATGGAATGATTTTCTGTCCATCACTGCCAACCACTTCAAAGCAACAAGCATTCCGAGGGTCCTTATATGAAAACCTTACATTATGAAAAATGACAATATATGTCTAGTTCAAAGCTGCCAGCTAGACAACATGTCAAATATAACCAAGTTTAGCTAATTGAAATTATTCTGACCAGGCTGTCTTTTAACTCAGCTACCTACATTATTATTGATTTACATGAAAGCTCAGCTTACAACTGCTTTGCTTATTTTCTAATTTTATTGTAAACCATAATTCTAATTTGGAAAAACATTTTATGAACCTTAAATTTGTAATTTCAAAGATAATAACTGATTTAAGGCTGTTTGTACAGTCAGTTGTCACATGATAGTGTTTGCTGAAAAGAGGCTGTGAAAAGCATCACAGACTTTAATTTGCCCATAAATATCCCTTGGTGCTGCTATGAAAATAAAGACAGTTGACATAAAATATTGTAACATGCTGACCCACGTTTAATTTCCATGACAAGCTCACTTAAATTTAGATAGTTACTTCCAGATTCTGGACTTAAGCAATCCTTAATTTTAAAGCTTAATTGGTTGCAATATAATTATGTACCAGTAGTAGAAAGTTGTCTGATAATAAATGAAATCCCCAGAGAAATTATGGCTTGTTACATTAGCTAATTATATTTGCAAAAACTCTATATCTATGCATCTATATTGACAGCATAAACTCTGAATGAGAAAAATAGAGGATTTATTCTAGTCTTCAGATGTCAGTAAATAAATTAATAAAATATAATTTGCATATTCTTTTATTATGTTTTCTCTATTTCATTACATGTTATTATAACCAAAAGTGTTGACAATTGTATTAAATAATAATATCCACCACATAGAGTTTGCTATTAAAATGTATTAAAACTTATTTATGAGGGCAACATTAAAATTCCAATAACAAAAAAATTCAAATAAATGGAATTATCATTAAAAAAAATGGATGACCGTTTCTTTTACAATAAAAATATAGAGTCATACCGTAAGTTTGTACTGAAATAATATAAATTTATGGAGGCCCTAAATCTCTTTGTGTAGTTACTCTGTGTTATATCTTTGGCTTTTATTTTCTTTAGTACTGACATTTACTAAATAGTTACATGTTGCAGAAATGAATGTATATTCTCTAGTATGATTTTTTTAAAATTAATTCTATTTAGAGAATAATGACATTCCAAGTACCTTTACGAAAATTGATTAACAAAATAGGAATACAGTATATATTGCATTTGCATTCAAACCTGATGCCAGTCGAAGGAAACTGACTGGTATGCATAAGACACATATTTATAACTTGCACAAAACCATGTAACACTCCACCATGTAACCTAACACTAAAATCATTGAGTCAGTTGTATAACAGTAAACATTGGCCTCTTGTTCAGTTTATGGTGCAGGGAAAATTAGAACATGTGCTATGGAACTGTGTTTTCTTCTGAGGAGATGGTAAATGCATTATTTTATTGTTAAACATAACTTGTTCTACTTAAAAGTCAGTTATGTAAACTGTTTTTTAATTGTTCAATTATGTTTGTACGCACTGCATAATGAAATTCTGTAATGCCTCCAATACATAAATTCCTCCAAAACAAAGATGGCAGACATCGTAAAATACTCCTAACATTGTACATACATAATATCAATCATACAAAACATTTTGGGGTAAAACATCATACTTGTCATAGTCTCAAAATACCTTCCTTATATGAAACTAGTATATTTGCAATTTATTGCTTCAAAATAGTATAAAGAAAAAATTTAAAACTAAATGCTTACAGTGCTTTACATATACACATGTGGCAAGAGAACATATCAATAGATCACAATAAATCTCTCCCCAAAACTAAAGTTTGTATTCATAGTAGCAATTTTTAATGGTACAGTGTATTTACTTGTTAATTATTAATTTCCTCTGTAATTTCTGAAAAGTTACATCCCAGACAGGTCAGAATGAGACAGTACTCATCTACATAAAATAAATTAGATTTTGCTTTTTCTATCATTGCAAGTACAAAAAACTATAGATGTTTTGTACAAACTTGCATATTTTAATTTCTAACCTGTATAAATTGTCGTGCTTGTTGAAAAAATAATGTTAAAAAATTTCATTTTTATCATCACACTAATACATATCCTATGCATCTGTCCAACTTGTTACGTGATGTTCATTTGACTTGCCCTGTGAAAATAGTTTCATTAAATTATATAGTTATACATGCATTGTAGAGTAATTTTATACTATGTTTTAATAAAATAAATTGAAAGACATATGTCCATCACTTTCAGTTACATAACAATTTTGGTTCTTTTTTCTACTGCAAAAACCTATCAGATTTACATGACATTCAATTTTGCACCTGGCATACATGCAGTCCTTTTGTCAAAAATCATCCTGTAACTGATCAAAGGTTGTTTGTAGTTGATGTTTGGTGAGGATCATAAGGATGTTAGGAGACTGATACATGGGAACTGGTATGTTACATGACAAAATAAGGGAATTCTTTAAGTTGATAGCAAACAGACTAATTGAGAATTGTTTATCTTTAATTAAAAATATGATGAGAATTAAAATGAAATAATTCAGCAAGGCAACACCAGTATTTTCTCTTTACTGACCTCAAAACCAGCCTCATGTAACATTTACAAACTGTATATATCCATTGATCTTATGTTATTGTTTGTCTTCATTAAACAGCTATAATGTTAAGAAATATATATGAAATTCTATACTAATTTATCCATTTTACATGCCTGAAATTAGCCTTAATAATGGACTTCTTTCAGCACAATCAAAAGTTTCATATCAACCCATGTGCAAATCTCTTTCAATTGATGGAACAGAAATGACAGTCGTAAAACTTGATTAATGATTCTTGTGTATTTTTAATTTAAGATGTTAGCATTTACAGGCATTATATAACTGAAATAATAACCACATTTCCAATTGAATGTTGTGTATAATTTTATTAGTTCTATTTAATATAAGTGCACCTTTTGTAACATTTATGGATCAGAATTTGCAGTCACAGTAACATGATTCTTGTCTATGGAAGATAGACAATATAACATTGCTTTGCTTACAATGTAAATTGAGTATGTTCAAGAGTCTTCACAGCAACAGCATTATCAGATCAACAGTAAGTCATAGCAACATCATTATCAGATCAACAATAAGTCACAGCAACAGCATTATCAGATCAACAATAAGTCACAGCAACATCATTATCAGATCAACAGTAAGTCATAGCAACATCATTATCAGATCAACAATAAGTCACAGCAACAGCATTATCAGATCAACAATAAGTCACAGCAACATCATTATCAGATCAACAATAAGTCACAGCAACAGCATTATCAGATCAACAATAAGTCATAGCAACAGCATTATCAGATCAACAATAAGTCACAGCAACAGCATTATCAGATCAACAATAAGTCACAGCAACAGCATTATCAGATCAACAATAAGTCATAGCAACATCATTATCAGATCAACAATAAGTCACAGCAACATCATTATCAGATCAACAATAAGTCATAGCAACAGCATTATCAGATCAACAATAAGTCACAGCAACATCATTATCAGATCAACAATAAGTCACAGCAACAGCATTATCAGATCAACAATAAGTCACAGCAACATCATTATCAGATCAACAATAAGGACCAAAAAGTTTCCTTTGCCATTAAGTGATGGTAAATATTCAGGAGCACTATTAATGTACAGGATAATATTATAATATCCAATAACAGTGCTCCTGAATATTTACAATCACTATTCCATTATAGGCTACCTTGTAATATTCCCCATCTGTGATCCATGTCTACCAAACAGTATAAAATTCCCAAACCAAATAAGGACTTATTTTTTAACAAAAATTCATTGAGATTAGAAATGCCCTCTGTATTTCCTTCTCCTGAATCCAATATATCCAGTGGCTTCAGAGATACAGCTAAAATAAATAAATTCCTTTGTATAGGTGCCTCAAGGTAGATTAGTTCTTAGCTAATTGGGTTACCCTCTTTAAATAAAGTCATTATTATTATTATTATTATTATTATTATTATTATTATTATTATTATTATTATTAATTTTTATTATTATTATTATTATTATTATTATTATTATTATTATTATTATTATTATTATTATTATTATTATTAAGTGGTTTGTTCAGAAATCGCTCTAAGTAAGTTTGCATCTCACAGAGCATAAATTAAATTTAATAATCAGTACTATATATTGCAAATCAAAATAATACAATAAAATATAAATATAGGACTATATCAGTATTTAAAATTACATTCATGTACTAATACATTACAGACCCAATAGACTAAACAATACATTGTACATAAATATTTTAGTTTTCTGATTACATTAGAATTACAATTGGCAACCAAATTTTTCAAGCAGGATTTTGATATATTGGGCAGTGATGAAGCTGAATACAAAATGTTATCAACAATATGATGAGTCTGGTCTTAAAACATGTAATAGACAAGAGTGAGACACAACAAGCTTTGTAAAATTCAACAAATAATTTATTTCCCTTGAATACAAAATGAAAATGTAAAATAAAAAGAACTTACAGTATTGCAAACTAAATCTGAAATAATTCTTGATTTACAGACACAAATCTTAATAATTAAAGTTCTGAATAAACATCAGTGGATATCCAAATTAAATCCAACACTGAAATTGTTGATGTGACTGTGGTTGCCCATATGGTGATGTACAACAGTCTTTTGTTATATCACAAAAATACAATTCTAGAATTAGATCCTTATTTGAAATTTCACTCTTTATTCAAGTCTCTTTTTACCAGGAATGTTTTTTTTGAAGAGCACTCTGTATTTCCAGTGAACAATTAATTTGAATAAATTCAAGCCCAAATGAATTTCTGTAGACAACAATAATACAACTGATTTTGCTAATTTCTTAAACCTTGAGCAAATAATTTATAGAAAATGAGATTATATAGTCCTCTACTTGACCTTGGGTCACATTTAGAAGTTTCTCCAGAATACTTATTGTAGCCCAAAATGGATGTAATGTGTCACCATTGTTCTCATTAGCTATAAAATCATTGCATAGTCGATCTTTTCTAAGTCATTTATTTCCAGAAATGATTGTATGCTAGTTGTTATTCAGGTATGTTGTGTTTATTACCAAAAAATGCTCATACACATAATTATTGCAGAAAAATGGCAGTATCAGATTTTGATCACCAGCAGGCTACATTTGCCTTTTAATCCGGAGTGTCAATTGAGCAGTATCAGTATTTTGTAAAACAAAACCCTTTTTCACAAAACCAATTTTTTTTTAGCAGGTAATCACTTAAATCAGGTTTAAAAAGTGTCACAGATTGAACTTATTGTAAAAAAATTGAGTCTTCCCAAATTTACCATTCTGTTTTATTGCAGATATTTTTATAATAACAGCATATCAACAGAATTATGAGAACTTGAAGGAATTGGTGTGGTTGGGATGGAAGGATGAGTTTAATCTTAAAAGCATTATTTTAATAGTAAAGTGGTATATAATAAAACATTTCTTTTTTTACCTAATACCAGATGTATTTCATCTTGTGGTGCAAAAACCTGTAAAAATATATCATTTTAGCACCACATAATGAAATATAATCATTATTAAAACAAGAATAAATATCCATTGTGAAACAAGTCATGTGCTCAAACATACATCACATCATGGTTTACAAGCCTGACAGGTTCTGTGAGAGAATGATTGTTACTCAAATCAATTCAGTTACAAATTAAAACATGACAGTAGCAATGTTACTTTCAAGGTGATGTAACATCAGTACAGAAAAATTAATTGTAGCATGATATTTATAATATAATCTAGTTTGTCACCCATTGCAAAGAATGGAGGAAAAGAGGTATTATTTTTTGGCACATCTGATACCACCTTGGATATGTGTCTCATCAGCAGTAAAGCTCACTTTAATGTAACATTTCATTGTAATCATGCTATACATGCTGTAGCATCAACAAAATGCATTGTAATCATGCTATACATGCTGTAGCATCAACAAAATGCATTGTAATCATGCTATACATGCTGTAGCATCAACAAAATGCATTGTAATCATGCTATACAATCAGTGGTCTAGCAAGACAGTTATGTGCTGTAGCACTAGGTCAACAAAATGCATTGTAATCATGCTATACAATCAGTGGTCTAGCAAGACTGATGTGCTGTAGCACTAGGTCAAAAAAATGCAATGTCATTACCATATACAATCAATGGTCTAGCAAGACACTGATGTGCTGTAGCACTTGGTCAACAAAATGCATTGTAATCATGTTATACAATCAGTGGTCTAGCCAGACACTGATGTGCTGTAGCACTAGGTCAACAAAATGCATTATCATCATGCAATACAATCAATGTTCTAGCAAGACAGTTATGTGCTGTAGCACTAGGTCAACAAAATGCATTGTCATCATGCTATTCAATCAATGGTCTAGCGGTACACAATATTCAATGTCATCACACTGTACAATCGATGGTCTAGCAAGACACTGATGTGCTGTAGTACTAGGTCAACAAAATGTAATGTCATCACACTGTACAATCGATGGTCTAGCAAGACACTGATGTGCTGTAGTACTAGGTCAACAAAATGTAATATCATCACAGTGTACACTCAATGGTCTAGCAAGACAATGATGTTATGTAGCACTAGGTCAACAAAATGCAATGTCATCATGCTATACAATCAATGGTCTAGCAAGACACTGATGTTCTGTAGCACTAGCTCAACAAAATGCAATGTCATCATACTGTACAATCAATGGTCTAGCAAGACACTGATGTGCTGTAGCACCAGGTCAACAAAATGCAATGTCATCATGCTATACAATTAATGGTCTAGCAAGACATTGATGTGCTGTAGCACTAGGTCAACAAAATACAATGTTATCACAGTGTACAATCAATGGTCTAAAAGATGCTGATGTGATCTAGCGCTGTGTCAATAAAATGCACTATTTGTAAATATCTACACTTTGTTTATTTTTCATGTTATAATTGAAAAACTATCATGAAAAATAATTCCTATTTCAGTAGATAAATGCCCTTTTTCACACTTTGTTTTGTACATAATTCCCTTGTGCAGACATACCCAGGAATTATTTTAAATTTGCAATTTGAAAGAGTTATAAATGTATTATGTTACAACTATATGGTCTTAAACTACATAACAAAAAAGAGACAAAACCAATAAGTTTGGTAAAATTGAAAATATTTTTTTTTATCAAAAAATAGAAAAAGTAAATGTAACTTATAGTAGGGAAAAAGGAAATCCAAAAGTCCTAAATGTTCAAATTTCAAAAGTATCATGAAATCTGAATGAGTTCCACTGGGATTCTGAAACATGTCATGTAGTGTACTGATGTATCAACTGTACAGAAGAATCACTATGATGTAATCCCAAAATTTCTTTAAATGAATTCACAGTAATTCTATGATGGCTGTTAAATAGCCAAATATCTTTAAGTGAATTCACAGAATTTCCATGACAGCTAATAAAATTCCAAAATGTTCTTCAGTGAATTCACCATACTTCTGAGACAGCTATTTTTTCAATTAATCTGAATATTAAAAGCACTATAATTCCAATGAATGATTAAATTTATTAAATGAATGTTGTGAAGGAATGTCTTCCAAGATTGGTGTTTACAGCTAATAATTCCTAATTTTATATGTTAATTCTCTTATATATAAAGCCAAGTCACAGTTTTTCAGAAATAAATAAATGACATATATTCTTTTAGGAATTTTTTAAACTAGCAAACATATTCAGATGTTAATGAATCAGAATTTAGGTCATCTCTTTTAAAGTCATTTTTTAATTAGAAAATGAAGTACATTTACATATCCAGATGACTAAACATTTATAGACTAGTTTTGTAACTTTGTTATCAATTAATGTGTAGAGCACAATAAAAATAAGCTATTCTATAAAATTTGTCATTCATTTTCATGTTAAATTAAGAGTCTTTGTGTTTCTGTTGTTTTTTATTTTAGTTTTAGAAAATTTGAATCATATCACTTTGATGTCTGCAGTGTGGCAGTTTTTAGTGCTGTTTAGTACTGGGGCATCATGCCACAGATGTGTAGCATTATGTCCCACCCGGTCATTATCCTGACAACAGGCTGACCAGTGCCAACACTAACCTTTTAATGCTAGGCACAAAACAAGGCAGCTGCTAGTACCATTTTTTATACATCTTTGGTATGACTTATTCAGGGTTAGAAGTCATGACCTCCCATATCCAAGGCAGACATCCTAACCACCTAGGCCACATTACATTAAGAAGTAATGAGGTAATACCTATTGGCCCAATTTGAAATAGATAAGAAATCAAGAATTTCATGCAGACAGACATCTACAAAATTACTGTCCCGAATAAAAACCAATTTTAATTCATATATGCAAATCTATTATACAACCTAATATGTCTATTTAGAATGCTACTTTAAATTTATTTAACATGAAAGTGAAAAGTTGTTCAATATTATACTTTAATATTTTGTTGTATTTTTAATTTCAGCATCAAGAGATCAGTTTGTGAATGATAAAATTGGAAAATTCTTTGGACTTTCCATAGCTTATAGAAACTGCTTTGAAAGGTAAAGTAGTTTTAATTTTTGTTTTCAGAAAAAGAATGCAGAGATATGTAATATCTTTATCTTATATAAAATACTTTAAAGAGATGGCTTGCTTAAGGTCTGTATGTAATATTATTTATTTGTGAGAAGTTTTTTAAAGAAATTAGAGTTCTAAATTTGCTGGTCAATATCATCATCAATTCCTTAACCTAAGAGGTCATTGGGGCACCACAGTTGACTTTACAACCAATTTTCTCCATCTTTCCCTGTTCTCTACTGCCATTTGGTAATCTCCAAATCTCATGCCTTTCCACTCCTTAATGTTGTCTTCCCACCTCTTTTTCTCTCTGCCTCCAACTCTATTTCTCTCTACCTCTTCTTCTGAACCCTTGCACTGTGCCTTGCAAGATTGTTTCTGCAAGTCCAGATGATCTTGAAACATGACAGTACCACTTCAGTTTGCACTTTTTTACAGTGGTCAAGAGGTCTTCATAGGATCTGATGGCTCGTTGGATCCTGTTGTGAACTTCTTTGTTGGTTACATGGTTAATGTGTGAGATGCCCAAGATCTTGCAGTAGCATTTCATTTCAAAGTTTTGAATCCTTTGTAGATCTGATGTGAACATCCATGTTTCACAAGCATACAGAAAGATGAATATGACAATTGAGTGCTTTAGCTTTATTTTGAAATCAAAGCAATGTTGGTATCTTTCCATATTGATCTCAACATTGTTTTGTTTTTAGTTGTCTGCACAATCCTGCAAAGTCATTCTGGTTTGGAGCTCTCATCTGTGATAATTGATTCCAAGTACTTGAAGCTTGTGACTCTTTCCAGCTTCTGTTCACTGACATTTATTTCTACACTGATGCCATTGGTGTTGTTTGTCATCTGTTTTTTTTCAGCGCTAATTTCCATGCCATATGCAATGGAGATTGTGTCAAGGCACTTAGCTAAGTCAGCCAGTTCTTTTTCATCCCCAGCTAAACCATCAATATCATCTGTGAAGTGAAGGTTGGTGATTGTTGTATGTCCAATGCTGACAGTGCCCTTGTGGTCCTGCAAGGTATTCTCCATGATCCTTTCCAGAAAAATGTGACAGTATATGTTCCTGTCTGGCTTTGTCATAGAGGTGCTCAATAACCTGCACCAGGTATAAGCTGATGTTATACTTCCTCATAGTTGCCTATAAGGCTGCATGCCGTACCATATCAAAGGCATTTTTGAAATCAATAAAGACTTGGTATAGATTCTGCTGATGCTGAAGGTATTTCTTGCAAAAGAGTCTGAAATTGAAGATTTGTTTTGTGGTGCTCCTTCCTGCTCGGAAGCCTGCCTGCTCTTCAGCAATTATTCTCTCTGCTTGAGGCTTTAGTCTGTTGAGAATTATCTTTAACATGACTTTGCTTGGGCAATTCTCCAGTATCTTGTTGAAAATTGTTGTTTGGACTGTGACTGTCTCTTCTCATCCTGCTTGAATGAGCTCTGCTGATATGTTGTCAAGCGCCAGTTGACTTTGCTTCCTTCAGTGACCTAACTGCAATTGTTTTCCTGATCATGTTATTTATCTCTCAATATTTTCTAGCTCTTTCATGATCTCTTATTTCAATATTTATACACTAATTTATTTGAGTGGTTTATTTGAGAATAGTCTTTATACAAATATTCTGAGTTTAGTTTGGTATGTAACCTGAATATCTGCAAGGCTAGAATTTAACTTGCTTTGCAACTTCCATTTTTTTTACAAGATGAGATAAATTTAAAAATTTCAAACCTTTGCCATAATCAAATAAGTTTAGAAGATAAATAAAAATTTTTCCTTTCCTTTCAGTTTGACTTTTTTTCATGAATGGGTAAATATGCAGCTGAATTGTTTTTCCTTTTTAGTATGAATGGTTTTTAGAAATAAAATAAAAATAAATGCAGTTCACATGACCATGAAAATTCCTAAATTTGAAGAGTTACCATGAAAATTCCTTAAATTTTAAAAAGGTTCATAAAATCCTTGAAAAGTTTTTAAATTTGTTGAATAACTCCTTCAGTCTTACCTGAAACTCCATAAACTTTTATGAGGAAATATCAAATGTTAAAAAACTGATTAAAAGATGCTGTAAGATCATGTTCATGGTATGCATATTTAGAAAAGGTTAATTGACTTCTTTTGCAATTATTTTACGCTTGTATTTGATTCAAAATCTAAACAAAATTGCACACTGACTGGATGCATGGCACATGTTATTGAACTTCTCATCGACAGCATGAATTTATCCTGTTATAAATGAATAGTAATCCTAAGTAATGGACAATTGAATTCCACATGACATTCACTAATGTTTACAGACAAAATCAAAACAACAGAAAACACTAAATTTACACTGAAATGCAAACCACATGTTTAGTTCTTGAGTAGTAATAGCACAGTCACAAGACTGAAAATGAATAATAATGTGGAAAATTATCAGATTTCAGATGTTCAAAGATTGAATTTTTCAGGAAATTTAGGGTATTCAGCTCGTTTATATTGTCTCCATGTCCGCCCCATTATTTGCTCATTTTTTTTTGGGGAAAAGATATATAAACAAAATATCCATTGCAACTTACTTCATTGGCTTTCTAGCTAAATATTGGCCAAGGGGTGCCCTGCATAGTTTTTTCAGGACTTTCTTGCCATGCAGCTATCACAAGTTATGGTGTACTTTTCTACCTCAATTTTCTTATTTGGCTGGTAAAAGCTTTGTTTGATTTTCTCAAGAGTTTTTCTACCCTCTTTGGAATGTCATGAATTACTTGAGTACATCTGCCCTCATTTTGTTGGGACAACAAGCTGGTAATTGGTGCTCATGCCATCTTGGCTTATCCATTTGCAATACTGCATGCTATCCTTAAGGTGTGACTAATCCCATCTTTACCCTAATGTCTTCAGCTCAGCTGGACTGCCTGAAATATTTGACCACTCAGGTCTGCCAGCAGTCTTCAGATGGATCCATGATTAGGGCAGTATTGGGATCCTGCAGCTGGACTGCCTGAAATATTTGACCACTCAGGTCTGCCAGCACAGTCTTCAGATGGATCCATGATTGGGGCAGTATTGGGATCCGACAGTTGGACTGCCTAAAATATTTGACCACTCAGGTCTGTCAGCACAGTCTTCAGATGGATTAATGATTGGGGCAGTATTGGGATCCTACAGCTGATCTTTATTGCTAGACCATCCCATTTAAAATTTAAAAAAAAAAACATTGAGTAAGCTTTGGACCATCCTCCTTATGGAGTTATGAGCCTCAAAATGTCTAGATCATTCTCAGTTACAAAGAAAGATTTCAAATCTAACTGGTTTCATTCAGAGAGATCTGAGCAGGGTCAGAGGGACTACTGAATATCTAAGAAAGTAGTTGTGACTCATTTTTGTTACCTGTGAGTTCAAAATCATCCTCAGATTCTTGTTGCTGCTAACAAACAGCATGAGGATTTTGGGATAATGCATCAGCATTAGAATGCTTCTTTCTTGCTCTGTGAGTGACATGACTAAGTGACAAGATCTTTCAGCCATTTTG
This sequence comes from Potamilus streckersoni, assembly GCA_016746295.1. NCBI lineage: Eukaryota > Metazoa > Mollusca > Bivalvia > Unionida > Unionidae > Potamilus > Potamilus streckersoni. Next base: position 979,531 of record JAEAOA010002048.1, on the reverse strand, counting down.
CAGTTTACCCTGTTGAATATTTCAGGCTTTATATCCAAATGACAGCAGAATTATCAATGTGTATGAAAATCTTTTGCCTATTGATGACATTTCCAAAGACTACAGCAAGATATTCCTTTCTGGACAAACAGTTATGAAACTTCATGTTTATTAAAGGCTTTTACAGTACAGCATATTTACTATTATCAGTGTCAAAAATAATGTCAAGCCCAGGTTGTGGATAAGCATGGATTGGACAGCTGGTTAGGACTCATTTCAGAGCATCAGAGGATTCCTGGCACTCTTGCATCCAAGCAATCATGTGTTTTTTTCAAACAACTTATACAATGATCTTGCAGCATCAGCAGAAATCTTCAACAGCTAGCTGTAATAAGAGCATAAACCTAAGAAGCTGTGAACTTGCTTAGGATTCTTTGGTTGAGGCCACTCTTGATCACTATGCATGCCATCTTCTGAAATGTTAGTTTGCACTCTATTGGAAGAAAATACATTTTTCATTTCAGCTTCAGATTTGACTCCAGCAGTCACTTAAAAATATGTTCCATGTGTTCCTAATTTGAGAAAAGAAAATTCTTATTGCAAGAATGTCATCCATATATAAAAACAAATAGTGATTATTCAGTGGGCCACATTGATTCCATCTCTATCCTGCTTCTTGGTAACAAAGCTCCACTAAATTGTTGAAGTCAGTAAACATTGGTCTAACATATTTCCAGCTTGGATATACCATATTCAGAAGGGTCATTTTCTACACCATTTATGAGAAATTCTGACATGACACACACACACATGGTCCAACTTGGAAAAGAATTGGGTACAATAACAGCTAATATGTGAACTTTTTTCTTATTGTTGACTGTCTGGGTCAGGTAGAGTTGACACCACTAGTTGAATTCCTTGATACTCATGCCAACAGCACAGAGTACACATCCATAAGAAAATATAGATGGTATGTGAGAGGTGGGGCATACATTCAGCAATTCAGTAATGGTATGCATTATCAGTGATGAATAAAATGAGGTGATCCAAATTTCTGCAGGTCTTGGAGCCAGTATCATTTCACACCTCACCATTTAACATAAAATATTCAGGATATTTTGAATTGACAATGTTTATATCCAAAACTCCTTTCATAATACCATAATGTGTTTCAGACAGACAGACAGATAGATAGACAGACAGACATATATGTTCTAGACACTATATGGTGTATATGCCATGCTTTGGTTTATAAAAAAAATGATATCATGGCCACACAAAATTGATATTGGTTGATTTGTGTATTGATATAATTAAACATTTACAAGTGCCCTAACATTTAATTTTGAAAATTGAAAATAGATTTTATGATTGAACTTAGTATACTGGTAGCAAGTTTTTTTTGTTTTTTGTTTTTAAACAGGCTGAAAGTGAAGACCAAAGTGGAATGTGAGAAGGTTATTAAGGATAATTTCAGGTAATTCTGAAGCAAATTAAACTCTCTGTTAATTCAAGTTTTATTATGTGCATGAATCGTTCATCAAAATGTCCACTCACAAATTTTATCAGGACAGATGTATTCTTTCTGCAGGCAATTTTTATTAATTTCAGTTAAAAGTGCATAAATCAAAGACAGTCTTGCAATTTTAATTCACAATGAACAATGTTCAGTATCTATCAAATTTTTTAAAAAAAATTATTATTGCATCAATTTTGTAAGAGTTTATGGTGTAAATTCTTTGCTTTGATATGTATTGTTTCTGTAAACAAAGCAAATATTTCAAAATTTTAAATTAAAATAAGGATATAGAGTAAAATATTGTAAACATAAAAGAACATATATATCATATGTACAAGTATACAGATACATCTACAACAATTAATTGCACCATGCATTATTAAAAATGAAATTAAGTGGCACATTTAAAGAGTAATTTGTTCTAGCCACTAATAATATGAGAATTTAAATGAATGTCATAGTCCCAAAGTGATTTCAAAAATACACTTCTCACTGTTAGATAGTCTTGTTATCATTGAGAATACATACTTTCTCATTACTTCCTCAAAACTAAATACATTATAATTTACAAACATGTTGGAGGCACTGTTCCATCTAGGAAGACCTAATAGAAAGCGAAGACTATTATTATAACCATGATTTTAACTCTTAAAGGGATTATCCATTTAAAATTTTGTATTTGCATTTGCATTATTGACTTGTTCTGTTCTTTAGGCATAAACAGATACGAGAAGTCTTTGAAGAGATAATTGAGACTGAAGTGAGTAAAATCCTTTCATTATTATTTTTATTTGGGTTATGTTCTGTTATTGGGCATCATTCTGCTTTGCACTTTTGTCCATTGCTCTCCATAGACAAGGTGACATTAAGTTGAGCCTGTTCATCTCTCTGTCCTTCTATCCATCCATCACATTTCTATTTTTGCACAATGACTTAACTATAGTTATGATTTCCATGCAGCTTGATATTGATAACACTATGGCAGAGGGGTTTTTTTTGTTCAACATTCTGCAGTTTAGCAGAATTATAGATCCATATACTTTTTTTTTCACACAATAACTATAATAATTATTAAATTTTGTCAATTTGTTATGCAGTTTTAAATTGATGAGATCTTGGTTGCATTTGCATGTCAACCTACATTGTCATCACTTAGCTGAGTTATTGTTAATGATTTTTCAGACCCACCCACTTCCTGTCCCACACAGTAAATCCCCTGGGTATTTGATTTCACCTATATTTGGTATGGGACTTATGGCTGAGCTTATTGTCAGCATTCAGCCTTTAATTACGGTAGCTATTATGAAAATACTTATGAGAGTTTTATTTCTCTGTCTACAAGTACTTTTGTATTTTCTCTCCCACTGCTCCTGTGGACTAGTTGTTTGAGCATTTGCCTTAGATGCAGCAGGTTACAGGTTCAAACCCTGGCTGAGTCATATTAAAAACTTATGAAAATGGTACTCACCTGCCTTGCTAGACACTCAGAATAAAGAGGCTAGTGTTAGGACTGATCAGCCTGGTGTCAGGATAATGTCACTGGGTGAGACATCATGCTACATGTCTGCAACATGATCCCCTACTACTAGACATCACTATAAAATGCCACACTACAGACATTATAGCAATATGACTGAAAACTTTTTAAAGCTACTTTATAAATCAGATAACACACACAAACACACACTCTCTCTCTCTCTCTCTCTCTCTCTCTCTCTCTCTCTCTCTCTCTCTCTCTCTCTCTCTCTCTCTCTCTCTCTCACACACACACACACACACCAGGTTTCTGTTTATTCCACTACTCTCAAAGATACTGTTTTATTCCCCATTACAAACTTTCTGTTTTATTATATCAGAGATGGAAAATAATTACAGTAATTATTCTGTAGCATTAACTGCAATGTTGCCATATACAGCCATATTGTTCTAAGAAATGAATGGTAAAGCATATTTCAGTGTATGCACAAGAAATGGCTAATACATACTTTTTCTGTATCCTGAGCTGTAGCTTGTACTTGTTTGGAAACTCAGCTTTTCCAGAGACACACATCCTTCAGCTTTCTTCAAAACACTTGGATTATTGGATTTCAAATGTTCTTAAAGCCATTTTTCATTTGGAATCTACCTATAGAACTGTTATAAAGGTACTGAATTAATATTCACCTGTTGTTTTTGTGGTGGTGGGTTTAATGTCATTTTTCAGCACACAATAGGCTTAACATGGTTGCCAGTATAACTGGTTGTGGGAGGACCTGGGAAAACCCCCGTTAAGAACCACCAACCCAGAGGAAGCTACTGGCAAATTCTCCCTCATACCTACATTGGCTGAGCCTGAGATTCAAAATGCCAAGGGCAGAGGTGTGATGACAGATTCCACACAGGAAACTACCAGCTTCCCTTAGCAGTTTTGTCAGAATCACTTTTTGTTAAATTCTTGGAACTGCAATAAAGAAACTTCACTCAAAAATTTAAAAATTTCATAATTTTTAAGGATTTATGTTCACAAATCAGGCTGATATCTTGTTTTGCATGCTAATCCCTTAGACATTCAGTGAAAAGGCCCACACATTTTCATGGCAAAACACTTAATGTCATCATTACTTCATTCCCAGATCTCATGCTTACACATTCTTCTTCAGATATGTAAACGATCATTAGGAGAACTAATACCTTGCAAATCCAGGCTAGGTTTAGATTAGAGTGATCTCCCTTTATAGCAGGGATTAGTGACAGATCCAGGAGCTACTTCAGTTACTACTTCCGCTCATGAAAAGTTGCATACTCTTGATATAATGGAGGTCTCATAAATTTCTGGATGTTCTACAATTAAGCAAGTTAGATGAAACTTCGCTTTGAAGGAAGTGAACTCCATCCAATGTTTCCAACTGTTCTTTCTTTCATGATAGTGTTCTGTCTTTGCAATATTATCACTTTGCCATCATCATGCACTTAGGCGTACTTGATACGTACCTGAATAATGTTTTGGCTTTATTAAATTCAAAGATTTTTGTAAAAAATTTAAGGGCTTTTAAAGGTAATATCAATTATCAAGGAGTTTTCAAGGAATCCACTAAAAGAGCAGAAATTTTGAAACATGTGTGAGCCATATTTTTAGGATTTGATAATGTATGACATCAGTTTATTTCAGGCACAATGGGATACATTCTTGCAAGAAAATGATAGTTCTTTAAAGGGAGATGGTGGTGATACAGTCCAGCTTGATGAATTTGGTCCGATTGATGCAACTCTGCAAGATGCTAGAACAGGCAATTTAACCAGTTTATATCAGATTGCTGGGCAGGAAAATCTAATATTAATACTGCTTCGACACTTTGCATGACTTCCATGACGAAATCATGTGAGAGATGTCATCAGTCATCAGGTACAATCTACCTCAGTTTACATTCAATTATCACATTCTACACTATTAATAATATAAATATAAGTGATCCCATAATGCAGTGGAACACCAAAACATGTTACTAGAGGAGTTATACTAACAGCAAGATTCAGATATTTTGGTGAACATAATTAATAAATAGAACTGCATTACTTTGTTGGCATGGAAATTATTTTTGATGATGTATGATTCTCAATATTACATGTATTGTACCATATGATAAAACATATATGACTGGAGGAGAAAATATCTTCCATTTATTTATAATGCCTTGTATGCAAATGTTTGCTCTAGATATTGCCACAGACATTCACTGGCAAGAAATTAGCCTATCACTTCAAGTTATTATCACTTCTGACAGCTTTGAAATAATAGTTTCTTGTTATTGAGGATCATTTAGAGTTTAGTACTGCCTTATTTTTGGCCCATCCCACCATGAGTTCAGTACTGCCTTTTTTTTTGCCCATCCCACCAAGAGTTCAGTACTGCCTTATATTTGGCCCATCCCACCAAGAGTTCAGTACTGCCTTATTTTTGGCCCATCCCACCAAGAGTTCAATACTGCCTTTTTTTTGGCCCATCCCACCATGAGTTCAGTACTGCCTTTTTTTTTTTTTTTGCCCATCCCACCAAGAGCTCAGTACTGCCTTATTTTTGGCCCATCCCACCAAGAGTTCAGTACTGCCTTATTTTTGGCCCATCCCACCAAGAGTTCAGTACTGCCTTTTTTTTGGTCCATCCCACCATGAGTTCAGTACTGCCTTTTTTTTGCCCATCCCACCAAGAGCTCAGTACTGCCTTATTTTTGGCCCATCCCACCATGAGTTCAGTACTGCCTTATTTTTGGCCCATCCCACCATGAGTTCAATACTGCCTTTTTTTTTGCCCATCCCACCAAGAGTTCAGTACTGCCTTATATTTGGCCCATCCCACCAAGAGTTCAGATGAGCTTATGGTATTTTGCTGCATTGGCAATTTTTTACAAGTACCAAGTTATGTTTGAAGGGAGGGATTTCAGTAGGGGAGAAAATTCAGAATATAATGTTATGTACCATTTCTATCTAAATTTTAATAATTTTAAGACAAGGCAATACATTACTGCAAATTGTGTCATACAGGATGAGATTTCCAGAAGGAATGGAAAAGTAGTCATCATTTCTTTTGGACTAAGAGAAGGGGCCTTAAAATGGCTGCAGGAGACACAGTGTCCATTTGACATGCTACTAGATCCCAGGAGACAGGTATTATCTTATCTCCAAATTTTTGATTGTCTGTTTTACTTAGATTTATTATTATACTTAGCTTTGTTTCATTCTTTTCCCATGGCAGAATAGTGAAATTTGAGGAAAATATATTCATCAGTTCCAGCATTCTTTTTAAAGAATTTAAGATTATTTTGTAATTAAGTCAATATAGCTTATTCTTGTCTGTTTCACTGATCCTTTCTGATATTTGCATTTTATTTCAACCAGTGTATCAACAACTTTAAATCTTACTGAAGAGATGCTATCATCATGATACCAAAGTATTGTTACAATGCTATGGTCTTAAAATAAGTAACAAGAAAGACCAAAACCAGCAAGTTTTATATAATTGAAAATTTTAATTCATTCCCTAAAATACAAGTGAAAGAATTAAAAATAACTTACAATAATATGAACAAAATCCAAAATCCTAAATTTTCTATCAATTCCAATAGTTTCAAGTAATCCAAATGTGTTCTGAAGTACTCAGTAATGTATTATTGTGTCAACAGTACCAAAGATATCACTGTGATATAATCAGTACCAAAGATATCACTGTGATGTAATCCCATATTTTGAAACTGGATATGATTTTGTGTATAATGCTGTACAGTGATATGGATTAAACATATAAATCTTCTGTGCACTGCCTTACTGGGATATGGATTACAGAGCATCAGTTTTGTGTACACTGCTTTGCTGGGATATGGTTGCAGTGCATATCTTTTGTGTACACTGATTTGATGGGATATCGATTGTAGGGCATCGGTTTGTGTACAATACTTTGTTGGAATATGGATTGCATTGCATCATTTTTGGTACACTTCTTTACTTGAGTATGGATTGCAGTGAATCAGTTTTATTTACACTACTTTGCTGGGATACACCAGATTCTTGTGCAATTTGGAATTAAAAGTGTGCGGTGGATTATGTAAAACCATCATACTAAAAGATGCAGATGAACAGTAGATGAATTCACTTAACAGATAACATTAAATTTGCATGATTTTAAAGTCTGCAGGTTAGCAAACATTTGACAGCCATATGTTTGAGTCAGAATGTAATTGCTAGATTAATGTTGTGTCTTAGAATTGTCTGTCACTTTCAAATTACAAAGCAATGGTGTATTTAAAAATGTCTTTGCAAAATAAAATTAATCACAGTATGACAAAGTACCATAGATGTAGAAAACTTTGCAAACAGATGAGGATGTCGGATTCAAATTTGAGATAATTTTAGAAACAATATGAATGGCTTCTGACTTACAAAGGAAACATTTTGGTGTTAGCTTATGATAGATAAATAGTTATTGATAAAAACATACTGAAAGCTCAATTTGAAAAGTGAACTAACATGCATGTTGTTATTTTGGAGGCTACTGCAGTATTAAACTTGGTAACTATGCATTCATATAATGATAACAAGAATTTATGTCACAGATAACAATCAGCTTCATCAGATTATTACTTTCAAAAGTGCTAGATATATTTATTAAGATTATGATAATTTAATTTTTCAGATTTACCATGCTTTTGGCTTGAAGCGATCTGTTTATAAGGTAAACTAATAATTCTATCCATTTTTGAACTGGAAAATCCCTCTGTGTATTGTTTTAACTGATTATTGAAATTGTGAACATTTTATTTTATATTGTCTTCATCTAAATATTATTAATATCATTAATATCTTTTGAGTGAAGTTTCCATTGTTACACTTACCTGGCTGCAAGAAAACTAAATATATATTTTTTCCTTTACTAAGTCATAATGGATGTAAGTTTGATGATAAATACAGCTTTGATGTCAAAAGTTAATATACATGTACATTGATTTGGATAGCTACTCCTCACTAAACAAATAAAGTTTGATAAGGTACCAGAAGGTTGGATTGAAGTATGCCATCAGTATATTACAAAAGTCAATTGTAATGTAGCATTTGTTTTAATGAGAAAAAGTAACTTTGTTGTTATTAATTGGACTTTTTAAGCACAAAAAAAGCATTTAAGCATCATGGTAAATAATATGTGAGAGCAGAATGAAGTAAAACAAGTTATACTATAATTATCAACATATACATCAAATTAATGCATTTTTCTGGTAGAGTCAGCTTGCTTTTGCCTGAATGACTTACTTCCCAGTAATTATATATTTAACATCTGTCCTCTTTCATCTTGCACTCTGTTTTATAACTCTTTGTTAATGTGTTCTTCTCTAAGCTTGTGAACATGTAACAATATATATGGAAATGACCAGAGAGGAAACACAACTTTCATGCATGTAACTTAGATTTTAAAAAAAATTATACTAAAGTAATATGGATTGGGGGGAAGAACAAAGGTGAGAAGAGAGAAGTGACAATTTTTATGTTGAAGTAAGAATAGTTCATTTATGACAGGTATGGAGTGTGGCAGCCATGGTGTACTACGCTGAGCAGATGATGGAAGGTAAACCTCTTCCAAAACCTTATGAAAACATACACGATGATACCCAGCAGGTAAATATTGGTAGAAATTGTCCTGATAGCTACATTGTAAATGTTTCAAATGACTAATGCATTAAGCATTCTGAGAATTTTATACATTCATTTCTATTTCAGCAGATATTCAGTCTTTTACTTGTCATGTTGTGCAAGATTTAAGTGTATTTGCTTGCCATGGTGTGCAAGATAGATGTGTATTTGCTTGCCCTGGTGTACAAGATAGATGTGTATTTGCTTGCCATGGTGTACAAGATAGATGTGTATTTGCTTGCCCTGGTGTACAAGATAGATGTGTATTTGCTTACCATGGTGTACAAGACAGATGTGTATTTGCTTGCCATGGTGTACAAGATAGATGTGTATTTGCTTGCCATGGTGTACAAGATAGATGTGTATTTGCTTGCCATGGTGTGCAAGATAGATGTGTATTTGCTTGCCATGGTGTACAAGATAGATGTGTATTTGCTTGCCATGGTGTGCAAGATAGATGTGTATTTGCTTGCCATGGTGTGCAAGATAGATGTGTATTTGCTCAGTATTAGTCCAGTATATTTTGTTTCAAGCACAGTGACTATCAGAATTATGGTCTTTGAAAAAACATGTCATATAGCAAGCTATTTTCTTGACTGTAAATTTAGTGATTATTGTCTGAAAAGAATGTTCTAACGTTTTCTCTATTTGTGTCAGGGATTGCATATACAGGGGATTTTATTTTAGCAGGGGCTGCCAGCACTACTTTCTTTCTGTGATAATTGCCTTATCAGTGTATGCCAGATTATTCTTGACTACACATTTTACAGGAAAATTCAGAATGGCCTATTTTCCTTTCATTGAGGGAAATTAAAGCAGGCCAAATCATATAATTAGAATGTCATTAAATAACATGTTAATCTGTTCCATTAGAAAATGGCAATGGTATTTTGATGTCAAGCTAATCCTGAAATATTGGTTCAGATTAAACAAAATAAGAATATTCCCAATCATGTATTTTGAGCTTGTTTGGCTACTGCATGTTCAAAGTATATTGTTTGAACAGTCCTTCATATTATCCATGGCAGTGAATTGCAGTCTTTAGAACTCTTTATTCAATCTATCAATAAAAGCAATTTATTCAGTGTATGTAACAGCACTAAAGATTGGGTGCACCCAAGAAGGAAGATTCATTTAGACTGCCATGAGTAGTGATTATTATATTTTATTATACATGCAGAAAAGAGAGGCTAACATTAATGATCACTTACAAAGTAAATCTCAAAAATATACATTTTTCATGCTTACTACAGAACATTACCTATAGAGTAAAATTCAATTTCTATGGTAAAATTTACTGCAGCAGAATTCCCCAAATTATCATTTCATTGAAATAACTGTTAGCGTGTCCAAAATTCCAAACTGTACTATCTCTTAAATTAAATATCAAGTTGCTGTTAGGTGTGACACATACTTGAATGAGTCAACCAGCTACTAATGTAGAGGTGTATGAATTTTATGGTCTTTCAATTATATGGATTATACTTGTGCAGTTTATGATTACATAATGAAATCACATTATGAAGCTTGTGCTGTTTATGATTACATAATGAAATCAAACACAGAAGAGAGCTACTGTTATCTTAATTTTTTGAAATTAGGAAAGATGCAGAAATTTGATCCATTGATTATCAGGAAGAACATTTTTCATGAAAGCTCTACTGCTCAATCTGTTTTTGTTCAAAGTACATAACAGACCATCATACATCTTTCTAAACACTGAGAAAAATGGAGACATGTCTTTTAAGCAATGGTTTTAAGAAACAATGCAGGTCATATTTGCAAGTAAGCAAGCAGGAGAAAAGGAAAAAGAATATTAAAAAATAAGTCATCAATTATCAGAGGTTTCAAATATTTGAAATAAAAACACTTTTCTTCATGAAATGTTTGCTTGATGCATTATTTTTGAAGAAATAAGAGCAGCAAATATCTAATAGAGCATGGTGAAGCCATATGTAAGGAGATAAGAGGTGTTTTACTTTTTGAAAGGGACAGGATTGCCTATGTACTATTTCAAAGAAATGCAGGTTATTTTTGAAATGTCATTGTTAATAATTTTGACTGAAAATACAGATCTGATATATTTATTTTCACATTATGTCTTATATAGTATTGAAGTTAGAACATGTGCCAAGATCCAATTCTGCATTTAAATGCAATGTTTTGTTATTCTTTCCACAAGTTATCATTATTTGTTTTGATGACCGTATTGATCATGGGTTTAGCTTTAGTCATTTAGATTTTTTAAATTTTTTAAATTCCCTATGCTATAATCTCCATCTTTGTGAGTTCTTTTTTTCTAGTGACCACTACTTCTGCATGCATATCAGAGGCAGGTATTATATAAACCATTTATTGTGAGGATCATGTGTTTCAATACAATTATTCATACACAATGCAATTAAAATATTTTAAATTAATATGGGACTTAAACTATAGAATATACCAAAATGAATGTGGGACTTTAGGCATCAAAGATATGAAAAAGAATATGGGACTTAAGGTATAGAAGATATCAGAATGAATACTTTAGGTGTAGAAGTTATCAGAATGAATATGGGATTTTAGGTATAAAAGATATCAAAATGAATGTGTGACTTCAGGTATAGAAGATATCAAAAATAAATAGGGAAAATAAATAGGGACTTAAAAGTATAGAAGATATCAAAATGAATATGGGACTTAAGTTATGGAATTTATCAAAATAAATGTGGGACTTAAGGTATAGAAGACATCAAAATGAATATGGGACTAAAGGACTAGAAGACATCAAAATGAATATGGAACTTAGATATATAAGACATCAAAATGAATGTGGGACTTAAGGTATAGAAGACATCAAAATGAATATGGGACTAAAGGAATAGAAGACATCAAAATGAATACGGGACTTAGATATATAAGACATCAAAATGAATGTGGGACTTAAGGTATAGAAGACATCAAAATGAATATGGGACTAAAGGAATAGAAGATATCAAAATGAATATGGGACTTAGAGACTTGGATATAGAAGACATCAAAATGAATGTGGACTTAAGGTATAGAAGATATTAAAATGAGTTTTAGCAAAGATCTCCACAATTGCCCTTAACAAAATAGAGGACTGCCTCTTGCATTTTTAACAAATTTGACTGCCATAATTTCAGTGGATAATAAATTTTGATATATATCTTCATAATCTCAGTCTGAGACTGTTAATTCATGAAAATGTCTCCATGAAAAAAAAAATTCCCTATATGGTATTATGATTTGTTATGTTGAGTAAATTGAGAATGAAAATATGTTACATTTTTGTTTCTGTATTTGTGAAGTTGAAAAATGAGTACATTTTACAACCCTAGAGTTCTACACATAGCAAAAATGATTTTTTTTGCTGTCAGTGTTGTCATTTTGTGACTGAATCAAAATTAATACTGACAAATGAAACTTAATTCTTTGACATTCATCATATGGCAACTCCCTCCAGTAAATTTAAGTACAAGGACACTAATTTTTTTCATTTATCACATAATACTACAGATATGACATTTCATTAATTATTTTCATATATTTGCTTTTAAAAGGTATAAATAACATAATATCATAAGCATGATGGCCTTGGACATTGAAAACCCTGCAAGGCATGAAGCATAAATAAAATGAGATCATATTTTGTGCTTGTTAAATATAATCAATTGAAGGTTTCTTTTTACTTGATAGATAATCATACATTTTTTATTTCACATAAAATTTTTGAAACTTTTGAAACTGTTTGCTTTTTTACTCCTTGATGGCATTCAAGGAAATAAATAACTGATATACACTTTTGTATGTGTTTCCTAGAAAATTGAATGCATCAATCAATCAATCAATGAAAAGAAGAGACAAAGCAATGATGATCTGTCATTGGTTGATATCTGTGTTTTTACTCCGACCTGTAATAAAGATTAAGATTCTATGTTTTATTTTTTTAAGCTTTTAGATGGAGTGGAGAAGAGATCAGGATATGGATGTTTTCCTTAGTAACATCATTTGTTGTGGAATGGAAAAGACTAAATAGTCAAAGAAAATCTATCACTAATTGTGTTGGAAGTTTTTAACAAGACCTAAAATTTACATAATTTAATCTCCATTTTCTTTTGTTATTTAGATGGGTGGTGATTTTATACTGGACAAAGAAGGAAGAGTTAAGTTCTTGTATCCAAGTAAAACATCCAGGGATAGACCAGATATCAGTGTGATTTTAGATGTATTAAAGGTAACATACTGACAGTAAAGCATTCTGGGATAAACAATATATCAGTGTGATTTTACATGTATTAAAGGCAATACACTTACAGTAAAGCATCCAAGGACATACCTGATATCAGTGTGATTTTAGATGTATTAAAGGCATCTCACTGGCAGTAAAACATCATGGGATAGACTAGATATCAGTGTGATTTTAGATCTATTAAAGAGAACATACTGAGAGTAAAACATTCTAGAATTGACCATTAATGGTAACAGACTGACTGTAAAACATTCTGGGATTGACCATATATCAGTGTGATTTTAGATGTATTAATTTATTAACCCCTAGCGCTGCATTTGCAGGGCAGGAGGTGGTAGCCTACTTCTGAGCTCAGTAGTGTTAAGGTCATGTGCAACACAATAAAGTGGGTGGTATTATAGAAAGGTAAACAAATGTAGCTTTATTATGATACCAAATAATATGGAAAATACAGAGGGAAAAACATCACTTTTTGGACCAGTTTTTTTCCAGCCAAAATTTGCCTGAGGTCTTGATTTGGTTTTGTGTCCGGATTTAAGACTTTTTGGCCTCAGATCTAAGACAGACCAGTCTGAATTGCACACAGACATGTGAACCTTTGCAAAAAGTAGGATAAGATGGGCATTTAGAATGAAGAGTGGTCTCAACACGAAAATGATGGGTCCGTTATGCAAAAAAAAACTTCAATTTTTACCCTTTTGCTCATGCTCAGGCGAAAGAGCCAATGAAAATCGATGTTTCTAATACAAATAGGCATTAAGTTAACCAAAAATGTCTTGGAAGTCTGTGTATTATAATGTATTCAGAAATAACTCCCAAAATCGATTTCCTACTTGCATTTCAGGCATAAACGACAAAAACCTATGGGGTTAATGGGTTAAAGGCAACACACTTGCAGTAAAACCTCCAAGGACAGACCTTTTAGATGTATTAAAAGTAACATACTGACAGTAAAATATCCAGAGAGAGATGAGATATTAGTGTGATTTTAGAAGGTTTAAAGGCAGCACTCATTAAAACATCCAGGGATGGACCAGATAGTATGATTTTATGTTTTAAAGGTAAAATACCAACAGTTATTGGAGCTTAAGATACAAGTAGTCATCAATGAAGTTAAATATCATTTCACCTTTACCATTAATATTATTTCATAGTCAGTTCAAATTTATTGTGTCCAAGTCAAGAATTTAGTGAATTTTTAATTAATGTTAACTGAGCACCTGGGTTATATTTTCCAAAGTTATGGTTTCCAACATTACAGTATTGTTTTTTACTATATATTCCAGGTTATCAAAATTTTATTTTTTTAAGATCTTAACTTTGTTAGTTTGATTCAGGGTCCACACTAAGGGTTGATTTAAGGCTTGAGGACTGAATAACTCCCAGAAGCCAAGTCAAGTTTGCCTTGCCTTGATTTCACCCTGTTCCCATGAACCCAGTTCTATTTAAAAATACACAGCATTAATAATCAATGTTAAATATTCACCTTTTTGCCACTTTTTCTTTCAAAGAAGATTGTAGAAAGTAAGAAAAAGAAGTCTCCTATTCTGTAGTCAGTCAGATGATCAAAAATACCATTCATATATACACTGCTTTCAATGGAATTCCTAATGAAAATTCACACAATATCCTTGAAAAACAAGGAATTTTTTTTCATTTTTGCAGCCCAATTTGAAGTGAATTATAGTCTAGTTCAAAGCAAATTATTACTCACTTGATGTATTCAAGTCATTGCTAGTAAAATTAATCCAATATTTCATCCTATAAAAAGAAGACTTTTACTATGGAAACAATTTGTACTGTAATTAATTTTGAAGTTTCCATTTTGTACAGCAAATTTATGACAAGCATTATTAGATTTATGAAGTTATTCAAGTCATTATTTTAATCATCTAACATGAAAATATGCTAAAGTCTCTTTGGTATTGGAGTGCAGCATCGATCATTTTGATTATTTCTGTTTTTTGGCATCAGAATACCTTTTATAGTAGACAACAAGCTGAAACTTCGTACCCTACCTCCCCCTCACAAAAACAAAATTGGATTAAGATAATGGCATGATTGATTTTTTTTTTTATGTGCATAAACAAAAAAGCCCAAGACGCCCAAAACTTAATTTCTGGCAACTATTTTTCCATAAGTGAAAGCCCAGTCAGACAACTGAAAAAATATTAAAAATGATAGTGTCAGAAATTATAAGGAAGTTTTTTGTCCAGCATAAGACATTTAATCTTTCCTTCAGGATAGTTATAGCAGGGTACTATCTCCATATAATTCCATAGTAAAGTGATTTCTCTAGGTCAGAAGCCACTGTATTCGCTACTCATTGTCTGAGTAAATAAACACATTCTTTATGAGTCCCTCAATATGAACCCTTAAAGAAATCAAACATACGAATGCACACACTAGCATATATATCTTTCATCTTTCACTTGACATGCTATTCCTATGATATGGTTGTATTGGTCAGTTGAAGAAATGAAAACTTTCAATAGAGCATGTTAGCTAAAGGAATATGGCAATTATTTAGAAATTGTAATCAATGTCGAATATTATTGACTTATAGGATAATGGCTAAGCAGGAAAATACACATGGAAAGTTTGCATTCACCTGACAATTTAGACATAGAAACTGTAGTACAGGATTAACAATAAGTTAACCTTAATGATGTAAACTCAGATATTATAAAATATAAATAAGTTTCTGGTAGTTGGTAGTCAGCTACTGAAAAGCTGATGGACAACAAGAAACCAAGTTCAACAAATTATTTTTATTGCTGGCACAAAACTCAAAAAGAAAAGGAGAGCTAATTGTTCAATTATTTTTTTTGTTGTTGTTCTCAAGCAGGTTAAATAAGGGTAACAGGTGTAACAGTTTCAGCTAGCTGGACTGATGGTGAATGAAAAATATTGGATGCATTTGGACTTAAGTATGTAATAACAAAAGTTGTTGAATAATTTTAATTATAACAATGTTAGGATAATTTACTTGGCAGTTGGAAAAATCTTCTGAGAAACCATACAAAGCCAACTGAAACGAGCAAAAGTGAAGTTTAAAAGTACCCCTGATGCTGACCTACCAAACCTTGCAATTTGACCCTGTCTTACAGAAATGACCATTAAAATGCAGACATACAGAATGTATTGAAATACAGTTGTTACAAATTATGCATATTCAGCACAAACAGGACAATAACCTCTTTCAAGGTTAAAATGGTTATCTTGAAAATGAATATTCATATTCTTTGGAAAATAAAGAGGAAAGGGCAACTGTTATGTTCATTGATATATGTCACATGGTGGGAGAGATCAATGCTGTTGCCAGGCAACGATTGGGGGAAATTAGAATTATAGCATGTTGAGAGATAGCAAGAAGCTTTCAAGCTTCTTATGGTTTGAACTGCAGTTTGTCAAGCTGTAATGGAGGTAACTAAGGTCTGAGTTCTTTACAAATATTTTAGTTGGACATAATGTTTACTATTGCTGAATTATTCTCCAATTACACCTCTTAAATTTTTAATGGATTTTGTCCAACTTGACAATAGTAATACATTATAATTTGTTGCACCTTACAGAAAATTGATCTAGCTTACATAAAAATATAGAGAGCTTACCTAAAATGGTCTTGTTTGGTTTGGCAGGTCTGCTAATGTGACTTTCTCAATAAAAAATAAGTAAAATTATTTTGCAAAAGTGTACACCTAAGCTATGAAATCATGGTATTGAGGACTCAGTACCTCTTGGATAGAATGATTAGTATGTAAACAGACATGACATGCATAACTGTAAACAACCAATTTTTAACCTGTTTGTTAAATCACATGTAATTTTTTTCTCTTTGTTACTGTAACAGCAAGGGTGGGTGTGCTCAGTTCTTGGTACTCTAATGATGATCTGAGCAACTGTGCTTTGAACTATTTATAAGTTTCTTTGGTAAATATTGAGATGAACCAGATAAAAGTGAATTACAATAGTCAAGTTTAAAAAGTCTTAAGAAATGCACAAGTCTTTTAGAGGCATCAGCAGAAAGAAAACAGAATGAATGAAGCTGATGTGTGTCAGCTCCAGATATGCAGCCTTGTGCATGTTTGTAACATGTTTGTGTAATGAGATGGTACTGTTGAAAGTGAGACTTCATGCTGATTGTGTGAATTGAATGCAGGTTTAGCTGATGCTTATTATAAATGATAGGAATGAGAAAATCTTTGTCTAGTGATCAGGATGGCTTCAGTTTTATTATCATTCATCTGCAACTTGTTACATGTCATCTTTGATTTCAGATTGGAAATGCACCTCTCAGTGCCTTTGTTAGTTGCTGCATTTGTTTGTATATTGGGGTGTCATCTGCATACAGCTGGTGAGACTCCAGATGATAATCTATGACACCTGGAATGATTGTAGTGGATAAAAAGAATGGGTCCAAGAAACAAACTTTGTGGAACATGTAAAACATGGATGTAATAGCTGGATTGTTTGCCATTTATGGACACAGTTTGAGTCCTTTTAACTAAGTATGATTTGACCCATAGTAAGACTCTATCACAAATGCAAATTACATGCTGGAAACAGTGAGGTAATATATCAATCTGTAAATAGTTGTAGCTTGTCATCTAAAATCATCAACTGTCATGTTGTTACCTCTGATGACAATGAAAGAGATAAAGCATTTTAAAAATATAAAAAGTTTGCAAACTATGAAGAATGAAGTTTCAAAAAAGAACTATCTAACATGAGTCAGCAAGAAATGGCAAATTAAATGGGCACATTGATTCAGGCCCCTGCAAATCTGTTTGGGTTATTTTTAATATTAGTAGCAGTCATCATCTGAAATATGCATTAGGTGGCCTGTGTGAAAAAACAAATTATTCAAATTTTTCCATGCCTTTTACTAATTTAGTTACTTTTTCAAAATTATTAGTTTCAAGATTTAAAATCATTTATCAGCTTTTGATTTTTAATTCAAACATAATTGGCATCAGTTTATCATTAAGTTTATTTCTACCTAGATGCAATGTGAATTCCTATAAGTCCAAACCAAAATTAAATAGGCCAGACTTGGTAATTTGGGCCAATTTTTGTATTTGAAGAAACATAAAACACACCCATTGTGCCAGTTTAAGATTATTTTGGGAAAAGGATGCAGCTTTGCATTAATTAGCAAAATCTTTATAAATACAAGTAATTGTGAAAACAAAAACATGTTAACCTGGCAATTTTTGTTCTCTTCAGAAAATCCAATAGTAGATTACAAGAGCTGGACCCTATGATGTAAACATAATGATGGCTGCCATTCAAACCAGGCAATCTGGAGGTGGCAGCTTGAGTCAGACAACAGTGTATACATCACTTGGAGATGCAGTTCTTACAGTTACTTTTACCTTTGATGCAGTGATTTGATCCTGAAGGTTGTGCAGCACAAAAAGAGTACAGATGCATTACTTATGATCAGTAATTGAACATTGTTCACATGAACAATTTTAAATATAGTATAGCTTATCTATAAATGCCACCTCTGCTGCCATGTAAATCTATTTTTTCTAGATAGATTGTGTCTTTAAAGGTGATCACATTATAAAACAAGGTTAATCCACACATAACAGCTATGGTCTTTTGTTATAACTGGTCTTCCAAAACTGGTCATTCAAGTCACGTTCTGCTAGCATGTGCCATTTTATGTAGTATATTGCTTTCTTCCAGAGTGGTATTAGAAAGTAAGATACAATCAAACCTGTAATTAGCAACTGTTAACGGGAAAGGCTAAATTGTGTTTGAAACAAATATTGTATACCAAGTATCATCATTTTTAGTTTTAGCATTTTATCAAGATTGTTTTATGTGAAAAACAAAATTATAATTACAGGTATATGTTGTTCTGTCGCAAATGTTTTATTCCACACAAGATTACTGTATTCTGCTCATTTTAATCCATTTTAATTGCTTTGACTTACTGTAATGATAAAAACTGCCTTACTTTGAAATTGATTTATCTTTTATTTACAAATTTGGACATGACTGGTGTACAGCAAGCTCAAGCAAGATAAGAAATATTTGTACATGAAATTCACATGATGTTCACTTATCTAAGAAATGCCCTCCTCATGAAACAAAAGACATCAGTCACAGCTATATGCCAGTGTCTGCTTTCCGAAGGTAAAAACTATTGCTTTTTTAGGAAGTGCCTGGCCATTTTCTGCAAAAGGCTGGTGAGTATTACATACAGGACATTTATAAAGAAAATTTGCTAGGAGGAAATGAGAATGATTGTTGTTAACATGTAACCATTAGAACAGATGTGACTCTATTTAAAAATATTTAAAACAATTTTTTACACAAATTTATATTTTTTATTAATCTTTTGTTTTCAGGGTTAAAGAATTATATATCCTATGTTTATTTGACACAATTTTGCATCCAAATAAAAAACTTTTATTTTGATGTAGTCATGCCCAATTTATAATTTTAATGGAAATAAAGATTAATGTATTATGTGTTGTATTTTGTATCCTCCTTTCATATTTATCTATATACATGATTGCTCAGTGTTGTTCTAAGGCATAGACATGGAAGGCACGTGCCTAGGGCCACACACAGCAGGAGACCTTGTGGTGCACCATAAACAAAACTTCGGTGTCGGTTGTATTAGTAGTTTAGTATTATATTAATAAATTTAATAAAATGACACAAATGCACATGGAAATGTAATAAAATACTCTGTATCTGAGACTGATAGATTGAGGCGCAATTCTGGTTAATTTTAACATTAGAGTTTGTGCCTAGGGCCCCCAAACTTCTTAAAACTGTTCTGTGAATGCTCTTCTATTCTCAATTCATTGTCATGACATTCCAGCAACATTTAGAATTTAAGCCATTACACTAAAATTTGAGCAAGTTTGCTGTATTGTGCCTTGCTCATTGTGAGTTTTCAACTCTCCATTTTAATTTGTGCATAATGCATGAGTGACTAAGGGTGATATGGTGATATGCAAAGAATGAGTGAGTTAATTTCATTTGCTTAGCAAGGATATTACTTATTGTAAAGTGCAAATAAAAAATTGTGTGTTTGGCAGGCATTTTGTGTAATTTCAGTCGCTACTGAACCATAGAAAATGGTTTGTGACTTCTGAATCGTACAACAATATAAGAACAGTCTCAATGTTTCATTTGTTAAGCATTGTTTTATTTTGACTGCTGGTCTTAAACTTCAAGTGCTTGTGTGATTCCTTTCATCTGGAGTTTTCATCTTCTATTATCTGTTGGCACAAGATTTTATCACTACTCCTTCTAAACTATTTGGACTGCCACAAAACTGTACAAACACATTCATTGGTCTGGTTGGTCTGAAATTATGCCAATTAGACATGCAGTATTGTTACATCCATATGTGGATTTAACTAAAATTATGCCAATTAGACATGCAGTATTGTTACATCCATATGTGGATTTAACTAAAATTATGCCAATTAGACATGCAGTATTGTTACATCCATATGTGGATTTAACTAAAATTATGCCAATTAGACATGCAGTATTGTTACATCCATATGTGGATTTAACTAAAATTATGCCAATTAGACATGCAGTATTGTTACATACATATGTGGATTTAACTAAAATAACTTCTTATAATGTCTAATTGATCCTTAATATTATTTGTGTCAATCTGACATGGCTGCTATCATGGCCATCTTAAAAATCTTGCTTTTGCTATGCTTGCTAATATGGTTTTCATTAAAAGACTTTCTCTGATGTCTAATTGGTTCTAAATGAAAATCTTGCTCCTCAGACATCCAGTATGACCACCACATTGTCCTTTTTGAATCTTGTTACTGATACTTCACAAGAATGGATGGATATGTTCACATGGGGTTTTCACTAAAGGCTTTTTATGATGTCTGATTGATCCTAAATGAATGTGATGTCAACAAGACATCAAGCATGGCCAATATGGTAGCCATCTTGAAAATCTTCTTATTGTACCTCAACTCAATGGATAGTTGTATACACAAAGAGTTTACCATTAAAAACTTTAGAAATGAAATGGTTTACACATCCAATTTGGCCACCATGAAGGCCATCATGAAAATTGTGCTATAGCTACTTCTTCTAAACAGATTTCATATCCATATTGGGTTTTCACTGAAAGATTTATATTTAGTTCCACTCTGTTAAGGTGGCGCTCTACAGTTTCGTATTTAGCATAGGGTTAGAATTTTAAAGAAAAAGAATTTCCCTGGGTTTCCTCACTAGTTATACTGGCTATTTAAAAGAGACTTTGTATATCTTAGGTATTGTTCAAAGAACCTTTAATTCCCTTTATTTTGATGTATGATTGATGGGTTTAAATATGGGTTAGAGAGTATACAGCTTGGTTTGACTCCAGATGTGCACCTTTCAAAAAAGTGCTAGCACTACTTGCTCATTTTCACTTCTCGAACTTCAGAGGTAAATTGTAAAAAATAGAGCCGATAACTTTTTTAACATTTTATGTATTTGGTAATTCATTCATTGCACTTTTAGAAGCTGGTATTGTCTAGTTTGGCATAATTCATTTTCCCTATTTTAATAGCTGCCAAGAATAATGTACTTTAGACAAATTCAGGTTGATTTTTGGAGCACAAGGGAGCAGTCATTTTAGTTAGCAGTGTCCTAAGATAATTTAAAATTTCCAAAAGTACAATATCCAAAGAAATTTTAACCACATTATATGAAAGTAGAATATAAGTATACCAACATTCTCTCCACTGTGCATGTTTAAAATGCAAACTACTTCACCTTACATACATCACTCTCTCAAAAGTACATAATAACTGGTGAGCACCACCTAAAGGGTCGCAAAGGAAGCAACTAAGCTACTGGTGATTCACTAAACAATTTTGCATGTTGTTATCCCTATTGGCTAACTCAGCATATAGTCCAACAAAAACATTCAAGACACATGACCTATTTTGTTGTGATGACTTACTAAAGTCAATCTATTACATGTCTTGAATAATTTGAACTAAGTACATTTCCCCCTCCAAAAACAAATATAATAATTTGTGTCTTTAAATCTTACATAAAGTTGAAGCACCTATTTTGTCAAACTGTTCAGAGCTGGAAGTGAGTAGTTCTTGTATATAGATTTTAATTCCATAAGGCCTAAATGGAAATGATGGTTTCAAAATAATCCAGAACTTTTGAGTTTTTATCTAGTTGGACTTAAATGAAAATGGTACAAATCTGACATCTAACTTGGCAGTCATGGCACCCATATTGAAAATCATGTTAATTCTACTCCTCCATAATGAATGGTCATAATGACATGGTATTTTCACTAAAAGTCTTTTTTATGATGTCTAATTACATCTAAATGAAAATGATGCTAATTGGACATAAAATGTGGCCACTATGGTAGCCATCTTAAAAATGTTATTCCACCTGAATGAATGGTAATTGTGTTTTTGCTACTCATTCTAAATTCAAAGTCATATCAACATGGAGTTTTCACTAGAAGACTTCTTATTGTAGCTAGTTGGTCTTAAAATGAATGCATTAATCTGGTAGCCACCATAATGGCCATCTTTTTACTACTTTATGGAAAGTGATTCATATCAAATTAGTTGTTTTGTCCAGAAGACTTTTTATTATGTCTGGTTGATGTTAAATGAAATAGGTTCTAGTTTGACATCAAGTGTGGCCACCATGGCAACTCTCTTGAATAATACTAATGCACTTGAATGGAAAGTCATTCCATGGAATGGAATTTCATTGAATGGGAAGTCATTCCATGGGATTTCCACCAGAAAATGACTAATGATTATCTAGTTGCCTTGTCAGAAATGGTAATAATCAGACTTCAAATATGGCTGCCATTGTGAACATATTGAAAATCTTCCCTCTAATTATCCTGAATAAATGGTCATCTCACCAAAGTATTTTAATGGTGATTACTTGGGCCTAATTGAAACTGATGTAGATCTTACATCCAATATGGCAGCAACAGTGGCTAACATGAACATCTTTTAGCTCAAGAATATCATAGATGGTTTCAAGTTTCTATGACGATATGGACTAATGTATTGTAATACTAACTGATCAGAAAAACTGGACATGAATTTTCAATATCATTGATCATAAATGACTGTTTTGAAAGCTTGCATAAGCATCTGGAATGAAAGAACATTACATTTGGTGAACATCAAAATTTTCTTTTCTTTTGAGTAGAAATTGATTATTTTACTGAGCATTTGCTAATTTATGGTCACTACAATGTAATCTGTTGTAATGTATGCTTCTTAAAACAAGTCAGACACAGGGTCTTTGTGTTTAAATGATGCTAATCCTTAAGTTATTGAGTGGTTTCGCCGTTCATCAGAGAAATATTTTATGGATTATGTAAATGTTTTATCAATTAAAAACCCTGTGAATAAATCACAATTGGCAGATCATCTAAGAATGATTGTTGATTTGTTTTTTTTTTCTCAAGTATTTAACCATTTTCTGAACACAAGAGATGGGTGAATCATTTTTTATGAACTTAGTGTCTGTCACATACATAGTACTATTTTGATGCCATCAATACAAGCTATTTATTATACCCCAAATTGTCCTTCCATATTTATACATCATAATTGCATGGAAAAGTGTGTTTATATTATTTATTTTCTTTAGTTGAGGAACGTAGTTTACATCCATGGCAAAATGAAAACTGCCTTAGATCATTCTAAATCTAGAGTGACTCTACAATGTTGTCAGCCTTGTAAATAAGTTTTTATTTAATCTTTTGTACATGAGAAGGAAGGGACAAGCCCTAACACTTCTTTGTCATTTTAAGTAAGCAAGGCTTATTAAAAAATGTTGATATTAAAATTTAGTGTTGATGTCATTTTTCAAAAACTATCTGTTATGTATATTTCATTTGCATTATTTGTTAAGTTTTTCTACTTCACTGTATGATGTGGGTTATTTAGAATAGCATCTTGTAGCTGACCTTGTCCAAAATCAAGTTTATTATTCTGTAAACAACTCCTTTATGGTTTATATTTCTCTGTTATTGTAGGTTAAATATTAAGATCATTATATCAGTCTGAGTTAATGCCTTTATGCTTGCCATGTTCTTTGGTATAATTTTAGTAACAGACTTTCTAATTATAACTAAGATTGTTCTAGAAATTACCTTTTGGTCCTCATCTGGGTAATTCTTTTGTATCTTAGTTTTTGTATATAATCTTGTTTACTGGAAGAATTATTTATTCATACTATATCCGGAAGCAAAATCATTGTTGTGTTCAGTATTTAATTTAGGCTGGAATTTTGTAATGAGGTTCCTCTTGATATAAAAAAGTTGTCTAGAGGATGACCTCCCTCGACGTTATTGCCTGATGTGAGTGGATAGTTAGAACATCAAAGAGAACTGGGTGAGACTATTGAAAGAAATAAAATATACGAGACCCCTTTCAAGTAAATAAAATAAATTTTAATTATTATATAAACCGAAATTAGCCACTTCAATTCAACAGATTTACATTAGAAAAATTTAATAGCAGTGTTCATAATACGGATTCGTTCTTTTACGGTAACGAGGGATGAAAATAGCACAATGTCCACGCCTGATTAGCATGACCTGGTGTTGCTTCTATCTGGACTGTATCCCACGTTTCCACTTCATCCTTCCTCTTACCCTACTATTCCGACTCTTTGCCTTGCACTTCCCTCTTTAAGAGCAATTCATCAGTTTTTCAGAGAGAGAGGTGCTTCCTTAAATGACAAAATTACCACTAAATCTCTATATGTATCCACCTGTCCGCAGAATAAGGCTATAAATAACTTGGTTTTGCCTTAAATCTATTTTTCAATGTATTCGTTGTACAGGCATACAAAGTTACCTAGGGTTAATCACTGGCCATCAGGTAAAATTATTTTGAAATTACATGCAGGCGGGAAGCCACGAAAAGCATGGATTACATGAACATTTGACTATTATTCACTCATGTGGATTTAAGCTTGATACATTGTAAACTGAGACAAGTCATATGGATTTTGTCAATGGTGGGCGACATTTCCACCATCGTTTCAGGCCGTAGGGGTAAGTTTTATTTTATTTGTGAAACCCTTTCTCGATTTTGTGTTATGTTGGGTGATACAGTTTTGTTCTTACAGTGCTTGCTTTATTACCATTTTAGTAGCAAATAGTTTTGTTTTGTTTTAGCCTGTTGGAAATTATTGTAGACTACTGGAGCGTAGATTATGGGAGCTATTATAGACTACGGGAGTCTATTATTATTATTATTATTATTATTATTATTATTATTATTATTATTATTATTATGGGAGTTTAGTAAAAACTACTATAGCCTATTGGATAGTGGACATTAAGGAAGCTTAGTAGACACCATGGAGCTTAACGGACATTAAGGGAGCTTAGTGGACATTATTAAGCCGACGGAGTCTATTGTAACTGACGAAGTTTTATGGGAGTTTCAGTGTCCAAGGATTTAGTGGAAGTAACAGAAATAAGTATATCATTTTCCTTTTATCTCAAGAGATTTCGTGAATCTGTTTAATGCGCACAAGACATTAAGTGAATCTAATTTTCAATTTTTTTTAATACGTGGTATATTAGGGTTTTTTTCCATTTAATGAGTATATGTATGACAAATTGGATCAGTTGTATGATAGTAGTAAGAATCAGTGTATTTTTATATTCACATATATAGCTAATTTTATAAAATTCCAATCATTCATCACTATTATTCATTTAGTCCAGACAGAACAATCCCACTGTTTCAATTCTGCTACATAATCTTACTTCCATTACTAGCATACCTAGCTATCCACACTGCATACACTAGGGCATAAGGTGACCTTAAAATTAACGGTCCTTACAAATGGCCTGTAATGTACTTCAATAAATACACCTAATTTGATCTCTCCGCAGTGCTTGATTAACACGTGAGCGGTGTATACAACATTGCCTTATACCTCTGCATACGCAACTACATCGCTCTTAAATCTGAGTCATTTCCACTCAGTAAATTACATGCTCGATTACTATTGCATAATATTCATTAAATGCTAGCTTAACATTAATCCTTAACCTACAAGATTAAGTGTCGACAAATCCAGTATAAATATACAAGCACCATCAATTAACGATGAACAGTTGAACAGTATCTTCCTACAAAGGAAATTTAATTCAGACCATAATTCTATACACATTTGAATATTTTAATTCATAAATTCATAAATCCCAATGAAATACTACACATTTGGATATATATATATATATATATATATATATATATATATATATATATATATATATATATATATATATATATATATATACACACACCACACATCTGAAAATTTATTGGTAATTTAATTGACATGTTAGAAATTCAAGGACTATTTGTGATTTTATTCAAAATAGTCGATTCAAATTTTATTTTCACTTCATACTCTAGGAAATATAAATTTGTTGAATTTTTCATTGTTTATTCTCACACACACACACATTCATACACACATTGACAGTAGACAGATTCCACATGATGAAACGTATGACGTCATGTAGAGCATCACCTCATGCTACACTTAACAAAACATATTTTTCAACATGGCGCATATGTTTAATATACGTTTGGCTATATAATATATTGACCTTAACGCATTGCCCCTCTCCTCACCCTCTCACAAGTATCTCCGTTTATTCAAGGTCTTACTGAATTTTACAATTCGTACTCGCATATCAACCTTAGAAATACCAGTTTTTACTATTGTAGGGTTTAATTGAAACTAATCTTTTTAGATTTCTTTAAAGTGTTACTAGCCATTTTCATAATTTCACTTGCAAAATTATATACTGTCACCACCAGCAATAGTCTCTTTGAATAACTGTATTGTTGAAGTTTGGTCATAATGTCATAATTTTGAGATCTAATTATTCTGACTAAAAAAGTTGCACCATTCTATTTGAGCAAGTTAATTATATACGAGTAGATTGATATTTGTATCTGTATCTGTACATACAAGATGCATATGAAAAACTATTTGTTTTATTAACCTCATAACTTGCCTGTAGACTGACCTTGAATTAAGTTTAGATATCTTTAGCTTTTACTGTTAAGTTAAGCTGAATAAAGAGTTTTCCCCCACAAGAAACCTGTAATTTGTTCGTTCTTCGGTCGTCGCTGTATTAACCATCTTACTATGAGGGTTGATGCTACTTAACATTGTATTAACCATCATGCTATGGGGAGTTTATGCTACTTAACGTTGTATTAACCATCTTGCTATGACGGTTGATGCTACTTGATGTATTTGTTATGAGTTAAAATTTAAGTATAAATAAGAACATGAGAAGTCTCTCTAAAGTGTATTAAAACTTAACTCTTCTTTGGACTCATTTTCATTAAATTGGGAATAATTTCCAATAAAATACATGTAGATTAAATTTATTTGAGCTATATTCATTTTGATATTGTTTTATTACAATTAGTGCAGTTTGTCTGCCTCTATAACTGGTACAAGTTTGCCGTACTATACATGTATAAACTTATTAAGCTTACTCAGTGGCAAAAATTCTTGACATATTCTCCAAATGAGTATGTTGTCTTGGAGGTTAAATCCAAGGCATAAATAAAAATGTAAAACATGCATGGTTCTATGGGATAAAACCAGATCTGGCTAGTTGGGAGCAATCATGAAGTTTGAACGTGTGCTAGCCCTTCTCACCTCAAAAACGCTGTTACCATAAAAGGTTACGAGGTGTCGTGATCTAGAATAAATAAGCCACAGGAGATGCTAGTAAAACAGTTCGGCTTCTTGCTCCAACTACAAGAGAACTTACTGTATTTATTTCAGATCCTCGATACACTCGCTAGCCAAGCTTCTCCAAAGGAATGTAGCTGTGTCTACATTATCTGTGTAACACCCTTTTTCTCCTATCTCTCTAATGAGGGACCAAGCCCGCTCATAAGAGATGCGTAATTCCTTCTCATAGCAGGAAATGAGAAGCAGATTATGATAAAAATCCTTATCATAATATATTGACCATCATGTTATGGGGGTTGATGTTACTTAATGATGTATTAACCATTTTGCTATGAGGGTTGATGCTACTTAACGTTGTATTAACCATCTTGCAATGAGGGTTGGTGCTACTTATATTGTATTCACTATCTTATGACGGTTTGTGCTGGATGCTACATGATATGAATTGCTTCATAAAAATTGCTTTATTTGAAATGCACAATTCGTTTTTTTTTAAAGTCAAATGCAAGGGGTTATGCAGAATGAAAAATATCTTGTTTCAGTTGTGATACATTCTTTATGCAAAATACGTAATGGGTCTTGCAAAACTTGCTTTACATAACGCGAAATACTTATTTTATTTTTTATATTTGTTGGGAGTTGGGGCGGGGGTAATTGTCCAATCAGAAGTATTGCATTCGTTGCACATGCATTTGGCAGTCCAGAAAATAATGCATTAAACCATTCGAATTTATCATTTTAAATATTAATGTTTCGCATAACACAATTTGTTTCAAGCATAACATATTTACCAATTCACATGTCAAAACAGCTTCAGTGAATTCACCAGTAGGTATTCAACGATAAGTTGTCAAATCTTGCGAATGGCATCCATCATGGTATGTTACGTTATGTATCGGCTCGTTTAAAAGTAACATAGAGTGAAGACAACAAACTTTGTAAATTTTAACAAATTTATTTTCCTAGAAAACAAATGTAAATATTAAACAAGACTTAGGGTTTACAGAAACGATCCACAAATTGTTCTAAAGTACATAAATCCTGTAAAAAGTCTGAAGTTCAGTACCGGTACAAAATGGTGGATGATATCGGACGAAGGCTAATAAAAAAAAAAATCCCAAAATTTACTCAGTAAAGCCATTTGTATTGGTCAGTTCCAATTTAGATTATTTTTCCGGTCCAAAGTGGCGGATGATATCAGACGAAGGCTAATAGAAAAATCCCAAAATTGACTCAGTAAAGCCATTTGTATTGGTCAGTTCCAATTTAGATAATTTTTCAAATCAGTAATGTTGTTCAGAAAAGTAAAGTAAAATGAGCTCCTAACAAGACGTTGTTCTGCGTAGACATGTATATACACCTACACTAATGATAGGGGTGTGCTTTTAATTATATAATATACATACTTATGATAGGGATATGTATGCATAATTATATGTATTACATAATAGCAGTACCGGATTTAGGCATAAGCTAAACAAGCTAGCTTTGGACCTCAAAGTTTGAAGAAGCCACTCAAATTTATTTTATACCAAATATGTCCTCTATAGCTTCCCATACCATAAGGCCTAGTTTGTTTAAATCCGGCACTGCATAATAGTAACGTTTTCTGATTGTGGTTTATTTATCGTTGCTAAGTTGACCACCAGAAGGTTATAACCAAATGTTCGCGTGTGTGAAATACTTGGTTGAATATTTGTAGGAGATGGGAAAAGTTGTATTTTTAAGGAATGGAAAAAGGTACACAAGTACGCTTGTTCGCGCCTAGAAATTAGTTTTTAAAAAAATTTACGGATATTCTAGCAACGGAAGGTAATGCATTATCCCGCAATTTCTTGGTAATATTTCTGGTTATAACGTTGTTTGTTTGCAAGGAATGCAAATTTTACTGCGAAGAAAGTGATGTATCGGTAAATAAGGTTTCATGAATAAAAAAAACTGATTGTACCTGTACCATTTTTTTTTAATTTTTTTTTTTTTTGCATATTAATAAATTGTTAAAATTTGATTCGTGACGTTTGTTACCACGCACGGCTTTAACTTGCGTCACATAGTGACGATCAATGTGAGTAACCTCCCCTTTTGCTTTGATAAACTACGACCGTAGCAACACTTTTTAAAGAAACACAAGAACACGCGAAAATAATTCAAATGCAAGTTTGTATACTTGTTTGTTTGTTGGAACTAGGTCGGACTATGGGGAAAAAAACTTATCCAGCCCAATTGATGCTATTTTAAGGTATTGTTTGTTTTAAACGAAACTAGTTGTATTTTCAGTGAAAGACGTTATAAACTGTAGAAAAAAGATTGTTGTCCATGTGACATTTCAATGGCAAATACGAACAAAGAGAACAGAGCGTGGTTTAGATGGAATGTTATGTATTGCTAAATAGAACAAAACATGGTTTGGTTTAACTACTTTTATGGATCAACTACATCCGTTTTAAGTGAAAACACCGCACACTAGTCTCACGCTAATTTTATCAAAGGGCATATATGGTTACAGCTGAGTGAGCCAGTAGGTGACCTTAAGTCAAACCATTTGTCGAAGCAGAATGTTAATACCGTATATTACCACAGAATAAGTTCTCTTCCTGTTTCATTTGGATACGAAATACGTTTTGTATCTCGCCGATTTAGTTTTCTACGAGCTAACGCATTGTATTCTTTGTTGCCTATTTTTACAGACGTTGAAAGACCCTATCTTACAGTGTTCACTGGCTACCTCATGATTACAACAAAACTCGGTGATAGAACGATTTGTGGGTTACAATATACCTCTTTATTCAACTCTCTCTCTCTCTCTCTCTCTCTCTCTCTCTCTCTCTCTCTCTCTCTCTCTCTCTCTCTCTCTCTCTCTCTCTCTCTCTCTCTCTCTCAAAAAGGGAAGGAAATAAACAGACCCAAATTACCTTAGACCATCGTTCGTTTTAAAGGACTACTAATTATATAACTATAACTGATGCTATAGAATGTAAAAATAGAAATTTACAGAAAATACTCATTTGGAGTATGGCATGTAGCTGTTAGCTAGTAATGTTAATTGTAGACTTTATTACTTTGTTTTCTCAGTTAGGATATAACTTTAAAAAATGTATCTAATGTCTTGTTCCTTTTCGTTGCGTTTTTTTTTTTTCAGTAAGAAGTGAAGACAAAGGAATATATTTGCATTTGAAGGCACAAAACTGTCGTCACAATGGTAGTAATTGTGTCAACTGAACCTCCTATTCCGTCCTGGCAGGATATGTTTATGCTGGAGGCCATGACATTCAAAGTCCGAGTTGTTGTTGACAACCCTGAGACATCAGGAGACGATATTTGTGCGCAGGCCTGGACAAACCTATATCACAGAGGTAATCCAAGCGGTGAATGGCATGCTATTCCATTGGGAATCCTTGAATCAATCACTAACTTAGATAATGGAGGAAAGATGTTCGTATTCTGCGATTCGGTTATTCTTACCAGTTATGGTGAGGAGTACAGATTCACATTTCGAGTTAGATCGAAACAGTCAGAAACTTGGATATGGGCAAATGATTTTATGGTAGACGGTTTGGTAAAAATAATTCCGCCATCAGATGAAAAATGGACTAAAGGACCAGAATTCAGTCATATTTACCAAAATATTAAATTGGGAAATTTCATGGCATCCTCGGTAGCCGATCAACTTGGTTTTGATGCCATTCTAAATGTTGCTGATAATTTAGACCTTGTACCTTCAAAATTCAGTCGGGAAATTATTTATAAAAAAATTCCAATGAAAAATGGAGCGGGAAATAAAATCTCGGATCATATGATACTGGAAGCTGTATCATGGCTTGACGAGCAGGATGCTTTGAATAAAAACACCATCGTAAGCTGTCGAGCTGGAATAGGGCGAGCTGGATCAACAGTAGTTGCCTACGTTTTCTATAAAAATCCTACATGGTCATTTGAACAGTGCTACAAGTTTGTGTTTGAGAAGAGATTTATATATCCACATAGTGGCCTGGAAGAGACTTTAAACAAGCTTTATCCTAGGGAAACACTAGACTGAAAGCCTGGAACCAGTTGGCACCACTAGCTAATTCTAACATGAAATAAAGTTTTTGTTTTTGTTTAGTGAAATGCAAACCTATGAAGGTTTTGCATTCAGTAGCATGTCTAGAGTCCTAAAGGGATTAATGAATCATTAATGATCCAAACTTGTGTTATTTTAAATGCAATTATATCATTATATAACACGGAACTTTGTGGAATTCTTTGCCAATCTATCAGTTTCCAGCAAGCACAGGTCAAGATAATGCGTATATCTTGAACTAATAATAAGCGTAAAAAGGCTATCTGCATCCAAACAAGTCAGTCACATCACAGAATTATATAGATGTAAAATTGTAAAATGAGGTAATCAGTATTTTTGTTTCATTTTTATTGTATTTAATGTTGCTGTTTTTTTGTACTCTTATGTACCTAATTCTCAGTTGAATTAGTCCTTTCTTGGTGTTGATCATTTTTGCTTATTCTGATTTTTTTTCTTGTTTGATTGCATTGGTTGTTGGGTCTGTGCTTATATATTTTGATTCATTTCTGGTGGAAAAATTAAATGAATGACACTGTTACATTTTAATAGAGTATCTATTTCAGAATGAAAAAGGGAACCTTTTTAAATCCCAGCGTATTAAAAATGCACGGCTGCTTCCGGTTGCATGGTATTGTTAATGCGATGGGTGGAAAATTATAATGAATCTCTTAGTGAGCAGTTAACAGTCTGGGGATAATAGAGATATGGGACAAGGAATTGAACATTACACGGTCACTTTCGTTTCGGTCGTTCTGAGAACATGAACGTCATTATGTTTAATGTTGATATGGGGAGCTATGGAAATTTTACATGGTGGCGCCAATATCTACATCATGTCACGCTTATTTAAGAAATCCTAGCTGCCGTAGTAAAGGCCATTAGTTTGGCCCAGTGATAGGTCTTGCTTAACCTCAATATTTTTTGTAATCATGGTTATGTTACATTAAATAATTGCATCTGTATGGTAAAAGTGAAATAAATCTTAATACAAAAATATTTTATTTGCAAAAAATATTGCAGAATTGCAATATGTTGAATCATCACCTCACTCTGTAGTTTCTATCGCAATAAAAGTTTATGCCTTTTGTTGGATGTTTCTGGTATGAATCTGTCCCAAATGCTAATGTTACGAATGGCTGCTAATTAAATGACCTATCTTTGGCGACAATACAGATTTTGTAATTTTCACAAACAAAATTTTATGCGATAGATTAGGACGGCCATTTCTTTTATTGAAGGACAATAGTAAAAGCAAAATTTAAAGATTGTTGCTGATTCAGTATTTACCAAAATACTGTGCCTCCATAAACCATTTCATGGGGACTTCGGCCAACTTTGTAATTTGCTCGGAATTTTGATCATATGGCGGGTGGTCAACTGACAGCAATATCCAATCTATAGCTGGTGGTCAAATAGTCTTGTTCCTATGCTTAGTATGCTCCCTAGTATAGTGGAGTGTATCGCAGGGAACATACTAAGCAGGGGACCAGAATAGTGGTCAAAACTTTAGCATTAGCATCAACTGTTCCAACTACTTCAGCTTCGCGTTTATCGAGTTGAAAAAATATCTCAACAGCGATGATGCCACATATATTTACGAAATTTAATATTAGAACCATTGACTTGTTTTCTGGATTTTATAGCCATACGAGAGTAGCTACGAGCTGTTTACATCCGGACATGTACATGCGAGTATGGAAACGGTGTCGATGTTAAAAATTTAATCCTTTTTTTACCATAACACCTGATTTCATAAATCAGTTTCGTTTACCAATAAAAGGAATTTTTCATATTAATCCGCAGTATAACAAACCTGGAATATTTTTCGACGGTAAAGCTGCAGAAGTCCCAGGTATTGATCGGGCAGGTAGCGGACATTTCTTTGTTTTAATCCGATACGTCTAAACAATGTATGCCATTTTATGTACAGATGTCTACCAGCGTTTGATTGGCTAGAGTATAAAGTGACTCCGATGTTTTTCGGATAATTACGGAGCAACTGTTAAATCCGGTATGAAATGGGCTATTTTTACAACAGTGGGGAACTGAAATGATTGTTAAATACAATTCAATTTACCATACATTGGGCTCATTTTTTGCTATTCTGAGCCCTTGAATATACAACCTAACCGCTGGCCATGAAAAGAACGATTTGTAAATACTCTATCAGCAACACATTTCTTCTTCAAATTCCACTTTTACTATTGTGGTAAATAATAATAAAGCTCATGGTTCCTTTGTTCTTCCTTTGTTCATCTTCTTCTTTGTTCTTCTATGGCGGGAGCTCCAAGAAACAAGTCCGTCCTCTTCGAAGGCTAGCACTCCTCTCCTATTTAAAACTTTGTTGTCAAATCTATGGATCATAACCTTGAAAGTATGTTGATAAGAGCTGTTTGGGCCACCTTGGCTATTTATGAAACAAGGATTGACCATGAACTATTTGGACCACCTTGTTAAATTGTTCCTATCCTATCCTATATGGATTATAGTCATGTATATACTCTAGTGTTAAATTGTTCCTATCCTATATGTATTAGTCGTGTATATATTCTTCTGTTAAATTGTTCCTATCCTATATGTATTATAGTCATGTATATACTCTCGTGTTATAGTGTTAGACTGGTTATAGTCCTTAAATGGACTAGAGGCCCCTCTACGATGGCAGGGCTCTCCATACCCCATAGTTTGGGCGTTATTTTCCCCAGTGCTTGGGCAGTATTGCCCCAGTGCTTGAACAAAGTTATCGGAACGCTTGACCGTTTTCATAGACCTTGACACTTATATTGTCCACAACGAGACTCACAGCCCGCAGTCAGGAACACAGCCCAGCCAGCCCCAGGAAAAGGCAACGCCCTCTTCCAGCCAAGTGTTTGTAGAGTTGCAGTTTATATCCCAGGTCCACATCTAGAAGGTGCACGAAAGTTATCTTTTCTGTGGCCCTACAGAAAGACTATACTGTATGGTAGTTTATGGTCCGGGTCACTCTCCCTCCGTGTTGGTATCTCCCTCTGGTAGCGTTCATCCTCCTCTCCTCCGTCTGTCCAGTAACCAATAAACAAAGTATACCAGCAGCAAACAAACGTTGTTAAAATTAAGTGAAATCAGGTGTTTCCCGTTGTCTAATGGGGGTGGGGTCCCTATTATTGCCAAACATATGTAAGCCACTTAAGTTTCAAATATTTCCGAGTTGTGAATTTTTCTATCCTATTTAGGTTTTGTTTTACTGTACTATGCGTATGCTTCGTTTCTGAAAGGTATGCCAAATTTGGTGGGTATCAGGTACCCCATTCAAGTTTGAGATCTCAATTTGGTATTTTCTGATAGTTTGGAAAATTATTTAAAACCAATCGTTCTTTTCAGAGCCAGCGGTTAGGTTGTATTCCCAATTAGGGCTCAGAATAGCCAAAAATGAGCCCAATTAGCAAATTGATATTTAACAATATTGATATTTATTTAGCCAATGAGCAAATTGATATTTCACAATCTTTTCACTTCCCCATGGAAGTTCTGATTCCTTGTGGTTGCAGGTTATACCCCCGGTCTACCTTCACTTGGGCGTTTTATAGAAGTCATAATCTTTTAATTGGAACTATTGAAAGTATTTTTTTAAGTGTGGTATGGTGACTCGCGGCGCTTCTCTTGTGTTGGCGTCCTTCCTCCCATTTGATGGTTTTGTTGGTTGATTGTTTTTGGTTTGTTTGTTGCTATGTTTTGAGTAGTTTTGTGGGACCCACTGGTGGGGGTGCCAGTAGGTTCCTTGTTTTGATGGGGGGAGAAGCTTATGGGTTCATCTGGTAGGGCTCCAGGTGTTCCCTTATTTTGAGGAGGGTTACCTTTCTCATAGAGGGAAGAAGCGTTTTCCGGCTGGGCTTATGGGATCAACTGTTGGGGGATCCAACCGATCCCTTAATTTGAGGGAGGGGTACCTTTTCTTCGAGGGAGGTGGCGTTGTCCGGTTTGGGCTTTTGTGGGACCCACTGGCCCAGCCGCCAGCTAATCCCTTGTTTTGTTGTGGTCTCCCCTTTTTGGGGGAGATTTGGTTGGGTTTTTTTGAGGAAAGTGGAGGGATTTGTTGGGACCCACTGGTTTGTCAGCTAGTCCCTTTTGTTGGGTTTGGGAAGGGGGTTGGTATAGTGGGTTTGAGCAGCAGGGAGGGTGAACCCTACAAAATTTTGCGACAAAATCGATTAAAGCCTCAGAATGCCAAATGGAGCCTTCCTACGAAATCTCATATTTTAACCAAAAAAAAAAATAAAGACCCCATTTTACAAATGGAGCCTTAGCGATTTTGTCGTAAATATATTGTCATAACCACCCTCAAAATTGCTGCCAATAATTGCTATCATCTACGTCGCAAATATGTTGTCATAACCCTCCCTGCTGCTAAAAGAATTTCAGGGTTAATACAAATTATTTAACCAAATATTTGATCAAGTCCAATACGATATCGTGACCGAGGGTCGTGTAAATTTATTGTTATAAATCCATATGGGACTGACTGAGCATGACTAAAGTAATTTTTAAATCCATTGAAGTCCATATCGGAACACCATGTCTGCCAAATATTTCGTAGCGTATGTGTATCAACGCCATTGAATACAGCAAGAATATTAGTTATCGCGAATCACTTTTGGAATTTGAGTGTATCGTTGAGTGACATATATCACATCAGTGTTTTTATGCCTACCTCGGGAAAATATTCTAGCAGGGTTCTTTTGATTATCTAACATTTCATCATCGTACACTACAAGATTGTTTATGTCTCCATCGAGATCTTCTACTGATGGTGCATCATTAATATCAGTAATAAAGTCAATTACACTTTCACCTTTAATTTCTGATGCATTTTCATTATAATCTTTTAGCACTTCATAGCACCGTTGATCATCTACGGATGGGGCAACTAAATATAATTTATCCCACTTCATAAATCGCATTATCAAATTAAGCAGCAATTGTGTTTTACCCGATCCAGATGGTCCGATTATAATGGCACGGACAGAATTCGAAAGCGCTGCGTGGTGTTTCACCGGTTCTCTTCTTTTAGTCGCTGAAAAATCAATTATATTCATAACGCTATATATAAATTATGGATTTATATTGTGTTAAATGTAAACAGCGTACTGATACAACCGATCAGACAACCATTACAACTAAAAACAATAGACTAGCGCTTACTGGTAAGTGTGTAACATGTGGTACAAAAAAATTTAGATTTTTAAAAAAAAAGCAACTCGGAGGTGATATTGCCGCAAAACTTGGAAAACTCCCCGGAACCCCATGGGCAAAATACCCCGGAGAAAAACACCTTCCAGGATATAGTTACTGTGGTCCCGGAACGAGATTAGATATCAGACTTGATGATCAAAATCAGCACCGGCCTGGTGAGTATCCGATAAATGCTATTGATAAGGCATGTCATGGTCATGATGTTGCATATAAAAGCAATAATTTGCAACAAAGACATCTCGCGGATGTAAAATTAATTCATGCGTTAAATGCTATTCCCGATAAATCCTTCAAAGAAAAATATGGCTTCATGGTCGGTCAAAACAGCTATGAAAGGCAAATTGGTGTTAGGTGCTGGTAATTAAAAACATTACTGTTTTTATAGTATTGAATCTATTTATTATTCTCCGAAAGGATACTGGAGGGGTAAAGCAGCAATCAGTAAACTCGCTAACGCTGCAAAAGTGAAAAAGTCCACTGCGGAAGATTGGTTATCCAAACAAGCCATATGGCAATTTTATCTACCACCGCCTAAACAAATTATTCTCATTTTGATGTTACCGTACCCAATGAAGTTCATCAGGCTGATTTATTGTTTTTACCACATGACCATGGTTACAAATACGCGCTAACTGTAGTTGATATTGCGAGTCGATTTAAACAAGCAGAACCATTGAAAACAAAGTCAGCTTCTGAAGTCGTTTCTGCATTTGAAAGGATTTATCGACGAGGTCCTCTAAGATGGCCAAATCTATTACAAGTTGATCCTGGCAAAGAGTTTCAAGGTGCTGTTCTATCAACAATGAAAACTCATAATGTTACAATAAGACGGGGACATACTGCGTTACATCGTGATCGGGCAATTGTAGAACGATTTAATCGAACTCTTGCAGAACGGTTATTTGGATATAAATATGCAAAAGAATTCATCGAAGAAAAACGATCTCGTGAATGGGTCCAAAGGTTACCGAGTGTTGTTGCAGCGTTAAATAACGAGATTACTCGAACTATTAATATGAAACCAAATATTGCAATAAAAAAATATATACCAGAAGAACCAAAGCGATTTAGCACTCAGCCACTTCTCGGTGATGTTACTGTGAGATATTTATACGAACCAGGAGAACTTGAAGGTGGTAAAAGAAGAGCTACTGATCCTATATGGAGTGTTACTACGCATAAAATTTCAACCATAACGCGATCAACTGGTAGACCTCCAATCTATAGATTGGATTCAACTGCACCTCAGCGTGGTTTTACACGCGAACAACTACAAGTCATTCCGGACGATACTCAATTACCGCCATTTGGTCTTAACTAGCTCCGTTACGTCTATTACACTCAAGACAGGTCAACATCACATTGTTTCTGACATGACCAAGACTGTTATTTTTTCTGTCTACGGTGAATTGTCGAGGGTCTTTATCCGAATACTGCCAGTGCATTATACAATTGCAACTGGCGCAGTGATTATTCTGTTGTTCTTTTAATGCGATTATTACTTCAGCATCAATATCAAATTCTCGTTGTTTTTTGTCCTGCTGTTTGTAACCAGAGAGTTTTTTATTAATGATGCTAATATCAGTGTTATCATCGTTTGCATTAAAATCATCATCGAAAACAATCCTTCGTAGTTGATTTATTCGTCGTACTCTGGACACTGCGAGATAGACTAAATTTGACCATTCAATGCGATTATCAACTATCCAAACAATTGTATCCGTGATGGTCAATCCTTGTGACGAGTGTATTGTTGTTACATAACCAAGCGTCCATGGTGATTTATCAGCGCATAATGCATCTTTTACAGCATTGATATCAACTAGCACAATATCATTTAACACTAGAATCTGTTTCTCCGTCTGGCCTGGAATTTCAACTTCAATATTCTGCTTTCGTGTATCCAATGGTCTATAACACAACGGTACTGGAAACGTTGGGAATTTTTTCTTGTGTAGCTCAAACAACTTTTTCTGAAGTGCGTCTCTGACTATCTTTCTACTTGCTACTACAAAATCATTTGGTCTCCATGTTTCCCAAAAATCATTCATAGGCGTTTCAGAAATTATTTCACGCACTACTTCACATTGAATTCTATCGGGTTGTAATCTAATTAGTTTTTTAAACTCACGTAACTGCTCATCGAGTGCTCTATAGTCAGTATCAATTTCTTCGTAATAATCAACAAATCCTTTTAACCAATTATGTGGACTTCTACCAACAAATGGTGGTGGTTGACCATGATCGCCGCACAATATAACTTTTGTATTATTTTGTAATAACCAATCAAGAAACATTTTTAATACATCTTCTGAAACAGTACATGCTTCATCCCAAATAATAACCGAAGGAGTAAATTTCTCGCCCATTCGCTCAGGAGTCCAAGCATCGCCCTTGTATCGAAAAAAACTATGATACGTGCAAGCTTCAACATTTCGTTGTTTTCTCTCTCGCTAGTCTATGGGTTGGTGTGAGTACAATCATGGACGTTCTCTCTCGATATAATTCTATCACACGTGTTGTCTTTCCAGATCCACCACAACCGTTTAAATAAACTGTTTTATATCTACAAATTGGATCTGATATCGGTGGTGCTTTAGACATAGAAAATCCTTCGGATTTTTCACTGATAGAATTATCGTTCTTCAGGTAACTACTTTTAATCTCAACGTCTGCTGATTCAGAATAATCGCATTGTATTTCACGTTTAATTCGCCATGTTCCCCAAGTCTCTTCGCTATTAGTAAATTTAGTTACCTCTTTGATATATTTTTTATCGACATACATTGAATCAATTGCAACTCTAACTGCTATACTAGGAAATCTATTTATCATTGCAAATAAATTGATAGATGCATAACCCAGCATAGAAGCCCTTAAATGTAGATATGCAGAGCTTTCTCCATCACTGTAAGTAACAATTCTACCTAACTTTGTTTTATTGGACAAGAAGGCTGTTTTACAATTTGCGTATCTATTTTTCTCTACTGCATCTTTAATAACGAAGTCGTATTCGGCATCATCTATAATCAATCGTGAGGATTGCCTTTTAAAGTTGAATTTTTTTCCACCTTGTGTAAATTTACCGATTATTCTTCGGCCGAGATCCTTTGCTTCACTATTTCGTTGATTAAATATTTTTTTGACCATTCAATGATATGCTCCTCGTCAGGATCAATATGTTTTCTAGACTTATCGATTATACTATCAAGATATTCTGGTTCTGGTAACCAGACATTGGTTTGTTTTTGATATGAGATAATCGCTTCGCTGACAATCAACGAAACTAACATTTTACAACCAATCATATATCGCAATAACACTATTGGTAACCACATCCATTCAGCCATGTGTCTACCAATCCAAACATAACAACACGGATGAAGTCCTTCGGCGAATTCAAATGATACTACGCGAGCAAAACCGGTCAAATCAAAATCAGGCAGTGGTCCATTAATAGCAACGCGAGTCATTTCATGTGTGGGATGTCCAAACCGTTTAAAATACTCACCAGCGAATGCATATCCTAGAAAACTTCCTGGATAACAGGCAACGATATCAACTGATATCATACTTTCACGATTGTACTTAACGTTCCATAGACCGCCATGATAATATTCCAAACAGCTGGATTGAACATCCTGTAAAAACTCTTTTCGTGTTGGTTTCCAATTATTTTTCTTTCTTGCAAAATGAGCTGCAACCGATGGAATTGTAAAACAATTTGTAAGTAACTGTTCGTAATCGTCGGATTTTCCATTAAAAACGCTAGCGTTTTCACTGAGACTTATTGCTAGATTTTTCATCCTATTATGTAGACTTTCAGTACGATATAATTCACCGTTAGGTCTCACAAATTGATTGAATTGACATTCTTCATCTTCAAAACTATGAAGTAGCCATACTGATACAGGGTCGTTTTTACACAAACTAGCAATAGCATCGAATAATCTTTCTTCAGTGAGAATTCCATCCTTGGTGAATTCTTCTGGGATATACTTCACTGTTCTGTCTCGCGGAAATATTGTAATCGTGGATGTCCATGCGTGATTATGATCAATAATTTTGATTGGAGCTCCGTTTTTATTGTATTTCGATTCGTATAATACTTCGCCGGTTATCGTTGAAACGGTTATCGGAAATCTCAACGACTTTTCCAATCTAGCTATATCGGAAATAGTTGCTCCGTTCTCTTTCACTGTTAGCTCCCATTGATCTATTTTTTTACGTCTTAGATCGGTTAATTTATTCCCACGGAGTGCATTTGTAAAGTGTTCTATGAGACGTTCTGCTACACAATTGAGTGGTTTTTCTACTGACGTTGACTGTTCCATTGGTGCTAGTTTTCCAATGTCAGGTTTCTTATTTAACGGATACATCCCATAAACAATTGCTGTTTCTGGATACGCTTTTTCTTAGTATGCTTTATCAATTCCAGTTAACAGCCCTGGTTTGGAATCACGGCTAACAATGACTGTTGTACTATCTTTGAGAATTGGTTCAAACTTGTCTCTTATAACCCAATCGCCCGATTCTAAATTGATAATGAATTTCACTCTGGGAAAATACAGTTTATTGTCAAGTTGTGATAGTATCATAGCTGCTGTTTCATCATTCATTCTAGCATCAACAACACCATCAATTTTAACTGTTGACCAGGTGTGTGATGCACCGTCCTGTTTAAACTCATTAACACAATCTCGTATTTTTCTAATCAGACTTCTATTATTTATTCTCTCTTTTGGTACATCTTCGAGGGTTCTATCAAGATTGAATTTAATATTTTTCCAAGGCTTGATTGCCGATAATCTCTTGAATTCTTCATTCATATAAATTAGCAAACATTTAAATAGAAAATTTGGTTTATATATAATGAATCACTGCAAATGGCTTATGATTGGATCAGTAACCCCATGCAATAAATCGTGTAGAGGTGAACTCTGTGGACATCACTTACATAGTGTCAGAAATAATTCGACAGGCCCGTCCCCATGCATAAATTGTGTGGAGGGTGTGAGAGGAAAATCACAATTATGTATCAATTGTGGGGGTAAGCGGTTTAAGTAGTAGAGTGAAATGAGGGTTTTGGCCCACCCCCCCTTCCCACACCTCCTCCCCCACCCCCGCCAAACCCCTCATTTCCCTTTACTACTACTATGTAGACAGATATTTTGTAACCAGACAAAACAACAGGTGTTGGAATGCCATAAGCTCTGTCAACAGAAGTGACGAATTTGTTAGAACAGCGTATGTGTGGAATATGATTATTCTAAAGACGGCAAATAAATTTTACCACAAATTTTTTATCAGATAACAAGATGAAAATTAAACTGTGCATTAGAGCCTTTCAGTTAACAAGGTGGAAATTAAACTAGCATTAGAATGAAAATGATATTATTTTATATCTCATTACCAATGATTAATGTTTCAACTGTTGATATTAAAAATACTTCACTATCACGACTATAGGTACTAAA
Source organism: Potamilus streckersoni (assembly GCA_016746295.1). Lineage (NCBI taxonomy): Eukaryota > Metazoa > Mollusca > Bivalvia > Unionida > Unionidae > Potamilus > Potamilus streckersoni. The sequence continues at coordinate 937,106 of JAEAOA010002048.1, read as the reverse complement.
TTTTACTTTACCGCTCACACAGCGATGGGACTCAAACAAATCTTTCATTTCTGGTTTATTCAGAGGATATTTTTGTTGATAAAATATACCCTTGACCGATCGAGATCAATTGTGAGTTTAGTATAGTTTTGTTGGCTAATGGGGCTGTGAAAGTTTTTAAATTCCGCTAGCAACTTTTGATACAATTGTTCGAGATAATTGAAATACTCGCTGTTATCAGATCTGATGAGCGAAAGTTTTAACTTGTCACGTGTTCCATTAAAACATATACCTGATGTTTCATTATTAAATTCAACTGTCAATTGTTTACCGTCCATCATTAGATATTTGATGTTACTATTGTAGCTATTTGTCATTGTCAAATTTTCAAACATTATTTTATAAGTTTAGATAAAATTTTAGTCACAATGAAAATACCCAAAGGCAAATGTATCTACCCCATTTTTACAATAGCGTTTGTCATCAAAATTGTACAATCCACGTTTGATAATGACATCTATTTCGAGTTTATGATGATTAGTTCGAATTGCCATAGCTCTCATAAAACTAACACCACCATCAAGCGCGTACTTGTAGTCATCAAATTTCATAAACTTTTTAACAAAATTACGAGGCAGACCTTTGGCTTTTTTCGTTATTTTATTATTGTCTAACAATACGGCATACATTTTGCTGCGTAATCCGATAAAATATTTGATAGCGCTCGAGTTCATTTCATCTTTAAACTTAACCAATAACCTTTTTATTTGTGTCGTCATGAAATTTACTGTCACATGGATAATCAGAAAGATCAAACAGATGTCGATTATTGTACATGTCCTGATAGATGTTCTCGCATTCGATTTCATATACGAGCGAATCAGTAACAGTAAACAATAATCTACTAGCCGGCCACTGATTTTTAACAAAATTATAATGAAAATCGTACATCAGCCACTTTGATAAATCTAACACAGCAGCTCCAACATAGATCGGCTTGTTTAGTTTTAGATTTGTTTTTCTTCTTTGTATCGCAACAAGATTTTCATTAAATATTTTCATGCTCACAAAATAATCGTCTGACACAAGTTTGTTTCTGCGATTGACATCATTAACTATTTCAATATTTACACGTTTCCTAATATTCTCCATCGTCTTACCAAAAACGGAATTGTTCATCAGTTTAAAAAAGTTTTTCTCAAACTCTGTTTTCGCTGCAGCTCTTCTTGAAGTGTTTGAGTTAATATAACCTCTCATCCACGGCGACTGATTAAATTTTAGTACACGATGAACTTTTCTCAACACAAGACCAGCATCGACTGCTTGTTTTAAAACTTTGTAATGCAAAACGTAATTTTTCTTATCAAGTAAATTTGGTACTAGTTTCTTGACCATGGAATGTTGCCTTGGTGATGCTAACGCTTGTTGTTCTTTTGATAACAAACTATAATCTATGACCATCGATTCCGCACAGAAAGGGTAATCGTTATGTAATTTGTGTAGCGAATTTGGATAATCAAGATCAACTTCAACGAAATAGGAAACATCATCGGGTATCTTTTTTTCTGTCTCTGATAGAAATCGATCAACCGTGATCCAATGAAATCCGCTAAAAGGCATTGGTTCTGCCATCGAACCACCGTAAAAATTATTACAATCTAGATAAATTATATACTTCGAAGGAAGGTCAGGGTTATACTGTTTCAGGTATTTGTTGTTTGCTTCAGCATACTTTTTTATTATCACGCTAATACCACCTCGGATACCTTTTTCGATAAAATTGAACATATCAACATCAGTCAGTAATTCTAACCTTACCTTACTAAACTTTAGCAAAGCATCCCATGACAACCCAGGGGCATAATAATACCAGCAAGGATCTAGTCCATAATTATTATAACTCACTTCACGAAAACTTTCAAAAACATCTGCTAATAATAACAAGTCAGTTTTCAGGTATAAATCATGATAATCACCAAAAGTCTCACAATTAAACTCTTTCCAGATATGTTGTGCATACCTGTACTCATCATCAGTTATATTTTCATTTTTAAGTTGCGAGTAAAATTTGCCTTTGTCAGGTAAAGATGTTTCATCAAATTTACTCCAATCGTCGAGGTATTCGTATGGAAAAACTCCTTTTTTAGCTAGTAGATTAAATTTATCTCCAAAACAGTCTCTTAGGTTATCAAATTTACTACAACCTTTCACTAACTCATCTAACGAGGCTGCCATAAACTGCAGGCTGTCAATAAAACGCAATTTACCTAGTGTAACTGACATGTACTTTTCAAAATTATTTGGGATGCATTTAATGATGTTATCGAGTTTTAGACGAGATTTTATATCAGGATCACCAAAAGCTTCTACTATAATATGGCTATCATATCCTCGAAAATTGTGAAGAATAACCGGAATAAAATCTGGAGCATGAAGTTTTAAATTACACTGATTATGAGCCGCTCCACGATACTGTCCAGTCATATGACAATGGTCATGTACTTTTTTGTCATCGTCAAAAGCTTTTTCACAAATATGACAAATTTCTGCTTCCTCGTGAGCGGATTCTTGTTGAGGTGTTAATTTTAACATTGGCGTTACTTTTTTCAAACGATAAGTAATATTATCAACTTCATTAATCAACTGCTTGAGAAGCCAGATAACTGGATTTTTACCACGATATAATTTGATTGGTTTAGATAATCTAGAATCAGTACAACAAACTACCTTATACGCTACTCCACACGGAACATGATTTTGAACTTTTCTTGTACTCGATTGATTAGGATTTTTTTCTACACCAAGTACAGGTTGAAGTAAACACTCAAAATCAGCGTATATAATAAAAGGAATTTTTAGTTTGTGATTATGATGGACAAACTGTAACACACTATCTCCCTTAGATGGCATTGTTATTCTTTGCACATCACTACAGTACTGCAAATGCTTTTGTAATGTTTCATTGTTAGTACAACCATGCAAGCAGCGGTAACAAAAGAACTTTTTGTTCCTATTTTTATTGTACTGTTTACCAACTAGTCCGTTAAAGTTTTTAATCCAAACGTGATGATTTTTGTAGTACAGTAAATTTATAGTCGATTGTGAAGCTTTTTCTGAAATATATCTCGGGTATACATCCTCTTTTTCATCTAGTCCGAAAACGTTTATTGAAACATTATTTTGCTTTACAAATTTTGGTATTTGATTTTCTGCCACAGGAAAATTAATATCTTTAAAATTTAATCTAGACACGTGACTGATATATTTTTCAACGCGATCAGCGTATTTTTCTGCTGGAAATAGTGCGGAAAGAACAGCCCATTGGAAACATTTGTTATCTACGTTTTTGATGTTTATACATCTTTTACTTTTTATTTTTGGTGACAGGTCGATGTATGAACTACCTCGTAATGCGTTATATTTCATCGTGTGAAACAATATTTCTTTGATCATTTCAAACTTCCAACCCGAACCTAATTGAGTGAATTCCTCTATTTTTTCCAAATTTCTTGGTGTATTTCATCAGATAGTGATAACAGATCAGTCCCAAGCAAAACACGTCTTGATTTTGCGTTCATATAAGGTTCTGCAATTTCCTTGTTAGTTGATTCTTCCGTTATAACTAACTTTGAAAATATAACATGATATTGCACAAATAATCTAATACTTTTGTGTTTTCAAGCTCACGTTTTACAGTTGTCTGTAGTAGGTGGTAAAGATTTGTTGCAGTAAAATTTACTAAAACAATTTGATTATCAAACTGATAACTATTGTCAAAACCTGTAAAAGCAGTCGCTATTTTATTAGGTTCTCCCTTAAGGCTTTTCTTAGCTATATCACGTAATTTTAACATTTTTATATTATAATGTATTATCTAATTAATAATTTTTTCACACTACGCATGCGCTAAAAATCAATTGAAGATAAAAAAATCTCCTATAATATAATGACAGCAAATCTAACAAACACATGTGAGCAAGAAACATATCAAGTTACCCAAAGTATAACTTTATCTCACACTGCGCTTGCGCTAAAAATCAATTGAAGATAAAAAAATCGCCTATAATATAATGACAGTAAATCTGACAAACGCACGTGAGGAAGAGATTTATCAAACTCACCCAAAGTATAACTTTATCTCACACTGCGCATGCGCTAAAAATCAATTGAAGATAACAAATATTACCTATAATATAATGACAGTAAATCTGACAAGTGCACGTGAGCAAGAAGCATATCAAATTCACCCAAAGTATAACTTATACGCTGGAAATGTATTAGGTTCGGTTATTAACATCAAAACTAGAATACCTGTTGGTAAATTAACGTCAGCGGGTTTTACGATTAGTGTAAAGGGAGATAATGCTGAGAGGATTGCAATGTTTAGAAAAGATTTTATTTACACTTTGTTTTGCGATGATATTCCAGAGGGACAGCGTGTATATCATTATAACGGTAAAGTCACTGATGACAACATTGAAAACTTATCCTTACAAGATGATTTTCAGCCGCATCCAGTCTTTGATTTATACGAGGCTAACGATCGTGGTATTATAAGAAACAGAAAAACTAAAAACGTTCTTGGTACTATGAACAATATGGGATATATCAAGGTAACTGTTAGAGGAACATCGCCGAATCAAGTTAATTATCATGGTCATCGTTTTATTTACGAGGTGTTCAACGGATCTATACCCAATGGTCTTGTTATTAATCACATCAATAACGTAAAGACTGATAATCGATTGGAAAATCTAGAACTAGTTACCCAACAGGAAAATGTAAAAAAAGGACGAGGTGGTGGTATTAATTTTAGATGTCCAATAAAACCTGTTATTTCAAAAAACCTCGAAACGGATGAGGAGATTAAATTCATATTGATTTCAGCTGCGGCGAAATATTATAAGATAAATTCCAGAACAATAAAATTTATAGCTGATGGAGTATTGAAATCAACTTTTTCAAGCGAATACGATGCTAGGATTGGTTTTAGATATGATGATCAATAATATTTTGTAATTCGGTTTTAGTCAAGCAATGATGAGCAAATGCTATGATATCATCGTGATTAAATTTTAGCGTCGTTACTGCACTTTCATTAATTTTATTTATTTCTGCTTCTGTTAGTAATATTTTATGAGAATCACCTTGCATTACAATAACATAAACACTATAACCCAACAAACATTTTCTTACCGCTTCAGCTAGTTCGTTGTAATTTACTATATTAACTTTTTGGTGATATTTTATCTCATCAGTCATCTTATAATAATAAATTAGATAAAAATATATTATAATAATGGACTTGATGAAACGACTTGCTGAACTCTACGAAGAAGATACTAGCGACAAAGTCACCAGCGACAAAGTCACCAGCGATAAGGTCACATTTTCCAAAGATTTTATAGACAAATCTATTGGTTATAGTGAAGATGATATTTTGTATAACAATGAATCTGATGATGATGGTGAAATAGTCACTGTTGCTGACAGATCAAATTACAGCAGATCAACAACTAAACGGTATAATGTCAAGTATCACATTGCTAAACAAATAATAAAATTTAATTTTACCGTTGCCGAACAACAACTGTTTTGGCAGCTAATCAAACCTTTCTTAAATATCAAGATTTCAGGCCGACAGAAAAATATCAAATTCGATTTCATATTCGTTAAAATTTTTAATCTAATGACGATCTCTAACGATCGTAAGCAGTATCTAATATCGTTATGTAAACCAGTAAAATGTAAATCTGTCAAACAAAAGTATGAGAAAATTTATAATAACATTATATCATAATCTGCTTGGTTGGGATCCAACTGTTAAATTTATCGCTATACCCACGCCATTTGACTAAACTTTTATTTCCTTATTTTCTAATCACTTTCTCGATAACAAAAACATCCTGCTCAGTTTTCTGTAGTTCTTGTTCATAAAAACTACCTACGATCGGTTCCCCTGCCAGATCTTTTAAAACGTACGTTACAGGTACTGTTAAAAGTACCTTATCAATTACAAATACTTCTTCGCTCCAGTTTGGAGTAAATCCTTTTGCAAATACCTTTTTTGTCAAAGAAATTCTAACTTTATCACCAACCTTAAATTTATGTCTGCGGTACATGTTTTCATTGCTAATATCGGATTTTTAACAGCTTTTTTAGGTGTCATTTTGATGGTTCGATGTTGCGTGTTATTATATTCACCTACGATTTGAGAAAGGTCATCGATGTACCTGTTGGTGTTTTTAGCTGTCATATGTTTGTGTAATTTTTCGTTTAGCGTGCGATTAAATCTCTCAACAACAACGCTTTTGCCCTCGTTTCCTGTAACGTATTTTTTTATATTATTTTGTTCTAGAAACTGTTCAAAATTTTTGTTAAAAACCTCAGATCCATGATCAGTCCAGATTTTATTTGGTTTTCTTTCTACACTCGTTATTATTTGTCTTAGCGCATCAGTCATTGAAGTCCCTGTCTTATCCGAAACAGGTACACTGAAAGCATATTTGCTAAAAACATCTATAACATTAAACAAATACCTTTTTGGAGCGCCATCAGCGCCAACATTAAACTGAGCTAGATTAGATACATCCACCAAATCTATTGCCCAGATATCATCTACACCATTAGCGACAACTTTACGTCGTGGAAACTTTTTTTTTTAGGTCTGTGCAGCTCGACTGCAAGATCATCGTATACTTTTTTTCCAAGTCGAGACTCCCCGAGTCCGAGTTTATATTTTGCTCCAATCATTCCCTGAACAAATCTTATATCAAAACGTTCTCGTAGATTTGTTGGCTTCATATCACGTAATTCGTCTAACATTACTTTATCACAATCTAATTTTGAGTTTTCATGATCACGATAACAGATATCATGACGCATTGCTATTGCATCCACTTGATTATAAAGCTCTTGGCCTGGCAACGGATTGTCGTTTTCATCTAGTTGTTGATCTAGCGGATTCCACGGACCAGTATACCGATGACCTGGCAATGTCCAACCGCCTTTTGGTTTTGGCAATTTTCCAATAATTTTATGTATATCTATACCTGACCCTATTATTTCTCTGTTGTTACAACATTGACAGTATGCGACAATTTTATTTTGTTCAAGACACAAATCTCTGTCAGAATCACAGTTGCATATCATTCTATATTTTTAATCGTCGACTAAAATAATACTAGGGTAGCCAGATCCGAGCGAATTTTTCGCTGGTGACATCTATGAGGATACTGTCGCTAGAGACGTTTTCTTTAAAAATGTATTTTTTCTTTTTCCACAGACTACACAAAAACTTTTTAATATTATCCTGTTGTTTTTTGGGGGTTTTTTTGTTGTTTCATTAATATTTTCTGTTTTATTTCTACACTTGAGACAGTATGTTGACATTATTATACTTGTAAGTTTAGATAAAATTAATTGCGATCTCATCATTAGCGTGAGAAGGTTGCTTGTCAAACTGTAAAATAAATTTTAAAAAATTAACATTTCTGCTCATCTGTTGAATAAACATAATACAATAATATCCACAAGCAGACATTCCAACAGGTTGGAGTTGATTTGATGAATAATATATCTTTTTAAATTTTTTGTTCATATACTTTTTTATTACATCGCTTGGAGGAAGTCCAAACGAGTCAAAATAATTATTATTATAAACTGCTACCCAATGTGTGCCGGATCCGTCATTGAAATCTTGTATATTAATAACACACGAACTTACAGCTGATGGTGATTTTATTGCTGCGAGCTCATCTTTAGAATAAACTCCGTGAAATCCAGGAACCGCTTTTAACTTATCAATGATATCAAAATTACTCAACGGGGTCGACGAGTTCCTGGTAATGTTAGACCTCGTCCGATTCCTAAAAGATTTGGCAGCAGACTTCCCGCTAGTCCCGCCAAAAGTGGAGCGAACGGAATAATTCCTCCTTGTTTTGTTTGATTGCATATGCATTTGCATTTTAGTGTTGGCGATTTTGTTTTTGGTGTTGGTGATTTTGTTTTTGGTGTTGGTGATTTTGTTTTTGGTGTTGGTGATTTTGTTTTTGTTGTTTTTTTTTGTTGTTGGTGATTTCTTTTTCTTTTGTGGCATTATAATATATTATTTACATAAAATTTACAATTTTTTTATTCCACTTCCACGAATGATACCATTACCTGCGACTGCTTTCTTCGTTGCGCCACATATTTCTCCAGACGCTGCTGCTAGTCCTAATGTGCCTAAGACTGGCAAAATTTTAGGTATTATTGTACTAGTTAATACTGATAATGCCGGACCAAGAAAACCACCTTCTTTTACCATCGCTGTCATTTGTGCAGCACTCAAATTTAAAACAAATGTTTTTTTACGATCATACTTCTTTACTTGATTTTTTGTTAGCATTAATTTTGTTAAAACACCATCAGAAATATTAGGATTGATTTTTAATGATACCTGTTCTCGCTTTGCAATAGCAGCTACTAATTTTTTAACTTGGCCATCAGTCAAATACACTTCTTTTACAATATACCTTGCCATTTTATATAACAACTGTAGATTAAACTTGAACTGTCATTTTACCTCCAATAGAATCTACTGTGATAAATCTATCACTAATCACTAATGCGTATACGTATAACGGCGCTACTGGAACCGCCCCAAGTGTCCAGGTAATTTCAATATCCGCTGTGCTGTCTACAGCTCGCTCGTTATGTTTACTAACATCAAAATGAAATATAGGATAAAGCGTACGAAATTCCTCTGCTGATATTTGAGTTCCATCTTCAACATCTTGATATTTTTGCATTGCGTCAGGGTACATGTACGGTCGAGAAATATTTTTATTAACGTCATCAGCAAAATTGCACTCGATAGCTCGTTCTGGATATTGCTTTGAATTTAATCTAGCGTATATTCGTCTGACATCAGCGTGGTCAAATATTGCATTATTTTGTTGTTGGTTTCCTCGTCGAGCGTGCTGTTGAAATACGACAAAGATATTTCTCGGCAGTTGTTCGCTTGATGTTGTTGTGACCCTCCATGTGTAGTCAGTAGTATTTGGAACCGCTGTCTGATATATTTTATGATGCTTAAAGTAAATTCTGTTTGTATGTTTATCAAGCGTACTATTTAATTCTGACATTTTAGTGATTGATGGTGTTATACGTGGCATCCACAAAGCGAGTTTGTTTATGATAAACTGTACATCAACCCCTCCAGATCTAAACAAGCAATCGTTTTGGTCTGCTCGATCTAAAATAAGCGTATGTTTTACTCCGCGATATACTTTATCATAATCGCGACAAAAGCCGAAAATTGTGCTTAGTGGAAGCATCATTGTAATTTGACGTGATCCTGCTGCAAGTTTTCTTCGCCTAGCAAAGCCTTCGTTATAACGTGGATTTCTCACATCAAGTGTGTTAAGAAGTAAATTTAACATTGCAGTACCGTCTGTAGCTGCTCCTGGTGGCGTTATATTTAGATTATTAAAAGCTGCTGTAAGAGAAACTCTTGTAGCGTTTGCATTAGCATCTGCAGCAGGTGCGACAATATCTAGTGCAGCAGCATTAGCAATGAGAAAATTTCTCACAATTACAGCATTTTCATCAGCATTAGCTCCATGTACTATAGCGCCTCTCTTTAAAAATTCTGTTGATTCAGCTATACCCCGTCCAGTATCTTTAAACCACATCATATTAGTTGCAGTTGATCTCGAGTAATCGTCGGAAAACGAAATAATATTTAAAATTGTACTTGCAACTTGTAGATGACTTGAAATATCTTCTATAGTTTGATTGGCCAGTTGATATCTAGCACTTTTGAATAAACACCAGCCGTTATTTATAAGAGCTACTTCTGTTCCAACTGCAAATGCAGCAGGTGGATTGGCTACTGTCATAATCTGACCACGAACTTCTAACATAGCCTTATGTGGCAGTAGAAATACATCTTCGTCTCTGGTGTTAAAGGTTCTAATACCAGTTTTATTTGGTTCGTTAGAATTTTCATCAAGGTACTCAACAAACTCGAATTCTGTCACATCGTTGTCGATGTCATAAGTTTCTGTTAAGTCGAGATAATTTTTAACAGACATTTTATTTTATTAGATTATACAAAATTTTATTGCGGCACTGTTACTTTAGATATTAATTTTTGTATGATCTGCTCGCCCTTTGGTGATAATAATTTTTTTGTTGTTGTTATCATAGCTTTTTGAGTTTCTTTTGTTGGAGCGATTTCTGAGATAACTTGTTTTATTTCAGATGCAGTCGGTGGATCACCTTTTATTTTATCAGCTATTTTTTGTCCCACCGCAGTCCCAGCGGCAGATGCAGCCCCAGTTGCAAAAGCTTTACCAGCGTCAATAGCAATTGGTGCAACTTTACGTGCTATACCCGGTATATTTTCAATAACTTTAGTGAATATATTTCCAAAAAATCCTCCTACTATTTTTCTTCGATAAACTTTTTTTCTTTGTTTCATTATATTTGATGTTGCATAATTTTTACTTTTGCTCGCGTAGATGTAAATAATAAGTTACAACTTCATTACTAACATGTAACTGTTTTCCTGATTGATCTGTCAACTGCATCCTTATACTTGATATTTGATCTTCAACGTTTAAAGGATAATATATAATATGTCGTGGAGTTTTTTGCATGAGAGAACCTGGCGGACTTCTGGTGAGAAACTGTAAATCGTTTGACCTTTGCTACCTTTTGATGTATAAGAGCCAGAAGCAATAGAGCAATTTACTAATATTGTATTTACTTCTGTTATATTTGCTGGCAGTTCACTGTCATATGTAATAGGCTGATCAAGTGCAGTGTAAGTTTTTTCAGTAAATCCTAACAGTTGTGCAATACTTCTTTCTCTTGGTTCAAGATTGATTGCTATATTTTTCAAAGTTATCCTAGTTCGCAATGTGTTATAATTTGCTGCTAATTCAAAATTATCAGCCACACCGTCAGCTTTTGTTATGAGCTCTTTGATCGTCTTGTTTAGATCTTCAATATTATAAGCTCCTTGCGGAATTTTTATTTTTTTTGTTGTAGATATTGGAGATGTTGTAATCATAGTAAAATACATTTCATCGTTAACATCATTTTTCACGTTAGGTATAGCATTCCAGCAAGTACAAGAAACTAATCCAATTTCATATTGTTTTGTAGGATCTAGTTGGATAGGTGGAATATAATTTACTGAAAAATTTGCGCTATCTTCTGTAGACTCGCTAGAGTTTAGTAATAATGTTGTTTGCATTCCTTTAATATTATATCATTTTACAAAATTAAGTCGCCGCGATTAAGTCGCGGTGTAAAGTTTCATATTCGTCAGATGTTAATAATTCACTCGATCTTAGATGATCAAGTATGTCAATGATTTCATTATCAAGTTCAACACTAACATTCCCAGCTTCCTTTGATGATATTAATAACATTAATCTACCTATCATTTCAGTAGTTGAAGTAAATACCTTTACACCAGTTCCTGTTTTTTCTTTTCTATATTTTTCTACACGAGATTTATCGAGTTTATCAAATTTTCTTTTAAAACTCCACCCTTTACCAAAAGGTTTTGCTCTACTATTTTCTGCTGTTTTTTTAAACGTGAGAGCAATGACACCGTTTCTCATTCTTTCATAAAGTGGAGTCATATTATCAATCTCTGTAACCGTGTTTATTTCATCTTTAGCAGTAACTCCGTCATTAAATATTACATCTAATTTATCGATTAATGCTTGATATTCTGCATCAGTCCACTTGCTTATGAAACAAAACAAGATTACAGATCTTGGAAACCCAACTGAGGACGGGGATGCTGTCACTAAAAAATACGTCAATGATTGGGATTCTTCAATTAATAATGAAATCACAGCGCTCAAAACTGATTTTACCAGTCACGTGAACACATTTTTAAGTTTTCGCAGAAACATAAACAAAATTAGAGATGAATTTTTTGGAAATCCATCAAATGTTAACATTACACTCGCTAATATTAACACAAATCTCAATGATATTAACACATAACTCAATGATATTATTAGTGGAATTCCTAATATTGTTGAGAAAACAAATATGATTAAAATACCTCACAAACAGATTAAAAATATTGTGTATACTGTTGCATCTTGTTTTACTAGGTGGACACCAAAAAATAATTCTATTAAATATATTGCAGAAGTTACCGGTGTGTATAGATTGTCAGTGCTTAGCAGTGTAAAGTTTAGAATATCTACCAAATATCCATCTCATCTTCTAAATGATGACTCATCTGGAGTATTATCTGTAATAATAAACCAAAATTCTGAACAAGAATTTGTACTTGAACCAGTTGATAAAACTTTAAAATTAGCGAATTTTCTCTGGTGTTTGGAATTTATAGTTGAACAACAATCTTTTATTTTGATTACCCAAACATAGGACTATGTAAACTAATATTATAATGAAAAGAAGTATAGTTGATTTCAATCATATTTCAAAAGATATTCCAAAACAAGATGTAGACGCATTAATACAATATTATAAATATTATCATAAAAAACTTTGGTGCGTGAAAAATGTTACAAATACTACAAGATCCTTCGAGTAATATCTTATCTACCCTTGTTAATGACCAGTTCTGGTATAATTTCAAGTGGGGTATCATTAAATCCTTTTTTGTTAATCATATCCGCTATTGGTGTTTTACTTACAGCGGCGTGTAAAAAAGTAGAACCAATACTTTTGATAAAGAAGCACGGTTGTTTAACATCAATTAAAACTTACAAGAAACTACTTGATCAGATCCGGTCTTACCTTCGAGGAGTTAAATATAATATGGATGATTTATTACGTGAATTTCGTATTATTGACAATATGTTAACAGACATTCTACCAATGAGGGTTAGCAAGTATGAAAAAAATATCACAAAAAATATGAGTAAGATAAAATTTTATCTAAACTTAAGATATAATATAACTAAAATAATATCATTTTCATTCTAATGCTAGTTTAATTTCCACCTTGTTAACTGAAAGGCTCTAATGCACAGTTTAATTTTCGTCTTGTTATCTGATAAAAATTTGTGGTAAAATCTATTTGCCGTCTTTAGAATAATCATATTCCACACATACGCTGTTCTAACAAATTCGTCACTTCTGTTGACAGAGCTTATGGCATTCCAACACCTGTTGTTTTGTCTGGTTACAAAATATCTGTCTACATAGTAGTAGTAAAGGGAAATGAGGGGTTTGGCGGGGTGGGGGAGGAGGTGTGGGAAGGGGGTGGTGGGCCAAAACCCTCATTTCACTCTACTACTGTTTAGAGAATTGAAACGTTATTATGATAAACGAATAAAAAACGCTATCATTGACCCTAACCATGACTCTGTCAAAGACAAAATCATAAAAAACCCTCAAGACTACATTAATAGATTTATAAATAAAGCAAATAATGAATTAGACAAATAATATTATTATATATAAATGGAGCAAAAATTCATACCACATCCAATACTCGTTAATTATGAAATATCTGCTGATGGTGATGTAAGAACCCGCAGACTGAAAAAGTCAATTGGTTTTGTTAATAATCAATGATACTTGCAATTTACTGTTGGAAGATAGCACTATTACGTTCACAGAATTGTCTATGAAGCATTTAATGGATTGATTAAAGATGGTAATGTTATTGATCATATTGACTTTAATCCTTTAAACAACGCGATTTCCAATTTGCAATGCATTTCTCAAAGAGAGAATATAAAAAGAGGAAAGACAGGGACTTGTAAGTCAGTTGGAAAGAAACCAGTACAGTCATTTTATACAGCGACGAATGAAAAAAGAATTTTTCAATCAATGAATGTTGCGGGAAAATATTTTGGAATATGTAGTTCCTCTATACAAAAAGTTGCTGAAGGGATTTATCAAACAGCTATCTCAAAGAAAAATTGACATAGAATAAAGTTTTCATACGCATGAAATGACTCTCAATAATTACTATTAATGAAATATATTTTTTATATTTATTATTATATAACAGCTGTATTCTTTTAAAAAAAAATATTTTATTCAAGTATTTAGTTTCATTTAACACCATGTAATGTTATTTATTAAGTATTTAGTGGTAAAAATAGCACACCTACACATTGACACTGCATTATTAGTCACATTATATATAATATGAGCCGTAAAAGTTTGGGGCTTTAAACGAAGCCCAATATGCCAATCAAAACTCCCACGCCATTGACATGGTGTGTGGTTGATTTTTTTCAACTGCAACCATGGTTAATTTCTTGGGTTGCTTTTGATTGGTAGATTGGGTGTAGTAAGTCCGCCCCGTCGTTTCTTGTTTGTATCGTCCTGTACTGTCCCTATCATTCATTCATTGTAAATATTCATTCATTGTAAATATTACAATACCTTCATTCATTCATTGTATTATATTCATTCATTGTAAATATTCATTCATTTTAAATATTACAATACCTTCATTCATTCATTCATTGTAAATATTCATTCATTGTAAATACCTTCATTCATTCATTCATTCATTCATTCATTCATTGTAAATATTCATTCATTGTAAATACCTATATTTATTAAGTTAATTAAGTACATGTAACGTACTGGCTTCATGTTATATGTTCAATGTTTGTAAAGAAATCACTTGGATTTCACGTCTAATGCCCATATAATCCGCCCTTGAACTCGATTGGGGGTTAGGGTATTGTATAAGTCTTTAATATATGCCCTCCCTTGCCTCGGAACTCGAATGAGAAGGGGACAGGCATTGTATATGTTTTTTTTATGTTGGGAATCGATAAAAATATTTTAAAGATAAGAAAATACATTATTAATAATATTCAATAAATGGAATTTCAAGATATTACATCTATCATCACAGAAATATCAAATTTAAGAAATCAAGGAATCGTACTTTATGAATTTTTAAATGAAGACAGACTTTTGAATGAATTTGAACAAATTAAAATACAATTGAAACATGGAAGATATGTCCTACCTAAAATGTATTCACTGATAAAAAGAATCCAAAAAGCGGTTAATGTTTCTTTGTATAACAATGATATTAATTTATTCATGCGGCTATTTAGTATAGTTGAAGCAATTAGAAAGAAACTAGAGGAACAGTACCAAGTTCGGTCAGGGATTGCTTTGAAAGTAAAATCTATAAGACGTTTGATTGATGAATCTGGAAATGCAAGCATTGAAACCCACAATTGAAAAAACGTTAGCATTTCCAATAATGACATCAGAAGCATTAACTACCAGACTAACCCGTGAGAGGTTAGCATTACTGAAAAAGTTTATACCAATTCGAGATGACGTGCGAGATAAACTACAACTTAGACAGCAAGCGCAGACTGACTTTTCTATTGGGAGTGAACAGCTTTTTGCCCCTGTAACTAAAGCCACTAAAGATATAAAACTTGCAACAGAACGTGCTATATACGGCGACATCCCTAAAGAAGGAACAGTACCTATTATTGATGTACTGGGAAAGATTGCTACAGAGACTGAAAAAACTCAGGAGGGAATAAAACAGCTTTCAGGTGAGTTACAAACTCAGCGAGAAATACAACAAATGGGTAATATTGATATTGATGATAATCCCGTTGAAATTGCTAGCTAGTGATTCTATTGAAAAAGTTTCCACTAAAAAAAGTGTTCCTTTTAACGAAAAATTCACTAATGAAGCTATAGAAGAAATCAGACGAAT
The DNA here is from genome assembly GCA_016746295.1 of Potamilus streckersoni. NCBI lineage: Eukaryota > Metazoa > Mollusca > Bivalvia > Unionida > Unionidae > Potamilus > Potamilus streckersoni. The sequence continues at coordinate 921,421 of JAEAOA010002048.1, read as the reverse complement.
TTCATTGCTGAAACCTAAAGACTGAGTTATTTGGTGACTTCGCTATCAAAAGTTATTATAACAGGGGGAAATTTTAAAAGACGAGTATAAAAAAACACAATAAAACGAGAGGATTGGGTGGATTGGATATATAAAATTAATAAAAAGACCCCGGCAATTTAAAAAAGGATACATTGGAGTACAGAGCTTTTAAAATGGGAGTTGATGCGTATGGTATACAACAACAACTAAAAGAACAACTAAAAGAACAACGAAAAGAACAACAACAAGGTCGAGGTCGAGGTCGAGGTCGAGGTCGAGGTCAAGGTCGACAATCTCCAGAAATTCAACCAGCAAGTACTTCAGGAAGGGGTTATGGAAGTTCTCATCATGATTCTCATATGTGTCCTAGTAATATCATTAATGATATATCACGACTTGAGATTCTTATGGGAGGTAAGCGAGCTGGGAATAACTCAGTCGAAATAACTAATGAAGCATTTGATATTTGCAGACGATTATTCCAAGGTGGGATAATTGATATTCATACGTATCGAGAACTCTTGGATGAGTTAATGGACGGAATTCCAGGGGAATTTAGTGGTTATTATAGCGATTGAAATTTCTAAATGCTTGCATTTAGAAATTACAAAGTCATTTTAAATAAGATGATAGTACACTATAATCACGATAAACCAACAAACGTGTATGTGGTAAACTCAAGATTGCCCGTTTATAGGGCATACTATGGAGACGGCCTTGGAAATACCATAGCGGGTTTATTCACAAGAATACCCCCAAAAGTAGCACCAGTTGCTAAACAATTAGCGATGAAAGCCATTGATGTTATTCGTAATAAAGGAATTAACGCTGTTGGAGATCTTGCAGGAACGGCCTTTTCTACCGCAAAGAATAGAATAACGTCATTGGTGAAATCTAGATTCGGACGAAAACCACCACAAATAGTTTCAACACCGCTACCTTCAACAACAATGATGCCTGCAAATGTCAGTAAAGTGATAAATAACGCAGTGGAACAAAAACTCGCATCATTAGCAATGACTTCACCAGATAGTAGTAATATTGCAAGTATGATAGCGGGAAGCGGTCTTAGAGAAAATCGTAAAAATTTCAGACGAAAAAGAAAATGATAGCATTACTACATTTAGAAAAACGATAGTGTTTTAGTATAAATGGCATTTTAAAAAATCGCTGATCCAGCGTTTGATATGGCAGCACCGGTAAATAAAGATGATTCTAAAATTAACTATCAGTATTATGCCTATCCTGCAAGAGAGCCTAATCAACGGGGAAGAGTTGAACTTCAAGTTCAAGATACAAGTAGATACTTTTTGCCGTGTGAGGCGTTTATTGAAGTAGAAGGAGAGCTTGTAACAAATGTAGCAGCTGATATACCATATAGGGATGACCCAAATATCCGAGTTGGTTTCGTAAATAATGGCATTATGGCGCTATTTAACAGTGCAAGATATATCATTGATAGAAAAGAAATTGAATCAATAGAACAAGATGTTGATCTTGCAACAACAATAATCGGACTTGCGAGATATTCTGATGATTATACAAGGTCGGCTGGTCCGTCTATAATGTTTGCTATGGATACTTCTGATCATGCTGACCATATTCAGTTTATTAAAGTACGAACTGCGAGAGCTACTGCAGAAGATAATCAACAACTCGCAAATAATCTAGACCGTGAAGATAGACCAGCCGCTGAATTCGACATTTTAGAAAGGATCAATGGTAATTTTAATCTAGGATTTGCAACACGAAATGGAGCATTGAAAGGACAGCATCGACGGTTTTCATGTGCAATTCCGTTACATTACATATTCGGATTCTGTAGAAATGTCAGAAAAGTCATCTATGGAGCAAAGCATACAGTCGTGTTAGTGCGAAAGGAGAATGAAAATGATGCAATCAGGCGTGCTAATGGTGTTGATGATGGTAAAGTCATTTTAAATAAATTGGGTCTATGGATGCCCGTCTTGACTCAAGCAGTCACAATAGAGCAACAATTACTATCGTTTATGGACACAGGTGGAAAATCATTGCTAAGTTGGCTAACAACAACGACTGATACGAAGCAGGATAATGTAAATGGCACATTTACATGGCACTTAGCATCAAAACAAGGTGTTTCAGCTCCACGTCATATCTTTATAGCGTTACAGGATGCAAATCGAGTGGGTCGTCAATTATCTAGTCATATGATATTTGATAAATTAGGGGTAAGTGAAGTTTCGTTGAGAATAAACGGACAACATGAGCCAGCAGAGATTGTACAGCTTAATTATGATAACAACGACGTAGCACGTGTATATCATAGAATATTGTCGTATATGGGTCGTGATCAAAATGTTGATACTGGTTTGCAAATATCGCAAATTGATTTTGAAAAACACTATCCGATTTATTACTTTTCATTGGAACATCTTGACATGATGAGACAATCTGTTGTTGATATATACTTCCAAGCTCGGGTACAACGGCCTGCTGGTTTAGCTGATTATAGAGCAGTTGCTGTCATTCTCAGTGATAAATCAATGTTGTTAAAGGAATTGGCGGACGAATGAGACTTATTGATGCACCAGTAGAAAACATGTAGTTAGGATTTTCACAATAAGATCAATTAAAAGTGTAAATTACGTTGTAGAATAGAATGACATATAGTATTGTTAATGTCCAGTTGACTGATGGTCAAGTCAAGAAATTGAAATCAAAGACGGCTAAAGAATGTGGAACCACAATAACCCTGAAACCCACTCAAATGTCCGGTGGTGCACATAAATTATCATTGACAGATCGTCAAATAAAACATTTTAATGATGAGCTAAAGAACAAACGAGGAGTTCAAATTGATTTTTCGAAAGCAGCAATCGCCAGTATGATAAAATCAGGTGGTATATTCCCGCTGTTAGCTGCTATTCCAGCATTGAGTGCAGCGGCTGCCCCAGCGGTTGCGAAGGCGGCAGCGTTAGGAGCCATTGGTACTGCTGCAGGAATGGCCCTGAAAAAAGCTACTGGGAATGGCTATAAAAAAAGGGAAAGGGTCTAAGACTACCAGGAACCCCATACAATTGGTACAAGGGCACGGGCCTAAGAATACCAAGAACGGCTTATTAGTGAAAAAATCCCTTGGATTTTCACCAATGTCCAATTTTGATTTAATTGATGCTGTAAAATCGTTATCAATAAAAAACTTTAGAGGAGTTTTCATGAGAGATCAATTACCTTCAAAACCAATGAAAAATGAAACGGGTATTATCAATCTTGATAACAGCAGCGGAGAAGGAACTCATTGGGTCGCATATGCAATTGATCCACGTGGAATTGTCTATTTTGATTCATATGGTTTAGCTCCACCAAAAGAATTCATGCGATATGTATCCACAATAACAAAATCATCTCCAATTTTTTATTCCACGCTACCAACACAACGGTTAAATGATCCACCGATATGCGGTCGTGAAGTATTAAACGTCCTTGCAGAGATATCTAGATTTCCAAGGAAACCACCACAAGTTGTTGTTACTGAATATACTAGCTGGCAATGGCAAAAACGATAGCGTTATGATTTAGAAAAACGTTAGCGTTTTTGTATAATGATTGATATTTGGGGACGACCTTTATCAGAGTAAAAAAAAAAACAGAAACCAATAGTAAATTCGCTGTCGAAGATGTAAAAAAAATAATCGAAGATGAAATTGCCGAGACATTAAACTTGTTAAGTGTAGATCCTGGGGAAATAGTTGTATTTAAAGATCGCCAGGGCAAATTGAAATCTAGTAATGTTTCATTGGATGATGTCTTAATACGAAGACGTGACGTCGTTAAAGATACAATAGTGTTATATTCAAATGATGGAAAACTCAAACCGGGGATATTTGTTTCGACGATCACGGATAAACTAACAACAGTAGATAGCACAGCAAACGCGTTAAAATCACTCAATGATGAATATAACAATCATAAAGCTGAATTTAATAAATTGTATGAAGCACAAAAGTCAATCGTAGACAAAATCGACAAACAGCTGATAGAATTCCTTGGAAATCCACCAGTAACCGCACCGAATATTGCAGAGATAAAAGCATCTATGTTGGAAATTGCAACATTTCAATTAAGATATGAAGAACACGTAAAACAGTTTTCAACATTTCGTAAAAACATTGTTGATAAATTTTTGGGAGGTCCACTTGATAAAATAGATATCAAACTTCCGGATATTAAAAAATCCATCGAAGAAATACCAGCGATTAATCGGCAATTGGAAGCAATCAACACGGATATTACAACGTTCAAAAATAATCTTCCGCTACTTGAAAAAATAAAGATTCCTCATGAGAGGAATATCATAAATATGGTATACACAGTTCTCTCTGGATCATTAGATTGGGAACCTAAAAAGAATACAATAACTCTCACTGTGTCATACAAGGGTATTTATCGATTAACAATAGTGTCACTGAACCAGTTTAATATATCATCATCGACTTCATATGGATACAACAACGTGATTTCAACGACTATTGACGTGGGTGAATACAAACGGTTTACAATAACAAGCACTGATCCTAATTTAAATAAGACATCATTTGTATGGTACATGGAGTTTGTAGCTGATCTAAATTAGAATTTTTAACAATTAGAATCCACTTGAGATTTTAAAATAATATGATTCCGTCATCACAATATCGCTATGATACCGTCAAAGAGTTTTTAACGAAACTCAAAACACTCATTGATGAGTATGAAATAACAATTAAAAAGTATCGCAGGAGAATTACCGCGATTGATGTTACAGTATACTCGGTATCTGGTATAATGGCCGGTGCTGATATTATACTATCTTCAGTAACAATGGCAGCTCCGATTTCTGTCCCAATTGCTATTTCCGCGGTGACAACATTTGCTGGAATTGCAAATGCTATTACTAAAAAAATATCATCGTGTTCTCAAGAAAAACTTAACGACTATATAGTAAAACATCATGCAGTATCTAACGGTTACTCACAATTATCCTCGTTGATGTCATCATCGATTGATGATACGATAATTACCGAAGACGAATTCTCCGCGATGATACGTATTTATGATACTACGATTAAAAACGCTAGCGTTTTTTTTTATCTATTGCAAAATTAGACATTGTAAATAATAATAATAATGTCGCAAGAGATTCAACTACTTCAGCGGATAGCAGAAAATACCACTCCGCGGAAAACAAGCATGATATCAATATCGTCAACAACTCCTGAATTCAGTGTGAATTTTCCTTCCCCTGTTTCAGTAAAGGAAATCGCGTTGGCAAAATTACGAATGTATCATAGTTGGCCTAATATTAGATCGGTTCCATTTGGCGGTCAGAGATCTAATAATTCCCTAGTATTTGCATATAGAAATAAAAAAGATGACACTCCAGATTGGAACGTTGTTTCAATACCAACTGGGTCCTATCAAATTGAGCAAATTAATAATAAATTACAACGTAGAATAAAATCCATTACTAGAAAAGAATCAAAAATTGCGATAACAGTTCATGAACCAACACTATCATCTACAATTGAAATAAGCTCTCCTGGGTATGTTGTAGATATTTATAACAGTTCAATAAGAACAGTATTAGGATGGCCGGAAGATCCACCTGGTAGAAATGCTAGCACTTCCACACCCGAGCCGGTAAAGTCTGATTATATCACTGATAAGATAGCATCCGAGAATCCAGTAGAAGGTAATAGAGATCGCAGGAGTACATCTTCTAATCTCCTTGACAAGGCGATTCGTAAGAGGCTCGCGGCTAGTATTCTTTCTAAGATCATAAAGGAGAGGATGAGGAGATTAAAGGAAGAGAGGGATGAAAAGATGAAGGAGAAATTGAAAAAAGAGTTGAATGAAAAATTCAATGAGGAGTTAGATGAACGTCGTATTACTGATAAATTCACAGCGATAAATAATGATCTTTCATTACTTCTAGTATCTCTAAGATCCGGTTCTATCACTAAAGACGAATTCATCAGCTTGGTAGCTACATGTAATAAAATTATCGATGACGCAGAAAAATATCATTCTCGAAACATTCAAGAAATAGCAGATGATCCTGAATTAAGTAAATTGTTTGCAGATAAATATAAAATCCGCGTTGAAGATATTCCAACGTTTAAACTACCAGGATATAATGTACCAGAATTGAAGAAAAATCTCAGAGCGGCCATCGACGAGGGATTCAGAATAATCCATGACGAATGGGAAAATAAACAACCCAAACCAACTATATTGACTCACAATAATTCTCCCGACGGCGACGGTAGACATATCGCACCGAACAATGTGGATATTTCATCGGTGATCGCGCTTAATTTAACGTGTGATGTAATCGAAGGAAGCTATCAAATTAATCTCGAGCAATCAAATAAAGCCCGCCAAGGTTACATTCTTTATTCATTTGCGCCAACAGCTCCTCCAGGATTTTTAATTGTTGAGAATCCGACTAATCCAGTCTATATGCAATGTCAAAATGATTCGCTAACTAGAAGAATTAATTTTACACTCACCGATCAGTCAAATAATTTAATTGATCTACGTGGTGAAGTATTATCGATTAGTCTGTTTGTGAAAAGTTAACAAATATCGGTTAAATCATTTGTATTAACCCTGAAATCCTTTTATCAGCAGGGAGGGTTATGACAACATATTTGCGACGTAGATGATAGCAATTATTGGCAGCAATTTGAGGGTGGTTATGACAATATATTTACGACAAAATCGCTAAGGCTCCATTTGTAAAATGGGGTCTTTATTTTTTTTTTGGTTAAAATATGAGATTTCGTAGGAAAGCTCCATTTGGCATTCTGAGGCTTTAATCGATTTTGTCGCAAAATTTTGTAGGGTTCACCCTCCCTGCTGCTGTTTGTTTTTTCTTTTCTTTCCAGTATAGGAGGACGAATCGTTGTACGGTTCTGTTGTTGGACTTTGTTATTGGGCAGGGGATGGATTCCCCTGCCATGTTATTGTGTAGGTAAGAGTTCCCGTGCTGTTAATTCCGTTGGTCCTCCCGCTCTGCCGTTACCAAGGTTGTACAGTCACTTTATGCGAGCTTTCGTTGTTGTTTGGATAATTTGTGTGTAGTCTATATCCCGTTGCCTATTTAACATGGGAATCCCTATCTTGCCAAACATATGTTAATCACATACATATCATATAGTGAATGATTGCATTTTTGTGTATGCACATTTTCTATGGTGGTTTTTATTTGGTACTTGGGCGTACAAAATAGGTTCGGCGTACAAAATGGGTTCGAAAGGTTCGTCTAATTGTTAGGTCCTTGAAGACCTTGTGATTTTAGTGGCCTTGGGTAGTTTTTTTTTAGGCTTTCCAATCATTCCTTTAGGGCCTTGCGACGGTTTTTGTTCGAAAAGTGGACTTTTGTTGAGCCAGGATAAAGCCCAATGTGCATTGGTGGATGAGCATTGGTTATCAACCTTTTGTTCGTGCGTTGTCTGGGGGAGTGGGGTTTATTTTTATGGGGGTAGGTAGAGCTTCCTACCCCCTTCATTTGTTTTGCTGATTTCTCTTCTCGGGTGGTGGGTTTCCATGTTTTTTTTTCTTCTGCCTCTCTTCAGACCTCCGTGGATGTTTCTGCTTCATGTTAATAGTGAATGGGGAACCTATAGGGTCAACGGTAGTCATCATTAAAATATGGTGTTTTGTGCTTTGGAGTCAAGATTTTCGACGCGAAATGGCACAGCCGTGCCTTTATAGCGTCAATGGGAATTTTGCATTAGCACACCCTGGGTCTGTATAGCGTCAAGAGAAATGGTCCCAGGTGGCATAACATCACAGTACTAAACACTTGGTAACAGTGTAGCAAGGAGCTGACCTAGTTGTCCTAAATACACGCAGCTAGCACTACGACTTTAGGAGGGACCTACAAAATATTGACATAGACACTGACGTATATTACTATAAAACCTAGTTATATATAGAGCATTACATAGACTTAAAATATGTTGATGGTGTTCATAAATTTGCATACTTATAATGATACTATAAATAGTTTTAATCAAGGAAAAGACTAACACCAAAATGGATGTGACTAAAAGTAACGCTAAAATGACAAAATTGTCCCATAACTTAACCGAGACTAAACATGTCCCTGACAATTAATTTGCATTGGTTTAGACTAAAATTAATAATAAAATTACGATATTGTCCAATAATACTACAGTGGAAATAAAGAAAATCTGGAACATTAATATTCAAGTGACTGTGACTAAAAGTAACGCTAAACATACGAAAATTGTTCCAGAATATGACGGAGACTGAACTTATCGCAGTAGATTAAGTTGTATTTGCTTAGTCTAAAAGTAGAACTAAGATTACCAAAATCTCCCAAACCATAGTAGAGACTGAGAAAAACTCTGGAAGATTGTATTCAGATTGCCTTGATTTAAACTATTCCACTAAATTTCAGAAAAAATAGCGGACTTGAATGGAAACTGGTAACTCCTCAGATGTATTGGTTAAAGACGAAGTATAGCACTAAATTCTGAAATTGCACCTGGCTCTAGCGGAGACTGAAAATAATCCATAGATAAATTTTTAAAATGTTACCAAGACTTAAAGTAGTACTGAAATTATTTCAACTCACCGACCTTCGTGGAAACTGAAAAATTGTAAATAAAAATTAAACTAAGCGATAATATTGCATTATAATAATGATTAGCATTATGGGATGGGACCCTACTTTTTTAAATAGAGCGTCAAAATTTATAGCGTTAATTTTAGCATTAACTGACCCTACTTTGTACTATAGAGTCAAGATTTATAGCGTTAAATGGCACACCCTGGGACACTAACGGGAAGTTTGTATGGGAACAATAGGAATGGAACGGGTAAGGTAACGTCACAGTAATGGACACATGCAACCGAGAATAATGTTTTTGTGAGTTAAGCATAAATTATACAACAACTAAAAAGCTTTTCAGGCAAGGAATAATAAGTCTTTTCGAGACAGTGCAGTGACCCTCTAAAAGGTTTTTATCGCGAATACATGCTATCCTCACCACCGAAACGAGTAGCATAAACCCCAAAATATACTATCGCATCAACGAAACGAGCAGCATAAAACACAACATATACAATCACATCAACGAAAGAGAAGCATAAAACCCCAAATATACCATCTCATCAACGAAAGAGAAGCACAAAACATATGTATCATCTCATCAGCGAAAGAAGCACAAAACCCAAAATATACCATCTCATCAACGAAAGAGAAGCACAAAACATATATATCATCTCATCAACGAAAGAAGCACAAAACCCAAAATATACCATCTCATCAACGAAAGAGAAGCATGAAACACACCCTATACCATCTCAACGAAACGAGCAGCACAAATTATACCATATACCATCTAATCAACGAACGCGCATGCAAACACACACAATCTTTATTGAAGTGAGTGTTTATAGTTACACTTCACTATATTCACACAAATTGGCAAAATGGCAAATATAATAGTATTTATTTTCTAGAGATTTGGTTAGCTCTGAAAAGTGCTTCTTTTAACTCCAAAGACACCTGGCTAATGCTGATATCTTCCAAGACGAGCACCGCACACACATCGTATGCTCCAGTCATTTTCCCAATTTATTCCTCTGACTTGCTGAGCAAACGGAGCTCGAGTGGCTTCACTATCCCACTCTTCCTTTTGTGGAATAGTGAAGAACTGCTGTACCTTCGGGGCCAGAGTCGGGGATGAATAACTGGTCTCTTTTCCTGAGGCCCTGGTCTCTGTGGTGCAACTGCTGCTGCTGCTACTGGAGGTGTCCTCACCTCAGGTAGCACCTCACAGACACGTTTTATCATGGGGTGCAACAGGATCCATCTCTGGATCTCTATCTCCTCTTCTTTCTTCTCTGTATTCTCCTCTTCCTTAAGTTTCACTTCTTCTTTGTAAGTTTCCATAGTCGGTTCGTCCAGAAGACGTTTGGTATGTTCCAAGTGCATTTGGAGTTCGAGAGTTTTTGTAGTCTTCTACTACTCATTTTTAAAAATGTTGACGAGTCCACAATGGTAGCTAGACTTGTACTTGTATCGTTTAAGTCGCTTGCTGCCGTGAGGCTTATAAGACTGCTTACAGTCCCGGGCATGGACTGCAGTCCCTCTGGGGAGTATGCCACAATCCCGGGCGTGGTCTGTGGTCTCCCCTGGAGGGCGCTTGGCCTTTGGTGCTAGGCCTTTTCCTGACTCCTGGAGATCAGGAACCTCAAAAAAGACTCTTATCGTTTTTATTCTGAACCTGACTCTAAGCTCCAGAAATGGCAGAACCGCAATTCACTCTCCAACACAGGCCGCGACTCTCGCCCCACCAATGCCCCCAAGTTATTATCCACCCAACGTTATTTCAGTTGAGTGGATTTTTTATCAAATATATAACAGTTTTTCCTATTGGTATCCCTATATCAATGTTGTGTGAGCCACCTGTGCAATTGGCCTAATGATCCTGAGTTGTGGATTTGGAATAAATGATTGTAATTGGAATTTTGCGTACTTGGCGTACTTATAATGCTCGCAAAAATTACGAATATTTAGGCGTTTGCCGCCTATTTAATAAATTTATCACCGCTTTGGTTTGAATGGTTGTGTAATTTTGACCGCCTTGCCAAATAATCTTGTTTGGGCCGTGGGTCTTCAGAGCCAAAGTGAAGACATAGGTTGTAGGCTTTTCGTTTTGAACAGTTCGCCGCACGGTCCGGACTGTTCATCGCTAATCGTTTGTCCGTACAGGGGTTGGGGTTTTGAGATAGCAGTGGGGAGCTGGTTAGTTTTGCATAGTCTCTTGATTTGTTTTTGAAGTGTGGTCTGATTGTGTGCGTGCTGGGTTGGGCTTTTGGAATGTTAGATGGAGCTGACTAACTATCCCTTTTTGATTTGAAGGCAATTTTGTGCTTTTCTTTATTGGCAATAAAAAATTAGTAATCTTTTCATTCTACCCTCAGGGTAGTGTGGGTACTGCTTCCTTGGGTCGTCGGATTTGGGACCGGCCCGCATGATCCCTCTGTTTATTTGTTTATTCCGCCATCTTGTTCTAGTTGTGGTTACTTCCATCCTTCGTCGTTTACAGTAGGAGCTGACTGTATCCCACTGCCTTTCATGTTTGAGAATTGGTCGGATCCAATTCTCCGCTTCGGACATATACTGGTAGAGCTTCCAGTATATTGGTTGTACATGATGTTATGCAATCTTTTCATTTAATCCCCCTTTCGTTAAAACGACTATGAGGATTAGTGTTTATTTTGGGTCTTCGTCGGATCCAAGACCCCGCTAACTGGATCCCATTACCTTTTCATATTTGAGAATTGGTCGGCTCCAATTCTCCGCTTTGGACATATACTGGTAGAGCTTGCAGTATATTGGTTGGACATGATGATATGTGATCTTTTCATTTAATCCCCCTATCATTAGAACGACTATGGGGATTATTTTTAATTTTGGGTCTTGGTCGGGTCCAAGACCTCGCTTGACTTGATAGTGCCTTCAAGTCTAATAACTGGCATTCGGTCGGTACATTTTATTATTTCTACTCCTCGTGGAGTAGATTTTACGCTTGCTCGGCCAATCGGTCTACTCCGCTCCTGTGAGTTTAGGGATATCAGGGGGGAGGTTCCTGATTTTGCCCATTTTTATCGGTCTTGACCTATATGTCCTTGTCATGGTGGGAAATCTTAGCCTATACAGTGCTTATAGGTTTCAGGATCCACCCAGGCTTGTGCTAGTATTAGTCCTAGCGCCTGTTTTATGTTATGGACCAGGTATGGTGTAGCAGCAGGGAGGGTGAACCCTACAAAATTTTTGCTTGTGAAATTAACCTGAAATAAGGGTTCCTACAGAGGTCGATAAAAAAAGGTCGATAACCCTAAACCAAAATATCTAACTTTTATATTACCGTACGGACGGTTATAAACCACATGAGGTTAGCTCAGTTTTGTTATACTATTATTTACTTTTTTACCCTGATTTTATTGAATTATTTTTTACGTTAAAAACTCGAGCAAAAATTTTGTAGAGGTTCACCCTCCCTGCTGCTCCTGACATTGTCACCTGACTTTGTCAAGGCATTAATATCGGGACTTTTAACAATAGATTTGGGTTTTCAAACAGATATACAGTTCATAAACAGATAGTCCTGACTTTGTCACCTGACATTGTCAGGGGGAACTAACCAAATATTTTATCCAGACCAATCTAGGATCGTATATATAAATTAATATATAACGTCTCCCCGCGCAGGTCTACAATATTACCATCTTGATTTTTGAGTTTGAAATTCATTCTTGATAATAACGGATTATGTACACGCAGGTAGACTTGATTTATTGGCTCAGATACAATCAGCCAGCCCGGAGGGGATTGGATACTAGATGAATATAATATATACCCCTGCTGAGCCTGGTTAGATTTAGAGAGGTCAAAATGGTAGCTATTATCAATTATATCGCAAACTAAATTCAGTGTGATGGTGTATGTTATATTAACAATATTAGGTGAGATATGACGACCTGTTCCATATGGATCATTATTATATTTGAGAATTGCTGGGGTGGAATTAATTTTTTCAGGAATTACATATTCTTTTAAAGTGTTCATCAATAAGATCACTAACTGATTTTTTTAGCTCCTCGGAGTCAAATGCGGGTATTATAAATGTTGGTAGCTGTTTTTCTGTGATTCCGTAATATTTCGTAAATACTGTCTTAAATAATCGCTTATGATTTACACGTTGGACTTGGTCATCTTCATTAACTATATAAGAGCTAGAAGATCTATCTGCCGGCACATTTATTATTTTCTCTCTGTCAACAATAGCCTTATTTACGAATTCTAAGTCTGCTACAACTTGATTTAGATGTTGTATTGTTTCAATTATTTGATTTTTTAAATCATCGTTATAAAATGTATTGATGCTGGAAAGTAAATTTTTAAGATTATTAAACATACGTTCGTGTTCAGATTTAATCGGTCTTGATAATAAGTTAATTTACTCAACATCAAGCGTCGATATTCTTGCTAAACCACTCCTACTTTGAATGAAACTTATAAAATAATTATATGCATTTTAATTACGATGCGTGAGTGTAGTGTTCTCTATAAATGGAACTTTGTTTTTATATTCTGGAAGTTGTATAAATTTCTTAACATCTTTGTTGAAGTCGGATCTCTATGATTCTGGTGGAACTTGATAATCTGACGCGACTTCAGGCCAACATAGTACTGATCTAATCGAACTTTGATAAATATCTACAGCATAGTCAGGAGAATTTATTTCAATCACTGAATATAATGTTGGTTCGTAAACAGTGCTATTTTAGACTCTTTCCCGGTTAAAGACTTAATTCTGCGCTGGAATTACTCATTAATCTGTTCTAACTGATAACTGCCAGTTGGAATACTAACAACTTGCCAATCGGTTGTTCCATCGGATTTATTTTTATTTGCAAATACTAATGAATTATTTGGTTGTTGTCCACCAAATGGTTTTGATCTAATATTAGGCCAGCAATAATAAACACGTAACTGAGCTAATGCTATCTCATTTACAGGAATTGCAGTTGGAAAGTTAACGCTAAATTCAGGATTGGTCGAACTTATTGATATCAGAGTAGTTTTTGATGGAGTTGTATTAGCGACGATCTGCTGTAATAACTCTCTCGACTCAGTTGCTGACATTAATGTTATTATTATTGTTTAATTCTCCATTTATTTTGTCAGCAGAATCACTAACAATTTTGAATGCTTCATCGTAGGTTTTAATTATCGTTACAAACTCCTCATCAGATATTTTACCATCACTGAGATACGTGGAAATATATCCAGATAGTTTAGAATATGTTGCTGTTGCTGTGTGTAATTTTATCATACACTCGCGCAATTTATCATTCGTACATGTAGTTATCTTTTTAGCAATAATATTAAAAATACCTGCTATAGTCGTTGAAGTTGAAACAATAGTTGTTATAATTGCTGGAGCTGTCATCGTTAATGTTGATAATATTAATCCGGATCCAGCAACAATAGCAGAAACTGAATACACAATTATATCAATAACGACCATACGTCTACGATATTTTTTATTTTTATTGTATAATGTCGATATTTTTTAGTTTGGTCAGGCATTCGCATGTTTGATTATATCTGTGACGTTGAACGTCGATAGTTATTTGATCCATTATACTATGATGTTAAGTAGTTAATTGAGTTACAAATTCCAAATACCACCAGTAACCAACTGAGACCGAATGTTTATCAGATGATTCCAGCGTAAATGTTATATCGGAATCTTTATCTAATTTTACGGATATAATTCTAGAAATATTACCAGTTGATGGAGAGTTAGTGTATATTATAAAATCTACACCGCTAAATACTGATATCCTATATATACCAGCGATTTTTGCTGTATATTTAATGGTTTTATTTTCTGGCGTCCATATACCAGACCCAGAAGCAACAGTATACACAATATTTTTAATCTAATCATGAGGAAATTTTATCAGGTCTATTTTTTTAACAATATCAGGAATTCCTACAATAATATCATTAAGTTTTGTATTAATATCAGTAAGTTTTATATTAACATTTGGTGGCTTTCCAAAAAAATTGTCATTACTTTTGTTTATCTTTTCGCGAAAATTGGTAAATTCAGTTTAGAAATCATCGACGTAATTTTTTGTTGTAGCATCATTATCTGAAGTTGGATTTCCAATATCTGTAATTTTATTTTTGTTCATAATAACGTCTCCACTAAATTCACCACCAGCATTTTTTAACAAAATCATTAAATGATTTACCGGAATCTTGTATTTTACCCTGATCAATAAAAGTTACGATATTATTATAACTGCAGTATGAATTCGTGTAAGTACGTCTGGTAGTCGTATATTGCTTGTCTTTAATCGTCCTTGTTTGTCCTGAAAAATAACCACTTCATTTTGATCCACATTTGTAATATTTAATAAATCATCAATCTCATTTCTAAGTTGATCAAGGGTTGCATATTTAGATAAATCACCTAGTTGCTGAGCTTTACCATGAGCAGATCTTCCATAAATATCAACCATTATATTTACTGATGTCTTTTTAAATGTGACATCATGGTATATTCATGCACGACTTTATGAGGTGGTTTTCTTGGCAATGCCATGGATATAGCATCAAGTACACTAAGTACATCTCGACCACATATTGGTGGATCAGTTAATGTTGTGTAGGTAACGTTGAATACCAGATTGGTGCAGTATTATTACTGACATAACGAATAAATTCTTTTGGTGGCGCTAATCCATATAAATCAAAATAAATAATTCCACGTGGATCAATTGCATAAGCTACCCAATGGGTACCTTGTCCAGAATTTTGATCGAGATTTATAATACCTGTTTCAGTATTATTTGGTTGTTTTGGTAATTGATCACGCATGAAAACACCTCTAAAGTTTTTTATTTTTAATTTTTTAACAGCATTGAGTAAATCAAAATTAGACATAGGCGAGATTAATAAACTCTCCCTGGAAGTCTTAGGCCTTTTCCGTACCACGAAGGCGGGGTCCCTGGTAATCTGAGACCTTTTCCCTTTTTTTTAGATGTTTGTTTTATTCCCTGTCCGGTCGCTTTCTTTAATGCTATTCCAGCGGCTGTTCCAACGGCGCCTAATGCAGCTGCTTTTGCAACAGCTGGGGCTGCAGCGGCTATTAATGCTGGTATAGCTGCGAGAAGGGGAAATATACCACCAGTTTTAAAAGTATCCTTAATAGCTGCCGCAGAAAGATCAAATTTGACACCTTTATTTGATTTTTTGCTTTATTAAAATTTTTGAATTGACGATCAGTTAACGATAATTTATTTGAACCACTCATATGTTCCTTTTTTAATGATATTGTTATTCCACAGTTATTATTTGATGCTGATTGCAGTCTTTTCACCTGACCAGGAGTCAAGGTAACATTAACGTGATTATATGACATTGATAATAATGATAAATGATCTAATTACACATTACATATTTTCTACTGGAGCATCAACGACTCTCATTCGTCCACCAACACCTTCTATGAGCATTGATTTATCGCTAAGTATAACAGCAATTGCTCTATAATTATCAATAACTCCTCTATTAACACTAGCTCGAAAATGTATATCGACTACTGATTGTCTGGTCAAATCTAAATGTTCGAGCGAAAAGTAATAAATAGGATATAAACTTGTAAAATCTAATTGTGATATTTGTAATCCAGTATCAACATTTTGATCACGGCCCATGAACGACATAAGACGATGATATGCACGTGCTACATGATTTTTATCAAAATTAAGTAATATATCCTCGGATGGTTCTTGATGTCCATTTATCCTTACCGAAATCTCAGAAACACCGAGTTTATCAAATATCATAATACTAGGCGTTTGATCATTTACTCGTGCAGCATTTTGTAATACAATAAATATGTGTCTTGGTGCAGAAATACCTTGCTGAGAGGCTATCTGCCATGTAAATAAACCGTTAATATTACTTTGGATAGCATATGTAGTCATTGTCAGCCATGATAGCATTGATTTACCGCCATGACTCATAAAAAATAATAATCGTTGTTTTTCAGATATTAATGGGGTCATTATTGACATCCAGAGACTAAGTTTTGTAAGAATTACCATACCAGCATCACCAGCAGGTCTCCATATTGCATCATCATCTGCAGCTTTTCGTACTAGTACAACTGTATGTTTGGCTCCGAAAATGACTTTTCTGACATTTCTACAAAATCCAAAAATATGTGATAGTGGAATTGCACATGGTATGTGCAAAATAATATATTTATTGAATGTTGTTTGTTCGTGATGGAGCGCTTTGTCAGACAGTACTAATTTATCTTTATAACATGTCGTATATCATATTGCAGATTTTTTGAAACGTTAATTTAAAACATGTTCCGCAATCCTGACAAAATTTATTTTCCTTATTCATCAAAAATATCTTGCCACAATTAATACAATTCATATGTGGATAACCGTAGACATCACACCAGATATCACAATTACTGTGAGTATTACTCATTTATGTTTTCTAAAAACCTTTCAATTTTAAGATCATGATAATAATCATATTTATTGATTTCCTAGACAAAATACTGCATTTATTATTATTATTATTATTATTATTATTATTATTATTATTATTATTATTATTATTATTATTATTATTATTATTCCAAAAACTGATCATGGACAACAAAATCAGCATTGCGATGTTGCGAGATGTTGAAAAACCAGCCGTGATCGCCCGTAAATTTGGTATTGGGTTAACACGCGTATATGACATTTGGCGAGCTGCGAATTTGATAAACAATGATGAAGCAGAATTTGGTATCGCCGAATACAACAGCAAATTATCACGAGCTAAAAAAATGCATGTTAATGTGAAGAGAAAAATATTTTTTCTCAACAGAAAAAGTTAAATGCGAAAAGAAACTCAATCCGCAAGAAGAACTAGAAATAAGAAATCAAAACTTTTATGAAAAATTAAACTCGAAAATGAAGAGCGAATAAAAAAAATGAAGAATTCCAATGAAAAATAAATAAAATCAATAAGAGCGCCGAAAGAAACATAAATAAAATCAAACAAAAGATATTGGAGGAGCAACAAGCGATGAAAAATTAAACTCGCAGCATTTTTTCCACGAGCTTGGAACAGAAAAAACACAAGGGTCTTTGAGTAAGCTGTCAGATTTAATATAACTTAACATATCTCCGGAATGAATTTCTCCAGTTTTAAAGATATTTCTAATGACGATATCACACACTATATCGATTTGTTCCTTAGCTAGGATTTCCTTTGCGCTAAGAGGGCGACCAAGAATTTTGACTATTTTAGACTCTGACAATCGCAGTAAATTACTCATCATGAATTCACTGGAAAATAATTTCATGATCTCCACGACGATTTCTGGTGATATTTTAGTTACTTTACCGATATACGGAAAGATTTCATTGTTTATCATTACGAACGTCAATTCTGTGCTTGACAGTGGCATGAAATACTGATTGAGTTCTTGATCGAGGGTCATTTTATCGTGGAAATAAATCTCGCCTAAGCATAATATAAACAACGCTCGCGTATCGTTCATTATTTAATGATATACTATAGGTTTAAACAAAACAATTATTTTCTAGGTGCTAACTTCGTTCGTAATCTGTGGCGTATTTTATCAATTTGTGTTGTATCGCGTAGTCTTGGCCTTCTGGAAGATCCAGCATCTACATGTATTTTAACGCGATGTATTGAAATACAATTACGAGTGAATTTTGATGTCTTATTATCGTTAGCTACAACCATCGCGTTATTGCGCGAGTTATCTTCAGTTATGATTATCACGTGTTTCATCGTAATATATAATATATTTTTGCTTCAACAATTATTTATAAAATACTCGAGGTATCAGCTCAAAATATACGCATTCACCAGTATATTTTGTCAATCCGATGATTGGCGAATCTCCCGTAAAATATAATGAAATGTTTCACAGTATATTTTATCAATTTGATGATTGGGGGAAGTGTACAAATTTATTGTATATTATACACTTCCCACAGTATATCATTATCAATGTGGAATCTATAATATGGACTTTCTGTAATCATCATGTTAATTTAGGATATGGGGAATCTCCACATTTTCTATAATAAATAATGAAATGTGGAGTTTTCCCAATATGCCATTGATAATCTGATATATGTGGACAATCAACATTTTATGTGATAATCACATACGCGATATCAATGAGTATTGAACCAACCATTAACGCTCCATATGTGAAACTTTAACAATTCAGTATGTTGGTTTATTATCGTTATATTATCACCACCATGAAATCCTTTACGATCCTCGACATAACTTCTCCAGCGAGGATCATCTATCAATTCTGATTTGGGCTACATAGGATATCTAAGCATATAATTTGATCTTGATGCATTGTGTTTGTAATCCACGGTTAATGATACTCCAAAACTCCTGTAGATAATTTTAATCTTCTCGATTATACTCCTGACAGTTATCTTATTTGTCCAGAGTCTCGTTTCAGGAAAGATGCATGGCCAATTACTAAGTAGGCCACGCAATCTATGTGCGAGATCAGGATCATTAATTATATTTTTAACGCGCATGCTGAGTCCATATATCGGTATCGTTGTTATTAATAAATCATCGATGACGATATTGGGTATTTTTCTGCATCCATGTGTCGTAATCATCAACGTGTGGTTCTACTGTTTCATAACCGGTATTTTTCATCTCATGTAAAGTACATCTTAGAATTGTTATCATCGATGATATCGCTGATATAAGCAAATCAAAATGATGTTTGCAATTCTCCAGCGTTAGGAATTCTAAATAATTTTGTGTTGTTATCGATCAGTCTTTCACGATCGACGATATTTTTTTCAATGCCTTCACGATTCAGTGGCAATTTATAGTCACGTTGCTTTCTCGTTGCTTAATAATAAATTTCATTAACGCATCGAAATCTATGAATAGCTTGCTTGGTCGCCATACATGACTTTGAATCGATCATCGACGATGCTGAATCCGACTTCCAGAGAATAGTTGCTGGTAACAACGTCGATGCCATCAAATGCGTGATTGATATCGCTAAAGTCAAAGTTAGATTTCTTCTGAGCAGGATCGGTATCGGATTAATAATATCTCACTCGAATGTGATTAGCTAGGCTCTCAATGGAGTAATAGGTATGTTGTGAAGTAATTGGTATGTTGTTTGTTATGCGCGAATATGGCGATTTTGTCGTTGGCATCTTTAGATTTTAATCGTTCTAGAAGCGAGTATAGATTTCTCTGATCGACTTGAAATTTCTTATTGTGATCGGGATTATAATCATTAATGATAAATTTCATAGATGACCGTCCTAGTTTATCACGGAATAATATCAGATCATCAAAGTCAGCATCTGCGTCGAGAACGATTAACCGCTTGCACGCCGTTATTAATCCTCAAAACTTATTACATCGTTCTTTGCTGTGTTTGGCTGAGCAGAATTGCTGTCTGCGGATTCCAAGCCAACATCAACAATAAGTACATCAGGAACTCCACAAATTCTAGGTAGAGATTCCCACTGCACAACAACTCAACGCGGAATTCCAGGATTAAATATAATACTGCCTCTGATATCCATGTAACTCTCGATGTTATTATCAGATTTGACTTTTTCGGTAAATGTCTTTCTGTACGATATGACAGCCAAAGATTGATCAGCTTTTAACGATTTCCACGCCGATTCAGATTCCCCATTTCACATGCAGAACCATCGATATAATCCTCGTCATGGATCACTCTACAACCGGGTCCTGATTCATGGATTAGCAATGATGTGTATTTTAGTCGGCATTTCTAGTCGTTATATACCCGGGATAACGAAATCTACATCGCGCGTTAATCAGATACTTTAAATAATTTTTGTTTTGTTTGTCATCATCGTTAATGATGATTTCATCATTTATCGGTAATTGTATTTGTTTTCCAGTTGATCTAGGACAGCGGATCCAGTAATAATCGCCGTGATTTTCATTGTTGATGTATACGAGACAATTATTGCACTTGTCCTCGATATAGCCCCTTATCTCATTAAATCCATGCCTACGTACACATATGTTACATCTGTGGCCTGGTTCTCTCGATATCGTAAATCTGTTTCCGAATACATTATTAACGTCAATAAGTTGATCAGGTTTGCCAGTAAGCGCATTAGATATCCTAACCATATCTTCAGCTAAGATATCGCAGCAAATTGTTTCATGAACTTTAACGATATTATTCTTGACAGATTAGCAACTCAGAATCGTCAAAATGATTATCATGTGAAATTAGTTTTTTTATATTGCCTGGTTCGTGGGATCGTGTGTTATTCAACTTAATACTATGAAGACCAGCTTGTCG
This sequence comes from Potamilus streckersoni, assembly GCA_016746295.1. Taxonomy (NCBI): domain Eukaryota; kingdom Metazoa; phylum Mollusca; class Bivalvia; order Unionida; family Unionidae; genus Potamilus; species Potamilus streckersoni. The sequence continues at coordinate 900,416 of JAEAOA010002048.1, read as the reverse complement.
ATTGACATTCCAATAGGGATTCTTGGCATCACATGCACGAATTGTTAAATCTATTTGCTGATTAAATGTTACTGGTGCTGATCTAAAAAGAATGTGATAACCATTGTTAGTTTGGAGCAATAATACTTTTTCACGATTGCAATTACATAATTTAGAAAAATAATCGATAATGTCGTTGGTGTTGATTTGCTCGTAAGTTGGTCTTTTATCTATTCGATCGCTGTCGTGAAATCTAACTAACTCATACACGTGCTTGGTATCTAGATCAAATACGGAGTATCTAAACCTAAATTTGGGGATTATTTCAGTTATCGAAGTCTCATTAATGAAATTATTGGCAAATCTGTTAAAATCGACATCGGAGATAAACAAGTAGAATTTGCTGCAATGTTGAATATTTCCTGCGCGTAGATATCCTTGCCATCAACGTTAAGATTCTCGATGGCTTCATTTTTTGTCTGATAAGAAATAAGATCCTAAAACGAATTAAGGGACTCGCTCAAGGATTGATATCCGCTGACTTTATCATTTAGAATTATATTATTGTTATATAGTGAGGTGTGTTGCGTTTGTTGTTTACTTATCATCTGTATATAATACTTCACACAGAATATATCTCTAATTAAAATTTAATTATATTATTATTAACATAAAATGCCATTTCAGAAAGGTCCAAATAATTCCTCTTGGATACTTCAAGGATCAACAAAGACATGTGGAAAATCATGCCGAGAAGAATACTGCGCTCATCATAGCTATATGCTAAAAACAGGTACAGGAGGAACGAGATCATGTTTGTGTTGCCGTAATGCAGTGCGAGGAATAATACAGATTTGTACAGCTTGCGGTGGCAATAAATACAGAGTGATGTTATTTTACTATAATAAGAGAAAACCAAAATATGTGACTCATAAAGAAAACCCACTAAACGCAGAGGAATATTTATCCAATTACGTGGCGAAAGAACCACGCGAGAAAACACTTGTGGAATCGGGGTATTAGTAGTAGGGTAAAAGGCCAATTTGAGCCCAAGACCCATTTTTACCCTCCTAACAAATGCAAATTACCCTTCTCAAATTCCACCCCAAACGGTTTACACAAAACTGAAAGGCCAATTTGAGCCCAAGACCCCTTTGTACCCTCCTAACAAATACAAATTACCCCTTCAAATCCCACCCCAAATGAATTACACACACATGAAATTGAAAGGCAGATCCTAGCGCAAATAAAATTCTATTACTTTAGACAGATGTTGCCTAGCCGTTGCGTAATCTAAAGTTTAGATAATGTTTCATACTTTTTTGATAATCTTTTTCATACTTGCTGATCCTCATTGGTAGAATATCCGTTAACATACTGTCAATAATACGAAACTCACATATCAAAATCATCCATATCATATTTTACACTTCGTAAATAAGACCGTATCTGATCAAGTAATTTTTGCAAGTGATATTAGCTGTTTTGCAAGCATTTCGTTTGATTAAAATTCGAGGTTCAATCTTTTTCACGCTGTTGTAAGAGAAACACCTACACCAGATATGATTAGCAAAAACGGATTTAATGATTCCCCACTTGAAATTATACCAGAGCTGGTCATTAACAACGGTAGATATGATATTACTCTAAGTATTTTGTTATAGTATTTGTAACAATTTTTACACACCAAAGATTTTTGTGATAATATTTGTAGTATTGTGTTAGTGCGTCCACATCTTGTCTTGGAATATCTTTTGAAATATTATTGAAATCAATTATACTTTTTTCATTATAATATTAGTTCACATAATCTCAGGTTTGGTTAAGTAGTAGGTAATCAGAGTGTTTCAGCTACAAATTCCAAACACCATTGATAATTGACTCTGATTAAAGTTTTATCAACTGGTTCAAGTGTAGACTCTTCTTCATCATCTTTGTTTAATATCACTGATACAATTGCAGAGAAAACATTAGGTAAGAGATTCCGTAGATTTATGTTGTATATATTAAATTTTGCAATGCTAAGCACTGACAACCTATATACATCGGTAACTTCTGTAGTGTGTTTGATAGAGCTGTTTTGCCTCGTCCATTCACCAGATCCAGCATCAACAGTATACACAATATTTTTAATCTTTCTGTGAGGAATTTTAATCAGATTCGGTTTTTTTTATAATATCAGGAATCCCTCTAACAATATCGTCGAGTTTTGTGTTAATATAAGCGAGTGTAATATCAACAGTTGATGGATTTCCAAAAAAATTCAATTTTGAGTGTGTTTATATTTCTGCGAAAACTTAACGTGTTTACGTGACCAAAAAATTCATTTTTGAGCGCGGTTATTTCATTTTTGATTGGAGCTTCTTTGTTATCGACGTATTTTTTGTTACAGCATCAAAATCAGACTCTGGTGTTCTAAGGTTAATAATGGCATTATTGTTCATGTTGAGAAATGCACGCATCATACCACTATTGACTGACACGTACTTTGATTCCTGATCATCAACATATTTTTGTCGCAGCGTCATTATCTTCGGTTGGGTTTTCAAGAGATGTAATCTTGTTCTGGTTCATAACAATATTTCCAGTAAATACATCACCAGCTTTTTTAACATAATCATTCACTGACCTACCCGAATCTTGCATTTTACCTTGATTTTTAAAAGTAACGATATTATTAACAACCGCACTAGAAATTCGTGTAAGTACATCTAACAATTGTACATTACTCGTCTTTAATTTTCCTCTTCTGTCTTGGAAAACAGCAACTTCATTTGGATCCACACTTGTGATATTTAGTAAATTTTGGATTTCATTTTTAAGATGGTCAAAAGTTGTGTATCTCGATAAATTAACTTGCTGAGCATTGTCTGACGAATCTATCAGTAATGTTCTTAACTTTGTATAGTAGCTCATTTTACCTTTCTTTTTACACAAAATTGTTGATTTATTATAACATAAGATTATTCGATGGCGAACATATTAAATTTCGACACCGAACGATTAGTGAAACATTTGCATAACAACGAACTACCAGATTGTCATTATCTTATTATTGGTCGCACAGGATCTGGTAAAACAAATTTGTTATTAAATCTTTTGCTCAACAATAACTTTAACTATGATAAGGTGTATATTAACACCATCAACCCCCAACAGGACAAATACGAATTACTACAAGAGCTTCACTCACTGCCGCTTGTAATAATCTTGGTATAGCTCCACCAGATGCAGCTGCAGATGGCGTGGAGATGTTAAATTTAAACAACTGAGTTATTAGCACACGTAACATAAGATATAACGAGGGATTTGCCAAAGGAAAAGCATTTGCCGCAGAATTTCGCCAAATAACAATGATGCTGCCGTTAAGCACAATCTTTGGATTTTTGTCATGATTATAGCAAAGTGTTTCGAGGAATAAAACATACACTAATTTTAGATCGAGGTGATCAAAACGATTGCATAATGCGTGCTGATGAGGTAGCTGCAGTTCAGTTTGCTATCACAAGATTAGCAATATGGATGCCTCGGGTTGTCCCATCTGTACAAAAAACGAAGGAGCTCGAATCTTTACTAGCCACCTTTACAAAAAAGATACACTTCCAACAGAACAGGATTTATCAAACAGCCATTCCCAACGCGACTGATTACACGTGGCGTGTAACGACCACGCCAAGCAAACAACTATCGCGACACTTGTTCGTCGTATTTCAACGACAAGCACGTCGTAACAATCAGGAAATGAACAACTCCGTATTCGATAACCCAGACGTTTGACTAATATTTGCTAGAATAAATTCCAGACAATATCCCGAACGTGCCATCGAATGCAATTTTGCTGACGATGAAACAAAAAACATCTCTAGGCCGTGCACGTATCATATGGAAGCAATGCAAAAATATCAGGACGCAGACAGTGGATCTCAGATATCAATAGAAGAGTTTCAATCGCTGTCCCATCTTTTACTTTGACATATCAAAACATTTGGAACGTGTTATCGGATCGACTGCAGACATCGAGGTCACGGGGACGCTTGGCGCTCTGCCAGCTGAACAATATAACATATACGCGCTTTTGGTTAGTGATAGATTTCTCACCATCGATTCGACCAAAGGAAGAATGACGGTACAAGATTAATATAACAACCTTAGTATAATATCATGAAAACCAAATACACAACTCGAGAAATATACTTAACATTTGGTCAAGTTGAAAACTTATCAGCAGCTGTTGCTAAACGCAGCTCTGTTTCTTTCATGATCTCTCCGGCGACTTTGAATAAAACTGCAGTAAAAGTCATGCTAACGCAACAACAAATCAATAAACTCGATCTTAACAAAATTTTTGTGCTGAAGCTATCTGTTTCTCATGTACCTCAATGCCAAAACAAGGTGGATTTTTTGGACCAGCGTTATCAGTATTAGTTAGCACAATACTACCTAAAATTTTACCAATACTTGGTACACTTGGACTTGCAGCTGCGTCAGGAGCAGTCTCTGGCGCAACGAAAAAAGCAGTCGAAGGTCGTGGTATCAAACAAATCTATCGTTAATTTTATGTAACAGTATAAAATAAAATGTCGCAACGAAAAACAAAATCGTCGAGGAAAGAAAACAACAAAACGCAAACAAAGAAAACAAGGAGGAATTATTCCTTTCGCTCCATTGCTAGCAGGATTAGCGGGAAGCCTTCTTCCAAACTTATTAGGAATCGGACGAGGATTGATTCTACCGGGTACCAGACGTTATTGCGCAATTTTGACATCATCGAGAATTTGAAGAACGTTGCCGGATTTCGAGGAGTATTTTCCAAGAATCAACTCGATGACATGCCAGCAGCCGGTTCATGTCTTGTAAATATTTAAAACTTCAACGCTGGCTCCGGCACCCACTGGGTAGCTGTCCACGATAACAATTATTTTGATTCGTTCGGACTTCCTCCGAGCGATCTCATAATAAATATATTTTTTAAAAATTTGATAAAATAAATTATTCGTCTAATCAACTACAGCCGATTGGAACATCAGCTTGTGGTTATTATTGCATCATGTTTTTCAAACAAATGTCTCAGAAGTATCCTGATCTTTTAAAATTTTTTTACAATTTGATGAGCAACCTTCTCATGCAAACGATGAGATAGCAATAAATTTTATCTAAAGATTGCAATAAATTTTATCTAAACTCACTGATATAATGTTGACATACTGTCTCAAATGCAAAACTAAAAGAGAAAATAAGGACGAGACGAGAGAAAAAACAAAAATAATAAAACGATGTTTAAAAGTATTTGTGTTATTTGTGGTAGAAAGAAAAGTATGTTTTTGAAATCTGGAGCTGGAATGTGTCCAGATAAAGTTATATTAATTGATAATTAATCTTATGAAACGTAATAAAATAAAATGCAACTGCGATTGTGACACAAATCTTTGCATCAAACAGGATAAAATCGTTACATACTGTCAATCGTGTAATAACAGAGAAATAATAGGAGCAGTTATAGATATACACAAAACTATTGGTAAATTACCAAAACCAAAAGGCGGTTGGACTGTACCAGGTCATCGGTATACTGGACCTTATAATCCGCTAGATCAACAACTTGACGAGAATGATAATCCGTTGCCAGGACAAGTGCCTTATAATCAGGTGGATGCAATAGCAATGCGTCATAATATCTGTTATCGTGATCACGAAAATTCGAAATCAGATTGTGATAAGTAATGTTAGACAAATTACATGATATGGAGCCAACAAACAAGAGAGAACGTTTTGATAGAAGATTTGTTCAGGGATTGATTGAAGCAAAATATAAACTTGGATTTGGAAAACAATTATAAGATGATCTTGCAGTCGAACTACACAGACCTAAAAAAAAAACTTTCCGAGACGTAAAGTTGACGCTAATACTGTAGATGATATCTGGGCAATAGATTTGGTGGATGTATCCAATCTGGCTCATTTTAACAATAACAAAAAGTATTTGTTTAACGTTATAGATGTTTTTAGCAAATACGCTTTCAGTGTACCAGTTTCGGATAAGACAGAGACTTCAATGACTGATGCGCTAAAACAAGTAATAAGGAATACAGAAAGAAAACCGAATAAAATCTGGACTAATCACGGATCCGAGTTTTTTGACAAAAAGCTTGAGCAGTTTCTAGAACAAAATAATATAAAAGAAAATACGTTACAGGGAAGAAAGATAAAAGCGTTGTTGTCGAGAGATTTAATCGCACGCTAAACGAAAAAATACACAAATATTTGACAGCTAAAAACATCAACAGGTACTTTGATGACCATTCTCAAATCGTAGATAAGTAGAATAACACGAAAGGTCGAACTATTAAAATGTCACCCAATGACGCGATTAAAAATCCGATATTGGCGAAAGAAAACATGTACCTCAGACATAAATTTAAGGTTGGTGATAAAGTTAGAATTTCTTTGACAAAAAAAAGGTATTTGAAAAAGGATTTACTCCAAACTGGAGCGAAGAAGAATTTGTTGTTGATAAAGTACTTTTAACAATACCTGTAACACACTCGTTAAAAGATCTGGCAGGGGATACTATCGTAGGTAGTTTTTACGAACAAGAACTACAAAAAACTGAACAAGATGTTTTCGTGATTGAAAAAGTGATTAGGAAAACAGGAAATAAAAGTTTCGTCAAGTGGCGTGGGTATAGCGATAAATTTAACAGTTGGATTCCAACAACCAAACAAATTATGAAATAATGCTATTATAAATATCCTCGTACTTTTGTATGACATTTTATCGGTTTACATAAGGATATTAGATATTGTCTGCGATCGTTAGAGATCAACATTAAGTTAAAACTTTTGACAAATATGAAATCGAATTTGATGTTTTTCTGTCGGCCTGAAATTTTGATGTTAAGAAAGGTCTGATCAGTTGTCAAAACAGTTGTTGTTCAGCAACAGTAAAATTAAATTTTATAATTTTTTTTAGCAATGTGATACTTAACATCATATTTTCCAGTGCTCGTTCTGCTATTATTATATCTTCAACGACCGTGATTATTTCATCTTCATCAGATTCGTTGTTGTATAAAATATCATCTTCGCTATCGTTAGAGATTGTAATATTGTCTGCAACTTTATCGTTAATGTTTACATCTCCTGCGGTGGTATTTTCTGCGTATAGTTCAGCGAGTCGTTTCATCAAGTCCATATTATAAGATATTTCTATCTAATTTATTGTTATAAGATGAATGACGAAGTAAAATATCACCAAAAAGTTAATATATTAAATTACAAAGAGCTAGCCGAAGCGGTAAGAAAATGCTTGTCGGGTTCTGGTGCATACTCCGTAGACGTTATTGTGATGCAAGGTGATTCTCATAAAATATTACTAACAGCAGCAGAAATAAATGAAATTAATGAAAGTGCTTTAACGACGCTAAAATTTAATCGCGATGATGTTATAGCATTTGCTCATCATTGTTTAACTAAAACCGACCTATCAAATATTATTAAGCATCATATCTGAAAATAATACTTGAAAAAGCTGATCTTGTTACTATATCAGCTACACATTTTACTGCTCTTGTATTTATATTATAATATTTCGCCGCAGCTGTAATCGATTTGAGTTTCATCTCCTCGTCCGTTTCGAGGTTTAGCGAAACAATAGGTTTTGCTGGACATCTAAAATTACTACCGTTACCACCTGGACCTTTTTTCACATTTTCCTGCTGCGTAACTAGTTCTAGATTTTCCAATCGATTGTCTGTTTTTACCTTATTGATGTGATTAATAACCAGACCATCGGATATAGATCCGTTAAAAACCTCGTAAACAAACCTATGCGATTGATAATTAACAAAATCTGTCGATGTTCCTCTAACACTTACTACGAGATATCCCATATTGCTTATAGTACCAAGAACTTTTTTAGTTTTTCTGTTTCTAATAATATCATGATCATTTACTTCGTACAAATCAAAGACTGGGTGCGGCTGAAACTCGTTTTGCAAAGACAAATTTTCAATATTGTCATCAGTGACTACACCATTTATATTATATACACGCTGTCCTTCTGAAATATCTTCGTGGAATGACGTGTAGATAAAATCTTTTCTAAACATTGCAATCCTCTCGGCATTATCTTCCTTTACACTAATCTTATAACCCGCTGGCGTTAATTTTCCAACAGATATTCCAGTTTTAATGTTAATGACCGAACCTAATGCATTTCCAGCGTATAGGTTGTACTTTGTGTGAACGTGATATACCTCTTGCTCATGTGCGCTTTTCATATTTTCTGACATTATACTTATAGTAATTTTATAACTTTAATTGATTTTTTAACCCTAGTGCATGCGCCGTCTGCAGTAAATTATCGATCGAACAATCAATTAGATATTAGACAATAGTATAGCAATATTAAAATTGCGTGATACAGCTAAGAAGAGCCTTATGAGAGAACCTGAAAAATAGCGACTGCTTTTGCAGGTTTTGACAATAGTTATAAATTTGATAATCAAAATGTTTTAGTAAATTTTATGCAAAAAATCTTTACACCTGCTACAGACAACTATAAAACATGAGCTTGATAACCACAAAGATATAAGATTATTTGTGCAATATCACGTGATATTTTCAAAACTACTTGTGACGGAAGAATGAACTGACAAGGAAATTACAGATCAACGCGAAATCAAGACGTGTTTTACTTGGGACTGATCTTTTATCGCTAGTTAATGAAATGCACCAAAAAATTAGGAAACAGATAGAGGAATTTACCGAATTGGGTTCGGGTTGAAAGTTTGAAATGATCAAAGATATTTTTTTCACACGATGAAATATGACGCATTGCGCGTTAGTTCGTATATCGACCTGCCACCAAAAATAAAAAATAAATGTCAGTTACGCTAGGTAAATTGCGTTTTTTTTAACAGCCTGCAGTTTATGGCAGCATCGTTAGATGAACTAGTGAAAGGTTGTAGTAAATTTGATAACCTAAGAGACTATTTTGGAGATAAATTTAATCTACTAGCTAAAAAAGGAGTTTTTCCATACGAATATATCGATGACTGAGTAAATTTGATGAAACATCTTTATTTGACAAAGACAAAATTTTACTCGCAACTTAAAAATGAAAATATCACTGATGACGAGTACAAGTATGCACAATTTATCTGGAAAGAGTTTGATTGTGAGACGTTTGGTGATTATCACGATTTGTAATTGAAAACTGACGTGTTAGCAGATGTTTTTGAAAATTTTCGTTAAGTGAGTTATAATAATTACGGACTAGAACCTTTCTGGTATTATTCTGCCCTTGGGCTGTCATGGGATGCTCTGCTAAAGTTTAGTAAGGTAAGGTTAGAAATACTGAATGACGTTGATATGTTCAATTTTATCGAAAAAGGTGTCCGAGGCGGTATTAGCGTGATAACGAAGAAACATGCTGAAGCAAACAACATATACTTAAAAGAATATAATCCTAAGCTTCCTTCTAAAATATAGTATTTATCTGGATTGTAACAACTTGTACGGATATTCAATGGCAGAACCAATGCCTTTTGGTTGATTTCATTGAATCACGGCTGATCAATTTCTATCAGAAACAGAATAAAGATACACGACGATGTTTCGTATTTCGTTAAAGTTGATCTCGATTATCCAATTTCGCTACACAAATTACATAACGATTAACCTTTCTGCGCGGAATCGATGAACATAGATTATAGTTTATTATCTCATGAACAACAAGCGTCAGCATCACCAAGAAAACATTCCATGGTCAAAAACTAGTACCAAATTTGCTTAATAAACGTAATTATATTTTGCATTAAAAAGTTTTAAAACAAGCAGTCGATGCTGGTCTTGTGTTGAGAAAATTTCATCGTGTACTAAACTTTAATCAGTCGCCATGGATGAGAGGTTATATTAGCCCGAACACTTCAAGAAGAGCTGTAGCAAAAACTGATTTTGAGAAAACCTTCTTCAAACTGATGAACAATTCCGTTTTTGGTAAGACGATGGAGAATATTAGGAAACGCGTAATATCGAACTAGTTAATGATATCAATCGTAGAAATAAGCTTTTGTCAGACGATAATTTTGTGAGCTTGAAAATTTTTAATGAGAATCTTGTTGCGATACAAAGAAGAAAAACAAATATAAAACTAAACAAGCCGATCTATGTTGGAGCTTCAGTGTTAGATTTATCAAAGTGGTTGATGTACGATTTTCATTACACTTTTGTTAAAAATCATTGGCCAACCAGTAGATTACTATTTACTGATACCGATTCGCTCGTATAGGAAATCAAATGAGAGGACATCTATCAGGACATGTACGATAATCGACATCTGTTTGATCTTTCCAATTACCCTCGTGACAGTAAATTTCATGACGACAAAAATAAAAGAGTTATTGCTAAGTTTTAAGATGAAATGAACTCGAGCGCTATCAAATATTTTATCGGATTACGCAGCAAAATGTATGCCGTGTTGTTAGACATTAATAAAATATCGAAAAAAGCAAAAGGTCTGCCTCGCGATTTTGTTAAAAAGTTTATGAAATTTGATGACTACAAGTATGCGCTTGATGGTGTTAGTTTTATAAGAGCTATGGCAACACGGACAAATCATGATAAGCTCGAAACAGATGTCATTATCAAACGCGGATTAAGTAATTTTGATGACAAACGTTATTGCATAGATGGAGTAAATACACTTGCACTTGGGTAGTCATGATGATAGATCTATACTCGACATTATCTTTTCCAACTGAAATTTTATCTAAACTTAAGAAATAATGTTTGAAAATTTAACAGTGACAACTCTCTACAGTAGCAAGATCAAATATCTAATGATGGACGGCAAACAGTTGACAGTTGATATCAATAATGAAACATCAGGCATATGTTTTAGTGGAACTCGTGACAGGCTAAAACTTTCGCTCATCAGATCTGATGACAGCGAGTACTTCAAATACCTCGAATAATTGTATGAAAGGTTGCTAGCTGAATTTAAAAACTTTCACAGTCCGATCAGTCAACAAAAATATGCTAAACTTACAATTGATCTTGATCGGTCAAAAATATATTTTATCGACAAAAAATATCCTCTAAGCAAACAACAAATAAAAGATTTGTTGGAATCTCGTCGCTGTGTGAGCGGTAAAGTTTAGTCTCTATCATCGTGATAATGAAGTATTTCTAATATCAACAGTTGAAACATTATTAGTAGGTAATGAGGTATAAAATATCACTTACCTAATCTAGCCTAGTATAATAGTCCTCTCCCTTGAAAGTGTAGCACGTGATTGAGTTTAACATATCTCCGCATGATAAAGACAGTTGCCTAACTCAGTTGTCATGGAGATTTTTTTTTAGATTACGCAACGGCTAGGCAACATCTGTCTAAAGTTATATAATTATATTTGCGCTAGGATCTGCCTTTCAATTTTATGTGTGTGTAATTCATTTGGGGTGGGATTTGAGGGGGTAATTTGTATTTGTTAGGAGGGTAGAAAGGGGTCTTGGGCTCAAATCGGCCTTTCAGTTTTGTGTAAACCGTTTGGGGTGGAATTTGAGAAGGGTATTTTGTATTTGTTAGGAGGGTAAAAAGGGGTCTTGGGTTCAAATCGGCCTTTTTTCCCTACTACTGCATTCTATAGAATTAGATATAGTATAATGAAATGCAGAAATCGCCAAGCACAAAAATAAAGTATTATTATAGAACTGCCATGTTTTCCATGATGAAATGTTCCACAAGTATCAGATTGGCATATTGGGGAATCTCATTTTTCTATAATATATAATGAAATGTGTTCTTTCCTCATATACTAAATTAACAATTACATGTTGGGGAAAGTGTACATTTTCTTTAATAAATAATGAAATGTGGACTTTTCCCATATAAAAATTAACAATGACATGTTGGGGAAAGTGTACATTTTCTATAATATATAATGAAATGTGGATTTCTCACAAGCAGACCATTGACAAAATAATCCTCTGATTTTATCTGACAAAATAATCATAAAGATGCGCCAGTTTTGCGATGTAATCCTCGTGAGTGTATCTCCTACAATTTATTTGATCTGCTTCCCTGATCGCTATGAGTTCTTTTTTACTTCATTGATTGTTCTTCTCGTTTATTTATTATTTTTTTTTATCTTCTTTAAGATCAATCACTGCAGGAATTACTTTAGAGTAGTTGTTAAGTATTCACGTGCGGTGGGAGGTTCATCCTTGATAAAACCTCGTTTTGGAATTCTATGCTAATAATAATACACTAATGATCTATATTATTTTACCGTTTCATTTCGCGCATATGACAGCACGAGATGCTAATCAACATCCGATACAGATTTGTAGTCCTGGGGATTTTTTACGAGCCGGTTATGTTGCGCGCAGTGTTCTCCACGATATGGTTTATTGCAAAGATTGTAAGTCTTTAACAACCACACACACTTGTTCATTATAGCATATCTCATTTGTTATGTTATAAATAATCTTGTATCTGATTTATGTATCATTAAGTCAGCAAAACATCCATAGCAGCAGAGAGGCTGAACAAATTTCGTTCCTTCCACATGTGTTTGTTTGTACCATAAGATTGTAATCGCTTACAAACCGGTTTGTAAGAATCAAGGTATCTTTATGATACAGGTAATATGTACAGAAGGCAAGTTGTCTGTTCAGCCTCTCTGCTGCTTAAGACATAATCCCCACCCCAGTCTATATTTTTAAACTTTTTAAACCGTCACAAATATACATCTATTTTAGGTATTTTTTCAGTATATCATAATTATAGACTTGGGTTAAACTATCTGGTACCAGCCTATTTGGAAACTGGAGAGGAAAAATGAACTCAGAACAAATGTGATATAATATTAAAATATCGATACGTTGATATTTGAATTTAATTATTCCTTAATCTCCCAGCAACGCTTTACTTTTTAATTAAAGTCGCTGCATAAAAATAGACATAAGAATCCTGAACGCATTTGTTATGTAACTTCGAGATCTTATGTTCTACACCGTTATGGGTCATTCAAAGGTGCGTGCCTGGCTTTGTGCGCGGAACATCAGGAGCTGCCAGTTTATAAGGCTAGGGTACCAGGATACAAAACCTCGCACCTCTAAAGCCGAAGATTTTACAATGGAAGTATTCCAATAAGCACGTTTTACAAAAACATGGTAACATTTGTTTTACTAAGACAATTGTGCTGATAGTTTCACATACAATCAAGAAATCGTTCAGACTAACATTAGCATTTCCTGAAGAATAAAAAACAACAAAACAAAATAACAAAGTAATGGGGGTCACATGTTTGAACTAGTTTAGTTTATTACCCTTTACTTGTGTTGACACTTCTTTGTTTTATCCCAGCATATATTGCTGGTTTTGACTTAAACATTTAGAGGCCTTGCCAAGGGATAATATCCAAAAGATGGCTAGTAAATCACCAGATAACAGATGAACTTAGGTAAGGGCGATGGGGCAGCAGAATGTTCAAATAAAAAATGGCATGGAATCAAATTTTCTGAAATTGGGAAAGTTTGCTGTTTTCTTGTCAACAATGGGGCATTTATAACACGCCAATGCTGAAAACATTTCTTATATAAACCCTATACTAAATATGTGCCATCATATTCATACATTTGTACCAGGGAATAAAAACTAACTCCACTGAAAATGTGTATCCCTATTTTGGCTGGTATGAGTAGCAGAGGAAATTGAGACTTCTAGCCCCAGGACTTCTACCCACCCTTCAAACAAATATAACCTACCAACCTCTACTCCAACAACGACTAAAGTTTTTAGCTTGGAAAATTCTAGTCCAGAGATATCCCCTCCCCTTCAAACAAATCCATCTAAAAGACCCACCAACCCATATCCAATAAACGACGGCTTTACTTTGTGGATTTTTTCTCTGGAGAAAGAAAGTGAAATATTTCTAAACTTTAGATAAAATATTCTATCGTCAATATGCTTTGATTCATAATCTTTGTCATACATTCTAACTCTTATTGGTAGAATATGTTAACATACTGTCAATAATACGAAACTCGCGTATTAAATTGTCCATATATTTTCACCACGTAAGATTGTATCTGATCAAATATTTTTACTAGCTGTTTTGCAGCCATTTTATTTGATTGACAAGTCGTGGTTAAATTGTTTTGACACGCTGTTGCAGAAAAACACCAATACCAGACCAGATATTAACAAAAACGGATGTAATGATGCTCTACTTGAAATTATACCAGAGTAGGTCATTGCCAACCATAAATATATTATCCGAGTATTCTTCTATAGTATTTGTAACATTTTTTCAAGAACCAAAGTTTGTATGATAATATTTATAATATTGTATTAGTGAGTCCACATCTTTTTTTTTTTAGGAATTTTCTCTGAAATATTAATATCGATGATCGTTTTTTTATTATGCAACATTTGTTTACAGATTTTATGCAATATCAAAAACTTACCACCAACAATTGAATCAAGAAATTCACGAAAATTATTGGTTGTCAGCTATGAAATTTCTGTACCGTCATAAAAATTTGATGAAATATTCTTATATCGTTTATCTGTCTATACGTCATTTTTTTAGCCAACTGTAAGAATCAAATGTAATTCGTACTTCACGTTCATAAAAATATATTTCATTCACCAAATTACCGTATTTTATTTCTGCTTCATCAATAAACCAAAGTACCAAGCTCATTTCGTTCAAAGTAGAATGCTTGAGAACAAGATATTTGATAATTACATATGCGACTACGAAATTTATCATTAGATTTTGGAGTGATTTTCATTTAGCAAAGATAATACGAGCATTTACTTTAAACAATAAATTTTCATATTTGTTTTGTAAATACTTTCTCGACTTGGTAATAGTTTCCTAATGATAATTATATAGATCGCTGGATCGATGGAGGTGGGACATCATCTTCACTAATGTCGTAATAAGAATTAAACTTTACATAAATCATTGATTGAATCCTTTAGAAAGCTTTTTCCGCTCAATATCACTGAGATTATTAATCTTATCATCAAAAATTGTTATGATCTTTATAATGATTTGTCAACAATAATCGGATCAAATTTTTAGTTTTTACGCATCATTGGTAGAAATGCGATCTATTATTAATCTATAATAAACTCCATATCTGCAGTCATAGTAAATGTTTTAACTCGAGTTTTCCTGTCGTAGTACGTACCGAGATATTTAAAAAGTTCTCGTTTAAAAAACTTCTATAACTCATTGTTCCTTTTCATTCTCATTATCCTAGATTCAACTAATTTGTGAGACCATTATGGTCATCGCTCATTTCCCTCCTGTGTTATCCACGTTAATAAATCTGATCGTATTATCAAATCTATTTTTTTAAAATTAAGTTCAAGCAATATTTTTTCAACAGTTTTTCAACTTTGTTTTTGTTCGTCCAGACAATCAGGATGGCAGTATCTGCTTATAATATCAAAGTTTTCTATTGTGGTCCTCTCATATGCATAACAATAAAACTTTTTCTTCATCTGATAATGGAGAATTATCAATGCAATTGTAAAATTTTAGTAGTGTCTATCACAAGTGCTGCTTGTGATTTTTTTCCAACACCTTTTTAGGGTTAAAAATATAAAATTATCTCGCAATAGTTATAACTGGTGGTTCTGACATTTTATAACGTTAGATCAATTTGATCATCAAATGTATATTATTTAATCTGTTGTTATTCCTGGAAACGGATGTTCAACGACGACAACGTGAACTCGAAAATCTAAGTACTTGGTGACAGTCTTCTCGGAGTCGTAAAATATTGTGCTGTTGGAATATACGCGTTTTCTGTACTATACAATATTATCCAATTGATATCACTTGATCCTCCCAATTGCCAATTATAAATTCGAAAAACACGAGTATAATCGACCTCGCAAATGAAATTGCCAAATAGGAACTGCAATGTGACATTTAATTTTAATCCAAAAGTCTGAAAACTTCTCCATTGGTGGTCCATTCATGTCTATCAGTGAAAGTTTAATAAGGATTATTTTCAGGATAATATGCTGATGCACTTACCGCAAACCCAACTCGATTGTCAGTTGCCTTGAAAGTGTTGGAATATATCCAACGTTGTTTTTAGTTCATTTCCTGACATATCCATGTTACCGTTTAAAACTTCTTTTGTCAATAATAGCTTATTAATCATTTTCAGTTGTGAGTAGCTCATCGCTTGTGTGAGATAGACTCTTGGTTTGTCAGCGGAAACAGATCCTGTAAGTGTTGTTCCAAACTTTGTAATAGGTTATTATTATACAATTTATATAGCATAAACTTTATTACGATTTTAAATTTTGATACCGAACGATTAATCAAATCACAAATAAATAGCAGCAGAGAGGCTGAACAGAAAAATTTGCCTGATACTTTATTTTTGAAAATTAAGGGTTCCTACGAAGGCTGAGAAAAAACGTTTTTGCCTTAATAGTAAAACTTTCTTTAATTGACCAGATTTTTTGCTCGATTTATTCACGATGTTGTCACTACAAGTATAATAACAGCAGAGAGGCTGAAGACAAACAGCCAGTATAAATATTATCAATACTGAGTATTGGAAAACCACACTCAGCTAAATTAGCTCGAAAGAACTAGAGGCAATTAAAAATATCTAGCTGTTCGTGATTCTGTTAAGCAACAACTACAATCGCGTCAGGAATCTCAATTTGAATTTGAGAAGGATACAAAACAATTTAACCCTATCACTGACACCACTAAAGGTATTCAACCTGTGTTTAAAAAAAACAGCTGAAACTGAAAAAAAATAGCAAAAACTAGAAAAAAAGATTCTTGAACTTCCAGAAAAAATAGCTGCTGCGATGCCAATCCCGGAAATACCCGAGGAGGCAGACCATGCAGAAGTTGCTACTCAACAAATACCAGGACAAACGCGAGGTAGGATTAATATAAAAGATAAATTTACCGAAGATGCCATTAATGGTATCAGACAGATCGAAAGCGTAAAAGAATTAGCTGCTAGTGCTGTGAGAAGTTATAATCGAGAACAATATGTTACGAAACGGCTCGTTCTGTGTAACATAAAAAGTGAACACAACAAGCTTTATGAATTTTAATAATGATACAACTTATTTACTAGATCACATAAAATAATGTAAATTGTTTAAACAAGACTTACGGTTTTAGAAAATGGCCCAAATTTTGTTCAATGTTAATAAAATAAGTCATGAAAAAGGTTCTAAACACAGACTAAAGTATCATGTTCCGGTCCAAAATGGTGGTTGTCCGCAGTTTCCAGAATTTTTTACAACATGTACGTGTTGTCCCGTTCCAAAATTAGCAAGAAAACGTCCAAATATGCAATGTTGCTTGCTAGGAAAGTTATAAAGAAGTGAATAGTTCCTCTAACACGGGGTGTATTATTTTACATAGATATAATAACGAATTCTTCTTCTGACACAACAAATTAAAAGTTGTATGACTCGACTCAACTACGACAGTCTGTCCGTGACTGTTGACTCTCGAACAGGACAATTTGTATGTGACTGTGTATGAATCACAGAAACTCAAAGCATATATGGGAATACTAAAGCGTAGCCTGAACTGCACTCACACGAGGAAGCATGCAATTTCCCAATACTTCTGAACAATGAATTTTCGTCATCATACACAGCACGTGCCAACATGAACTAACTCTACGACTCAAATAAACTTATTATAAACATGTTAGACGATATAATAAAATAAAAAAAAGATTTATACAAAATTGATTTTTTAACGCTCTTGAACTCCAGTGTCCTAACAAATATTTAAAACCTGAATATACTGATGATGCTGTAGGTCGCGAAGATTGGTATAAATGGATATTTCGCATACACTATAACGTTAATCAAGCTCGAAACGACGATCCAAAATATATTGAGTATATTCATGCAATAGATAAGTATATTTTGCTTATACAGTTACCCCCAAAACAACAATAATTACTACAATAATCTGAACCAACATCACCAGAACTTAAGATACCAGAGGGATCAGTACCACGACTACAATCACCACTACATCAAGAGATACAACAACGACAAAAAACACCAAAACCATTTGAGCAATCACTTCGTGATTATCCAGTATCACCAAAACCACCATCAAAACCAAGTAAAAAAGCACCACCGAAACCAAGTGAAGAGGAAGAAGAAGTATTTCAAGAACCTCCTGGTGCAACTGGAAGTGGTCTAGGTAGTGGTATTATTACTTGTCCCAATAATGTTCTTGCTAATGTCGATCGACTAGAAATTCTTATCGGAGGAAAACGAGCTGGTAATAATTCATCAGAAATCATTAATGAAGCAGCTGATATTTGCAAATACGTCGAGCGATGTTAAAAGGTGATAGGAGAACATTTTCATGTGCGAGTCCACTATTACACATCTTTGGATTTTGTAGGAGTGTTAGGAAAGTGATTTTCTGAGCTAAACATACAGTTGTACTAGTACGAAAAAGCACAGACGATGATGCAATATGGAAACCTATTGGTGATCCTGGTAAAGTAATTCTTACAAAACTTTCTTTATGGGTGTCTGTTATGACTCCCCTTGATATCTAAAGAACAAATGTTACTTTCCTTTATGGATCAAGGTGGCAAATCAGCGTTGTCATGGTTAACAATGACTACGGATGTTATCCAGAGTAATATCAACGGTTTATTCACATGGCAAATAGCTTCACAGCAGGGTGTTTCTGCACTAAGACACATATTTATTGCATTACAAGATGCTGCACGAGTAAACGATCAAAATGAAAATATTATGGTATTTGACAAACTCGGTATTACTGAGGTTTCACTAAGAATAAATGGACTTCAAGAACCATCCGAGGATATTTTGTTGAATTTCGATCAAAATCATGTAGCACGTGCGTATCATCGTCTTATGACATTCATGGGGCGTGATCGAAACGTTGATACTGGTTTAAAAATATCGCAGCTAGATTGTATAACGCTGTATCCGATTTATTACTTTTCACTATAACATTTAGATCTAACTAGACAATCAGTAGTTGATATACGTTTTCGAGCTAGTGTTAATAGAAATGTTGGAGTCATTGTTAATTACAGAGCAATTGCAGTTATACTCAGCGGTAAATCAATGTTACTCGAAAGTGCTGATGGACGAATGAGAGTCGTTGATGCCCCTGTAGAAAATATGTAAATAAACATGCAATTAGATCGCTCATGATATTAATAATGTCATATCATCACGTTAGTGTAAGTCTGACTCCTGTTCAGATTAAAAACTACAATCATCATCAAAAAATAATCGTGGGATAAAAATATCACTAAAGCGAGAACAACTCGCGGGTGGTCCAAATAAGTTATCGTTGACCGAACGTCAATATATTCACTGTAATAAAGCGAAGCGATTAAAGACCGGGTTACGACTTAATCTTTCTGCAGCGGTTATCAAAGACATCGCTAAAAAGGGTGGTATATTTCCACTTCACGCAGCTATACCAGCATTAATAGCCGCTGCAGCCTCAGCTGTTGCAAAAGCTGCTGCGTTAGACGCTGTTGGAACTGCTGATGGAATGGCATTAAAGAAAGCAACAAGACAAGGAAACAAAAAAAGGAGAAAGGTCTAAGACTTCCGGGAACACCGCCCTCGTGGTACGGAAAAGGTTTAAGACTAGGAACAGTTCAATGATAATGCCACTATCAAATTTTGATTTACTCGATGCAGCCAAGCGACTAAATATAAAAAATTCAGAAGAGTTTTTATGCGCGATCAATTACCAAAACAACCTAACAATACTGAAACTGGTATTAATCTTGATAAAAACTCTGGACCTGGCACGCATTGGGTAGCGTATGCAATTGATCCACGTGGAATTGTTTATTTTGATTCATATGGATTAGCGCCATCAAAGGAGTTTCTTCATTATGTCAATAATAATACTGCTCCAATCTGGTATTCAACGCTACCAACACAAACAATAAATGATCCTCCAATATGTGGTCGAGAAGTACTTAATGTATTTGATGCTATATCAAAATCAACAAAACCATCTCATAAAGTCGTGCATGAGCATACCACGATGTCGCATTTGAACAGACATTAATGACATAATGGTTGATATTTATGGAAGATCTAGGACAAAAAGATAAGATCGTCGACTTATCTAAATACGCAACTCTTGATCAACTTAGAAATGAACTCGATGATTTATTAAATATCACGAGTGTGGATCAAAATGAAGTCGTCGTTTTTCAAGATAAACAAGGACGATTAAAAACGAGCAACATACAACTACCCGATGTACTTATGCGAATTCCTACCGCGGTTACTAATAATATCGTTAATTTTGCTCATCAAGGTAAAATACAGGATTCCGGTAAGTCGGTTAACGACTATGTTAAGAAAACCGGCGACGTATTATCTGGTGACATAATAATGTCACGGAAAAATTGCCTATCTCGGAAACCCAACCTCGGATGACGACGCAACAACAAAAAAAATACGTTGACGATAGCAATAACGATCAAGTGACAGCAATAACAACGATCAACAATGAAATAGCCACAATAAGATCTGATTTTACCGATCACGTGAATACGTTTCTAAGTTTTCGTAGAAACATAAACAGATCCATTAATGAATTTTTTGGAAGTCCACCAACCGTCGGCATAAAACTCGTTGACATTAATAAAAAAACTAAACGATATTATTAGAGGGATTCCTGATATTATTGAAAAAACGAATCTCATTAAAAATCATCATATACAGATCATCAACATCGTGTACGTCGTCGGATCAGGCTCAGCTACATGGACACAACGAAATAAAACCATCAAACACACCGCGGAGGTCGCTGGTATATATAGGTTGTCTGTGTTTAGTGTTGTAGAATTTAACATACTTACCACATCTCCATTAGCTAATAAACTATCTAGAACCGTATCTGTAATGTTGGATAAAGATTCTGAAGACACGTTCACGTTGAAATCGTCGGATAGAAATTTGGTATCCGCTAATTACTGGTGGCGTCTGGAATTTGAAACTAAAGCTCCCATTTTAATTAATTAAATGACAACGTCATAAGTATAATGATTCCGATGACAGAGTCACTGATTGACGTTCAACGTCACAGATATAATCAGGCGTGTAAGTGTCAGACTGAACTAAAAATATCATTGACGTTTACACGTTGAAAGTAAAAAAATATCGCAGACGCATAGTTGTTATTGATATAGTCGTTTACTCGGTTTCTGCTGTTGTTGCTGGAACCGGACTATTATTATCAACGTTAACTATCACTGCTCCTGCAGTTTTAACGATTATCGTTTCTACGACAACAACATGTGCAGGTATTCTTAGTATTATCGCTAAGAAAATATTTACATGCGTGAGCGATAAATTACGTGAGTACATGATGAAATTACACACAGCAACAGCTGCCTATACTAAATTATGCTCGCATCTTTCCTTGTACCTCAGTGATGGCAAAATATCTGATGAGGACTTCGTAACTAGAATGAAAACCTATGATGAAGCATTCGAGATAGAAAACAACGCATACTCTAGGGACATTAGCGGAAAGATTGAGAATTAAATAATAACGATAAAAATAATGTCAGAGTCCTTGACATCGTCAAGGGAATTATTGAACAGATCGTCACTAATACGACACCATCTAAAACTACTATGATATCGGTAAGTTCAACCAATCCTGAATTTAGCGTTAACTTTCCAACTGCAATTCCAGCAAGTGAAATTGTATTGGCTCAACTACGCGTTTATAATAGCTGGCCAAATATCAGATCAAAACCATTCGGTGGATTACCAGCAAGTAATTCACTGGAATTAGCTAATAAGAATAAACCGGATGGAACACCTGATTGGCAAGTTTTTGGAATTTCAACGGGTATTTATAAAATTGAGGAGAATAATGACGAATTCCAACGCAGAATAAAATCAATCACAGGTAAAGAATCAAAAATAGCTATCGCTGTTTACGAACCAACAATATCAGCGGTCAATGGAGTAAATTCCCCTGATTACCTCGTAGATATCTATCAGATTTCGATTAGATCAGTGTTAGGATGGCCTGAAGTCGCACCAGTTTATAATAGAGTTTCAGAACCACCTAAAAATGAGTTTAAAATGAGTGAAGAAAAAAATTATTAAAGATCCAGAATATCGAGAAAGATATCCATGGCATTATGTAAAATTTGAATTTGATCCAAACGATAATAATCATTACTTTACCGATTTTGACGGTAAAAGGATCCCACAGATAACTAGAACAGCATTTAATATTATCGTAAACCCCAAGACGCAACATACTAAAGAAATTTTGTTGATAAAGAATTTTTAAAGATTTTTTTAGATACTCTCAAGTCTGAATACGATAAAGCGTTTAATGATTTAAGAAGTTTACTTACTTCATTATCACCGCATTATGATCATAATGTAAAGCAGCAAATAATCGAGTTAATAAAACACTTAAATGGTATATTATTCGATTTATATATCGCCAATCAAAGTATTATAAACGTTACAACTGATCTTAGTAGACATGGTTACACTAATCAAAAAAGTAAGTAATTATTTCTTAATCATTACAAGATAACAGAAGAACAACTACAACCATTTATTATACCAGATCTAAGTAACACAGAAATGAAGAAATTATTCAATGATCTTATTGAAGAATATTATCCGGGAGTAATTCAATCGTGGAGAAAATTAGCTCTACTACCGTCTATACTAAAACATAACAACAACCCGTTTGGTGCCGGCAGACATATATCGCAAGGCATCGTAAACATAACAACAATCGCTGTCAATCTCGTTTGCGACGTTGTAGATGGAAGTTTTTAAATAGATCTTTCAAAGTTTAGTCAGGCACAGCAGGGATACATACTATACACATTTTTACCGTGCAATGCGCCTGGGTGGTTGATTGTATCAGAACCTATAAACCCCGTATACTTGCGTGTTCATAATCCGTTATTATCAAGAATACACTTCAAACTTACAGACCACAATAATCACATCTTGGACACAAGAAATGAAATTATAAATATAAATCTGTATGTGAGACGGTAATGCGTCAAATGCTACACAAAAAAAATATCTTTGGTACTCGTCTATGGTACCTGATAACATAAATGGTTGGTCCGTATTCTTTGATATTAAAGTATATCCACAAATGCATAGTTGGTCCGTAAGTATACTTGTTAATAGTTTGTAGGTTACTAAATATATATATATTTTTTACTAAGGCAGAATATGCGTTAGTTTTCCCAAGGGTTTTGTTTTGCGATTACAACAGTTATTGCTCCCTCGATACTTTCATTTTCACTTTCATTTTCACTCGTTTTTGCACAATGTTCCCTTAACTGTCTTATACGAAAGTTCATAACCTTTTTCTGTTCGTATTCATGAGATAATTCTAACTTGATTTTGTCAATAGCGTTTGAAAGAGGTACAAACAATTTTACCTGATTATCAGTGAATTTTGCCAGTGACTTTAACATTCCACTTTGTATATCCTTAAAAAATTTGTAATCAGACGAAAGCGTAAATCTCTTTTGGTTTTTCAGTTGTTGTAACGAGTCAAAGTCACAAAGAATCTTTCAGTATTAAAAATGTCAACATTAATATCGTTATGTTGTGATTTTGTAATAGCAGAAACAATGGCATTTATATTTTCAGTATTCATTATATAATAAATATATATTTAATATAAAAATATTTGCCCTCATATAGAGGACTTTTTGAGATGTGAAGATGGTTTTATATACAATGATTATTTGGATTTGTGGTTGATTTTGTGTTAATTAGGGGACGGCACAGCAGTTACATAAACTGATTGATGAACATGAATATTTACAGATGGTCATGTGATTGATTTGTTAATTAGGGACAAGGTTGTGAACCTTTAGTTAATCAGATAGTCTAATGAGGTTCTGAATTTTGTTTAGATATTACCCCCAAGACGAAGATTCTAATTATACGACGAAATGTTAGAAACTTAAGAGGGCTGTCTGCGGTGCAGGTCTTATTTTGCGACCATTTATTGCCCTCGCAAAGAGATCCTAGATTATTTATATATAGAAAGTCTAGAAACTCAGAAGGCCTAATGGTCTTTGTGACCTGGAACCTCATTGGGTTATATTTAGTTGTTTAAATAAACCCTGTGTGGATACCCATTAGCAGGTCACAGGGTTAAATTACCTCCTACTGGTCTATTTTTGGAAGGTACAGACGGCACACAACATATAACATATAATGATGATGATATATGATATGATAAAAATGTTAGCCTTTTCTACTTGTGAACAGAAACTAGCACCCCCACCCACAAATATCAAATCCGTAGGGGTGAAAACTATCACTACAACGTATTGACGTTGTGGGTGAATTAATTTCTGTTCACAAATATAGGGGTTCGGCTGGTCCCCCCACTAAATAATTTTTCGTGGGCATAAAATCGCCCCTCCCACAGACATATTTCTGCTTTTCATAGGATTCGAACGCCAATCGCAGCCATTACGTCTAACCAACTGAGCTACCACGCATTAAATAAATATATATTGAATTAGTTAATATATACTTACCTAAACAACAGTAGTTTTAAAAACTATAGTGTTTGATTTTCTTAACATAAATCACAAATTCTGGTATTTTTTATTTTTTCAGTTTCCAAACATTATAGATATATTTTTAATTCTGCATAACATAAATGATATACTGTTAAAGTCTCTGTATTGTACCAGGTCAAAACCGGATGTTCTTAAAATAACTTTACGCACTTAGGAATTGGGCCACAAATACGGAAGAATGCAGAATCCATCATATTGTCGATGCATTCATTGTGGTGTATAATAATAAAGTCACATTTAATCCGCATACGCATTTAGTGTATTTATTGTACACAACGCATCTATTATAGGTTCAGAAATGTGAAATATATTGTATTCGTTCTACTACGCATAGCGTGGAACAGACCTAATTAAACAGCGAGCTTAGAATTTAGTATATTTAATTGCAATAAAAATACAAATAAGTGAAATATATATAACCGAATCTTTAAACAGAAATTTCTCTGTTCATATTTTATGTACTGTTTTCTCAGATGTGCTAGTATTTTGTATGTGATTAGTAAATAAATGCTATTAAAATACAGGTAAAAATAACTACGATAAAATCGATATAACGGATCTAATTTTACAGCGAGCTTAGAGCAGCCAATCACAGTTGACTATGCACTTTTGAATCTCGCACGTTGATTTTATGTAAACAATGCCTAAAGTATAATTTTATCAGTAGGAAATGAGTTGCCCAATTAGCATTGAAAAGACCACTGGTAGGTTTGTAAAACGTTACTGTGTTATCAATCATTAGTATATAGTGACTCTCCATCAAAGAATTATGATATATCTGATTATACGTGTGCGAACAAAGATTTTTGTTGAGTTTACTAGTTTTAGCTGGGTGAAATCCCCAGGAGTGTTAACGGGAATTAGCATTAGGTTTTAAATTTGTTTGTCAAATACAGGTTCTTTCCTGTTCTTGTGCTCGTATTGTGTATATTTTTATGAGTGAATTACGATTAAAAAAAACGGAAAAAACTAGTATTTGGTCAACAAATTTAAAACCTAATGCTAATTCCCGTTAACACTCCTGGGTATTTCACCCAGCTAAAACTAGTAAACAACAAAAACCAATGATAAAATCGACTAAAATGCCTGAAAAATAGCGTTAAAAAAAAATTGATAAAAATCGAACAAAATAAAACTTTATAAAACATAATTAATTCTGATTAAGTAAAGAATGTTTCATGATATAGAATATAGTTTATATATCTTTGTGGAGTACAATCTTATATTTCTGAATAAACTAAATAATAACAACAACTACAATAACTGAAAAGTTTTATGCTTGTCCCAGTCTTGCTTAATTATCTGAGAGCCTGAACATAATATTTTGCTCAAATTTAAAGGAATAAGCAGACTTTGTAACCCCTTCGGCAACTGATTTAATTAAGGGTGGTACAATGTTAAAGTATTTACTAGCGGAATAAATTGACTTGAACATAATTTCTTCTCCAGCTTCTTTATTCAGGGATTTAATAGCTTTTACAAATCGTGCACCCCCAGTTTTTCCAAACCTACGGTTTTCACTTTTCGTGATAATACGTAAATTTTTAAGTGAGTTGTCAACTTTACTGTTGTTGATGTGGTCCACCACATATCCGTCTTTGATCGGTCCCAAAAAACATTCAATCACAAATCTGTGTGATAGATAGTTTATTCCGCTGACTTTAAACGCAAGATAACCAGTATTGGTAACATTACCTAATGGTTTTTTCAATCTGCAATTTGTAATAATACCATTACGATTCGCTTCATAATTGGTTATGATTGGATGAGGCACAAACGCATTTTGCTCCATTTATATAGTATATACTATTTGTTTAAATCATTGTTTTGAAAATCTAGCTAGATAATCTTCTTCGCGTTTTGTAATAGATTCAGAGTTATATTTTTTATCGTAATATTTTTTTCAACTCCCTGTATTTTTTACCACCACATAGCGCACAAAGGTGGGTTCTTCCTCGCACACCAACACTACACCGTATACACGGTTTAGGTCCTAGACTCCCATTTCTAGCGCATTGCCTGTGATAACTACAGAACTCGTTTACGCAATTTTTGTTACACGGAGACGTGTAACCAATCTTAAGCCAGCGGCAATTGTGATTTATTTGAATCATATATAAACGATTAATACTTCAATTTAGATACATATTTGCCTTAATTATAATATGCAGGAATTATCCGCAATTGAGCCTGCCGCAGCTAGATTTGTTCTTGATAGACTACACAAATGTAGATTCTCGATGCAAGATCTAGCTTTAACAAATGCAGATATAACTAAACTCATTAGTGAAGCTAAGAATGAGTTCCACCACGATGGTGCGGTTCATGTTTGGTCCACATTCAGGATTGGAAATAATATCTATGTTATGAATGACAAACGAGGTAGAGAGATCATTGACTATCTCGATGTTCGAAAATATATTATTGTAAATATAGAGGATGATATTTGGGTTATCCTAGACAAGCGCGAATCCATACAAAAGTCAGGGAATAATATTATCCTCGGTGCAAATTCCAAACCAGAAATACTGACTGGAATAGACAAGCCGTATTATGAGCGATCTTATCCAGTAACTGCTGTTGTGTACGCGCTCTATCCATTACATGATAAACCTGACGTAAAGGATCTCAAGAAAATGAAACTATCATCCTTGACTAGAATAAACTGTGTGGCTCAGCCAGTTATAGAATACTTCACAAACGCGATACGGGGAACCGGTTTAACAGATTTAAGGCGTAAAAAAATAAATATGTGGGCTAAAAAAAGTTAAAGACACTGGAGCGTCTATCAGCGACGTTGCTGAGCTAGAAAAGTTATTAAGATTTCCAATAACAGTGAAGACGTTGACAGGAGAGATTTTGAACAAAACAAAATATAAATCAAGAGGAGCTCCTATAAATATTATTAATCATAACGCGCATGCATGGACTGATGCTGTAACTGTATTTCCACGAGAAAGAATGGTTAAATTTTACCAAGATGATGTATTCGATGCCATTGGTGATATTAGCATACGTGACACTGTTTCTGTGTGGTTGTTTCAGAGTTCAGAATGCGATCATTATGATCAGTTTGTACGGTCTAACGGTGATATTTATCGTACAGAATCTCTTTATAAAGAAATGGAAAACCTTGCTCTGAAATATACTTCTGACGATGTCAAAGTTAGATAATTACCAAGTAATTGTTTTACCGTACCATCGGTTGCTGCTCATTTCGCTCAGGAGAAAAACTCGTGGAAACCGACAAGATTAGAATTTTTTGAAGATGTCGTGAAAAGTTTTATAGAATACGGACACGGTGGATTGTGGAATACTACATATAATTAAAAAGATATTATCTCAGTTCATATGGTAGCGTGTTATCCTGGAAGTTTTTTGGGATATGGAGAGTGCTCTAAATACTTTAATAGATTTGGATATCCTACACATGACATGACCAGGGTTGCAATAAATGGACCCTTAACAGATTTTGATTTAACAGGATTTGCTCATGTAGAATCATTCGAGCTTAGAGAAGGTCTCCATATGATTGTTTATGCGTGGTTCGGAAAACACTTTTCAGAAAAATGTTGGGCTCTAACAGTTCTGCTAAGATATATGATCGATGTTGGAATTTTAGTATCGTTGAAAGTATCTGAAGCTATTATATCATATCGCGTGCAAAAGTAAGTTTGGTTGCTAGAACCTGCTAAACACGATGAGAAATTTGCAAAAGAAATCGGCAGAAAAATAATCGGTAAGTTTACACAAGGAGGATCACATGGTCATAAACGAACTTGGACAAGATTGATCATGGACGATGATGAACTCGATTTCATAATCGCAGATACGATGGAGAAAGACACATTTATACGTCGATGTAATGCTTATTTATCAGACAAAACATAACTAGGTATCATTGTGAGCTATACTGATGGCGAGTCACCGCAGTTTACTCATCTAAGACCTTCGATGCTAGCTTATGTTTCTATAAATCTATTATCGATGATAAACAGATTTCCATGTTTCGCTGTTAGAGTCGCGTCAGATTCATTTTATGTACACAAAAAATATAAAAGTTCATTAAATCTCGGTAATGGTGAATATGGAACGTAGAGGATAAAACAAGAAAATATACTTAGTTATTGTGAATCTGCCGATGTTGAAATTGAGGAAACATATTACAGAAATAATCAGATATCAAAATCATCTGCGCCATCCGTGTATGATCCTGTATCTAGACAAAAGACCGTTTATCTTAATGGGTGTGGAGGTTCAGGTAAAACAACTCGCTCGATTAACTTATTCATGAGTTTAGATATAATTGTCTTAACACCAACGCACAAACTCGCCAGGGAAATAAAGCAACGAGATGTAAAGTCGTGTACATATCACAGTTTCTTTAGATTATGCGGAGATATATGGACCCCATCATGAATGGGTGAAAAATATATACCTAAAATTATCATATGGGACGAGATATGCACGGTGCCTCTAAAGGTATTACAAATATTTCTTGATTGGTTGTAACTAAAGAATACTACTGTGATTATGTGTGGTGATCATGGTCAACCACCACCCTTTGTTTGGCAGTCTCCACATGAGTGGCTAAAGAACAATATAGATTATTATGAAGAAATATTTGATGATCATACAGCCGTTGAAGAGTCGCTGAAAGAATTTAAAAGATTAATACGACTACAACCAGATAAAATACAATGTGAAGTAATGCGTGAGATAATTCCAGAAACATCTATGAATGATTTTTGGACCCTATGGAAACCTGCTGATTTGATAGTTGCCAGTAGAAAAATAGTTCGTGACGAACTAAAAAAGAAATTATATGCGTTACACAAGGAAAAATTCCCAAAATTACCTGTACCGTTGTGTTATCGCCCTGCAGATACTAGACAACAAAATGTTGATGTTAAGATTCCTAGTGCAGATACTGAAAGTGTCCGAATACAAAATCTTGTGTTAAATGATATTGTCCTTGTTGGCTGTTGATGTTGTCGAGAGCGCGTTAAACATGGGATAATCGCCATGGACGTTAGGGTACGCTATAACGATTCATTCGTCGCAGGGATTAACTATCACTGATACTAAAGTTTGGATAGTCGATGATCGTATTGAGTGGTCAAATTTAAATTTGGTTTATCTCGCAGATAGAAGAATATCACAATTAAAACGAGTTATCATGGATTGCGTAATAACCGAAGAAATCACTAATAATGTCAATATAAATAAAAAATTATGCAGCTATAAGCAGTGTGATAAAAAAATAATCGCGAGTTGAATATAGATGTGGATATTATTATGATGTTAAAAGAACGACAAAATAATTATTGCGCAAATTGCAACGCAATGATGTTGTGGCAGTATTTGAGAAATAACCCAAGACAATTTACCGTTGATAGAATTAATAGTAGTCTTGGTCACACGCGTGAAAATGTGATGCTGACCTGTTTGGAGTGTAATCGACGTCGAGGATCTGCAAGTTTATAAAAGTGTACTCGGTGGTAATTGCGTATCCTCTGGAATTATTTGTAATTGTTCACGTACAAATCCACGTTGATGAGCAGTTGAATCTAATCTGTAGATTGTAGGTCTACCTGTGGACCTTACCACGCTGGATATTTAGTGTGTAGTCACACTCCAAATAGGATCAGTTGCCCTTTTTCTACCTCCTTCGAGTTCGGCGAAATCGTATAAATATCTAAACGTAACATTGCCTAGTACTGGTTGAGAAATAGATCTACGTTTTATCGGTATATATATTTTTGTGATCGCATCAGACGGTTTCATAGAGTTGCACGAGTAACTTCCTTATTCAGCGCAGCTATCACATTCGGTAACCTCGCAACCCATTCACGAGATCTTGTATCTGTGGATATTTCCTTTGCATATTGATACCCGAATAACCGTTCTGCAAGTGTTCGATTAAATCGTTCAACGATTGCCTGATCACGATGAATCTCCGTGTGTCCTTGTCTGATTTCAACGTTATGCTTGTTGATCAGCGAAGATACTGCACCAAGAAATTCTTTGCCAGGATCAACCTGTAGTAGTTTTGGCCATTGTAATGGTCCTCGCTGAGAAATTTGTTTAAACGCAGATGCAACTTCAGATGCTGTCTTTGTTGATAGGGGCTCCACTTCTTTATATCTGCTCGCAACGTCAACAACGCTTAAAGCGTATCTGTATGTGTGTTGACGTCTACCTGCTTAAATGGTATCGTGTGGTAAAAACAAAATATCCGCTTGATGAACTTTTTTAGGAACGTTGACATCAAAATGTGCGTATTGAATTTTTTTTAGGTAGATTTA
This sequence comes from Potamilus streckersoni, assembly GCA_016746295.1. NCBI lineage: Eukaryota > Metazoa > Mollusca > Bivalvia > Unionida > Unionidae > Potamilus > Potamilus streckersoni. Next base: position 869,464 of record JAEAOA010002048.1, on the reverse strand, counting down.
GAAAGATTTGCCATATTGCCTGTCGTGCTAACCACGCTGCAGCAACATCACGCAAAACTTTTGCTGAAGCGGCAAGTTTGTTAATCGCAGTTTTACATCGCCAATATCCTTTCGGGGAATAATAAATATTTTCCAATCAGTATTTTACCTTTCATAACAGATTTTATCAGAAAGCTAGCGAGAGATTTTCTGACAGATTTATTAGGTATAGAATTTAATGCGTGAATCAACTTTAAATCTGTGAGATGCCGTTGTTTCAAATCAGAATTTTTATACGATTCATCATGAGTGTGACACGTTTAATCTAACTTATTTACTGGATACTCTCCAGGTTTTGCTCGATCTTGGTTATCGAATCTAATATCGAGACGAGTTCCAGGACCACCATAATTATTTCGGGGAATGTGTTTCTCACCAGGATATTTTGACCATGGAGTTCCTGGCAATTTCCCTAATGAAGCGGCTATATCACCACCACGCACTATTTGCGACGCGGAAACAAATTTATATTTTTGTACCACATTTTGCACACTTGCCTGTGAGTGCGCGTCTCTTATTTTTTGTTGTTATCGTTGTCAATCCAACTGTGGGTGTTGTCGCTCTACATCGAACACAATATAAACTCATATTATTATCATATGGATATAATTGACTTTTCTGCGACACGAAAACAAGAGCCAGTAAGGCACCATCCAGCGTTACCAAATTCTATCAGAATTATTATAATAGGTCCTTCTAGATCTGGTAAGACGAAATTATTGCTTAATCTGATAACACGATGGCTCAAGTGGAATAAGCTGTATTTAGTAGCGCCATCTGTAGATGATCAACGATGCTACGAAGTACTTAAAGATTTTAATCAAAATGTGAAATTACTGGAAAAAAATGATATCATTGATTTTATTACCGATATTGATGAAGCTCCATCCGTAGATGACTTGGATGGATTCATTAATAACCTCGTGTTGTACGATAATGTAATGCTGGACAAACAATCCAATCCAGCTAGAATATTTTCTCGAGGAAGACATAAAAATACTGACGTGATTTATGTTACTCAAAGATATACTCAGATACATAAGGTGATCAGAGATAACTGCAATATTTTGGTTGTGTTTAATGGCGCAGATAATTATACTTTGCAAAATATTTATTATACTTGGTGTTCAGGGGACATGAATATGATTAAATTTAAAAATTTCTTTTCTAAAGCACAAGCTGTTCCTTTTGGATTTATAACGATAAATTTACGTGCTTCTAGATCAAGGTATCGTGTAGGTTTAGATAAAATCTTTGGTTAATTCATAGCAGCAGAGAGGCTGAAGGACATACTTGTAGTGACCATATCGTGAATAAATCGAGCAAGAAATCTCGTCAATTAAAGAAAGTTTTACTATTAAGGCAAAAACGTTTTTTCTCAGCCTTCGTAGGAACCCTTAATTTTCAAAAATAAGGTCTCAGGTAAATTTGTCTGTTCAGCCTCTCTGCTGCTATAATAATGAACTTTCAGATTGTCATTATCTTATTATTGGTCTTACAGGATTAGGTAAAACAAATCTGTTATTAAATCTTTTGCTCAACGATATCTTTAACTACGATAAGGTATGTATTTACACAAGTAATCCGCCTCACAATAAATGCAAATTAATGAGCGAGTACAGCGATAAACTTTGTGATAAACTTAACGATGGCGATGATATATTTTTAATAAAATAACCACAGGAATTAATTCCAGTTGACGAACTTGATTCATCTGAGCATAAAATAATTGTATTTGACGATGCTACGTAAAACAACGAGGAGACAAACAAGATCTGATCTCATTTTCATTATTAAAAAATGTAATTCGGTCCATCTTTACGCAAGGCTTTTACAACGTTGACAGATTTATCCGGCGAAATATAGGGTGTTTTATAATATTTTTTGACTAGATAATGTCGTTTTTTTAGAAATATTGCAAACGAACAATGCGGTGATGCAACGAAAAAAAATTACAAGAAAAGGGTTTATAAGGTTTAGTCAAAGAAAGATCGAAATAAGAAAATAAAAAGATTGCAGAGGAACTTGTAATAAAAATTGCGTTTGTAAGGTTTACTCAAAGAAAGATCGAAGGAAGAAAATAAAAAGATTGCAGAGGAACTTGTAATAAAAATTGCTGATTCTGCTGCACGACATGCTGAAAATGACAGATTCATACACAACCAATCTTTACTTCAGCACGCGAAAACAAAAATGACAGTTGATTTAGCCAGGTTAAAGAGATTAATAGAAAATGTGTCAAGAGAAACTCGAGAATTAACTGAAGCATAGAAAAGAATAACTGAAGCTACATTAGAAGAATTTATTAAGACAAATTTGATAAAAACAAACGTGATGATTTTGACAATATTCGAGAATGGATTCATGATGATTACAATAAAACAGAGGGAAGTTTGGTAAGTAAAGTTGAGGATTCATCAATGGCTGAAAAAGCGCTTGAAAAAGCTAAAGCCAATAAAGAAATACTAGCTATATTGAATAGAATAAGAGACGGAATTATTGCTGATGTTTTAGGTATAATAGCTATTCAATACCGAAATAAACCAGGAGGTTATGGCAAAGGTTGGATTTTTAATAGACTGCTTATTAGTTATGAAAATAAACAAGATGAAACATTACTAGCAGAAAATAATTGATCTGGTGTTTAAGTTTTGAAATCAAACGTAGAAATAGTTGACCGACGTAAATTGTTGATATCATCGAAAGAAGCTGATAATGAAAGCAATAGACCGATAACGAAATCATTGATATACTAGATAACTATAGATTGAGCTGACTACTAACATCATCCGAGTAAGACATTTTACACAGTGGTATTTTCTAACAATATTAATATGATGTCACTAACATCAACAATATTATTACTTGATTCATCGCAAACAAGAGGAAACGGATAAAAATTTTATGTTTATTACAATTCACTAATAGAACTAGCTCCTGAAAAGTACTATGAGATTGAACTCATTTCCTGTACAGCATTGACTTCTATAGCTAACATAAAAATTGGAGTAAATGATGAATTTTAACTTACTTCAACTCTAGGAACTCCATGGACAACATTTAAAATTCCACAAGGAATAACATCACTTATCTAAATAAAACAATCATAGAGCTTATAACAAAATATAATGGTGAACATGATAATTTTGAGCTGACACCAAATTATAATATATTACGAGCAATGATAACATTAAGAAATATAATAATTTTATATCGCAAACAAGAATAGCACAACTGATAGGATTTTATAATAAAAATTATGTTGCTTTTGAACAAGCTATATGACGGTGAACTGCCAGTAAATATAACTGACGTAAACACAATATTAATAAATTGCTCCTTTTCATCTTGATCTTACTCAGACCCGGGTAGTACAGGTCAAACAATATACAGCTTTTCACCAGACATTCCACCAGGATCTATCATGCAAATTACTCTTAGACAATTGATATACTATCAGATAAATCTTGAAAATTAAACAACAAGTATAACAATGGACTCAATCAAGTACACAAATAGATCTAAGCAACGAAATTGTCATATACTATTTACACATATGCATTATATAAATCATTCATAGCATAGCTAAGACGTTGCGTAATCAATTTTGTGAGCCTAATTTAAAAACCAAGATGAGACAAAAAATTTAAAGAAGAAAAATCATAGGTGGATTTTTTGAAAATGTGCTTACTAAAATTGTAAATAATGTCCCAGAAATAACACGTCAAGTAGCACCAATTGCAGTTGACTCACATAAAGCATTTGCGACAGGGGTAGCTAGTTCAGCAGGAGCCGCAGTACGACAAAAGATAGCTGATAAAATTAAACGCAACCCACCCTCCAAAGCGGAAAAATATAACAAGCAATATTAGATATTGCGCCACCACAAGAAACAAAACGAACTGTCATAGTTAAACAAACAAATTATCAACGCGTGGTGAAGAAAAAGTAAGTTAAATTGTAAATAAAACAGTGTTGATAACTCCTGCTCCTTTTTAATTATGTGCCACAGTGTTGTGTGGATTATAAAAATAAAGTCAGTCACAATTATCTCGATCTTTCTGAACAATACGATACTGACGACGATGTAACAGATTTCGAATACATCGAGTATCTCTATGAAAACTCAAACGAACCAAATTGTTGTTGGCGCCATTTTTTCAGCAAAAGATAGGCTATACATGGTGGCCAGTATTAATGGTTGAGGAAGAATCCTGGAAAACCCCGGGAAGAACAACCGACCCACGAGAAGCTACTGACAGACTTTCTCACTTATCCACGTTAGCCGAGTCTGGACTCGAACGCACCCAGACAGTTTAGATGGCAGTGATCCGTAACGATCAGCGCTTTATTCCACTTGTCCACTCGGGGCCACCCAAGAGCCAAATAAAGCTGGTGTTAGAAATTTTAATACAAAAGATGAGGATCAGTTTTTCCTGCCGCATTATAACAGTAGCTGATCCACCTGCTGAATTTCAGCTGGTACAGAAATTGGGCTTGTTAATAACGGTTGCACCTTTATTTAAAAGAGCACGATATCAACTGTTCAGTCAAACTGAGAAGATATTTCAATGCACTTGCCTATGGCATACAATTCTTTATATCGTCTCGTTCAGCGATGATTATTCTAGATCGGTGGACACAAATACGATGTGGTTTAAAGATACCTCACTCGGGGAAACTATCTCAGGCAAATTGTTTAACGTGGTGCTTTTACACACGGTGCTAACGCTGCTGAAGCATCTGATATTATCAGATGTTTTCTTAAAGCAACTGCAAACACGGACACTGTAAGAGCTTCATTAACAACATAATTTTGGTATAACTCCACCAGGTGCAGTCGCATACAGTGTTTCGATGTTTAATTTAATAAACAGTGTTATTAGTGCACGTAACAAAGGTTATAACGAAGGGTGTGCTAAACGAGAAGCATTTACTGCAGAATCTCGCCAAATAACGATGATGATAACTTTAAGTACAACCGTTAAATTTTACCGTGAATACAACAAAGTTTTCGCGGAAAAAAGGATGCACTTATTTTAGATCAAAACGATTATATAATACCCGCCTATGGAGTATCTGCATGAAAGTTTGTAATTACAAGATTAGCGTTATGGATACCACAAGCTGTCTCCTCTGTAGCTAAAACTATGGAACTCGAATTATTATTGACGGTGTATACAAACAAGATATACGTCCAGTAAAACAGAATTTATCAAGCAGCAATTCCTGATGTAAACGATTACACTTGGCGTGTTACAACAACAGCTAGCGAACAATTACCTCAACACTTGTTTGTTGTAATTCAACGATAGGCAAGTCATAACGATCAGGAAAAGAACAATTCCGTGTTTGATAACCCTGACGTTAGACCAATATTTGTTAGAGTAAATTCTAAACAATATTCCGAACGTGCAATCGGTGCAGTTTTGCTGTAGATGGCACCAGAAACGTTTCCCGGCCTATATGAACCTTATGGAGGCTAGACAAAAATATCAGGATGCAGACAGTGGATCTCAAATATAGTACAAAAATTTCGATCACTCTATTCTATTTTTTATTTTGATATATCAAAGCATCCTGAACTATTTATCCGATCAACAGCCGATATTGAAATCACCTGGACGCTTGACGCACTGCCAGCCGAACAGTATAGTAGTAGAGTGAAATGAGGGTTTTGGCCCACCACCCCATTCCCCCACCTCCTCCCCCACCCCCGCCAAACCGCTCATTTCCCTCTACTACTACTATGTAGACAGATATTTTGTAACCAGACAAAACAACAGGTGTTGGAATGCCATAAGCTCTGTCAACAGAAGTGACGAATTTGTTAGAACAGCGTATGTGTGGAATATGATTATTCTAAAGACGGCAAATAGATTTTACCACAAATTTTTTATCAGATAACAAGATGAAAATTAAACTGTGCATATGAGCCTTTCAGTTAACAAGGTGGAAATTAAACTAGCATTAGAATGAAAATGATATTATTTTAGTTATATTATATCTTAAGTTTAGATAAAATTTTATGTTACTCATATTTTTTGTGATATTTTTTTTTCATACTTGCTAACCCTCATTGGTAGAATGTCTGTTAACATATTGTCAATAATACGAAATTCACGTAATAAATCATCCATATTATATTTAACTCCTCGTAGGTAAGACCGGATCTGATCAAGTAGTTTCTTGTAAGTTTTAATTGATGTTAAACAACCATGCTTCTTTATCAAAAGTCTTGGTTCTACTTTTTTACACGCCGCTGTAAGTGAAACACCAATAGCGGATATGATTAACAAAAAAGGATTTAATGATACCCCACTTGAAATTATACCAGAACTGGTCATTAACAAGGGTAGATATGATATTATTCGAAGGATCTTGTTGTAGTATTTGTAACATTTTTTTACACACCAAAGTTTTTTATGATAATATTTATAATATTGTATTAGTGCGTCTACATCTTGTTTTGGAATATCTTTTGAAATATGATTAAAATCAACTATACTTCTTTTCATTATAATATTAGTTCACATAGTCCTATGTTTGGTTAATCCATAATAAGAGCTGGTTGTTCAGCTATAAATTCCAAACACCAGAGAAAAATTAATAATTTTAAAGTTTTATCAACTGGTTCAAGTATAAATTCTTCTTCAGAATTTTTGTTTATCATTATAGATAATACTCCAGATGAGTCATTATCTAAATGATGAGATATATATTTGGTAGACATTCTAAAATTTGCACTGCTAAGCACTGACAATCTATACACACCAGTAACTTCTGCAATATATTTAATAGAATTATTTTTTGGTGTCCACCTAATATAACCAGATGCAACAGTATACACAATATTTTTAATCTGTTTGTGAGGAATTTTAATCATATTCGTTTTCTCAACAATATTAGGAATTCCACTAATAATATCATTGAGTTTTGTGTTAATATCATTGAGTTTTGTGTTAATATTAGCGAATGTAATGTCAACATTTGATGGATTTCCAAAAAATTCATCTCTAATTTTGTTTATGTTTCTGCGAAAACTTAAAAATGTGTTCACGTGACTGGTAAAATCAGTTTTGAGCGCTGTAATTTCATTATTAATTGAAGCGTCCCAATCATTGACGTATTTTTTAGTGACAGCATCCCCGTCCTCAGTTGGGTTTCCAAGATCTGTAATCTTGTTTTGTTTCATAACAATATTCCCACTTGGATTTCGTACAACTATATCTGGCAGTTTTACATCACTCGTTTTTAATCGTCCTTCTTTATCCTGGAAAATGACAACTTCATCTGGATCTACGCTGGTAAGATTTAGTAAATTATTGATTTCAATTTTGAGCCGATCAAGAGTTGCATATTTGGATAAGTCACCTGTGGATAAATCTCCTAATAGTGTTCCAAATTTTGTATAATAACTCATTATTTACTGTCCTAGATAAAATTATCAACACTAGTTTAATATTATATAAAATGGCAAAATCGTCGATATTAAACTTTGATACAGAGAGACTAGTGAAGCATAAACATAAAAATGAACTTCCTGATTGTCATTATCTTATTGTTGGGCGAACTGGATCGGGGAAAACAAATTTACTTATGAACTTGCTTTTTGGTGATAATTTTAACTACGATAGAGTTTATATTTACACAATCAATCCACAGCAAGATAAGTATGAGTTATTAGGTGAGTATAATGAAAAACTTCGTGATGATCTTAAATCTGGCGAAGATTTTTTTATAATTAGGCAGCCAGAAGATCTTATTCCAGTCAATCAACTTGATGCAGATGAACATAAGATAGTAGTTTTTGATGATAATCCGCTAAATAACATGGAGATGAACAAAATAAGATCATATTTCTCACTGTCACGTAACAAACAGTGTAATTCTATTTATCTCGCTCAAGGATTTTATAATGTTGACAGGTTTATTAGGCGAAATACGGGTTGTTTTATTTTATTTCCAGGACTGGATAATGTTGACGTTAGAAATATTGCAAGCGAGCAATGCGGTGGCGTGACAAAAGATAAGTTTATTGAACTTTACCGTAATGCTACAAAAGATAAATTTAACTTTTTCTTGTTTGATAAACTTACAAATGATTTAACTAAAATGTTTCGCTGTTGTATTGACACTTACTTACAGTAAAGCGTTTCAATTTTATAAAATTTATAATTATAATAATGTACAAACGAGCAAGATACAGACAACACATAGAAGACCTAAAAAAAACTTGATCAATCTCAAGCATCACTTAAGCAAAAAGTACAATAAGCACGACGTGGGCAAGTAACTGCTACAGAAACAACAGCTACAATTTTCAAGCCGGTTACTGAAGCATTATTATGTAAACAACCTGAAACTAAACCACTGTCAGAAGAAGAACTTAAACAACTACAGGAAAAAGGCTTGGTTGGAATTGTTAGAGAACAACAGGAAGCAGCTGCTGCAAAAATTGTTACTAGATCTGATGAAGAAAAAAGAAAACTAATTGAGGCACTTACAGCAAATATAGCTGATCCTGCGGTTAGACAAGCTGAAACAGATCGATTGATAAACAATCCACTGGAACTTGAGCGAAGATTAGCAGAGTTAACAACGCAAGGAATAACAAATATTATAACAAGTTTATCAGGAGATATAAAAGATATCAAAGAGGAGCAACAAAGAGTTGGTGAGCTTACTGTAAAGTTTATGGAAGTTGGAGATCAAAGACTTTATTTTATAAAAAAAGCAAATGATGAGATAAAAGGTAGTGAATATGATGATTTTTTAAACAAAGAAAATATCAGTGATATTAATAATATAAGCAGGTGCACTGATGTAGAATATCAAGTATTAATCGATAGAATAGATGTAATATTTAATGACGGAGTTACTGCTAAAGATGAAATAAACACGGTTACAGAGATTGATAATATGATTCCACTTTATGAAAGAATGAGAAACGGTGTCATTGCTCTCACGTTTAAAAAAACAGCAGAAAATAGTAGAGCAAAATCTTTTGGTAAAGGGTGGAGTTTTAAAATAAAATTTGATAAACTCGATAAATCTCGTGTAGAAAAATATAGAAAAGAAAAAACAGGAACTGGTGTAAAGGTATTTACTTCAACTACTGAAATGATAGGTAGATTAATGTTATTAATATCATCAAAGGAAGCTGGGAATGTTAGTGTTGAAGTTGATAATGAAATCATTGACATACTTGATCATCTAAGATCGAGTGAATTATTAACATCTGACGAATATGAAACTTAACACCGCGACTTAATCGCGGAGACTTAATTTTGTAAAATGATATAATATTAAAGGAATGCAAACAACATTATTACTAAACTCTAGCGAGTCTACAGAAGATAGCGCAAATTTTTCAGTAAATTATATTCCACCTATCCAACTAGATCCTACAAAACAATATGAAATTGGATTAATTTCTTGTACTTGCTGGAATGCTATACCTAACGTGAAAAATGATGTTAACGATGAAATGTATTTTACTATGATTACAACATCTCCAATATCTACAACAAAAAAAATAAAAATTCCGCAAGGAGCTTATAATATTGAAGATCTAAACAAGACGATCAAAGAGCTCATAACAAAAGCTGACGGTGTGGCTGATAATTTTGAATTAGCAGCAAATTATAACACATTGCGAACTAGGATAACTTTGAAAAATATAGCAATCAATCTTGAACCAAGAGAAAGAAGTATTGCACAACTGTTAGGATTTACTGAAAAAACTTACACTGCACTTGATCAGCCTATTACATATGACAGTGAACTGCCAGCAAATATAACAGAAGTAAATACAATATTAGTAAATTGCTCTATTGCTTCTGGCTCTTATACATCAAAAGGTAGCAAAGGTCAAACGATTTAGTTTCTCACCAGAAGTCCCGCCAGGTTCTCTCATGCAAATAACTCCACGACATATTATATATTATCCTTTAAACGTTGAAAATCAAATATCAAGTATAAGGATGCAGTTGACAGATCAATCAGGAAAACAGTTACATGTTAGTAATGAAGTTGTAACTTATTATTTACATCTACGCGAGCAAAAGTAAAAATTATGCAACATCAAATATAATGAAACAAAGAAAAAAGTTTATCGAAGAAAAATAGTAGGAGGATTTTATGGAAATATATTCACTAAAGTTATTGAAGGTATTCCAGGACTAGCACGTAAAGTTGCACCAATTGCTATTGACGCTGGTAAAGCTTTTGCAACTGGGGCTGCATCTGCCGCTGGGACTGCGGTGGGACAAAAAATAGCTGATAAAATAAAAGGTGATCCACCGACTGCATCTGAAATAAAACAAGTTATCTCAGAAATCGCTCCAACAAAAGAAACTCAAAAAGCTATGATAACAACAACAAAAAAATTATTATCACCAAAGGGCGAGCAGATTATACAAAAATTAATATCTAAAGTAACAGTGCCGCAATAAAATTTTGTATAATCTAATAAAATAAAATGTCTGTTATAAATTATCTCGACTTAACAGAAACTTATGACATCGACAACGATGTGACAGAATTCGAGTTTGTTGAGTACCTTGATGAAAATTCTAACGAACCAAAAAAAAACTGGTATTAGAACCTTTAACACCAGAGATGAAGATGTTTTTCTACTGCCACATAAGGCTATGTTAGAAGTTCGTGGTCAGATTATGACAGTAGCCAATCCACCTGCTGCATTTGCAGTTGGAACAGAAGTAGCTCTTATAAATAATGGCTGGTGTTTATTCAAAAGTGCTAGATATCAACTGGCCAATCAAACTATAGAAGATATTTCAAGTCATCTACAAGTTGCAAGTACAATTTTAAATATTATTTCGTTTTCCGACGATTACTCGAGATCAACTGCAACTAATATGATGTGGTTTAAAGATACTGGACGGGGTATAGCTGAATCAACAGAATTTTTAAAGAGAGGCGCTATAGTACATGGAGCTAATGCTGATGCAAATGCTGTAATTGTGAGAAATTTTCTCACTGCTAATGCTGCTGCACTAGATATTGTCGCACCTGCTGCAGATGCTAATGCAAACGCTACAAGAGTTTCTCTTACAGCAGCTTTTAATAATCTAAATATAACACTACCAGCTGCAGATGCAAACGGTACTGCGATGTTAAATTTACTTCTTAACACACTTGACGTGAGAAATCCACGCTATAACGATGGTTTTGCTAGGCGATGAAAACTTGCAGCAGGATCACGTCAAATTACAATGATGCTTCCACTAAGCACAATTTTCGGCTTTTGTCGCGATTATGATAAAGTATTTCGCGGAGTAAAACATACGCTTATTTTAGATCGAGCAGACCAAAACGATTGCTTGTTTAGATCTGGAGGGGCTGATGTACAGTTTATCATAAACAAACTCGCTTTGTGGATGCCACGTATAACACCATCAATCACTAAAATGTCAGAATTAAATAGCACGCTTGATAAGCATACGAACAGAATTTACTTTAAGCAGCATAAAATATATCAGACAGCGGTTCCAAATACTACTGACTACACATGGAGGGTCACAACAACATCAAGCGAACAACTGCCGAGAAATATCTTTGTCGTATTTCAACAGCACGCTCGACGAGGAAACCAACAACAAAATAATGCAATATTTGACCACGCTGATGTCAGACGAATATACGCTAGATTAAATTCAAAGCAATATCCAGAACGAGCTATCGGGTGCAATTTTGCTGATGACATTAATAAAAATATTTCTCGACCGTACATGTACCTGCTTGACGCAATGCAAAAATATCAAGATGTTGAAGATGGAACTCAAATATCAGCAGAGGAATTTCGTACGCTTTATCCTATATTTCATTTTGATGTTAGTAAACATAACGAGCGAGCTGTAGACAGCACAGCGGATATTGAAATTACCTGGACACTTGGGGCGGTTCCAGTAGCGCCGTTATACGTATACGCATTAGTGATTAGTGATAGATTTATCACAGTAGATTCTATTGGAGGTAAAATGACAGTTCAAGTTTAATCTACAGTTGTTATATAAAATGGCAAGGTATATTGTAAAAAAAGTGTATTTGACTGATGGCCAAGTTAAAAAATTAGTAGCTGCTATTGCAAAGCGAGAACAGGTATCATTAAAAATCAATCCTAATATTTCTGATGGTGTTTTAACAAAATTAATGCTAACAAAATATCAAGTAAAGAAGTATGATCGTAAAAAAAATTTGTTTTAAATTTGAGTGCTGCACAAATGACAGCGATGGCAAAAGAAGGTGGTTTTCTTGGTCCGGCATTATCAGTATTAACTAGTACAATAATACCTAAAATTTTGCCAGTCTTAGGTACATTAGGACTAGCAGCAGCGTCTGGAGCAATATCTGGCGCAACAAAGAAAGCAGTCGCAGGTAATGGTATCATTCGTGGAAGTGGAATAAAAAAAATTGTAAATTTTATGTAAATAATATATTATAATGCCACAAAAGAAAAAGAAATCGCCAACAACAAAAAAAAGAAAACAACAAAAACAAAATCACCAACTCCAAAAACAAAATCACCAACACTAAAATGCAAATGCATATGCAATCAAACAAAACAAGGAGGAATTATTCCGTTCGCTCCACTTTTGGCGGGACTAGCGGGAAGTCTGCTGCCAAATCTTTTAGGAATCGGACGTGGTCTAACATTACCAGGAACTCGTCGACCCCGTTGAGTAATTTTGATATCATTGATAAGTTAAAAGCGGTTCCTGGATTTCACGGAGTTTATTCTAAAGATGAGCTCGCAGCAATAAAATCACCATCAGCTGTAAGTTTGTGTGTTATTAATATACAAGATTTCAATGACGGATCCGGCACACATTGGGTAGCAGTTTATAATAATAATTATTTTGACTCGTTTGGACTTCCTCCAAGCGATGTAATAAAAAAGTATATGAACAAAAAATTTAAAAAGATATATTATTCATCAAATCAACTCCAACCTGTTGGAACGTCTGCTTGTGGATATTATTGTATTATGTTAATCCAACAGATGAGCAGAAATGTTAATTTTTTAAAATTTATTTTACAGTTTGACAAGCAACCTTCTCACGCTAATGATGAGATCGCAATTAATTTTATCTAAACTTACAAGTATAATAATGTCAACATACTGTCTCAAGTGTAGAACTAAAACAGAAAATATTAATGAAATAACAGAAAAAACAAAAAACAACAGGATAATATTAAAAAGTTTTTGTGTAGTCTGTGGAAAAAGAAAAAATACATTTTTAAAGAAAACGTCCCCAGCGATAGTATCTCTAGCGACATCCCAAGCGATAGTGTCTCCAGCGACGTCGCTAGGATCTGGCTACCCTAATATTATTTTAGTCGACGACTAAAAATATAGAATGATATGCAACTGTGATTCTGACAGAGATTTGTGTCTTGAACAAAATAAAATTTTCGCATACTGTCAATGTTGTAACAACAGAGAAATAATAGGGTCAGGTATAGATATACATAAAATTATTGGAAAATTGCCAAAACCAAAAGGTGGTTGGACTTTGCCAGGTCATCGGTATACTGGTCCGTGGAATCCGCTAGACCAACAACTAGATGAAAACGACAATCCGTTGCCAGGCCAAGAGCCTTATAATCAAGTGGATGCAATAGCAATGCGTCATGATATCTGTTATCGTGATCATGAAAACTCAAAATTAGATTGTGATAAAGTAATGTTAGACGAATTACGTGATATGAAGCCAACAAATCTACGAGAACGTTTTGCTAGAAAATTTGTTCAGGGAATGATTGGAGCAAAATATAAACTCGGACTCGGGGAGTCTCGACTTGGAAAAAAAGTATACAATGATCTTGCAGTCGAGCTGCACAGACCTAAAAAAAAGTTTCCACGACGTAAAGTTGTCGCTAATGGTGTAGATGATATCTGGGCAATAGATTTGGTGGATTATCTAATCTAACTCAGTTTAATGTTGGCGCTGATGGCGCTCCAAAAAGGTATTTGTTTAATGTTATAGATGTTTTTAGCAAATATGCTTTCAGTGTACCTGTTTCGGATAAGACAGGGACTTCAATGACTGATGCGCTAAGACAAATAATAACGAGTGTAGAAAGAAAACCAAATAAAATCTGGACTGATCACGGATCCGAGTTTTTTAACAAAAAGTTTGAACAGTTTCTAGAACAAAATAATATAAAAAAATATGTTACAGGAAACGAGGGTAAAAGCGTTGTTGTCGAGAGATTTAATCGCACGCTAAACGAAAAATTACACAAACATATGACAGCTAAAATCACCAACAGGTACATCGATGACCTTTCTCAAATTGTAGGTGAATATAATAACACGCAACATCGAACCATCAAAATGACACCTAAAAAAGCTGTTAAAAATCCGATATTAGCAAATGAAAACATGTACCGCAGACATAAATTTAAGGTTGGTGATAAAGTTAGAATTTCTCTGATGAAAAAGGTATTTGCAAAAGGATTTACTTTAAACTGGAGCGAAGAAGTATTTGTAATTGATAAGGTACTTTTAACAGTACCTGTAACGTACGTTTTAAAAGATCTGGCAGGGGAACCGATCGTAGGTAGTTTTTATGAACAAGAACTACAGAAAACTGAGCAGGATGTTTTTGTTATCGAGAAAGTGATTAGAAAAAAAGGGGATAAAAGTTTAGTCAAATGGCGTGGGTATAGCGATAAATTTAACAGTTGGATCCCATCCAAGCAGATTATGATATAATGCTATTATAAATTAACTCATACTTTTGTTTGACAGATTTACATTTTACTGGTTTACATAACGATATTAGATACTGCTTACGATCGTTAGAGATCGTCATTAGATTAAAAATTTTAACGAATATGAAATCGAATTTGATATTTTTCTGTCGGCCTGGAATCTTGATATTTAAGAAAGGTTTGATTAGCTGCCAAAACAGTTGACATTATACCGTTTAGTTGTTGATCTGCTGTAATTTGATCTGTCAGCAACAGTGACTATTTCACCATCATCATCAGATTCATTGTTATACAAAATATCATCTTCACTATAACCAATAGATTTGTCTATAAAATCTTTGGAAAATGTGACCTAATCGCTGGTGACTTTGTCGCTAGTATCTTCTTCGTAGAGTTCAGCAAGTCGTTTCATCAAGTCCATTATTATAATATATTTTTATCTAATTTATTATTATAAGATGACTGATGAGATAAAATATCACCAAAAAGTTAATATAGTAAATTACAACGAACTAGCCGAAGCGGTAAGAAAATGTTTGTTGGGTTATAGTGTTGATGTTATTGTAATGCAAGGTGATTCTCATAAAATATTAATAACAGAAGCAGAATAAAGTAAAATTAATGAAAGTGCAGTAACGACGCTAAAATTTATTCACGATGATATCATAGCATTTGCTCATCATTGCTTGACTAAAACCGAATTACAAAATATTATTGATCATCATATCTAAAACCAATCCAAGCATCGTATTCGCTTGAAAAAGTTGATTTCAATACTCCATCAGCTACAAATTTTACGACTGCGGGATTTATCTTATAATATTTCGCCGCAGCTGAAATCGATTTGAATTTAATCTCCTCATCCGTTTCGAGGTTTTTTGAAATAACAGGTTTTATTGGACATCTAAAATTAATACCACCACCTCGTCCTTTTCTTACATTTTCCTGTTGGGTAACTAGTTCTAGATTTTCCAATCGATTATCAGTCTTTACGTTATTGATGTGATTAATAACAAGACCATTGGGTATAGATCCGTTGAACACCTCGTAAACAAACCTATGACCATAATAATTAACTTGATTCGGCGATGTTCCTCTAACAGTTACTTTGATATATCCCATATTGTTCATAGTACCAAGAACTTTTTTAGTTTTTCTGTTTCTAATAATACCTCGATCGTTAGCCTCGTATAAATCAAAGACAGGATGTGGCTGAAACTCATCTTGTAAGGATAAGTTTTCAATGTTGTCATCAGTGACTTTACCGTTATAATGATATACACGCTGTCCCTCTGGAATATCATCGCAGAACAACGTGTAAATAAAATCTTTTCTAAACATTGCAATCCTCTCAGCATTATCTCCCTTTACACTAATCGTAAAACCCGCTGACATTAATTTGCCAACAGATATTCTAGTTTTGATGTTAATAACCGAACCTAATACATTTCCAGCGTATAAGTTATACTTTGGGTGAATTTGAAATGCTTCTTGCTCACGTGCACTTGTCAGATTTACTGTCATTATATTATATGTAATATTTTTTTATCTTCAATTGATTTTTAGCGCATGCGCAGTGTGAGATAAAGTTATACTTTGGGTGAGTTTGATAAATCTCTTCCTCACGTGCGTTTGTCAGATTTACTGTCATTATATTATAGGCGATTTTTTTTATCTTCAATTGATTTTTAGCGCATGCGCAGTGTGAGATAAAGTTATACTTTGGGTGAACTTGATATGTTTCTTGCTCACATGTGTTTGTTAGATTTGCTGTCATTATATTATAGGAGATTTTTTATCTTCAATTGATTTTTAGCGCATGCGCAGTGTGAAAAAATTATTAATTAGATATTACATTTTAGTATAATAATGTTAAAATTGTGTGATATAGCTAAGAAAAGCCTTATGGGAGAACCTAATAAAATAGCGACTGCTTTTGCAGGTTTTGATAATAGTTATCAGTTTGATAATCAAATTGTTTTAGTAAATTTTAATACAGCAAATCTTTACCACCTACTACAGACAACTGTAAAACGTGAGCTTGAAAAACACAAAAGTATTAGATTATTTGTGCAATATCATGTTATATTTTCAAAGTTAGTTATAACGAAAGAATTAACTAACAAGGAAATTGCAGAACCTTTTATGAACGCAAAATCAAGACGTGTTTTGCTTGGGACTGATCTGTTATCACTATCTGATGAAATACACCAAGAAATCTGGAAAAAAATAGAGGAATTCACTCAATTAGGTTCGGGTTGGAAGTTTGAAATGATCAAAGAAATATTGTTTCACACGATGAAATATAACGCATTACGAGGTAGTTCATACATCGACCTGCCACCAAAAATAAAAAGTAAAAGATGTTGTATAAACATCAAAAACGTAGATAACAAATGTTTCCAATGGGCTGTTCTTTCCGCACTATTTCCAGCAGAAAAACACGCTGATCGCGTTGAAAAATATATCAGTCACGTGTCTAGATTAAATTTTAAAGATATTAACTTTCCTGTGTCAGAAAATCAAATACCAAAATTTGAAAAGCAAAATAATGTTTCAATTAACGTTTTCGGACTAGATGAAAAAGAGGATGTATACCCGAGATATATTTCAGAAAAAGCTTCACAATCGACTATAAATTTACTGTACTACAAAAATCATTACGTTTGTATTAAAAACTTTAACGGACTAGTTGGTAAACAGTACAATAAAAATAGGAACAAAAAGTTCTTTTGTTACCGCTGCTTGTATGGTTGTACTAACAATGAAACATTACAAAAGCATTTGCAGTACTGTAGTGATGTGCAAAGAATAACAATGCCATCTAAGGGAGATAGTGTGTTACAATTTGTCCATCATAATCACAAACTAAAAATTCCTTTCGTTATATACGCTGATTTTGAGTGTTTACTTCAACCTGTACTTGGTGTAGAAAATAATCCTAATCAATCGAGTACAAGAAAAGTTCAAAATCATGTTCCGTGTGGAGTAGTGTACAAGGTAGTTTGTTGTACTGATTCTAGATTATCTAAACCGATCAAATTATATCGAGGTAAAAATCCAGCTGTTTGGCTTCTCAAGCAGTTGATTAACGAAGTTGATAATATTACTTATCGTTTGAAAAAAGTAACGCCAATGTTAAAATTAACACCTCAACAAGAATCCGCTCACGAGCAAGCAGAAATTTGTCATATTTGTGAAAAAGCTTTTGACGATGACAAAAAAGTACATGACCATTGTCATTTGACTGGACAGTACCGTGGAGCGGCTCATAATCAGTGTAATTTAAAATTTCATGCTCCAGATTTTATTCCAGTTATTCTTCACAATTTTCGAGGATATGATAGCCATATTATAGTAGAAGCTTTTGGTGATCCTGATATAAAATCTCGTCTAAAACTCGATAACATCATCAAATGCATCCCAAATAATTTTAAAAAGTACATGTCAGTTACGCTAGGTAAATTGCGTTTTATTGACAGCCTGCAGTTTATGGCAGCCTCGTTAGATGAGTTAGTGAAAGGTTGTAGTAAATTTGATAACCTAAGAGACTGTTTTGGAGATAAATTTAATCTACTAGCTAAAAAAGGAGTTTTTCCATACGAATACCTCGACGATTGGAGTAAATTTGATGAAACATCTTTACCTGACAAAGACAAATTTTACTCACAACTTAAAAATGAAAATATAACTGATGATGAGTACAGGTATGCACAAGATATCTGGAAAGAGTTTGATTGTGAGACTTGGTGATTATCATGATTTATACCTGAAAACTGACGTGTTATTATTAGCAGATGTTTTTGAAAGTTTTCGTGAAGTGAGTTATAATAATTATGGACTAGATTCTTGCTGGTATTATTCTGCCCCTGGGTTGTCATGGGATGCTTTGCTAAAGTTTAGTAAGGTAAGATTAGAATTACTGACTGATGTTGATATGTTCAATTTTATCGAAAAAGGTATCCGATGTGGTATTAGCGTGATAACAAAAAAGTATGCTGAAGCAAACAACAAATACCTGAAACAGTATAACCCTGACCTTCCTTCGAAGTATATAGTTTATCTAGATTGTAATAACTTGTACGGGTATTCGATGGCAGAACCAATGCCTTTTAGCGGATTTCATTGGATCACGGTTGATCGATTTCTATCAGAGACAGAAAAAAAGATACCCGACGATGTTTCCTATTTCGTTGAAGTTGATCTTGATTATCCAAATTCGCTACACATATTATATAACGATTACCCTTTCTGAGCGGAATCGGTGGTCATAGATTATAGTTTGTTATCAAAAGAACAACAAGCGTTAGCATCACCAAGGCAACATTCCATGGTCAAGAAACTAGTACCAAATTTACTTGATAAGAAAAATTACGTTTTGCATTACAAAGTTTTAAAACAAGCAGTCGATGCTGGTCTTGTGTTGAGAAAAGTTCATCATGTATTAAAATTTAATCAGTCGCCGTGGATGAGAGGGTATATTAACTCAAACACTTCAAGAAGGGCTGCAGCAAAAACAGAGTTTGAGAAAAACTTTTTTAAACTGATGAACAATTCCGTTTTTGGTAAGACGATGGAGAATATTAGGAAACGTGTAAATATTGAAATAGTTAATGATGTCAATCGCAGAAACAAACTTGTGTCAGACGATGATTTTGTGAGCATGAAAATATTTAATGAAAATCTTGTTGCGATACAAAGAAGAAAAACAAATCTAAAACTAAACAAGCCGATCTATGTTGGAGCTGCTGTGTTAGATTTACCAAAGTGGTTGATGTACGATTTTCATTATAATTTTGTTAAAAATCAGTGGCCGGCTAGTAGATTATTGTTTACTGATACTGATTCGCTCGTATATGAAATCGAATGCGAGGACATCTATCAGGACATGTACAATAATCGACATCTGTTTGATCTTTCTGATTATCCACGTGACAGTAAATTTCATGACGACACAAATAAAAAGGTTATTGGTAAGTTTAAAGATGAAATGAACTCGAGCGCTATCAAATATTTTATCGGATTACGCAGCAAAATGTATGCCGTATTGCTAGATAATAATAAAATAACGAAAAAAGCCAAAGGTCTGCCTCGTAATTTTGTTAAAAAGTTTATGAAATTTGATGACTACAAGTACGCGCTTTATGGCGGTGTTAGTTTTATGAGAGCTATGGCAATTCGAACTAATCATCATAAACTCGAAACAGATGTCATTATCAAACGTGGATTGTACAAATTTTGATGACAAACGCTATTGTAAAAATGGGGTAGATACATTTGCCTTTGGGTATTTTCATTGTGACTAAAATTTTATCTAAACTTATAAAATAATGTTTGAAAATTTGACAATGACAAATAGCTACAATAGTAACATCAAATATTTAATGATGGACGGTAAACAATTGACAGTTGAATTTAATAATGAAACATCAGGTATATGTTTTAATGGAACACGTGACAAGTTAAAACTTTCGCTCATCAGATCTGATAACAGCGAGTATTTCAATTATCTCGAACAATTGTATCAAAAGTTGCTAGCGGAATTTAAAAACTTTCACAGCCCCATTAGCCAACAAAACTATACTAAACTCACAATTGATCTCGATCGGTCAAGGGTATATTTTATCAACAAAAAGTATCCTCTGAACAAACCAGAAATGAAAGATTTGTTTGAGTCCCATCGCTGTGTGAGCGTTAAAGTAAAATTTAGTATCTATAGTCGTGATAGTGAATTATTTTTAATATCAACAGTTGAAACATTAATCATTGGTAATGAGATATAAAATAATATCATTTTCATTCTAATGCTAGTTTAATTTCCACCTTGTTAACTGAAACATTCTAATGCACAGTTTAATTTTCATCCTGTTATCTGATAAAAAAATTTGTGGTAAAATCTATTTGCCGTCTTTAGAATAATCATATTCCACACATACGCTGTTCTAACAAATTCGTCACTTCTGTTGACAGAGCTTATGGCATTCCAACACCTGTTGTTTTTTCTGGTTACAAAATATCTGTCTACATAGTAGTAGTAGGGGAAATGTGGGGTTTGGCGGGGGTGGAGGAGGAGGTGTGGGAAGGGGGTGGTGGGCCAAAACCCTCATTTCACTCTACTACTAGTATAACGTATATGCGCTAGTTGTCAGTGATAGATACTTGAGAATTGATACGACTGTGGGAAGAATGACTGTACAAATTTAATCTAGCAACAATGATATATAATAATTAAAACCAAGTACACAACTGGAGAAGTATACTTAACGCTCGGTCAAGTTGAAAAATTATCAGCAGCGGTTGCTAAACTCCGTTCTCTTTCTTTACTGATATCTCCGGCGACTTCAAATAAAACAGTAGTTAAAGCAATGATGACTCAACAACAAATCGGTAAACCTGATAAAGGGAAAAACGTTTGTTCTTAAAATATATATTTCTCAAGGTACAGCAATGTCAAAACATGGCGGATTTTTTGGACTAGCACTTTCTGTGATAGCTATAGCAATAAAAAAAATTTTTGCCTATAATAGGAACACATAAACCAGCGGCTGCGTCAGGGATAGTTTCTGGCGCGACGAAAAAAGCAGTTGAAGGTCGTGGTATCAAACAAATATATCGTTAGTTTTATGTAATAATACAAAATAAATGTCAGTTAGAAAAACAAAATAGTCGTGTAAAGAAAATAAAGCATCCTTGAATAAAACAAAGAGGATTTATTCCAATAGCTCCACAACAAGTGGATTTAGCGGGAAGTCTTCTTCCGAAACTACTAGAAATCGGAGGTGAAATGACTCTACCATGTTCCAAACGCTATTGATAAAGATGTCGTCGTTGCCGTTGAATATTTTTGATATAATTTTAAAGAATTGAATGACGGGCTTGATGACGTACCACCAGGTGGTAAGTGTATTATAAACAAAGAAAATTTTAACGATGGCTATGGACACTTATTAGGTTGCTGTATATCATAATAACTTTTTTAATTTTCTTTCGGAATTCACCGATATAAAAATGTCAATATACTATCTCAAATGTAAAACCAAAACAGGAAATAAGATGAGACAACAGAAGAAAACAAAACATATAGTAGAATAATGCTAAAAAGTCTTTCTCTTGTTTGTGGTAGAAATAAAATTGTTTCTAAAAAAACAAGTAGCGGTGGCGTTAGAATCTGGAATATATATGGTTTTTTGATGATTATTTTCATCTGTCGGATTTCTTTTTTGTTAGTCAAATCACGAGAATATTTATACTTGATTTTTTTATTTTTTGATAAAACTGTACAATTTTAAAATCAGAGAGAAAAACCCAATAAAAATGAAACAAAATAAAAAAATTAATGATAGTTTTAACAGTTTTATCAATAAAATCCAAAAGTCAAGTATAAATCTACTCGAGGTTTAACCCTCAAGAAACGATTCAACTGACCGATTTTCTATTGCAAAATTGACTACATTAGCCCAAAACTGATAGAAAAATACAATTTCTTTTTTTAACAGATTTTCTCTTTTTATAATAAGTTTTTATGAAACAATAAAATAAAATGAAATGTAATTGTAATAGTGATAAGATCTTTGCATTGAACAAGATAAAATCGTCACATACTCTCAGTCATGCAATCGCCGTGAGGTAATTGGCAGCGGAATTGACATACAAGATAATTTTTGAAAATTACCAAAACTAACAGGCAGTTGAACATTGCCAGGCTAAAAATACACTGAACCTTTTGATCCTCTTGATAAACAACTTGTTGTGAAGGATAAACCATTGCCAGAACAAGAGCCTTATAATCAAGTTGTTGCAATAGCAATGCATCATAATATATGTTTCCGTGATATCGAACGTACTAATAACGTTCGTTGTTGTTGTTTTTGTTGTTTTAGGATTTGACGCCATTTTTCAGCACACGATAGGCTATACATGGTGGCCAGTATTAATGGTGAAGGAAGAACCCTGGAAATCCAGGGAAGAACCACCGACCCACGAGAAGCTACTGGCAGGCTTTCTCACTCACCCACGTTAACCGAGTTGTATACCAACCACAATATTATGAAATAATGTTTCTGTAGATTTCCTCATACTGACGTTTGATAAATTTACATTTCATTGATTGAGATAACGATAACAGTTGTTGCCTTCGATCATCAGAGATCGTCATTTATATATTTATATTTTCTGTCGGTCTGGAATTTTAATGTTTAAAAAGGGTTTTATCAGCCGCCAAAATGATTGATTCTCATCTACTGTAAAATTAAATTTCAAAATTTCTTATGTAATATGATATACATGTATTACGTTATGTCTACTAAATGTCGGTCTGTTGTAATTTTATCAAGTACACATATAATCTCGTTTTGTTCACCGTGGTTGTTAAATAAATGCCATTCTTTGTTTAACCTTCCGCGATTATTCTCGGGTTAAATTTTCTTGAGACAGCATCTCACTCGCAATTGTATCTCAGCAATTCGTTTCATTACATCCATATTGCAGTATATTTTTTAATCTAATTTATTGTTATAAGATGACTAACGACGTAAAATATTACCAAAAAGTTAATATATTAAATTATAACGAACTAGCTGAAGCAGTGAGAAAATGTTTGGTGGGGTATAATTCTTATTCTATGTTATTGTTACGCAAGGCGATTCTAATAAATTCTGCGAACAGAAGCAGAAAAATTTAATGATGGCGCAATAATGACGTATAAATTTGATAAAGATGATATGATAGCGTTTGCAAACAACTGCTTTACTAAAAAGGGGCTAGCAAATATATTTAATCGTCGTAACTAAAGATAATTCAGGCATTGTGTTCGCTTGAAAAAGTTGCCTCGCGATTTTGTTAAAAAGTTTATGAAATTGGATGATGATAAGTACGCACTTGACAGGGTCATTAATTTTATAAGAACAATAGCTATTTGAACAAAACATCATAAACTTGAGGCAGATGTTATTATCAAATGCGGATTGAGTAAGTTTGATGACAAACGTTATTCCGAAAATGAAGTAGATACATTTGCATTTGGGTATTGTTCTGATGCTAGATCTATACTCTATATTATATAGCTACAATAGCAAGATCAAATGTCCATTGATAGACCGCAAACGGTTACAGTTGAAATTAATAATGAAATATCAGGTATATGTTTCAGCAACAGCAAAATTACTGATGACAAGCTAAAACTTTCGCTGATCAGATCTGGTGAAAGCAAGTATTTCAACCATCTCGAACAACTGAGCCAGAAGCTGTCAGCATGATTTAAAAAATTTTCATGATCCAATCAGTCAACAAAAATATAATAAATATACCAATACCAGCGATATAAATTAGTCAAAAGTATATTTTATCGACAAAAAATATCCTCTTAACAAACTGGAACAAAAGATTTTTTGAATGTCGTCGCTGTATGTGCGGCAAAGTAAAATTTTGTCTCTATTATCGTGATGATGACAATATTTCTAATATAAACGGTTGAAACATTGATAATTGGTGATGAAGTCTAAAGTTTATAAATAATATTTCACTTACCTTTTTACTCCACCAAAAAAATTCACAAAGAAAAGCCGTCGTTGTTGAGATAGGGGATGGATTTGTTTACAGGGGAGGGGATATATCTGGGCTAGAATTCTCCTAGCTAAAATATTTAGTCGTTGTTGGGGTAGGGGTTGGTAGGTCTCTGAGATGGGAATTTGTATTTGTTTGAAGGGTGGGTAGAGGTCCTAGGGCTAGAATTCTTCATTTCTTCTACTACTGTATGTTCAGTATTTTGGGATAAATCGACTCCGATTGTTCGTAAATATCGCATTGATTTACTCAACGAAAAAAAAAACAAAAGAAAACAACATAATCCAGGCGAATTGAAGAGTATGTATGTGCCTTACTCTTCATATTTATAATTTCAAACGTTAACTTACCTAAAAACAGAGTGATAAATTAAGTCAAGAAAATATTTAGCGACATATCCTCATTCACACCTCAAGGGAGGGGTATCCTACGAAGGTATATCGAGAGCTGCCTTTCGGGCCACTTCGGCTATTTGTAAATTACCGATGTTTGTTTTGTTGTTTTTGTTGGTCCCCCCCCCCCTTCATATGTTTTTCTTTAGTCAATTCTACTCCCAGTCTAATCGTGGAAATAGTTAATGTTAACCGAATAGACTCTTTCTTTCTTTTCCTTTTTTCTTCTTTGCTGAATATTTTCCATCACACATAATGAAGAATTTTTTTAATTAAATTGTTGTGAAGATTTGCGTCTCAGACTTATTTTTGCGGAAATAGTCGCGAAATTTCCGAATGGATAAACACGTTGAATACCCAAAAGGTTGGCCCATTGAGTCTCCAAAAGGTGCAGCCCAAAAGCTTAAGAAGTTTTAAACTGGCTATCAGTTTTATTAAAATCACATGTCTGGTGATTGATGAGGAGTAAATAGTTAAATTGTTGGCCGATTTTAGTCCAAACGGTCAAATACTTTTACGGTGTGATATATTTTCGAGCCTGTAGAAAATGGCGTCACAAACTACGTTCACCATGCTGTTAATGTATCCTCTAGTTTGAGTTGCAAACCTAACCCACCCAATTCAAAATCTCAGGCAAGGCGCATCAGTTAAGATTTTGAAAGCATTTTATAACAGTTCTGCAAATGTTGAACTTTCCGAAAGTTTATGTTTGAGTGCGTAATTGGTGAATTAAGACACAGGAGTCTGCAGTTTTATCTATAAAGCACGACGAAATTTTTGACTACATGAAATCACCTTAACGGTAAGGTGATTTCATGTAGTCAAAAATTTCGTCGTGCTTTATTGATAAAACTGCAGACTCCAGTGATTAAGATGATTAAAAACAATTTTAACGTCAACTAAGAACGCAAGCTAGAATTACGAGGCTTTAAAATCCTATCACTATATTTAAAAATAAACGAGAAAAAAAAATTGTAAGAAGATGCGAGAAAAAGTCTAAACAAAGCGAGCACACACACACACTTGAGGTATTAGTTTCAGCGCCCATATGAAGAAATGGTGAAATATATAAGCTTATTTCGCGTTGACTCATCGTTATGCCTACACCGAAAGTCAAAATTCCGAACTATTCGTGGTCTCAGACATTTGCCGTTGACAGATTGTTTATGACTACTAAATGTTACCTTGTTATACCATCATCGGTTTCGGATTGTTAATATTAGCGCCACTCCCTGCCATTCTAGAGACTAGTCGTCACAGGACTCTGCAGTTTTATCAATAAATCACGACGAAATTTCTAACAACATGAAATGACCTTTACGGTATCATTAATTAATTTATAATATCATTAAGGTGATTTCATGTTGTCAGAAATTTCGTCGTGCTTTATTGATGAAACTACTGACTCCTGTGGATGAGTAAAAATGGTGGCACAAAATGGCAACAATAAAGAACGTTGTTGTTGTTGTTGGTATAGGGTTTAAGGCCATTTTTCAGCACAAGATATTATATTCAGTATAAATGTTGGAGGAAGAGCCCAAGAAAACCCCTGAAAGAACCACCACAACCCCTAGAAGATACCAGCAAGTTTTCTCACATACCCACATTGTTCGAACCCAAGACTCAAACCCACAAAGAGATGAGATGACAGTGATCAGTAAAAGGTGAGCATTCGACTACTCGGGTTCCCAATAATGAACATAACAATGAGGTATCTTAATATGAATCATGTTTTTTCTGCTTAGTTTTCTTAACAGAAAAGTAACAAATTTAGGTGAATAACTTTATGATGGTTAAAAAACAAACTTTATTTCCAACTTTTAAATTAGATAGTATACAGGTAAAAATTGTCTTTAAAGATCTTGGTTTTCCTTGGCTGTTCTGGATGATGGGGATAATTAAAGACCTCATTCAGCCTCAAGACTAACTTAAGTGCATTACTTCAAATGAGCCCAAAAGACTGCAACTTTTAACACAACGTGCCCAGCTGACAAACTCAATATAATCAGTGTGTTTTATGGCATCGGGCTGTTCTTATTGGCATACACAGCAGGATTCGCTATCCTTAACAAACTTATTGTCTTCCGTTTCTTCCGAGTCACGTATATTGATACAACATGAATGGATCGTAAAAGGGGCTGTAAACATCACTTTTTTCCATTACTTATTTGGACCCTAATATAGTATATATTCCTTAGGCTTTTGCATTTTCTCATTTTCCACATTTTTCATAGCCTTTTTATTGATTGCCTTTTACTACGTTATTAGTTTTCCACCAACAATAGCTGTTAGAACATTGCGTTTCTTAGTGGTCTTCTTTGATTTGTCTAGTAATGAACTTGATTGCTTGGACTCTGAGCACGAGTCGCATCGTACCCAGCTGTAGTTTTGTTTGAATCAGGTAATTCCAATATGAATAAAATCATATCTCCAATGTCATACGTGAACAGTGAAGATCTTATTTTAATCAGACTGGTCCTTGATTTGATTGTGAAATAGTATATCTGGCATAATTGACACTCAGTCTATAACAGGTGAATTGAAGGAATGAGTTCCACATTTTTTTTTTTTTAAAAAAAGATGCTCGAAAATCTGTACCAGACTGAAATTATAGGCTTTGTATGTTATTTCACATGTGGCATGCTTTGGAACAGATGGTGATGTAATTTCTATCATATATTTTACCCTTTCGTTATTGCAATTCTTCTGAAACGGTCCGAAACATCGGACGTCGAGTGCTATGTTGTAGCGTGAAACTAATACGAAAAGATGTTATGTTTTCCGAATCAGTGATTGTCAAAGATACATGTAAACTATGCCTGTCATGCAACCGAAACAGTGGCTGGAATGGATCACGACCTTGAATGTAGCTAACCAAACGTTCATCGAAGCCTTTCCTGAAGACCTGATCACAGAACCAGCCAGTCTCAGAAACAGGACCAAAAATTTGAATTATTGCACCCTCAAGCAGTTCATTTCTCATTCTCTTATTAATATTTCTCCTTTTGGTTAAATGTTCATTATTTTTCAGGTTCCTCAAAATATGTTGTTTCGATCACTCTGGTCGTGGGTTTGGCACATGCGATTCAGTGACTGAAGCTTTTTAACTGTTATATTAAGCCATTGAGATATGTTGTCTTTGTTATACAACTGCAGTGATAGCGCATTATCCTTCTGGAAGAGAAAACCTCAAATGTCAACAGCTTAGTCAGTTGCCAAATTACATACATGCCAACTGGTACAAGCATAGCTTTTTTTCGCCAAAAGCGAAACGTGGTATGCAAGCCCGAATTCCTTTTCCGAAGAAAATTATGGATTTGATCCCCGATTTAACGTTGTCAGTATCCAATTCATCAAAGATATGTTGACATAAAGTGATTTCAGGAACACCACGCATGTGACAGAATTGAAATCGAGTGGGTTTTGTCCCTTTGGATTAAATGAACAACACAAAATACAAAGTGATTAATGATTGGAATTTATAAAATGAAATACTAGATATATATGTGAATATAAAACAAAAATACTGAATCACACAATCCTATAGACAAGTGATGCAATTTATCTTACATACACTCATGAAATGATAAAAAAATTACAAAATTTAGTTTTTCCTACTGCAGGTATAATTTCTGTAGATACAAATAATGATGCATCACATATTGTGGTGGGAAATCTTACATTGTCATGTGAGAAAATATATGGATATATCTATCACATGTGAAAATAAAGAGATGAAAAATGATTTTTTTCATGAAAATTCTGCTAAATTTGACACTTTAGTATTTCACTGTTTGGTACAAGAAAGAAAATTGTCATGTGATAATGCCAGGAGTGTGTCCACAACTTATGCTGGAAAAGAACATTCTTAATTTATACCAAAATTCCTCCTGAATTGAAACAATAAAAAGATTAAACTAACTACACCACCTTCTCTGCATAAATTCAAATCATTTTGGCTGATTATCTGTAATTTAAGATAGTAGTAGGATAGGGATGACCATATTCTTGAAGTAAATTAAATTTTTTGACATTGTTATTTTACTCTTTTTTTACTAAAAAAAGAAAGTCTATTTAAGTAATAAATCAAAGCCGGTATACATTGCTGTCAAGGTAGTAATGAGAAATAATTTCAAAGACACAAATGGCATCACTTGATAATTTCTATGCCTTTAATTTAGATCATCAAGATTCAGTACACACCATCAAGGTGTACATGGCCTATTGGAAACACAAAACCAAATGTTGCATGGAATGATGGGTAATCTTGTACTTTCATGTGAGAAAATATATGGACATATTTTCCATATTAAAAATATAGGAATTAAACTATGAAAATTATTTCACCAAAAATTGTCTGTCTTTCACACTTAACTATATAATACAAATATTTATTTTTAATATTTATTTTATTTTGAATTTTTCACAAAATTTGCCAACTTACTGAAGAAAATTACAGCTCTGCAAACAAGGTAAAGCAAAACAGAAAACACGGTGCATTGTGAAATTTTTGTTTTCAATTCATTAAAACCTGTCAATTATGTGGATACAAAAACTACTTGTTTTGAAGCCATTTTACTTACCAAAATTTGTAAGTCTAATGGTATTGTATAATGTCCTGGTTTGTTGATTATCTGTGACAGTTTCTCAATTAGACTACTTATGCAGATATTATGTGTTATAAAAGACCATATGAAAGACAGGTCATGTGTGTAGCAGAATTGAAACTGAGTGGGATTTCTCTGTTTCGACTAAATGAATAACACAAAACACAGAGTGATGAATAATTGGAATTTATACAATGAAATACTAGATATATATGTGAATATAAAAGAAATACACTGATTCTCACACTACTATCATACAACTGATCAAATTTGTCCTACATATACTCATGAAATGAAAACATACAAAAATATGATTCATTGGCCTTTAGCCTAATACAAATATACCATGTATTATGAAAAATGTAAAATGAGATTTACATAATTTTTTGTACACATTAAGCTTTGAGATTTACGAAATCTCTTGAGATAAAACAGACATTGGAAAATGAGCGATACTCAATGTTATTACTATTGTTTCGACTAAACAATACTGCGTTCAACTAAATACACAAATAGATGAACACGCATCACAATAAACTGGAATTCTTTTGATATACTGTTACTCTACAGTTTATTCAATATACGAACTGGAACTCTGCAGTTTCAATGGATCCATTTCTTCTCGATCCACATTCGTATACATCACAAATCCCTTATGTATATTCATTTACATACATATATATATCTTCATACATATAGACGTAGATGGTATGCTGCAATACAGAGAGCTAAGTCCCATCCATCTATGGATAGATATAGTCGGCTTTCATTGGACACCGAATCTCCAAAAAGACATTGTCAGCTACAATAAGACTCCATCAGCCCCAACAGAACATTCTCAGCCCCAATAATGTCCAATAAGCTCCATTAATTGTTGATAGTATCCCATTGGCTACAATAGTGTCCACTAGGCTACAATAGGCTAAAACAAAACCAAACTTTTTATTACTAAAATGGTAATAACGAAGCAAGCAGTGTAACAAAGCTTTATCATCCGATATCACATAAAACTGAGAAATTGTTTCACAAATCAAACAAAAACAAAACTTTGACACTTATCCCTATGGCCTGAGACGGTAGTGGATAATAACCACACCACTGACAAAATCCAAGTGACTCGTGTCTCAGTATGAAATGTATCAAGCTTAAATCCATAGGAGTGAATAATAGTTATGGTCAAATGTTCATGTATACCATGCTTTCCCGTGACTTTCCGTCGCATGCATTTTCAAAATCACTTTACCTGTAGGCAAGTGTACGGCTGCACAACGAATAAAGGTAGAAAATAGATTCAAGGCGAATCCATGTTATTTATAGCCTTATTCTGTGACAATGCAGCAATGCCACGTTCTTAACAAGAATTAATGGTAAACTGTGTTTAATGTATTTATCACAGGCTTAGAAAAGTTTAAATACTTTTTTCTTTCAAATTTTAGTGGCACCAAACCAAAAAAATAGATGCCTGTAGAAAACTATATTGATTTCATTATAATCAAATTTTTTAATTATATTTTTATAAACTTCAAATAAGGAAACAAAGAAAACGAGAAGAATCATATTTTAAAAAATAGCGAAATTAATAATTATTTCATTAGCATATATTAAAAAGACAGTTATAAGAAGTCACCTGAATTTATTCATTTGTCAGACAAAAATAGACCAAATTTACCCCAAAGGGTTTAATTCAATGACTTTTTGGAAAATAAGGGTATTTTTAGTTGGTATATAAAAGTGTATTAGGAAATCTGATGTACTTTTGTGATTGCTATGCATAACGTGTATACAGTATAGTTATCCCCACCTTACCTGAACATAGCTAATTGTACTTAAGGGTGAAAGCTTTTATACAAAATCCTATTCCTACATGGCTTAGAAAAAACATTCATTAAAAAGTAAATTAGTTGGGTAAAAAGCCCCATATATTTTAATAGCTACAATAAAATAAAGGATCAGTAAAATAAAGGATAAGAATAGTATTCCCTGGATAAGTCAACAGCAGTGGAAAAGATGTTTATCCTCCCCAACCCCAAATTTATACCTGCATTTTCTTTTAAGTGTAAAGGTAATTTTTACACCAAGTGATGTTTACGGTGCAAAAAGGAGTCATTTTGCACCATGATTATTCTGAAAAACAATGTGTACTAAACAGTTTGATTTAATTCAAAATAGTTGCTATCCAGGCCGTTTTTGAGATACATGTATTTTATTTGCATTGAACCAACATGTCTACTTTTATGTGTGGCTAGCTCTTCCTCTTAGCTCATTGGTATTTCACTCTCTGCATATTGCAAGGTGGTGCTGTTTATCCTTCAAGTAAAAAGATGACCATGACATCAAAAAATGTTTTGGTCTCTGTGAGCACGTGACTGAAGAAGCTAGTTTGTGCACCAAACTGTCCATGGCACATTTGACAGGCGGCACCACATGGATTTAATCAAACAGTAGAGGGTGTGCTATAGTTATGAGGTTTCTGCTGCTCACGCATGTGCACTATCTCTGCAATTATTCTTTGTTCAAAGACTTGATTCAGTATGGAAGAGACTCTGCCAAGTGTGGCGATCCTGTGTAAGATCTTTCCAAGACTTTGGGTCAGTGTTTGTATATTTTATGGATGAATTCAGGGAACCTCTGAAGCATTTTTTCTGCCTTCCCCCTAATATTTTCATCTTTAGATTATCATAGATCTTTGGTACTAACTAGCGCATCTGACATCCTGTTGACATGACAACAGTGATGAAATGTAATAAGCAATAATGTTGATGTTTAGAATTATTGCACGTATGAGAACCTCAGTGTCTGATTCCATGCCCTGACATCTTGTCCTCAGATCGTCCATATGAAAATGATTCTGCTTTTTGGCATTGTGTCTGTACACAGTCCAGGCTAGAATTATGTATGTACATTAACTCCTCTTTACTCCCAAACATTTACATGTAGTCTGCCAAAGGTCATACATCCTTTAGCAATTTGGCATGGATTTCATGATCGATGTGGACTGCAAATAACAGTATTTCCGAGATACTTTTCTGGCACAGGTTGGTGCATCACCTCTCTCTTCTTGATACTGATTTTGAGACACTCAGATTTGGCATTCAGGGAACATTCATCAGCAATAAGAGATCAAATTTAGTTCTTGTCAGATTGAAGAGCCATCATTCTAATGTTGATCCCAGTGATCTAGCCACAAAAGGCATTAGTAATCATGGCATCACACTGAAGTGGATTGGGTACAGCGGCTAGTATAACTGGTCATGAAGAATCAAGGTAAGAACTACCAACTCATCGAAAGCAGCTGGCAAGTTTTATCCCATTCCCATGTTGGCCGAGCCAGAGATTTTAACCTACACAGAGGTTAGCGCTTAAGACTGCTGGCTTACCTGGACTCCCATTGCTGATTGTGGTAAATATAGTACAAGATAATGTTTAATACATTGTCTTAAATTGTTGCCTTTTCTGCTTAAAATATAGGTTGGCTTGACATCTGAAACATATCCACTCAAATTCTGTTCATATTTAACCTTCCTAAAGGAGACAATTGTAGGCTTGCACTATTATGCAGTCTGGAGCATTTTTTCATGGTGCTAATGAGAATAAACCATTCACTTTTAAGCAGGATTTTCTTTTTGACCAGGTTATTTATGTTTCTTGCATTAGAACATATATTTTATTTTTCAACAAAAGTGATGGATAGAGGAAGAGCTTTTGTATCCAAATCAGAGCAAGATTATATTTTACTGTTTTTTGGGTGGGTGGGGTGGTGGAAATTAGATAAATAGTGCAAAGTCACCCCCAAGAAATTTAATCAGTCATTCCTAAGACATGTTTGCTAAGATTATAATTCAACTCAAAACTGACCTACCAATCAATGGAGGGGGATCATTTTTTAAAAAAATTCCCTCAAATAGCTTGAAAATAATAAAAGCTTTTAGCAGGTACAACGGATAATAGTGACTGAAGTCTATTGCATCAGTACTTAGAATATTTAGGAAAAAAAAAAGGAAAGATGTGTAGTTGATGATAGATGGGTTAATAAGACCTTTGTCAAAATACATTACAATCTTGTTCAGGGTATTAGTTTTTATTTTATTTAATTAACAGTGTAGATTTAAACATTTGGACACTCCAACAAAATGGTTATTGTATCTTTTCAGACCAAAGACAATTATTATTAATAACCACAGAGTACATTCAATAGCTTTCTACCAGAGCCATAATTGGTACTTTGCTAAAATGTTAAGAATTTTGTCAACTCAACCACCAGTTCCTTCCTGGCAGCACATGTTTATGCTTGAAGCCATGACCTTCAAAATGAAGATAGCTGTTGACGACCCAAACATAACTGCAGATGACATTTATGCCCAGGTCTGGACTAACATTTATCACAAGGGTAATCCAAATGGACAGTGGCATGCTGTTCCATTGCTAGTTCTGGAATCAACCACTGAGTTGGAAAATGGAAAAAAAGAATTAGTTTTCAGTGATTCATTTATTCTTACAAGTGATGGTGAGGAATACAGATTCACATTTCGAGTGAGATTAAAACAAGAAAGAACTTGGATGTGGGCAAATGGTTACAAGGTAGATGGTTTGATCAGAATATCCCCACCCACAGGTGAACAATGGACACAAGGACCTGAATGTAATCAGATATGTGAAAATATATACTTAGGAAATTTCATGGCATCCTCAGTTGCTGACAAACTTGGCTTTGATGCCATTTTAAATGTTGCTGATAACTTAGATATTGTGCCTTCAAAATTCAGCCATGAAATTTTATATAAAAAGATCCCTATGATGGATGGAGCAAGAAATAAAATCCCTGATCACATGATACAGGAGGCTGTGTCATGGCTTGAGGAGCAAGATGCACTGAGGAGAAAGACGATCGTAAACTGTCGAGCTGGAATAGGGCGAGCTGGATCAACAGTGGTTGCCTACGTTTTCTATAAAAATCCTACATGGTCATTTGAACAGTGCTACAAGTTTGTGTTTGAGAAGAGATTTATATATCCACACACCGATTTGGAGGAGACACTTTATCGGCTTTATCCCAGGATAAATCTGGAAGTCCAATAAGCTACATCTTATCCATGGTTAACTTAAAACCACATCTGAATTATCATGACCTTAAACAGATATGGCTTGTTGTTTCAAGATCCTGTGTATATCAATGTATGATTAGGCTAGTGAAGATGGTATCAGCAATTTGTCTTCATGAAACTTATTAAAACCACCTTCACAACTTTCTACAAAGGCATTCTCAAAAAGGTGTTATCACTTGTTGCAGTGCATTTGAATGAAGGGTTCTTCTGCTTGTTAGGGAGCTCATGGAAGGGCTTAGAAGTTGATGGGGAAAAAAATACACATTAATTTGATGTCCAGTTCAACCCAAGACTTTATATTTCAGAGGTAACTGCTTGACATCTCATTTATATTGTTCTTATACTCCATAAAGTGGAAAACCTGGTTATTATTGTATGCAATAAGCTAGGCTTGATTCAGTTTGGCTATGATACAAGTTCTTATGCAAGAAATGTACATTATACATTGAGAAATTGTTGAGTCAACATTTCTGAAGAAAATTTTAAAACTTTAAGGTTTTGTATCTAGAATATGTAAAATTTCTTCACAAATGTAAAATACAAAGGTTGTTGTAATGCAAAATATAAACATTTGATTGGTCACCTTCTATGTCATAAGTATATTCTTCTGACCAAAACAAGAAATCTTTAATAATAATAATAATAATAATAATAATAATAATAATAATAATAATAATATTTTATTTATAGAGTGGACTCGATTAGTCAAGGACTATTCTCTGTTAAAGCCCTGTTAAGGAGAGTATACAATGTGCATTATATGTAAGATAGCAGTAATTACTGTTTATTTTAACATATTTAGTATTAAAATACTAAAATCCATTATAAACTATTAGAAACATGGGCATACACAATATTTTCTGCAGATTTTGCATGTAGTGGAAACTCCACCATGGTATTGGAAGCTCTTTTTAAATTGCTCTATTCTTAATTTTAGTGATTGAAGGTTTACATTTGACATTGATCTCAACTGGTATTGTGTTGAAAAACTAACTTGTGAAAATCCATCCTTTCATTTACTGTGAACAATTTTAGTTCTGTAAACAATGCTTTTTAGGGATGATCAGTAGATGCATCTAAAATTATACATTTATGAAATTTATAAACCCTCTCAAGCTGAGATTTGGCACACTTTCCTCAAACAGTTAAACAATAATCCATTACTGGAGGAATACATGACTTGTAGAACAGATTGTGAGCATTCTATAGGTAAATATTTCTTGATTCTGCTGAATACAGCAATTTTAGATGAGAGCGTTTTACAAAACTTGTCAATATGGTCATCCCATTGTAAATTATTATATACAGATACTCCTTCAAGCTTTTCATGCTTTACATTTTCTAAGAAATGATTATTTCTAGTACGAGATAATTCTGTGAACTTGTATAGCTTTTTCAATGTCTGCAAAATCATACATTTTGTTTTACCTTCATTAATTACCATCCTATTTTGTTGTGTCCAGTTTTGGAGTCTAATAAGGTCCGAATTTAATCTCATTTGGATAATTTCAGTATCAGAACTAGATGTATACAAGCCTGAATCATCTTTGCAAATAAATCTGTATTTTTGAATTATTTAATTAATGACAGATCAGAAGAGGCCCTGAATGAATAGTGTGAGTTTGTGTGCTAATATAGCCAATGATTACTTGTTGAGCATATTCTACAATTAAATAAGTTTGATAATCCATAATCCATCTTTTCTTGGTGATGGAATCAGCTCTGAAAAACAAAGTGCTGCCTGCCAATGTAAAATTTGTTTGTAAAGCAGTTATTACTTTTTTTCTTTTCAGATTTCTCCACTGATATGTTTAAATATCACCTGATATGTTTCTGAAGCTTCCAATAATGTTTGTCTGTATCCATTACTAACCTTTAGTAATACTTTAAATATTTCATGATCATTTCTTTTCATGTAGTCAATAAAAGTTTATACCATGGATATTAGTGTACAGCTTTATGTATTGTTTACCACTAACATCTTGGTTTGATATATTTGGATTGATGAAGCAGATGAACTGGGCACATCCACAACACAACATACATTATACATATATACACATCCACAACACAACATACACTATACCTATATACACATCCACAACACAACATACATCATATCTATATACACATCCACAACACACGCTATACCTATATACACATCCACAACAACATACACTATACCAATATACACATCCACAACACAACATACACTATACCTATATACACTTCCACAACATAACTAGTCCAATAAATCAACCCCACAAATCTGTGCTTATACTGATCGATGATATGTGGATCTAATATGACCTGTTCATTAAAATGTGCAATTTTGCTGCATGCAAATCTTTCTGGAACAAACCTGCTTACACTTTAGACACATACTGGAAATTGGTAACAGCCATATCAAGCGTGAAATGTAAATTGGCCACAGAACAGATGGTTGAGCAATTCCAGTGGATTTACAAGTCACCAAACATTTGATTTGCCCCAGAAGTATAATGCATGTCTCCAAAAGAACCCTTCAGCCGATGGTAGCTGCACAGCCACGAGAAGTACCAGTAAGTGTATAAAATGTACATCACTGTGTGCAGCCAGATTTGTATGCAGATAATGGCAGCTTTTAATGAATATGCGATATCAGCCCCTCACCCAAAAATCAATATCATCAGGGGGGAAGGGCAAATTTATCGGCCTACAACATAATGTACACTATACTTGGCATGGGGATATTTATATAATATCTATCATGTAACACATTATTTCATACATTTGTAAAATCAATATTTAAAATTTTTGCCACATATTTTAATATTTTTGCTGTCAATCACGTTTTTTCCATGAATAAAATAGATTGTCCAAGAAATTGTTATGCTAATGTGGAACAGTTTGTTTTTCTAAGAGTTTTGAATAGTTTTTTTAATACCCATTCAGTATTCCATAGCTGATATAGTGCTTGATATTCAAGGAGCATTTCTACATTGCATACCAAGACTGAAACTGTTCTGAAGTTTTCATAGACTTCATTGTGCTGATATTCTTAGATAAAATGAAAGTACTTTTTATAAATCTGTTTTGAATTCATTTATAATGTGTAGCTAGTTAAAAATATTTCAAAATTGTGATAGAAAATGTATACAGAAATAGAAAACCACAATTGAAATTTGATA
The DNA here is from genome assembly GCA_016746295.1 of Potamilus streckersoni. Lineage (NCBI taxonomy): Eukaryota > Metazoa > Mollusca > Bivalvia > Unionida > Unionidae > Potamilus > Potamilus streckersoni. The sequence goes on along the minus strand of JAEAOA010002048.1, from coordinate 831,848 downwards.
TGGTGTACAAATAAATCTCCATCTGACAGACATTACATATCCCTATGCTACTTTTATAGTATTCTCCTTCTGACTAGAAATAAGCATGTAGTTCTGTGTTTTGTTAGGTGTGCTTGGCAGTCCTGATGGCTGTATAAAGTGCTCTAAGTATGCTTGGCAGTCCAGATGGCTGTATGAAGTGGTCTAAGTATGCTTGGCAGTCCTGATGGCTGTATGAAGTGCTCTAAGTATGCTTGGTAGTCCTGATGGCTGTATGAAGTGCTCTGAGTGTGCTTGGCAGTCCTGATGGCTGTATGAAGTGCTCTAAGTATGCTTGGCAGTCCATATGGTGGTATGAAGTGGTCTAAATATGCTTGGAAGTCCTGATGGCTGTATGAAGTGCTCTAAGTATTCTTGGCAGTCCAGATGGCTGTATGAAGTGCTCTAAGTATGCTTGGCAGTCCAAACAGCTGTATGAAGTGGTCTATGTATGCTTGGCAGGCAGTCCACATGGCTGCATATGCTTGGCAGCCCAGTGGTATGCATAAGGTGGTCTTGATTAATATTATCCGTTCTGTACACTAGAATTAAAATTATTGTAGTGATATACTTAATGGTTTATATTCTGATCATCTGAGTGTGTGATTTAGATTTTCAACATAGCTTTAATAATTTTTCAGTCATAATGCCAGTGTGATAGTTTATAGTGATGTTTTAATACTAGGGCATCATGCTTCAGACATGTAGCATGATGTCTCATCCAGTCACATTATCCTTACACCAGGCCAACCAGTCCTAACATTAACCTCTTAATGCTGAGTGCCAAGCGAGGTAGACGTTAGTCCCATTTTAAAAAATCTTTGGCATAACTCAGTCGGGGTTCAAACTTGCACCCTCCAGCATCAGTTGGCTGCTCTACCACTAGGCCACAGAGCAGTAATGGTTTATATTCTAATCATTTTGAGAGACAGTCACATGGTCATGATGTAAAAAATGTATGCCATGACAAATTTGTTTGTAAATACTATATTGAACAGCATAGGGAATTGGTTCAGGATCTAAATTATATTTAAATTATAATCTGTTATCTGGATCATCTGACTATACAGTGACCATTAATAAGTTTTTTTTGACTTGTTTCACAGATATATTAAAGATCCGAAATGCTTTACATAATTATAGAGTATTCATAATTTGAATTCTTGACTCAATCACAGCTAATTTTAATATTAATCAACCAAGACATGATTTTCTTAATTTATGGTAACTGAATTAATTTTGGTGAATGTACTATGTCCAGCTTCTGCCACAATCATTGTTTTATGTATTTATATATTTAAAGTATGCCTGGTAGCCCAGATGACTCACTATGAGGTTGTCTCAGTATGCCTGGTAGCCCAGATGACTCACTATCAGGTGGTCTCAGTATGCATGGCAGCCCAGATGACTATGAGGTGGTCTCAGTATGCCTGGCAGCCCAGATGACTCACTATGAGGTGGTCTCAGTATGCCTGACAACCCAGATGACTCACTATGAGGTGGTCTCAGTATGCCTGGCAGCCCAGATGACTCACTATCAGGTGGTCTCGACATGCCTGGCAGCCCAGATGACTCGCTATGAGACGGTCTCAGCATGCCTGACAGTCCAGATGACTCACTATCAGGTGGTCTCAGTATGCCTGGCAGCCCAGATGACTCTCTATCAGGTGGTCTAAGCATGCCTGGCAGCCCAGATGACTCACTATCAGGTGGTCTCAGTATGCCTGGCAGTCCAGATGACTCACTATCAGGTGGTCTCAGTATGCCTCGCAGCCCAGATGACTCACTATCAGGTGGTCTCAGTATGCCTGGCAGCCCAGATGACTCACTATCAGGTGGTTTCAGTATGCCTGGCAGCCTAGATGACTTGCTATGAGATGGTCTCGGCATGCCTGGCAGTCCAGATGACTCACTATGGGGTGGTATCAGTATGCCGGGCAGCCCAGATGACTCACTATGAAATGGTCTCGGCATGCCTGGCAGCCCAGATGACTCACTATCAGGTGGTCTCAGCATGCCTGGCAGCCCATATGACTCACTATCAGGTGGTCTCAGTATGCCTGGCAGCCCAGAGGACTCACTATCAGGTGCTCACAGTATGCCAGCCAGCCCAGTTGACTCACTATCAGGTGGTCTCATTATGCCTGGCAGCCCAGATGACTCGCTATGAGATGGTCTTAGCATGCCTGGCAGTCCAGATGACTCACTATCAGGTGGTCTCAGCATGCCTGGCAGTCCAGATGACTCACTATCAGGTGGTATCAGTATGTCTGGCAGCCCGGATGACTCACTATCAGGTGGTCTCACTATCCCTAGCAGCCCTGATGACTCACTATCAGGTGGTCTCAGTATGCCTGGCAGACCAGATGACTAGCTAAGAGATGGTCTCGGCATGCCTGGCAGTCCAGATGACTCACTATCAGGTGGTCTCAGCATGCCTAGCAGTCCAGATGACTCACTATCAGGTGGTCTCGACATGCCTCGCCGTCCAGTTGACTCACTATCATGTGGTCTCGGCATGCCTGGCAGCCCAGATGACTCACCATCAGGTGGTCTTAGCATGCCTGGCAGCCCAGATGACTCACCATCAGGTGGTCTCAGTATGCCTGGCAGCCCAGATGACTCACTATCAGGGAGTCTCAGTATGCCTGGTCTCAGCATGCCTGGCAGCCCAGATGACTATTTATCAGGTGGTATCAGTATGTCTGGCAGCCCAGATGACTCACTATCAGGTGGTCTCACTATCCCTGGCAGCCCTGATGACTCACTATCAGGTGGTCTCCGTAAGCCTGGCAGCCCAGATGACTAGCTACGAGATGGTCTCGGCATGCCTGGCAGTCCAGATGACTCACTATCAGGTGGTCTCACTATCCCTGGCAGCCCTGATGACTCACTATCAGGTGGTCTCCGTAAGCCTGGCAGCCCAGATGACTAGCTACGAGATGGTCTCGGCATGCCTGGCAGCCCTGATGACTATCAGGTGGTCTCTGTAAGCCTGGCAGCCCAGATGACTAGCTACGAGATGGTCTCGGCATGCCTGGCAGTCCAGATGACTCACTATCAGGTGGTCTCAGCATGCCTAGCAGTCCAGATGACTCACTATCAATTGGTCTTAGCATGCCTGGCAGCCCAGATGACTCACTATCAGGTGGTCTCAGTATGCCTGACAGCCCAGATGACTCACTATCAGGTGGCCTCAGTATGCCTGGCAGCCCAAATGACTCACTATCAGGTGGTCTCAGTATGTCTGGCAGCCCGGATGACTCGCTATGCGGTTATCTCAGTATGTCTGGCAGCCCAGATGACTCACTATGAGGTGGTCTCAGAATGCCTGGTAGCCCAGATGACTCACTATCAGGTGGTCTAAGTATGCCTGGCAGCCCAGATGACTCACTATCTGGTGGTCTCAGCAAGCCTAACAGCCCAGATGACTCACCATCATGTGGTCTTAGCATGCCTGGCAGCCCAAATGACTCACTATCAGGTGGTCTCGGTATGCCTGGCAGCCCAGATGACTCACTATCAGCTGGTCTCAGTATGCCTGGCAGCCCAGATGACTCACTATCAGGTGGTCTCACTATCCCTGGCAGCCCTGATGACTCACTATCAGGTGGTCTCAGTATGTCTGGCAGCCCAGAGGACTCACTATCAGGTGGTCTCAGAATGCCTGGTAGCCCAGATGACTCACTATTAGGTGGTCTCAGCATGCCTGGTAGCCCAGATGACTCACTATCAGGTTGTCTCAGTATGCCTGGTAGCCCAGAGGACTTATTATGAGATGGTCTTGGCATGCCTGGCAGTCCAGATGACTCTTTTATGAGGTGGTCCCAGCATGCCTGGCAGCCCAGAGAACTCTATCAGGTGGTCTCAGTATGCCTGACAGCCCAGATGACTCACTATCAGGTGGTCTCAGTATGCCTGGCAGCCCAGATGACTCGCTATGAGATGGTCTCAGCATGCCTGGCAGTCCAGATGACTCACTATCAGGTGGTCTCGGCATGCCTGGCAGTCCAGATGACTCACTATAACGTGGTCTCGAGATGCCTAGCAGTCCAGATGACTCACTATCAGGTGGTCTCGACATGCCTGGCAATCCAGATGACTCACTATCAGGTGGTCTCAGCATGCCTGGCAGCCCAGATAACTCACTATCAGGTGGTCTCAGCATGCCTGGCAGCCCAGAGGACTCACTATCAGGTGGTCTCAGTATGCATGACAGCCCAGATGACTCACTATCAGGTGGTCCCAGTATGTTTGGCAGCCCAGATGACTCACTATCAGGTGGTCTCAGTATGCCTGGCAGCCCAAATGACTCGCTATGAGATGGTCTCGGCATGCCTGGCAGTCCAGATGACTCCTATCAGGTGGTCTCTGCATGCCTGGCAGTCCAGATGACTCACTATCAGGTGGTCTCGGCATGCCTGGCAGTCCAGATGACTCCTATCAGGTGGTCTCGGCATGCCTAGCAGTCCAGATGACTCACTATCAGGTGGTCTCGACATGCCTGGCAATCCAGATTACTCACTATCAGGTGGTCTCGGCATGCCTGGCAGCCCAGAGGACTCACTATCAGGTGGTCTCAGTATGCATGACAGCCCAGATGACTCACTATCAGGTGGCCTCAGTATGCCTGGCAGCCCAGATGACTCACTATCAGATGGTCTCAGTATGTTTGGCAGCCCAGATGACTCACTATCAGGTGGTCTCAGTATGCCTGACAGCCCAGATGACTCGCTATGAGATGGTCTCGGCATGCCTGGCAGTCCAGATGACTCACTATCAGGTGGTCTCGGCATGCCTGGCAGTCCAGATGACTCTATCAGGTGGTCTCGACATGCCTGGCAATCCAGATGACTCACTATCAGGTAGTCTCGGCATGCCTGGCAGCCCAGATAACTCACTATCAGGTGGTCTCAGCATGCCTGGCAGCCCAGATGACTCACTATCAGGTGGTCTCAGTATGCATGACAGCCTAGATGACTCACTATCAGGTGGCCTCAGTATGCCTGGCAGCCCAGATGACTCACTATCAGGTGGTCTCAGTATGCCTGGCAGCCCGAATGACTCGCTATGAGGTGATCTCAGTATGTCTGGCAGCCCAGATGACTCACTATGATGTGGTCTCAGAATGTCTGGTAGCCCAGATGACTCACTATCAGGTGGTCTAAGTATGCCTGTCAGCCCAGATGACTCATCATGAGGTGGTCTAAGTATGCCTGGCAGCCCAGATGACTCACTATCAGGTGGTCTCAGTATGCCTGACAACCCAGATGCTGGGCTATCAGGTGGTCTCAGTATGCCTGGCAGCCCAGATTACTCACCATTAGGTGGTCTCAGTATGCCTGACAACCCATATAACTTACTATGAGGTGGCCTAAGTACGCCTGACAACCCAGATGACTCACTATCGGGTGGTCTCAGTATGCCTGGCAGCCCAGATGACTCACTATGAGGTGGTCTAAGTATATCTGGCAGCCCAGAGGACTCACCATGAGGTGGTCTAAGTATGCCTGGCAGCCCAGATGTCTCACCATGAGGTTTTCTCAGGATATCTGGCAACCCATATAACTCACTATTAGGTTGCCTAAGTATACCTGGCAGCCTAGATGACTCACCATGAGGTGGTCTCAGTGAGCCTGGCAGCCCAGATGACTCACTATGAGGTGGTCTCAGAGAATAGGATAGAAGAAAACCAAAAGTAAAATGTTATTAGACATGGCCTTCCAGAAAGACTGCTTTGTTTGCTGACCTCTTATCTGACTTTTTCTCTCATAAACCTGTGGAAAATATTTTTTATAATTTTAAATATTTGTTATTAATAATTATTTCAGATCAAATAGGAAAAAAATGAAACCCATAGCACCCACCTATATAATACCCTCCAAATAAAACTTCTGAGTCTGGGACAACAAAACAAACACTATTTTAAGGATGGTGTCAGTCACAACAAAAACTTGCACATGCTCTTGGATGTAAACAAAATGATTGATAAGTGATACAATTCTCTTGTATGTCTACTGTGTTAAACACAAAAAGAAAAGCAATCTACACAAAGGTACAAAATATCACATTTATTATTTACACATTCAGTCTTCATTTAAACAATTATAGAATTCTAAAAAATTACAGCATCAGGAGTACAGACGAGTCCAATGTTCACTAATTGCCCAAAGTCTTTTGGCAACCTTGTCATCATTTGCTTGTGGTGCGCTTTCTGTTTCTTTCTGATTTCTGCAAGGAGATATTACATCCTTGTTATTCTTAACTCACCTTTTTTACAGCAATCTGTTTAAATACTTATATTCTGCTTGCTGATGGCAATGTCTTTCAGTAATCAATTACAGCACAATTTTAGGTAGCAAGAATAATGACGTGCTTATTACAAATCAAAATTCAAGTTTTCTCTAAATTAGGAACGTTTTAACAACAAAAAAATGTTATCAAACTAGACTTTATCCAGTGATGAAATACTTTGCTTTGATGAAATGTGGAGAAAAAGAGGATGAGAGTGATGACAGGGGTAAAGTATAAAATCAAGGTTTCTATGGAAAACTAATTGGCCTGTATTATTAAAAATAATACAATTTTCATTTCTGTTGATACTTGGATTTATCAGGCCCTGAAGATTATAATTAACTAGGCAAGATTTATCAACCAGAATTAAACTGAAATTCATAAATCCTTATCACCAAAAAACAAAGTTTAATAATTGCTGTAAAAACACCCAAAGACTTATTTCCTTAACTCATTTCTATGGTAAAAAGGCAGCACTAGATGGAGTTATAAGTGTCTACTAAATGAAATGACACAACGAAAGTTAGCAAATAATAAACTTTCATTTATTATATTACAACATGATTTAAATAGGAGGATAAAGAAAGAAGAAGATAAACAGTATATACTTAAATTTAACCACGAACATTTACAGCACCCAATTTTACATTTCAAATAAAATCAAAACACAAACAATCTTGAGCAGACAATCGGACAGCCAGCCAGCAGCATATGTCAGTAAGTGATTGTGTGATGCATAACTGAATATATGACGACCTCGAAACAGAATTTCTGTTTCATTATCTGTAAGTGATGTGTAATGCATAATTAAATATGGCTCTCTGTAAATGGAATACATACAGTTAGTGAAGTGTGATGCAAAATCAAAAATGAATACCTCTAAATGGAATATGTGTTTCATTGTTAGTAAGTGATGTGTTTGTATAATCAATTATGACTGTCTCTAAACAGAATACGTTTCATTGATGTGTGATGCATAACTGAATATGACTACCTCTAAAAGGAATACTTGTTTCATTGTTAGTAAGTGATGTGTGAAGCATAATCAAATATAACTGCCTCTAAACGGAATATGGGTTTCATTCCCACTAATTAAATATGACAACCTTGAAACGAAATATGTATCACCGCCACAAAGTGATGTGTCATGCATAATCATATATGACTATCTCTTAACAGAATACATGTTTCACTGCCACAAAGTGATGTGTGATGCAGAATCATATATGAATATTTCTTAACAGAATACATGTTTCACTGCGACAAAGTGATGTGTGATGCAGAATCATATATGAATATTTCTTAACAGAATACATGTTTCACTGCGACAAAGTGATGTGTGATGCAGAATCATATATGACTATCTCTTAACAGAATACATGTTTCATTGCCACTAAGTGATGTGTGATGCAGAATCATATATGACTATCTCTTAACAGAATACATGTTTCATTGCCACTAAGTGATGTGTGATGCAGAATCATATATGACTATCTCTTAAGAGAATACATGTTTCACTGCCACAAAGTGATGTGTGATGCAGAATCATATATGACTATCTCTTAACAGAATACATGTTTCATTGCCACTAAGTGATGTGTGATGCAGAATCATATATAACTATCTCTTAAGAGAATACATGTTTCACTGCGACAAAGTGATGTGTGATGCAGAATCATATATGACTATCTCTTAACAGAATATGTTTCATTGCCACTAAGTGATGTGTAATGCATAATTGAATATGACTGCCTGTAAATGGAATATGTGTTTTATTGCCACTAAGTGATGTGTGATGCATAATCGAATATAATATCCCAAGTTATCTGCTACATGCACACGTAAGGCTGCTATAATCTTTTTGTAAAACAGTTTCTGGTGATTTAGCAAATCAGAACACAACAAAATGACATCATACAATAGGCAATGTTAGGATTTTGAAAACAAAAAATTACATCATACAATGGACAATGTTAAGATTTTAAAAACAAAAAATGACATACAATGGGCAATGTTAGGATTTTAAAAACAAAAGCATATTACTGATGATGTAACTATTTTCATATGACTTGCAAAACAACTACACAATCACATTACCTTCATCTTGTTGGAAAAAAAAGTCATTTTGAATTGACATTTGAATGTTTGATCACATCCAAAGGAAAATGAATAATTAAGTACCAGAGTCACATAAACCTATACTTAAACCTGTGACATTTTGGTGTTAGGCAATTGTTAATTTTTTATAAATGTGATGCAAATATTTCTTGTCATTTGTTATATAAACTACTAACTCAACACAGTGAGTAAGATAAATATATGAAAGTAAGATTTTACTTTCATTGCATCACAGTATTACTTACACAAAATACTTTCCCGACACTTTTTCTAGGCTTGGGTCTAAGGCACAGTACACTATTGTCTGAGCCCCTTCTGTTGGTGACTTCAGGAAAAGCCAGTTAATGGGTGAGAAAAATGAGCCAGATACGGACTTTGAGACTGACAAATGTCGTCCAATTTCAGTTCTACATAGTCCTGGGTATACAGCATTGACTGTCACATGAGTTCCTGCAATTAGAAAGGGTTGATTTCACAATTTCATTTCTAGGTATTCCTGGGTACACAGCACTAACTATCACCGTCATTAGAAATGGTTGATATCACAAGCATCACAGCAACTGATCAGTGACGGTAATTTTCAATTTTAGATTGCGAAAAAGAATTTTAATTGAAAATTAAGAGTGGTTAACCTACTCATGCTTATTTTAATTAGATCCATAAATATGATACCTGCAATGATGAAAATAACAAGGAATGCAACAATTAATCAGACATTTTGAATGAAGTTTGGTTTAAAAACCATATATAGAATCCTTGTGACAGGTAACTCTCGACTTTGTTTATATAAAATCATAACTACCAACATAGTATACATTTTCATAAGTAGATCTGCCATGCAATTTGTAGGATACATTATTCTGTTTGGTTAATACATGAATTATGCCATGTTGTTGGCTATACCCTGTTTTATGTTTGGTCTAATATATGTGGCAAAGAAGGATAATCATTTATTGGCTCACTGTTGTTTTAGATTCAAACTGGAATGTGTTGGATATACTGTTAGTGAAAAAAAGAGGATATTTTTTGAGCCATGTAAAATGGTTTACAATGTTAAACCAAACTTGCAATGGCTGACTCAGATCCAATGGTAGGCCATGTTCACCAAAATGTAGAAAAATAATTTATATGTCTGGTAGTAACATACAATCTATGCATATAAAATTCTCAGTTTTGCACAAGTATATCCCACAAAGCATCACAATGCTAACCTGCCTTTATATAATGAATGATAGTACTGAGGACCTGTCTTTTTACAGTGAATGATGGTAATGAGTACTTCACTTTATACAGGGAGTGATGGGGGTACTTCACTTTATACAGTGAATGATGGTAATGAGTACTTCACTTTATAAAGGGAGTGATGGTGTTGAGTACTTCACTTTATACATTGAATGATGGTACTGAAATGCAACAAACCTTAGTAAAGTTATGCTGCAGAAATCTAAGTCAGAAGGATGGGTGATCAAAGGGTCAAAACTTCTATCAATAAGGCATGGAAAACATGAAATCAAACACTCTTAAAATGTCATCTGCCTGAAGCAATGCACCCAGTTTCACTTAAATCCAAATAATTTTTGGTGAACTTGTGGAAATGAAAATCAGATCAACAGATAATCAGAGGGCCACAACTCTTACATATGATACTATATCTATAAAAGCCACAGATAAGTCTGTGAGACAAATGTTAAAACCAAATTAGATCAGAATATGTTAAATGGGTTTTTAGCTATTTTGATTTACAAGCAATATTCCATGTGCAGTTATTAAGGTACTTGTTAACTGTCTCAACTACATACAAAACAGAACTGAAGTCACACAGAGAAGTACCGAGACATTATACATACAGAATTATATCAGATGATGTATTGCCTGAACTTTTCCAATCATGAAAAACTGCTGCTGTAGTTTAGAAATACTGATGGCAAAAAAGCAATAATGCTTTGTAAAATTATAATGTAGGAAGCAAATCATCTTTCAAATGGCCTCCATTGACAAGAGTTGCAGAAATACTGATTAACAGCAAAATCCCATCTGCATATATGACCTTATTTTTCAAAGGGATATAAATATTCTAAATGGAGCTGATGAGATAAAACCCATATAAGGTATATCAATCTCTCTGAGATATTGAACACATCAGATTCCAGCAATGTCATCTATATTATAATAGTGAAATGGAAATATTCTATCAAAATTGAGCCTGAAAAGATGAAATCTTTAAAAAGCATGTATGCATGGAATAGGAAATTCCAAATAATTAATAATAATATTTACTCTTCATAAGAGTAAATAAGACCTGCCAACCCTTACAAGTTCATCTCAGTAAAGCAGTTGATTTTTTTTATAAGTCTGACCAGTTTTCAGTAAGGTGTAACAAAATGTATATTTAAAAGCTTTGGTATTCCAAACTGATGCATTGATGGTAAATATTATATTCATCTCAAAAGTACACATAGAATTTATTCACTTCTAGTACAGTTGCACACATTTCAGTTCCAAACCCTATGCAGCTCAATGGCTTGCTACTATCTCTCAACTTGGTGTAATTTTTTTTCGTATGATGATGACAATTGTCTTTCCTTCAATATGACATACTCCACTCAACATGCGATGTCCAATAAACATAATTGTATCCCTTCCTGCTTTTATCCAGAACAATCTGAACATTCCTTTTTATTCTTCTATGCTGATTATTACAAATTTTAAAGGCATTTTTTCCTTTGTCTTAACATGTATCTGTAGCTGCATCCCATTTTTAAAAAATTTATATAATTACCAGTTTGATCATGCAGATGCTTTGCATGAAAGAAAATATATGTGTAGTTTAAAGTGTCCAAGGTACTGCTGTAAAACTAGACTGATTCCCTACCTAATTCCACTAAAGCTGAGACAGTGTACACATCAAGTTGCAATAGAAAATTGTAAAGATTAAAGAAAAAGGCAACAAATTCATATCAATTGGATAGAAAGGACGAAATATTTAAAAGACATTCTGAGGAGTGACTGATATTTTTAATAGAGTCAGAGTGCACTGGGTATAATTAGGTTTTGTTTTCTACAAATCAAAGCAAGAATATTTTTTTCAAGGTATTTGGAGTCCACAAAATGTTTTCAAAAACATTGCAGGACCATACCAGATAATTAAATGGTGGGTTCCTGCTGGGACATTTCATCTACCAAACAGCACCCCATAATGTGCAAACGTTACAGAACTATGCTGGTTACAAGAAGAGTGCATGGACAGACAGATGGAATCAAACAAATTACTACAGGGTTTGTATATGCTGATGTACACAGTCCTAATGACATGGATTAAATGGAACAATATGGAGTTCTAATTCAAATTCATACAATAATTCTTCTTTATCATTAGAGATTACATCAATTATACAATTATGGATAGTCATGATATCAACTACCTTGAAGGCGCCTGGCTAGTTCTTTGGTAAATAACACATTGGCTAGTTTGCTCTGCTCATATGCTTTCACTGAGTCATAATGCTTTGCACTGTTCAAGTCCTCAAAATTAATCTCTCCTTTAGTATGGGCAATGCTGGTAACATTGATGATACGGCTATTCCCTGATGCCTTCATTTTATCCAAAAGTAACATGGTCAGTAGGAAATGGCCTGGATAGAAAGATCAAGAACAATCTATTTTGATCCTTTAAAATGATATTTAAATGAATGGAATACTAGCAAGTAGTAGAATGTACATGCAAATCAAGACAACTGTTCTACAGAATATATATTCTCACCTGTGTTCATTGTAAATAATATTGCTGTGAATTATATTTTTAGTGAGCAGTACTAAATTATATTTAAATTCATTAACCTTCAGATAATAAACAAATTGGGCCTTCTAACCACTGCCTTCTAACCACTGCATTAAACACCAAATGCATAAATATCTATCATACAAACTATGTCAATAAGACTTTATATTGTGCAATCAGGCTTGCAGTAGTAATAGGAGGCCCAAATGGCCACATATGGTATTTAATGTTATTTTTCGTATAGGAAAAAATAATTATTAAATTCAGTGAACAAATATATATATATATATATATATATATATATATATATATATATATATATATATATATATATATATATATATATATATATATATATAATAAATAATTATCATTTTGTGTTAATGAGTGTGTACGAAAAATAAAAGGATCATATCCGAACAAGGTCGACGGAGCACACGACACTCCACACCCCAATGTACAAAACAAATGTACATATTCTGTCTCATTCTGCTCTCAAAAATCTGATTGTTGTTGTGTGTGTGTGTATGAGAGAGAGAGAGAGAGAGAGAGAGAGAGAGAGAGAGAGAGAGAGAGAGAGAGAGAGTAATCTGTATTGTTCAGGAATTGGCTACCTGTCAGTTATGTAAACACTACATGAGCACCATTATATTCCATTGGCACCTAAATAAATAAATCAGTTTTGTTGAACCAGTAATTTTGGGATCCATTCTCAGTAAGCCACAGGGCTATGATGACCTAATATACATGATAATTAAATACTCCTTAACCTTTAGCTTGGTCATTTCCAGTAAATACTGGACTGAAGACCTCTACAGATCAAATTGAGGCTCTGTGTAGGGAAATAAGGTTACCCATGGGGTGTTGAAAATGTGTAAGACAAGCCCATTAGCTCAAGAACAATATTAATAAACTGATATATGTGCTGAAGCCATTGAAAAAAAGGCAAATGAGATATTATTTTTACTGCATAAATAAACTCAAATGACTTCAGAACTCATTTTCAAATGTGGGAGTTCCTTGGCTACATAATGACGTAATAAGGAGCACCCATTAATGATGTTAATAAATAGCAGTATAAATTGTAATGACAAAGACAAAACAAAAACATTGATCATTATATTTTCTCGCTTATACAAAAGACAAAGAAAGGCGATATAATGAATGCAAATAGATTCTCAGTTAACAAAACAGTTGCCATTTCCGAGTAAGTTGAGCAAACAGCTTTCTACATACATGTACTTATAATTGGTGACTATTTCTTTACCAGTGGTTGTTTAATTCTTTTTCAATATTAGATGTATTGGTTGCACAAAGATATCAGACAACTGGGTTTATGTTTCACTGAGGAAACAAATATTTATATTCTCATGTGGGATTATACATTACGGAAAGTGACAATATTGCAGTTAGCTAAATTGGGCTAATCATAGTTACCTAGATGTTGGTCTTTTGCAAGCACACATATTGGTTATACTAAAAGATGCTAGCCAAATTTGGTTAAACATACATTTATCATTATGTGCCTTTTCTACTTTGGGTTAAGAGATTTTAGACTACTGCAGAGAATTGATTTGATTAAATGGAAAAACTCAAGTGAAATCAGAAGCTGTTATGTGTGTGTGTGTGTGTGTGTGTGTGTGTGTGTGTGTGTGTGTGTGTGTATGTGTGTGTGTGTCTATATATATATATATATATATATATATATATATATATATATACAAATCAATTTAACGGATTCTGTTACTTTCAAATTTATGATGGAAAATGACAAGGTCTTTTATATTTGATGTTTGTATGACTAATGAAACAATAAGACTAGTTGAACAATGGTCTGTGGTCTTAATTTAGCATGTACTGAGATGTACTTTTTGTTGGATAAGACAACACCAATGAGCTTCCAAACTCGTTTTAAAAGGCACGTTTTGTTACGGTGATGGACTTAATAAGGAGAATTAACGATAATATTTAAAAGTATGGTCGGTAAAATCCTGTGTTCATTTGTTAATAAACACCAGTACATATTATATTGACAATAAGAGTTTATGCACATGGGCACATAGGCGCCTGCAGGATCTTTTGCAAGAGTGGGGAGGGGCAGTCATTCACGACCGGGAGAGTTTTGTATAGTAAGCAGTCTGAAATTAAAGCTAATATTTACTAAGTGTTTTGAACAGAATCTTGTGACATATTTTCAGCTTCAGTTACATGATTTAACTTGTCAGAACATATATTGCAGTGTGATTTCCAAGGGGTCACTTGACACCCACCTTTGACCTATGCTATGGGGGCCCATGCTTATGCATCAAACATTATATTTTCTCACCAACAATTAATCATAATTCGAGTTCGAGTCTAGGATTCAGCGAATGTGGATATGTGAGAAAGCTTGCCAGTAGCTTCTCTTGGGTCAGTGGTTCTTTCCGCGGATTTCCCTGTTTCTTCCTCCACCATTAATACTGGCCCCCATGAATAGCCTATTGTGTGCTGAAAAATGGCGTTAAGCCCAACAAAACAAACAAACAAGCAAACAAAGTAAATAACAGTAGGAAGTCGAGAAGAAAAAGAAAATGATTAAATGATAAAACTGCATTATAATTTAATTAAGCCATCAGATAAGCATGAATATGACATATTATTTCACAGGATACATTAAATGACTATAATCATCATCTACACAAAAAATGTTTAATATAAAAGATGCAACCCATACAAATTAATTTCAGTTGTTTTTGATTGTCTTTATTAAATAAATACAAAAAGATGTCCACAGCCTGAATGTTGAGTCCATTCATGAACAACATTCAAAATATTGGTTACTATGGTATTAAAGTGAAAAAAGTTTTAAAAAAACTTTTATTGATGCATCACAGGAAGACATATGCAATAATACTGCATTGTTACAAGAAAACATCATCTTAGTTATCTTTAATGTTTGCATGAACAATCCCTATTATGATTAAAGTAGTTCTTTCCAAACTTGACAAAATTTCAGACTGTCAATTTGTTTTTGTAAGGTACATCTCTGATATGTGTTTGTGTGATTTGAATTTTTAATGTAGCTTAAAAAACTATGATGTATGAAGTGAGACAGTTTATAGCAATATCTAGCACTCTGGCATCATGTTACAGACAGTTTATAGCAATATCTAGCATTGAGGCATCATGCTACAGACAGTTTATAGCAATATCTAGCATTAGGGCATCATGTTACAGTTTATAGCAATATCTAGCATTGAGGCATCATGTTACAGACAGTTTATAGCAATATCTAGCATTGAGGCATCATGTTACAGTTTATAGCAATATCTAGCATTGGGGCATCATGCTACAGACAGTTTATAGCAATATCTAGCACTGAGGCATCATGCTACAGACAGTTTATAGCAATATCTAGCATTGGGGCATCATGCTACAGTTTATAGCAATATCAAGCACTGGGGCATCATGTTACAGACAGTTTATAGCAATATCTAGCATTGGGGCATCATGTTACAGTTTATAGCAATATCTAGCATTGGGGCATCATGTTACAGACAGTTTATAGCAATATCTAGCCTTGGGGCATCATGCTACAGCCAGTTTATAGCAATATCTAGCATTGGGGCATCATGTTACAGAGTTTATAGCAATATCTAGCATTGGAGCATCATGCTACAGAGAGTTTATAGCAATATCTAGCATTGGAGCATCATGTTACAGACAGTTTATAGCAATATCTAGCATTGGGGCATCATGTTACAGACAGTTTATAGCAATATCTAGCATTAGGGCATCATGTTACAGACAGTTTATAGCAATATCTAGCATTGGGGCATCATGTTACAGACAGTTTATAGCAATATCTAGCACTGGGGCATCATGCTACAGACAGTTTATAGCAATATCTAGCACTGGGGCATCATGCTACAGAAAGTTTATAGCAATATCTAGCATTGGGGCATCATGTTACAGTTTATAGCAATATCTAGCATTGGGGCATCATGCTACAGACAGTATATAGCAATATCTAGCATTGGGGCATCATGCTACAGATAGTTTATAGCAATATCTAGCATTGGGGCATCATGCTACAGACAGTTTATAGCAATATCTAGCACTGGGGCATCATGCTACAGATAGTTTATAGCAATATCTAGCATTGGGACATCATGCTACAGACAGTTTATAGCAATATCTAGCATTGGGGCATCATGCTACAGACCGTTTATAGCAATATCTAGCACTGGGGCATCATGCTACAGATAAATTATAGCAATATCTAGCATTGGGGCATCATGCTACAGTTTATAGCAATATCTAGCACTGGGGCATCATGCTACAGATAAATTATAGCAATATCTAGCATTGGGGCATCATGCTACAGTTTATAGCAATATCTAGCACTGGGGCATCATGCTACAGAAATGAAGCATCCTGTCCAACCCAATTACACAGCATTGGTCTTAGCAAACATGTGGCCCAATTTGGATCATTTTGGCAGGGCCCCTGTGAACAAGGCATTTGAAAATAAACTTTCAAACAAGTTTTATAAGATATTGAACTTAAAAATCAGTCCAACCAGCCTAAGGTCGGCCATGCAATAACATTATCTTGACATCAGGCCAATCAGTGTTATAATTAAAATCTTAATGCTGAGTGCTAAGCATGGCAGCTACCAATACCATTTTTAAAAGTCTTTAGTCAAATTGGTATGACTTGGCCAAGATTCGAACCCACAATCTCCTGAATCCAAGGCAGATGCCTTAACCACTAGGTCACCAACACAGTTTGTTCAGGAAGAAAGACAATGACCACCCCATATCCCACCATATGTATTAGGGGCAACATCTTACATAAAAGACTAGGGTGCCAGTGTTTTGTTGCTCTGTTAGCAACATCAATACTATAGCAGTCCATCATTCAAGCATTAATTTCTCATTTCTAAAACAGCGATGCAGCCAGCGCATCAAAAATTCAATTTTTTACTGACCACTTAACAGGGCATTCAATGGGACATCTACTTAATTCATGAACATCATTTAAGATTCAAACAAAGCAAGTTATAATAATACATTAAATACTGTATAAGTAATAAAAATTATTCACTGTTGATTTGGTTCTACAGAAAATATGGATAAGAAATCTCAATTTAGAGACAATCATTTTGGCAAGATATGCCCTCTTTACGCACAGAGGCACTGTTCTCTACAGATTTCCAAAGTAAAGAGTCATTTGACAGTTAATTACAAAATCTCAACGGCATCTTAAGTGTCTCAAAGGCTGTAATTTAAATCATTCCTAACACTATGTTATATACGTTTCAAAATGCAGCTATATTAATGTGCTCTCATAAGTGAAAAATCATGGTCTAAAAAACAGCAGATACTATGACAGTATCATCCTACTCCATTTTGATAATGCACTGTTTTGTCATAAACTCCCAGTTCTCAAAAGAATGAATATCTCAATGACAAAAAAAATTACTTGCCATAAAAAATCCATTTCACTAATTATCCTGTTTAGAATTAGTAAAGTTCTCATCAAAGTCCTTAGTAACTATTTCAATGAGGCAAACCAACCTCTGCCTAAAACAGCTACTAAACATGTGATGGCAATGTGACAGACAGTGGACACCTATATTAGTAACACTGTTTAGAATACTGTAATGAATTCTTAAGCTCCATGAAGAGATGTTGTAATCAGTTTTTTTTTCTTCAGGTGGTTCTTTGTTTCTGTAAAATACGCATATTTACAACAAACAAATAATTTTATAATTCATTCCATGCTTGTATCAAATCCGTTGCATTTGCTTTTATGATACATTTCATGGTTGTATCAATATCCTTTGCATTTGCTTTATAATACATTCCATGGTTGTATCAAATCCGTTGCCTTTGCTTTTATGATACATTCCATGGTTGTATCAATATCCTTTGCATTTGTTTTTAAGACAATTCCCATGGTTGTATCAATATCCTTTGCATTTGCTTTTATGATACATTCCATAGTTGTTTCAATATCCTTTGCATTTGTTTTTATGATACATTCCATGGTTGTATCAATATCCTTTGTATTTGCTTTTATGATACATTCCATGGTTGTATCAATATCCTTTGCATTTGCTTTTATGATACATTCCATGGTTGTATAAATATCCTTTGCATTTGTTTTTAAGACACATTCCATGGTTGTATCAATATCCTTTGTATTTGCTTTTAAGATACATTCCATGGTTGTATCAATATCCTTTGCATTTGCTTTTATGATACATTTCATAGTTGTATCAATATCCTTTGCATTTGTGTTTATGATACATTCCATGGTTGTATCAATATTCTTTGTATTTGCTTTTATGATACATTCCATGGTTGTATCAATATCCTTTGCATTTGCTTTTATGATACATTCCATGGTTGTATCAATATCCTTTGCATTTGCTTTTATGACTCATTCCATGGTTGTATCAATATCCTTTGCATTTGCTTTAGGAACCCTAGGTGACTGAGTGGTCTAAAGCACTCATCATTCCGGATCTCTGCTGTCTCTTCTCCATCTGCAAGGGTTTGTTTCTCAAGCTTGGGTAATGTGGATACATGATAAAGCTTGCCTGTAGTTTCTCTTGGGCCGGTGGTTCTTCCTAGGGTTTTCCATGGTTCTTCCCTCACCAGTTATATTGGCTGCCATGTATAGCCTATCTTGTGCTGAAAAATGGTATTGAACCCTATAACAACATTTGCTAGTATCTTAAATTTTCAATAATCCATTAACAGAATCTTGATATAAGTGAAATTAAAATTTCCTATAACTTTGTCTTTTGTCTAAGATTATCTGCACTTTTTGAGAAATGAGTTTATGATGGATGCATATGAACTTTGGTCATTAATTTTTAATATGGGTCAAAAGCTCAATCTGATAAACTATTTTTATTTTACTAACAAGTAAGCAATTTTACTAAAATACCATCATTTTCCACAAATTTTAGTATTTTTATCAAAATCATGATAAATGTAAGAAAACCTCTAGGAATGCTAAAGTGAGTTTCCTTGTCTCATTTTCCCTGTAAATCTGAGTTTTCTTGCACAACTGTTGTTACTCTAAAACACTGTTTTATACAGGAGCATATATTACAACAGTGACATGGGGGTAGTAGACTTGTGTGAAGGTGCGGAGTGCAACAAATCCTAACTGGTAGTTTGGGAGCCATATCCTTATGGCACAGGACAGTGACATCTTCCGATGTCCTGTCTGAGACAACTATTAACTGTGTACTAATAATAGCATCGAGATATCACATGTTCAAGTCCATTGATCTGTATTGCAATTTCACATCTGACTGACACTCAGTTGCAGCTAAGATCCATATTTATTTATGAAATAGTACTAATTGAATAAAGTTTGTTAGGGCTTTGTGTAGAAGTGCAGAGTTATAAATAGCAATAAACAGAGTTTTCCAAATTTGAGAATTAATTTTCAGCAGGAATATATATTTTGATTTGAAAGTGCTCTGACATATCACATGTTACATGGTCATCCCATTCAGTAACAACATCTAGTTCCACTAAATTGAGCATAAACTGTAGTCTGAGTATATCTGTTTGTTTGTACCGACCCCTTCCAATTTAAAAAACAAAAAGGACAAAGAAATCAGAACTTAATCAGTTCATTTATTGATTTATCATTTCAAACCTGATTATGCCTGGAAGGGGGGGCTAACACAGTTATCATAATTGCATTTCACTTCAGTTTAAAAGATGGCCATGCTTGTCAGTCATTTTCGGTTCTTGGACAAGTCCATTTTCAGTGAAGTGATATACACAGGACTACACATGTATGCACATAAAAAGAAAATAATATGTTGTCTACTTCTGATATTTACAATGTCTAATGAAAGCAAAAGCAATGACAATTACAAATTTGCCTTTCCCGTGGATTTAATAAGCGATGTAATTTTTATATTCATGTGTGGAAAGAGATTTAAAAGTTTGTTTATCAAATAGCCTGTCATTTATAAAGCCTTATCTTATATTATGGGATGTATTGTGAGAACTGTTTAGGTCGAAAGGGACCAACCATTTATTTTTCAAGGGTATCAGGTCCGGAGACATATGTATTCCATTTTCCTTTCTTTGCCTTTCTGACTTTTCATAATTTTATTTTCTTTTTTGTTCTTTTTGGGAATTAAAAAAAAACAAGGAAAAGCACAATATTCTTCTTGTACTATGAAGTTCATTTTGGCGTGCTTATCTCTCAACAATGAAGTTGACAAGGAAATGGATGAGATAGAGAGGGAGAGAGATCAACTTCTTTGTTAATTTTTTCTTATGACATCAATGCAAACTGTCTGTGATATGGGAATGTAATAATCAAGACATTCGCACAGGGGCTTGTATCAATGCTTACAATGTACCTATCATACATGTATTATTATATAGTACAGGCATGACAGGTAAATTGGAGGCAATGATACGAGCCCATGTTACATATATGACAGGTAAATTGTACACAACCATACTATATACCCTGTCCGTAGAACGTGATACAAGCAAGTTGTCATAGATGATAATGAATGAAAGAACGAGCATCTGTTTTGGACAAATATAATAAACAAATATATAAAGAATCCTTTTGTTCCTTACCAGTTTCATCGAGTATGTCTTCAATGGTCTTGCTATCTTCCAAGAGTTAGGTCATAGGCTCATTTAGTCTCTAAGCAATAAAATCCATGTACACACCAAATCACGCGCCAAAAACACAGCACTATGTCTGTCTCATCGGGCTTAAAATATCATACTTTATGCAGGCACACCAGTTTACCATTATTACAAAATTATTTTTTTTATTCTATTTTTATTTTATTTTTATTTAATACTAGTAATTATTTTTATAAGTCATATTTATAGGTACAGTAGTCCCCCTCTTATACGGCCACCCCTTCTACACTGGGAAAGTGGCCTTATAAAGCGGGTGGCCTTTCCAGAGGGGGGCTAAATTTTTTGTGAGAAGTATATGTACGTAGTAAGAAAGCTTCATTTTTCAAAGCATTTAATATCATCGTTTAAAAGCAACATTAAATATTGAACAGTTCTTGTGCTATAATAGTTGATTTATTTCAACTGAATATGCAATAATAGTTCTTATTCTTGGCGTAAGCGTGATATGCGAGCGGGTGTTGTCATGCACATTGCAGAACCATTCAAAAACGTCATCTGAATCTTGGTACATACGCAATTCTCTTTCCACTTGCTCCATTTTCCCACTGCTGCTAAATAACTTATCAGTTACGACGTTATTTATTCGAATCTTTTCAACATAAAATTTTTATTCAAGTCTTTTCTACCTAAATTTGTTTGACCAGTCCACCTCCCCATCTCACCGATATCGTAGACAATAATAACCGACGTTTTCTGAAATAATCATCTTCGTTTGCGTGATGACATGTTAATGTTTGGTAATGAGTTATTCCGATGTTGCTAACTGTATGTGATTTAATTATGCAGATGACACATTTGTTGACTGGACTAAACGGTTTCTTCATAAAGAAGCGACAAGTTGTGTTGTCACGTGATATTTCGGTCTTTGTCTAGTACCCTGTTTCTATTTTTAGCCAATGCTGACCATGTGATCTTGACATTACGTCCAGTTATAATCATCAATGTTTGCAACTACAAGACTAATAAAACATTTTTTTTGCATTTAAACAAGTTGCCGTATATTTTTAAAGGCAGTGATTGTCACGTGATTCATTAGTCGCAGTCTGGCACCCTATTGTTTTTATTATTTTTTTTTTACTCTAAGTGCGAAAAACAGCTTGGATATGTACACCAATTTGGTCTGAACAATAGCACATCACGGCCATTAGGATTTATAAACTTTACAATTGTTGAGTAATAGCCATTAATTATGTAAGTTCATCTTGCAAAGGGAAGCCATAAAGGATATCAAACCATTTTCCGCACAGTCTAGTACATCAATATTGCCGATTCTCCGATGTTACTACTATTAATAAGTGTAATCCTAATAATTATCAGCGGATAAACTAGACATCTTATGATAACACGCAGTAAGGATATACGGATTACCTTTATATAAGGATTAAAATTTTAGTCTGTCTTGGCTTTATGGAATAAATGTGACTTCTCGTGAGGTGTAAAGGATATAATATTAACCTTAGTGGTACATGTAGAACACCTTTTTGAAGAACGAAAACCTGACCTCAAGAAACAGAAATCGGATTACTTAACACAATTAGAAGAAAAAAATTGTTCTAGATACCTATTACAAAATAAAATGCAGCCGCTTGTGAGGGGTAAACTTTATGTTTTTGCAAAAATATGCTGGCCGATGGTCGCATTAGCTGGGTGGCCTTTCGTGACGGGTAATTTTGAACACAAATTCGTCGGTGCCTTCAAATTCTGGCCGTAAGGAGCAGGTGGCCACTGGTGAGGGGGGCCGTTCAAGAGGGGGACTACTGTACAAGAAATTTACAGTCACACTGAACAGAAGCGATGTTATGATTGGATGACAATCACTAGCTATGCGCCTTCTGATTGGCTAAGAGTTTGCATACTAGTCTACAGCCCAAGGTAAGACATGAATTGTGTGAACTACACACAGAGTGTAACTCTCTGTCACACATTACTGACTTTGTAAGGACTTTCACAAAAACATGTAGTTCATCTAGTATGATCATTCTCAACCATTTGTCAACAATCATTTCAAACACTGGTGTGTAAGTCCTCACAATGTAGTCAAGTCCTCAAGATGTTGTTGTGCATTTAATGTCAGGTTCTTGCAAGTATAGCAAAACACACACACACACATATACAGTATTAGAAATTATACATTCAAATAGGAGGCATTCAATAAGGATGTATTTTGATTCTAAATAGAAATCAATTCACTATAAAGACTGCAGTAATCTCACCTCATGGACATAGTTCCCATGCATATTAACAAACTAAATTATAATTATCACGTTGAATTTCTATGTGTGTGTGTATAAAGTTAAATTGTGTGAGTTGTGTGAAAATACAAAGAATCCTTTTCTAAACAATCAAAGTTCTGCATACTAGTCTTCAGTTAAAATAATTTTGTTAGCAAGACTACAGTTTAGAATTTAAAATGTCCAACAAAATAACACATTTTTAACTTTTAACAAAATAACACATTTTTAACTTTGGTGTACAAAAATTTGCCACTTTAATGCAATTCCCTTCATTAATAAGCAAATGCATGATAAGATCTCAATATGAAATAAACCAAAATTTATTTTGTATGATTGCATGGTTTATTTTCAGTGAGCTTGGGTTACAGCCGTGTAAGTGTCCCTGGAGTGTTAAAGTCCCTATTAAAATCTAATTGTGTTGATTGATTGTGTAGTATTCATGATAGAGACTGGTAAATTGTACAATGGAATGATTGAGCTGGGACTGTCTTGTTATCTGGAGAAGCCTTATAGTCTTACTATAATGGTAAACATGGTGTAGAGTAACACGGAAAATGAGGCTTAAAATCATGATTTGACTGACTTAAGGTAGCGTAGGAAAAATAACTCTTGGTATTTGGTGTTTGAGTTGTGATTTGTATTTTATGGCAGTTAAGAAATGGCACTATGTTAAATAAATATATTAAGAAGAAACAATGCATTTGTGAGGTAGGCAGGTAATTGTGAAGTTGTAATGTAAATGTGTGGTCGTGATTTTGGTCATGCCTTAATTAGAGGGCAATTATAATTGTTTCATTCATTCACTACCTCTTGCATGTAACAGTATTAATGTTCTGCCTTTTGCTTAGTGAAATCAGTTGTGAATTTAATTTTGTATATTTGTGGTCTATTATTGATCAGAGAAAAATGTACGACTCTTATCATTGGGTCCTTAGAAATAGGGGAAAACAAGGTACTTATGGCCAGAAAGTAATGAAGCTAGTAAGAAAGAAGAACAATAGACAAAAAAAAACAAAGCAGAGAGAGAGAGAGAGAGTATAAAAAGGTACTAACTAAACAAGGAAAGAATTAGAAATATTTGATAGTTTACTTCTGAGTCAAACAAAATTTATCTGATTGTTTTGTTTCAAATTATTTATACTTCAACTTGCATGCACATTTATGATACATGGATAAATAATAAATATGAGCATGAGTAATTGTATTTTCAGCATCAATCACGGGTTGTGCCATGTACAAATAATTACACAAGTTATTTTTATTTCCTATTGGCTCAAGCTTAACTTGTCGGATTTAACTCTAATGCGGTTTATTGGAGGAAGGATATGGCATTATGTTTTGATTACCATGTGTACTGTTCTTTATTATTCTTCTAACCACATTTGTATGCACTAAACTCTATGTTGATATTTTCTAGTGTATTTCTTGCCCAAATGTACATGGCCCTGAGTTATGAACGTTGGACTACTCATTAATAAACATGTATGTCAATATGCTCTCTGTGTCTATGTTTACGTAAATGATTTGAATCCTGTTAGCTCTTCCTGACGCCATCTTTGGCAAGTAATTCAGAAGCAAATTGCACAAGCTGACAGAAAAAAAGTAAATTTTTACCACATGAGGTTTTGAGTCAAGTGGGACGTGGGTATTGTTGTGTATAGCATGATGTGAAAAAATACAAACAAAATGGGGACATGCTCAGATACACTAATTTGAAGGTTTTAATCATTAAATAAGGCCTTGACATTCCATTTAAGCCAACATTACAAAATGGGGACGTTCTTCCTTTGAGGTGTGTCCACGGTCTGTTGGTGTGTATTCACACTTATGTCCCCGTTTTGCCACTTCTACAAATGCACACACACACACAGTAATAACTCTTGCAATTAACTCCCCTACTCACCACTAGGTGTCAGTAGAGCTTAAGCTGAGCAAACTACCAACAAGGATGCTCACTAAGCTGAGTAGATAGGAGAGTTTTTAAGCAATGTAATTGGGTATTATTATCTTTTTAGGGAAGACATACATATACTTAAGGTGTCCTTCTAGGGAAGACATACCTATACTTAAGATGTCCTTCTAGGGAAGAAAGATTGGATTGTATATGTGAATTATGACCTATTCTCCTTCTTAAAACAGCTCAGCATATGATCACATAACTGCTCTATCAGCATATGGTCACATGACTGCTCTATCAGCATATGGTCACATGACTGTTCTATCAGCATATGGTCACATGACTGTTCTATCAGCATATAAACTATAATTTAACCAAGTTAAACTTGAAATTAAGTAAAGTTAGTTACCAAAATGGTTGACTCCCATCTGCATTTCTAAACCATTTTCTGTGTACATCTTTGGACATCGCATCACACCAGCATTGTTAATTAAAATGTCAATGTGCCGTTCACCTGGAAGAGATAACAAATAAAAAATATTAAAAACAATTTAAATAGCAGAATATTTACTTGCACATCAAAAGAAAACAAAGCCAGCTTATGATACATACCAGTGATCCCTGCCTTTTAAATGTTTATACGAGCCACAAAAATGACCTGCAACACAAGCAAGGCAACCTTCTACTGATGGATGTTTAATTAAACCTGTGCGCTGACTGTACATTAAAACCAAAGAGAACCAAATAACAAATAATATAATGAAGTTAAATAAATTAATTTTCAAAAACTGACAAATTAAATCCAATCCAAGACAATATATGTACTACAAAATGAGCAACAACATAATGAGGGGTTCTTTAGTGAGGGACCATTGTAGTTTTGGGGAGCAGTGGTGTTGTGGCATGTTGCTGTCCTGAAACAAATATGAAAGAGAGATCCTGATATCTATGTTTCCTCCTCGACTAGAATCAAATTATTATAAAGGATACAGCCTATGATCAAGGGCAAGAAAAAAAATGTTATAAACCATTGTCTCTCAAACAGACTGATGCTCTGCTGGCCTAACAGACTGTCATATCTTGGAAAGACAATTTCTTCTTTTCAAATGCAGAGTGTCATGGAATTGTATAAATGTGTTGTTTTTTTTTATTAAGTAAACATACTCGGGTTTCGCTTTTAGTGTACAATGATACCCGAGGGTGATCAATGTATATTATACATTTCGAAAAATAGTGAATTCGGTTCTTCCTTGCTCGGCACGTGCGAAGTGCTTCGGGCTGGAAAAACCGAATGCATGGATTACACGGACGATGTTGAGCAACATTGCCTGTGTAAATATGATTCAAACTGTAACAAAAACATTACATTACTGACCGTTCTGTCAATCGGACGTCTGTCTACTGAGACCCAAACCTCCAGCTATAGAGCTGTCTGTCTGTGTTTGTGTTGGTGCAGTGTGCAGCCATTTGTGCCAGGTGCAGCAGTTTGTGCCGTGTGCAGCTGTCTGTACTGTGAGGGCGTATGCTGTGGTGTGCTGCTGTGTCGTGCCGTACAGCAGTGTAGAGCTACGTGTGCAGTGCTGGGGGGTGCTGTGCTTGTGTATTTGAGTGCTTCGAATATTTCAACGTTGCTAGTCGGGTTGAGGTTGATCAAGCGTGGCGGACCAACGTGGTGGACGCTGATAGTCTAACCCAGGAATCAATGGTGGTCGGTGACTACAAATCTTTGCTTCGAATCAGGGAGTGTCTACATTGCTCCAGATACATAGTATTTTAGCCGTGGGCTAATGCAGGGTTTTTTATAATATCCAGTGTTTTGCTATCGTGAGTAAAAAACTATCACTACGCTAGTTTGAGCGAAATCTCATTTGTTTGTAGAACTATCAAGATGTTATTATGAACGAACCATTATTCGTTTTACTAGTATGAGTAAAACATACAATTTGTTATTTTTGAACGAACAATCATACTTTAGCCATTATATCAATTCGTCATTTTGAACATAACATTATTCGTATTTTTCGATCATATTTCTGTTTGTGATATACCGTGGATCGTTTTTTCATTTCTCTCGGTAACATATTTGTTGCATTTAAAGATCGTGCTTATTATGTTAATTAGTCTCATATTGGGACCCAGTGCAAGCACGTTTCTATAATATTTCGTTTCATACCACCATATAACATTAAACATTGTATTGCATTCCCATCAATGGTGTTTTGTTATTAATCCGAAAATCCCAAACTCGGTTATTTTATTACAAATGGTGTCAGAAGTGGGATCTTCGGATTTAACAAAACATTGTTTCATTATTAGTGTATGATTATTTTTGTATGTTTCAGACGCTCTTGACAAGACAAGTTAAGTAGCCATTTTACATTTGCCTTGTTCATCGTACAGTTGTATGTTGTTGTTGCCTTCCGAGAAGGAAAATACGGTTTAGTTGTTCAGAGTGTAAAGATTTCACCTTTCGAAATAATTGTGCACTTTTAGGTTGGTTCTCAGATTTTTTTTTTTAAAAAAAAAATGTCTTCATTGAAAGAACTTGTGGACCTGGGGAAGCAGTTTGGGTACGATGGGGAATCTTTAAGAAATTTTGTTCGTGAAGAACAGGCTAGAGAAAGGGACCTGAGGGAAAAGGAGAGGGAAGCCAAACGGGAATTCGTAGAACTAGAAAAGAAGGCAGAAAGGGAGAAATTAGAGATAGAGCGACAATTAGAGCGGGAAAGAGGGAAAGCCGCAGAAAGACAAAGGGCTTTTGAGAAGGAAAGGATAGAATTAGAGAAACAGGCCGAAAAGGAAAGGATAGAATTAGAGAAACAGGCCAAAAAGGAAAAGATAGAATTAGAAAAGGAAAAGATAGAATTAGAAAAACAGGCTGAAAAGGAAAGAATAGAATGGGAAAGGGAAGCCGAAAGGGAAAAGGTATGACGACTAACTGAAGTAGAAGATAGGAAGTCAGAAAGGGAAAAACAAGCGAGATTAGAAACTTTAGAGATAGAAGATAGAAATAGGGACAAGGAGTTTCAAAGAAATTCTGAGCTATTGCAAACCAAACGGGAGGGGGAATGTGATTTTAAACTGAAAGGTCTAAAACTACCCCCATTCGAACACGATATAGATAATATGGATAGCTATCTTAATAGGTTTGAAAGGTACACCACTGCACAAAAATGGAAAAAGGATGATTGGTCGCTTCATCTTAGCGCGTTGCTCAAGGGTAAAGCTTTAGATGCTTATTCTCATTTACCCGCGACAGATTCCCTTAATTACCCCGCGTTGAAAGAGGCACTTCTGAAGAAGTACGAGTTAACCGAGCAAGGGTTTCGCAAGAAGTTTAAATATAGTAAACCCGAGAGAGGCGAGACATTCACTCAATTCGTCACTAGGACGTGCAATTACTTGCAGCGATGGGTGGAATGTGGTAAAGTCGTGAAGACATTTGAGGGTCTTATGGACTTTTTGCTTCGGGACCAGTTATTAACAACTTGTGGCAAAGAGTTGTACTTGTTCTTGAAGGAACGATCCTTCACTAGTATATATGACATGGCCACACAGGCGGACCTATTTGCTGAAGCTCCGGGGGGAGGGGGTCCCAGAACGTTATCTCGCGAGATGGAAAAAGCGGTAATCAGGCTAAGGACCCAAAACCCAGGGAACCTGAAAAACCTAGTAGAAATAACCAGGGGAGGTATAAGGACAAGCAATGTTTCACTTGCAAGATGTGGGGTCATATCTCCCCCAATTGTCCAAGGCGGAAGGGATTAGTCCAGAGAGTCGCAGTAGCCATTGAAGGCAGGCGGTCGATAAATAGAAAATTTGATGTTTCCCAGCCAGCTAACCGGGAAGCAGCGTATGAGCCAGTAATGCGTGCAGGGATCGGTTGAGACCCTATCCAATCGATCGGTACATGTATTTTCCCAGAAGCAAGGGTACCAACGGCGAATGGCACTGTAAATGGCCAGGAAGTAACCGTTTTACGAGACACTGGGTGCACTAGCGTAGTCGTGAAACGGAGCCTCGTTCGCGATGACCAATTGCTGGGGTTCAAATCGCCATGTATGCTACTGGACCAATCAATCAACCATAATCCAGTCGCAAGGATAGAAATTGAAACACCTTTTCTGACCGGAACCGTTGAAGCGTTGTGCATAGCAAATCCGATCTATGAACTGACCATTGGCAATGTACAGGGATCTAGACTCCCGATCATGTCGGATTTCAGATTCCCAATCATCCAAGCAGTACAGACTAGAGCTCAGGTAAAGGGGAATAACAAACCCCTACAGAAATTGAAAGTACCTGACGCCATTACTGATATCTCCCGCGACGAATTTCTAAACGAGCAAGAACGAGACGAGACTTTACAAGCGATCACGGAGAAAATATTGTCGGGTAGCGTGAAAAAGTGCAAGAACGGGGGTCCTCCAGGTTTCTAAAGCGTAAAGGCTTCATGAATAGAGAGTATACTACTCCTGATGGTAGGAAATATCAGCAATTAGTTGTTCCCAAGAAATTTAGGGTGCATGTACTCAAGGTCGCGCACGAATCAAGTATGGCTGGTCATTTAGGTGTAAGGAAAACATAGGATAGGGTGACCAGGGAATTCTATTGACCTGAGGTCAATGGCGAAGTAGCGCGGTTTTGCCGTTCGTGCGATGTTTGCCAAAAGACTGTCCCTAAAGGCAAGATAACTAGAATACCGTTAGGTCAGATGCCCCTGTTAGATACTCCGTTTAAAAGAGTAGCTGTTGACATCGTAGGGCCCATATTTCCGCACACGGAACATAAAAACCGTTACATCCTAACACTGGTAGATTACGCGACTAGGTACCCTGAAGCCATAGCCTTACCCTCAATTGAGACTGAACGTGTAGCCGAAGCGCTCGTAGACATGTTTAGCAGGGTAGGAGTGCCCGAAGAGATTCTTACAGACTGTGGGGCGCAATTCACCTCAGATCTCATGGTGAAAATAAGTAGGTTGTTGTCCCTTAAACAGTTGCGCACAACACCATACCATCCTATGTGCAACGGGTTAGTAGAGAAATTTAACGGGACTTTAAAGCAAATGTTGCGACGGATGTGCGCAGAAAGACCTAAGGATTGGGATAGGTATCTAAACGCAATCCTGTTCGCGTATCGCGAGGTCCCTCACGAAAGTTTGGGTTTCTCCCCGTTTGAACTGTTGTACGGTAGGACAGTTCGTGGTCCTATGCGTATCTTATGCGAATTGTGGTCCAGTGAAGTCGCGAATGAAGAGGTCAAGACCACTTACCAATACGTTGTAGATCTACGCGAAAGATTAGAGAGTACATGCCAAATGGCGCAAGACGAACTCGCGAAATTGAGTCATAGACATGCAAAGTATTACAACAGGGGAACGAGGAGCAAGAGGTTTAACGTAGGTGATCAAGTGCTGGTGCTTCTCCCTACGAACAGAAACAAACTGCTAGTCCAATGGAAGGGACCATATGAAGTCAAACACGTGAAAGGCGAGATGGACTACGTTATCGACATGGAAGGTAGATCCAAAATATTTCACGCTAATATGCTAAAACTCTACATAGATAGACCTAGTCTGGCTATTGATAATGGGGTCTTGAATGTAGTATGCATGGCAGTGATAGAGGATAGGTCGTGTGACGAATCGGAATTCGTCTCCAGTACCGAATTACCCCTTGAATACCCCAGTGACGTAGGGAAAGAGGGTGTAGACCAGACCAGTGTATGCCCAGATTCATCTGAGGTTCAGCGTACACAGATCATGCGGGTATTGTCCAAATACACAGACATGTTTACAGACAAACCAGGCCGGACTTGATTGATTCAACATGAGATCAAGTTGAATACATTAGAGCCGATCAGAATTAAGGGATACCCAATACCCTTTAATGCACGGGAGACTGTCAATGATGAAGTGGGAAAAATGTTAGACCTGGGAGTGATCGAACCTTCCAATTCCCCATACTCATCCCCCGTTGTGTTGGTCAGAAAAAAGGACGGGACAAACCGCTTTTGTATTGACTTTCGTCAGCTGAATAAAATCACCGTGTTTGACGCAGAGCCTATGCCAGATATGGAAAGCTTATTTTCGAAGTTGGCAGGCTATAAATTTATTTCTAAGTTTGAGCTTACCAAAGGATATTGGCAAGTTCCAATCGCCGACAATGCCCGAGAGTTAACGGCATTTGCGACTCCAAACGGTCTCTATTAATTCAGGGTCATGCCTTTCGGTTTAGTTAACGCCGGCGCGTCGTTCGTTCGTCTTATGCGCAAGTTGCTTAACGGTATGGAAAACGTCGACAGTTTTGTGGATATCTTCGTTTACACGTATACCTGGGAAGAACATGTTCAGACATTAAGGGATTTATTTGACAGACTTCGTAGAGCTAATCTTACAGTTAAGCCCACAAAATGTAGTGAAGGGTACTCTAACCTTGAATGTTTGGGACATCTTGTAAGTGGACTATGCCAGTTGAAACCCCACCCAGACAAAGTAGGTGCGATTTAAAGATGCACCTAGACCGGAAACTAAGAAACAAGTTCGATCTTTCTTAGGTTTGATTGGGTTTTATAGGAAATTTGTCCCCAATTTTGCGGCTATTGCCAGCCCATTAACAGACCTGACTAAGAAAGGGCAACCAAATAACATTCCCTGGGGTATTTGCCAGGAAAATGCGTTTAACGCTTTGAAACAAAGACTGATAATTGCACTAATCTTAAAGTTGCCAGAATTGAATAAAACTTTTGTGTTAAGGACTGATGCGTCCGATACGGGACTTGGGGCTGTTTTGCTACAGGAGCAGGAGGGGGTGAAATTGCCCATTGCTTATGCAAGTAGGAAACTGCTTCCTAGGGAGCAAAATTACTCAGTGATTGAGAAGGAGTGCCTAGCCTTAGTATGGGGGATAGGAAAATTCCATACATACCTTTTTGGGAGGGAATTTACCTTGCAGACGGACCATCAGCCGCTCTTGTATCTGAACAAAGTGAAGGTCGCCAACGCAAGATTAATGCGCTGGACGTTATCTTTGCAACCATATAGTTTCCAGATCGAGGCGATTCGAGGGTCGGAAAATGTTGGTGCTGATTTTTTAAGTAGGGTGTAATTAACAGATTATTTTCAGGGTTCAGGATTGAATGTTTTAATAAATGTTTCAGGTTCACATTCCGTGACTTTTTCTAAAAGTGTTGCCACTTTTTTTTAAGGGGGGAGGTATTGTCATGGAATTGTATAAATGTGTTTTTTTTTATTAAGTAAACGTACTCGGGTTTAGCTTTTAGTGTACAATGATACCCGAGGGTGATCAATGTATATTATACATTTCGAAAAATAGTGAATTCGGTTCTTCCTTACTCGGCACGTGCGAAGTGCTTCGGGCTGGAAAAACCGAATACATGGATTACACGGACGATGTTGAGCTACATTGCCTGTGTATATATGATTCAAACTGTAACAAAAACATTACATTACTGACCGTTCTGTCAATCGGACATCTGTCTACTGAGACCCAAACCTCCAGCTATAGAGCTGTCTGTCTGTGTTTGTGTTGGTGCAGTGTGCAGCCGTTTGTGCCGGGTGCAGCAGTTTGTGCCGTGTGCAGCTGTCTGTACTATGAGGGCGTATGCTGTGGTGTGCTGCTGTGTCGTGCCGTACAGCAGTGTAGAGCTACGTGTGCAGTGCTGGGGGGTGCTGTGCTTGTGTATTCGAGTGCTTCGAATATTTCAACGTTGCTAGTTGGGTTGAGGTTGATCAAGCGTGGTGGACGCTGATAGTCTAACCCAGGAATCAATGGTGGTCGGTGACTACAAATCTTTGCTTGGAATCAGGGAGTGTCTACATTGCTCCAGATACATAGTATTTTAGCCGTGGGCTAATGCAGGGATTTTTTGTAATATCCAGTGTTTTGCTATCATGAGTAAAAAACTATCACTACGCTAGTTTGAGCAAAATCTCATTTGTTTGTAGAACTATCAAGACGTTATTATGAACGAACCATTATTCGTTTTACTAGTATGAGTAAAACATACAATTCATTATTTTTGAACGAACAATCATACTTTAGCCATTATATCAATTCGTCATTTTGAACATAACATTATTCATATTTTTCGATCATATTTCTGTTTGTGATATACCGTGGATCGTTTTTTCATTTGTCTCGGTAACATATTTGTTGCATTTAAAGATCATGCTTATTATGTTAATTAGTCTCATATTGGGACCCAGTGCAAGCATGTGTCTATAATATTTCGTTTCATACCACCATATAACATTAAACATTGTATTGCATTCCCATCAATGGTGTTTTGTTATTAATCCGAAAATCCCAAACTCGGTTATCTTGTTACACAGAGTGTTGAATATTATATTTTTCAGCAGCAACAAGATTCAAATTTTCTTCTGTGGTGAACTACTAGATGTCAGATCTGCACCATTTTTATTTAGTACCAACAAGACATCATTCAGGACCAACAAGACATCATTTATTACCAACAAGACATCATTCAGGGCCAACAAGACATCATTCAGGACCAACAGTCCATTATATCAAGTCCTTTGGTGGAAACCGTCGTGTTAGTAGGATTTTCATGAAGGAGGACATTTTGGATACATGACTGGCACCATTTCCATTAAGGACTAACTACTCATAATAATTAAGGCACAATACCAATATAAAACCAGCCATCAAGAAGTATCACAATTGCCATTGTGGCAGCAATGTTTGAAATCAGACCTATATCATTTTCATTTACAAAAAACTAGACATCACAAGTCTTTCTGTGACAACCCCATGCTAATATGACCATTTCTTCAGGAGTATTAATTGGAAGATTTTTGTTGTAGTAACCATATTGAATGTTTGAGCAGATCCATTTTCATGTAGGACCTACTAAACATCATAAACAGTTGTTTTATTAAAAACCCAAGCTGATTCTGGAGGATAAGGGATAAAAAATATTTTAATATGGCCACTGTGGCATACTGAAAGTGCGTGTCACACCAGTCTCATTTAAGACCACTAAAAGATCCTAATT
The DNA here is from genome assembly GCA_016746295.1 of Potamilus streckersoni. Lineage (NCBI taxonomy): Eukaryota > Metazoa > Mollusca > Bivalvia > Unionida > Unionidae > Potamilus > Potamilus streckersoni. The sequence goes on along the minus strand of JAEAOA010002048.1, from coordinate 797,777 downwards.
AGTCTTCTGGTGAAAATTCCACATTAATATTACTTTTTGTTCAGGGGCCAATTGGTCTAAAATGCTCACCTGTGCCAATCACTGTCATCTCACCTCTGTACATGTGAGTTCGAGTCTCAACCTTGGCCAATGTGGATATGTGAGAAAGCTTGCCAGGAGCTTCCCCTGGGTCATTGGTTCTTCTTCAGGGTTTCCTGGATTCTCCCTCCATCAGATATTCTGACCACTATGTATATTTTATTGCCTATCATGCACTGAAAAATGGCATTAAGCCAACAGACCACCAATCTTTTCACAAGGAATAAAAATAAGATTTTTAAGTTCATTGTTGTGGTGCCAATATTTTCTTTTAAAACCAACCTGACATCACAAGGATTTTTTAGCAAACATGTAACAAAGATATAACCATCCACTAAGAAAAAATAGCAATATCAAGATTTTCAAGATGGCCAATTTGGCAGCCATACTGGATGTCGAATCTACACCATTTTAATTAGGACCATAGGATGAATGAATGTGCTAGTAGTTTAAGAGCAGCAGATAGATGGATATTGGTTAACACAATAGACAACAGACTGTCTCTTAAGCTCTGTAGGTCTATAACCAACTGAGCTAAAATTAACATTTTCAAAGGCAACTGAAAATGAATTTCACAAACTTGATACTCGCCAGTTCAGGTTGGCCGTCGCAGTGTGTCCTTAAGAAAGGCACTCAGTTTCCATTTACCCATAATGTGTTCAATGAGACAATAAAACCAACAAAACAAAAACTGAATTTCATGCAAAATGAAAAGTAGATTTTGAGGTGCAATTTTTTTTAGGAAGTTTTCATGCCAACAAAGTGGAATGCAGACTTCAGAATTGGGTGCAATTATTTGGAAGTTCTCATTCCAGGCTAGTGGACAATGTAAGTACTCTTGGCAGTCTATCTGAAGGGTAAGTCTTATAGATGATTGTTTTAGTGTCCCTGTGTGCATAAAAAACTACATTTTCACATTTCATAAATGCAAATCCAAAATTGCAATTAAATGGTTTATATCTGTCATAATGATGTCTTGTACAAGAAAATTAATGATTGTATTGATTCTTTTTACCATTTAAATGCAGTATTTAATTCTATCGCAAGTTTTTCCCTATGTTTACACAGTACATTCATCGTTGTTATATAAACTGGAAGAAATATAAGAACAGGGTTGATCCTCCATAATAAATAAAACAACATATGTTACGTACTTTCACTTACACTTCTGGCAAAGTTTCTTATTGATGCAAAGGAAGACAAGTCACATTTTTTACAAACAAGGTTCCTGTTTGCAGATTCCATGTATATGTCAGCCATTGCTTGGCTACATTTTTCCACATCTCTACAAGCCAGGATTACTCTTGCACCTACAGCAAATAGAAAAGAACATTGTTAATTTTTAATTTCTTTGGATTTTATTCAATACACACATTCAAACACACACACACACACACTTAAAGAAAATTAACTAGAAACTTTGATTATTTACTGAGTGACATCTATCCAATTGTCAAATGAAATAGCAGCTGGAAATCTCTATCAACAGGATGCTTTTTATTGAAGTTTCTTCAAATGCTGCTGATCAATGCAAATGTTATAAAAACAACTGTTTCAGAGTTTCTTGAAAATTCATCTTCATCAATATTTAGTATCATATGTCCAGTACTGACAGGCCCCTAAGCCTGGATGCTTTGAGTCAATGTTGCTTGAAGATATTGACTGCTTTCAGTGGTAGGTAGGCAATAATTTTACAGATCTGAAACCCTTTATGCCAGTTTTCTTTCTGTAATGCTTGGTCAAATTCTATTGAGAATTTTTTCGAAAAAGTTATTTAATTGTGTTCCTATTTGTAGCAACAGAAAATCTTTGATAATGGATTGGTATCATTTGTATAAAAAGCTGGTACATTTTTAAAAGGTCTCCTTGCCACACTGCTTTCTGTTATTCAAGTTTTGGAAAATTTACATAAAGATGTTTCTACTTTATAGCAACAGCAGCCATGTTTAATGGCAGCTCATCAGTTGTACAAACTTAAAATCATTAAATTTAGTCAAATTCTAATGAGTGATTCTTGAGAAAAAGCTATATAATGGTCTAATTTGAGTAACAATAGGCATATTTAATGGTTTAATTTGAGTAACAATAGGCATATTTAATGGTCTAAATTGAGTAAGATGTCTATTTAATGATCTAAGTAGAGTAACAATAGGCATATTTAATGGTCTAATTTGAGTAACAATAGGTATATTTAATGGTCTAAATTGAGTAACAACATCTATTTAACGGTCTAAGTTGAATAACAATAGGCATATTTAATGGTCTGAGTAACAATAGGCAATTTTTAATGGTCTAAGTAGAGTAACCATAGGCAAATTTAATGGTCTAATTTGAGTAACAATAGGCAAATTTAATAGTCTAAATTGAGTAACAACAGGTCTATTTAACGGTCTAAGTTGAGTAACAATAGGCATATTTAATGGTCTGAGTAACAATAGGCAATTTTTAATGGTCAGTAACAATAGGCATATATAATGGTCTAAGTTGAGTAACAATAGGCATATTTAATGGTCTAATTTGAGTAACAATAGGCATATTTAATGGTCTAATTTGAGTAACAATAGGCATATTTAATGATATAAGTTGAGTAACAATAGGCAAATTTTATGGTCTAATTTGAGTAATAGGCATATTTAATGATATAAGTTGAGAAACAATAGGCATATTTAATGGTCTTATTTGAGTAACAATAGGCATATTTAATGATCTAAGTTGAGTAACAATAGGCATATTTTACATCAGATTGGCATACAATTGTGAAAGGTTTTCATGCTAGAATGCCATCTATCAGCTTTAATCAAATTCATCATCACCCTGTGGACCAAAGCCAACTGATTTATCCAGCAAGCTATCCATTTGCACAAGAGGAATTGCAAGTCAGCAAATATGGAACTGCCACCAGAATTTGTTTTGACACATGATTAACCAGTGGTAATTCCATTGTGGAGTATCCATCACTTGGTATCGAGCTGGGACAAACTCACCTTGGTGCATTGGAATACATTCTGGCAATGTTTCTTGGATAGGAGCATAATTGCCATGTGTGCATTGTCAAGTCTGTCTTGATGACATTCAAGATACAGCTCATGTTTGAGATCTTTTTCAACAATCACCTTCAGAACACTTTTGACCTTTTTAATATAATTGCCTGAGCTCTGTGGTCTGACTACAATCATGTACATTTTTGGTTGCAGTCCCACATACTCTTCAATTTCTTTGCCTATGGCTTTATGAGCTTTACTGTCAATATGCTGTTTTAAAAATCACTATGGCTTTATGAACTGTATTGTTTTATGCTGCATGCAAAATCACTATGGCTTTACAAGCTGTACTGTCAATATACTGCATGGGAAATCACTATGGCTTTATGAGCGGTACTGTATTATGCTGCATGCAAAATCACTATGGCTTTATGAGCGGTACTGTCAATATACTGCATGGAAAATCACTATTTCTTTATGAGATGTACTGTATTATGCTGCATGGAAAATAACTATGACTTTATGAGTTGTACTGTATTATGCTGCATGGAAAATCACTATGGCCTTATAAGCTTTACTGTCAATAAGCTGTTTTAAAAATCACTATGGCTTTATGAGCGGTACTGTATTATGCTGCATGGAAAATCACTATGGCTTTATGAGCAGTACTGTATTATGCTGCATGCAAAATCACTATGGCTTTATGAGTGGTACTGTATTATGCTGCATGGAAAATAACTAAGGCTTTATAAGCTGTACTGTCAATATGCTGTTTTAAAAATCACTATGGCTTTATGAGCGGTACTGTATTATGCTGCATGGAAAATCACTATGGCTTTATGAGCGGTACTGTATTATGCTGCATGGAAAATCACTATGGCTTTATGAGCGGTACTGTATTATGCTGCATGGAAAATCACTATGGCTTTATGAGTGGTACTGTATTATGCTGCATGGAAAATCACTATGGCTTTATGAGCTGTACTGTCAATATGCTGCATGGAAAATCACTATGGCTTTATGAGCTGTACTGTCAATATGCTGTTTTAAAAATCACTATGGCTTTATGAGTGGTACTGTATTATGCTGCATGGAAAATCACTATGGCTTTATGAGCTGTACTGTCAATATGCTGCATGGAAAATCACTATGGCTTTATGAGTGGTACTGTATTATGCTGCATGGAAAATCACTATGGCTTAATGAGTGGTACTGTATTTTACTGCATGGAAAATCACTATGGCTTTATGAGCGGTACTGTATTATGCTGCATGGAAAATCACTATGGCTTTATGAGCTGTACTGTCAATATGCTGCATGGAAAATCACTATGGCTTTATGAGTGGTACTGTATTATGCTGCATGGAAAATCACTATGGCTTTATAAGCTGTACTGTCAATATGCTGTTTTAAAAATCACTATGGCTTTATGAGCGGTACTGTATTATGCTGCATGGAAAATCACTGGCTTTATGAGCGGTACTGTATTATGCTGCATGGAAAATCTCTATGGCTTTATGAGTGGTACTGTATTATGCTGCATGGAAAATCACTATGGCTTTATGAGTGGTACTGTATTATGCTGCATGGAAAATCACTATGGCTTTATGAGATGTACTGTCAATATGCTGCATGGAAAATCACTATGGCTTTATGAGCGGTACTGTATTATGCTGCATGGAAAATCGCTATGGCTTTATGAGCTGTACTGTCAATATGCTGCATGGAAAATCACTATGGCTTTATGAGTGGTACTGTATTATGCTGCATGGAAAATCACTATGGCTTTATGAGCTGTATTGTCAATATGCTGCATGGAAAATCACTATGGCTTTATGAGTGGTACTGTATTATGCTGCATGGAAAATCACTATGGCTTTATAAGCTGTACTGTCAATATGCTGTTTTAAAAATCACTATGGCTTTATGAGCGGTACTGTATTATGCTGCATGCAAAATCACTATGGCTTTATGAGTGGTACTGTATTATGCTGCATGCAAAATCACTATGGCTTAATGAGCGGTACTGTATTATGCTGCATGGAAAATCACTATGGCTTTATGAGCTGTACTGTCAATATGCTGCATGGAAAATCACTATGGCTTTATGAGCTGTACTGTCAATATGCTGTTTTAAAAATCACTATGGCTTTATGAGCGGTACTGTATTATGCTGCATGGAAAATCTCTATGGCTTTATGAGTGGTACTGTATTATGCTGCATGGAAAATCACTATGGCTTTATAAGCTGTACTGTCAATATGCTGTTTTAAAAATCACTATGGCTTTATGAGCGGTACTGTATTATGCTGCATGGAAAATCACTATGGCTTTATGAGCGGTACTGTATTATGCTGCATGGAAAATCACTATGGCTTTATGAGCTGTACTGTCAATATGCTGCAAGGAAAATCAATATGGCTTTATGAGTGGTACTGTATTATGCTGCATGGAAAATCACTATGGCTTTATAAGCTGTACTGTCAATATGCTGTTTTAAAAATCACTATGGCTTTATGAGCGATACTGTATTATGCTGCATGGAAAATCACTATGGCTTTATGAGTGGTACTGTATTATGCTGCATGGAAAATCACTATGGCTTTATGAGCGGTACTGTATTATGCTGCATGGAAAATCACTATGGCTTTATGAGCTGTACTGTCAATATGCTGCATGGAAAATCACTATGGCTTTATGAGCTGTACTGTCAATATGCTGTTTTAAAAATCACTGGCTTTATGAGCGGTACTGTATTATGCTGCATGGAAAATCACTATGGCTTTATGAGCAGTACTGTATTATGCTGCATGGAAAATCTCTATGGCTTTATGAGTGGTACTGTATTATGCTGCATGGAAAATCACTATGGCTTTATGAGTGGTACTGTATTATGCTGCATGGAAAATCACTATGGCTTTATGAGCTGTACTGTATTATTCTGCATGGAAAATCACTATGGCTTTATGAGCTGTACTGTCAATATGCTGCATGGAAAATCACTATGGCTTTATGAGCTGTACTGTCAATATGCTGCATGGAAAATCACTATGGCTTAATGAGTGGTACTGTATTATGCTGCATGGAAAATCACTATGGCTTTATGAGCTGTACTGTCAATATGCTGCATGGAAAATCACTATGGCTTTATGAGATGTACTGTCAATATGCTGCATGGAAAATCACTATGGCTTTATGAGTGGTACTGTATTATGCTGCATGGAAAATCACTATGGCTTTATGAGCTGTACTGTCAATATGCTGCATTGTAAGAGTAGCATGACAAGAACATTGCTTTAAATGAGCTACACACATATCAAAACAATTATAATTCGACTCCTGATCCAAAATTGGCACTTCTGTCTGAACGTGTTAAAATTCTTCAGTATAAACACTGATAATTTCAGCCAACTTTGTGCCAAAACAACAAACTAAAAGGGCAGTCTACTTCTACATCTTTGCTTAGTAAATGGTTGATTTTCATACCAGATATGCATCACACAGAAACTGAAGAATTTGGTATATTGCATATAACACAACACCTTGGGCATACTGCATGTTACACAACACATTGGGCATACTGCATATTACACAACACATTGTGTATACTGTATATTACACAACACATTTTGTATACTGCATGTTACACAACTCACTGGGTATACTGCATATTACACAACACATCAGTTTGATTGCATTATTATTTTAATAAAGAAATCTTTGATCTGCATTATCACTTTGAATAACATGTTTGTCTAAATTATATTCAAAGAAAGCCATTTTAATTTTATGAGACACTGTTTCATGTTCTAAGCCATTTTTGTTTCTCCCCTCTGTAGAGTCTGCAAAAAAAAATTCTTGTGCTGATCAAACCAGATCCAGGAGAATGATAATTTAATTTTTTAACTTACAAACCAAGAAAAAGCAGTTTCAAATGCATTTTGTATTATTTCATATCTAAAGGTACTAAATTAAGAATATGAATGTAACTGACACCTTATTCTTTACCAGGAATCTTAACATAGGATTGGTTCCATGTTACTAACCATTGCTTACAGTGGTCATAAATATAGCAAAGTGTTGTTCAAGGATTAAACACCTTCCAGCATTCTAAAGTAACTGAGTGTTTCACTTCAGCAGGAAACCCACAATGGTATGCCCATTATCTCCCAAAGCTTGACTTCTGTGCACCCTGTTTGTATGTTTTTTATGCATTAATTTTAATAAAATCAATATTTCCCATTTAATAGTGTGTGTGTAATCTATAGTTGTGGGACAGGGAAGCATAAATTCCCTTCCTCCATGGATCCAAGGTGCAACACTGAAAATGACTGACAATTTTATAAATAATAAATGATCTTAACAAACAAAACTAAGACAATCTGTTGCTGGTCCATGTTTCTACTGACCTTTCATACCCCATGTTAGATCTTTGGACATTTATGTTGTGGTATAAGTCAGAAAGTATCTCAAATTGTATGTGTGTGTGTGTGTGTGTGTGTGTCATTTAGATTTTTAACAAAGCTTTAACAATTTTTTAGTCATATCACTGACATTTAGCATCATGTCCCACCCAGCCACACTACATGTAATCTGATGCCAGGCTGACTAATCCTAATTCTAACTCTTAACGCTGAGCAATAAGAAAGGCTGCTGCTAGTATCATTTTTTTATGTTTTTGGTATGATTTGGCTGGTGTTCAAACCTGAGACCTTCTGCATCCAAGGTGGATGCTCTAACCACTAAGCGAATGGGACATTTGTATCCCAAACTGAAAAAAATCAAGTTCAATGACACCATGTTGCTGTGGCATAGAGTTGTTGCTTGATTCAGAGGCTAGCAGTATTATGAGGTACTGTGTCATAAAGAAGCTGATTAACTTCGATATAACTGATCTTCTCACACTTTGTAGCTCTCACTAGCCCGTTTAGTTCCCAATTCTTGGTTATATGATCCATGATCTTGTGGCCTCTTAGGTCAAACAATTGCACAATATAACAAAAAAAAAACCTATGTATGGAAAAGGCAAATGATAAGTTCAGTTATGTAGTCCATGAGATTTGCTGATCAGGAAACTAATGTTGCATCACAAAATAGGATATGTTAGTAAATACTGTATTTACTCCTATAATGAAAACAACAAATTATATTTTAATTTATTATGTCTGTGGAGATAAATATTCTACTTATCAATTTCAGGCAGAATAGGTTTAATATATATATGTGTGTAATTTTGCAAGCTCATGAACACAACGATGAAATGATGCTGCTACCCTGTGGTTTCAGCAATTTTGACATTATCTATAGAGGACGAGTTCTGACTTACATTACAACCTAATTTCCAAATATGCTACACAGGGTGTGAAAGATAAAGAGTAAACTTGGCACAGCAAAGCAATGAGGAACTGTTGTAATAATGTGATGAAATATGAATAGCATTGTTTTGAATGCAGTGAGCACAATCATTAAACCAAAGAATAAGCGATAAAGGTTAACTCAATATTATACTATTAAGAAAAATGATACATATGTAATAGTCTCTATTATGTATCACCTATGTTGCTATACATTCATTAATATTTCATACATGCAGCTACAGTTATCAATATGTATCAGATACATACCTATTTTCTCCATTATGTATCAAAAATGTAGCTAAACCACCATCAATATTTATATAATAGCTATACAATCAATTTATATCATATATATATAGCTACAGTCATCAATATATATCACATATGTAGCTACACAGTCATTATAATATATCATAAATGAAGCTATAGTCATCAATATGTATTCTATTGTAGCTATTGTCTCTATTATGTATCATATATGTAGCTATACCATGAATAAGTATCAAATAGTAGCTATAGTCATCAAGAAGTATCATATATATATAGCTATAGTCATCAATATGTATTAAATTGTAGCTATAAAGTCATCAATATGTATTATATTGTAGCTAGTCATCAGTAAGTATCAAAAAGTAGATATACTGTCATCAATAAGTAACATATTGTATTTATAGTCATCAATAAGTATTATATAGTAGGTATAGCCATCAATAAGTATCATATAGTAGCTATAGTCATCAATAAGTAGCATATAATAGCTATAGTCATCAATAAGTATCATATAGTAGCTATAGTCATCAACAAGTAGCATATAATAGCTATAGTCATCAATAAGTATCATATAGTAGCTATAGTCATCAATATGTATCATACAGTGGATATAGTCATCAATAAGTATCCTATAGTAGCTATAGTCATCAATAAGTATCATATAGTACCTATAGTCATCAATAAGTATCATATAGTAGCTATAGTCATCAATAAGTAGCATACAGTAGCTATAGTCATCAATAATTATCATATAGTAGCTATAGTCATCAATATGTATCATACAGTGGATATAGTCATCAATAAGTATCCTATAGTAGCTATAGTCATCAATAAGTATCATATAGTACCTATAGTCATCAATAAGTATCATATAGTAGCTATAGTCATCAATAAGTAGCATACAGTAGCTATAGTCATCAATAATTATCATATAGTATCTATAGTCATCAATATGTATCATACAGTGGATATAGACATCAATAATTATCATATAGTATCTATAGTCATCAATAAGTATCATATGTAGCTATAGTCATCAATATAATTTATTTGAATCTCAAGAATTAGACTTGATCATTTCATAAAGCTGGATCCTTTGAAGTTTCAAAACTGAAACATTGTAACATTTACTTAAAAGCAGTATTTCCAAATCTAAAGCTGGCTCAAAAGGGCATTTAAAATAAAATGGGATAATTACAATAGAATGGGCTAAAAAAAGTTACTTTAATTAGAATGGGCCAAAAAGGACAATGAAAAAAGAATAAACATTTCCTTTCATTCTAGTAATCAACACCTATGCCTGTCCATGTGAACTGCATACCTCTCTTAGCTAGTTCTTTAGCAACCTCCTTCCCAATTCCTGTGTTGGCTCCGGTGACAATCACAGTTTTACCATATGCCTTTACATCCCCTGAGTACTTTCCACCAGTCAAATAGTCCCTTAAAATAAAGTCCCTTAGTAAATCAATACTTGGGCCTACCAAGATTTGTACAAGATTTAATGTTTAAGAATTAATTTGATTACAGATGTTGGTTTACTGAATTCAGTAACCTTAGGTCAATGGGTAATGCATTCAGACATGATTCTGATGACAATAGGTCAATATGAAACCAAAATGTACTATAGCATTGTACTCAAGTCAAAATGTGACCATGTTAAAATATAGCCAAACTGAGTAAAACAAATAAATCAACATGATAAATTATTTACATCAAGAAGACAGGTTCATATATGTTTCTTGTCATGCTCACCAAAGCCAAATTTGATGACCATGGACAGGCCCAGAAAACCTTTGTCCATTTCTAAGCACTATTCACAAGATAAAACAAATTATGTAAAAAGAATAAGACAGTTAAATCGAGTAATGTTTCATACTAATTTTATGACACATATGCAGTGTTTTATCTAGAAATGACTTCATATAAGTCATTGGACTCAACAAGGCAAAAACAGTGAGTCAAAATCCAAAACTACAAGTCCTATTCAAGCCAATTTGTTTCAGATCTTAAACTTTTTGCTTTGGATGCCATTTTCAGTTGAATGCTGACAGTATCTTGGAACAATGCAAGGCATACAACTGACAAAAGGAAATTATTGCTTTGTTGCATTACAAGGATGTGATGATCATATAGTTTTAACATTCTGTTGCTAAAATTGATGTGACAGTTGCATGTCAGCTCCAGGCTCCACACTCACTTGTAACCTTGTTTTAAGATAACAATCAGTGCAAAAAACTGATGTGGGCATGTTTTCCACTGTTTGGAAGAGTTGTTAGCCAATAAAGTAGTCAAAGCAAACCTTCATTTTGTGTTAATCAGCAAAATATAATATTGAGGTGCATCAATTTATGTACTGTTGATAACTTTTGTGTCAAACTGGAAACATCATATTTGACACATGACACATGGGTAGATCTTTGGCATGACTCGACTGGGGATCAAAACCACAACCTCCCAAATAAGAGGTGGATGCTGTAACAAATAGGCCACTGGAGTCGTTGAATCAGAATAGGAATTTCAGAAGTTAGAATTGAGTATTTAATTTATTCTGTCATTCCTGTAATGTTGATTTTAAAAAAATTTTATCTAATTCAACCAAAATAGCATCAATCATCAGCAGTTTTACGAAACAGTCAGGAACATGAATCTACCTACAGGCAGTAAACAATTTAAACTTCTTAGTGGACTAAGAAGAGCTGAAAAAAACACTACAATAAACATACTTAAAAGACATTTTCTATTCTGAGGAAAATTCAGGCTGACTAAAGTAATGATGCATCATTTCCCAAGTCCTGAGATTAACAATGATGATGACTGCCACTTGTATAATCCAGACAGTGATCTACTAAGAAAGGCTAAAAATACTGGCCCATAATATATATATATATATAATGAGAGTCTAAAAGGCATGAAGTTACTGTGAAAGGACTTATTGTGATTAGAGATGATGTGCATATTTTAATGTAGAAAATGGAAATTTGCTCAACAGTTGTCATTTTTATCTATTTGCATGCAAAAAAGCTGGTCAATGAAAACCCTACTGCTTTGAATGTAAAAAGCCTGACCAAATTTTACAAATCTATGATCTATCATAAGTTGACCTCTCTGTTGTATCAAATGCATGTTATTGTGTTTTTCCACCAAGTCTGTAGGATTACATCTTCACAATCCTATGTTTTTCATCAGACTATGACCAAGCATTTCAGTCCAAGCATGTTTCATCTTAAAATCACTTTCTGCATTCTCCAAAGATGGTTGTCTGCACCAAAATAATATACTTTTACCATTATTTGCCCCAATGAGATATCATCCTTTTTTATGTGAATGGAATGGCTTATATAAAAAAGACCATGAGAACGTATAAAACTGAATACTTACTTAAGTAGTATAGATCCACCTAAAAAGGTTCCAATTGCACTGAGTGGAAAAACCGATTTCTGAAGCAATTTTACAACCCAACTCATTTTGTTTCTCTTTCTCAGAAGATTAGTTAGTAACAATCTTTGTTTCCCATGAAATGCTTGTTTCCCATGAAATCCTTGCTTCCACAAAATCCTCACTTGGTACTAGTCTAAAAGGACAATGATAGAATTTCTAGAAAGAAACAATACAAGTAAAATAATACTGCACATGCAAAAAGTGTAAACAAGAATTCAGAAAAACTTTTATCACATAAAATTACAAATACATGTATCTCAAATAAAAATTAAAGTTTTCTTTCTGTTAATGGATGTCCAAGTATTTTATACACTGGACTTACAGAATGTCTTATCTATTAACTTTATTAGATATCATTTCTTATCTTCAATAAGCAAATTTATATATTGTACAACTTTTTAACTAATCAAAAAGCATATTATTTCCATTAATATTCAATAGCCATCTACATCAGTCAAGTGCAATTCTGAACAAACCATCATATGACAAGGTGCAACTTTTAATGTTCTCTTAAGGATATGTTTTTTTCAAGATTTTTATAAATATTTTCAGGAAGACTATCATATTAATAAATTGATATAGATTTTCTAGCAAGTCCAATGGTGGGACTTCAGGATTTAGGTATCAGACTTCCAAATTTCCAACCATGGCAGTCAAGGACTTCCAAAAATGAAAAACCAGAGAGTAACCAATGCTGGATCCATTCCAAAGATTTCTTGCAGCATTTATCTTTACAATTTTAGAGCATAAGTTTCAAATGGAACTATACAGCTATTGTAGTGCCAACATACATACTTACATACATACATACGTACATACATACATACATACATACATACATACATACATACATACATACATACATACATACATACATACATACATATGCACATGCACCCACACACACATACATAGTATGACAGGGCATAAAACAATAAAAAGAACATTCTTTCACATACTGTGAAAGTAGAAGTACCATCTAATAAACTGATAAGCTGGGAATATCTTTAAAAATTAGTGTTGTTTAAATCTGCTAAAAGGATGAGAAGTATCTGAATGAAACGAAGAACACTTTCTTCAATATACTTCTCGTTCCAATGCTAGTCAACATCAGAACACACTATACAGTGGCCATTATTTAAACTGCAAGACCTCGACCCCTAAAACATAAATATCAGGATTTATATCTTTTATTGTAGGACCCAGTAAAGCCAGTGAGTAACAGCTGAGTGGTAACATCACAGTCACAATTACTAGCACTGTTCTGATCTGCCCTTGTTTCTTTAAAAATATCAATTACACTAAACATTGCAGAAATGAAGAGAATTAGCAATAGTTTTTTTTTTCCAATAAAACCACGCTTTGGTGTATTGATGTACTGACGACATTTTATTGGCTGCAGAACAATAAAGGCATGATGCACAGAATTATATTTCAAGCAAAATAGTGGGGATAAAGTCTTGCTATTGTCACGATTTTACACCCTTAACTTTTTGCAAGGAATGTTTCCTGAACTCAAGCTCGCAAAATCTTACAGAAAACTCTGCAAAAAATGCCAAGAGAATTAATCGATGTGAAGCGAAGTGGATGGACGATCCACTGCTAGCGAGGAACGCATAAAACACATCCTCGGAAACACGTGATCCTTATTCCAAGGCTTGGAAACGGACAAAAGCTGCTAAAAGGAATACTATAATCAGTTTAAACAACACGCCGTTGTCATATAAAAATTAAACGCAATTCAAATGGCTCTGTATATAATTTACCACTAAGAAACAGAAATAATAGGTATAGCAAAACTTAATATTTTATCCGATGCTCGCGACTAATTCTTGTAATGTACATTGTAGACTGCGTGCTTAGGTTTCCTCTCTTATCTAATCATGTTTGTAAAGCGGTTGGTATAAAATGAGGAAACAACAATACGAAAAAGACCTTTTAGGCACACTGGATTCCTTTTTGTGTTGCGTTAAGGACTTTTTGTGCTGCAAAAAAAAGGACTTAGTTGTCTGCAAAAAGAATTCCCCATTAATTTTAATTCGACTGATTCAAAATTACATGTTTACAATATTAATAATTTAGACTAGTCTGGTTCCCTGACCTCTCTCCGCTCCGTTACTCGTCGTTCTAATTTCTTCTCTTTCTCCACTAAACCAACAAGTAGGTCTCTGCTTTTTTTTTTAAATCCCATAACAGCTGCTGTCAGATAAAATAAAAAGCAGAGACCTATTTGTTGGTCTATTTCTCCACCAGCTTGTCATCTTTGTCCTACACTTTTGCCTCTTCTTTTTAGTCTTTTCCTCATCCTCCCCTTCACTTTCTTTTTCTTTTTTCATCCTTCTTTCATTTTCTTCTTCTTCCTTTTTTTTTTATTTTTTCGTTCCACTCCATTATCCTCTGTTTGTCTTTTACATCTTTCTTTTCATCCTTTTCTATTCTTATTTCATTTAATATCTTCTTCATTTTCTTTAGGCTGTTAATTTCCATACTTCGTATGTGGGGACTATAAACCCCAAACTGCATTCTGACTAGCTAGTGTGTTCATGGCCTCCTGCAATCTGAGCATTCGTTCCCAGTTACTGGCCATGACTGACTATTCAGTGTTGAATGGCACGAATGCTATGCTTTGGAGTATAATCGCGTATTGTACTGTAGCTCCGGGCTGGTCGACAGCTCCTTTAAGAGGGCGCTTGGCCCAAAGCTGGGCCTTTTCCTTCTCTTCTTTTTTCTTTTTTCCCCCCTCCTCTTCCTCAGCTCTTATTCTTTATACAGCAGCCTCCATGGCCAGCTTATCTCGTAACCTCCTTGTATACTCGAGGTGCATTTGGAGTTGAAACAGTTTGAAGTCCAACAGTTTAAAGTCTGCTGCTCATTTTTTAAGTTGACGAGAAAACGATGGGTATGGCCCTTGCGGCTTGTACTTAATTTAGCCTTGTGTTATAAATAAAACCATGATGGCATTGCCCCTACTGCGGCCATATTGTTTTCGGACAAAGCCGCTGGCAACGCGTAATAACACCGATGATAGCAGTATTTTGAAATTAATTAAATTAAAAGTAATTATTTAATATGGTTACCACTGAGTATTGTTGCTATGGCTCATGTACAAGCGTTTCGAGGTGCCAAAAAGCTGGTGTTTGGTTCATTGAATTTGGACACGGTTTTCCAAAGCCTGACAAGGAAAAGGGTGTATAAGATGGGTACATCATTACAGCCGACTTGATTTTACGATAAACAAATGTGACGAAGGCTACATATATATGCAGTCTGCACTAACTATTGAGAGAATTAAGAAATTTAGACTGTTACAAAAATCCCACTAAGTATTCAGCCTGCATTTTCTCAGTGTGTATTTATTATATGTTGTTTAGTCAAATTTCAAAATCATCTTGTGCAGTAATTACAATCTAAGAAGTTTGTATTATTATGAAATTTAACATACATATGCAGACAATAAAGTTAATTTTACATGTACATTCCTGTTGTTTGCAAACTGTGTATAATTTTAAGGCTAGCTCTCATCTTTAGAGATAGCTGTTTTTTGTATTACTTTTTCTATCAGCAAATACAATTATACTTTTTTAATTAAGAAAATGTGTTTTGCACAAGGCATATATATATGACATGAAAATAAACAGAAAAATTCTCTCATTTTTTAACATTGTTTCCAGTTTATACTTGAAACTCAGAAAAAGGGTAATGAAATTTGTAAATGAATATTACCAAAAATACCTACATGTATATATTTCTTGATCAAATATCTTAAATATATATGCAAAATTTGTAGAATGATGCATGAACCATATTTAATTAAACCCTTTGTTGGGGGGGTGTAGTTATACCCTTGAGTGTTATGGGGTTTATTTTTATACCCGTGAATGGTTTTGGTTATATGAAAATGAGGTGGGGTGTTTCCAAATTTATTTAGGTATGGCACCCACCCAGGCTCGATTATGGTTCATAAGTTACGTAGGTGAATATGGTTCTGAGCCCCCAGTCAGCAATGCCAACAGTTAAATACAAAAGTACTAAAGGGTGAAATTAACCTGTTAAATACAAAAGTACAAAGGGTTGAATTAAATAAAACAATTTAATTAATAATAAAATTTCAACATGCGAGCTTCCCACTCTCTCGACCCTTTTGTGCCTATTTCATCATCTGAATCAGTGTGAGAATTTCGCCCTGTCCTTGGTTCTACTCATCTGTCTCTCTAAATTTCTCCTGCACTCCTCCTTTACTCCTTCGAATTTTTTCTCCACTTCTACTCCTCCTTTGCTCCTTCGAATTTCCTCTCCACCTCCACTTCCCTTTTCGTCGACTTCCTCGTCGAACTGTCGACTCCAATCCGTCGACCCTAACTGTATCGACAGTCTTACTTCAGTCTCCTCTCTCAGACTCTCGGGACTCTCCTTCTAACTGAAGTTGTCCCACCCGGAAAGCTTCCTTCTTGAAGCTTTCTTTTTGTTCGCAATCTTTTCCCTGCGATTCACGCCAAATTTACGAGTGCGTATCTCGAAGTAGCCTTAATCTTTCAATCACCTAGTAATCTGCATCGGTCTACTAAATAATTCTGGGATGGAGTCAGTTTGATATCCTCGAAACTTTGAGGTATGCCCACCCACTAGCTTAATTCTTATTGGATGCGGTGGACTAACCATTCCCAAGTTGTAAATCAGCGGAACTGTCAATATAAGTTGCCTACCATTTTATTACAAATGGCTCTTTTGATGTCCTACTAAAGGATTAGCACCCAGGTGTAATTTACGATGCCCTGTACTGCACAAAGAACCTTTTGGCGACTACGTCTCGCTTGGCTTCTTGCTCGCGGCGTTTGTCCACATATCAAACAACGGATTAGTGTCAGTTGGATAAATATCCGTCCATCTAGGTAGACCGTGACACAATTCTATCTGTAGAGGTATGTAAGTTGTTTATTATCTATTGCAATTTATAGTTATTGTATTATCATGTTTAATTTCGTATTTCTGTCGCTTCAACTAGCTTAGTATAATGCTAATATTTCCATTCTTATCTGATTTAGCAAGAACTCTTCATTTAGTGAGTAACCGTTTAGTGCATTGTGCTTCGTATAACTCATCAATTTACTTCTGAACCTGTTTATTGTTTTATAAAGCAAGACTGGTAATGTATATAACTTACCGTAGATACCATTGTTGCGTACTACCGTATATAACAGTGTCATAAGTAGTTCACGGTATTGGATATATTTTTAGCTGTGCATATGCTGCGTTTGATAATGCTGTGCTGTGCGTGTGCAGTGCTGAGTTGTGCGGTACATGTGCTGTTTATACAGTTGTGTAGAGCTGCATGTGCTGTGTGGAGCTACGTATGCTGCGTGTACAGTTCTGGTCTGTACTGTGCTGTGCGTCTTTCGAGTGCTTCGAATATTCCAACGATGTTTGTAGAGATCTACGCTGATAGTTACTAGCAGAGTTGAGAGTTGAGGGTGATCGAAGCGTTGCAGACCAAAGTGGTGGGCGCTAATTGGTTAACCCAGGAATCAATGGTGGTCAGGTGATTACGAATAATCTTTGCTTGTTTGGCCAGTGGAACTGGTAGCAAAGAGTTAATAGAGTATATTATACATTGTTCCAGACATAATATTTTTCCCGTTGGCTATATTAGGGGTTTCTTGTAATACATAATGTTTTACTATTAAGTAAACTATGAATTCGCTATTTTGAGCGGAATTATCACTTGTTTTGCTATTGTCAGTAAAACTATCAATTCGGTATTTTGAACGAAATATTGTAATAAAATTAAGGAGATGTACATTTGGTTGTAGCAATTCGTCGGTTTTGATGATTATTTGATTATTGGAATTCGGTGCAATGAGAAATATTCCTCAGCCCGAAATAATTAGCCAATTAATAGAAGCAAACGTCAGGGCGAGAAAGTGTTAGTGAGTTTCCAAGATGCCATGGTCAATGAGTAGCGAATTCAGACCCAATCCGCACGACTGTCCCTGAGTGATGTAGTAGTTTATAAATTCTAGTGGTGTACATTGGTGTTGTGACCGCAGCGGCAGTATTTATGGTACGATACCGGTAAATTACACAGGTGGCGCTCACCAGTTATTATGTACGTTTGAGAGAGTGATGTATGTACGGTGAAGTTGTTTGCATTTTAAATATGCATAGTGGAGAGAATGTTGGCATACTTATATACTACTTTCATGTAATGTGGCTGAACTTTCTTTGGATGTTGTACATTTGGAAATTTTAAATGATCTTCGGACACTGCTAACTAAAATGACAGCTCCTTTGAGCTCCAAAAATCAACCTGAATTTGTATAAAGTACACCATTCTTGGCAGTTATTGAAATATGGAAAATAAATTTTGCCAAACTAGACAATACCAGCTTCTAAAAGTGCAACGAATGAATTACCAAATTTGTTTTAGACGTTTTCTATCATAACCTTCTTCTCGTGTCTAGTTACGAGAAGGTAGAGAGTTCAGCATTCATAAGAATAAGGTGTCACTTATGATGGTGTAGATACGGTTACATCTTTTTGTGGGGAATGCTTTGGCTAAGAGAAGGTACCAAGAATCTGTAAGAAATAGACATGACACTCTTCTAGAGCTTGGAATCTCACTTTATTGACATATATATATATATATATATATATATATATATATATATATATATATATATATATATATATATATTCTAAAAATACAACATGTAAATTTATTTATGTTGAAATACATACAATACATATTACAATACTTATTAAATAGTTCTTCCACAATCTAGTATTTCATTTGTCCATTCATTTTTCTGTATTTTTGAATACAAGTGATTTAAATATTTAAAGAACCTAAAATTCAATAACTGTAATAAATGTATTTTATTTTATTTATTGTAAGGTAAAGACCTGAAAAAGATCTGTGAATGTTATACTTATTATTTAAAGAATATATATTTATTCTCAATTAAATTATAACATGAAGCTAGTAATTATTTCAAACAAATACTAATGAACAGCGAAGCTGTAAAATATTTCATTACATTATGATTGTGGATTGTGGAAGAAGGGAACTTAATAATATTATATTATAAATACAATGAACATCATTTCAGTAAAATATTAAATCAGTAAAATATTTCATAGTAGAAAAGAGAACTCATTCTTACATTATATTAATGAAATAAAAAAAATTCAGAAGAATACCACAACTCACTATAAATCTTTAACTAACAAAAGCGAGTATAAAGCATAATTTTCTTACCTGTAAGAAATAGACATGACACTCTTCTAGAGCTTGGAATCATACTGAGAATAACCAGTCCAGTGCCTATTTGTATATCATGGAACTGGTGGCGCTCACCAGTTATTATGTACTTTTGAGAGAGTGATGTATGTAAGGTAAAGTTGTTAGCATTTTAAACATGCACAGTGCAAAGAATGTTGGCATACCTATATACTACTTTCATGTAATGTGGATGAAATTTCTTTGGATATTGTACTTTTGGAAATTTTAAATGATCTTGGGACACTGCTAACTAAAATGACTGCTCCCTTGTGCTCCAAAAATCAACCTAAATTTGTCTAAAGTACACTATTCTTGGCAGCTATTAAAATATGGAAAATGAATTTTGCCAAACTAGATAATACCAGCTTCTAAAAGTGCAATGAATGAATTACCAAATACATAAAATGTAAAAAAAGTTATCGGCTCCTTTTTTTTTACAATTTACCTCTGAAGTTCGGGAAGTGAAAATGAGCAAGTAGAGCTAGCACGTTTTTGAAAGATGCACATCTGGAGTAAGGCCAAGCTGTATATTCTCTAACCCACATTACACCCATCAATCATACATCAAAATAAAGGGAATTAAAGGTTCTTTGAACAACACCTAAGATATACAAAGTCTCTTTTAAATAACCAGTATAACTAGTGAGGCAACCCGGGAAAACTCTTTTTCTTTAAAATTTTAACCCTATGCTAAATACGAAACTGTAGAGCGCCACCTTAAAAACAAATATAAACATTTATGAAATTATTTTTCTTATTTTCATATTATTATGTATGATGTTCTGAGTAAAATAGTACATTAACAATGATTTTATTCATGAAAATAAGCTAATTATGCTTATTTTTGCTCTAGCATACATAATTTGATATGAGGCATGTTTGGGTGAGTAGTGACCTTCATTATGGGGAAATTAGAAATCTTAGAATATAGGAATAAAGTCAACTTAAATTGAAAAATGTTGCATTAAGTAAAAGAAATCCAAAGTGAAAATGTTTTATTTCATTTATTTGCAATGAAATTAAAAAATAAATGATAACAAAGCAAATTTGCTTTCTTCCATATCAAAGAATTAGTTAATATTTACCCTTTGACCTTTATGAACCTCACCTGTTATATCCCTTTTATAACTGTAAAATTTATTGTTGACATCTCAGGAATAAATATGGCTAGTTTCATGTTCCTGTCTATCAGCATAACACTGGTTGCTATGTTGACAAAATGCAATGCGCATTTTTAAAATAGTTCACTTTTTATCATAATGAGGGGGGGGCTGTACCGGTTTAAGACACTGACTCTAATAAATGCTGTTCTGAGGGGGTAAATACATGACAATTATTACAAAGGACTGTTTTGATGCTTGCGACTTAAATATTTCAGTCGTACAATCAAAAATTAAATCATACAATAATAATACCTATATTCTCTTTATGGTGGCGCTCACCAGTTATTATGTACTTTTGAGAGAGTGATGTATGTAAGGTGAAGTTGTTTGCATTTTAAACATGCACAGTGCAAAGAATGTTGGCATACCTATATACTACTTTCATGTAATGTGGATGAAATTTCTTTGGATATTGTACTTTTGGAAATTTTAAATGATCTTGGGACACTGCTAACTAAAATGACTGCTCCCTTGTGCTCCAAATATCAACCTGAATTTGTCTAAAGTACACTATTCTTGGCAGCTATTAAAATATGGAAAATGAATTTTGCCAAACTAGATAATACCAGCTTCTAAAAGTGCAATGACTGAATTACCAAATACATAAAATGTAAAAAAAGTTATCGGCTCTTTTTTTTACAATTTACCTCTGAAGTTCGAGAAGTGAAAATGAGCAAGTAGAGCTAGCACGTTTTTGAAAGATGCACATCTGGAGTAAGGCCAAGCTGTATATTCTCTAACCCATATTACACCCATCAATCATACATCAAAATAAAGGGAATTAAAGGTTCTTTGAACAACACCTAAGATATACAAAGTCTCTTTTAAATAACCAGTATAACTAGTGAGGCAACCCGCGGAAACTCTTTTTCTTTAAAATTTTAACCCTATGCTAAATACGAAACTGTAGAGCGCCACCTAACAGCGCTTCATCCAAGGTCAAAAAAAGTCCGTCTAAAAATCACGCGTGGTTCTTGCGTGCTATCCAAGGACAGCTTTAACTTTATATCAAGTATTAGTGGGGGGGTAGAATGTGTGTGTGTGGACGGTATTTTTCCAAGTAACGACCTTTTGGATCATGTCCATAACCTACCAGTGGTCATTCACATTGTGAACTTAATTAATTTAATTATTCCCTAGGGTGATTATCAATTACTTTGTTCCCAACATCACAACGCAATTTAATAAGGTTTTATTGATTGAATGGTGAGATAAAACATTATTCGGCTTCTATCCGATTGGTGAACTATTGAACTGGCTTATTAATTAGTCTTTTTCCATTACCAAGTGAAAGCTGAACAATAATAAATGCTTAATCTAAATTCATTTCAATGTCCTTATTATATTCAGGATATGAATTATTGATTGGAGCACGCTTCTCCTACATTCCAAATCAATATCAAAGCACTATCTTAAAGTTGGATGTTTTTGTCTTCCAATAACTAGAGATTTTAATATGTTGTACACAAATTAATATTTTCGTTTCTTTCTTTTAGAATGAATATCTTGATACTAACACTATGCTAAATACGAAACTGTAGAGCGCCACCTTAAAAATAAATATTAACATTTATGCAATTATTTTTTTTTCATATTATAATATATGCTTTTCTGAGTAAAATGATACATTAACAATGATTTTATTCATGAAAATAAGCTAATTATGCTTATTTTTGCTCTAGCATACATAATTTGCCATGAGGCATGTTTGGTGGAGTAGTGACCTTCATTATGGGGAAATTAAAAGCATTATAATATAGGACTAAAGTCCACTTAAATTGAAAACTTTTGCATTAAGTAAAAGAAATACAATTTAAAATGTTTCTTTTCATTTATTTGCAATGAAATTTTTTTAAAAAAAATGATAACAAAGCAAATTTGCTTTCTTCCATATCAAATAATTAGTTGATATTTTACTCTTTGACATTTGACCTTTATGAACCTCACCTGTTATATCCCTTTTCTAACTGTAAAATTTATTGTTGACATCTCAGGAATAAATATGGTTAGTTTCATGTTCTTGTCTATCAGCATAACACTGGTTGCTATGTTGACAAAATGCAATGCGCATTTTTAAAATGGTTCACTTTTTATCATAAGGAGGGTAGGGGCTGTACCTGTTTGAGACTCTGACTCTAATAAATGCTGTTCGGAGGGGGGAAATACAGGACAATTATTACAAAGGACTGTTTTTATGCTTGCGACTTAAATATTTCAGCCACACAATCAAAATTAAATCATACAATAATAATAATATCTATATACTATATGGTGGCGCTCACCAGTTATTATGTACTTTTGAGAGAGTGATGTATGTAAGGTGAAGTTGTTTGCATTTTAAACATGCATAGTGGAGAGAATATTGGCATACCTATATACTACATTCATGTAATGTGGATGAAATTTCTTTGGATATTGTACATATGGAAATTCTAAATGATCTTCGGACACTGCTAACTAAAATGACTGCTCCCTTGTGCTCCAAAAATCAACCTGAATTTGTCTAAAGTACACTATTCTTGGCAGCTTTTAAAATATGGAAAATGAATTTTGCCAAACTAGGCAATACCAGCTTCTAAAAGTGCAATGAATGAATTACCAAATACATAAAATGTAAAGAAAAAGTTATCGGCTCTATTTTTTACAATTTACCTCTGAAGTTCGAGAAGTGAAAATGAGCAAGTAGAGCTAGCACTGTTTTGAAAGGTGCACATCTGGAGTAAGGCCAAGCTGTATACTTTCTAACCCATATTACACCCATCAATCATACATCAAATAAAGGGAATTAAAGGTTCTTTGAAAAATATCTAAGATATGTAAAGTCTCTTTTAAATATCCAGTATAACTAGTGAGGAAACCCGCGGAAACTCTTTTTTTAAAAAAAAAAAAAATTCTAACTCTATGCTAAATACGATACTGTAGAGCGCCACCACAATGGAATAAATGAGAAGAGACACGGCAGATACTGTTTATGTCGCCATTGTGGCAAATGTGATGTAGTTTTACTGATGTGATGTGCCTTGAAACCATAGATTGACTGGCCCAAGGTAGTCCCCTCTGTTAGAGATAGTTGTAGAGTTTCTATGGTGCGAACTACTGGCGGAACGGAAAATTGATATAGAGAAACTATGCGGATAATGTGGTCTTACATTGATTAGAGTAATATAGAATGGAAACGTCGGGCTTTCCTACTTACAGCGGAAGTTGTATAAAAGTCTTTGGAAATTTGGGGTAAATTTATGACTTATATTGGGATTTGCGCCATGGTTTTGACACCGCTCGGTCAAGCAAAGACCCCTGGCTTGTAACGATATCATTTGTTTTTGCTTATAGTAAAGATCATACTTTCATTTCGTGATATGCAATGAATCGTTCCATCTTTATTTGTATTGGTACCGTATATGTCAATGTGTTTGCATCTGTATTTGTTGCACTAGTAAGATCGTGATAATTATGTTAATTACTCCAATATTTGGACCCATGCACGTATCTATCATACCTCATTTATTTACATATAACATTAAATATCGTATTGCATTACCATCAGTGGTGTTTTGTCATTAATCCGAAAATCCCAAACTCGGTTATCTTGTTACATTTATAAGGCAATATTGCAGAGGTGGCTTACACAACATTGGCACTAGGAGGTCCACTAACACAACTGGACAGAATTTGACCACAGTAGTGGCCTTGCCGTTCAGGGAGCGTACACTGCGCTTAGACCAGGCGAAAGGAGCTGCATAAGGAACCTGGAAACCGTGATAACTACAGGGTGATACATTGGATATTGCCTCTGGACTTTGCTGTGGCGCTTCTCCAACCTCTTCCTGGAAGCTTCCGCCTTTGCACGGCCGGACATCAATGTAGGGACAATAGCAGAAAACATAAAGGTCAAAGGTCTGAAGCGAAAAGG
Organism: Potamilus streckersoni; assembly: GCA_016746295.1. Classification (NCBI taxonomy): domain Eukaryota; kingdom Metazoa; phylum Mollusca; class Bivalvia; order Unionida; family Unionidae; genus Potamilus; species Potamilus streckersoni. The sequence continues at coordinate 773,298 of JAEAOA010002048.1, read as the reverse complement.
CCCAGTACTAGTGCTAAGAGAGTAGTCCAGCCCTCTGGGGCGACATCCAGCCAAGGCCGTGTGCTCTCCTAATAGGGTCACCACTCACCCCGAGGCATAGAGTGACCCGAAAGCACCTCTGGTCCAGCCATGGACTTGAAGTCGTGGAAGCATCAAATGCAGAGACGACTATAAAAACCTTATGGATGGAAGACCATACTAGTACAACAACAACAACCATAATAGTAACTGTTGTAATAATAATAATAATAATAATAATAATAATAATAATAATAATAATAATAATAATAATAATAATAACATTTCTATTATATAACAATCGCAACTCCCTGAACTAAATTAAAAATTACAATATTAGTCATAGTATTAATTAAAGAACAAAGTAAACCAATAATGCAAAATATCATCATAACGACCAATCTCATCGTATATACAATATTGCTACAGCAAGAAATATTAATATAAATAAAATCTAAAATTACTTATATCACTATTAATGCAATAAATAATAATAGGAATAATGACAATAATGACCTGACGTCAATATTAATATAACTACTAAATATACTAATCGTTATAAATTAAAAAATAATAACATATCAAAATTTCTAATTACCTCTCCTTCTACTATTGATACTAATAATATTAGGAATATTATTAATGCTACTAAACCTATGTTCATATTGTTAATAACAGTAACAAGATAAAAATATTATCATAGATAATAACCAAATATGCAAACTAGTAGTAATAGGTCGGGTCATTAAAAACAAACCTGACCAAAATAATGATATAGGCTCATAAATACACTACGAACAATGACAACTGGACATACGAGCATGGGTCATCAGAAGGATACAAAACAGGAAGGAGGAAAACGCAACAATTACAAAAAGACACAAATCAGACCAAGCAGGAAATTCTCAATAAGAAAGACACAGACTGGAAGAACAACATCAATCGCCATAATGAAACGATGCATAAACTTTCATCGCCTTTATCATAAGATTAATAACTTATCAGCAGTTACAAGAAAATCTAGTCAAAGCAAGTAAGCACCAATAAGAAAAGACTTACAACCTGGAGGGACAACATTAACAACAATCGCCATAACGAAAAGATTACTCAAGTTTCATCGCCTTATGAAAAGAATGTATAACTATTCAACACCAATTGCCAGAAAGCCTCAAGAAAGGGACAGTTCGGGAAGCTCTACCTTATGTCCCACAAATCCACCACCCACGCATACACACACATAACACATCGCAGGTGTTTTGTATCGTATCAAAGGTAAGGACAGTCAGGAAATAAACCCCTTACCCCTGCTGTCCTATAACACCCTCTCTGGATACGGACAAGCACTTAAGCGTGGGACAGCCGGGGCTGCGCGACCAACTGCCCAGACACATCTTACAAACACTGTCTTCACTTTGGCCCTTGAAGACAACCGAACAAACATGATCCTTTGGAACGGCGGTCAAAATTAATCAACCATACTAACTTAAGCGGAGCTAAATTTTACAATGGGTGGCATACATTCAACAGATTGAGAGTACTTTCAGCCCTTATAAGTACGCTAAGTACGCCAAATTCCAACACAATATTCCAGATTCACAACTCTGCGACATTTGGCCAATTGCTTAGGTGGCCTACACAACATTGGCTTAGGGACACCCGTAGGCATAACTGGTGACAATCTGATCTTTTAGCCTGCCTGGCTGAGATAAAGTCGGGTGGGCTTTATCAATGGTGGTTTGGTGGTGTAGGGATCGCGACCGCGGTGGGAGACCTGGTTGTGGGTCTGCCTTTGGGGCAGTGTAGGGTTCCGGTTAATAATGTGCACTAGTTCCAGAAAGGCACAGCTCGGGGCCAAGTGCTCTCTTAAAGGGACAGCCGCCCAGCCTGGGGTTCCAACCAGGCGCAAGAATGCCTACGGCAGCACGCGACTATAATCCTATAGTAAGTAAGACTTTTCACTGTTGACTTGTCAACCTATGAACACGCCTTCCAGACTAGCTAAACGAAGCTTACGTTCAATTACATCCATCGTGTCAGGCTAAACCTGATATCTTAGCCTGAAGAAATAGAGAATGTTACGATGTTCTCCATAGCCCAAGACCTCATAGAAGAGATCTTTAGAGAGGAAATTAAGAACAAGAAGAATGGACTGAGAAATACAGACTTTGGAAAAAGCATAGAGAAGAACAACAGCAGCAAGAGCAACAGGAAGAACCAGACAGCGGTTTTGTGGAATGCCGAAGAGACACCAAACAATTCTCTTTCTCTTTTTTTCAGAAGCAGTCCATATCGTATAGGAAAACAAAAGCCTGATGCCAGACGGGGTCGCAATCTTATCAGTAAAAAAAGTTTACCATTACCCCGTGAAACAAAAAGAAAACAGCCCTTTTCAGGGCTACCAAATACTCTCGAAAAGGCATTCTCATTCAATTTGCCAAAATATTTTTTAAAAATTTCAAAAATATAAGTGTGTTTATAATCATATTGTTTCTCTGTATTGTCCAAATTGTGTCTGTGTTTGTAAGTAAAAAAAGCATTAAAAAAGGTTAACGTGAGTGCTTCTTTTTAAGTCCGCGTGTTTCATGGGATGGTAACATTTAAGTGTTAGGGGATATTTTGTACTAATATTTGGGGACCCGAGTGGCCGAGTGGTCTAAAGCTATGTCCGTAACGGATCACTGCCATCTCACATCTGTCTGCGTGGGTTCGAGTCTAAGATTCGGCGAATGTGGATATGTGAGAAAGGTTGCCAGTAACTTCTCGTGGATCGGTGGTTCTTTCCGGGGATTTCCAGGTTTCTTCCTCCACGCAAAGGCCCAGCTCGGGGCTAAGCGCCCTCTTAAAGGAACTGCCGACATGCCTGGTGTCGCAAACATTCGCAGAATGTCTAGGAGTGCAATAAACAACTATAATACCTAGTCAGTCAGTCAAGGGATATTTTGTTTTCGGCATAGTCACTGCTCGCGACGCATCCCGTGGAAAATTTAGCAGAGAAAGTCAGTTTTAATGATGCAGTAGCAGACAATTTAGTGAACAAAACTTACCTTCTTCGCCGCGCGCGCGTGTTTGTGTATGTGTACGTGCGCGCGCACTAGCACCCTAGCTGGAACTTTCTATAAAAGCTACCATTAACGATATATAAACCAGTATAATCTTTAATTAAAATAAAGTTACTTTTTAGACAGATACATGTTCGTCAAGGCTTTTGAAAACTCTAAATTACATATACTATTATAAGGGGAGTGATTCAAATGCATGAATCGCTTATAGCATGATAAACCGTTTTAGTATAATTCTTATTTTCATACATGCTATTTTTACATATATGGGGAACTTTTTTGCACATGTACAGTTGTTTTTTACCATATATTTTAAATAATGCTAAAACGATGCTACATAATATAGTTGTAGAGTTTTATCATATTAACATAATACAATTGGAGTATTAGTTTTGAAATCAATTACAAATAATATTATATATTTTTTTTATCAAACAAATAATAATCTATAGTTTCGTATCAAACTAATATTATTCTAAATTTTCACATGAAACAAATATAATTCAATTCTAAATCTATCGTGGCACACTCCTATTTGGTATATCGTTCTGTGCGAGGTATATATTTATTTATTTAACTTTTCTAAAACGGGATAGGGAATCCGTCTAGGCCATTGATTGAATTAGTGGCAAGCCATGTGCCTATGCAGTACATAAAACGTCGTTAGTTCATAAACTAAAATTTTAACATTAAACATGGCTCATCAGCAAACTCCTATGTTTGCAGAAGGTTTACCAGACCCAGAGAAAATATTTCAATCTTGGTGGCCAATAATAATTGCACTTGCTGGAGGTTTTCTATACGGTTTCAGGTGCGCGTTGAAGACGTCACAGGTTTTACCTAGTCCTACATGTAAGACCTTGATATTTATGTTTTTGGGCGTCAGGTACTAAAACATAACTAACATGCAATACGTCTTTCATTGTAGGACTAAGGTTTTACCGAAACAATATAAGTATGGATCAAAAAAGTATTGCATCAATTACAAATACACAATTACACTTGATTAAGCACTTTAAGTGTTGTCAAATGTAAAGCGCTTACTGTAGAGCTTCTAAAGATTAGGCGCTATATAAAGTCCTCGTTATTATCTTTATAAGAACAATTATACTACACGAAATGAACTATTTAGTTTTATACACGTTTTATTCTCCAAGTAGATGAAATCACAAGTGTCTGCAGTTTTATCAATAAAACAGCAAAATTTCTGACATGTCACCTTAACGGTATTATAAATTAACACCATGTTAATTTATAATACCGTTAAGGTGATTTCATGTTGCCAGAAATTTCGTCGTGCTTTATTGATGAAACTGCATACTCTTGTGGTGAAATCATATTCACTACTTAAAACAATTTGATTTATACGACATAAACATCTCCCTATATTTTATTGATGGCTGATTCATTTTAACTCTGCTATGCTTTACAATGGAAGCCATATTTAAATTCCTAAGTGTATTTTCTCAAACATTTAGCAAACAGAATGAGGTTAATATAGCCCACACACTGTAAAAGCCACTTAGTATTATGCCTGAAAAGTTTTAGATATTTTTCCTTTTTTAAAAAAAATGTTGGCTTCCAAACATTGACATTGGACAGAAATTTTTCCTTAAAATTTCATTTGACACAATTACCTATTCTGTCATTTCTTTAAGAACTTTTACAATGCTGAAACAGTTTGTTTTGTAATTAAAAAGGTTGTTATTTCGGACTTGTGGAAACTGCCACAGAATTGCTCCTCTAAATCAATTTAATATCATGCATGCAGACCATGAAAGAACTGATACCCCCAAAATAATAATACCCCCAAAGAAATTAAGTACTGATATATTATGTATTGTAATGTTTATGTTGATGTTTATATTTTTGTATTGGTATATATTACGTTTCTAAGATGTAAAATAATTTTTTAAAATGTAAAAATGAATGGTTTCTTCCATTCATTTAATAAATAAAGATTATCAAAGTAAAGAGATACTTGAATAAATAGTTATTTACCTGTATGATTACATTCATAGGTCAAAGAAAAACATTATTCAAACATTTAACACTATCAATTCTTTGATAATACTTAATTACATATTTATAGTACAGTAGAACCTGTCTTGAAAGATCACACTTTCTGCTAGAAAATTATGGTCTCTCAAGACAGGTGGTCTCTCATAACAGGTCACATTGCTGTATAATCATTAAGTTTGTGCACTGAGAATATGAACTCTCAAGACAGATGGTCTCACATAGCAGTGGTCATTCAAGACGGGTTTCACTGTAATTGGGTTTGGGTTAAATTGGTACTTGTCAACAGTATATAATTTACTTAAAAGCTACTGTCATAATGAGCAGCTCAAAGTGTCAGAAAATTAGGTATATAACATATTGTATGTGACTACATTTTTAAAATAATTACCAATAATTTTATTTTAAAAACATTATGAAATGTATTCTCAAGCATAAAAAGTCCAAGAGAACAATGGTTTTCAAATCAGGCAGGGAAAAAAAAATGGATGGCAGAGTTGATAGGCCAGGCATAACATGGTGGATGAGATAATGAGTAGAACTAGCATATAGTAAAATAACCATAGAGTATAGACTTTTAAAGGGCCTTTTAATGCCAACTCAGTTTTCGAAAAAGAGACTTATTTGTTTGCAAAGAGAATATATTTATATTAACATGCATTTTAAAATGGGTATAGTTGGGTTTTATTGGGTATACTTTAGTGTAATTGGGTATACATGGGTGTAATTGGGTAAAAAGACATGCCATTAGTCAGTTGTAAATTTATTCCTATAACAATGAATCAACAAATGTGCAATAGTCATCTGTAAACAGAAATTGTAGCTTGCCTGAAAATTTTAATGAATTTATTAAAGTTTATGTCAGTTACAGTTTTGCTATAATTGTAATACACATTAGGTATTGCAGAAGTCTGTGAGATGCAGTATTTCATGTTGTCAAGTAAGAGTGGTCAAGCTAAGGCACCTCTGATTCATTTGTCTCTTTGATTGTAAATGTCAATTTGCCATTTTCTTCTTAATGATTCCATCTTTATTTCTCATTTGCATTGTTCAGACCATTTCCCTAAAGTCTTCGTCACTTCTATTTTTGACAGTCTGCTTCTTGATATCATTACTTCCTATATCATTGATACAGTTTCTGTAGCTGAGCAGTTGTTTTAAAAATCCATTTGATTTTAGTCATTTAAAAAATGTGTATGGCTATCAGCCAGTCTGTATTCTCTATTAGACTGTTAGGTCCTTGAACTGCCTGTCAGCAATTTTCTTAATGGAGGTAAAGAGATCCTTAAATTTGATTTTTAGTGCCTGTGATTATCTATGTTCCAGATTAAGAAAGGGTATGAAGGCAATTAAAAAAATGAATTAAATAACTTGAAAGAGAAATTAAACCTTCACCATCAGTTGTGGTGATTCTATCCATCTCCATGATACAGGGCAAAATATTTAATAAAAAAACAACTAAAAATTAACCAAGTCCTAAACAGTCACATACATTTTACAATTGACCCTTTTTGCATGTAGGTTGTTACAACTCTATGGTCTTAAATTTAGTATCAGAAAGGAGTGAAAACCAACAAATTTTGTAAATTTCAACAAATAATTTACTTCCCTAGAATGCAGTGTATAAATTTAAAAAGAACTTGCAGTATTGTGAATTAAATTCCAAATAGTGTTACTATCATGTAGTTTAATTACTTCTGTGTTAAAATTTAAATCCTTTCTATTTCATTGTTGTATCATTATATTTTCTTATAATGATTATATTCACAGGGTCTGATATTTTGAGTGAAACAAGATATTTATTTAGAATGTAAATATGACTCTTAGGAGTTTGTAAACAATCTTTTTAGATTGATTTCTGATAAACTGGTTGTGACAGGTCATTTCTAATTATACTTGTTTATGCTTTATAGTGCCTGGTGAAATTTTGAAAATACCATACATTCCTCATGCTTATGTACTTGAAATGACGTTTTTGTTCAGTTTATCTGTCATTCGGTCAGTCAGAGAGTCGTATTTTAACACCTTGTAGATCTGTAGACCGAGATGTATGTTGTTATAGATTACAGCTGTAGTTCGTTTACTTGTTAAACATTAATTAATTTACCTGGAGAAACAAACAGCTGGATTTTGACAAAGACTTTTGGTAAAATTAATTCTAAATTGAAATAGAACAGTACAAATTGTGATTCAAAGTGAAAATTCGGGACAACTTCCTCTGGCGTCATCCGACATCTTGGAACAGAATAGAGATTCAGACTAGCTTTAATTAGAACTGTTTATTGATACGACTTACATGTTTTTTACAATTCAAGGACAAATGTTTGGGGTTTCTTCATAAATCATTAGTCCTAATTTATAGTATTACCTTTTCACCATGTTTTCTAGGGAAATAAATTATTTTTGTTAAAACTTGCAAAGCTTGTTGTCTTCACTCTTTTCTTTCTGTTACTTTGAATGAGCCGATAAGTAACAATAGGCAAAAACATTTTTATCACTAGTCCTAATAAATAAAGTTCAAATTAAATGCCAATGGTGTTTGAAATAAGATCTAATGCTGAAGGTGTTAATGTGCCTTCAGTGGCTGGTAACATCTTGATGTGACAAGTCTATATGTGCATCAGAAGAATATAATCCAAGATGTCCTTGGTGGAATTCATTATAATTTACATTTGATGACTGAGTTCAAGAATATTATTGATGAGCACTTTGTATTTCAGTGAAAAAATAATTTGAATAAATAAATTCCAGCCCAAATGAAATATTGAATACAACAATAAGACTGATTTTTGCTTTGGATGTTTATGCAAGAATGTGTAATGCTCAAATTAACAAAATTATATAAAAATAACCAAGACACAAAAGAAGAACCAGGCTGTAGAACAAAAGTTTATATCTAAAACAGTCCAGGCTATAAGAAGCAAAGGTATGTTACTAAAATTATAATAAAGAACATGGTAAAAATAATGTTCTTGACTTAGATCAATATATGATCCCAATATTTAACCATAACTTTTATACAGATATTACCCTTGGATTATTTATTTACAAAAATAAATATATCACTGTCTATATTCAGAAACTACATGAACTTGTTTTGGAACATAGTCAAGTCCAAAATACAATTATCATAGTATTTAATTAATTTAAAAAAAACCTAACAAATAATGTAAATTAAAGGTATGTAACAAGTTTTTAAGTTGCATTTACTGACCTGTAACATCTGTGACCACCATTTAAAACTTCGTTGTCAAATCTATGGATCATAACCTTGAAAGTATGTTGATAAGAGCTGTTTGGGCCACCTTGGCTATTTATGAAACAAGGATTAACCAACAACTATTTGGACCACCTGGCTATTTATGAAACAAGGATTGACCAAGAACTATTTGAACTACCTGGCTATTCATGAAACAAGGATTGACCAAGAACTATTCAGACTACCTGGCTATTTATAAAACAAGGATTGACCAAGAACTATTTGGACCACCTTGGCTATTTATGAAACAAGGATTGACCAAGAACTATTTGGACCACCTGGCTATTTATGAAGCAAGGATTGACCAAGAACTATTTGGACCACCTGGATATTTATAAAGATAAAAGGTTTGACTAAGAGCCATTTGAACCGCATTCACTATTTATAAAAAAAAAAATGACAAGAAGTTGCGGATGAATAGAACTTACTCTTAACTTACAATTTCTGTTAGTCCTACAGCAACCCAATAGTCAAAATACCCAAGATGGTCTGAATAGATTGCAGTTTCTCTTTTGATGGAGAAAGTTCCCAGAAATAAAAATGTATGATTTTTCTGTAAATTACAACACACATATGCACAACCATCTGAGGTATTTTTGTGTCTTACAGAAATAGCCTAGATGTTCTGAATTCATTGACCACTACTTAGTCTGAATGTATTACCACTTTGATGTAAAGGCATTTGTATAGTGATTGTTGGTATATCTGTCATGTAAAGGCATTTGTATAGGGATTGTTGGTATGTCTGTCATGTAAAGGCATTTGTATTGGGGTTGGTATGTCTGTCATGTAAAGGCCTTTGTATAGTAGTTTTTGGTATATCTGTCATGTAAAGGCATTTGTATTGGGGTTGGTATGTCTGTTATGTAAAGGCATTTGTATAGTAGTTTTTAGTATGTCTGTCATGTAAAGGCATTTGTATTGGGATTGTATGTCTATCATGAAAAGGCATTTGTATAGGGATTGTTAGTATTTCTGAATGCATTACCATTATCATGTAAGGTGTTTGTAATGGGGTTGTTGGTATGTCTGTCATGTAAAGGCATTTGTATAGGTCCATGTACTAAAATCAGACATCCTAGAACAGACTCTGACATTATATACCATGTAAACAAACTATGCATGAGTACAACATTGTATGGCTGCAGATGGACATCAAGATTTTGAGAGATAAATTTCCATAATTTACCATGTGTAAAAACCATAAAAATCTGAAAGAAACCTATGTTATGTCATTATAATTATTATGGTTTTATGGATTTGATTAATGCCAAAAAAGAATGTGTCAGATGTGATTACTTTGATTCACTTCAATGACCAGCAGGTTGTATTTTGCCAACCAGAAGCATTATTATCTTTGAAGTAAGTGGTAAACTCTATAACGGGTCATTTGCATGAAAAGGAACAAAATCCAGAATGAAAGATTATGATAGAGGTGGTTGTTTTATGTTGAGATCATGGCCAAGACTTTTGGAATTAGGAATTGATGATTTCTATCCATCCATTCTTCCATCTGTTATCAATATTCATGTTATAGTTTTCAATTGGCTCATTTTCTCAGAAACTATTGCATGAAGAATCACACATGTTGGTATAAAAAGCATGATAGGAATTAAATATTTGTTACAGTGACCTGGTTAGTCTGCATATTTGGCTTGTTTTTGCAGGCTTTGTTAACTATGGGAACAAATAGCTTGGTATGTAACTGCATCATCAGAAGTATTCATTGGTGAAAACTAGGTCACTGATCTATATTTTTATTTCAGTGATTCATGCTTTGTGTTGAGCTAAGTTATTGGCTTAAAAACTGTATTTAGATTATCTTAGATTATTTTTTCACTGATAAAAGTTGCTATTTAAATCTGCCATTTGCAGTACCACATCATTTTGTGAAATATAGTCAGCTGTGACCTATATTTCTCAGTCAAGTGTTTTAGTTAACCATTGGATTATTTTCTTAGGTACCCATGTCATTTAATTCACATAACATAGTTTGTAATTGCTTTGAGGAGTAATATCATCAGGAGAAATTAGAACACTGTAACCTATATTTCATGGTTCAGTGCTTTTTATTAGTTCAGTTTGTCTAGATTTTGGGTTGAATTTAGGTAATTTTTCTCAGACATTTACTTGCAGTCACATAAGTTGAAAATATGTGTTATTTAGAGTTCGAAACCTTTATATGAAAACTAGGTCACTGAGTAATATTTCACAGTCCAGTGATTTTCGTTAAACATTACATTTAGCTAATTTTCTCACAGAATTACATTGATAATGACAGGGAAAATGTTTCAATTCTGATTGAAAATGTTTCCAAGCAGGGAAAATGTTTGCCTCAGTTTATCAAAACTAAGATATTTATAATACCAAAATCAGCTAACTGAATTCTATGACAACAAGTATGCACTATCACCCAACCTCCCTCATAGTCAATTCATTTAAATCTAACAGTAAGTATGCACTACTACCCATTTTCCCTCACAGTCAATTCATTTAACTCTGACACTGAGTATGCACTACCACCCACCCTCCCTCAGTCTATTCATTTAACTCTGACACTGAGTATGCACTACCACCCACCCTCCCTCAGTCAATTCATTTAACTCTGACACTGAGCATGCACTACCACCCACCCTCCCTCAGTCTATTCATTTAACTCTGACACTGAGTATGCACTACCACCCACCCTCCCTCAGTAAATTCATTTAACTCTGACACTGAGCATGCACTACCACCCACCCTCCCTCAGTCAATTCATTTAACTCGGAGTATGCAATACTACACTACCACCCATCCTCGCTCACAATAAATTCAGTTTGTAGATGTGGCCCTATGGTACATATGCATTCCATATGCATGCATCTATTAAGTTTTAGATGTTGGCAAGTTAATAACCATCACCTTCAAACATTTCTCATCTATTCTGATTGACTTTAAGTACTGTTTGGTTTTACAATGCTTCAATACTTTTGCAGGCAGTATATGCGTGGTGCCAGATGTTTTAGTGAAGTCAAGTTAGATGGAAAAGTCGCCATAGTAACTGGAGCTACTTCTGGGATAGGAAAACATGTGGCAGAAGATTTTGCCAGGAGAGGTAAACAGCATCAAATTAGCTTACTGAGTCCTCTTTTTGTAATTAATATTGAATAGTGATTTAAAAACACAGCTATTTGAAGCATTTGCTATCAGAAACTGAGGTATTTAAGAAATTACTGCATCAGAATTTGGTAACCCAATAGTAAGCTCCCTATTTGTCTATCAGTCCGTCCATCTATTGCACTTTCACTCCATTCATTGAATGTACAATTGAAAAATCTACAGCAATGAAATATATATAATTAATGTTTTTCTTTTCTATTTTTTTAACCTATAACCTATATAATTCAGGATCCATTCAGTATATACCAATGCAGTTGATCTTATTGCCACTGTACACACCAGTCCACCACAGCTGTGAACTGACCAGTTATGTTACAGCAGTGATTTCTTATACCTGCCGTAATCATACATGCCAACCATTATGTTTTTGGCATAATCATTATGCTTTTTCCACTAAATTATATTTTACCCCTGCCATGTTTGGGACAATAAAAAATAAATAAAAATAAAGCAATACAAGTTTTCGTCATTTTTATTATCTTCTCTTTAATTGCACTCCTAAATTTCAGAATATTATTGAAAAAGATGACTGCTGTTTAAGAACAGCATAAGAGCACTTTGTGATGTATAGCAACCATATAATACCTGTTTTCCAAGAAAATAGATGTATTTTGTTAAATTTTGAACTTTGCTCCCATAATAATTTTATTGATAAAACTAGTTAGCAGACCAATGTATATTTTTAAAGAACATTATGCCACATATATGTGAGCTGTGGATGTTAAAACATGGAAGATGTTAGAGTAGGTGGATCTTTTCAAATTACAAAACATGTCATATCAGAAAAAGAACAAATCAACACTGCTTTAATAACTTTAGAAGAAGAATGTGATAGTTCAGTGTACTGAGCACATGACCATGCTCATTGTAATATTCCAATTCACAATTATTCAGTGAAAGCTACACATGTAGGCTAGTTAAATTGTACAGTCATATGATAAATATTTTCTGACTTAATGTCTGGCACAAAAACGGTAGAGGTACCTATTTCAAAGTCTGTAACTAACTTCAGTACAGGTTTTTACAACTCTATGGACTTAAAATAAATACAGGTAATAAAAAAGAGTGAGAATCAACAAATGATTTATTTCTTTTGAATTCAAAGTGATAATATAAGATGTACAGTATTGTGAATTCAAACATACATACTCCTAATTTTACTGACACAAGTCCAAATGAATGAAGTTTTGAATAAACTATAGTGATACCCATATAATTTCTAACATTGATGGTGTTGATGTGCCTGTAATAGCCAGTACTCTCTGATGTGCTAATATATAACTGGCCTGAATTGCACAAGTCTTTTGTTGAATTATAGTAATGGTGGCAGTTATTATGTACTTTTGAGAGAGTGATGTATGTAAGGTGAAGTTGTTTGCATTTTAAACATGCATAGTGGAGAGAATGTTGGCATACTGTAATACTATTTTTATGTAATGTGGATGAAATTTCTTTGGATATTGTACATTTGGAAAGTTTAAATGATCTTAGGACAAAGCTAACTAAAATGACTGCTCCCTTGTGCTCCAAAAATCAACCTGAATTTGTCTAAAGTACACTATTCCTGGCAGCTTTTAAAATATGGAAAATGAATTTTGCCAAACTAGACAATACCAGCTTTTAAAAGTGCAATGAATGAATTACCAAATACATAAAATGTAAAAAAGTTATCGGCTCTATTTTTTACAATTTACCTCTGAAGTTCGAGAAGTGAAGATGAGCAAGTAGAGCTAGCACTTTTTGTAAAGGTGCACATCTGGAGTAAGGCCAAGCTGTATACTCTCTAACCCATATTACACTCATCAATCATACATCAAAATAAAGGGAATTAGAGGTTCGTTGAACAATACCTAAGATGTACAAAGTCTCTTTTAAATAGCCAGTATAACTAGTGAGGAAACCCGGGGAAACTCTTTTTCTTTAAAATTCTAACCCTATGCTAAATACGAAACTGTAGAGCGTAACCAATATAATCCAAGGTTTCCTTGTTTGAGTTCGCTAAATTCCAGTTTGTGTCTCTCAAAAAGAATATTATAGAGTATTTTGTATTTCCTGAAAAGAATAATTGGAATTAAATAATTTAACCCAAAATCAAAATACATAACAATGATTGATTTATGCTCAGATGTTTTTGCAGGAATAAATATTTCCAGTAAACAAGATTATGTAAAAGAAACTAAGACACAAAAGCAGTATCTGGATGAGGGCCAAAAGTTCATTTCTAGAACAATCTAAGTTATAATTAGAAGGACTGTTACTAAAATTATATTAAAGAACATGATAAACATAGTGTCCTTGACTCTGACTAAGATAATAATCCAATATTTAACCTACACTCACAGAGAAATATAAACTATATATTTGTTGTTTACAGAATAAAATAAAACAGGTCATGTATACAACTTTAACTTCCATAAAGCAGGATACCAATCCCAAGACCACCAATAGCCCATTGAAGCTCTCAAACTCCTTGATACCCACTTCTTGACACCTGCAATAATTAAAAGAGATGTGAACACGATCAAAAAGGGAAAACTGGACATTCCAGTTTCAAAATGCTAACAAGCCAAGCATTTGTTACTTCCTTAGTGGTTATACGCTTCATGTTATAAGAACAAAATAAAAACTGTATTCTTTGTCAGATAATTGAAATTTTTGGAGATGAAGCTCTCTAATAGCAATATTAAATGGAAAGATAGAGATTTTTTATTGTATTTACAAATACTGTATAGCTGGTAGAACTCAATATCTTTTTAAAAATGAGTCTAGGCATTTTTAACCCAAGTTAATTTTGTACCTGGTGTAAAGTAATAATGTAGTTTCAAGTTATTTTATAAGAGTCGTGAAGTAAAAGGGTACATGGGACTATGGGTTCCATCTTGTATCCCTTAGCTGAAGTAAGTAAAAGACTATTAATGAGAGAAGGAATGTACTTTTGTGTTGGCATGAAGTACATAACTTACCATGTAGAAAATGGAACTGTTGTATCTAGCTTGTAATACATGACATGAAATTAGTAACTATGTATGAAAGATTATGAGTTTTAACTTGTGTTTATGTCTGTAAAGCAGTAGATAACATACCATGTGATGGGACTATGGGTTTTATCTTGTGTTTATGTCTGTAATGCAGTAGATAACATACCATGTGATGGGACTATGGGTTTTATCGTGTGTTTATGCCTGGAATGCTGTTATTAACATACCATGTGATGGGACTATGGGTTTTAACTTGCATTTATGCTTGGTATGAAGTAAATAACTGACCAAATTTCAGATTGTGTGTTCCAGCTTATTTCTATGCTTGGCATGAAGTAACATGCCATGTATGGAAATGGGATTCCAGCTTATTTCTATGCTTGGCATGAAGTAACAGGCCATGTATGGAAATGGGATTCCAGCTTATTTCTATGCTTGGCATGAAGTAACAGGCCATGTATGGAAATGGGATTCCAGCTTATTTCTATGCTTGGCATGAAGTAACAGGCCATGTATGGAAATGGGATTCCAGCTTATTTCTATGCTTGGCATGAAGTAACGGGCCATGTATGGAAATGGGATTCCAGCTTATTTTGATGCCAGTCATGAAGTAAGTAATTAGCCCACTATGAAAATGGGATTCAAGCTTATATGTCTTTTTATGCCTGGTAAGAAATAAGTTACTGACCAGGTCAGTTTGTTGTTTGGTGTGTAGTAAATAACTAATCAACTTATTTTATGACCGGCCTTAAAAAAAATCAGTTATCATCTAGGGGACTGGAGATTCAGTTTTATGTGCATTGGGCCTGGCATGAATTTGGTTTAAGAGAATGTTATTTCAAGATTCCTAATGCCTAGAATAAAGTTACTTACTGACTTTGAAAAAGGTACAGAGCCTGTTTTTATGCCTGATGTCAAGTCAGCAAATACTTGACACATAACTGCAGTGCTTAGAAAATTTCAAGATATTAAAAGAAAATAAACAACTTGTGATAAATTTATATTAGTTTAAGTATAGAAAATTACATATTCTTGAAAGTTTGCTTTCTTTACAACTTTACAAAGGATAGAAACAGATGTCCCCCAATTTGTAAACTTTTCACCAGTCTCTGATTGGCCATGTTGTGATGTTTAGTCCATTCTGATTGAAGAGAGAACTTGTCTTGTTAATGTTATGGTGGTATTTGTTGGTTTATCCAAACTGTAGCTTTGGTCATTTACGTTCTTGCAGAGCCACTCTAGATTCTGATTAAACAAGTTAATATGTAAATGATGTGGCTTTCTGGTTATGCACCAGGATAGATGAAAAAAATTAGTTTTACTTATTAAAATGCTTAGATTTAATTTGGATATAATTTGACTTCTTATAAAAGAATGCATGATTTAGCAGTTTCTTTGGGTATCTTGACAGTTTGTTGAATTTACATAAGGAATCCATTACCTTGCCAAAATGAAAGGCAGTACATGGGACAGCCCTATCCATTACCTTGCCAAAATGAAAGGCAGTATATGGGACAGCCTTATCCATTACCTTGCCAAAATGAAAGGCAGTACATGGGACAGCCCTATCCATTACCTTGCCAAAATGAAAGGCAGTATATGGGACAGCCTTATCCATTACCTTGCCAAAATGAAAGGCAGTATATGGGACAGCCTTATCCATTACCTTGCCAAAATGAAAGGCAGTATATTCTTCATGGGACAGCCTTATCCATTACCTTGCCAAAATGAAAGGCAGTATATTCTTCATGGGACAGCCTTATCAATTTCTTCCTGGTGTATTTCCATAATTAGAATTCTTCATTATTTAGTCCATAGTTTCATGTCAGTGTTCTGTGTGATTTTTTTTCACTGGTTTCAAAATGAAATTTATTGTGGCTTGAATGGCAACAGCAAATCACTGGACCATTGTATTAATGATGGACAGGATACAGGTTACTGATATCACAACTATCAAGATACCATTATATAAGTGGTAACTGGACTTGAATACACTTAGGTGTTTATTAGCATTTATTTAGTATCATCATTCAAGCAGCAAATGAAACTTTAAGTTTTAATTTGAGAGCTAAGTCAATATACATGTGAATCTCTTTTATCGGCAATTCTGACATGAATATTTCATTTCAAACAATTACCATAGGTAAAGATGAGTTATCCTGAATTATCCATTGCTAATAAAGATAATTAGTTCAGTGTAGAGAGTTTATTAAGAATGGATAATAGAATCATGGAAAGACATTTTAAAAGAAGTAATTTGTGGAACTTAACCACTCCAAAAATAAAATGGAATTAAAGGATGACAAAATAATTCCATTCATTTTATGTAATATATGTGGTTGATTATATTTCTGAAACCTTATAAAAGCTTTTTTTAGGAAATAACCTGAGCTGTGCTAATCTGTAGACTTGAAAAAAGGCAGTTTATTTGTTTTTGTGTGCAGTTATCATCTTGCATGTTTAATGGCAACCAGCATTACTATGACTACTATATCATTGATTTGGTACCATTACTATATCATTGATTTGGGATCATTACTATATCATTGATTTGGTACCATTACTATATCATTGATTTGGTACCATTACTATATCATTGATTTGGGATCATTACTACATCATTGATTTGGTACCATTACTATATCATTGATTTGGTACCATTACTATATCATTGATTTGGGACCATTACTATATCATTCATTTGGTACCATTACTATATCATTGGTTTGGTACCATTACTATATCATTGATTTGGGATCATTACTATATCATTGATTTGGTACCATTACTATATCATTGATTTGGTACCATTACTAGATCATTGATTTGGTACCATTACTATATCATTGATTTGGTACCATTACTACATCATTGATTTGGGACCATTACTATATCATTCATTTGGTACCATTACTATATCATTGGTTTGGTACCATTACTATATCATTGATTTGGGATCATTACTATATCATTGATTTGGTACCATTACTATATCATTGGTTTGGTACCATTACTACATCATTGATTTGGTACCATTACTATATCATTGATTTGGGATCATTACTATATCATTGATTTGGGATCATTACTATATCATTGATTTGGTACCATTACTACATCATTGATTTGGTACCATTACTATATCATTGATTTGGTACCATTACTACATCATTGATTTGGTAACATTACTACATCATTGATTTGGTAACATTACTACATCATTGATTTGGTACCATTACTATATCATTGATTTGGTACCATTACTATATCATTCATTTGGTACCATTACTATATCATTGGTTTGGTACCATTACTATATCATTGATTTGGGATCATTACTATATCATTGATTTGGTACCATTACTATATCATTGGTTTGGTACCATTACTACATCATTGATTTGGTACCATTACTATATCATTGATTTGGGATCATTACTATATCATTGATTTGGGATCATTACTATATCATTGATTTGGTACCATTACTATATCATTGATTTGGTACCATTACTACATCATTGATTTGGTAACATTACTACATCATTGATTTGGTAACATTACTACATCATTGATTTGGTACCATTACTATATCATTGATTTGGTACCATTACTACATCATTGATTTGGGACCATTACTATATCATTCATTTGGTACCATTACTATATCATTGATTTGGTACCATTACTATATCATTGATTTGGTACCATTACTAGATCATTGATTTGGTACCATTACTATATCATTGATTTGGTACCATTACTACATCATTGATTTGGGACCATTACTATATCATTCATTTGGTACCATTACTATATCATTGATTTGGTACCATTACTATATCATTGGTTTAGTACCATTACTATATCATTGATTTGGTACCATTACTATATCATTTGTGTGGCTTGTAATGGTTGTAAGGTGTACATTGAGCAATGAATCTTTTTTTGCTTCTTTAGGCTGTCGTGTGTATATTGCATGTCGGAACATGGAGCAGGGTAAAAAGGTGGTAGAAGAGATCCAGGAAAAGACCAAGAATATTAATATTTATGCTGAAGAATGCAACCTTGCCTCTTTCAAGTCCGTTAGAGCATTTGTAAAGAAATTTAGGGAGAGTAAGTACAATAATTTATTTGACCACCAACAAACTATCATTCTGTAGCCACTTTACCACACAATGTCACCACTTTACCACACTATCATTGTCACCACTTTAACACACTATCATTCTGTAATCATTTTACCACACTTTCATTATGTAATCATTTTACCACACTTTCATTCTGTAACCAATTTACCACACTATCATTCTGTAATCATTTTACCACACTTTCATTCTGTAACCACTTTACCACACTATCATTGTCACCACTTTAACACACTATCATTCTGTAATCATTTTACCACACTTTCATTCTGTAACCACTTTACCACACTATCATTCTGTAACCACTTTAAAATACTCTCATTCTGTCACCATTTGCCAAACTTTTTTTCTAACATATGAAATTCCAAAAGACCAATGTTTCCTAATTACATTAGGGATTCCAACAGGCAAGTGCTATCATGCATTTATTGTTTCCTTATTATAGAAAACCAACAGACCAATGTTGTCATGTTAATTATGTTTGCATATTGCATTAGGGCTTCCAACAGGTCAAAGCTGTCATGTGTTATTTATTTATTTCCTTATTACATTAATGATTTCAATAGACCAATGCTGTTATTCATTATTTGTGTATTGTTTTCTTATTACAATAGGTAACAGGCCAATGCTATCATGTCTTCATGTCTTATATATATATATATATATATATATATATATATATATATATATATATATATATATATATATATATATATATATATATATATATATATATATAGTTTTATTATTACATCAGTAGCTGTTTGCATACTACTCATGTATTGCAACCACTACAACTTTGCTCTGTTCACAGCAAGTTTGTGCAAAATTACCATTATATTATGCAGAATTATTTTCAAAAGAAAACTTTATTTATAACCCAGATATGATACATTTTTATTTTCAAAAGAAAACTTTACTAATAATCCTGATATGATTGAGTATTTATTTTCAAAAAAAAAGCTTTAATTAGCAACATTAAACGATACAACAGAGAGTGTTACCTATACCCATTCATCATATCACATCACAGTACTGTTATTTTCCCAGCTTAAAAACTTTTGAAAGACTTGATTGATTGAATTTAAAAAAATGGTGTGGGTTTGTATTAAAATTCCATGGGTTAAATTTTAAGATTTACAGATGTATGGTCCCTGTCTGACTAAGAACTTTGCCATTCAATTCTGTTTACACTCAGTAATTTTTTAATGAGTTAATGTATTAAAATCAAATTTAATCTGAATCTGGACATTAGGAAGACCTAGGGGAAGGTCAAGTTTCACTGTTTTATGGTCTGGACATTAAAAAGACCTAGGTCCAAATCCATAAATTCACTGGTTTTTGGCACAATTTTACGGAGTTGTGGCCTACAGTTTTAAAGGCTTCATGGACTGAAACTTAATTTGGTATGATGCTTATATTAAAAATGTCTGGATTAAGTTTAACTTTTATCATTTTTCTGGAAAAATTCGTTGAGTTTTAGCCCAAGTTGAACTTCAGTGTTGACCTTTACTTGTATCATGTATTATTTGGTGGGTAGCATTTGTGATATATAACCATGATTTTAGCTGTATAGAAAATCTTACAGAGACATTTGCACAGAAAACCATACAGAGGCATTTATACAGAAAACCCTACAAAGGCCTTTGTACAGGTAACCCAATTGAGGCATTTGTATAAAAAAACCAATAGAGGCATAATTGGGATACAGTTCTTTATGAAACATGTCAGATGCAACAAGTACATATTTTGGATAGTTGCACAATATGTGAAATAGTTGCCAAGTTCTCTTATAAATGATATTTCTATTGCATAATACTCATTGTGAAAACCATTTTAAGCATTCTTGGACTGTCTGCTTTTGCAGATTTATTGTACTATCAGTTTAGTCTCAAAATATGATCTTTTATTTTATAATTACAGAGGAAGAGAAACTTGACATACTCGTGAACAATGCTGGTGTCATGATGTGTCCATATGCTGAAACTGAAGACAAATTTGAGGAGCAGTTTCAAGTCAATTTCTTGAGTAATTTGGTTTTAATTAATTACTGCATACATGATACAGTTTTTCCTACTATTGTATTTTAAAATAGTTAATATTGTTTGAAGCAAATTCACTGCCAGGTAAATCAGTATATAGTGACCTCATTGTGCAGGCAATAGAAATCGAAAATGAAATTATAGCTCCTCTGGTCATGAAGCCAAGTGAGTTTAAGGTATGGTCACTCTGTAAATTGCAATTGTTATTCTCAAAAAATCTTAATTTTTATGATTTTAAGTGATCATTACATACCTGTCATAAGACAGTGTTATGCACATTATTTAAACTCCCAAACCCTCCCAATACATTCACGTTTCAAAATGAATGATGTCTAATAATCATGGAGAGGAAAAAACTTCAATATATACCCATAACATCAGTCTCTACACTATTCTTGTGACAGCTAGTACAGCAGATTGTTACAGAGACAGTTAAAAAGCAAACAATAAACAACCATTTTACATATTACTTAACTAGCCGACAATAACTAGGGTGATAAGTCAAGTCCTTTGAAGACTGCTCCCATTGTGCAAATTTGCAAAGGTAAAGTTCAAAATGTGGAATAACTGCATTGATGTTATAGGCAAATTAAAGAGATGTTAGATGCATGTTGAAGAACAAAAGTTATTATATGTTATTGCCTTGAATGAGAATGTTAAGCAGTCTGTATTAAAAGTTATTGGCAACGTGTGCTCAGTGGCAGTGTTTCTATGAATTTTGATTTTACTCCTTGTATAAAATGCAAAGCATGATCATTTCACTTGTCGGACTACTGTTCAAGTGGGATTCATTTTTGCTATCAGCAAAGCAAGCAGAGCATTTAATTCATTGCACATAAGATAACATATAAATGCAAGTTATTCTGGAGTGCATGTGTGTCGAAATAGGATCACCACCAGTATGTCACATATTCGACATACTGAATTGAACAACAGTTAGATTAGTTTTCATTGTTATTATTCATTATCATGTTAAAATACTTACCATACTTTTAAATATGAGTTCAACAATGAAAGAGATTGATAGAAAGACTGTGAAAGGCACACTCATATTTATACTGTTGATTTGTGCTGATAAAGCATTGACACCCAGATTAGACAGAGGCATTTATTAATGCTGAATTTCCTGTAAAGCCCCCATTAAATTTGAAAATTATGCCCTGCTCCCCCTCCTGGACATAATGAAATGGTCATTCCCAGATTAGATGTATGTTCATGTTTCTATTAAGACAAGCATATTTTGTGATCAGACTATCAGATACAGTTCTGACAATGCTAACATTTTGGTTTGAATTTCAAATAATTTTATATAGAAAAGATTGCTTTATTCTAATTTGGAAGATATCATGCTTTTTGGTCACATGCACTGATCCAACTTGGGACCTCAAAACACTTTGAGTCTCAACAAATCCACTTAACCCACCCCACTCCAGCCCCCAAACTGTCTGGGAATATGGCAGGAGTGTTATTATGGCATCAAGGCCTTTCAGATTTGTTATTTGGCTTGGGTGTTATTATGGCATCAAAGCATTTCAGATTTGTTATTTGGAAGACAATGCTTCATCCATTATAGCCAACATAATAGAAATAAAAATACCTTGAAACAACTTCTTTTGAAAACATTCAATGGTCTTTTACCAAATTTGACAGAAGACATTTTGGCATTAGTGTCTTTAATACAATATACATTGAATTCTAATAGAGAACGATCATGGCATAGCTTGTGTAGTTTATAGAGATGATACTGATCAGATGTGGCCATCATTACTAAAATTAAAAATTTAAATTTACAAAACTTTATTTTAAACAAAAATGTTTTGAACTTGCCAAAATTTGATGGAAAACATCCTGGCCCTTTGGCATTGGACAAATGGTGCTGATGTGCCATCAAGTATGTGTAACTGCAAAATTTAAGATACCTTGAAATGATTGTTTTTGGTGCATGAAATCAAGTGTAGAATGAAATATCTATAGAAGTCATCCTGCAGACCAAAATTTCTCCTTGCACTTGTATGTGGCTATTATGCAGAATATGTAAGTCAACTGATTGATCTAAGCCCATAATCATCTCGTGTTTAAATGTCAGTCTGTTAGAACATAATAAATTTGTCCTGTATAGAAAGATTATCAGAATTTTACTTGTATAGGTCATAAATGCATGATTTATTCTATAACTTTCTAATTGATAGACTTATCAAAAAAAGATTGAATGTGCTTACTAAGTTTTATAATACATTCCAAATTTGCAGTATTAACTTTTTGTAATGGTCTCAGATTTTATGTTTGTTGTAAAGTATACTGTCCATTGTATGCAGCAGGAACAGACATTTGTTACAACAGTAACTGGCCACATTACACTTACACAAAGTACAGACTTTATCAATTGTTTCAATTCTTATGTACCATTTATTATTACAGGTCATGCCTTGCTGACACATCTCCTGTTAGACTTACTAAAGAACTCCACTCCTTCTCGCATTATCAACACTACAGCAAATGCATTTAGTCTGGGTGTGATAAATTTTGAAGACGTCAACTTCAAGAGTCATGAGTACAGTCCAGGAGTAGGATATTCACAGAGTAAATTGGCTGTCATGGCCTTTAGTCTTGCCCTGTCTGAGCACTTACAAGGTGAACAAAACAAAATTCAACATGATTTTTATATGTTAAACTTTGATACTATTTATGCAAGACATACATATATTTCCAATGATTAATCAAGCTTTAAACCCTGTAAATAAACCTTACTGATTGATGCATTATTGTTTCACCCACCATGGCAGTTTGATAGTTTTTGTATTCTTGTTAGCCAGTACATTTTCCTCAGTCATGTTGTCCCCAGATAAATATCACTTGATCTCTGAGAATTTTTTTTTTAAAAAAGACATGTTGCATTTCAGTATTTACATCCATTCAAGTATGTTTAGATAGTGCACAGTCTAGCTCAATTAAATTAGATACCAGCTGTATGTGGTATGTAATCTTAAGTTGGTAGCAATGAATCTACTTTATGTAATTAGATACCAGCTGTATGTAGCATGCAATCTTAAGTTGGTACACAATGAATCTACTTTATATAATTAGATACCAGATGTATGTAGCATGTAATCTTAAGTTGGTACTCAATAAATCTACTTTATATTATTAGATATTGTTATGCATATGTAATTTAATTACTAGTTTGTTAGTTTTAAATTTTTTATTTTTATTACATTACATGATTTTGTAATGATAATTTTGTCTACAAGATTTGATATTTTTTTTAGAAAGTCAATTCAGTTTGACCTAATAACAACGCAGCAGTTGAGACATTGTATCTAATTGCTGATCTTAATTCAGAAATCAGTAAGGCTTTTAGTATTCAACTTTTTATTAATTCTTTTTTTATTCATTCTAAGAGTAAGATTCATTTAGTGGACTGAAGGCCATATCTGGGGTATGTGATAAATAATGTGTTTATTGTTACAAACATTTGGTTTTTCCAGTGGGATGAATTTTTGACCCCCATCTGGAATCTGTTTTTGCGTTTTAGTTGGGCTTATAACTCATGTTATCAAAAGAATCAATTCAGTTGTGAAAATACCCACACAGGAGTCCTCTGCATGCACGTTTTTATTGCAAACAGGAAAGTTTTGCAGCAGAATAAATATGTTCTAATCACAATGAAAACTGAAGCAATGCTTTTATTTTAGTTTGTTGCTGACTTCTTTGATCAAAGGTCGCGGGCTTGCTTTGATGAATTGCATGTGTTATTGAAGGCACCGCTAAAGGCTTCCTTTGAAGGACTAAACAAATACCCGTTATTGCTGCGGCAACATCAAATAATTGTAGAACATTGAGACAATTTTTTTAAAAAGAAAATTCCTTGGTATAAATCTGTGCTTCATAGGTAATCCGTTTTCACTGAAGTTGCAGCAAAACGTTTTGTTTCTCTTTTTTAAAAATTTACCATCCTGTGGTTGACTGTAGTCATTTCACGTTTCCGCCCTCATAGGTGATCAATTGTAGCTAGTCAGTTGCATGGCTATTTGATTATATTACAGCATACAGTATGAAGGCCAGGTATCAGCATAAGTGGATTATGATACAGTATAACAATGCCCTGTTAGAGTGGTTTGTCAATATGAAATAAGGATTTGTTTATGTAACAATACATTTCAGTGCATTTGTACTTTTCAGGATGACTTCTGTAATTAAATACAACTACTGTTTTAATCAACTTGTTGACAGGTTTTCATTTCCTAGTGAATAGCCCCATCCCATTGGTAGCCTCAATAAGATGGGAACAGACTGACCAAAATCAAGGACAATTTAAGTAGTAGAAGTACATGTACCTGAAGCATGCATATAACTGATAATGCCAACATAGAATATCATAATGCATTTCATATCAGGATGTGACCAATGCAACAGTTTATTGTGGATTTTATTACACAAAGGTAATCAAAATGTAATTTGTCAATATACAAGTGTCTTTTTCTTGTTTTGTCTTCATGTACAGTGGCAGAGTGGTCTAAAGGGCTCATGATGATTACGGATCACTGCCATCTCGCCTCTGTGATAGTTTAACCACATGAGTCTGCAGTTTTATCAATAAAGCACAAAATTTCTGACATGAAATCACCTTAACAGTATTATAATAATATAATAATATAATATCGTGAAGGTGATTTCATGTCAGAAATTTTGTCGTGCTTTATTGATAAAAGTGCAGTCTCCTTTGGTTTAACTTGTATCTGTTTTCCGACACCCACCTCCCTCAAACACTTATCACGACATCTGCTTATGTCGACAATTTTTCCTCGGGGGCCCAACCATTTTGAAATAATCAGTAGCACTATATATAAATATATATATCTATATATATATATATATATATATATATATATATATATATATATATATATATATATATATATATATATATTATTAGTTCCAACTTGCTCCATTACCATTTCAGATACTGGTGTATCTGTGTATATCATAAACCCAGGAGTTGTTAACACAAACCTTCATCGTCACATGCCATTCCGTCAGAATGCCTTCATCAGCCTGGGATTTTCTCCATTTTTCTGGTACCTGACCAAGGCCCCTGAAGATGGAGCACAGACCACCATTTATTGTGCTATATCTGAGAATCTGGAAAATGTTTCAGGGCAATACTACAAGTAAGTTTTGATACAAATTGAGCACATTAATGAAAATAATTGTCCCATTGGTCATTTATTTTAATAGGACTGGCCTTAAAGGCTTCTAGTGTTGAAAGATTTTTTTTCTCAGACAAGTAACATGAAGAGCTCATTATAATATTCTAGTCATTGTATTTAAAAAGAGAGTTCTTTGAATTAAGATTCAAAAGTAAGTATTAGTTTGCCAATAAATCACACCATCAACTGACATACATGTAATAGAAAGGTCATAAAAGTAATGTTGTCATAGTGATAAAATATGTCCTTGTTCTTTGGACAATGAATGAATATATATACAGTGTATCTTCCCTAAACCACTTGGGATAAATAATACCACTGGTTTTCTAGCCAGTCTACAGAGGATTGTTTAGTAATAGAACAGGTTTTTGGGGGACAACAAAAAGTGACCAGTCTACAGAGCAAGCTAGGTTACAGAGGGATTTGTAACTGAGGGCACATGGTATAGATAGGCTGGATTATGGAAGGGTCAGTTTATTAAGAAAGGTCAGTTACAGATAGGCTTGGTTACATAGGAAAAATTAAATTACAGAAAAACCAGTGTAAGGAGAAAGTTGGGTTAAAGAGATGTTAGTGTACAAAGGAGGCCACATTATGGGGCAGTTTACAAAGGAAGCTAAGTTACAGAGGGACAAGTTTACAGAGGTAGATTGTTAGAGAGGTTACATAGGGGCTAGTTTACAAAGGAAGCTAGGCTACAGAGCTACCATTGTACCAACAGACTAGTATACAAAATAATCTAGGCTACAGAAAGGCCAGTTTACAGAAGAATCATGGTTACAAGTGGGGTCTATTTACAAAGATAGCTGGATTATAGAATGGTTATTTAATGAAAAAAGCCAGATTACATAGGTGCCATTGGAAGCTAAGTTTCAGAAGGCCATTTTACAGAAGCCCAGTTACAGTGGTGTTGTGGCCTCTTTATGGAGGTACCTCTGTTACAGAGGCACCATTTTGAGGAAGCATTATTATAGACAGGCCCTTAGGAGGCTGGGTTACAAAGGAAGCTGGGTTACAGGGAACATTTTTTGGAGAAGCCAAATTACAGGTAGACTTGTTAAAAAGAAAGCTAGATTACAAGAAAGCCTGTTTAAATAGGAAAGATAAGATTTATGGGGTGGGATGAGGAGCAAGTTTACAGGGGAAGCTGATTTACAGTTGGCCAACTTCAAAAAATCAGATTACATGGAGTCTAGTTTATGAAAGAAGCCTGATTACATGGGGTCCAGTTTACAGAGGAAGCTGGTTTACAAGGGGTCAATTTATGGAAGAAGCCAGGTTACATAAGGCCAGTTCACAAAGTAGCTATGTTACAAGAAGGCATGCTTATGAAAGAAACCAGTTTAGATGAGAAGCTGAGTTATCTTGGCCCTAGATTACTGAGAGGCCAGTTTGCAAATGTAGATGGGTTCCAGAGAGACCAGTTTACAGAGAAAACTGGATTCCAGAGTGGCCAGTTCACAGAGAGAGTTGGGTTTCGAGGGGCAGCCTAATGAGGAAGGCAATATATAAGTGAGCTGGTTTACAGAGAAAGCTGGGTTATCAGTTTACAGAGGGTCTGGTTTAGGGGAGATTTATTGTATTAGTTTACAGATAAATCACTATATTTGTTTCTAAGAATGATGGAGCCATTTGTTATTTAAACTTTTCCGACTTCTGTGGCATTCTCTTGTACTAATTTGGTGTATCTCATTCTTTTGTTTTGAAGGGAATGTCAGAAAGAGAAGATTGACAAGGATACAGTGAAGACAGAATTACCAAGAAAAACTTGGGATGCAAGTTTGAATTGGCTTCAGATTCAGAAGTTTGGGCATGTTAAGTAGATCTGGCACATTGTTGTACTTCTTCATAGATGTACATTTTTGGTCTCCAGCATGAGGAACACACACACACTTCTTGTCTCGAATTATAAGCAATGACAAGGCTAAAGAAGTCCATCATATGTAATGGTGCGAGATAGGGAAATCTCACCTACACATCAGTATGGGATACAACTTTGTCAGGTTACTGCCAACAAAATCTGATCCCTAGGGTGGGATTTCTTTATCCCACACCAATGCATATGATGGAATGTTTTTCTCTCATTTCTAATTAGAAAAGATTAGTGGAAAATAGGTTGCAGATTATATGGATCTGGAAGTATATAGAAAGACAGTATTTTCCAAAAGTTTTGCATCACTAAAGTGTATATGAGTGTGGTCATGTAGGTACATTTATACAAATTACCTCAGTTAGGTACTTGATATAGTATCATGATAGATGTTCAGAAATACAGATATAATCAGGTATGTGCGAGGCAAACCAAACTAAAAAATATTAAGGATTATACAATAAAGTAAAAACGTATCAAAGATGTGTGGATGTTGTTGACATAGATGTCTATTCAGTTATTCTCACTTAGGTCTATTCTGAGCTCATTACTGGAACTGGTGTAATATTATCAACAATAACAATGACTGAGCCTGTAGTTGTAACGATTATCATTTCATCTGCATTAATTATAGAGGGTATTTTTAATATTATTGCAACGATAGATACATGCACAAACACAAAATTACACGAGTATGTGGTAAAATTACAGCAACAACATATTCCAAACTATCATCGCTGAACTCGTCATTCAACAATGGCAGAATGTCTGATGAACAATTTAGTGCAATGGTAAAAATCTACAATAAAGTATTTGATGAAAGCACTGAAGAAATCAAGGATTTAGAATATTAATAATATAATAATGACAACACAGGAATTATTACAGTATATTTTAACTAATGCTGCTACGTTAAAAACAACAATGATATCAGCGAGTTCAACTAATTCTGATTTTAACATTAATTTTCCAATTGCTATTCCAGCAAAAAGAAATGCATTAGCGCAACTATGTGTTTGTTATAGTTGGCCAAATATTAGATCAAAATCATACAGTTCACTACAACTAAATAATTCAATAATATTTGCAAATTAAAATAAACCAGATGAAACTCCCGATTGGTAGGTAGTCAGTATTCCAATGGGGAGTTATCAACTAGGACAAATCAATGAAGAATTCCAACGTAGAATTAAATCCATTACAGGAAAAGAATCAAAAATAGCTATTACTGTTCATGAGCCAACACTGACATTAGCCGTTGAAATATTGTCACCAGATTATGCTGTAGATATTAATTAGTCATTGATTAGATCAGTGTTAGGATGGCCAGAAATTCCACTTTTTTATTTTGGACTACCAGAACGATGATGAGAAGAATTTCTGACAACAGATAAAGTTTCATTAAAATTCCAAATTATCGAAATAATCATCCATGTTCCATTCATAGATTTTTTTTATTGATGGATAAGAAAAAATTCCTGACTTGAGATGCGCAGGAAGAGTTGACAGAGCAAGTTTTGGATTTACGCATTTTCAGTACTACCGTCCCAGCAATGATAGATGAATTTAACAGGATTTTTAATATTAAAAATGTAATTACTGATTTGATACAAAATTATGAAGACATAAAAAATACCATAGAATCAATCCATCATTTGATTAAAATATTAATTGATTTTGAATATACTAAACACGTTTCAGTCAAAAATATATATAAAATTTTCACAGATTCAACAAGTATAAAATATGAAATTGAACAATCTAAATATATATATATATATATATATATATATATATATATATATATATATATATATATATATATAAAAGACATAAAATCGGTTAGCAAAACAATTAGTAATTGATCTTGTTAATGTGAATTTTCCAAAGATCATGGAGAAGAATAGGTCTACCACCAAATATTCTCAAATACAGCGATGATCCATACAGGGGTGGCTGTCATATATCACCAGGTTTTGTAAATATGACATCAGCAATCGTGGTAAATCTAGTATGTGACATCATTGATGGCAGCTATCAAGTTGACGCTGAAAAAATCCAATCAAGCCCAACAAGGATACATTATGTATTTGTTTACGCCTCAAGTACCACCAGGGTATTTGATTGTATCACAACCAATCAATGTTGTTTATCTAAAATATCATAGTCCACTCTTATCGCGGATACATTTTGGATTTACCAACCTATACAGGGGTGGCTGTCATATATCACCAGGTATTGTAAATATGACATCAATAATCGTGGTGAATCTAGTATGTGACATCATTGATGGCAGCTATCAAGTTGACGCTGAAAAATCCAATCAAGCCCAACAAAGATACATTATGTATTTGTTTACGCCTCAAGTACCACCAGGGTATTTGATTGTATCACAACCAATCAATGTTGTTTATCTAAAATATCATAGTCCACTCTTATCGAGGATACATTTTGAACTTACCAACCAAGCTGGATGCTTGTTGAACCTTATGTCAGAAGTATTGCATATATAAATTTGCATGTGCGTTCATAGAATGTCATCGTAGATCTCACTCTCATAGAAAACACCAAGCAAAAAAAAAATGTCAATCAAATATTTTGTATTCTTGATTATATCAGGCTCAGAAATGAATGATCCTTCTTGTTTAGCTGGTGCCACAGTCACTGTGACATCATTTTGAACTTACCAACCAAGCTGGATACTTGTTGAACCTTATTGTCAGAAGTATTGCATATATAAATTATGCATGTGCGTTCATAGAACGTCATCGTAGATCTCACTCTCATGTCAATCAAATATTTTTTATTCCTGATTTTATCAGGCTCAGAAATGAATTATCCTTCTTGTTTAGTTGGTACCACAGTCACTGTGACATCATTGGTTTCATTGTAACTACAATCATTTTCACTTGTATCATAAGTAGAGATCACTCATTCCTATCTTTCGACAAGGACTCCGTCATTGACTTTATATCTTTCAACTGTTTTATATGAGTGTTTACAAGTCTTTGTTCCGTATTCGTGAGATAATTCTGAGCTAACCTTTATGATTGAGCATGAAATGGGAACAAATAATTTCACCTGCTGATCTGTAATTGCCACCAGTGATTATAATATCAACTATTGGATCGACTTAATGAATCTAATTGAAGAGCAGCATATATCTATTTTTCCGAGTTTCGAGATCGTAATCATTCAAATCACATATCATTTTTTCAGGATCAAGTTCATGAGAAATTTGTATAGCATCATGTTGTAATTGCTTAATGGCAACAATAATAGCATTGATATTTTCATAATTATTTATGTATTTGTTTCAATACAAATAAATAATCTCTGATTAATAAAGATCTAAATAAAAATATTACTGAATTAATATAAATATATATTTCTGAATTAATATAAAAATATATTTCTGAATAAATATGGAACTAAATTTCTGAATAAATATAAATGTATTTCTGAATTATTATAAATATAAATAAAAATATATTTTTGATATATATCTGACTAAAGATAAAAAATTTATTTTATAGTTCTGAAGCAATATTTATAAATAATTATATATATATTTATATATATTTATATATATATTGGTTAATATATATCTGAATATTTTTCTGAATGAATATTTATAAATATCATATATTTCATACTAAATATAATATAATAGAAATATTAAAGCATATTTCTGAATGAATATAAAAATATATTTCCGAATTTATATATTTCTGAATATATATATATATATATATATATATATATATATATATATATATATATATATATATATATGTGTGTGTGTGTGTGTGTGTGTGTATGTATGTATATATATATATATATATATATATATATATATATATATATATATATATATATATATATAAACCCTGACGAGTCAATCTCAGTAGGGCAATTGATTTTTTTCCCGTAAGTTTCACCTGTTTTCAGGAAGTTGTAAAGAGGAATGTCATGAACTGCTAGTGTAAAGCTATAAAATTATAATTGAAAGTTCAGAATTTTTTACATGAAGGGAAAACAAACATGTTCAACTGAAGAGATTGTAATGTATTTTTATACATTATTTACCACTAGTACAGTTGAGTTGCACAAACTCAAGTTCCAACCCCTACACAGCTCAATGGCTTGTTTCTGTCTTTCAACGAGACATAATTCTTATATTTTACCGTTGCACATGACAAAATCATATCCCACCACAAGTCATACTTAAATTGGCATGTGATGTTCAAAAACATAATTGTGTCTGTTCCATCTTTTATTCACAAGAATCTGAATATTCCTTTTTATTCTTCGATATTGATTATTAAGACGCTTATTTTCCATTTTGTCTTAAACATGCATTACTTGCTGGACGCCATTTTTAAATAAATTCTATAATCAACTGTTGGATCATGCAGGTGCTTTGCATGAACAAATAGTGGCAATTTAAAGTGTCTATGGTTCTGCTGTAAAGTTAGTCTTGTTCCCTGACGAATTTCACTAATTCTAATATGAACCCGGATCCAAACAAAACACGGATGAAGAAATTTTCCAGATTTTTTGGCAATGATCATTTTTCCTTATTTTTCCTTAGTTTTTGCTTTTATGCCGTAAGTCCATATTTTAAGGGTAATTTTCGTAAGACTTACGGCAAAATCGTAAGAGTTTGCAGGTCTTTATATATATATATATATATATATATATATATATATATATATATATATATATATATATATATATATATATTTATATATATATATATATATATATATATATATATATATATATATATATATATATATATATATATATATATTTGAATTAATATATTTCTGAAGACATGTATGAATTAAAATAAATAAGTAAATATCTCTGAATAAATATAAAGATATATTTCTTATATATTATTTAATTGATATAAATAAATAAAAATATTTCTGATGATATTTTTCTGATGTTTAGATAAATTTCTGAAATAATATAAATATATATATTTCTGAATTAATATAATTATGAATAAATAATTTATAAATATAACAAATATTTTTGAATAAATATAATGTAATATATCTGAATAAATATAAGAATATATTTATGAATAAATATAATTTAAATTATATATATATATATATATATATATATATATATATATATATATATATATATATATATATATATATATATATATGTGTGTGTGTGTGTGTGTGTGTGTGTGTGTGTGAATAAATATATTTCTGAATAAATATATAGTTCTGAATAAATATTTATAAATACAAAAATATATTTCTGAATTTATATATTTCTGAATACACACACACACACATATATATATATATATATATATATATATATATATATATATATATATATATATATATATATATATATATATATATATATATATATATATAAAGAATACAAAT
Source organism: Potamilus streckersoni (assembly GCA_016746295.1). Taxonomy (NCBI): domain Eukaryota; kingdom Metazoa; phylum Mollusca; class Bivalvia; order Unionida; family Unionidae; genus Potamilus; species Potamilus streckersoni. The sequence continues at coordinate 740,116 of JAEAOA010002048.1, read as the reverse complement.
CATATGGCGAATAACAACCCTCTCAAGCGTACTGGATCCACCAAGGGATCACGTCTGTCAGGGATTAATTAAAATAGATGCAATAAACTGACGACGAACAGTACGAAACTAGTAACTAACTAGCCTAAGCGCTTTCGACTCCCAATGAGTCTTTTTCAAAGGCAAATACAAAACATAGTTACGACAAACAAATAAACACAAAAACGTTGCGTTTGTAAACCTCTACATTTCTATCTTCACATGTGCTAAAACTATAAATACAACCAGCTTGTATAGACTAGTTGCGGAAACTGAAAACGTTGTATAATTCCCTAAAAGTCTACAAGCCAAAGCGACATCTATTTTTACTTTGTGTACATATGTAACGCAGATTATATCCCGGATATTTGGTTCTATACCGGTTATTCTTATAGTAAAAATTGAAGGATAAGAAGATTTAGAACATTGAAACCAAGCGGTCTAAACCAAGAAGACTAGAAAATGAAAACTATGCACTAGTAGAATTTAACATTTTCTAAATCTTCTTATCCTTCAATTTTTACTATAAGAATAACCGGTATAGAACCAAATATCCGGGATATAATCTGCGTTACATATGTACACAAAGTAAAAATAGATGTCGCTTTGGCTTGTAGACTTTTAGGGAATTATACAACGTTTTCAGTTTCCGCAACTAGTCTATACAAGCTGGTTGTATTTATAGTTTTAGCACATGTGAAGATAGAAATGTAGAGGTTTACAAACGCAACGTTTTTGTGTTTATTTGTTTGTCGTAACTATGTTTTGTATTTGCCTTTGAAAAAGACTCATTGGGAGTCGAAAGCGCTTAGGCTAGTTAGTTACTAGTTTCGTACTGTTCGTCGTCAGTTTATTGCATCTATATATATATATATATATATATATATATATATATATATATATATATATATATATATATATATATATATATATATATATATATATATCTGAATTAGTATACTTATAAATAAATCTTTATACATATATATTTCCTGAATAAATTTAAATAATATTTCTGATATATTTCTAAATTAATACTAATATATATTTCTCAATAAATATAAAAATATATTTCTTAATTAATATAAGTATATATTTCTCAATAAATATAAAAGTAAACAAAAGCTATTATGTCTACCATTACACGCAGTGAGTAAAGCTTTTATCGTAAGTGATATGATCATTGGTGAAATTTGTTATGGCACTTTTGATTTGGAAGACACTCTTCATGATTATGGTCTCTCTTATGACCCACATGCACTTTTTGAGGCTTTTTCTTCTGGCTACATTCTTTGTAAATATCCTTCGGTGAGGTCATAAGATCACGAACTCACATCATCCTCTTGTTTATTTTAGGGGCTCCAGAGCTGTCTAGGCATATAGATTTCATGTTAATCCAACCCCCAATTAAACCCCGAGGTAAGTGGAAAACGACACTCACCACGTTGTTCAACATGGTGAGGGGTATATGAAATCTCTTGGGCCGTGCTGGCACCCCCAATTATATTAGCATCTGTCGCCGAATGCAACATTATATCTATAGCATTTTTGGGGACTCGAACATGCAGGGAGTTTACACGGTGGATCCTCAAGCAAACACCTTAACCCTACAGCTATCAGAGCTCATACGGATGTACATTTTTATTTAAGTATTTGCACTTAGCACGAGAATTCAATTTTGTACTCACATCTTTTTAGATAAGTATTTACCAAATTTTTGAATAAAATCGCAAAAAAAAAATCAGCAATTTTACACATTTCTACCATTTGTGACATGGTTGAAATCTGGATTCTAAAGATGACAGAATTTGTAAAAATATTGCATGGATTGACATCATTCCAGTTCTTTCCGCCTATTGCAGTGTAAAAAAAAAATCTATAATGACTATCACACACACGGCTTATGTGAAATACCTATAGCACTGTTTGTTGTGATTTTTTTCACCGAGATTTTGTCACGGACACTGTCAAGGTGATTCAGATATTGTGTTTTATCGTATTAAACAAATCGATTATTCAAATTTCAGTGTTTGAGGTCCTAAGATTAGATAAGGATTAGACACTATATTACAACTGTGTGGTCATGTACACAATAACAAAAATGTGAGACAACTGCTTGATTACTCTTATCAGTAATGACAGATTCATCTCTCTTCATTGTGTATCTTTTGCTTTCATTATTTTGGAATATGCTGATTATATTATTTGCGAGAGGTTGTACTGAATTCGGGTGAATACCGAAATATTTATCAGCCGCATCCATTGGCTGGAAATTATATCTTCATCAGTCAGATTTGACAGATTTAACAGTTCTTCTTCCATACATTTTACATAGCTCTGTATTCCAAAATGCAGATTTTTGACCTTGTGTGATAATTCGTAAATTTCCTAAAAAAATTATTGATTTTATTATTGTCAATATGATCATCTACAGGTCCGCCTTTGATGACCCCATGAAAACACAAACACGAACTTATGTGAATGATATCTTTTTACCAACAGTAAATCTAAAATAACCAGCATTATCAATAGTACCGACTGTTTCCTTTAATCTGCAGTTTCTGACTACACCATCTCGAGCTGCTTCATAATTTTGAATGATGGAATGTTTTTACTACATGGACACCTGAGCGAATGGGTGAAAAATATATGCCCGGATTATCATCTGGGATGAAATTTGTATGGTATCTTTAGAAACATTAACATATTTCTTGATTGGTTGCTGACAAGAAATACTGCCGTAATTATGTGTGGGCATCATGGTCAGCCACCACCTTTTTCTAGGCAGTATCCGCATGAGTGGTTAAAATGTTGGTAGATTTTTATGAGATAACTGACAATCAAAAAGCTATTGATAAATCCCTGAAAGAATTTAAAAGATTAATCAGACTACAGCCAGATAAAATACAATGTGATACAATGCGTAAAATAATTCCTAAATCTCCTGTGAATAAATTGTTCAAGTTATGGAGACCAAATGATTTAATAGTTTCAAGTAGAAACATAGTTTGTGATAAATTGCAAGAGAAATTATTCATGTTACATAAAAATAAATTCTAATCTAACTGTACCATTGTGTTATCGCCAAGCAGATACTCGACGACAGAATGATGAGATTCCAGAAACAAATGTACAAAATCTTTTATTAAATGATTTTGTTTTGATTTCTATTGATGTTGTGAGCGCGTTGAGCATGAATAAAACTCCAATGAAATTATGATACGCTATAACAATTCACTCATCCCCAGGACTACCTATTACTTATACAAATAACTGGATTATTGATGATTGAATCAAATGGTCAAATTTAGTTTTATTTTGCAGTGTCTCGTGTCAGAAGAATATCTCAACCGCACGTGGTTATTATGAATTACAGAAAATAAAAATCAAACTGTTACCAATGGCGTAAAAAGGAAAGAACTATCTGATTATAAACAATTTAACCAAAAATAAATTAATTAGCGCGACTTTGATATTAATTCTGAATTTATTACAACACTAAAACAAAGACGTAATAATCATTGTACAAGTTAAGTTGTAAAAGCAATATGGTATGGGAGTATTTTTTTTAGTAATAATTCGAAACAGTTCACCGTAGACTAATAGCAGTATTAGTTAACGCGCACAAATGTGATGCTGATCTGTCTTGAATGTAATCGACGTAGGGGTGCCAGTTTGCAAAAGTAAACACTTTCATAATTGTGTCTTCAGGAATTGTAATTGTACACGTACAAATCCACGCTGGGGAGCAGTTGAATCTAGTCTGTAGATTTCAGGATCCAACCACGCTGGAAAGTTTATGTGTGGTCACACTGCAGATAGGATAGGTTGCTCTTTTTTCCCCCCTTCAAGTTTACCAGGTTCATATAAATATAAATATCTTACAGTCACATTAACTAATACTGGTTGTTTAAAGAAGGATTCATGTCGTTATGGATATAATTGACTTCTCGGTGACCCGAAAACAGGAGCCAGTCAAACGTCACCCAGCGCTACCAAATTCTATCAGGATGTTAATACTTGGTCCATCTGGAAGTGGCAAGACGCGATTATTGCTTAATCCGATAATGAGATGGCTCAAATGAGGTAAGTTGTATTTTGTAGCACTATATGTAGATGATCAGCGGTGTTAAGAAGTAATTAAAGATTTTAATGAAAATGCAAAGTCGTTATATGAAGAAGATTGTGACAGTTACGGAGTCAGCATTATTGATTTTATCACTGATATTGATGAAGCGCCATCTGTGGATGACCTGGATGGACGTATCAATAATCTCGTAGTGTACGACGATGTGATGCTGGACAAACAATCAAATCCTGCCAGAATATTTTCCAGAGGCAGGCATAAAAATACTGACGTGATTTATGTTACCCAGCGTTATGCACAAATACCTAAAGTAGACAACTGTAATATTTTAGCTGTATTAAACAGAGTTGATAATCATACTCTGGAAAATATTTATTATGCTTTGTGTTCAGGGGATATGGATATGATCAAAGTTAAAGAAAAAAAAATATTTTCACACGCGCAAGCTAACCAGTTTGGATTTAGAACAATACATTTATTTGATACTAGGTCGATAAGTCGTAACAGACTTGATAAAATATGTTAATTACAGCAGAACGGAGGGTGGATGACCAACAGAGAGTGACCAGCAAGTATACAGACACGCATAAAAATGAAATACACACATCATCGATAAAGTGTGTGTGTGTGATTTAGATTTTTAACGTAGCTTTAATAATTGTTCAGTCATATTTCTATGATGACTGCACTGTGACAGTTTATAGTGATGTCTAACACTGGAGCATCATTCCGCATACATGTGGCATAATGTCCCACCCAGTCACATTATCATGACACCAGGCCGACCAGTCATAACACTAACCTCTTAATGCTGAGCGCCAAACGAGGCAGCTGTTAGTACCAATTTTTAAAGTTTTTAGGTATGACTCGGTCGGGGTTCGAACCTATGACTCCCTCATCCGAGGCGAATGCACTAACTACTAACTTTCAGGATGTCTAGCAGATATAAAATGCCATATAAAACAATGACAGAAATTTTGAAATACATCCGACTAACTGCAAAAGAACAAACGCATTATCATATTCATCCAATCTATTATCATTATTCCGGGAATGCATTTGGATCTGTAGCACTGGGACATCATGCCGCAGACATGTAGCATGATGTCCCATCCAGTCGCAACGGGATTTAGTGATAAACTGTATTTCTTCCTTGTATTTTATTTGAAGTAAATATTTGCTTATCAAAGACATAACTGTCAAATGAGATTGACATAACATTACAAAACAAACAATTGAAAGTATCATAATTTCTTTATAATCGATTTCAGTTATGATAGCAACCGGTCTAGAAGGTAACTTAAAATTCTTAAAATTGTACTATTATAAAACTTGCAAAGAATTTTAAATAAAAACAATTTAAAAAAAACTGGAACAATGGAAATGCGGACTTTCATGGACATTAGATAAGTGTAATTATAGTTCAATTTGCACAGCTAAATGCTCACTAATATTGCCATTTCTTTTGCGATATTCGTTCTGCTTTTGCATGCTTTCTTTATCAAGGTTTGTGTCCCGCATCTATTTTTGGCCGGATGCATTGAAATTTTCCATTGGATGAATGTATGTACTTCGACCAATTAGAATTGAGTTGCTTAATTAAAAATTTTGTAAAGATTCTCGTCTTTTCTGATGATGTTTTTGTGCTCCGAATAGTTTCATCAATTACATATAAAGAGGAAGGGTCAAACAATTTATATAGTGCACGACTCAAATTTATAAACTGAGATTTAGTTACGCTATATAATCTGTTAATTAATACGGGTATCTTGTGTTGTTTCCAATCTGCAATCTGCTTAAGTTTATTATTTATAGATTTCGAGTTGTTGTTGGTCCAAAGACTCGTGATAGTTTTTTTTTTTAATGGTTTGTTAACACACATTTTAATTTTGTTTTTACTTATGAACTTTTTGAAGTAGTATGCGAACTTGGGATATTCTTTCAAATACATTGCCAGATCTTCTCGTTCTGCAAACTCGGTCATCTTGACTGAATATTAGGACAATTGTAGAGCATTCAAAGTGACAATATCGTCACATCCATGTTTATGCAAAGAGTGCCCATTGTTGTCTTTAATATGCATAGTGCAATATAAAATTCTGCATTACAAAAATTGGATCTTAGAGCGTTTGTCAGAGCTTTTTCATCGTCAGTATCAAATATAAAGTTTTCAAATCCAATTTTATTGCGAATATGCGAAAAGAACTTGTAATTTGTGTTTGACTCCCAATGAAAACAGCGGACCAACTAAAAAACTGTATTGGTCAGTTTAACGCTTCTATATTTTGTATGACATTGGTTTAATTCTGACCTATCGGATAAATGCTTGTTATATAAAGCCGAATATAGACAGATCACGGACGATACGTAAGAATGGTTTATGATATTCATAGGACTACGTGTTTCATAATTTGATATAAAATTAATTAGTTGTATTAGGGATTTGTGTCGTATCTTGTATGCATGGCGTTAGGGATTAGTATTCGGACTCAAAATTGTTTATATGAAGGTATATTTGGTTCAAGGATACAGGTGTAATGAGAATTTAAAGATTGATTTGACTGGCCTGAGGTAGTGCAGGAAAAAGAGTCCTGAGAAAGTGGTGTTAAAGTTGTAGATTTTCAAGGCGTTAAATAGAAGCAGTACTTTAAGCAAATGTAAATAGAAGAAACAATCCAGTTGCAACATTCCGGTGTAAATAGCCAAATAAATGGCGCCTTAGGGTTACCGTCAATGAAAAACGCGCAAATGTGAATCAGATGTATCAATAGTTCGAACTCATGAAACCCTTACTTAGACAATTTTTATTTTAATGCCTCTTGTATAGCATCGACATAAGACCCATTTCTAACAGCAGAAAAAGTTTAAAGAAAATTCGTCGATCCGATTTCGAGAAACTGGTGACTAAATAAGAGAAATCAAGAAGAAAACATGACGTACGATTATATAGTATGTTTACATTTGGGCCATTACGTCCACTCTCTATACATGGACCCTTCATGGATATTTTATTGCTAGGCGATAAAGTCCACCTACGAAGGAAGTCTTGACGAATTTCGTGGAGACAAAACAGCCAAATAAGGGTCGCCTTATGGGTACCGGCTATGAAAATCGCGTCAATGTGAATCAGATGTATTAATAGCTTGAGTTCATGGAACCCTTACTTAGACAATTTTGATTTCAATGCCTCTTGTATAGCATCGACATAAGACCCCTTTATAACAGCAGAAAAAGTTTAAATGAAATTCGTGCAGCCGATTTCGAGAAACTGGTGACTAAATAAGGAAAGTCAAGAAGAAACATGCAGTACGATTATATCGCACTTTTATATTTAGGCCAATACATCATCTCTTTATACATGGACCCTTCGTACATATTTTATTACTAGGAGATAAAGTCCACATAAGAAGGAAGTCCTGACGAATTTCGTGGAGAAGAAACAGCCAAATAAGGATCGCTTTATGTATACAGGCTATGAAAATCGCGTAAATATGAATAATTTTTATGAGTATTTTGAGTTTATGGAACCCTTATTTAGGCAATTTTTATTTCAATGCCTCTTGTACAATGTCGACATAAGACCGCTTTCTAACAGCAGAAAAAATTTAAATGAAATTCGTCGAGATGATTTCGAGAAACTCGTGACTAAATAAGACAAGTAGAGAAGAAAACATGACAATCTTTATACATGGACCCTTCATGGATATTTTATTACTAGGGGATGGAGTCCACCTACGAAGGAAGTCAAGACGAATTTCGTGAAGAAGAAACAGCCAAACAAAGGCGCCTTAGGGGTACCATCTCTGAAAAACGCACAAATGTGAATCAGCTGTATCAATAGTTTGAGCTCATGGTACTCTTACTTAGACAATTTTGATTTCAATGCCTCTTATACAGTATCCATATAAGATCCCTTTTATAACAGCAGAAAAAGTAGAAAGGAAATTCGTCGAACCGATTTCGAGAAACTCGTGACTTAATAAGGCAATCAAAGAAGAAAACATGCCGTACGATTACATTTGGACCATTACGTCCACTCTTTATACGTGGACCCTTCATGGATATTTTATTACTAGGAGATAGATGCCACCTACGAAGGAAGTCCTGACGAATTTCATGGAGACAATACAACCAAATATGGGTCGCTTTATGGATACCGGCTAAGAAAAACGCGCAAATGCGAATCATTTGTATTAGTAATTTGAGTTCATGGAACCCTTATTTAGACTATCTTGATTTCAATGCTTCTGGTATAGTATCGACATAAGACCCTTTTCCAACTGCGGAAAAGGTTTAAAGGAAATTCGTCGAGCCGATTTCGAGAAACTCGTGACTAAATAAGGAATGTAAAGAATAAAATATGCCGTTCGATTATATCGTACGTTTACATTTGGGCCATTACGTCCACTCTTTATACATGAACCCTTCATGGATATTATATTACTAGTGGATAGAGTCCACCTACGATGGAAGTCCTGACGAATTTTGAGGAATAGAAACAGCCAAATATGGGTCGCCTTATGTGTACCGGCTATGAAAAACTCACATATGTGAATCATTTTTATTAGCAGTTTGAGTTCATGGAACCCTTATTTAGACAATTTTGATTTCAATGCCTCTTGTACAGCATCGACATAAGACTGCTTTCTAACAGCAGAAAAAGTTTAAAGGAAATTCGTCGAGCTGATTTCGAGAAACTCGTGACTACCTAAGGCAAGTCGAGAAGAAAACATTCCGTACGATTATATCGTACGATTACATTTGGATCATTACGTCCAATCTTTATGCATGGACCCTTCATGGATAATTTATTACTAGGGGATAGAGTCTACCTACGATTGAAGTCCTGACGATTTTCGTGAAGAAGAAACAGCCAAATAAGGTACGCCTTATGGGTACCATCTCTGAAAAACGCGCAAATGTGAATCAGCTGTATCAATAGTTCGAGCTCATGGAACCCTTACTTAGACAATTTTGATTTGAATGCCTCTTGTTCAGAATCGACATAAGACCCCATTCAAACAGCAGAAGAATTAGAAAGGAAATTCGTCGAGCCGATTTCGAGAAACTCGTGACTTAATAAAGCAATTAAAGAAGAAAACATGCCGTACGATTATATCGTACGTTCACATTTGGACCACTACATCCACTCTTTATACATGGACCCTACATGGATATTTTATTACTAGGGGATAGAGTCCACCTACGAAGGATGTCCTGACTAACTTCTCGATGACAAAACAGCCAAATAAGTGTCGCCTTATGAGTACCGGCTATGAAAAAAGCGCAAATGTGAATCAGATGTATCAATAGTTTTGTTATTTTTGTTTTTTTTTTAACGAAAAATTATCCTTCATAGACTTTTATGAAAATTATATATCACGAACTTTGAAAAATCGTAAGAATCTGTTTTCGTAAACACTTAGCAATGCTCTACTCCGTGGCTAGAAGGGAGGATAGAGAGAAAATGGAGGAATTCTGACTATCCTCAAAGACAAGTTGTCATGCGTAATGGTGTATATACGGCTACATCTTTTGGGGAAGCTCTGGCAGCAAGAGGTAGCGGAGATCGCTGTAAATATAGACAGACACTTTTATCTGATCTGGGACTAACAACTGAAGTTTCAGATAGGCTCGTTCTTTTTATATCCCGAAATAACGTGGCACATCTACTCGTCCAAATCAGAGGGTCAGTCCTAATGAAGGCTAATCTCGTGAATTGATTACCTTTTGTCATGTGTTGTTTATATCCTTTCTTTATTGTAAAGAGGCTATTGCTTTTGTTCCACGCATAACATAGATTATGGCTAATTTTGGTAAATTGCTTTTGTTCCACTCGTGACATTGATTACCACTCGTAACATAGAGTAATAGTTGAAAATAAAACGAGACCTTATTCGTTCGGCTGATTAATTTCGTTACAGTTGAAAAGGAAGAGAGTAAATCGTTTATTGTTATGAACTCTGAACCAGACTATTTAGGATTACATTTGTGAAAAGCGGCTTCTAAAGTAAGTCTGTTATTATGTGAATCAGATTTATCAATAATTTGAGCTGACGGTACCCTTACTTAGACAATTTTGATTTCAATGCCTTTTGCCCGCCTATCGACATAAGACCCCTTTCAGTTTTTAATAAACCACTTAAAAGACCTCGTTTTTTTTAAATTACAAATTGAAATATTAACATTGTTACCGAGTCGTGACGAAATAATTTGGATTAAGCCTTTTGTTCTTGGTCAATTTAAATTGATCCATAAACTTAAAAAGGCACATGTTCAGTCAGTTTGCTAATTAATGCAAACGATGTATACCTTGAGACTGCGGGTGCCGGCATATTTAATCAACATGATTAAATGGTTCTTCTTCGAACAGGGGCTCCGAGTGGCCCAGTTGTCTAAAGCTCTGTCCGTTACGGATCACTGCCATCTCACCTCTGTCTGCGTGGGTTCGAGTCCAGGATTTGGCGACTGTGGATATGTGAGAAAGCTTGCCAGTAGCTTCTCATGGGTCGATGGTTCTTTCCGGTGATTTCCGGGTTTCTTCCTCCACCATTAATACTGGCTGCCATGTATAGCTATCATGTGCTGAAAAATGACGTAAAGCCCTGTATGTATGTATGTATGTATGTATGTATGTATGTATGTATGTATGTATGTATGTATGTATGTATGTATGTATGTATGTATGTATGTATGTATGTATACATAGTTATATATTGTTAGGTATCGGCTCGTTCAAAGTAACAAAGAAAGAGTGAAGAAGTGAAGCTTTGTAAATTTTAACAAAAATAATTTATTTTCCTAGAAAACACGAAAAAATGTAAATATTCAAAAACGGTGATATCCGGGTATCTTCCTCCACCATTAATACTGGCTGCCATGTATAGCCTATCGTGCACTGAAAAATGACGTAAAGCCCTAGAACAACAACAACAAAAATCTTTGAACAGTACTGCATTAACAGATTTGTCGCATCACATATGTATGTATGTATGTATGTATGTATGTATGTATGTATGTATGTATGTATGTATGTATGTATGTATGTATGTATGTATGTATTGTTACGTTTCGACTCGTTCAAAGTAACAAAGAAAGAGTGAAGAAGTGAAGCTTTGTAAATTTTAACAAAAATAATTTATTTTCCTAGAAAACACGAAATAATGTAAATATTCAAAAACAAGACTTACGATTTACCGAAACGATCCAAATTGTTTGTTCTAACGATAAACATAAGTCTTGATAAAAGTTCTAAACAAACAGTCTAATGTTCAGTTCCGGTCCAAAATGACGTATGATGACGTCAGACGAAGGCTAACAGAAAAATCCAGAATTTACCCAGTAAAGCACAGTTTGTATTGTTCCGTTCCAATTTAGAATATTTTCGGAAAATGTCTTTGTCCAAACCAGTAATGCTGTTCTCCAGGAAAACAATTATTCAGAAAAACGATGTTAAATTAGCTACACTAACAAAATGCATGTTGTTCTACGTAGACATACGGATAGACAACTTCTAGCACAAAAATACATTGTTAAGGTAATCGAAATTGTGTACCTTGTGTGAATCTCTTACAAAATACATTAACATATAAACAAAGCTATCACGTCGTTTAAACAGCACTCGCATGAAGTACACGTACGATTTCAAAATACATCTGGACATTAGGAAAGCTAACTACAATGTCGTAGCCTCAACTTATTTTGTTATGGTTGAGGCTATCATGTAATGGAGAAAAAATCCTCTCTAAAGTCAGAAACACAAATGGTTTATAAATCTACTAAATAAGTATAATCATTTTGTAAAAAAAAAAAAAGTTTGGTTTATTTTGAATTTATTAAGCCCTTACACGGTAAAATATATTGGCATAGTTATGCTAACCTTACCGTGTCAGCCATGACAGATAACGCGAGACTCTCACCATGACCCCATCTCTACATAAGGCTTGCCAGACTATATATGGATATTCTACGCTATGGTATTAATTGTTGAATGACATAACGCCAGAAGATGGAGAATGGATACGTTTCCAAATATAACATTAACGTCCTTATATGGCACACAAACAAACGGGGCTGAGAACGAAAGTAGGCATTATTTGATCTAATATGGCGGACGATCAAAAAAAAAAATATAAGAAAGGTAAACGAGGTTTTAACACTATTTCTACAATGGTTTCCGATAATTCCTGTATTAAATAAGATGACTACACAATTTATTTCATTATATATCAAAGAACATATTCAATTTTTTTATTAGGCTAAAAAAGAGCCGGGTGTGAAATACACCCGTCTGCTCCAGTGACACACATAGACTCATGTTAGTACCCTGTCTACAAGGTAGGATTAAGGGTACTAATATTAGTACTATATGAAAGCCTGACTAAGTATCAGCCAATCCTTTTCATAGCTATTCTTCAATGTTTACATGTAATGAATTTGCCATCATAATCAGCACGTGCTCACATAAGTCACATTTACGACTCAAGTAAACACGATGTTTTTAACAACATATTAGACTGATGTTAATATATTCTTATCAATGATTACATTTAATGAAATAAAAATGAAATAAAAAGATCTATACAAAATTCATTCATTAACACACACAGACTTAAGCTACACGGTCATAACAATATATATATATATATATATATATATATATATATATATATATATATATATATATATATATATATATATATAACCTTGGGAAGAGTTTTATTTTTGAAGGTAAAACAATGAAAATATGATGCCGAATGTTAATAAAAATAATTTTACATTCTGTTATTATGTTTGGGAAAGATATTTATAATGCTTACCTCATATATATATTTTGTTTTGATTTCGGTTACAGCTATGCTAATAACTGTATGATTTAAATTTACATGCTGAAAATCATTTTGCATTCTGTTATTATGCAGCCATGGTACATCAACTTTGCAAGAAATTTACAGTTGTTATAGAGAGATGTTTTTCTTAAGACAAGAAAGTTTCCTGTAAATGTTGAACACATAATTTAAAGTTGTACATATACATGATCAAAAATGCATGTTTTAATTATTGCTTTCTGTTCTATATATTGGTGTTCTTTCATACATGGGGACCAAATTTTTGCTGTTGGATACGTTATCTCTAGTATTTATGTGGCAACGCTAACAAAAAATCTATTATGTTAGATATTTTCAATTAGTTGTTATGTAAGAGTCTGCTTGTTCTGTTGGAAAATTGAGCTTGTTAGTAGTTATTTCTAACATAACCTTCTTCTCGTGCCTGATTACGAGAAGGAAGAAAGTTCGGCATTCTTAACAATAAGGGTCACACCTATGTTGCATCTTGTGGGGATAAGCTCGGCTGCGAAGAGGTTGGATCGCTGTAAGAAATTCACAACACTCTAAAGCTTGAAGTCGCACTGTATTGATATATAGAAGTACATTCTAAAGATACAACATATAAATTTATATATGTTGAAACTACATACAATACATATTACAATAATAGTTCTTCCACAATCTACTACTTCATTTGTTTACTCATTTTTCTGCATTCTTGAATACAAGTGATTTAAATATTCAAAGAGCTTAAAATTCAACAACTTTAAGAAATGTCAATCATTTTCAAGAAATATATTTTATTCCATTTAATGTAAGATAACGACCTGGAAAAGATCTGTGAGTGTTAAACTTATTATTTAAAGAATATATATTTATTCCCAATCAAATTATAACATGAAGCTGGTAATTATTTCAAACAAATACTAATGAACATCGAAGCTGTAAAATATTTCATTACATTATGATTGTGGAAGAAGGGAACTCTCAAAAATATTACATTATAAATACAATGAACATCAATTCAGTAAAATATCAAATCAGTAAAATATTTCATAGCAGAAAAAAAAGAAAACTCACTATTATATTATATTGATAAAATAAAAAGAACTCAACTACTATAAAATATTTAAAGCATAATTTTCTTACCTGTAAGAAATAGACACAACGCCCTCTGAAGCTTGAAGTCTCACTGAGACTCACCAGCTCACAGCCTTTTTATATCTTGGAAGCTGGCGATCATCAGTATACCACGTTTTCATTCAAGGTCAGAGAGGTCTGTCTATTAAACTATGCCTATGTTCTTAAAAGTCACGCGTGTTCTTGCGTGATAGTCAAGGACAGCTTTAACCTTTTATCAAGTTTAGAGGGGAGGGGAGAGAGAGAGTGTGCATGCTTAGTAATTTTCCTAAGTGAAAGACCTTTTGGATCATACATTGTCTATAACCTTCTAGTTGTAAGTGGTCATTCACGTTCTGAACTTTTGACTGACTATCAATTACTTTGTTCCCAGTATCACAACGCAATTAATAAGGGTTTATTGATTGAATTGTGAGGCAGTAACGTTGTTCGTTGTCCGTTGCTGAACTATTTAACCAGGCTTATTAGTTTGATTAAAGCAGGCTTTTTCCATTACTAAGTCAAGTTGAGGAAACAAGGACAGAGTTTAATCTGAATTCATTTCAACGTTCTATTATGTTCAGGATATGAATTATTGAGTGGGCCATGCTTCTTCTACAATCCAAATCAATATTATAGTACTCTTTTCAAATTAGCAGGTCCTGTCCGTCAACAACTATAAATTTTAATATACTCTACACAAGCCAAATGCTATCGTTTCTTTCTTTTAAACTTGATATCTTGATAATACCTCCTGGGTTTTTTTTAATCGAGTCCTCGAGGCTAGTAAAAAAAATGATAAGTATACGAGGAAGAAAAAAGAAAAATATTAAAAATCAAAAATTACAATGCTTAGGTAGGTTAAAAAAATTACAATGCATTGGTAAGTTGACACATTGCAAAAAGGCAATGAGAACAATGTTCATTGCAGTACATATTGTGAAATTTAAAAAAAAAAGAATACAATAAAAGGTATAATAATTAATAAATTGTAAGATACATTGACAAGTACACCAGAATAGGCATGATAAAAGATACTTGGAAAAATGTACCATAAAATGTGTAATAAGGAGCCAATATAAAATTAAAAAGAGATTACAATTACACAAGGAAGTAAAAATATTAAAAAGACCAAAATACAATGCACTGACAAAAGTTAAGAAATAGGAAAAAAAACAACAATTTACCGAGTAGTACCTCGATGAGGAATGAAGAAAAACAATATATTAAGAAAACATTAAAATATGCAATGTGACAGGATAATACGTAATGTGACATCAGTATGGTAAAGGAGTTTATTCAAGGGAATCCTACGAAAATACATCTGACACATTTAATGAAGTTCAAGTACAATAGTGAGAATCTGCAATGAAAAAAAATGTTTCTTTTATATTATTATTATTTATGTTGTTTTTTTAAATTCTACATGACTTACTTTACAACTAGTTACGTTAGACGATTTAATATCAGCATGCAATTCTTGTTTTTTTATATTTTTTAAATATTATTTTACTCTTTCTTGGTACTTTTTATTTATTTTTTTTTTATTTTGCATAACATCAGCATAACATATTTATCGGTGACTACTCTTATTATTTGGCTTCAGCGAAGTGTTGTAAAAAGAACTCGCATTATTATGGATAGTACTTGTAAACCAATATTGAATTTATCTTCTTATTGTATACATAATATCATTAAATACCAGCTACATTGAGGTAAAAAAAGTTTGCTTAGAGAACCTTGCAAGAATTTCGTATTAATCAAGAGTAATGAAGGTGAAAATGTTAGTGTTATGTTAATCCTACTCTAATAACCATAATGTCTGTTCATTTGCAATCAAACCTTGACCTGTGTGTGTATGAAATTGCATTTAATCGAACCTATGAGCAGTAAGTGAAAATATCATTAAAATCGTAAAACTGAATCGACATGATTTAGTGCATCATTAAAATTGTAAAACTGAGCGTGTATTACTGACATTACCTATAACGTACGAAAGGGAATGTATCACCGTTATCCTTTCAAACAAACTTTCCTCAGAAGTTGATCATATGCAGGGCAATAGCTGCTTCAACAATTCAATATGCAGGGCATTAGATGCTTACAAAACTCTTTGTTGAGCAATCGCGTAGACACTTTAACTATAGAAAAACATACATAATAACACTACAACATCATTTGATGCTGCAAAACCATAGAAGGAAACTCTCTTCTGACTGGTTTGAAGACATTAGAGCCGTACATTTGGCGTTTTGCCAAGACAATACCATATGATAAACATTCATATAATTTCATATGAAACACGTGAGAGAAAATCTCAATAACATTATCGAACAACATTGAGCTAACAAAACAAACAACATCTGCATCAATATGTCTGAAACGGCTAGGAGGAAATTATAATTCTCCTTAAGATAGGTAAATACGGTACGATATGTTATGTGATAGTAGCGAAACATGTATAATGTAGTTTGAGTTGTCAAGACGAGCAGTTTTGCTGTTTGATATAAATGCTTAGGGCATGGAATTAAACTTAAAGGTTCATTCACACTCTCTATAGTAGAAATCTTAGCAACTCTGACGTATGTTAATGGCAGTAAGTTCAACAAGGTTATTTACTCAATAAAAAATGAAATATAGCATAATTTAGGTTAGTGTTGTTAATCGTTTGAAATTTACGCACTAATTTTCAATTTGTCTTTTTAAAAAAATCAAAATAAGAGATAGAAAAATCATACCTTTGTGAGATATACCACAAAGAAGAAATATTATTGATATGAACTAATAGCAAACAATACATCTATTGCCTCTAATACCGAAAGAGTTCAAAATTTTTAATTCACTTTCACTGGGAAAGAGACTGTTAATGCTGTTGTCGCTGATCTGATGAGAACGTATATGCCGCTGCTGGATCCATAAAAATCTCTGTTTATAGCACGGATAGAGGTAATTCATTTTGGGTTGTAGTTAGGTCAAATTTCGAACTGGACTTAGCACTGTATGCATTCGGAATGTCTCAGTCTCAGGTGTTAATGCAAATAGAATTTTCATAGGCGATGTATGCATTTTATGTTGCAATCCTTTCATAGTTGTAATCATATTCGTTCCCGCTGTGATATTTCTGGTTGCTGTAGTTTCTAACATGAGTGATGAAGTTGTTCTAATTTGGGTTTTCTCTTTTGGATATGGCAGCGCTGTCGCTTCTGGAGTTGATGTAGCATAGCCGGGTGGAGTGAAGTCTAATTGTGTTAGGAGTTACGGCGTTAGTCTGTTCCATAGGTGATAATGACGAGGATGACACCTTTATTCATTATCACTCTATTATTCAATAACTGTAAGAAATATCAATCATTATCAAGAAATATATTTTATTCCATTTAATGTAAGATAACGACCTGGAAAAGATCTGCGAGTGTTATACTTATTATTTAAAGAATATATATTTATTCCCAATCAAATTATAACATAAAGTTGGTAATTATTTCAAACAAATACTAATGAACATCGAAGCTGTAAAATATTTAATTAGATTATGATTGTGGAAGAATGGAACTCTCAATAATATTACATTATAAATACAATGAACGTCAATTCAGTAAAATATCAAATCAATAAAATATTTCATAGTAGAAAAAAAAAAGAAAACTCACTATTACATTATATTGATAAAATAAAAAGAACCCAACTACTATAAAATCCTTTAACTTTAAGAGTGAGTTTAAAGCATAATTTTCTTACCTGTTAGAAATAAACAACGCTCTTTGAAGCTTGAAGTCGCACTGAGACTCACCAGCCCACAGCCTTTTCTATATCTTGGTAGCTGGCGATCATCAGTATACCACGTTTTCATTCAAGGTCAGAGAGGTCTGTCTAATGAACTATGCCTATGTTCTAAAAAGTCACGCGTGTTCTTGCGTGATAGTCAAGGACAGCTTTAACCTTTTATCAAGTTTAGAGGGGAGGTTTTGAGAAGAGAGAGAGAGAGAGAGAGAGAGAGAGAGAGAGAGAGAGAGAGAGAGAGAGAGAGAGAGAGAGAGCATGCTCAGTAATTTTCCTAAGTGAAAGACCTTTTGGATCATACATTGTCTATAACCTTCTAGTTGTAAGTGGTCATTCACGTTCTGTACTTTTGACTGACTATCAATTACTTTGTTCCCAGTATCACAAGGCAATTAATAAAGGTTTATTGATTGAATTGTGAGGCAGTAACGTTGAAGTATAAAGAAAATGATGATCAGAAAGAAAGAATTATTTACATGATTTCAATTTGTGTTATATTTAAAACGTTAAGAAGAATTATAACATACTGCTATAGGCATTAGCGACAGCAAATTGTTAACAAAGTCAATAACAAATACACGTAAAATTATTTAAAATTTTATGCATATGTTATCGTTGTCATCCTCGTTAATATATTTGTCACTCTGATGGCCCGTTATTCACTTCACAGTAATGCCGTTTATGCTTGGAACGTATTGACTGGATCCGCTTTCCACTTCATGGTATAACGGTACCAATTGTACAACCCCAGGTGGGTGGAGCTTAAGGTGTAGGGCATTGCATTCAGAAATAAACAACAAAATTAGCTGTGATTGGTGCATTATGTAATAGTTGTACTTTCTGTTAGGCTTTTAAAAAAAGTTGATTCTCTTGGCAACATGTGACATTATGTTATTTCATATCTAGATCACATTTTGTATTTTTTAAGATTTATTAAAAATGGGTGACACACGACTGGAAATGTGTCTGGTGTAACTAGATAACTCTTATCCCTGTCTAGTTCCAGCAGAGTTATCTCTCTTATATGCAATGGAATACCTGTTAACGTTCTTATCAAATTGACAATGCAACATTTATCTCTGTGACAGTGTGTGACATGCATGCTGAGGTAGGAGAGAAAGTATATTTATTTCACAAAACATTAGCATTGATGTCTATATAGAAAAACAATTGGTACCGTGATACCTGAAAACCAGCATATGAATTCAATGCAGTAACATTTGCCATTCTTCCGTCATTTCCATCCGATGTAAATAAACACAGCATAATTTATCTGTTCCAACAAGATAGTACTCCTTACAATGTTTTCTTGTGGTTTTGGGCATGTTAGTAGTATTAGGAAATGAGGGTTTTGGCTCACTTCATTTTTTTTACCCTCCAAAAAAGTATAAATTAAATGAGGGTTTCCAAAACAGGGAAATGAGGTATTTGGCCCACCCACCCCCTCCCACACCTATTAGAACGTTTCAGTTAACAAGGTGGAAATTAAACTAGCATTAGAATGAAAATGATATTATTTTAATTATATTATATCTTAAGTTTAGATAAAATTTTACGTTACTCATATTTTTTTGATATTTTTTTTCATACTTGCTAACCCTCATTGGTAGAATATCTGTTAACATATTATCAATAATACGAAATTCACGTAATAAATCATCCATATTATATTTGACTCCATGTTGGTAATACCGGATCTGATCAAGTAGTTTCTTGTAAGTTTTAATTGACGTTAAACATCCGTGCTTTTTTATCAAAAAGTCTTGGTTCTACTTTTTTACACGCCGCTGTCAGTGAAACACCAATACCAGATATAATTAACAAAAATGGATTTAATGATACCCCACTTGAAATTATACCAGAACTGGTCATTAACAAGGGTAGATATGATATTACTCGAAGAATCTTGTTGTAGTATTTGTAACATTTTTTAACACAGCAAAGTTTTTTATGATAATATTTATAGTATTGTATTTGTGCGTCCACATCCTCTTCTGGAATATCTTTTGAAATGTGATTAAAATCAACTATACTTCTTTTCATTATAATATTTGTTTACATAGTTATGATAAATCAGCTACAAATTCCAAACACCACCGATAAGGACCTACAAAATTTTTATCAGTTGGTTCAAGTGTAAATTCCTCCTCAGAATTTTTGTTTAATATTACAGATAATATTCCAAATATGTCATCATCTGAATAACGCCATGAATATGTGGTAAATATTTTAAACTTTACACTGCTAAACACTGACAATCTATACACACCGGTAACTTCTGCAATATATTTGATAGATTTGTTTTGTGATGTCCCTCCACTATAACCAGATGCAACAGTATACACAATATTTTTAATCTGTTTGTGAGGAATTTTAACCATACTCGTTTTCTCAACAATATTAGGAATTCCACTAATAATATCATTGAGTTTTGTGTTAATATCATTGAGATTTGTGTTAATATTAGCGAGTGTAATGCTAACATTTGATGGATTTCCAAAAAATTCATCTCTAATTTTGTTTGTTTCTGCGAAAACTTAAAAATGTGTTCACGTGACTGGTAAAATCAGTTATGAGCGCTGTGATTTCATTAGTAATTGAAGCGTCCCAATCATTGACGTATTTTTTAGTGACAGCATCCCCATCCTCAGTTGGGTTTCCAAGATCTGTAATCTTGTTTTGTGTCATAACAATATTCCCACTTGGATTTCGTGCAACTACATCTGACAGTTTTACGTTACTCGTTTTTAATCGTCCTTCTTTGTCCTGGAAAATGACGACTTCATCTGGATCTACGCTGGTAAGATTTAGTAAATTATTGATTTCATTTTTGAGCCGATCAAGAGTTGCATATTTGGATAAGTCACCTTGGTAAACTTTTGTTGATAAATCTGATAGTGTTCCAAATTTTGTATAGTAGCTCATTATTTACTGTCCTAGATAAAATTATCAACACTAGTTTAATATTATATAAAATGGCAAAATCGTCGATATTAAACTTTGATACAGAGAGACTAGTGAAGCATAAACATAACAATGAACTTCCTTATTTTCATTATCTTATTGTTGGGCGAACTGGATCGGGGAAAACAAATTTACTTATGAACTTGCTTTTTGGTGATAATTTTAACTACGATAGAGTTTATATTTACACAATCAATCCACAGCAAGATAAGTATGAGTTATTAAGTGAGTATAATGAAAAACTTCGTGATGATCTTAAAGCTGGCGAAGATTTTTTTATAATTAGGCAGCCAGAAGATCTTATTCCTTATTCCAGTTAATCAACTTGATGCAGATGAACATAAGATAGTAGTTTTTGACGATATTCCTCTAAATAACATGGAGATGAATAAAATAAGATCATTAATAAGATAATTCTGTTTATCTCGCTCAAGGATTTTATAATGTTGATAGATTTATTAGGCGAAATACGGGTTGTTTTATTTTATTTCCAGTACTGGATAATGTTGACGTTAGAAATATTGCAAGCGAGCAATGCGGTGGTGTGACAAAAGATAAGTTTATTGAACTTTACCGTAATGCTACAAAAGATAAATTTAACTTTTTCTTGTTTGATAAACTTACAAATGATCCAACTAAAATGTTTCGCTGTTGTATTGACACTTACTTACAGTAAGGGTTTCAATTTTATAAAATTTATAATAATAATAATAATGGACAAACGAGCAAGACACAGACAACACATAGAAGATCTAAAAAAAAACTTGCTCAATCTCAGGCATCACTTAAGCAAAAAGTACAAGAAGCATGACGTGGGCAAGTAACTGCTACAGAAGCAACAGCTACAATTTTCAAGCCGGTTACTGAAGCACTATTAGGTAAACAACCTGAAACTAAACCACTATCATAAGAAGAACTTAAACAAATGCAAGAAAAAGGTTTGGTTGGAATTGTTAGAGAACAACAAGAAGCAGCTGCTGCAAAACTTATTACTAGATCTGATGAAGAAAAAAGAAAACTGATTGAGGCATCTACAGCCAATATAGCTGATCCTACGGATAGACAAGCTGAAACAGATCGATTGATAAACAATCCGCTGAAATTTGAGCAAAGATTAGCAGAGTTAACAACGCAAGGAATAGCAAATATTATAACAAATTTATCAGGAGTCATAAAAAATATCAGAGAGGAGCAACAAAGAGTCGGTGATCTTACTGTAAAGTTTATGAAAGTTGGAGATCAAAGATTTTATTTTACAAAAAGAGCAAATGATGAGATAAAAGGTAGTGAATATGATGATTTTTTTTACAGAATGAAAATATAAGTGATATTAAGAATATAAGCAGGTGGATTGATCTAGAATATCAAACATTACTCGATAGATTAGATGTAATATTTAATGACGGCGCTGCTGCTAAAGATGAAATAAACACGGTTACAGAAATTGATGATATGCTTCCACTTTATGATAGAATGAAAAACGGTGTCATTGCTCTCACGTTTAAAAAAACAGCAGAAAATAGTAGAGCAAGACCTTTTGGTAAAGGGTGGAGTTTTAAAAGGAAATTTTTTACTTTTGATAAAACTCGTGTAGAGAAAAGTAGAGAAGTAAGGACAGGAACTGGTGTAAAGGTATTTACTTCAATTACTGAAATGATAGGTAGATTAATGTTATTAATATCATCAAAGGAAGCTGGGAATGTTAGTGTTGAACTTGATAATGAAATCATTGACATACTTGATCATCTAAGATCGAGTGAATTATTAACATCTGACGAATATGAAACTTTACACCGCGACTTAATCGCGGGGACTTAATTTTGTAAAATGATATAATATTAAAGGAATGCAAACAACATTATTACTAAACTCTAGTGAGTCTGCGATAGATAGCGCAAATTTTTCAGTAAATTATATTCCACCTATCCAACTAGATCCTACAAACAATATGAAATTGGATTAATTTCTTGTACTTGCTGGAATGCTATACCTAACGTGAAAAATGATGTTAACGATGAAATGTATTTTACTATGATTACATCTCCAATATCTACAACAAAAAAAAAAATAAAAATTCCGCAAGGAGCTTATAATATTACTGATCTAAACAAGACAATCAAAGAGCTCATCACAAAACTGACGGTGTGGCTGATAATTTTGAATCAGCAGCAAATTATAACACATTGCGAACTAGGATAACTTTGAAAAATATAGCAATCAATCTTGAACCAAGAGAAAGAAGTATTGCACAACTGTTAGGATTTACTGAAAAAACTTACACTGCACTTGATCAGCCTATTACATATGACAGTGAACTGCCAGCAAATATAACAGAAGTAAATACAATATTTGTAAATTGTTCTATTGCTTCTGGTTCTTATACATCAAAAGGTAGCAAAGGTCAAACGATTTACAGTTTCTCACCAGAAGTCCCGCCAGGTTCTCTCATGCAAATAACTCCACGACATATTATATATTATCCTTTAAACGTTGAAAATCAAATATCAAGTATAATAATGCAGTTGACAGATCAATCAGGAAAAAAGTTACATGTTAGTAATGAAGTTGTAACTTATTATTTACATCTACGCGAGCAAAAGTAAAAATTATGCAACATCAAATATAATGAAACAAAGAAAAAAAGTTTATCGAAGAAAAATAGTAGGAGGATTTTTTGGAAATATATTCACTAAAGTTTTTGAAAATTTTCCGGGTATAGCACGTAAAGTTGCACCAATTGCTACTGACGCTGGTAAAGCTATTGCAACTGGGGCTGCATCTGCCGCTGGGACTGCGGTGGGACAAAAAAAGCTAATAAAATAAAAGGTGATACACCGACTGCATCTTAAATAAAACAAGCTATTTTAGAAATCGCTCCAACAAAAGAAACCCAACGAGCTATGATAACAACAACAAAAAAATTATTATCACCAAAGGGCGAGCAGATCATACAAAAATTAATATCTAAAGTAACAGTGCCGCAATAAAATTTTATATAATCTAATAAAATAAAATGTCTGTTAAAAATTATCTCGAGTTAACAGAAACTTATGACATTGACAACGATGTGACAGAATTCGATTTTGTTGAGTATCTTGATGAAAATTCTAACGAACCAAATAAAGCTGGTATTAGAACCTTTAACACCAGAGACGAAGATGTATTTCTACTGCCACATAAGGCTATGTTAGAAGTTCGTGGTCAGATTATGACAGTAGCCAATCCACCCGCTGAAATTGCAGTTGGAGCAGAAGTAGCTCTTATAAATAACGGCTAATGTTTATTCAAAAGTGCTAGATATCAACTGGCCAATCAAACTATAGAACATATTTCGAGTCATCTACAAGTTGCTAGTACAATTTTGAATATTATTTCGTTTACAGATGATTACTCAAGATCAACTGCAACTAACATGATGTGGTTTATAGATACTGGACGGGGTATAGCTGAATCAACTGAATTTTTAAAGAGAGGCGCTATAGTACCTGGAGCTAATGCTGATGAAAATGCTGTAATTGTGAGAAATTTTCTCATTGCTAATGCTGCTGCACTAGATATTGTCGCACCTGCTGCAGATGCTAATGCAAACGCCACAAGAGTTTCTCTTACAGCAGCTTTTAATAATCTAAATATAACACCACTAGGAGCAGCTGCAGACGGTACTGCAATGTTAAATTTGCTTCTTAACACACTTGACGTGAGAAATCCACGTTATAACGAAGGCTTTGCTAGGCGAAGAAAACTTGCAGCAGGATCACGTCAAATTACAATGATGCTTCCGCTAAGTATGATTTTCGGCTTTTGTCGTCGCGATTATGATAAAGTATTTCGCGGAGTAAAACATACTCTTATTTTAGATCGAGCTGAACAAAACGATTGTTTGTTTAGATCTGGAGGGGCTGATGTACAGTTTATCATAAACAAACTTGCTTTGTGGATGCCACGTATAACACCATCAATCACTAAAATGTCAGAACTAAATAGCACACTTGATAAGCATACAAACAGAATTTATTTTAAGCAGCATAAGATATATCAGACAGCGGTTCCAAATACTACTGACTACACATAGAGGGTCACAACAACATCAAGCGAACAACTGCCGAGAAATATCTTTGTCGTATTTCAACAACAAGCCCGACGAGGTAACCAACAACAAAATAATGCAATATTTGATCACGCTGATGTCAGACGAATATACGCTAGATTAAATTCAAAGCAATATCCAGAACGAGCTATCGAGTGCAATTTTGCTGATGACGTTAATAAAAATATTTCTCGACCGTACATGTACCTGCTTGACGCAATACAAAAATATCAAGATGTTGAAGATGGAACTCAAATATCAGCAGAGGAATTTCGTACGCTTTATCCTATATTTCATTTTGATGTTAGTAAACATAACGAGCGAATTGTAGACAGCACAGCGGATATTGAAATCACCTGGACACTTGGGGCGGTTCCAGTAGCGCCGTTGTACGTATACGCATTAGTGATTAGTGATAGATTTATCACGGTAGATTCTATTGGAGGTAAAATGACAGTTCAAGTTTAATCTACAGTTGTTATATAAAATGGCAAAATATATTATAAAAGAAGTGTATTTGACTGATGGCCAAGTTAAAAAATTAGTATCTGCTATTGCAAAGCGAGAACAGGTATCATTAAAAATCAATCCTAATATTTCTGATGGTGTTTTAACAAAATTAATGCTAACAAAAAAATCAAGTAAAAAAGTATGATCGTAAAAAAACTTTTGTTTTAAATTTGAGTGCTGCACAAATGACAGCGATGGCAAATGATATTGTTGTCAAAGGTGATTTTCTTGGTCCAGCATTATCAGTATTAACTAGTACAATAATACCTAAAATTTTACCAGTCTTAGGCACATTAGGAATAGCAGCAGCGTCTGGAGCAATATCTGGCGCAACGGAGAAAGCAGTCAAAGGTAATGGTATCATTCGTGGAAGTGGAATAAAAAAATTGTAAATTTTATGTAAATGATATATTATAATGCCACAAAAGAAAAAGAAATCGCCAACAACAAAAAAAAAGAAAACAACAAAAACAAAATCGCCAACACCAAAATGCAAATGCATATGCAATCAACCAAAACAAGGAGGAATTATTCCGTTCGCTCCACTTTTGGCGGGACTAGCGGGAAGTCTGCTGCCAAATCTTTTAGAAATCGGACGTGGTCTAATAATACCGGGAACTCGATCACCCCGTTGAGTAATTTTGATATTATTGATAAGTTAAAAGCTGTTCCTGGATTTCACGGAGTTTATTCTAAAGATGAACTCGCAGCAATAAAATCGCCGTCAGCTGTAAGTTCGTGTGTTATTAATATACAAGATTTCAATGACGGATCTGGCACGCATTGGGTAGCAGTTTATAATAATAATTATTTTCACTCGTTTGGACTTCCTCCAAGCGATGTAAAAAAAAAGTATAAGAAAAAAAATTTTAAAAATATATTATTCGTCAAATCAACTCCAACCTGTTGGAAGGTCTGCTTGCGGATAATATTGTATTTTGTTTATTCAACAGATGAGCAGAAATTTTAACTTTTTAAAATTTATTTTACAGTTTGACAAGCATCCTTCTCACGCTAATGATGAGATCGCAATAAATTTTATCTAAACTTAAAAATAGAATAATGTCAACATACTGTCTCAAGTGTAGAACTAAAACAGAAAATATTAATGAAACAACAGAAAAACAAAAAACAACAGGATAGTATTAAAAAGTTCTTGTGCAGTCTGTGGAAAAAGAAAAAATATGTTTTTAAAGAAAGTGTCCCCAGCGACAGTATCCTCAGAGATGTCGCCAGCGAAAAATTCGCTCGGATCTGGCTACCCTAATATTATTTTAGTCGACGATTAAAAATATAGAATGATATGCAACTGTGATTCTGACAGAGTTTTGTGTCTTGAACAAAATAAAATTGTCGCATACTGTCAATGTTGTAACAACAGAGAAATAATAAGGTCAGGTTTAGATATACATAAAATTATTGGAAAATTACCAAAACCAAAAGGCGGTTGGACATTGCCAGGTCATCGGTATACTGGTCCGTGGAATCCGCTAGATCAACAACTAGATGAAAACGACAATCCGTTGCCAGGCCAAGAGCCTTATAATCAAGTGGATGCAATAGCAATGCGTCATGATATCTGTTATCGTGATCATGAAAACTCAAAATTAGATTGTGATAAAGTAATGTTAGACGAATTACGTGATATGGAGCCAACAAATCTACGAGAACGTTTTGATAGAAGATTTGTTCAGGGAATGATAGGAGCAAAATATAAACTTGGACTCGGAGAGTCTCGACTCGGTAAAAAAGTATACGATGATCTTGCAGTCGAGCTGCACAGACCTAAAAAAAGTTCCCACGACGTAAAGTTGTCGCTAATGGTGTAGATGATATCTGGGCAATAGATTTGGTGGATGTATCCAATCTAGCTCAGTTTAACGTTGGCGCTGATGGTGCTCCAAAAAGGTATTTGTTTAATGTTATAGATGTTTTTAGCAAATATGCTTTCAGTGTACCTGTTTCGGATAAGACAGGAACTTCAATGACTGATGCGTTAAAACAAATAATAACGAGTGTAAAAAGAAAACCAAATAAAATCTGGACTGATCACGGATCCGAGTTCTTTAACAAAAAAGTTTGAACAGTTTCTAGAACAAAATAATATAAAAAAATATGTTACAGGAAACGAAGGTAAAAGCGTTGTTGTCGAGAGATTTAATCGCACGCTAAACGAAAAATTACACCAACATATGACAGCTAAAAACACCAACAGGTACATCGATGACCTTTCTCAAATCGTAGGTGAATATAATAACACGAAACATCGAACCATCAAAATGACACCTAAAAAAGCTATTAAAAATCCGATATTACCAAATGAAAACATGTACCGCAGACATAAATTTAAGGTTGGTGATAAAGAGTTAGAATTTCTTTGATGAAAAAGGTATTTGCAAAAGGATTTACTCCAAACTGGAGCGAAGAAGTATTTGTGGTTGATAAGGTACTTTTAACAGTACCTGTAACGTACGTTTTAAAAGATCTGGCAGGGGAACCGATCGTAGGTAGTTTTTATGAACAAGAACTACAGAAAACTGAGCAGGATGTTTTTGTTATCGAGATAGTGATTAGAAAAAAAGGAAATAAAAGTTTAGTCAAATGGCGTGGGTATAGCGATAAATTTAACAGTTGGATCCCAACTAAGCAGATTATGATATAATGCTATTATAAATTAACTCATACTTTTGTTTGACAGATTTACATTTTACTGGTTTACATAACGATATTAGATACTGCTTACGATCGTTAGAGATCGTCATTAGATTAAAAATTTGAACGAATATGAAATAGAATTTGATATTTTTCTGTCGGCCTGGAATCTTGATATTTAAGAAAGGTTTGATTAGCTGCCAAAACAGTTGTTGTTCGGCAACGGTAAAATTAAATTTTATTATTTGTTTAGCAATGTGATACTTGACATTATACCGTTTAGTTGTTGATCTGCTGTAATTTGATCTGTCAGCAACAGTGACTATTTCACCATCATCATCAGATTCATTGTTATACAAAATATCATCTTCACTATAACCAATAGATTTGTCTATAAAATCTTTGGAAAATGTGACCTAATGACCTTGTCGCTAGTATCTTCTTCGTAAAGTTCAGCAAGTCGTTTCATCAAGTCCATTATTATAATATATTTTTATCTAATTTATTATTATAAGATGACTGATGAGATAAAATATCACCAAAAAGTTAATATAGTAAATTACAACGAACTAGCCGAAGCGGTAAGAAAATGTTTGTTGGGTTATAGCGTTGATGTTATTGTAATGCAAGGTGATTCTCATAAAATATTAGTAACATAAGCAGAAAAAAATAAAATTAATGAAAGTGCAGTAACGACGCTAAAATTTAATCACGATGATATCATAGCATTTGCTCATCATTGCTTGACTAAAACCGAATTACAAAATATTATTGATCATCAAATCTAAAACCAATCCTAGCATCGAATTCTCTTGAAAAAGCTGATTTTGTTACTCCATCGGCTATAAATTTTATTGTTCTGGAATTTATCTTATAATATTCCGCCGCAGCTGTAATCGATTTAAATTCAATCTCCTCATCCGTTTCGAGGTTTTTTGAAATAACAGGTTTTATTGGGCATCTAAAATTAATACCATTACTATTTTTTCCTTTTCTCACATTTTCCTGTTGCGTCACTATCTCCAGATTTTCCAATCGATTATCAGTTTGTATATTATTGATGTGATTGATAACCAGACCATTGGGTATAGATCCGTTGAACACCTCGTAAACAAACCGATGACCATTATAACTAACAAAATCTGTTAGTGTTCCTCTAACAGTTACCCTGATATATCCCATATTGTTCATAGTACCAAGAACTTTTTTAGTTTTTCTGTTTCTTATAATACCACGATCGTTAGCCTCGTATAAATCAAAGACTGGATGCGGCTGAAACTCATCTTGTAAGGATAAATTTTCAATGTTGTCATCAGTGACTTTACCGTTATAATGATATACACGCTGTCCCTCTGGAATATCATCGCAGAACAACGTGTAAATAAAATCTTTTCTAAACATTGCAATCCTCTCGGTATTATCTCCCTTTACACTAATATTATAACCCGCTGACGTTAATTTGCCAACAGGTATTCTAGGTTTGATGTTAATAACCGAACCTAATACATTTCCAGCGTATAAGTTATACTTTGGGTGAATTTGATATGCTTCTTGCTCACGTGCACTTGTCAGATTTACTGTCATTATATTATAGGTAATATTTTTTATCTTCAATTGATTTTTAGCGCATGCGCAGTGTGAGATAAAGTTATACTTTGGGCGAATTTGATAAATCTCTTGCTCACGTGCGCTTGTCAGATTTACTGTCATTATATTATAGGCGATTTTTTTTATCTTCAATTGATTTTTAGCGCATGCGCAGTGTGAAAAAATTATCAATTAGATATTACATTATAATATAATAATGTTAAAATTACGTGATATAGCTAAGAAAAGCCTTATGGGAGAACCTAATAAAATATCGACTGCTTTTGCAGGTTTTGATAATAGTTATCAGTTTGATAATCAAATTGTTTTAGTAAATTTTAATGCAACGAATCTTTACCACCTACTACAGACAACTGTAAAACGTGAGCTCGAAAAACACAAAAGTATTAGATTATTTGTGCAATATCATGTTATATTTTCAAAGTTAGTTATAACGGAAGAATTAACTAACAAGGAAATTGCAGAACCTTATATTAACGCAAAATCAAGACGTGCTTTGCTTGGGACTGATCTGTTATCACTATCTGATGAAATACACCAAGAAATCTGGAAAAAAAAAGAGGAATTCGCTCAATTAGGTTCGGGTTGGAAGTTTGAAATGATCAAAGGAATATTGTTTCACACGATGAAATATAATGCATTACGAGGTAGTTCATACGTCGACCTGCCACCAAAAATAAAAAGTAAAAGATGTTGTATAAACATCAAAAACGTAGATAATAAATGTTTCCAATGGGCTGTTCTTTCCGCACTATTTCCAGCAGAAAAAAAAAACGCTACTCGTGTTGAAAAATATATCAGTCACCTGTCTAGATTAAATTTTAAAGATATTAACTTTCCTGTGGCAGAAAATCAAATACCAAAATTTGAAAAGCAAAATAATGTTTCAATTAACGTTTTCGGACTAGATGAAAAAGAGGATGTATACCCGAGATATATTTCAGAAAATGCTTCACAATCGACTATAAATTTACTGTTTTACAAAAATCATTACGTTTGGATTAAAAACTTTAACGGACTAGTTGGTAAACAGTACAATAAAAATAGAAACAAAAAGTTCTTTTGTTACCGCTGCTTGCATGGTTGTGCTAACAATGAAACATTACAAAAGCATTTGCAGTACTGTAATGATGTGCAAAGAATAGCAATGCCATCTAAAAAAGATAGTGTGTTACAGTTTGTCCATCATAATCACAAACTAAAAATTCCTTTCGTTATATACGCTGATTTTGAGTGTTTACTTCAACCTGTACTTGGCGTAGAAAATAATCCTAATCAATCGAGTACTAGAAAAGTTCAAAATCATGTTCCGTGTGGAGTAGCGTACAAGGTAGTTTGTTGTACTGATTCGAGATTATCTAAACCGATCAAATTATATCGAGGTAAAAATCCAGCTGTTTGGCTTCTCAAGCAGTTGATTAACGAAGTTGATAATATTACTTATCGTTTGAAAAAAGTAACGCCAATGTTAAAATTAACACCTCAACAAGAATCCGCTCACGAGCAAGCAGAAATTTGTCATATTTGTGAAAAAGCTTTTGACGATGACAAAAAAGTACATGACCATTGCCATTTGACTGGACAGTATCGTGGAGCGGCTCATAATCAGTTTATGGCAGCCTCGTTAGATGAGCTAGTGAAAGGTTGTAGTAAATTTGATAACCTAAGAGACTGTTTTGGAGATAAATTTAATCTACTAGCTAAAAAAGGAGTTTTTCCATACGAATACCTCGACAACTGGAGTAAATTTGATGAAATATCTTTACCTGACAAAGACAAATTTTACTAACAACTTAAAAATGAAAATATAACTGATGATGAGTACAGGTATGCACAAGATATCTGGAAAGAGTTTGATTGTGAGACTTTTGGTGATTATCATGATTTATACCTGAAAACTGACGTGTTATTATTAGCAGATGTTTTTGAAAGTTTTCGTGAAGTGAGTTATAATAATTATGGACTAGATTCTTGCTGGTATTATTCTACCCCTGGGTTGTCATGGGATGCTTTGCTAAAGTTTAGTAAGGTAAGGTTAGAATTACTGACTGATGTTGATATGTTCAATTTTATCGGAAAAGGTATCCGATGTGGTATTAGCGTGATAACAAAAAAATATGCTGAAGCAAACAACAAATACCTGAAACAGTATAACCCTGACCTTCCTTCGAAGTATATAATTTATCTAGATTGTAATAATCTTTACGGTGGTTCGATGGCAGAACCAATGCCTTTTAGCGGATTTCATTGGATCACGGTTGATCGATTTCTATCAGAGACAGAAAAAAAGATACCCGATGATGTTTCCTATTTCGTTGAAGTTGATCTTGATTATCCAAATTCGCTACACAAATTACATAATGATTACCCTTTCTGTGCGGAATCGATGGTAATAGATTATAGTTTGTTATCAAAAGAACAACAAGCGTTAGCATCACCAAGGCAACATTCCATGGTCAAGAAATTAGTACCAAATTTACTTGATAAGAAAAATTACGTTTTGCATTACAAAATTTTAAAACAAGCAGTCGATGCTGGTCTTGTGTTGAGAAAAGTTCATCGTGTACTAAAATTTAATCAGTCGCCGTGGATGAGAGGTTATATTAACTCAAACACTTCAAGAAGGGCTGCAGCAAAAACAGAGTTTGAGAAAAACTTTTTTAAACTGATGAACAATTCCGTTTTTGGTAAGACGATGGAGAATATTGGGAAACGTGTAAATATTGAAATAGTTAATGATGTTAATCGCAGAAACAAACTTGTGTCAGATGATGATTTTGTGAGCATGAAAATATTTAATGAAAATCTTGTTGCGATACAAAGAAGAAAAACAAATCTAAAACTAAACAAGCCGATCTATGTTGGAGCTGCCGTGTTAGATTTATCAAAGTGGCTGATGTACGATTTTCATTATAATTTTGTTAAAAATCAGTGGTCGGCTAGTAGATTATTGTTTACTGATACTGATTCGCTCGTATATGAAATCGAATGCGAGGACATCTATCAGGACATGTACAATAATCGACATCTGTTTGATCTTTCCGATTATCCACGTGACAGTAAATTTCATGACGACACAAATAAAAAGGTTATTGGTAAGTTTAAAGATGAAATGAACTCGAGCGCTATCAAATATTTTATCGGATTACGCAGCAAAATGTATGCCGTATTGTTAGACAATAATAAAATAACGAAAAAAGCAAAAGGTCTGCCTCGTAATTTTGTTAAAAAGTTTATGAAATTTGATGACTACAGGTATGCGCTTGATGGTGGTGTTAGTTTTATGAGAGCTATGGCAATTCGAACTAATCATCATAAACTCGAAACAGATGTTATTATCAAACGTGGATTGTATAATTTTGATGACAAACGCTATTGTGAAAATGGGATAGATACATTTGCCTTTGGGTATTGTTATGATGATAGATCTATACTCGACATTATCTTTTTAAACTGAAATTTTATCTAAACTTATAAAATAATGTTAGAAAATTTAATAATGACAAATAGCTACAATAGTAACATCAAATATTTAATGATGGACGGTAAACAATTGACAGTTGAATTTAATAATGAAACATCAGGTATATGTTTTAATGGAACACATGACAAGTTAAAACTTTCGCTCATCAGATCTGATAACAGGGAGTATTTCAATTATCTCGAACAATTGTATCAAAAGTTGCTAGCGGAATTTAAAATCTTTCATAGCCCCATTAGCCAACAAAAATATACTAAACTCACAATTGATCTCGATCGGTCAAAGGTGTATTTTATCGACAAAAACTATCCTCTGAACAAACCAGAAATAAAAGATTTGTTTGAGTCCCGTCGCTGCGTGAGCGGTAAAGTAAAATTTAGTATCTATAATCGTGATAATGAAATATTTTTAATATCAACAGTTGAAACATTAATCATTGGTAACGAGATATAAAATAATATCATTTTCATTCTAATGCTAGTTTAATTTCTACCTTGTTAACTGAAACGTTCTAATAGGTGTGGGAGGGGTGGGTGGGCCAAAACCCTCATTTCCCTGTTTTGGAAACCCTTATTTAATTTATACTTGTTTGGAGGGTAAAAAAAATGAAGTGAGCCAAAATCCTCATTTCCTAATACTACTATGTTTCATGTGATTTACATGTTTGTGGTGGATTTGGGCAGATTTTGGGTGGTTTGGGGCAGGTTTAGGGTGAATCGTGCGGCCTGTTCTGTATGCTTAACACTTAATCAAGGTGTGTATCCACTGATACATTTGTTCATTTAAATAAATAAATAAATAAATAAATAAATAAATAAATAAATAAATAAATAAATGAATAAAACTATTTTTATCAATTTCGTGATAATGAATAAGTGCACAACTCACTGCCTCCTTGACAGAAGTATTCAGTGTCCCGAGTGGCCTAGTGGTCTAAAGCGCTGACCGTTACAGATCACTGCCATCTAACCTCTCTCTGCGTGGGTTGGAGTCAAGGCTCGGCTAACTTGTGTACGTGAGAAAGTCTGCTAGTAGCTTCTCGTGGGTCGGTGGTTTTTCCCGAGGTTTTCCAGGGTTCTTCCTCCACCATTAGGAATCAGGCCACAATTAATAATTTCGGTTCAGTACCCAAATGTATGCCCAGTCTATTTTTAGATCATTTTTTTTTACTGTCTCCGTTTGGTGGTGATACAAGAGCATTTTTTGGTAAGGATTTAAAGGCAATTGTTTATTCTTTAGAATGTGAGCTTGTGGTTTAGTTGTCTGTGCGTATTTCGGCGACAGTGCACAGTGAGTAATAAGGCCTTGGTGAGGATTCAGAAGTGAAATCTGTGTTCCATTGCATGGTGTTTTGTTTACAATTCAGCCTCTCACAAAAATACAGGTTAACCGTTGACAAGAACTTCACAGTAAAAATCATTTTTGAAGATATTTTAGATTAAAATATGATTTGTATTGATTGTCACAGTGGAAAGTTCAGTACTGAAAAACAAATGTAGAGAATATATAGTTAAGTTAATTGTGTTCAATGGTCATTAATACTGGCAGACATATGTAGCCTATATTGTGCTGAAAAATGGCGTTAAACCTTATAACAACAACAACAAAAGTATTCATTCCGCAAGGCACATGTTTACCGCTCACATATGTGGCGCTCTATAGTTTCGTATGTTGCATAGTCAAAATGTTAAAAAGAATTTCCCAGGATCTCTTCACTGGTTATACTGACTATTTAAAAGAGATCGTAGTTCTAAGGCATTGTTCAAAGAGCCTTTAATTCTTTTTATTTTGGTGTACGAGTCGTGGGTGTAGTCACAAGGGCTCGTATCATTGCTTACAATTTAACGTCATAATGTACAGGTGTACAGGTATCTATTATGTAGTACATAACGGGATAGATATCTATTATATAGTACAGGTATGACAGTAAATTGCAAGCAATGATACGAGCCCTAGTGTGTGTTGTATGGATTATAGAGTAAATAGCTTGGCCTTACATCAGATGTGCATCTTTAAGAAGCTGTTAGCTCCACTTGGTCATTTTCACTTCCTGAACTGCAGAGGTAAATCGTAAAAAAAAAAAAAAAAAATTGGAGCCAATTACTTTCTTTTTTTTTTTTTAAAAAAATAAATAAATATTTGTAATATATTGTAATTCATTAATTGCACTTTCAGACTCTGGTGTTGTCTAGTCGGACAAAATTCATTGCCCTATTTTAAAAACTACTAAAGGAAGTGTATTTAAGACTAATTCCGGTCGATTTTTTTTTTTTCACAAGGGAGCAGTCATTTTATTTATGAGTGTTCATAGCTCATGTACAATTTTCATAAATAAAATATCCCAAAAATATTGAAGCTATAGTATATGGAAGTAATATAAATTATAAAAGCATTCTTTCCATTGTGTATGTTTGCAAAATATAAAACAACTTATCCTAACACCCACCATCTCAGAGGTTAATAACATAGAGCAGCCCCCCCCATGAGGTTAGCATCCGCATGATAATGATAGTGAAATATATGGTATTCACTTTTATGACCGCGCATGTGCAGACTTTTAATAACAATATGGCGGAAAAGTCCAAAGCCCCAGTTGGGGGCACTGGACAAAAAGTTGTTTCCATGAAACTGTTTGCTTCATGGGAGTCAGAAAAATCTCAGCCTTGCTGTATTCCAAGGTATGTTCCGTTACTTAATGAAATTTGCTTTTGTTTTCCGCGTTTTAGGAATCTTTCATTAAAGATGATGGATGCTGACAGTCGATGGGTACCCTCTTTTGTAGAGTAGTGGTGTACTGAATAATTGTAAGGGTGGTTACAGCGTTTACATTATTGTGAAAACAGTGACCATTTATCAGGTTTGAATGGTCTGCTTTAATTCTTTTTTGTATCTGTTTCAAAGATAAGTTTTTTTTTATTTTTTTAGGGGAGGGGGAGGAAGACTATATATAAAAACAATAATTATCCATGGTTTGTCAGAAACAGGTTGGTTCATTAATTTGATGCACCAACAAGTTGTTTTCCGCATTTTTTTTTTCTTTTTGGCATGACTTTTGGTGAACAACTGTGAAGATACGAATGTTGCTGGAGCGTCAGCTTTGTTCAGTGGAATTTTGGGTAGGTCGCTACTATAGTCTGAATAGACCTCCCCGTTTGTTTGCATCCTCTTATCGATTTAATAGATGAAAAGCACAAATGAGATAAAAGATACACAGAACTTAGTTCGTTTATTGATTTGTAATTTAAAACCTGGTTATAACACCCCATATATTCTGAGCATTTCATTCCAAACAAAATTTTCAGTGTTAAAGATGACCTGTTCTCCAGTCATGTCCAGTTTCTGGACAAGTCTATTTGGTTTATAGACAATTTGTACTAAGACAGTTTAGCTCAACTTGGGCCAAAGTTATGACAGTTCATCCCAACTTGAAAGACAATTTGGCCTAACTTTGTGATAGGTTTATCAAGTTCTTTTTCTTCAAACAACTAGTAGATTATATATATATATATATATATATATATATATATATATATATATATATATATATATATATATATATAAATCATTTAAGTAGGACTAAATGTTTTTGACAAATTTTATAGGTTGCAAAATGAATAAGTTTTAGGAAAAAACTGAGCAAAAATAATTGCCCTTTCTGCCAGCCAAACATATCCCTGCAGCTTTTAAAAAATTAAAAGTCAAGGTCAGAACTGTCATGTTAGAAGAATGGGTGACATATTAGCGACAAGTGAATATCCAGCACAATTTGGCTTTAATCCACATAGAGTGTCTTTGGGAAAAATAATATGAACCGACAATGGTGTGGAGGGCTGTCACAGTTGATTAAATTGCAAAGTGCATAAAAGCAACCTTCAGTTTTATCTTGTGCTTAGTCTACTATACAAAGAAGCCCAAATGATGATGCCATCTCAAGTAAAGATGGTTTTGGAAGGAAAACTGAGAAGACAGCACACTAAACAGATTTGTAATTAAAACTTTTTAGGAGTTAAAGAAGTTATATTGATCAAACTATTCCTTCTATTGGTCAATGAACACTTTTATATCAGTTGTGTGTGTGTGTGTATGTGTGTGTGTGTGAGAGAGATAATAATGCTGAACATTTTGTCAGTGTGTAGTTGTTGCAATTTCAAATTCTTGCAAGTTAAGATTATTGTTTGTTTTATTTTTATGTTATATTTTATTTAAAGGTCACCGGCCACCTATATTATACAAACATGTGATATTATTATAGTCATAAACAAAATGCATTTGTTATGTATGCACATCATACAAATGCCTAATTATTCAGCAATCTTTGTAAACAATAAGTAGTTTCTGCATGTCTAACAAGGATATGATATTTATCCCATCTATTCAACCTAGCCATTCATGTGATTACTTTCCTGACTTAAATGTCTGAGTGATATATCTTATGATCATGCACTTGAACAGCAAATATGATGCACTGTGTTGCACATGGCAGTAGCCAAAAGAGTGATGATGGGGGAAAATGATCCTGTTTTTCTGAAAGACCCAGTTTGACAGAAAAAAAGTGAATTCAAGCTGTGAGATAGCAGAGGTCTCGCTACGAATTTAAAACAAGGAGTCCAAAATTCCCAATTTGGTAAAAATAGGAGTCCCACCAGCAAACATTGCAGTCCCACCAGCAAACGTTGCAGTCCGAACTAAGCCAGAAATCACGTACTTTCTTACACTTGGCTACAGTCGCATCCAAACTATAAGTTATAAAAACTTAGCACAGTTTTGAATCTCACTTAGATCATTCTTCATCATTTTTCCGTTTAACTACGAAACACTTGGCTAAATTTTAAACAGCATTGTGTCCAAGTCTCTTGATTTCGAGCTCGCAGGCAATATATATACGGCAACAACCGGAAATGAAATCA
This sequence comes from Potamilus streckersoni, assembly GCA_016746295.1. Taxonomy (NCBI): domain Eukaryota; kingdom Metazoa; phylum Mollusca; class Bivalvia; order Unionida; family Unionidae; genus Potamilus; species Potamilus streckersoni. The sequence continues at coordinate 702,075 of JAEAOA010002048.1, read as the reverse complement.
ATAAGTGATTGCACTGGGCTTCGTCAATGTCGCAAATTGCAATTATGTTTTACATATTGGTAACAAAAATATACCTTTTGGCCATATTTTTGGCTAGAACATTTTTGGCTGATAAAAATGTTTGTCTTGGAGTGGAGAAATTCTAAGGCACCATGACTGGAAGCTGCAAACTTAGATATAAATATACACTGGAATCAATTGTTACATAACCAAATCCTTATTTCATATTGACCAACCACCCTAACAGTTAATTGTTATGTCATAATCTTCTTATGCTGATATCTGGCCTTGATACTTGTATGCTGATAATATAATCAAAATAGCCAAGCAACTGACTATATAGCTTCAATTACCCACAGAGGTGGGCAGAAATGTGAAATGACTACAGTTGACCACATGACAGCAATTTTAAAAAAAAAATGAAAAACCCAGAATAAATAGTTTTACTGCAACTTCAGTGAATTTGGTGATTATTGCCGTAAAGATAGACTCCATATCATGAAATTTTCAAGTTTTAATTAGATGTCTCATATTATGTTTGAGGTTTTTGAGAGAAAAAGTTGTTAATACTCTGTAAATAATCATTCTGCCGAAACAGGATCAACAAAATATTATGCTAAGAGGTGGCAACAGATAATAAAATAAACACCACTTAAATGTCTTAAAAGTCTTGCTATGTGAAATTCACGTTCTAATCCTTTAATTTTACTACAGTGAAAACACTAGAATTGCAACATATTCTCTTCTATGAAAACATGAAAATAGTCAATTGTCCGTCACATCGAAACCTGTGAGAACTTTTGTGAGAACCTAAATAAATGCCGGCTTTGTTTTGATCAACAACTCGGGGATCAGCAACTCGGTGAAGTGTTTGTTTCATTAAACAAAAATCAATTAAAAGACACCTGTGTTGTTTTATCACTTTGAATATGTCTTTTGTATCAAATCAAGCAAGGGAAGTACAATAAAAAAAATCAAAGGCAGCATGCCAATAGCAGCATAAGTTCTTGAGGTCATTACCGTTCTCAAAATTCATTTTATTTGACCAGTCGAAAATGGTTTCACATTTTTATGTGATATTTTTTAAATATTTTTTTTCACTTTTGGAGATTCCAGCGCCAACATAGAATTAAACAAAATTCATTGTCAGGAGAAATACGCTCAGCGAATCAGGAAGCCGCATGTAATTATCCAAACCAGCTCAGAGAGAAAATCACCCGTGAACAATACACAGAGGCGGCAGAGAAATCAAAGAGTAAAAAAAATGAGCAGATGTTTTGAAAATGTGAAATGATATTTGTCAAACGTGTCACAAACTGCAAGTATTATCATGTTCTAATTTACGTTATTTTAAATTTGTAGACCCATTATATTGATGTTAGTAATGGCTAACCCTTGTAAAAAAAAATAATTTTACTTCTACCGCAATCAAATTGACCTGTCGTTTGATCGACAGTGTGTGATTTTTTTTTTTTTAAATGGGTGTCGATCTTGTGTATAAAAAAATCTTCTTTGGATTAAACAAGAATTTATCCAATTTAACACAATCATTTGTGACGTAGTACACAATATGTGAAATCATACATGTGTTAAGCCAATGGAAAACGTGTGGATTATTGTTTTGATGATCTCCTCAATATCTTGTAAGTTATACTGAAATAATTGTTACTATGTGGTGAAAATTGTAAACAAAGTACACCGCTATGAAGAAATATTTTATCATAGTTAATCATAGCACGATTATTGAGTATTCAACACTAACATGCCAAACCAACCCACCATCCACTTTTGCCTGTGTATGTCGATCCATTTGTTTGTTTGTTATAGGTCCCTCGATAACTCGCGCCCTTGCTTATAAAGCGGTCGATGTTTTTGGACCCAGTTGTGCGCAAGTTATCAAGGGAGTGGTGTACTTTGAAACATATATATATGAGAGAAAAAACAAATATAACTTGCTCATTCTAATTAAAATATTTATATACCCTTCTTATGCTAAAAAGTATATGCATCTGCACAACGACATTCTCAATTTAAGTCTTTCAGTTTGGTCATTGTCAATATTTATTTATTAAAGGTCACCGGCCACACTCCAACATTTTTCTGTTTACATCATATTTACATTACATGATTAAAAGTGGTTATACTCGCACAAAAAGAACAAAAACATTATCAGGGGTAAAGAAGAAATAGTAATTACTCGCAAAAGACTCGTGCAACACAGTTTCTACCCCTTAGCTATGATATCCCACCTACAAAGGATGCCAGCTGGAAATGACGTACATTTATCCCCACAAGGCAAAGTACATGCTTATTGTCGAAAAATATAACATTATAAACCATAGATAGGGAACATTTAGATGGAACTAACAAAAACTAATGTACTGTTCAGCATTATATCGATATGTGTGCACAATAAACTAGATTGTGTTGCTTTCAAAACTGTTCCATTGTTTCAATTTATTTTGAAAACTCCCGTTAATATAGGTAAAAGGAATCATTGTTGGCTTCTCTGTCAGCTGACTTTATTAAATAAAAAGAATTTGGTGCACTTAAAATAATCTAAAAGAACCAAACTTGACTTCCTTATGTTGGCCGACTTCATAAGAAAAATCGGCACACTTAAAAGATTCCAAAGACAGTTTTGGGGGTTATTTGCTTTGTAATAAAAAAAACATTAAAGTATAATGATTGGATAAATATTTGCGAAGAAAGTTTGTAGTTTTAAGAAATTAGTTTTTTCAGTATTTTTATGTTTGGCTGATTCACAACATTCCGGTTCATTCCATTGTTGGTCCACATTAACTCAAGACATATGAACTCATTCTTTCTAAGGCTTTTATCTATATTGGAATAAATTTCCACAAGAACCAGACCTTAGTCTGGGTTCTACTGGATCACATGGATCAAACCCTGGCACTTCTAGACATGCTTCAATATAAAAAATATGCACATACACCTGCAACAAATTCTGTTTGCAAGGGAGAAATTACAAAGAGATCCTCTGTTAGCTCTGAATCCTCTAGGATCAGATTGTCTTAACACTTCATAACATTTTTTGCTGGTAGATGAATTGGGACAGATTCCTGACTTGAGACTATGCATGCATGTGACCCCAACTCCAATCTGTTTACCAATGCATTAGCTTGGGTGCTCATTTATAGCTGGAGGGCATAATTCTTTAGGGTCTAAAGATTTTTTGGATGATTATACCCTCCACATCATGGACTAGAAATGAAAACTAGTATTTTAAAGGGTTCATTGACAAGTTATCAGTCAATGTATCATGGTCATCCATTTGAGTTTATTTCTGGTGTCATGGAGGCACATATGCCCTTTCTTACGCAAACCTCTTTGGCTGAGCTACCTCAGAGAAGTGACCTTCCTAGTTTACCAGGAAAGAGACATTTTAGCTTAGACTTTCCAGATCATGCAAACAGCCCTTGCAGAATAGACAGTCACTGATAATACATTTTCTCACTATGGAGAAAGCCTCTGGTGGACTAGTGTGCCCCCAGACAGAATTTCCCCTTATGTCCTTACATCGGTTTGCATATCTGCCTTTCTGACTACTGCCATAAGTAATGTAAAGTCTGAATTTCCACTACAAATTATTCTTGTAGCCCTATTGTGGTTTGTTGATTTTCTAGAGCTGTTGAGAAATCTACCCAGCTTTTACATCATTGGAGGGATCATCTATTGCAACAAAGAGGCTCCCTCCTACACAATAGCCCACATATTCTCCACCTTCACACTTCGCTCATCTAAAGTAATCTATTTGCCCAAATGAGGTTTTTGGGCTGGGTTGCCAGACACATCATTCAAATCAAGAGAGCTTCAACATCCAATGTCTGTGATTCCAGATGGAGAATTTTCTGTGATTTGAGCCATAGGAAACATTGTTCCACACTGTCCCATTTGATCTACGTTCCTGATTTTATTTTGTTCCTTTGGAGAACAAAAGATCTTCAGAATCTACTGTCAAGGGATATAGACCTGCAATTCGAACACACTTAAATTCTCTTAGACTTCTTTATCAGATAGTAGATACTTTTCTTCTTCCCACTTATGCTCTTATGCTCACATGGAATCTTTCTTGTGTTTTATGGTCTTGAACCAAAACCCCTTATGAAGTAACTGAGTGAGGCCTCCTTTCAGGACTCATACTCAAGACTTTTTTACTTACTCTAGAGTCTTTGAGAAGCAAAATTCAAGTCTTGTCTAATGACACTGTCTGTCTTTTTAGTTTACAGAGATTACAAATCCGTTTCTCTCCTTTGTCAACTGGGAGTTTTAGATCCTATGTTGTTCTAACTGTTGCTATCACTTAGGCCTGACTTATTCACTCCTCCTTGGAGGAATCTATGATGGCAACATTTTGGTTGTTCCCCTACTGCCTTCTCCTCCTGTTACCTCCACATGTTAGCATCTTCGGTGGCGTTTGTGGTCCCTCCAGATTTATTGACTGAATGATCTAGGACTTGATTACCTCCACTGAAAGGGAGATGTTGGACACTTTTCACTTTCAAGGCACCATGTTGCTTCCTCCTCAGAGGGAGGTGGTGCGTAACTCACCTCATACCCTGAGCAGCATGTTCTCTCTTGCTAGGGAGGTGTTTCATCAGACACAATAAGAGTTTTCTCTGGGATCTTTCATAGCAACATTGGCCTCTCCCTCAATGGTGAGTACATTCCATCATCTATTTTTTAATTAGTCTTAGCATCAGTCTAACCACCTTACTGATTAATTCAGCTACACAACAGTGGTGGATTTGTATTGCTTCTATTGTATTTTGGGGGCTGGTGACAAAACTAGGTCACTGTTGGCAAATGCTCTCTTTTTACCCCATTCTGATGTCTTGGCAGAATCATCATCTGTCAAAGATGACAGTTCTGTGCATGTCTCAAGTCAGGTACTAAGTGGATTGCCTCATACTGGCTGTTCTCCATGGATGTCTTTTTTCAGCATAAGCTATACAAGCAATGGGTAATTAGTGCATAATGAAAATTAGTCCCCACCCACCCTCCAAGCTATATTTAACACAAACTGAAAGAGTATATGTTACATATTTGATGTTACCTAAATGATTGACCTGTAACAATGTTGCAGAATATCCAAACATTTCATTTTTATTCTGGAGGTGTAAGAACACGTCTAACTTGGGTCTATTTTTTCATGAGTTCTGTATATTAATGTGCACTGGAACATTGTTGGATATATCATTAATAGAAAAATGCATAAAAATTGGATGCATCTCTATTAATCTTATTGTCAAGTTCATAAGTTTTCCCATTTTTAAACAGTGCTATTGTCATATCAAAATTATATGTACATGTATTCTTGGTCATCAGTACTATCATTTTCTTCATAAATCTGTGATACATGTACATGGTTGCCATTTATACATATAATGTCATTAGCAGGCATGGATTCAATTACAAGTGCTAAATTACAGTTATGATGACAGATTGATTGGCAGTGATGATAATTGACAATCAATTACAGAGGGATGATTACAATTACATTTGTATTTGCTTATATCTTTTCTTGTTCTTCCGAGTTGTTATCCTACATTGTACAGTATAGCTGAAAGAAACATAAACTAGCTTGCATATTGGCCACCCAATTATGTGAGGGTGATTGGGGTGTGGGAAATGATGGATGTTCTTTATGCTAGTTATGTGAGTGGAATTGGGGTGTGGGTTAGTGTGAAATGATGTGCTTCATGCTAATTGTGTGAGGGTGATTGGGTTGTGGGTTGGTGTAAAATGATGTGCTTTATGCTAGTTATGTGAGAAGGTTTGGGTGGGTGTATGAAACAATAGGCATGACACTTATATTTTATTGTGATATTTATAAGCAAGAACAATTATCTTGATCAAATATTTGAGACTATAGATAGACTTTGATTAGAAGTTATATTTTAGAGACGACTCATGCATTTCCTGTTTCAAGTTGTTCTGTCATCTGGAAAAGGAAAAGGCCATAATTGGAAATTTTCTTTGTGTGTGTTGGCTCATGTTTTCTGTGTCAGCAGTAATTTAAACCACTGTGTTACCCTCACATGTGTGTCAATACATTTGCTTGTGGTGACAAGATAGTAATACAATGGAGTTTTGGGGATGTGGTCAGAGGCATTACTCCACATAATACATTCACTTTCAATGGAGCTGTCAGATTTCAGATGTGACTGATTTCATTATCTATGATATTGCCACTTCATAACATGTAAAAATTCAAGTGGTCATAGCTTAACATTATTTCATTCAGTTTTCTTGCAGTTATCAGTCTGAACAAAGCATTGATTTTGCATTCAACAAAAGTTAATTTCTAAAAAAAAATAGAAGTTTTATGCAATTTGATATCCTAATGAGTAGATAGAGCTGTATTGGCTCTGGCAATCAATTAATTGTCCTTATTGAGACTTCAAATCAAGATTAATGAGACCATGGCATCTTTGCTGAACTAATTCAAATCCCCCCAGAAATGATTGTATTAAATATGTGATAAAGTAGATGCTAAATAAATACTTTGCCATTGTACGTTATTCATTTGATAGTTCATTTGAGACCAAAATAAATTTTTCGTAGACATATGCTTTGAATGGATTTGCCATACATTTTAAAAGGGAATAACTCCATGGTATTTATTATTTCAGGATATGCAGTTTAACCTTTACACGACTAAAGATCTTGAAAGCGCTAGAGAATGAGCTCAATGCTGTTAATGTGGCTGTCAAAATGCAGGTATACATGTTTACATACACCTTTACACACACACATCAAATTCACTTTCATTTCACATACCTTGTTTTGTTTGTTTTTTTGCTTTATTGCAAAGCATATCTGACCACAAATTTATTCAAACTAACCCATCTCTCTGTCCATCTGGTCAGCTTTGTAACTGCCATAAGGTGGTGGAGACTTTTATGATATCTTGTTTGTCCGTATGTATATGTTACTGTTTTGTTTACACACAATAACTTGAGTTCTCCACTGTCTCCAGTCAGCATACTTTGTGAATAACTAGCATCAGGTAAGGAAGAAGCTTAAAAATTTTGTGGTCAAAGGTTAAGGTTACTTTGAATAAAGGAAATGTTTATTTTCAGTGGTTGCCAGGGATACCAAAATTCACAAAAAATATAAATGCTTTTTATTTTTGGATATATGTATATTAAGCAATTCACACTTAAATTTTTGGGTTGACCAGAGTCACTTTTATTTCATAGTGTCAAATCTGGTGTCAGTTATGTTGTGTGCAAACTATTAACCAAAGTTACAGTGATTGTAATGGGATTAGGTGAAGCTGCTTTTTAGCCAACAAGGAGATAAAGACATCTGTTAATCAATTGTAAGTTCCTAAAGATTATTTTGATCAAAATATTAATTCCATTTGTATGTGATTTGACACCATACTTTGATAAACATTATTCAGAACAATTTAATTCATTGTATTATAAAGATTTTTGCAGTATTTGGAAGACTCACATTTTGTCATATAACACATCTAGCAAATTGGTGTTTTATGCAGTGTTTGGAAGACTCACATTTTGTCACATCTAGCAAATTGGTGTTTTATGCAGTGTTTGGAAGACTCGCATTTTGTCACATCTAGCAAATTGGTGTTTTATGCAGTGTTTGGAAGACTCACATTTTGTCACATCTAGCAAATTGGTGTTTTATGCAGTGTTTGGAAGACTCACATTTTGTCACATCTAGCAAATTGGTGCCCTGATTTTTGGACTTCTTTCTCTTGTCAGAGGAATATGAACTCCCATATATATCTTCATCAAATTGGCTATTTTAAGTGTCGTGGACAGATATACTTTTCTTAAATGTAATTATCATAAGTATACTATTCAGATAAAATCTGTCTCTGGTGCTAAACGCAAGACTGCAGATTAACATGAGAATGGCCAACAGATGTTTTCTAGTTAAAGATAAAGAAAATAAAATACCAAAGAGACTTAGAGGTTCTTGGAATAAACCATTGAAATAGGACATTCCCATGGGCCAAAAAAATGAGAAATCTGGCACATTATTACATTAGGTGTTTAGAAATTTGTTGAAACTTTGTTTACATTTAAAAGTGAATGTAGTATGCTGTGTTGTTTAAAGATAAAATGAAAAACTGTATGGAATATGGTCATTATTTTCTTAAAGTATATTAGACAACTGATTGATTTGGCATATCTGTGGCATAATGCCCCAGTGCTGGACATCGCTATAAACTGTCACACTAAAGACATCATAGCGATATAACTGAAAAATTGTTAAAGCTAAAAATCTAAATCACACACACAGATTGATTTGAAATGGAATTAAGCAGATTAAACAAGTCAATAATAGCAAAGAAAGTGTAATCTCTTCCTTTATTTCTTCACGCTGCAGACGAAAGTAAAGGTGAAGGTAACCACGCCATTGATAACTTACACCTGAAAACAAACCATCTTATAGTGTAGGTTCTGGTATTTTTTTCCAAACTACATTCTTAATACACTGTAAATAACAATATTCAACAAAATTTCAATCAATGAAAATGTCACGTTTACTAGAGGCGGCACTTTAATGAATAAATACTAACTAAACAAGATTTGACCACTGTGGTGGCCTAAGTGGTTAGAGCAGTCACCTCAGATGCAGGAGGTCGCAATGTGCCTTCCTATTTAAATGTGAAATATATCAGTCTACCATACCAGTTATGTTTGTGAGGGTTTCTGTGACAATCTAATTACATGTGTAAGTGCCAACAGTGTTTTGATATCTAACTTGTACAAGTAATTTATGTTTTGTTGCACTGAATGAAAAGCAGCCCCACTTTGTATTTTCACATTAATTATGTCTTTTGTATCAAATGAAAAGAGATGATGAAAAAACAGTTTGAGATTTCAAATCTGAAGAGTGGGTTGACCCTTGACTCAAATCTGAAGTCAGTTGACCCTTGACTCAAATCTCAGGAGTCAAAATTAAAATCTTGAGTCAAAACTGAAATCTAGAGTCAATTCTTTTGAACAGTGATGACCCTATAGCTGCAATTTCTCATTATTTGTGGAAAAAATTAAATTTAAAATTTCTTGTCTCATTTTGAATAATGAGAAATACTTGTACAGAATTTATGGAAGCATACAATCTGATTTTTGTTAAAGTGTTTCTCTTTCGTGTGTATATTTTGCACATAAAACTTGTATTTTTAGCTTCTCATCATATTCTATTTTGATCTGCTTAAATCATTTTATATGCAAACATATACCCATATAACTATGAAGGTTAGATATTATTCAGATATCAAGGCAATAAATCACAGAATTTTCAGTTCACTTTTCCAATCATTTTTAAATTTTCTAACAAATTTTGGAGGTTGACTCTCCTTCTCCATCCCCTCAGAGCTGATACTGTTGGTTTTTTTGGAGCCTGAGGGTCTGAAAATTCATCACCAGCAGGTTGTTTCCAAGACTACGACAGAAAAGAAAATATACCCCTTTGTGCAGCTGTGATTTTAAAGTTCAGATGTATTCACTGAGTGTTATTTTGAATGATCCAGTATTAAAACACTAAAGGTTTTAAGTTTTACTGATTGAAGCAATTAATTGCCAAAAAACACAATCCCACTCTGAAAACTGGTATTGCGAAAAGCCAAAATTCCAAAGTGCAATCAAACAAATGGCAATATCATATCAGAAATGAATCCAGTGAAGACATCAATGATTCCAATGTTTTAAACATTCCACCAAAAGAAACAAATTAATTGCCTATAAATTTATTCAAGTTGGTACACACAGTGACAACCAGCTTCATGAGCTGCCATATGCTCCTGTTCTGGCCAGTTGATTATAATTTGATGTCCAAACATACCAGTTCTGATATTTGATTCACTTCATAATTATTTCCTCCTTCTTGTATCATAAACTTCAAACATTATCTCAAAACAATTCAACCAAAACCAGCAACACTTAAGCATTAGCTTTGCCCAGTGTGTATATATATATATATATATATATATATATATATATATATATATATATATATATATATATATATATATATCTTCCATTGGTGCTATTGGATATTATTGGCTGTCAAGGTGTAGACTGTTCTCAAGCCAATGTCAATCAGTGCCTACTACTGTAAATTTGTTAATTTGTTCTCAAGCCAATGTCAATCAGTGCCTACTACTACTACTACTACTACTACTACTACAGTAAATTTGTTAATTTGTTATGGATAGTGGTTGATTAGTAAGAAACAAAGTGGAAAACAAAGTGGAATCAAGGGTAATCAAGATTGATGCTCCAGCCAAATCTATGCATGTAAAAAAAAACGAACAAGTCAGAATTTCTGGGTCATATTTAAATTCTATGGATCAAAACTAGAGGGTTCATGTCTATTGAAAACTGTCCCTTGTTTTTTGTAAAAAAAATCTTGTTTGATTGTGTATGAACAATAAAAAGCTATTTTTTCACCAACAAAATTTGTTGTTAATTCATTTGGAATAATGTTAATGATCTTATACAGGTTGGGTATCTTCAAAATAAAAGTAATATACACCACTCCCTCAATAACTCATGCCCCAATAACTTGCAAACCCACCTATATTGTTGGGTCATGCATGGACACCATTTTTAAACATGAGAAATTACAAATAATATTAACCCTATTTGTTGAACTTGAAGAAAATCACAATCAAAATTGGCAAATGAAACATTGATGTTTCTCTTGTTTTATCATTAAAAATGGTAGATTGGACCTGGAAATTTTAATCAACATTATGAAATTATCAACTTTTAATAAGAAGTCATATTTTGTTTCATGTTCTTTCGAAATGGTCTTCTTAGTACACCATAAATAAAGATATTTAACAAAATTTTGATCAATGAAAATGTCACTTATGCCTAATGGAGGCATTACTTGAATAAATAAATATCAATTCAATTATTTTTTATTCATTTAAACTTGTGTTTTAGTTCTGTCTTTTAGTTTAATTTAAGTGTAATCATCATAAATGCAATGTGCCATCTTGTACTCAAACATATAATAATGCATCAATTGACTGTAACAGGTATGTCTGCAAGCATTTCACTGAGAAGTATTTTTTGGTTGGCTGCACTAGATTAGAAGCTGACCTCCTTTGTATCAGTCATGCATTAAAGGAGATGCTGTAAAAGGCATGCAAATCTTACAGTGTAAGATCTAGTGACACCCCCAATGTTGTAAATTGCTTGAACTCAATTGATCAGTCAAACAAAGTTATATGTATTATTGTTTACATAATATAAATAAACTTCCTCAAATTAACCTGCTGATTCATAAATGTGATCAAATATAGCAAGGCCACCAAGCAAAATGAATAATTTATCAAATAAGAAGAGCTTTGTTTCAAATAGGATCATTGTGGATAAGTGAGTTTCAGGGAATTTTTGAATTGGCACTTTGAGATATCCTGAAGGATAAGGAGAAGCCTTACTAATTATTAATGTGAAATAATAGCATCAGTATTTTACTAATAGGTGCTTCTTGATAAGGTCACTAGCAGATGATATTCTGCCCATTTTACCTGGATGATGGACACTTTAGCAGTTTCTCCTATCTGCCAATTTGAACAAGGCATACTGAAGCAAAATCAGCTTATAAATAACAAATAAATACTCACAGAAAGACTGATTTTGCATTCTGCCAGTGTATGTATTTTTTTGTAACAGTATGCTGAAATTGAGTGAATATATGTCAACTTCCAAGCACCATATAAATTCAATGGTTAATCTGCTTGTATACAACAAATATGGCTGCTGATGACATCATTTGGGCACTATCTATTGAGCAACACAAAATTTATTTTCAACTATTATTATTGTAAATAATTTTAACTTACAGGAGTACCAAGATCAAGGATTGTTCTTATAAATCGGTTCAAATCAATTTCCACTTCAAGAATATTTTTAACTTTTTTTAAAACTTAACTGAAAAATCATTGTGATCACAGTTAGTTTGAACTTTACAACTGCATATTTTGGGAGTTAATTCAAATAAAAATTTATTGTATGTCATTTTTGTGGTGTTCTTTTGAAAAGTGTAAAAATTACATTGTTTTAGAGGCAGTTCATTAACCTTTTAGGAAAAAAAATGTGTGTATTTCTGGTTGTCCAACTGTCCCTTTTTAGTTGATGACCCAAGTATTTCTCCCCTCCCCTGGGAAAAAAAAATGAAAAAGAAAATTCCTGAAATTGATTCATGTATCCAATTAAGCTAGTTTAGCCCAATACTTGCAGTGCTTGGAACATTATATATATACTAATCATTATAATACATATGTTTTGTTTTTTTTTTATTTAAAAAATCCTAACTACTTAATTTCAAAACCAGTGCAGTAGGAAACATTTTATTTTTGGCCTTATACATATTTTAATATTTGCCTATGTACATATGGCAAAAGGGTTGATAAGGGATTTGAAAATTTCTTATGGATTTTCATGGAATAGCTAATTTTATCATTTATGTGCAGTATTGATGCACAAATGATTAGATAGATATGCAAGGAATATTCAAATTTGGTGATACCATCAAAATTCACCTAACATCTGGAGATTTTTTCCATTTTTACCTGAAATGGTAGTAGGAAATGTATTTTGGGGGCTAATTCTTAATACATCCAAGTACATCTGCTTCCAAAAGATTTCAATGAGCCAGATGCCTAATTGTGTTAGAAACATCATGTTTGATTGGCTGTTGTGCTTGCACATGTGCGGAAGGTAAAATCTGGAATTCTATTTTTTTTCTGTTTTGCTTATTGGAGCCATCCTGTCCACTCTTGACTGGCTGAGCTCAATCGATTGCCAGAACCAAGTGTTTGGACCAAGTTACCATCATTCAGGCCAGGAGAGTTTCAGTACCCAAGGTCTAAGATGCCAGTTGGAGAGTCTTCTCCAATTGGTTCAGTAGGGAACACCTTCATCCTAATAGTCTCATGCTAACTTCTGTTGTTAATTTTTTCGCGTTTCTCTTTGAGAACAAAAGATACTCAGTATCGACTCTCAGTGGTTATAGAGCTGCCATTTCCAACACACTTAAAATCTTTCAAGGCATTACAGTTGGTTTGGATTCGCACCCTTCAGATCCTATGAAGTATTTTGAGGTATATTTTAATTTGTCTCATACTCACTTATGCAGAGATGTAATCACTGTTGTACCTTATGGTTGTTAACCAACCCCAACCCCCGACAAACCATTGTGTTAGGTTTCCTTTCAGAACTTCACTCTCAAGACTAACCACATTATAAAGACTGTTTCTCCTAGGTATCACTTGTGAGGAGAAAAAGTAAGATTTAAGCCTTATCTCTTAACAATGTCTCCAGTTTAATGGGAATTGGGATTCTTTTTCTTTTTGTCAACTGGGATTTTTAGCCAAAAATCAGTTACCTTTGATAGCTCCACTACCAATTGAAATTCCCAGTCTCATTTGAGTCTGCTGCGGATGATACAAAGAGACCCATATGACCCGTGAGGTCACTCGATTTATATCAACATTTGAAGAAAAAATACAGGGTTGGTAGCATTTGTTCTACGCTTTTAAGGGCTCCATTGGCATTTCATTTGCTACTATCTCACAGTGGATTGTTAAAACAATCAAAAGAGCATACCAGTATCTTACTGTTTGAGACCCTTCCTTTATGAAACTTAAAGCCCATGTTGCTACATAATGTGTCTGCCTTTTAACCCATTCTATCCTGATTACACCTCTGGTTGTAGACTCCCATTGTATCCGGAATACACTTTCAGTCATAGTTTCACTAGGTGTTTATGTAGCGTCTCTAGAAACATGTGTTATACCTCACAAATACTTGTGTACTTCTTCACCAACAACAGGAAATGATTAAAGCACGCATGCGCAGAAAAATTTGGAAAAACCATTAAAAACGAAACAGCTGATTTGAAAATCAATCGATAAAATGATGGACAAAAACTCAGCTGTGAACATGGATATTGATAGCGAAGGTAGTGACATTGAAGTTGAAGATTTTGATGATTCTGAAGATAATATTGACTTAATTGATGGTTTAGATGTAAATGAAGTTGATGAAATAGATGGTGCATGACTGCATCCACTTTTCGACAGAGATTTAAACAATTACGCTAACTTTGAAGGATTTAAATAAGATTATGTTTTTTCTCCTTGGTTGCATCCAGGATTTAAATTGATTGAAGGGCAACTGTTCAACACCCAGAAGAATACTATACTGAGTCTGACCTAGTGATGATGTGGACTTAAAAAGTTTGACAAAACTTTTAATGATTCAGTTTAAAGATTTCTAGGATTAATTTGTGGACAAGTTTTTATTTAAATTGTGAACTCAACAAATTGTTCCTAATATTTGGTTGTGCAGTTTTGGTAAAATTATTATAACGTTATTATAACGTTTGACCTAACAGTGCTATAAACTTCAAATTTGGGCCAAAATATTAGAAATATAATTATCTTTATTTTATTCCCATACTATTTGGAGCATTTCATTCATCTTCACTGAGAAAAGATTCACTGAAGTTCATGTTATTTTTTTTTTTTTAAAGCCCAATTTCAAAATACATTTGTAAGCTTGTACATCAGTAAATTTTAACAAAACATATATCACTGTTGCCAATTTTATTACCTTTTCAGAGATGCATAGTATTTATACTTTAAAAAATAAATAACAATGTTACAATATTTATTGTAAACATGGTGACGGTCATCACAATTTCTTCTGCTGCTGCTGTGTGATACTTAATTTTACCAGAATAGAATGGGTTAATGCCTATGAGGTTTGAGCTATTGCTACTCCCTGTGCCTGCCATAGAGACTTCTCCTTCAAGAATGTCATTAAGGCAGCAATCCCATACTACCTTCTTTTCATTTTACCTCAGCACATTAACACCACCAGGCATTTTTCTCTGGGTCCTATTGTTGTGGTAAGAGATCTGTGAATGTACAATGACACTGTGTTTTACAGACATTTGTAAAGACACTTAGCTAGTTTTCTTTGATAACACCAATTTGAAAATGATGTGTTTAAATAGAATTCTTGAAATATTTGTAGACAATAACTTGCAATGATATCATATAAGTTATATTTCAAAGAAAAAAACTCATCTTTGGCTCCATAAGAAAATTAATGCCTTTGTTCCATTACATTACAGAGTTACTGTTTACAGAAGTGCATTCATCTGTATTTTGACTACTATAATATAATTTGGGAGAACAAAACTACTACAAATATGAGAAAAATTAATAAACCACTGGAAAGGCATGTAAAATAATTATTTATTAACAATGTTTAAATGGCAATGCATACATTCAGAGTATTACCAATACATGAAATAATTTTTTCCCAGAAAGCCAAAATAATGTAGGTGGTGTTTGCAAAATTGACCCCACTTATCTAAGCACAATTTTCCAGGAAATAGAATTTACTGGCATCCTAAACCTAAGATCATTAAAAGGGTAAAATTTCAAAGTACCCAAGCCAATAAAGAAGCTGGTTAAAAAAAGCTTACATTGTGGAAGTGATTATTTGGAATAATATTCCATATGATATTAAACAAGCTCCAAGCATATCTTAACTCAACAGTAGGTGTATTAGATGGATGAAATCCTACAGAAATGAAAATAACTTTAGTATACCATTTTATTAAAGTAATTGTGTACTTATTAAAGTACAGATTATACCTGGATCCCTGCAGCAATGTAGCCTTTATGTGAATACACCACTACCTCGATAACTCGCGCCCAGATAACTCGCAAACCCGCTTATAACGTGGTTTCTGGCATGGCTCCCGATTTGTTTTCAAAAGAAAATATATTTTAAAATGTGTTGAACACGAAAAAAGTCATGATAAAGAAATAGTAAATTGGTAAATTAAACCTTGATATATAGCTCATTTTTATCATCGAAAATGGTGATTATTGCCCATAAAGATAGATTCCATATTGTGAGATTAGCAATTTCTAATAAGATATCACATATTATGTTAGATATTTTTAAAAATAGAAAAATAGTTGTCAATACACTAAATAAACAGAACTCAGGGAAAAATTCTGGTAAATGAAAATTCTGGTAAATGCTAACATGCAACAGAGAATGAAATAAATACCAATTAAATGACTTGCTAGGTGAAATTCACATTCTAATCCTTTAATTTCATCTCAACACTATAATGGCAACATACCTATTCTCTTCTATGAAAACATGAAAAGAATCAGTTAACTCTCACATGGAAACCAGTGAGTACTTCCCTGAGAACATAATTGAATGCCAGCTTTGTTTCCATCAACATCTTGGGGAAGCTTTTGTTGCAATAAAAGAATCAATTAAAAAAGACCTGTGTTGTTTTATTACTTTGAATATGTATTTTGTATCAAATCAAACAAGGTAAGTACAATAAAATAAAGTTCAAAGGCATGCCAATAGCAGCAAACCTTCTTGTATTCATTACCATTATCAAGTTTCATTTTACTTGACCAATCAAAAATATTTTCACATTTTATGTATTAACATCATTAAAGTATATAATATAATTATTGTACCCTAATCATTTGTAAATGTGATCATGGAGAGTACTTAGTGACTGAAAAGCTGTTCATCATAGATGGTGTTGATAATGATGAAGCAAGATCAAAAATTTGCAATGAACTAAAAATTGCTGAGTCGACATTTAGAGATTGGCTTAGGATAAGCCGAAACTTCGAAATTACTCACATGATGTTGATTTAGATGAAGGGATAAAACGAAAATGAGCCTGGACTGCAAGCGATAACGAATTAGATGATGCTGTGTGCGCATGGTTCACACAACAACGTGTCACAAACTGCAAGTGTTATCGTGTTATAATTTAGGTCATTTAAAATTTTTAGACACATTAATTTCATGTTGGTAATGGTTAACCCTTGTGAATTTTTTTTTTCTTCCATTTTACGTCTACCGCAATAAATATCTACACATCGTTCGATCAACATTGTTTTTTTCAAAATGTGTTGATCTTTCGTATTTAAAAAAAGTCTACTTTGGATCAAACAATAAACTAGAATGTATACCATTCACAGCAAAAATTAGTGACTTAGTACACAATGTGAAGTCGTACATGTGCTAAGCGAATGGAAACCAAGTGGAATAATGTTCAATATACTGCAAGATATCCTGAAATTAATGTTACTGTGATGAAAAAATTAAACAAAGTACACCGATATGAAGAGATATTTATTCACTGTTAATCTTAACACGATTAATTATTGAGTATTCAACACTGTAACATGCCAAGCCACCCCAACCCATTTTGCCTATTCGTCGATTCCTTTGTTAGTTTTGTTTTCTGTTATAGGTCCCTCGATAACTCACGCCCTCTCTTATATCGCGGTTGATGTTTTTGGACCCTGATGTACGCGAGTTATCGAGGGAGTGGTGTAGTTGTTTATCGACTTTGCATTGACATGTTTTAGCATGTAATTATATGTATATAATAAGAGGGCCTCATGGCAGGTAACTTCTCATTTGAGACAAATTGAGTCACCTGCTGAAAAAAAAGTACTTATTATTATTATTATTATTATTATTATTATTATTATTATTATTATTATTATTATTTGCCTTTTTTATAATCCAGATCTAATTCTTAGATCATATTAAGTTACCTGTTAGTGCATGTGGGACAATAAGCACCCAAACTCATTTTCAGTTTTTACTCTTTTGATAATGTGGTAATGGTGAGATGTGTTCAGTGTTCAAGTATAGTGTTATATTCATTTAACTGGAGGTGCCACATATGAGAAATATAAGGCAGCACCCATTTTGTTTTCCCATTCTTTAATATGCAATTAATTCAATTAACTATGGGTGCTTATGTTAATGGGATAATGCAATACAGTTGACACCTGTTCATTTGCAGTAATCTTTTAATGAGACTTCATAGACTGTATAATCCAAGTGTCACTTGTGGATCCTCAAGGTCAGTTTCCACATAAATAATGGCCCATATTTTTGGATCATCATTGTTCTGTCAGATATAAGGCTGGATATCTTATATATTGTATGTCATGAGTTGCTAAATTTCTCTAGTTGTACTAATTTGAGTGTGGTCTTGGATGTGGGAGGTCGTGGGTTCAGACCCCGGCCAAGTCATACCAGAGATTACAAATGGTACTAGCAGTTGTCTCACTTGGTGTCAGCATTAAGAGGTTAGTGTTAGGACTAGTCAGCCTGATGTCAGGATAATGGGACTGGTTGAGAACATCATTCTACATATCTGCATCATAATGCCCCAGAGCTAGACATCACTATTAACTGCCATATAGCAGATACCATAGTGACATGACTGAAAATTTTTTAAAGCTACATAAAAGATACCAATCTCACACACACACATACCAATTTGGAAGAAAAAACTTTAAATGATAGAGTGTTTAGATTAAAAGTTATAAATGTAATAAATGCACTGCAGAACGTGAATTTGGTTTATGTTTCCAAAGTGCTACTTTGTCTCACTAATCACAAGTCATCCCTTAATGATTGATTTGATTTGAAAATTTGCTTTTTGCAGACTTAAAAAATTCAGAGTTATCTTTTGTATATTGGTCAGTTCGACTTACAGTTGAGTAAATATGATAATGAAAAGCTTCATGAAGTACAAGGTTAAATTTGGTTGTCATATTTATTTGTGTTCATAACTTAGTGAGCTTTTCATTCCATTATAGTGATATATCTAATTTAATTTTTTAAAAAGATTGTTACTTTGATTTTATACCTTATACTTCTGTTTCTGGAGCAACTTGAAACTGGTTTCAAAAATACCAGCTTTTAGTTGATGTATGTAGAGGTATTTTAGTCACCACTAAGCATTCAGTTGATAATCTGTTGTCTTGCAGACATCAAAAAGACTTCTTCGTTCTAATGAGATTGAGGTTCCAGCAGGGGGTGTGGTGGATGCTGTACTGGATCTATCCTTTATGTTGCAGGTAAGCAGCAGCTGCCTATTTTGAATTTAGAAATAAAAATATTTTTTTTCAACAGTGGGACAGTTACAAAGTTCACATACAATATTCTATCATTTGCCCAGAATTTTCAACAAAATATGAAGGAATAATCAAGATTATTTTGGAATTGCACACAGATCTCTTAAGTACAGGCATTAAAAAAAGGTTGGATATGTCCACCCTGAGTTTGGATTAGGGTAAGTATCAATCAATGCATATCTGTATTTCTTAGTAGATTTAAAAACTGAAGAGTAACTAGTTTTGAGTCATGATGTGGTGGTTGGGATTGTTTCACATTCATAGAGCAAACTGAGGCTAAAGATTTCTTACAACTTAGGAAATCTATTCTCCTTCTTAGAATTTTATTAACTTTCTGTTGCTTGGAGTCTGAGGGTTGGAATGATTATGATGAGCAGGTCATTTTGGCGCCTAAGACAAAAGAAGAAAATATGTCTTTGAGCCAATCTGATAAATTATCACAAGCCAGTATATGACAATTAGTGAAAAGGAAGAGGTATCACTACAAATACTATTTTATATAAAATCCTCAAGTCGCTTTGTTTTGTCTGCACAAGGTCACTCACTTGTGACCAATAATGATATTGTGATTTCTCTATTAAGTTTCACACTTTACACGATCCTAATAGTTTTTAGGTTTAGATTTTACTCATTTTGCCAGGAATGTCTTAGCTATATTTAGAATGTGTCTGTGACAAAACAATCATGTACAGTTTTCACCAGAGAAGCTCAAACATGTGGCTGGGTTTTTAAGTTTGTTGACTGTTGTCCTCCATCATCGTCATCATCATCTTCATCATCATCATCATCATCATTTGGGCATCACATTTGACTTTGCAACCAATTCTCTCCATCTTTCCCTGTTCTCTACTGCCCTTTGGGAATCTCCAAATCCCATTCCTGTCCACTCCTTAATGTTGCCTTCCCACCTTTTTTTCTGTCTGCCTCTTCTTCTGCACCCTCGCAATGTGCCTTGCAAGATTGTTTTGCCAGTCCAGATGATCTTGAGACAATCAGATTGAGCTTTTTTACAGTGGTCAAGAGGTCTTCATAGGATCTGATGGCTTGTTGGATCCTGTTGTGGACTTCATTGGTTACATGGTTAATGTATGAAATGCCCAAGATCTTGCGGTAGCATCTCATTTAGACAGTTTTAATCATTCTTTATAGATCTGATGTGAGTGCCCATGTTTCACAAACATAAAAAGATAGATATGACAATCGAGTGCATCAGCCTTATTTTGGAAACAAAATGTTGGTATCTTTCCATATTAGTCTCAGCCTTTTTTTTGTTGCTGTTGTCTGGACAATCCTGTAAAGTAGTTCTGGTTTGGAGCCCTCATATGTGATAATTTTCCCAAGTACATAAAGCTTGTGACTCTTTCCAGCTTCTGTCCACTGACCTTTATTTCTGCACTGATGCCATTGGTGTTGTTTTTCATCTATTTGGGTTTTTTTCGGCGCTAATCTCCATACTGTATGCTGTGGAGGTTGTGTTGAGGCATTCAACCAAGTCAACAAGTTCTTTTTCATCCCCTGCTAAACCATTAATATCATCTGTGAAGTGAAGGTTGGTGACTGTTGTTTGTCCGATGCTGACATTGCTATTTTGGTCATGCAAGGCATCCTCCATGACAGTATACATTCCCATCTTACTCCAACAGTTGTTCAAAACCAATTTCCTCTGCTTCCATTGATGAGGACAGCACTGGTGGTTTTGTCATAGAGGTGCTTAACAACCTGCACCAGGTTTGAACTGATGTTGTACTACCTCATAGTTGCCCATAAAGCTGCATGCCATACCCTACCAAAGGTCTTTTTTATAAAGATGCAGTATAGGTTCTGCAGGTGCTGAAGGTATTTCTCGTAAAGGAGTCTGAGATTAAAGATTTGTTCTGTGGTGCTCATTCCTGCTGTTCAGCAATAATTGTCCCTGGTTGAGACTTTAGTCTGTTGAGAATTATCTTCAGCATGACTTCGCTTGGGTGACAGATCAGACTGATGGTTCTGTAGTTTTGGCACAGCTGTAAGTTTCCTATCTTGGGGAGCATGATAACCAAGTATTGGTCCATGTGGTGGGCCATTTTCCTGTCTGCCACATCTTGTTGCAGATTATTGTTAGGACTATGACTATCTCTTTTCCTCCTGCTTTAATGAGCTTTACTGGTATGCAGTCAATGCCGGCTGACTTTTTCTCTTTAGTGACCTAACTGCAATTTCTGTTCCTTCACAAAGAATGGGGTTGTCATCAATTTATTTTGCAATTTAGTACTTCTGGATCTCCTTTTGTCTTATGATTGTACAATTCTGAGCAGTATTCTGTCCATCGCTTTAGGATCTCTTGATCTTCTTTGAGGTATTTTCCGGATTTGTCTTGGATGGTGGTAGTTTTCCCTTGTTTATGTGTTGTAGCTGATATGCCATTTTGCTTTCATTTCTACTCAGATGTCTTTGAAGTTGCTGGATTGTCTTTCTGTTCAGGTTAACTTCTCTCTCACAAAACATGTGACCCTGTACCAAAAGTATATTAATAAATTTTGTAAAGAAAGTATTATATTGATCAGAATTCTTGGCAAACTAATTTTGTCCTTATCTTTTTGGCAGAGGTCAAGTGATAGATTTCAAACCCAGTTGGGCCTCTTGATCAAGGACTCCATTTAATATGGGTTATAAAAATAAGGATGGGTCACAATTTCTTATTGTCTTTTCTAGAGACCCTTAATTAATAGCATCATGAGTTTGGCACAGATTAGGTAAAATTAAATATTTAACTGCATTTTCTCACATTATTGGTACAGAGAATATTTTAAGATCATATGAGTCATCTCAGACATGATACTTGCCTGAAACAAATGAATAATGGATATATTTCATCAGTTGGGTTAAAAATAAAATAATCGAGGTTTTAACCCATGAGGTGAAGTATAACCATTATTCACTTGGAGTAAGCAGATTTTCTTTTTATTTAATGTTCAAATGCATTGGCTGGCACTATGTAGATTGAAGTAGCAGTTTTCTTTTGTATCCTGTCAGATAAAGTAACATTTGCTGTTTATGTTCTAATGTGTTTTGTGTATATTTGCACAGAAAATATCACTAGTAACATAATTTTCCATCCCATTTCAAGGTAAAACACATATAGAAAGTAAAAATAATACTGAGAAAAGTAGTATTATCTAATATTACCTCAGAGTTCCTGTTATTTATATCTTTTAGCAGGACAGTAAAAAAAATTCTGGTATTCCACTCTAGTGAATTATCAAAATTATTTCTCTTAGAAAATCCAGTATTAAAAAAATATAAATAGTAAGATTCAATGTGATCAGATTCTTACATGCTTCTAAGAACTACATTCAGATCCCTTTGCTTAGTTATCTTTTTTGTTGCTGTAGATTACAAACTAAATGTAAGGCATATATCTGGAAGCATTTTGGAGTTCTTGCACTGGCATAAGACTTGCCAGCCACACAGATAACAAACTGCCAAGTTGATAAAGTACACTTCTTCAGGAATGGTGTTAATTAGGTGAACCACACAGCATCCAGTGTAATCCATTGGCTATTAACACATCAAATGCAAATGGATTCTTGACTAGGGCATGATAGATGCTTCACTATCTTCAGTGCAGCAGCTTTATCCACAATGTCAGATTCATTGTAGGAATCAGGGTTATATTCCCACATTTTTTTCTAAGGTTAGATCTTGTTTTAACTGTCCAATATTTCACCTGGTTTCTCTTTCTGAAATAAAAACATGATTTTCAATTTTAGTAATTTTACACATTGCATTATATAATATTTATTGTAAACAAAGTAACAATTTTTTTTCCATTTCATTCAGTTCTTTATCTGCCTTCTCACAGTCAGAGGGACTATTCATGATTTGATTCCAAGCCAAATTTGGTTGTTTATGATGGTCTATTTGTGAAAGTTTCATATATAAGCTTTTTCTCAAACTTTTACACTGAATCAAACCATCACAGTGTTCTTTACTGTAGTGCTATTGAAAATGCTGTGGTAATTTCTCATTTTCTGGACCAAAACATCTGTCCAGATTAAAAAGGTACATAAAAGAAGTTTAAAAAAGCTGTTGGGGACATTGGTTTGTTGGCTGTCGTAGGCCAAAAGAGCTTTTGGGATGGTCTGATGTCCATGGTCTGTTCACTTTTCGTTGTTGTTGCTACTCTGAAACTATCAGGAGAATTGACATGAAGCTTGATAAACACTTTATCCCATGGTCTAGTTTAATCCTAAATGAAAATGGTGCTGTTTGAACATCTAATGTGGTAGCCATCTTGACCATTTTGTTATTGCTCCTCCTGAAAAAATTGCCATGTCAAAATGGTGTTTCACTAAAAGGCTTCTTATGATGTCTAGTAAATTATAAATGAAAGTAGTGCCAATCTGACATTCAATATGTCCATTTTTAAAATCTTGTTATAGCTACTCCTCCTACATTGATGGTCATAATCTGCACTGAATGGCTTCTTACTGTGCCTAATTGGGCCTAAATAAAAATAATGCAAGCCTGATATCTAGTATGGCCAGCATAGGGTTTCCAAGATATATCTAGTTCATCCTAAGTGAAATGGTACCGGTCTGATGCCAAATATGGCCACTGCAATTGCCATCTTGAAAGTTTTTGCTCCTACTGCACAGATGGTCATATCAACATGGGGTTTGTTTTTGTTGGGTTTAATGCCACGTTTCAGTATAAATGGTGGAGGAAGAACCCTGGAAAACCCTGGAAAGAACCACCAACCCACGAAAAGCTACAATCAAGCTTTCCCATGTACCCACATTGGCTGAGCCCGAGATTCAACATGGGGTTTACACATATCAGTTATGGCTACCATGATGTCTGTCTTAAAATTCATGTCACTCTTCCCCTTGAATGGATGATCATTATGTGTTTGTCACTGAAAGACTTCTGTTTTCTAAGGATGTCCATTTCGCCTTGAATGAAAATGGTGTCAGGTGGCATCCAATACAGTATGTGCACCATAGCAGCAGATTTGAAAATTTTGTTATTGATGAAAAATATCAGATGGTTTCAACACTTGACAGTTAAAAGGAAGAAATGGTCTTATCTTGAATTTCTAGAAGTTGTTTTCACACAGTAGAATTTCATTCCTTATTGAGGGATTTTTTTTATTGATCTCTAGGATGCAGTGATAATGGCTTTCATTTAGCATTTTATACTTGTTTATTTTTGTCCCTGATTACCTTGGTTTTTCAGTATAAACTACAGTTTCATCATGATAATTCAAAACAGTGAAATGTTCCACGCTCTGTAGTATTAGGATTATGACAGTGAAGATGAGTCTATTAGAACCAAAAACAGTTTTCCAGAAACTTGAAAACAAGCTATAAGATCTATAATGTGTGATTATAGAAACAGACTTGAGATACCCCACTGAGTGATGATGCCCATGGAATTACCTCTGGTGCAATCTCATTAAGTGCCTCCATCAATCAAAGTAATCGTAATGTGTTAACTGCTATGATGTGCTAATGTTTCAAGACTTGTTACAGCTTTTCTGGAAAAAAAAAACAAACAGTTGATAGTCATTGATTTAAGACACTGTAAAGAAGAAAATTTAGAGGAATAAAATGGTTCATATATTGATAGTGTAACTATTAATTCTGGCATTCCATGCCATTTATCTCAAGACCATCAAAACTTAATGTTGTCTCAAATCAGTTGCTTGAGCAGAAAGGTCTAAAAATTGGTTATTTGAACATTCATTATCTCCTTCTCAACTAAATATCAAATTAATTTTTTCAGGAAATAATTCATCTTTTGGTATTCAATGAAATCTTCTTATATGAACTTTTTCATGATGATGAACTTAAAATTCCCTAACTACAGTTTTTCTAGAAATGACAGACTTTTCCATAAGGACTTAGACATAATTCTTTTCAAATGATGGCATGATTTTGTAGGAAAATGATATGGAAATAATTTGGCTAAAACATAGCTGCCAACTGTCCTGTATTTTGGACCTGGATATAACTATGTTTCTCTTGTTACAATTTTTTTTAATACAGAGAAGTAAATAAAAAATTTCCTTGCAATTTTCTGTTGATAACAGGCACTTGGTTCCATTCTCAGAGTAAATGTATCACATGTATATAGAGATAGAGTTCTAAAATATGATTAGTTCATATGGCTAATATGCCAGTCATTAACCACAATATTGGATTGTGCAAAACAGTTGTTACCATCACTCTATCTTATAATATTCAACTTCTAATCATGTCTAAAAGAAAAGCAGAAGATATTTCCAGCAAAGAAAAGAAAAGAGGAAGGCCAATTGTGCCATCTTGTTTATATTTGTGAAACCAATCGAGTAAATGAGAAAACACAAATTATGTAATTGTGATTTTGCTATTGAACAAGTAGGTGCCTATGACATAAAACAGAATGAAAAGCTAATAAACATCAGTTTGCTGTGTCAGCATCAACAACTCAGCCTAAACTTGTGTCAATTATAAATGCTAGAGAGAACCTCAATATAATTCAATCGAAGTTCAGTTTACTAAATTTCTTTTAGAATAAGACCTTCCTCAATTACTGGTGTTGCTGGCAATTTATTTTGCATATTTTTTCCAGACAGTAAAATCTCAAATTATTATTCATGTACTGGAAAGAAAACAGTTCAGTAAAAACAAATCGCACATAATTCAGATTATCAATGAAAGATGGCACATTTGAGTTGATAATGATTACAAGTACCAATTGTTTTTCCATTTACCTCAATGCTTATGTTTTGTGAAATAAATATACTTTCTATCCTAATTTAGCATGCATGTCATGCACAGTCAGAGAGAACAATGTTAGATTGTCAATTTGACAAGGACAAAACAGGTACTCCAATGCACTTAAGAAAGATAACTCTGCTCAATCTAGACAGGGTAAGAGTAATCTAGTCACAACAGATACATTTTCAGTCATGTGTACCACATCTTAAAACAAAATCATAAAAAAATACAAAATGTGATTTAGATATGAATTAACATATTCTCATATGTTTCCAAGAGGCTCAACATTTTTTAAGCCTAACAGAATGTACAGCTCTTACATAATGCACCGATCACAGCTTGTTTTGTTGTTTATTTCTGAATGCAATGTTCCCTACACCTTAAGCTCTGCCCACCTGGTGGTTGTACAATTAGTACTGTTATATCTATTCTATAAACAGCCTGTGTCTGTGTGTGTGTGTTGCATTTTTGCACCTTCTGATTGGACACTCAAATAAAATGATGCTCTTTCAGAAGGTACAAGAGAACAACACATGTATGTTTGACATTAAGTAATTAAGATACAGTCCTACTTTACTGATGGTTGTAGATGTTGTGAAAAGTTATATATGCATTAAAGTTTTAAAAATTGGTCTTTGTTCCAGAAAATCAGTATATTTGTCATAAGCAGTCAGAATTTTTATACTCTGTGGTTGGCAGCTATATGAGAAATTAGGTTGTGTATATAGACCACTGAATGCTGATAATTCCTATTATGCTAGATTTCCCAATAAAATTGAAACTTTGTAGGTTAAAAAACAATGAAGTCAGTTTTGTAGGTACCTTCAGTTAGTTAACTTTATCATCATAAATATATGAAGCATTGATAGATTAGATTCAGTGAACTATTCCTTAAGAACTGAAAGACACCCATTGGACAATATAATGGAATCTTTTGATGATGCATCAGATGTTCTTGGTAGTATGTTTAATGACACCCATGCTCCTGTGAATTTCTAGAGTCAAGCAACAAAATTGGATTACAGTTACAATAGAAGCTGGCCTGAAAGTCTTACTATCACTACTCCTCCTGAATGCACGCTTATATCAACATGGAGTTTTCACTGAAAGATGTATTATGATGTCTAGTGGGTCCTGAATGCATGATTATCTCAACATGGGGTTTTCATTGAAAGACTTATTTTGTCTAGTGGGTCCTGAATTCATGATTATCTGAACATGGGATTTTCACTGAAAGACATTATTTTGTCTAGTGGATCCTGAATGCATGATTATCTCAACATGGGGTTTTCACTGAAAGACCTATTTTGTCTAGTGGGTCCTGAATTCATGATTATCTGAACATGGGATTTTCACTGAAAGACATTATTTTGTCTAGTGGGTCCTGAATGCATGATTATCTCAACATGGGGGTTTTCACTGACAGACATTATTTTGTCTAGTGGGTTCTGAATGCATGATTATCTCGACATGGGGGTTTTCACTGAAAGACATTATTTTGTCTAGTGGGTC
Organism: Potamilus streckersoni; assembly: GCA_016746295.1. Taxonomy (NCBI): domain Eukaryota; kingdom Metazoa; phylum Mollusca; class Bivalvia; order Unionida; family Unionidae; genus Potamilus; species Potamilus streckersoni. Next base: position 674,793 of record JAEAOA010002048.1, on the reverse strand, counting down.
CTGAATGCATGATTATCTCAACATGGGGTTTTCACTGAAAGACTTATTTTGTCTAGGTCTAGTGGGTCCTGAATGCATGATTATCTCAACATGGGGGTTTTCACTGAAAGACATATTATGATGTATAGTGGATCCTGAATGCATGATTATCTCAGCACAGAGTTTTCACTGAAAGACTCATTTTGTCTAGTGGGTCCTGAATGCATGATTATCTCACCATGGAGTTTTCACTGAAAGACATATTATGATGTATAGTGGGTCCTGAATGAATGATTATGTCAGCATCAGGTTTTCACTGAAAGACTTATTTTGTCTAGTGGGTCCTGAATGCATGATTATCTCAACATGTGGGTTTTCACTGAAAGACATATTATGATGTATAGTGGATCCTGAATGCATGATTATATCAACATCAGGTTTTCACTGAAAGACTTATTTTGTCTAGTGGGTCCTGAATGCATGATTTTCTCAACATGGAGTTTTTATGAAAGACATATTATGATGTATAGTGGGTCCTGAATGCATGATTATATCAACATCAGGTTTTCACTGAAAGACTTATTTTGTCTAGTGGGTCCTGAATGCATGATTATCTCAACATGGAGTTTTCATTGAAAGACATATTATGATGTATAGTGGGTCCTGAATGCATGATTATCTCAATATGGGGTTTTCTCTGAAAGACATTATTTTGTCTAGTGGGTCCTGAATGCATGATTATCTCACCATGGAGTTTTCACTGAAAGACATAATATGATGTATAGTGGGTTTTGAATGCATGATTATCTCAGCATGGGATTTTCACTGATAGACATATTATGATGTATAGTGGGTCCTGAATGCATGATTATCTCAACATGGGGTTTTCACTGAAAGACTTATTATGATGTATAGTGGGTCCTGAATGCATGGCAAGAACTATTTGACTTTCTGGATGCCAGTGACTAGATCATACTGTTGATGTTTCCTTGAAAGACCACACAAATGAAATTGATGATTTAAATTAGAAGTTTACTGTAAGCTTTTATACATCTATAAATATTCAAGGTATTTATGGAAAAATTGTATAAAAAAATCTATTGTTAACCTCACCCAATAATAATGCACATTTACTTGGACAATCAGAAATAAACTTGACAGAAAATTGGGTGACAGTTTTGAGTATATTGATTATTATAAATACACAGTCTCAAAGGGATACAAAAGTAGGAGGAGATGGAGGGTTTGAAATCAGTATTGATGCTAAATGGACAGAAGATTTAGGATAATAAGAAATAGAAACTGTTTGGGTGTAGATTACTACAGAACCCAACATAGTAAGTTTTGTGTTCAGACATTAAATATTGTGTGATGTAAGTACTTTGAACATGAAATAAATAAAATTTCAACTAAGTAAAGATGTTGTAAATATAGACCTTCTTAATAGCCCAGCAATGAAGATTTGGATTGATTTTATGGCATCCTTTGGTTTGGAACAACTCCCAAAAGAATCCAATAGAATTATATTTATGTGTAAAACACTGTTAGATCATAAAGGAAAATGGTTTTGAAATAAGGGTTCTTAAGATAAGTTCAGGCAACCATTTTGCAGTTTTTCTTGCACAAAAGGTTATGTGTCCTGTTTCTTTTACTGTAACAAGAAACAGTGAAGACAACAAGCTTTGTAAAATTTAGTAAATTATTTGTTTCCTTAGAAAAATAAGTTTAATATGAGAAAGAATGACTTTCTTTTTATGAATCAAATCCAGAATTTAAAAAAAGAATGTGAAAAAAGACGTCCTATCAATAATAAGTTTTAAATGAATCTGTTGAAATCAAAATGTAGGGTGATGACATATATTGTGACCTTCAAAGTATTGCTGTATCAACAGTTCCTTGTTGAATCACAAAAAATAATATTCCAATTACAATTTCTGAATAAATTTTGATAAATTTCCATGTGCAAGAATTTTTGTATGAGCTAGTATTTTCCAGGTAAAGAATAAATAATTCCATTAAAAAATTCAACTCAAAATTTAAGTGTCAAAGATTTTTAGCCCAACTGACTAGTTCTTCTCAAGAAAATGGTGATACAGTAACTTAAAACACAAAACAGATTATTGTATGAGGGTCATTTGGGCACCTTCTAGAACAATGTAGAATATTTTTACATGCTAATTTTCATGTACATTAGGTGTGGCCTTGATTGCACTGATTAAATCTTACTCTTTGAATGAATTTTAAAAAAAAATAAAAGCTGTTTACTAGAACTCTAGCTGATTTCTGAATCCAGGTCAGAAACTAGATACATTATCTAAAATACTGGTTGTTTATCAGGTGAAACATAACTGAACTGAATTTCTAAAAACAAAAAACATAAATCCAGTAGACAAAGTTATCATTACAATAACATGTAATGGAACAAAATAAATTTTAAAACTAACAAACAAATAATTAAATTACTTACACAAGAAAGTGAAATACACATCAAAGAAAAATTGGTTAGGGGATGATATAAAGGACTTGGATTTTGTTGGATGAGAGTCTAACTGCAGGAGTTTAATCTATGACAAAAACAATTTTTAAAAAATGGTTAGAGTTCTTCTGGACTGTGGTTGCATGTATATAATGAGAATGTTAACTATTTACAGATGATATGTCCTGTTCATTAATGCAAACTGAAGTGTCCAAAGTTAAGGTGCTCTTATAGTTTGGGGGCACTGCTGGGATCAATTAAGGAAAATTGATGTAGTCTGTTTTTGACTTTTCTGGTATTTTGCAATTTGCATATAGATGTATTGCGAATTGAATTGATATTTCTGATTAAAACATCATCTAATACGTACATCTGAGAAACACCAATATGAGTTGATATTATTTTTCCTTTTGTTTCACTAATCAAATCAGACTTTTAAACTTTCTAAAAGCAAAAAACATTTAGGAAAATATTATTAGTAAAAATACTGTATGTCTCCCAGATATAATGTGAAACATTTTATCTAATGGCATACTAAAAATAAGTGTACTAGGAATTAGACAGGTCACCAGAAAGTATATTTCTTATTGGTGTCTGGTACATAAGAGAGATCTCAATTTTAATACATTTGTTCAGTCTTTACAACAAAGCAACTCATTATCCTTCCCAAGGCTTGCTTATTTCACAAGTGAGCTCTGGCCTGCAATTTGGTACCAACAGCATGCAGGTGTGTTCAAGTATATAAATGAAATGGCTATTTATAGATCTTAGCAAAGACTTTAAATGTTTAAGCTGCTAACAAAACAAAAACACAATAATATATTAGTTTGCTGCACTTAGCAGTTGAATGCAGATTTATAGGGAATACAGATTAATACTTGACTCTTTGCGATGCCTTTATATTTAAAAACATACTTGTTATGAATTTATATTTTGTTAAACCTACAGTCCTTAGATTACCAGTCTGATACTACCAAAGCTACTTACAATGGAATAGTGTTGATTGAAAAAATAGAAATGGTTGTTGTTGTTGCTGTTATTGGTTCAATGCCAATTTTCAGCACATGATTGGTTTTACATGACAGCCACTATATTTGGTGGGGTATGATCCCAGGAAGGATTACAGGAAGCTACTGGAATGCTTTCTTAGGTATACACAATGGAGGCCCTAGCCTGAGAGTTGAACTCAAATGGACAGAGGTGATTTGTAAAGGTGACCACCTAGCCATCCAATCCAGGGCCTCAAAAACAGAAATAACCCTAAGATTGTTTGGAGAGTATTTGTGATTAGTGCAGGAAAATCAGAGTACATAATACTGAACTCTGTTCTTTCAACCTGATATGAAGACATTTATACTGACAATCCAATGATTTATTAAAAATTTTCAATGACTTCTTTGCTGAAAAACATGAAGAATTTGCTCTGCTCATTTGGAATTCATAAAATTTTGTTTTGAAAAGCTTCCTAAAAATACAAAGTTTAACATTCTTATAAAGTTAGCCCTAATTTTGAGGTATATATGAAAAAGTGAACAAATGACTGAATATGGCTAGATCAGGTTACATAAAAGGCAGGTGCTCCTGCCATAGATGAGAGTACAGTGTAGCTTTTATTTGTAATCACAGTATTAAATCAAACCATTTTCCTTGATCTTGGAAAATTGCCAAGATCATTGTATAAACAATGGAACAAAAGTAAATGTGGTGAGATGATGTCAATATCCACAGACCCATATATGTCCTTCTTTGTTTTAAATTACTAGAAATTCAAATACAAACATGTTCTTTTTAATCACTCCAGCTTAGGACAGAATTACTGATTAGTATATACACATAAATATCAGCAACTACTTGTGTGGAACAATATTTCAAGTGAAATCAGGCAAACTCAGGGCTTCTCTTCCTTTCATAATTTTAAAATCCCAAGTCAGAACAATTCCACATAGTACATCCTGCTTTTCTCAAATATCAATTTGTTTCATATGAGTTTTCAGTACATGATATTTTGTATATGATTATGTGGTAATTAATGCTAATTAATGTGTTATGCTAATGTCTGCAGTTTTTGTGCTTTAATATTTGTATAACAAACAGAATCCTGACTAAATATTTTAATGAGGGTTTTAGGGGTTATCCTTAAGGGCATAACTACTACCCCTTTTGCACTCCAAATGTGTGGGTGTGGGTGGGTGTGTGCACATTTGTGAATTTGTACAGGAGGAGAGTCCAAATTTAAAGTTAATGTCACTTGTTATCTTTATATTGATTCGGAATAGCACTGGAGGTTAACTTGGTGACCATTCAGTGACTTGTGCTTTCTCTGTCTGATAAACCCTCCTTAGAATAAAGGCCCAGTTAAACTTAGATTCTAACTCCTAGACTTTGATGAAGTTTGAAATCCTTACAATTAGAATAGGACCATCACCATAGCTTCTCATGCTGACCTCTTCTCAGTTACTGGTGTTATGAAAAAAGATCCCTCCTGTAAAGAAGAGACCTGGGTTGATTATTATTATTATTATTATTATTATTATTATTATTATTATTATTATTATTATTATTATTATTATTATTATTATTATTATTACTTTATTTAAAGAGGGTAACTCAATTAGTTAAGAAAGAACTAATCTACCTTGAAGCCCTCATTCAAAGAAATTTATTTATTTTTGCTGCATCTCTGAAGCCATTGTATATACTGGGTTTGGAAAGAGGAAATAGAGTGGGCATTTCTAATCTCAACTGGAATATTATTCCAGAGCAAAGTTCCAGAGTATTGGAAACTTTTTTTAAAATAATTCCTTATTTGGTTTGGGAATTTTGTAATGTTTGGTAGACATTGATCGCAGGTGGGGAGTATTTCCAGGTAGCCTATACTTGAATAGTGATTGTAAATATTCAGGAGCATTATTATTGGCTATCCTGTACATTAATTTGGCTTTTCTTAAACAGATTTGGTCTTTAATAGGTAGTATTTTTAACTTACCAACTAAATTTTCCTTGCTTTCTTTCTGGATTGATATTAACTCAAAAGCTCTTTTTTGGAGATGTGCCAGCTTTGCTAAGTTTTTATCATTTGAATTACCCCATACTGTATTACAGTAGTCTAAATAGGGTTGTATGTAACTGTTATAAAATAGTTTTCTGTGCTTTTCCGGAAGAAAGTGTCTTATCCTACTGAGAAACCATAAACTTGAATTGACTTTTTTACTGATATGTTTAATATGTCCAGTCCATGATAGGTTATTATCTACCAAAACACCAAGTAGACTGTCATGACAGACCATTTGCAACCTTTTATCCTTCCATGTCAGACATAGTTCATCGCTATCAAGTTTTGTTCTTTTTTTTCCTGTTGAGATAAGTAATATTTTAGTTTTACCAGTATTAACCACCATGCCATTGCATGTGCACCAGTTTTCTAGTTTGTTTAAGGCATTCTGTAAAGAAATTTTGAGTTCTTGTTTTGTGCTTTGGATGTCTGACAATGTTGTGTCATCTGCATAGAGATATGTAGATGATACTGAGTCCTTTAGTACAAGTGGTAGGTCATTAATAAATAAAATAAACAGTAATAGACCCAGAATTGAGCCTTGTGGTAATCCACATCTAATTGTTTCAGGTTCAGACAGAACATTATTAATATAAACATGTTGTGTTCTCTCACTTAAGTATGAAGTAAACCATCTAACTGTGCTTTCATCACATTGGTAGATTTTCAGTTTTTTCAAAGAGATTTCATGATCAACCATGTCAAAAGCTTTCATGAAATCTACAAATACAGAACCTATTAATCAATCAGCAATCAGTTACATATAGTGTGTTGAAAGAGGCCTTAATGAATTGAACCATTGAACCACCTTAAAACATGTGCTGGAATTTGTGTCCAAGATGTCCTGGTTAGCAGTTAGTATCACGGTGGCTTTATTTAGTAATGGAATTTTTGCAGAGCCATCCACATAGAATGCTTTATAAAACTGAGGTTTTTTTTCAAACTGGGGGGAAGACATCAGGTAGATATATTTGTGACCAGACTCAACATGTTTAACTTTTATGTTTCTCCAGACCTGGACCAGCAAACATGGGTAGTGGACACAATCAGTCTCCAGTGAGATCTGCAATTTGCATAAGCCTTCCCATTTTTCTGACTTCAAGTTCTTCAGTCAGAATAACCAATGCTTAGTCATTTTCATCACCCACTTGCCAAGTGATTATGGTTCAACAATCTTCAACATTTGCTGATTGATCAACCCAGGTCTCTTCTTTACAGGAGGGATTTTTTTTCATAACACCAGCAATCCTTTTTCTGCAGCAACCCACATTTTCTCCACTTTACATCATTTCAAGCAATCTGTTGGCAAATTTTCAAGCTGATTTATCAGTTGCATCATTCAGGCCAGGAGAGATTCTGCATCCATGGTCTAGGCTACCAGGTAAAGAATCTTCTTTGATTGGTGCATTAGGAAACATGTTGGTTGTCTCTTTTGCCCAGATAGGGTTTTATGTTGCATTGTTTTTGATTAAAACTGTCCTTGGAGGATGCCACAAAAGCAGCATTTTGGCATTCCCATATTACATTCTCCCTTATCTTCTGCTGGTTAGCATGGAAAACATGAGCATTTTTCTCTGGAACCCATCATTGTGGCAAAGCTTATAAAGCCCTGAGAGGCACCTATAAACCAATATTCTATTAAATGGATCTCTCTATCAGTGCTGATTTCATTTCATTTTTTTCTCCATTTTTGATCAGTTGAACAATATCAACCTACCCAGATGACAAATTCAGCTATACAGTAGTGATGGGCAAGTTACTGTTAAAATGTAGTCTTTCTCTGGGTAAAAATCAGATTTAATTATGTAAACTTACCTCTCATAATTGCCAAATGTTCTACTCCCACCTTGTTTTGATATTATGGCGTAATTGTGATCCGTAATTGTGATCCGTGTTAAAGATGACTGTTTCACACAAGACCATGCGAGGTTCATGACTTGATTATTTGATACTATTAATTCTCCACACTGGGGGATGATTTATTTACATCAAACAGATGCTGGGTGTTTGACATGAAAAGTGAAGCTGCACAGTAGCATAATTAAAATTAGTTTCACCCTCCAGATAACTAAATTTTTTATATGACTGCACCAGGAAATAATAATAATAATAATAATAATAATAATAATAATAATAATAATAATAATAATAACAACAACAACACATTTTTTTTGTAATACAGCCATCAGCCCCCAAAAGTAGTTAAAGCAAATTAAAATAATTGCACACCCATAGTCATAAACATCTGTGTTACATACATGTACATGCTAAAAGAGTTAACCCACTTTATTTTTCATGGAGACTTAAGTGAGTTATGGCCCCTTTTCTGACTTGTACCTTTGCTCTTTTTTTCCACTCATTAGTTTTGAAGAACATTGATTGAAACCAGATTTATATGAAGCAATATATTAACAACACCAATTTCATGGTTGGTTTCTAATATTTTCTAACAAATATTTAGAGTTCTGATCTCTGATGTAAAACTTGATTCTTTTATCATATTGTATTGGCTAGGATACCTGAAGTGTTATGACACATCATACTGTTGCTTCAGTTACATTTGTTTGTTAATGGAATACAGCTTTAAAGATTAAAACTTCCAGATGGTGATTTTCAGCATTGGAGGTCAAAAGATAAAATCTGATGGTTGAAATTTTAAAGCAGCTATTGTAAGAACTGGATTGCATAAAAAATTTGGATTGTAATAAAAGCACAATATTATCTGGGACATGTATATAAGCAAAGCCCTGAGCTTTTAATACACATCAGGTTCCATTATACATGTACATGTAGGTTGCTGTTTAGTGCAGTTACTAGTTGAAAGTAAAATCAGGAAACAGCTTTAATAAACAGCTGTCTGGTTTAAATGATTTAATTTACAATGTTTAAGATCAGTATCTTTGTAGCTGTTATAAGCAGTCATGCTCATTCAATGAGATCAAGTATTGGTGTTTTATTTGCTGTTGTACAACAAATACATAAAGGTTACACCATGCCAAGGCAAGTAAAGTGCCTTTCCCAAGGACACACCAAGCTATCTAAATTGCCTTGAGTGAATGGTGGGTATTGAACCCACATCCTTCTGGTCACTCATCCATGCCTAACCACTGAGCCACTGTAGCTTCAAGACAGTTTAGACCCATATCTGCCATCATAGTATACACCAGCAGATTAGGGTCTGTATCCTAAGTTATGTTTTTGTTTGCATTTAAAGCCATCTGATAGCCTGGCTTTTATTGATCCTAAGGACATACCTTGAGGTCATAAACCCATTGAACTTGAGATTTTTTAAACCAACCAATGAAAACATTACTTTTGAAAAATCATTTTTGGTTGGCTAAGACATAAAACTAAATCTTAAACTGAAGGTTCGAGATTATGACCTCAAGGTTTGGGTCTGTGTTACTAGTATTTGTTGTGGTAAGCACTGCACAGGGTAAATGTGCTAGTCCAGGGGTCAGCATCCTATTTTACATGGTATGCTACTTTTTTTTTCCAGATTAATTACAAAATGAATGATCATGTGCCACCAGTAAGAGAGTAACACTGTCAAAATCAAGTTTTTTGGCTGTCCTTCAGTGCCACACAAAACCTCTTGATGTGCCTCCTTGTGGCACATGTGCCTGACCCATGTACTACAATGTATAGTTTAAAGTACACCTGTTGGCTTTGTTTTTTTACCATCTTTCTGATTTCATGCCATTATAACTATAAGCATGAGATTAATGTGATGAAACCATGTTATGCTGAAAACTAATTAAGGAGATATCAACATTTATTTTGTATATATCTTTCATAAGATGGATCTTATTGTGTTAAGATTTCTTATCATTCATAATACCTGTGTTTTTTTCTGCATAACCACTTGAATTTGCTAGTCATCATTTGCTCTTTGATTCTGTCAAGTGTCAATAAAATTTGAAGAACAGTACTTCAAGTATATGATGGATTTAAAATGACTACCCACTAGGAGACACAATTCCAGTATATCTACTGTGACTTGCATCACCTTACACAACATTGGGGAATTTGTTCACATCATGTACGATTTTATTGTGAATTGAAATCAAACTGTCAAAAATTTTAACTTATCATATGATTTAATATTAGGAATACCAATTATAAGCCAATAGAATATCCACACCAAGTATTAGCCAATCAAGTATCATCCCTAAGTATGTGCCAATAGAATATTAATGCTAAGTATGAGCCAATAGAATATTGATACTATGTATGAGCCAATAGAATATTGATACTAAGTATGAGCCAATAGAATATTGATACTAAATATGAGCCAATAGAATATTGATACTAAGTATGAGCCAATAGAATATTGATACTAAGTATGAGCCAATAGAATATTGATACTAAGTATGAGCCAATAGAATATTGATACTAAGTATGAGCCAATAGAATATTGATATTAAGTATGTGCCAATAGAATATTGATACTAAGTATGAGTCAATAGAATATTGATACAAAGTATGAGCCAATAGAATATTGATACTAAGTATAATCCAATAGAATATTGATACTAAGTATATGCCAATAGAATATTGATACTAAGTATGAGCCAATAGAATATTGATAGTAAGTATGAGCCAATAGAATATTGATACTAAGTATGAGTCAATAGAATATTGATACTAAGTATGAGCCAATAGAATATTGATACTAAGTATGAGCCAATAGAATATTGATACTAAGTATGAGCAAATAGAATATCCATACCAAGTATAATCTAATATAATATCCATACTGAGTATAAGCCAAAAGAATATCCATACCAGGTACACCACTCCCTCAATAACTCGTGCACAACTGGGTCCAAAAACATTGACCGCATTATAAGCCAGGGTGCAAGTTATCGAGGGACCTATAACAAACAACAAAACTAACAAAGGGACCAACGTAGAGGCAAAAAGGTTGGGTGAGTTGGGCTGGTAAGCTAGTGTTGAATGCTCAATTAATAATCATATTAAGATTAACTATGAATATCTCTTCATAGCAGTTTTATTTTGTTTACTTTTTTCCTCGCAGAGTAACATCAATTTCAGGATAACTTACAGTATATTGAGAAGATCATCAAAACATTATTCCACATGATTTCCGTTAGCTTTACACACGTACAACTTCTTCGCACATTGTGTACTATATCATAAGTTTTTGTGATGAATTGGATAAAGTCAAGTTTGATTGTTTGATCCGAAGCAGACATTTTTTATATATAAAAAATCGACACTCATTTATAAAAAACAATGTCGATCAATTGATGGGTAGATTTGATTACGGTAGAAGTAAAATGAAAATTTTTTTTACAAGGGTTAACCATTACCAACATGAATTTATTGGGTCTACAAATTTTAAATAACATAAATTAGAACACAATAATACTTGCAGTTTGTGACACATTTGACAAATGTCACTTCACATTTTTAAAACATCTGTTCATTTTTTGTGTTACTCTTTGATTTCTCTGTTGCTTCTGTGTAATCTTCATGGATGGCAGCCATCTCTTTGAGCTGGTATGGATACTTATGAACTGCTTCCTGATTCACTGAGCATATTTCTCCCAATCTGAATCAACATTATGCAGATAATCCTGAAGTTTCTGCTTATCCTTAAGCCAACCTCTAAATGTCCACTCATTAATTGTTTAGTTCATTGCAAACATTGGATCTTGCATTACCATTACGAACCCTATCTATGATGCACAGTTTTACAGTCACTGAGCACCTTTCACTTCCTTTGCTCTCCATGGTCACATTTGCAAATGATTAGAATTCATTACTGATATTATATACTTTAGTGATGTTAAGTACATAAAAATTTGAAACCATTTTCAATTAGTCAAATAAAATTAATTTTGATAACAGTAACGTCCACAAGAACTTTTGCAGCTATTGGCATGCCTTTGAATTTTGTTCATATTGTACTGTACTTCCCATGTTTGATTTGATAAAAAAAGACATATTCAAAGATATAAAACAACACAGGTCTATTTTAATTGATTTCTTTTAAATGCAGCAAACACTACCCCAAGTTGTTGATCAAAACAAAGCCATCCTGTAATTAGGTTCTCACTGAAGTACTCACTGGTTTTGATGTGATGGTTGATTGACTCTTTTCATGTTTTCATAGAAGAGAATTATATTGTGATTATAGTGTTTACATTGAACTGAAATTAATGCATTAGAACCTGAATTTCACATAGCAAGACATTTAATTGGTGGGTTTTTTCATTATTTGTTGCTACCTAATAGCATTTACCGGAATATTTTGTTGATCGCTGTTTAACGGGACTGTTTATTTACAGTGCATTGACAACTATTTCTCTAAAAAAAATACAAATATAATGTGATATCTTATTAGAACTTGCAAATTTCACAATATGTATTCCATCTTTATGGCCAATAATCACCATTTCCGATGATAAAATGAACTACCATATTTCATGTATTTTTTTGCTCCTTTTTTATTTTGTATACATTCCAGTTATCAAAATAATATTTATTTAAATGTTATCATAAGTTTTCACACATATCACTTTGTATTATTTGAAAATATTTTAAAATTATGGGACATAACAAATTCCACTAAGAATATTTACTTTTGCAATAAAGATCGAAAACACCATATTCCCATTTTGTTTTTAAAAAATTAATGATTAATGATTATTTTTTTCGTGTACGAAAATTTACATCAAATATGATATGTATCAAGGTTTAATTTACCATCAATTTTCTATGGAAAAAATGGGAAGCTATGCCAGACACCACATTATAAGTGGATTCACGAGCTATCCAGGCGCGAGTTATCGAGGGAGTGGTATATAAGAGTATAGAATTGATATTGATTATAAGCCAATAGAATATTGATATTAAGTCTATGCCAATAGAATACCCATACCAAGTATAAGCCAATAGAATATTGATATTTAGTATAAGCCAATAGAATACCCATACTAAGTATAAACCAAAAGAATAATTATACCAAGTATCATCCAATACAATATGCATACCAAGTATCAACTAATACAATATGCATACCAAGTATCAACTAATACAATATCCATACCAAGTTTCAGCTAAAAGGATATCCATACCAAGTATCAGACAATATGAGCCAATGCAATGTCCATACAATGATATGTACTGATAATAATATAAAAGACATTTCCAGTTGACAATACTGTTGTAAAATGCCATGTCCATCCAGACTGGCTACTTTATTTGCAGTCTAATTGTCTCTTTTAACTACTCCTGATTTAATTGCAGGTAATCATCTAAGAAATTCTGTGGAATAGAGATAATTACTATTTGGTAAATCATTTACCATGACAAAAACTCGAAAACTTGCACTAAGATCCAAAAAGACTTCTCTGCTTTTGGAATGAAACCAAACCATTTTTTTTAGCTGTGCTGTTTTGAGACCAGAAAAGCTTATGCAGTGGTCATTGGCCATCTATTAGCAAAACTTTGTTATTACTGCTCTTAGACAGCTTTGAGGATTGCAGTAAAACTTTACACATGTGCTCTCGAATGCATGCATTCAGGTGTGTGTACACACACACACACACACACACACACACACACAATATGCTGAAAGTCAGACATTCAGTATGGCCACAACAGCAGCTATGTTAAAAACTCTTTTTCTCACTCTTTACTTATTAAATATAAAGAGCATATCAATCCAGAAAGAAAGCAAAGATTTAGCTGCTAAGTTAATAAATATTACCTGTTAAAGACTAAATCCATTTAAGAAAAGCCAAATTAATGTACAAGAAATCCGACAATAGTGCTCCTGAATATTTACAATGACTATTCCAATATAGGCTGCCTGGTAATACTCCCCACCTGCTATCCATGTCTACCAAACTATAAAATTCCCAAACCAAATAAGGAATTATTCAAAAAAGTTTTCAGTACTCTGGAACTTTGCTTTGGATTGGTATTCCAGTTGATATTAGAAATGCTCAATCTTATTTCCTTCTTCCAAACCCAATATATCCAGTGGCTTCAGAGATGCTGTTAAAATAAATAAAATTCCTTTGTAGATTCAAGGTAGATTAATTAGTTCTTCTGCTAATTGTGTTTCCCTTTTTAAATAAACTTAATTATTATTATTATTATTATTATTATTATTATTATTATTATTATTATTATTATTATTATTATTATTATTATTATTATTATTATTATTAATAGTAGTAGTAGTAGTAGTATAGAGATGAAGTTTACACTGAAAAATTCTTATTAGGTCTAGTTGGACTTTAGTGAGATTCATGCCAATCTGACAAACAATATGGCTGCAATGATGATCGAATTGTAAATCTTATTTTGGGTACTTTGTCTAATGGATGGTCATATATCTATTTTCTTGGACCAAAAGGATTGTTATGCTGCCTTGTTGGTCTTAAATGAAAATGTTGTTAATATTACACCCAATATGGCTGGCATGGGGGCCATATTGAAAATCTTCTTATCACTGAGAAATATCAGAGATGGTTTTTAACTTTCAGAAGTTAAAAAGAAATGATGATTTTATTATTGTAGTGCAAAATTGAATTTAATCATTTACCTGTGATTTAGATGAGAAGATAAATTTGTATATAATTTTGTAAATTCCTTTCATAAATTTAATTATGTCTTCTTGTATAGTAGTTAGCTTTGAAAGATGGCTACTGTACTTCTGTATATTATTGTTAGTTTTAATAACTAATTCCAGTTTAGTATCATCCATACCCCCTCTAGCTGCACAGAGGATGTTGCAGTCAGGCTTTCAGCCCATTGATACCCAAAACTATTATTGGCTGGAATGCTATGTTTGTAAGATACCCAAAACTATTATTGGCTGGAATGCTATGTTTGTAATAGATCAGCGTAGGTTTCACTTAATAGCAATATATTTGATTTTGTGACCATTTGGTTTTAATTTGTATCCATTTTTATTAGGTGGGTGTACTTAAAAAAGAGTTGGGTGATAGCATTGCAATTTAGAATTAATTAGTTCAGAAGGAAATATGATAGATGAATGTCTGTAGTTGACACAAAATGACCATTAATTAAGCTTAGCATTAAGTCTAGGAAGGTCTTTACAGAATGCTTTCTTTGTGTAGTTTCATTTTTAAGCTAGCGTCAACCATAGCACAGGGAGACAGCATACAGAACCAAAAGGAATCCCATACAATTAAATTAGTAAAAGAGAAACGCTATCTTGTTTACTCTCCCAACTGAAGCACATTTACATCAAATTATGCACTACAACATTATCCTGGATTCCTAGAAAATTTTTTTCAACCAGCAGAGTGTCAAGCCATTTTAGGGACTCTTGTTCTCATTATATTTTAATTTTAGATTTAACCAGGCTTTGAGACAATTTAGTGATATTCTGTCAATGATATCATCAGGTTCAAAGCCATGATAAAGAATTGTGGCCTGGTTGACTCAAACATAAGATAGTTGTTTTTTTTCCAGTTTGCTATATTGGATTTCACTAAAAGTATGAAATATAGTTTCATTGCTCAGCAGTTAAGAAAAAATGGTCTTATCATGGATTTCTGAAAAGTATTTTTTGGCCAATAGAACATTAGGGAACTCTTCTTCCAGCATCATCTCAGTAACTCTTTACCTTAGTATGACTCCTGTGGGTGTCTCAGTCAGGAATTATAATTGGGACACATTTTGATAAATGTTTTTTGCCCATTATTTATATATCTTTAAGTCTTTGCTAATTCACTTTATGTCTGGAACATTATATCACCACATTCATTCCTTCTGTTAAGTCATAACTCTGGTTGCAGCCATGGTGTCAAGAATTACAATGATCTATTTCACTGTCAAGGCTACAATAAACCATTAGGCAGAGACAGAGAGACAGCATGGGGAGGTCTTGTATACATTAGGGAAGATGTACGTGCAGAAAGGCAACTTGACTTGGTGTCACAAAAAAAACTGACAGTATCTGGGTGGAAATTTCTCAAAATTTCTCAAAATAATGCAAAATCATTCCTAGTGGGTTTCATTTACAGACCACCTTCCTCCAAAGTAATTTGGAATGATAACTTTTTTAAAGAAATGGAAAATGTTCTTGCACAGAAGAAAGAAACATATACTCTGTGTTATAAATAAAAACCTTCTCAGTACTCAAATAAGGAAGAACTGGGTGGAATTTATTGAATCATTAGGCCTAGTCTAGCTGGGAAATGAATCCACAAGGGTAACAGAAAAAATCAAGCACTCTTATTGATCACATTTATACCAACCTACCAGACAATGTAACTTGTGTTTATGTACCAAAGGTTGGTTTTAGTGACCACTATCCTATATTTTGACAAGAAAGGTTAAATGCAAGAGAAAAAAGAAAAATACACACAAACCTATCACTTACAGATCATTCAAAAATTTTAATGAAGAAAAATTTCTCAACGACCTATATAAAGTTTCATGGAATATGATCCAAAATTTGGATGATATAAATGAAACTAGGAGGGTATGGACTGACTTATTTATGGATGTAGTCTCTAAGCATGCACCACTGAAAGTAAATTGAGTGAAGAATGAAATCCAACCTAATTGGGTTACTAATGAAATCCTTGATGCTATGAAAACAGTCCCCAATTCAAGGCTATGGGAAACCATGCATAATATAAAGTATGGAGAAATAAAATAACAAGTATGATTAAAGAAAGCTAATAAAATTATTATCAATCATTGCTTGAAAACAAAAAGAGCAACAAAAACTGCATTTGGAAAGTTTTAATTAACTCACTGGAGGAACACACAAAGATCAGATAAATAAAAATCACTCACTTCTGGTAAATGACACCATAGTCACTGATGACAATGACATTGCAAATGTTTTCAGTGATTTTTTTTCACCAACATTACCACAAAGTTAAAAGAACTAGTGATTGAAAACAACTTTAATAAACTGAAAAAGTTCTGCAGCAGCCAAATCTCAAAGGAAGTATGTTTCTCTATCCCACCAGTCTCAAAAAACAATAAAAATGTATCAATGAACTTGATACTAAAGACTTGATCAGATTGGTCCACAACTCATTAAATCTTCTGCCTCTGCTATTGCAGATAGCATATCATTTATAATCAATTTAAGTATTGCAATCTCATCTGTCCCCAAAATATGGAAAAATGCAAAAGTGATGCCAATCTCAATACTACCAAACTTGTCAAAATTGTCAAAATTGATTGATAGACTCATTCCTATCATATTTAACCAAACACTTGCTGTTACACCATATTCAATCAGGCTTTAAACAGAAACATTTATGTGAGACTGCTTTGATCTCCCTAACTGATAAATGGCTTCAAGCACTTGATCAAGGTAGAATAATAGGATCCATATTTGTAGATTTCAGGAAAGCTATTGACATGGTGGATCATGAAATCCTTTTGAAGAAACTGAAAATCTACCAATGTGATGAAAGCACAGTTAGGTGGTTTACTTTATACTTAAGTGAGAGAACACAACATGTTTATATATGTAATGTTCTGTCTGAACCTGGAAACCTGGTTGTGGAGTACCACAAGGCTCAGTCATCTACAGATCTCTATGCAGATGACACAACATTGTCAGACATCCAAAACACAAAGCATGAACTTGAAATTTCTCTATAGAATGCCTTAAACAAACTGGACACATGCATGGTTAATACTGGTAAAACTGAAGTATTGCTTATCTCAACAGGGAAGAAAAGAACAAAACTTTATTGTGATGAATTATTTCTGACATGGAAGAATAAATATTTGCAAATGGTCTGTCATGATAGTCTACTTCTTGTTTTGGTAGATAATAACCTATCATGGACTGAACATATCAAACTTATCAATAAAAAAGTCAATTCAAGTTTATGGCTTCTCAATAGGATAAGACACTTTCTCCCTGAAAGGCACAGAAAACTATTTTATAACAGTTACATATCTCCCTGTTTATACTACTGTAATACAGTGTGGGGTAATTCAAATGATAAAAAATTAGCAGAACTGGCACATCTCTAATAAAGAGCATTTGAGTTAATATCCAGACTAAACAAAGCAAGGAAAATTTAGCTGAAAAGGTAAAAATATTACCAAATATGTTTGAGAAAAGCAAAGTTAATGTACAGGATATCCAATAATAATGTTCCTCAATATTTACAATCACAATTCCAGTATAGGCTACTTGGCAATACTCTCCACTTGCAAGCCATGTCTACCAAACATTACAAAATTCCCAAACCAAATAAGGAATAATTTTTGAAAAGTTTCCAATATGCAGGAACTTTGCTCTGGAATAGTATTCCAGTTAGATTAGAAATGCCCACTCTATTTCCTTTTTCCAAATCCAATATATTCAGTGGTTTCAGAGATGCAGCTAAATTAAATAAATTCATTTGTATGAGGGCTTCAAGGTAGATTAGTTCTTGGCTAAATGTGTTACCCTCTTTAAATAATAATAATAATAATAATAATAATAATAATAATAATAATAATAATAATAATAATAATAATAATGATAATGGAGAAACATTTTGGTAAACAGTTTTTGTTAACAAATTTGTTTCTTAGCTTGTATTTTCAGAACAAATTCATTTCCCATTTGGAGTGTACCATTGTGACACATGAACCTAATAGATTTGACTGCTACTGTCTCTGGGGTCAAGTCTTTGTTGTTTATATACATATCACCTTTTTGTTCAATGTTATGATTCCTTCTTGTTTTGTTTTTTTAAAAAGACTTTATTTGATTCACTTAAAATTTGAAATTTTTTTATTATCTCAGATTCTCTATTTGCCATATTTTGCTTGCATCCCCTGGGTTAAACCCTTGGAAGTAGAACATTATATGGTTATTTTTTTTAAAAAAATTAAAAAATATATCCAGACACTTCACTTGGTTAATTTAATCTTTGGAATATTGTTTAATTCCATTCTTCTATACTACAGTTGCCCCTGGCTTATATCCCTCAGGTGGTGGAGAATAGGACAGTTTCTAACCTATCCTACTGTATAATTCATGCTCTTGGGTTCTTTCATTGAATGAAAGATTGGGTCAGAAAGTATGATACTATTTATGTTATTTTTTCTTGTACCATTCCTGCTCTAGGGTATAATTTTGGTTGGTATTATGTGGTCATTGAGTTGTGACCTTTGATTAAAAGAGGCTAAGAAGCTAGTCAATGTGACAAGTGTTTCTTAAAACAGTCATCTTTTACTTCTGTAATGAGATACATATTATGCCATGCTATAAGGCATTCTTTCAATGATTACATGTATTTGGTTTTCTTATATGCTCATTTTTTTTCTCCATTAACTTCACTTTGTCAGAATCGTTCAATATTCCCCAATATTGAACACCTTCATATTGTACTCCTCGCACTTGTTGCTCATGAGCGGGCAGTATGCTATGAAGTTAAAAGGTTGATGGGAGGAGCTATATGCACATTAATACTACTGTTACTCTTTCATATTTTTCCTAATGCAGTAACCTATAAATCCAAACCACTACGTAGTTATATCTGTTTTCAGATGTTATCAATATAGTTGTATTATTTGTGACAGCAGTGAAAGAATCTTTTGTATACATTTTGCAAACATTTTGCAATTATAGACTAGCAATTCATAATGTGTTTATTATTTATAGACTAGCAATTCATGTTTACTATTACTAGCAATTGATCATGTGTTTGTTATTTATAGACTGACTAGCAATTCATTATATGCTTGCAATTTATAGACTATCAATTCATTATGTGTTTACTATTTATAGACAATCAATTCATCATCTATTTACTATTTATAGACTGGCAATTCATCATGTGTTTACTTTTTTTGCATCAATAATTCCATTTTCATTACTTATGTGCTTTTCTTTCAGTATCCTCATTTCTTGAAGAGAGATGTGAACAAGCTACATGTAATGTTGCAGAGGAGAAAGAGATATAAGAACAAACAAATACCTGGCTACAAGACTTTGGCTGTGGGACAAATCAACATGGCCCAGGTGAACATTTGCTTGCCCTGCCATTAATGTGGAACAGGTGTATAGTGTTAACTTTGTCTGTCCATTGGGATGGTGGCTAATTAAACCTTAAGTTTTGTGTTTTGACCAGGTAAGAAGATATTATGATAGGCCGACTGACATATACGCCATGGACGAATTTGATTCTACCTAACGAATCTTCCTATAAAATTAAACATTTTTAAAAAGTTGTTTACAATAGAGCTGATGTGCAAGTCAAGTATGACCTTGATTATGACCAATGATTTTCACTCTGGGATAGAAATTTAAAAAGTTGTTTACCAATTCCGAATCAAGGTCAGGAACTGGGTCAGCTAAAAATACAATTTAGCAACAGTGGTTATTTACCAGGGCAAAACAAAACTGAATTTTAAGAAAAAATGTCAAGTGAATAAAGTTATCATTACAAAAACATGTAATGAAATAAAAATAAGATAAAATAAAGAAATTGAAAACTAACACACAAGTAATTAAATTACATATAGGTAAAAAATGGAAGATAATGGATTTCTTTATGGTAAGATTGTTTGCTACAGTTGATACTACAGAGCAAAGCTGTCATGTTTTTATGAGAACTTATGATGATGCACAAACCAGTGACACAGAAATAGCACGTCAAACAAAGCACATGGAAGTGGAACTGGAAGTTGTGAAAATGAGAAAAAAGGAATGTCCAAGACAGTGGTTGAGTACCTACAACTGGTTAAGGAAGGAACCAAAAGAATGGATTTTACATTTTTTGTGTCGAGAATATAAGAGATAATATATTTACTAATGAAAATGTTGCACAAATTTTCAAACATCAACTTTGTTATGGCATATGCAAGCGGAAGAAGTTATTCAAAAATCAGGAACTGAAATAAACTACCAAACTATTAAGATACAAGAGGGTCAGATTGATTTTCAGAGGCTTTGAAGAAGTGGAGTGATGTGTGGGGGACCTTTTAAGAAAATTTCTTGCAGCATCTCTTAGAATCTGCTGTAATTCCCAATCTTGCATGAATAAATTTCGAAAATGAAAAGACATGTCTGAAATTTTACATGTAGGCTTCCCATGTGATTAAGTGATCTAAAACACTCACCTTTACCAATCACTGCTGTCCCACTTCAGTGTGGGTTTGAGTCTAGGGTTTAGGCGATGTGGATATGTGAGAAAGTCTGCCAGTAGTTTCCATTGGTGGGTGCATCTTACTGGGGTTATACTTACCACCATGTACAGCCTATCATGTGCTGAAAAACGATGCTAGATCCAAAAAAACAATAACTGCAACACTGCATGAAGATTAAGATTGATTTTACACATTACATGAAGATTGTGATTTTACACATTGCATGAGGATTGTGATATTATATTCATGAAGATTGTATTTTGCACATTGCAGAGATTAAGATTGGGATGTTACACATTGCATGAAGATTAAGATTTTAATTTTACACATTTCATGAAGATTAAGATTGTTATGTTACACATTTCATGAAGATTAAGATTGTGATGTTATACATTGCATGAAGATTAAGATTTTAATTTTACACATTACATGAAGATTAAGATTGTTATGTTACACATTACATGAAGATTAAGATTGTGATTTTACACATTGCATGAAGATTAAGATTTTGATTTTACACATTACATGAAGATTAAGATTGTTATGTTACACATTGCATGAAGATTAAGATTGTGATGTTACACATGAAGATTAAGATTGTGATTTTACACATTTCATGAAGATTAAGATTGTTATGTTACACATTGCATGAAGATTAAGATTTTTGTTACACATTACATGAAGATTAAGATTGTGATTTTACACATTGCATGAAGATTAAGATTTTGATTTTACACATTACATGAAGATTAAAATTGTTATGTTACACATTACATGAAGATTAAGATTGTGATGTTACACATGAAGATTAAGATTTTGATTTTACACATTGCATGAAGATTAAGATTGTGATGTTACACATTGCATTAAGATTAGGATTTTGATTTTAAACATTACATAAAGATTAAGATTGTTATGTTACATATTGCATGAAGATTAAGATTGTGATTTTGCACATTTCATGAAGATTAAGATTGTGATTTTACACATTGCATGAAGATTAAGATTTTGATTTTACACATTACATGAAGATTAAGATTGTTATGTTACACATTACATGAAGATTAAGATTGTGATTTTTCGCAGTGCATGAAGATCAAGATTGTGGTTTTACGCATTGCATGAAGATTAAGATTGTGATTTTACACATTGCATGAAGATTGAGATTGTGATTTTACACATTACATGAAAATTAAGATTTTGATTTTACACATTGCATGAAGATTAAGATTGTGATTTTACACATCTCATGAAGATAGATTTTACACATTACATGAAAATTATGATTGTGACTTTACACATTGCATGAAGATTAAGATTGTGATTTTTCGCAGTGCATGAAGATTAAAATTGTGATTTTTTGCAGTGCATGAAGATTAAAATTGTGATTTTACACATTACATGAAGATCAAGATTGTGATTTTACGCATTGCATAAAGATTAAGATTGTGATTTTACACATTGCATGAAGATTAAGATTGTGATTTTTCACATTGCATGAAGATTAAGATTGTGATTTTACACATTGCATGAAGATTAAGATTGTGATTTTACACATAGCATGAAGATTAAGATTGTGATTTTACACATTGAATGGAGATTAAGATTGTGATTTTACATATTGCATGGAGATTAAGATTGTGATTTTACACATTGCATGGAAATTAAGATTGTGATTTTACACATTGCATGAAGATTAAGATTGTGATTTTACACGTTTCATGAAGATCAAGATTGTGATTTTACACATTGCATGGAGATTAAGATTGTGATTTTACACATTGAATGGAGATTAAGATTGTGATTTTACACATTGCATGGAGATTAAGATTGTGATTTTACACATTGCATAAAGATTGAAATTATGATTTTACACATTGCATGGAGATTAAGATTGCAATTTTACAGATTGCATGGAGATTGTAATTTTACACTTTGCATGGAGGATTTTACACATTGCATGGAAAGTATGTCAATACATATTGCATGAGGATTAAGGTTGTGCAAATATGCACTGCATAGAGATTATGATTGTGCCAATCCACAATGTGCAGAGATTATGATTGTCATAGTAAACATTGTTTGGGGATGTCATGCTTGTATACACTGTAGGGAGATTAAGATTGTGTTAGCACTCATTACTTGGAGATGCCAGTTGTTCTATATGCTGATTAGGATTGTTATTACACATTGTTTGGGGATGTTAGTTGTGCTAGTATGCACTGTATGGACATTAGGATTGTGTTAGCACTCATTACTTGGAGATGCCAGTTGTTCTATATGCTGATTAGGATTGTTATTACACATTGTTTGGGGATGTTAGTTGTGCTAGTATGCACTGTATGGAGATTAGGATTGTGTTAGTGCACATTGCTTAAAGATTAATTTGTGCTAAATGCTTGTAATAAACAGACTTGTTCCTCATGGATGAAAACACTGAAATATGAATAGTTAGGTGCTGTTAAACTTCATTCAGATCCCTTCCACCAAAAGCTATAATGCAGTTTGTAATCTTTCATCTTTGTGGATTTGTAGGAATGAATCAATCCAAAAACATTGTTGAGTCTACTTGTACATCAGATAGAAGACAAGGTGATCCTAAAACTGATGACACAGTTTCAAAATGAGAAAAAGCAATAAAAAAGCAATGTTTATAAATCCAATGCAGATTTTGTAAATAAAACTTTATACAAAAAAATCTGAATGAAAAACATGTGGTTTTTAAATATATGTTTTTATGTTTTAAGTTTATGACCCAACCTATACCACTTGGAAATGAAATCTGTGGAATATTACCAAATTGCCCATCCACATAGATGTGCAGTTGTCCATTTCTTTGTGGAATATTACAAAATTGCCCATCCTCATAGATGTGCAGGTGTCCATTTCTTTGTGGAATATTACCAATTTTCCCATCCACAAAGATATGCAGGAGTCCATTTCATTTCCAGATGATCATTTAATACTAGTGAACACAGTTCAGTTCAACATGTTACACATGTTTGACAGTTTCCATTAGCTCAAGAAAAAAAAATTGTTCATTTGAGGGGAGTCATTAGTTCCATATTTAAAGGTACTGTCAGTAAAAATTAGATTTTGTCTTTGCATTTCCTTGGTATATGGTACTTACAGTTGTGGATAACGGAATTCATTGAAATTGCTTCCATTATCTTTGGGAAGAACTCCTTTGATTATGAGTTAAGTAACAGCCTAAACTTAAAGTTGCTAAAAAATAGATTTTGCCGAAGCATTTATATAAACTTGGTTTCAGCAAGTCATACAAAAAAGAGAGAGATCTTTCTTGACACAAGTTTTGTTTTAACTTAAAATATCTATGCTCAACAGACTTGTGATTTCTGGGACTCTTTGTTAGAAAATGAGTAGATGAAAAGATTGGGGCCAAAATCAGAAGACTACTGGATAATCTGGGAGACTTGACATGAATGTTATGATTAATGGAAAACAGTTAAACTTTTAAGTTTACTGTGTTTCCTTTAATTTGTAGTACATGAAAAAAACTATTATCTTTCAAGTTAAGAAATATTGTGTGTAAAACTTTTGCAGACAAGATCATGTACAAAATAATAAATTACTCGATATTGCAGTATAGTTACACGATCATCAATTATTTAAATTCACATGCATAATTGAACCAAAACATTCAAAAATACTCTATGCTGCTTGAATGTGCTCATTGTAGTAGATAAGGTTGAAAACATAAGCATAACATACATATTGGTATTCCATTGTTAGATATTTATCCTGACATCTTGTGATCACATTGTTTGTTGGTATTCCATTGTTAGATATTTATCCTGACATCTTGTGATCACATTGCTTGTTGGTATTCCATTGTTAGATATTTATCCTGACATCTTGTGATCACATTGCTTATTGGTATTCCATTGTTAGATATTTATCCTGACATCTTGTGATCACATTGCTTGTTACCATTCTGGAGTCTGATCTGATTATGGAATATGGCTTTAAATCATCAAAACCTTGGATGAGTTAGCAGTGAGCAAGATCCATGCTTATTAATGAGGTTTTCTTGCTTATGATTCACTACCTTATTTTGAATTCGGAAGTTATATTTCTGATCCAGTTTTGAAAAAATTCTTGGCATATATGCTGCCGGCATATTTGATAAATGAGCAAGATTCATGCATCCTAATGAAGTGATCATGCATCCAATTGGCTGAACTTGTTCACCGACTGGAAGCCATATTCATGATCGGTGATCACACTAAGAATATGATTTCATATCCTCAGATCTTCGATGAATTTGATAATGAGTGAGAGCCATGCAGATTATTTAGATAATCTTGCATTTGATCAACTAAGCTTGTTGCCACGCTTTAGGCCATAATTCTGATGTGCTTTATCAAATTTGGAATTATACTTGTATCAATAAGATCCTGGATAAGTACAAAAATGAGTAATAATGAGATGATCTTGCATCTGATTGGCTGAGCTTGTTGCCCTTTGGGAAATCATATATCTGATCCAGTTTTGATGAGAATGTAAACTTGTAGCATCAAGAACTTGACTAAAAAATAATGAGTGTGATGATGACATATTAAGGAGGTGATCTTGCGTCTGATTGACTGAGCTTTCTACTACTCATGAGACCATTATAAAGTTCTGACCTGATTTGATCAAACTTGCAGTTTATGCCAGTATCATCAAGTTCTTGTTTAAGTTCAATAATGTGTGAGATGCACACATTAACGAGTTTGTCTTGCATATAATTGACTGAGCATGTTACCACTCAAGAGGCCATATTTCTTGTTGTTTTGATTAAACTTGAATATAAGCTGTTACAACCCTGTAGTTAAATTATGTGTTAAAATTTAAATTCTTTTAATTCTATTTTATATCATTAAATATAACTATTATTATGATGATGATTATGTATGCAGGGTCTGATGTTTTGTTAGAACCATCATGTTTATTTAAAACAATAATGTGACTTGCGTAAGAACAATTTTTTGCTCGATGGTTTTGTTATATTAAGTAAACAGTCAGAAATAGCTACACAAATGATTGGCTGTGACCACGGTCATTACTAATAATACTTGTTGACATTCTATACTGCATTGTGGCTAGATTTTAAAATCTTCATGATTTCTTCATGAGTGACATATTAGTTTGCTTTAAATACTCAAGTACTTGTGAAATAATCAGTCATAGTCAAGAGTCATATCATAACATCTTATAGTTTCTAATACCTTAAGGAAAAGGTATTCCTGTGCTGCAAAGAGTTGTTCATTCGTACGAATGAAGAACATCATGTGTTTTGTTATTGATGATAGCTGTACTTATCTACCTTTTAAAGGATAATTATTTTCCCAGAAGAAATACACAACTGGCTTTTGAACAAAGACATTTGCACCAGATAATGGCACAGTGGCTCATTTGAAAATGTTGCTGCTCAAAAATATAAGAGATGGTTTCAACACACAGCAGTTAAAAAGATGAAATGGTTATATCCCTGCTACTTTAATTGAATGACTTGTGTTTGATTTGTGATTAGTGGCAGTAACATAATCCACTAAGACTCATACCCTGCAAAAAGAATATTAATTTACGGTATTGCATAACTTTAGAATGAATATATTCTGAGCTTAACTTTCACCCATCATTGATGAATTTTTCCTTGTTAAAAACTTCTTTGATTGGCAATTTAAATTGTCAAATATATGACCAATTTTACTGTTCAGAAGCAACAGGAATATGGATTATGTTCAAGGGTGCAACATATACTTAAGGATTGTTTTTTTGTTTCTTTATTCATCATACATTGTTACATCATAAATCACATATTAGCTGAGTATTCATGCAATACCATAACATACAAAACATGTAAGTAAAAATTGTGAATAATTTCTGAACTTTCTGTGTTAAACAGATACTCCAACATCCTGTGGACAAGGAACTAAATCTTTACTCTAGTCTGAAAGATGGAACAAATATTATGGCCAAAGTCTCCATGCATGCTTTATCCAGCCAACCAGTTGACCATGAAGAAATCCAGAATGGACACCGGAAGCTAATATCTTCAGATATTGGTATGTAGCTCTCATCTCTTGTCACAAATGTATGCCTTTTGTCCTGTAAATATAATCAAACTGACCT
This sequence comes from Potamilus streckersoni, assembly GCA_016746295.1. Taxonomy (NCBI): domain Eukaryota; kingdom Metazoa; phylum Mollusca; class Bivalvia; order Unionida; family Unionidae; genus Potamilus; species Potamilus streckersoni. The sequence continues at coordinate 648,016 of JAEAOA010002048.1, read as the reverse complement.
GGCAGTTGAACTTTACAGTGAAATATTCTTTATGACATTCTCTATTGTTTTTGGGGTTTTTTTTGTTTTCTTGGGTTCTACCTTCACCAGTTAAACTGGCCACCTATCATCTGCTGAAAAATGGCATTAAACCCACCCATAACTATAACCAAAACTGAAAGGCATTTATGTCATGATGCTGTCAAAGTTGGTCAGATTCTCTTTATTGACTTTTCATGCAATAAAATTGTTAAAATGTTTGTCAAGTTTTAGTTCACCTGATTGTAAGGCCAAGTGAAGCATATGGTATAATTCTTTGTGACTTGTGCAGCATCTGGTGTCCATCAACGATTTTAAATTTCTTCTCAAAAATGGCCAGATTAATTTAAACCAAATATGGTACAAAGCATCCTGCCATGAATGTTTTTCAGATGATGCTAATCCGATAAGGCTAGTAATACTAAAAATTGAAAAGCCTTAAATCACCTGTCCAAAAGCACAAAGCAGAATGTTATCAAATTTTGCAGAAAGCATCAATGCATGAAAACATTTGAATTTTTTAATCCTCTCCATCATCAAATGCTGCAGGCATTACTAAAATTAAATAACCTTTAATTGACCTTCAGAACTGCTGTCAGAATAAAATTTAAACAAATTTGGCAGAAAGCTTCTTGACTTGAATACCTTTAAAATTTGTTCAGATAATGCTGATACATAATCTAATATGGCTACCATTACTAAAAATAGAAAAGAACTACTTCTCAGCAAATGCCCAGCAGGATTTGACCATATTTGATAGAGAACATTCAGGTTTTTAGGGCATTACAATTTATACATATGATACTAGATGCCATCAAATATGGCCACCATCACTAAACATGGAAAATCTTTTAAGTAACTTATTTAAAAAGATCAACTTTGGCAAAGCTCTGCTGATATACTGTCAAATATGGAGGAAAATACAGCAACTAACAGCAGTTTTTTCTTCATATCAGTAGCATATCAGTATTGGAATACATTTGTTTAGAAAACATCCTGCAGAACAGATTTCTTGGTCATCTTTCTGATTTGGCTGTTGGGCAGATGTCATGGATCTTGGGCCCATTTAGGGCTCTTGTTGAGAAGTTGTGTACAAAGTCTGAAAAATGTGGCAATTCTTAATTTAATAAGTGCATATCTACCATATATCTATTATAATTATGGAAATAATTTTGCTTAAATAACAATTGTAATACTCAAGATTTGTTACAATGGCAACTATTCTAAAACAAATGGCACCAAGTGCAAAGAATGCTGCAAACTTATTTTTTATTTAGTGCTGCTTAAAAGGTATTGCATGAAGATAGTTCTAAAAGTATAAAAAAATGATCTGTCAGAACATAACTACAAGTATTGACTTGGCAGCATTGGACATCATAAATCAGATAAATGTGATTCTTCACCATCTATTGCTAACATACTTTGTAGCTGGCACACTTTGGATAAGGAATAGATTTTAGGCAGAAAAGGTCAAAGGTCAAGGTAATTGAAGGGAGGAAAAGGGATTTTACTCAGCAAAGTAAGTTCTACACAACCTGCCTGGACTGTACTTTGTGAATTAATTGCACTTTTGTTAAGGAAGAAAGTGTACTGATGTTGCAGTCAAAAGATCAATGGGTACTTTTGGTAAGGAAGAAGTGTACTTAGTTGGCAATAAATTGGTCAGTGGTCCAGTTACTGAATGTGAGAAGAAAAATGGTTTATGCACATTAGTTCTACGTCACAGGCCTGGACCAAACTTTCGAATGACTTGTTCTTATGGTAAAGAAGAACTATATTGCTTTTGGAGTGAAAAGGTCAAAGATCATGATTATTGTAACTTTTAAATGAAACCCATTTCTGCACAAAGAGCTAAAGGGGACTGTTAAATATTCTGTGGGCATAAAATGTGCCTTTATCTGTATTCCTGTTGAAAGATAAATGCATAAACAATTTAAATTTTGCATGGGTATAATACATATAGATGATTTATTTATTAAAATTTTCATCACTAGCTCTACTGGTCATAGTTGGTGTGTTATTCGTCTGTCTATCCATTAGCACATACTTGTTTTTGCTACTCTTTTTTTTATTTACTTTCTGGAAGGTCTGCCAACTTTACAGATCCATTCATCCATTGGTCTTGTTGGTCCTAAATTAAAATGATTATAATAGTACACCCAGTATAACCATCACCAAACTTATCTTGAAAATTTTTGTATAGCTTCTCCTGAATGAAGGGTCATATCAACATTGGGTTTCACTAAAAGACTTGTTATGATATCTAGTTGGTATTGAATGAAAATGGTGCCTATCTGACATTCTTTATGGCCACCACACAGTGGGAAATCTTGTTATTGCTTCTAAATGGATGTTTGTTTTAGCATGAGGCTTTTACTAAAATACTTAAGATGTATAGTTGGCCAATCTGTTGTCTAATGTTGATACCACATCAGCCATCTAGAAAATCTTAGTTCTATTCCTGAATAGAAAATCACAACTTGAAAATACAAATGGATAGCTATATCAAAATGAGGTTTTGACCTTTTATGAATTTAAGTTAGTCCTGAATGAAAATGGTGATAGTGATACATAAATATGGCTGCCAAAATGACTCTTATAAAAAAAATGTCACTGCTCATCTTTCAATCAATGATCATTATTACCTGGGGTTTTCACTAACGGATTTCTAACAATGTGTACTTCATCTTAAATGACATCCACCACAGCCACTAATTTAACTTTTTTTATTGCTGAAGAATATCAGAGATGGTTTAATCACTTTACATTTAAAAGAAAAAATTTTCTTTTCTTGAATTCCTGAAAATTATTTTTGCCAATAGAATGTCAGTCCCATTGAGGGGTTTGTTGTTGATGTTTTTGATGCCGCATTTGTGCATAATCATTGTAAACTGTATTTACATAATTTCTTTTTTTTTAAATAATAATATTTGTTTAAAGTAGGTTTTGTTTTTTTTTTCCACTGGCTGTAGACAAGAAAAGCTTTTTGGGATGGTTTTTTGTCTGTTGTCCATCCTTCATCCATTGCTCTTTCTCCTGAACTACTTGGAGCATTGCCATGAAGCATTGATCCCATTGTCATGTTGGTTCTAAATGAAAAGGATTCTACTCAGACATCCAGTATGGCTGTCATGAGGCCATCTTGAAAGTCTTGCTACTCCTGAATGGACCATCATTTTGACATGGTTTTCATCAAAAGCTATTTTGTACAATATCCTGATGTCTTAAATTAAATGGTGTCAGTCTAATGTCCAATATGTCCATTACATTAGCAATTTTGATAATCTTGCCAATGCTGCTCCAATATGGTATTTTTATGAGATGATTCTTATAATGTGTCTAGTTAATCCTAAATGAAAATGGGACAAGTATAATTTCCATAATGACCACCACAGCGGCCATCTGGAAAATCTTTCCATTGCAACATAATGAATGGAAAGTCATTGGCAAGGGTTTTCACCAGAAGACTTTTTGGTGTCTAGTGGGTTCTAAATCAAAAGGGGACCAACCACTCCAATGGCCTATTGGTTAGAGCATCCAACTTGAATGCAGGAGGTTGCAGGTTCAAACCCAGGCTAAATCATACCAAACTTTAAAAAATGGGTACTTGCAGCTGCTTCATTTGGTGCTCAGCATTAAGAAGTTAGTGTTAGGAAAAGTCATGTCTGTGGTATGATGTCCCAGTGCTGTCCATCACTATAAACTGTTACACTGTAGATAATGTTGTGATACAACTTAAAAATTGTTAAAGCTAAATTACAAAATTAAATTTCACACACACATCAAAAGATGGCCAGTCTGGTATTGAGTATTGGATACCACTCTGATGTTCAAAATACTGCCAAATCTGATGCCAAGTATATCCTCTGTGATGTTGCCAATCTAATGACTGTGCAGTAGGACTACAAAAGTGGCAGTCTTGAAAATCCTGTTATTGCTACTCTTGAGCATGATGCCTTGTTGGGTAAAATTGGTGTCTTGTTGATATCCAGTATATCCTTCATAGCAACTAATTGGTTGTTGTTGATGAATATTAATGATTTTATCCCTCCACACTTGTAAGGAAGAAATCATCTTAAATTTATTTAAATTCTTTTTAGCCAGATGCTTGGTTTAAGGATGCACAAGAAGGGAAATTGGGGTTGGCTGTTTGGATTTTGATTAAAATATTTTTTTTCTTTTTTTTTTAGATCGTTCTCCAGATGTGGACAATGATACAGATTTTGAAGAGGGAGAGGACTCGTCAAACTATGAACTTAGTGACAGTGAACCCATGATGTTAGAGGAGCACAGCCGACCCAGAGCTCGGAAAAGTAGCCGTAATAAAGATAGCTCAGTCATATCACGTGTTAGTCTTCCTTCATTTTGCTTTTAATTAATCCCAAACATCCTGAAATAGTAAAGTTTGGTGATGTAGTTTCTGATGTTACAAAAGTTTGGTGTTGGTTTATTGTGTATGCCTTACCTTTAAGGCCTCATCAATATTCTGTAGTGTTGCCTGTGTGTCTCTCACTTTCCATCACATCTAACTGTGCTGAGTTAGAACTTTTCCATTTTCATATTGAACCAAGCTTACTTCAGTTGCACCAAATTAGCATCTAATGTTTGCAAGCTCTTTGTGACCAACCAAAGTTTCCTGAAGTGATAATTAAATGAAAACATGATGGTGACTAATGAAAACATGATGGTGACTAATGTTGTGTTTATATTGATCATGAGCTGTAGGTTTTTTTACTCCTTGAGGAAAATTTTACATGACATTATCAGAAAGAGAATGACCTTTTTATATATTATAAAAAAATAATATTAAAGACATTGTAGCCATTGATTAAAAAGAAGAAAATAATAATTTGAGATACTGTGGTATTGTTTTTATATGAATATATTTGTTTATTTTCATTTCAGCAAAGGAATATTAAACAGAAGTTTGTTGCTCTTTTAAAGAAATTCAAAGTGACAGAAGAGGTGAGTTCCATAGCTCTAAGGTATAATTAGGTTAAGTTTGCGTGCTGATTTTTCTGTAACTAAAAACTGGTTTTGTATTTCAGACCAATACAAATAATTATTCAAGTATTTTGACAGTTGTATATAAAGAGCAAATGAGAGTGCTTATTTCTTTCATATGAAAGTTTACTAGATTTTGAATCAAACTATTGTCAAGTCACATTAGGTAACCATTTGTATGTCTGCCATAATGTAAAACATATTGCCATCTCTGTCATCCAATCATCCAATTTCATTACCACAATAGCTCAAGTAGTCCACTATGTTATATTACCAAACTGGATTATGTACATTAAGGTAAGAAAGAATCCTGTCAGTTTCATGGTCACTATGAATAAAAAATAAGGTTTCTGCACAATAGTCCTCCACCATCTGCATTTACCTTACTTTATTTTTTATGGCTTGATTTCACTTGGGATAAAGAAGAACCATATTGTTGTTTAGAGGGCAAAAGTCCACATTGTTTTGGGGGGCAAAAGTCCATTATGTTTGTGGGCAAAAGTCTATATTGTTGTTTGGGGGCTAAAGTGCATTGTTGTTTGGAGGTCAAAAGTCCATATTGTTGTTTGGGTGGCAAAAGTCCACATTGTTTTGGGGGGCAAAAGTCTATTATGTTTGTGGGCAAAAGTCTATATTGTTGTTTGGGGGCTAAAGTGCATTGTTGTTTGGAGGTCAAAAGTCCATATTGTTGTTTGGGTGGCAAAAGTCCACATTGTTTTGGGGGGCAAAAGTCCATTATGTTGTTTGTGGGCAAAAGTCTATATTGTTGTTTGGGGGCTAAAGTGCATTGTTGTTTGGAGGTCAAAAGTCCATATTGTTGTTTGGGTGGCAAAAGTCCAAATTGTTGTTTGGGCAAAAGTTCAAATGTCTGGGTTAATATGGCTGAAAGAACAGAAAATAGTTTCTTCCCAAAAATGGGAGCTCATCAGTAACTTAGTTACTATACCTTGTGGATGGCTTGCACTTAATGTAAGAAAAAATATTACTGATTTGTGAATGGCTTGCACTTAATGTAAGAAAGAAGATTACTGATTTGTGGATGGCTTGCACTTAATGTAAGAAAGAAGATTACTGATTTGTGAATGGCTTGCACTTAATGTAAGAAAGAAGATTACTGATTTGTGGATGGCTTGCACTTAATGTAAGAAAGAAGATTACTGATTTGTGGGTGAAAAGGTCATGGTTATTGACAAAGAAGAAAATGGTTTCTACAAAATAATATTGATTCAATAACTTTAACCTGTACAAAACTTTATGGATAGCTTGCACTTGGAAGAAGCTACTTGAACCTATGGTAAATGGGTCAGAGGGTGAAGTCACTATTGCTGAAAAACAAAAACTGGTTTTAGCACAAAAGTTTCAGTTGTCAGCAATATACCCTCACCAAAGTTTGTGGATGACTTACATGTTGAGTAAGAAATTTTTTTATTCATTTGGGAGTCAGAATGTCAAAGGTCAAGGTCACTGTCTGAAAGAAGAAAAATGGTTGAAATCATTGAGATATGTTGGTCAGTAATCACCTGAATCAGCTATGCTCACTTGGTGCCTGTATAGAGGACTATTGAAAGAAAAGATGCAGGTATATATTATGCCATTTAAAAGTTCTCATTGCTGATGTGTGAAGTAAAGTGGTTCTCGGGTTTTTTAAGGCAGCCCCTTCTAAAACAAGCAGGTTGCCTCATGTAGGGTGGGGGGCCTCTTGTAAAAGCTCTGACATTTCTGCATTTATCCCAGGATTTCATTTTTACTTGTATGGTCTATGCCAACCCCAAATTTCTTGGCAATGGTGGTATCTCTCCTTCACCAGATTAGGGTGAAGTGGTTAGAAGATAGAGTGGATCAGTCAAAATATAAAAACAAAAGAAATGATCTTTAAACTTGGTGAAATATTGAAATTTGTGCACATCTGATGTCTGATTATGACTGATGCAGGTGCCAGCTTAAATACCTTGCTGCTGATACTTTGTTTGAATGAATGATCATGTCTTTCTGATCTTAAAATTGTGCTGATTTAATGCCCAGTATGTGACCATCTTTTGTTACTTCAGTTAAATAAAAATTCATTTTAAGATGGGGTTTTATCAGAAAAATTATTGTTGTGTCATGCTGGGCTTACATACAAATAATTAATCTTCAAGATGGCCACTATGTTGGCTGTCCTAAAAATAGTGTTTTTTCTATTCCTAAATGGATGGCTGTATCAATATTAGGTTTCCAAGATTAGACTTCTGATGATGCCTAGTTGTTCATAAATGAAAGTAGTACCATGATGGCTGCCATGAATATTATGTTTGTATTGCTCCTGTTCATTCTCCTCCTCACCAAAAGGTTTTATATGGCATCTGTTTTGTTCTAAACGAAAACCATGCCAATCTGACATCCAGTATATGCTCAACAGGAGCTAATTTGAAAATCTTGTTATGAATGAAGAATGGTTTTAACACTCAATATTATAAGGAAGAAATGGTCTTATCTTGACATCCTGGACATTCCAGAAGAGCATCAGTTTATTCATTGGATTCTTGTTACTTTTATCACAACTGGATATCATGCTGACTTTATCAGAATAACAATACTTAGTTTGGCAGTGATTTGCTTTTATGGTTTGGATAATTTATATTAATAGTCAGTAATTATCAAAGTGTTGTTGTTGTTGTTGTTGTAGTAGTAGTAGTAGTAGGGTTTAACACTATTTTTCAGCACAAGATAGGCTATACATGGCAGCCAGTATCAGGTGTGGAGGAAGAACCTGGGACAAACTCTGAAAGGACCGCCGACCCACGAGAAGCTACTGGCAAGCTTTCTCACATACCCACATTGGCCGAACCATAGACTTGAATCCACACAGACAGAACTGAGATGGCCATGATCTGTACTGGTGAGAGCTTTAGACCACTCAGCCACTAAGCACCCAATTATCCAAGTGACAAAAATATTCATCTATTGAACACAATGAAGTATGGATAATCAGATAACTTGCCTCTTTGTTTGGAATAAGGTTACTTTGACAGTATGTTGGAACAAATATCAGTGGATTATATTTGGAAATCAGCAGATATTCATGAGACTTCTTTCTGTAAACCCAATTATCCATACACTGTGAGGAACAAATTCGAGATTTTGCACTAATATGCCAGTGACTGGTCACTTCAGATTGGAGGCCAACCCCGAGGGGTATTTTGAACACTGTTATGACTCTCTGGTCTTAAGCTATGTAATAGAATAAAGCTTAACCAACAAGTACAGAAACTATAACAAATAAATTATTTCCCTCAAATACAAAATGAACAGTTTTGTGAATTAAATCCTAAATAATTTGCAAAAGTATAAAGTGATTTGAATGAATTATAGGTCTTGAATGTGCGTAGGTACGACTAGCCTTGCTGTGCCACAGTTTTGGTGCATCACAGTGATGTAATTGAGAATGTCTTTGAATGACTTCACAGTAATCCCAAAATAGTGTTTTAGTCCAAATGGCTAATCAGCACCTTGTAATTTCCAATGCATAATTTAAATAATTTCTCTCAAATTATATCAGAACACTTCTAAACTGGATTTCACAAAGACATATTAAAATAGAATGAATTATTGTTTTATTGTTCTTTCTTATATACAGGCTGTCATCTGACTTATGACATAGCTAAATGCTCTGGGCTTAAGTAATTTCCAATGGAAATTTCCATCAAATTCGAGCACAAAATCAAGTCAGTTTACTTAAATTTTATTGAACAACTTTACACAAATCAGGTAGACTATAGAATTTCCAAGGGGATAAGCATGGTCCTGAGCTCAAATCAAGCGAAGCATGTTTCCAGCTGATCATTTTCATAAAGTATAATCTAGAATCAAGTTAACTGTGTAATATGTTGCTTACAAATAACCTGTACGTACAATCTACAATCATGGACAAAAGATAAACATAAGTTAAATAACTACACAAAACTCATCATTGCCAAAGATTCTGGCCATATAAAATAGGTGGCCACTGGTCAGGAGGATTGTTAGAAGGCCACTGTAATTTAATTGCCACAGAAATTGAGCAGGAAATATGAAAATAAGTTGTGTGTTGCTCTTTGAACAAAGAGTAATAGACTGTTCCCTGTTTACAACATACAAACTATCAATTGTCAAAAGGAGTGGGTTTTGACAGAAAAAGAGACTTCAGCTTTTCTTTTTCTGCATATTTTGGCAGAATGACAGCCAATGGGGCTACCATATAGCATGAATCTCATTTAGCATGGACCCTGTTATTGCAGATAACTTACAACAACAATTATTTATAACTTACAGTAACAATCATTTATTATTAGAAGCTGAATTTTTCAAAATCAAAGTAAGTCATGGTGATTAACTTTTGATGTACCAGAGACAATGTTTGGAACTGGCAGGACATAACATTCTTCAGAACCTTTATTAAAAAGAAACATGTTTTGACTGATGCATTGGACATGATTAATGTGTCTTCCATTTTTTACTCTGTGACATTGCCTGTATGCAAGTTTGAAAAATTGACGACAATTTGTTTAAATATCCTCAGATGCAAAACTGATAAAAAAAACCTCTACTGGCCAATGAGTCCAGTAATTTTAAAAAACTACTGTTCCTGTATATCATCTGTTACTTTTATGTGTGATAAAGATAAATTATTTCTAAGAAGCACACAAATTCCAACTTACAAATGTAAAATCTGAGAATAAAAAGGATTATATTTGACATTTAAAAAAAACAAGTTCTCAATGTTATTTTGAAATATCACCAGTGATATGTCATTTCATGAATAATTTGTATAGAAAGATAGATCTAAACATATTAAACATGAAATTAAAAACTTTTTTAAGATTGGTTCAATAGTTTATAATTATCCATAACCACTCTTGTGGCCTAGTGGTTAGAGCATCCAGCTTGGATGTGGGAGGTTCCAGGTTCGAACCTTTCAAGTCATACAGAATTATACAAATGGTATTAACAGCTGCCTTACTAGGTGCTCAGCAATAAGAGGTTAGTGTTAGGACCGGTCAGCCTGGTTTCAGAATAATTGGACGGGTGGGACATCATGCTACATGTCTGCATCATGATGCCCCAGTGCTAGACATCACTCTTAACTGCCACACTGCAGACAGTGAAGCAATATGACCAGTATTTCCCTTTACGCACAGTTGTGCATCAGGGATGAACACTGGAGAAAATTGACGCACATAATTTTTTGCTGTGCGTTTTTTGACTAACAGGATTTGCAAAATATAATCAGGATTTATTTAATATCCAACGCGTTGCAGTAGAGATGACATCGTGTATACTTCGATTATACATCATTAGGTATGGCATCGTGAATACTTCTTCCGGTTTCCTGATTTGTATGCTCTCTGTGTTGCACACTGCCATTAGGCAATTTTATGACAGAGTAGCTTCCCCTGATCTCACTAGCTCACACGCGATTCTATCAAGTTGAGCAAGATAAGATGTCCAGATGTTTAAACTCAATTCTTGTTGCTTTAAAATGTGATTTTGAGATGAAAACAGCGTGCACTAAGAATTATTAGCGAAGAAAGTGAAAAAAGCAAAACAAGAAAGAGTAAATAAGGATCTGACCCTATTAAAAAAACGGATAAAATGTTGTTTTTTTATACTAGAATATGACACATCCAAGGCATTGTTATTACCGGTGTGACTTTGTGATTGCGTGAATAATCCTTACGTGACATCGTTTGAGAATTTTTAAAATCTGCCCCTTGATATCTTTTGAACACATCATTGCCTAAAACATTCTTTGAGAGTAAAGAAATAAGTAAAATTGCAGAGATATATCCATTATTTGGATTACAAATTCAGGAGTTCGTTGCAGATTTTTCTAACTGCAGCAACGAAAGAAAGATTGAAAAGTTTAAGTGTAACTTGTTAAAGAGAAAACGAACCATTAGCCTCTGATTTTTGTAAAAATGTGTTTTAAGACGAAGTACAATGAAACCAATGATAGTACACATTTTATGACAGGCAGTAAATTAACTGTCGTTTTGTTAAAATTATTTATATGGAGTTTTGCATTGGCTTATATGTTATGTGTTGGTCTATAATATTTCTAAAAAAAATTATAAAGAGACTTAAAAGTACGACATTAAAACTAAAAGGAAAATTAAGTAATAAAAATATCTTTATTTGTGTTAATTGTGCTTTTTGGTTTTATTTGTATTTGTGTGTGTGTGTGTGTGAGAGAGAGAGAGAGAGAGAGAGAGAGAGAGAGAGAGAGAGAGAGAGAGAGAGAGAGAGAGAGAGAGAGAGAGAGAGAGAGAGAGAGAGAGAGAGAGAGAGAGAGAGAGAGAGATTTTTTTGGCCTTAAATGGTTTTTCTGACCCTCAGTTTTACACTCCTGGGGAATGCACTGAATATAACTGAAATTTTTTTAAAGCTACAGTAAAAATCAAAATCACACACACACACACATATATCCAATCAAATGCTGCATAATTAATGAAATATTTAAGCCACCACTGTGGCATATATTATTTAGGCATTTATTTTGACTTAATATGGAAATAATTGTTTGGTCTGAATTTTAATGATTTAGCAATTTGTACAGGTTTAAATTAGGTGGACAGAAAAACTGGTCCCTTGAGTAAATATCTGGCCTTGTCCAAACTGGCTTAGCAGAATTGTTTTCATTATGCTATCTGCAGGTACTAGATTCAGAGGCAGACCATGACCTGGTGGATCCTGATACAAACCCACAGGAAATTGATGACCTGTTTGACCAGCTAGAGGACCTGAGTGACAGTGACCCAGATTTGGAGGCTGAGGATAATGTTAGTGTAATGTCAACACCAAAACCTAGGCTGAGGTAGGATATGATTATGCAGATGATAAAAAAGAGTGAATTGCAGCCAGTTAGTATGATCGAATAGAGGATGGATAACAATTTAATAGTGAATTTATTAAACAAGTTGAATAATGTCCAGCTTTTGTGAGCCTTGTGTGCAAAAGCTGGACATTATTTAACATGTTTCATAAATTCAATTTTAAATCATTACCCATTGGAGATTCATTTTATGCCATAGTGTTATTTCAGTAGAAATTATTTAGATATATAGAAGAACGAATAATTTCATTATTCTGACAGATGCTGTACCTTTCATTTCTTGTGCTTAAAAAATAGTCCTGAACAAAGTTGAAATAACAAAAGTATATTATACATATTTGATAAATGTAAATCAAAGAATAAGCATCCATCCAAATAAACGGAACATTTTACAAAAGACAAAATATTTGTCTACACAAAATGTCCAATGTATGGGAGGTCACATTGTTTGCACAGTACCCTTGAGTTGGCCTACATAACATCACAATTAAACATTACATTGTTGCAATATTTTTGTGAAAGATTACTGGATGCAGAAATACACATATATACTGTAAAGTACTTGTGACCAGATATTTTCAGTATTTGATTTGGAACATTAGATTGTACAGAAGATGTAAACAAATCTCTTTTTGAGTTGGACTTGCATCACATATCTACCACATAAATATGTGGTTGGATAAAGTTCTGTCAGTTGGAGAGACTTGTTTATGTTTACATTCTTTTGTGAACAAATGTGATTTTATTTATTTCAGGAAGTTCATATTTAAACAAAGCTTGTATATAGGGTGGATTCCATGCTACAGATATACCAACCATCCATCTCCACCCCTACCCTCGTTACCATCTAAGCATTGCCAGTAATTTTACTTGTTATTGTTTTTGTCTTGGTAGGGTTTGCTATTTTTCATGTCATATGTTATACACGACATGACATGACATGATATGACAAACTCATGTTGGGTTAAATTGGCAGTATTGAAACAGATGAGTCCATTTTTTTTCTAATTTTATTTTTCGAGTCAAATAAACAAAATGGTGGCCAAAAATGTTCAATGAAAGCAAAAAATTCCAAAAAGCAGAGTTAAAAAAGTTTTCCCCATGATCGCAGCCAATCAGTAAAGAGAATATTGCTCAATAATTTCATGGGGCCCCGAGAGGCAGAGTGGTCTAAAGCACTGTCCGTTTTGGATCACTGCCATCTCACCTCTGTCTGCATAGGTTTTAGTCTAAGAGTTGGCGAATGTGGATATGTGAGAAAGCTTGCCAGTAGCTTCTTGTGGGTCGGTGGTTCTTTCCGCTGATTTCCCGGTTTCTTCCTCTACCATTAATACTTGCCGCCATGTATAGCCTATTGTGTGCTGAAAAATGATGTTAAACCCCACAACAACCAACAACCAACCAACCAATAATTTCATGGGCTTATTTGGACCAATCGGAATCACATAAAATTATATGTTCATATGTATAATATCAAAAATATTAAATTGCACATACTGTAGGCAAACAGTACAAACTACATGATAAAGAAAATTATTTCACGAAACTTAAAATGTAGTTTGTTACAGCATGATATCAAATTAGTTTCTTATCTCCCTGAAAAAAATATGTATTTGAGTTAAATAATAACTTCAGGCAGAAAATGTAACTAATATGACTTATGATTATATATATTTATCTCTCTGGCTTCTTTGGGATGCTGGGTCAGCTGCCTTGTGTCCTTGGGCAAGTCATTTTAATCCAACTTCCTGGACAGTAAATAATCTGCTTGTTTTACAGTGCAATATAGTGCCAAAGCAAACCAGATCTTTGAGATACTCTGTATTGTCTTGCTTAGAGAAGGAGTCACAGTTGCTCAGTGGCAGGCAATCTGAATTTTTGTCAATCAGACAAGAGGGTTATACATAAAGTTGCCATATCCATTTTTTGTCAATAAAATTGTTCCCTTTTCTTCAGTGATTTTTTTTATCTGCATTGAAGTTTTCTTAGCATGGGTGATAAAAACATCAGAGAACTTTGTCATTCATGTAAAGGTACAATCATCTCTTGGTTTTAATTATTTTTTTCTGTCCATTTTCTCTGGAAAAAAAATTTCTTATCATTGATGGTGTTGATTATTTAAATCTTTCTGACAAAAAATTTCTTTACAAGGATCTTAGAACACTCCTTGATTATATTAGGTTAAATTATGTTGTGTTTTTCTTCTAAATCAAGAATGTTGTGTTTTTCTTCTAAATGAAGAATGTTTCTCCTACTTGACATTATGCATTATTTGCAACACCATATTCTTTTGTTGGCAGCCTCACCACTCTCAAATTAAGTGCTATATTTACAAAGGATGTGACTTTGCCACATGATCATCCTGTCATAGCCTTAGTCTTATACTCTGTTTCTTGTATATTTTCTTTCTTACTGGACGACAAGAAGTCACAGAGGGTATCATACCATTTGTATGTTGTTGAACAGTGCTGTGCTTCTCTGCTGTTAGCTTGGTTAGGAAGATAATTTTGGCAGCAATAATAGCCAGTAATTATTAAGTGACATTTTTAGACAGAAAAGCTTATGGGATGGTCTATAGTCTTTCTCAATTATCTTGTTTTCTGTTTATCCATTAGCATAAGTTTTATCTCTTCTCCTAAATTAGATTGCTATGAAACTTTGCACAACACACATTGATACTCCTGAATAGATAATCCTTCCTCATACCACTATGGGGTTTTAACAGAAAGACTTCTTTTGGGGTCTAGTTGGTTCTAAATGAAAATATCATAATGCAGTGGTGTTTTCACTAGAAGTATGATGTCTTGTTAGTCCTAATGGAAAATGTTGCAGATTCAATAGTTGATATGGCCACTAGTACAGCCATCATGAAAACCATGTTGTTGCTATTCCACTTGAATGGATGGTCAGAATAGTATTGGATTTTCAGTAAAAGACATCAGAGCATGGCCATCCTATAGATTGTGGGTTTAAAAATATAACTAGCTGCTGTTATCGGGGAGGAGGGGTTGTTCAGGTGGGAACCATAGTATTTTTTGCACTAATAAAATGCAAGAAAAGGTGACTAAACTAAATCATAATTTTTTACTGATTTTTTTTTCTCACTGATATTTTTGCAGGCCATTTTTCACCGGAGGTGGAAGTCACAGCAATATTGATAGACATGTAGTAAGTATTATTAAACTCATACACAAGGTAAATAAATACAGGGTTACTTGTAAATTTCTCATGGGATAATAAAGCTTACATTCACAGTACACCATATATATATATATATATATATATATATATATATATATATATATATATATATATATATATCTGTAGCTACAGTTATAATTTTACCTTGTGATAAAGACTTGTCAAGAGTCAGGTAATCAAGATTATATTTCTTGCCTCATTTTGCATGGTCAGACAAAAAGTGAAGCATTTATCAACTAAAAGTTACCTGTCATAATGAAGAGTCTAAATAGGTATTTACACGTTAGTGGATAGGTATAGTAAGATTCTGTCACATGTGCTTAGCACCAAGCTAAAGTCATGTAAAAGCTATAATCTACATGTCTTGACAATATTACCACAGCCTTATGTTCGATTTCTAAAGATTGCCACGGGGTAAGTGTTGGACTGTTATGCAATGCTACCATTACCAGCTAAAGACCTGAATTTGAGGTAGAAGGCATGATTACATTCAGACCCGAATGATACCTTCCAAAATCGTAAAGAATAATTTAGTATTTACCTGGAAGGATTGCAGATGAACAGGGTTTACTCTAAGATAGAAGCCACTTTTAATCTGGCAGCAGAACTTGGAGCTAGATTCTAAGGAAAGATAAAGCTTAGAAAAGGTCAGTAAGTTATTTGCTCGATTTTTGCAGAATCCTGTGGCTTCATACTTTTAACTGTTTATAGTATATGCACTTTATTAATAGAATCATTTAGAGCATAGAATCAGAGCATGGATATTTGAATATTTGCATACATATTGTGATATTGTTTAGTATAATGATATTAGGAATGTATACTGATGTAATGGAATTTTTTGATGTATGTAGGAGAAGTAATTGATACCATGCTGAATTATGACATTTGTTTTACCATGCATCAATGTATTGGTATGTCGATGTGAATGAATGCATAACTGAAGAAATTTAACCATTATCTGATGATAGGCTATGTGTAGTGTGAGATGAGAGGGCTGAGGGAAAAGATTGTACCATCCTTGTGTTTTCATGGAAAGCTTTTTAGGGGACAAAACTTCTGGTTACATTAGGTCCCAAGTTAGAATTGAGACTGTAGCCGAGACAGTCAAAGTCAACAGAAGTGTAGTCATGGGAGAGGAAGTGGAGGAGGAGGAGAAGAAATTTGGATAAACGTCTGAAAGGAAAAGGAGAAAGAATTGGGAGAAACAGGAGAGAGAAAGGATACAGCAGATGAATAGAACTACAAGGATGGCTGGAAATCTCACACTGCTAATCAAGTGATGCAATAGGCTTTTTAAAATGTCAAGTGAAAGGAGTGTAATTGGAAATTTGAGTCATTTGATTACTGAATTATTATTAAACTGTTATTCATTTAATTTCAATTTTTTTGTATATTTAACCATTTGTCTGCATTGTTGACTGGGAGCTTGGAGCTTTACATCTATCTTTCACTAAATTTAACTTCCAACACAACAGAGACTGGGTGGGACTTATATAATAGTTTTAAAAAAATATTGGGAGCACCCACCTTAATCATAACAAACCCCACCCCAAACATATAGTTCATCACACATACACTGAAACTGATATATAGATAACAGCACACACACACACACATATAATGGATTACTGCATTAGTATGGAAAAATATGAACAAGTTCTTGCGAACAATACTGCATGACATTGGGAGTGAAGTGTTACTCAGAAAATATGAGTTCATATTTTCCCATATAAATTTTGTAACCTTTTTATTATATCTTGATTTTGCTTTTTTATCAAAGGCTGAATAATAATAGGAACACTACAAGGCAGTTGGTAATTGAATTTATTCTGGATTCTAAAGTAAACATACAACTGTATATTCAGCATGTGTGTGTGTGTGTGCAAATTGGAATTGTAATGTAGCTTTAAAAAACATTTCTGTCATATTGCTACGAATGTTAATGGTGTTGATGTGCACATAGTGCCATCCAGTGACTTTTGAACTTGGTCAGTCATGCATTTCATAAATAATTCTTGTTTAAAATTGAAATTTAGAGTCATATTGAATGAATGCACTTTGAAACAGTGCCTCCAGTTGCTCAGCATTAAGATGTTAGTGTTAGGACTGGTCAGCCTGTTGTCAGGATGTGGCTGGTTGGGTCATGATGCTACATGCCTGCAGCATGATGCCCCAGTGCTGGACATCACTATAAACTGCCACACTGCAGACATCATAGTGATATGACTGAAAATGACTGTTGTTTACCACATAATATATTATAATTCTAGAAACAGACTTCTAATTATAATTAAAATTTTATCTTGTGAACATTTGGAACCTTCCAGAATGAAATTTTCTGTAAGGGTTATTTTTAAAAAGAAAATATTAATTGTGACCTGAGATCAAGGAGAGGACTTTAAAAACTTGTTTTTATGGAAATTGTTTTTTCGTGTTTAAAGATCTTAGCAGAATCAGATGTATTGTTGTGTCCAGTTATTCATTTGATGTGGAATTTATTCAGATTATTTCATTCAAGTGATTTTTCTTGAGAAATACAAAGTGTTCAGAAATAACATTCTTGGAAATAGAGACCTGAATTCATAGTGAAATTCAAATAAAGATATATTCCTGAACTGTACTATTGTGATTCAACAAAAGACTGCTGGCAGTCACTATAACACTGGCCACCCCTGGCACATCATCACTTCCAGTTTGGGATTTCTTTAGGAATTTGTGTTCAAAATTCTAGGATTATTTAGGATTTAATTCACAATACCATATGTTTTTTGTTCATTTTTCACTTTATATTTTAGAGAAATAAATTATTTGTTGAATTTTACAAAGATTGTTGCTTCTCACTCTTTTTCTATTACTTACTTTAAGCTCATAGAGTCATAATAACAAATGTAGTAGACTCACTCAAACTTCTGTTATCCAAATACCTGGTATTTACCAAAATATTCATCTGGTTCCTGCTAAATTTATCCTTTATTTACATATTTTTAAAATCTGTTATCTGAAATTAATTATTCTAGTATACTCCCTTAATAAAAGTAATTTAGTGGTCCAAAATCTTCTAATCCTATTGAATTGTGTTATCCAAAATGATAAATGTCCATGAGTGGCATGTTTTATTTCTTAAATCTGAATACCCATTTGTTCAAACTGAGTATTGATAGATTGAAAGTGAGTTTATTGCCACTAATTAACTTGCCTTTTGATAACCCTGTTATTCATTCAGTTAATGACAGTAATTTTATGTAGTTATGCTCAATAAAAGAATGTCAGAAAATCATATAAACCCTTTCAAAGCCTCATTCCACTACACATGTATTGTTTTGGGAGAATAAAAAGGAATAGACTGCCTTTCGTCTTTGGTCTGTGCTGTGCATAATGCCATGCCAAGAAAAGTCTTCTTAGATATGTGGTAAGGAAACAGAATACAAGAATAACTGAAATGGTAATTTGTTTGTTTTATTTTTGTGGAATATACATGTATATAAATTATGGTTTCATCTTCTGGGATATGTTAAACATTTCATTAAACAAAACTGAGAAGAGCTCAGATAAACATTGTTATGTAAGAAAAGAAATGTATTCAGCTTCATATATATTTACACCTTCTTGACCTTTGGTTATTTGACCCAGGTAATAACGGTCACCATTATATTTACAGCAGTAGATTACTTAATACATTGTGAAATATTTATTTTATTTATGATTTTCTGAGGTAAGAAAAACAATATTGATATTAGGACCAGGTCATATGAAATATGTCTGCCACTAAAAAAAATGTAAAATAAATTAAAATTATTTCTTAAAATCCTCTGAACAAGGTTTGGCCAAATTAGAATGAAAACATCAAGGAATAGATGGCCTAAAGTTTTTTAGATTACTCTCTCCACTGTCAAATATGACTGCTACTACAAAAAAAATACAGAAAAATCTTTCAAACAACTTCTCAGATTTGACATAAAGCATCATGACATAGAGGGCTTTCAGATTTTTGTTTTACAATTGATGCCAATCTACCATTAAATATTTAAATATTGCCACTTTCAATAAAAATGTTTTTAAAAATCCAAACATTTTAATGGAAAGCACCCAGACATGAAGACCTTTTAATATTGTACAAATCATCCAATTTGCTGATATGGCTGCCACTGCTTAAAAAAGAAAAATCATATAAATGTTTATTAAAAACCACTGAACCTTGTTGACCTAAATTTGTCCGAAAGCCTCTAGACATCAAGGTCTTCCATTGCCAATGCCAACTTATCATGAGGTACGGCCACCATTGCTATCAAAAGAAATTGTCATTAAAATATGGCCACTTATAACAAAAATAGAGCTAAACGTTTAATATGATTTTAAAAACATCTGTACAGAATTTGGCATAGTTAAGAGTGATTGTAATTGAAGGATTTTTGTTTCATTCAGATTATGCCAATCTGTCAAATAAGGCTTCAGCTTGAAAATAGACCAACCTTCAAATGACATGAAAATCACAGAAGAGAATTTAGCCAAGTTTGACAGAAAGCACCATTCCTTTCAAATATAATAAGATAATGCTTATCTGTTAACCATATATCTACTGTTGCTAAAATATGTTTAAAAATTGAATGACATCTTCTCACAAACCTCTGAACAGTACTTGACCAAATTTGAAAAAACATCCTGGAGTGGAATTCCCTTAAAAATATTTTTAAAAAATTCGCTATCAAATATAGCTACTGTCATTAAAAAATTCCAGAAATATCTCAGAAACTGCTTAACAGAATCCTTTTTAAAAAACACCCAGGTGACAAGGCCTTTAATACAAGACAAGTGATTTTCATTTTGTCATTAGATTTGACCACTTCACTAAAAACAAGAAAATTAAAAGGACTTTTAGAAGAAAAATTGAGAATTTATTTAACAGCATCTTCATAAATTAAATTCCAAACCATTTACTTGTGCTTTTTAAAATGATCCATTCTTCAGTATGGCCTTTGCTGAAATAAGTAAAATGTCAAACTCTGATCAACACAAGTTGACTGAATTTCAGAGAAGCCTTCTTGGCAAAAACTTATTCTGTTTGCACAAAATATTGCTGATGTGCCTTGTAATATTATACCTTTACTAAATAATTTAAAAACGTTAAATGTCAAAAAGCAGCCTACTAACTCAGAACTTTTGACAAAATGCCTTTGCATATGTTGATTGCAGTTTTGTAGATATCAGACTGCTGAGTGATTTCAGGCCCACATGGGTCTTTTGTTTGCTAGCTAAGCATTATGTACCAGTACTTCTAGAACAAATTGGTCTGTTTGACAGCTAAGCATTTTGTACCAGTACTTCTAGAACAAATTGGTCTGTTTGCTAGCTTATCATTATGTACCAGTACTTCTAGAACAAATTGGTCTGTTTGACAGCTAAGCATTTTGTACCAGTACTTCTAGAACAACTTGGTCTGTTTGCTAGCTAAGCATTATTTACCAGTACTTTTAGAACAACTTGGTCTGTTTGCTAGCTAAGCATTATTTACCAGTACTTCTAGAACAACTTGGTCTGTTTGGTAGCTAAGCATTATTTACCAGTACTTTTAGAACAAATTGGTCTGTTTGCTAGCTTATCATTATGTACCAGTACTTCTAGAACAAATTGGTCTGTTTGCTAGCTTATCATTATTTACCAGTACTTTTAGAACAAATTGGTCTGTTTGCTAGCTTATCATTATGTACCAGTACTTCTAGAACAAATTGGTCTGTTTGCTAGCTTATCATTATGTACCAGTACTTCTAGAACAAATTGGTCTGTTTGCTAGCTTATCATTATTTACCAGTACTTTTAGAACAAATTGGTCTGTTTGCTAGCTTATCATTATGTACCAGTACTTCTAGAACAAATTGGTCTGTTTGCTAGCTTATCATTATGTACCAGTACTTCTAGAACAAATTGGTCTGTTTGCTAGCTAAGCATTATCTGCTAGTACTTCTAGAACAAATTGGTCTGTTTGCTAGCTAAGCATTATGTACCAGTACTTCTAGAACAAATTGGTCTGTTTGACAGCTAAGCATTTTGTACCAGTACTTCTAGAACAAATTGGTCTGTTTGCTAGCTAAGCATTTTGTACCAGTACTTCTAGAACAAATTGGTCTGTTTGCTAGCTTATCATTATGTACCAGTACTTCTAGAACAAATTAGTCTGTTTGCTAGCTAAGCATTATGTACCAGTACTTTTAGAACAAATTGGTCTGTTTGTTAGCTTATCATTATGTACCAGTACTTCTAGAACAAATTGGTCTGTTTGCTAGCTTTATTTTGAAGTGATCAGATTTATGTATGCCTTGCAGCCATGTCCCTTTTAGATTATTTTTGTTAATTTTAATTTCTGCACATTATTGGCATTAATTAGTGCAAGCTGCATATAGTCCCAGTATTAAGTGATTTTCTTCATTCATTTTGCTTGCAGGACGTGTATGGGAAAGGTAGTGATGACAACAGTTCAAACAGCCATGCAGTAAGTCTTAATGTCGTTGCTTACCATTTTTATAATTCACATGAATATTTATAGCATTCATACCATGAATAGCATTGATTTGATTATGCAACTAAGGTTTTTGATTAACGGTTGGTAGTGGTGTGATTCATATGTCACTCTTAAGCCATTATCACACACCTGATTGCATCGTTTAAAACAACAGTTTTATAGCTACTACTGATCCATCTTTCCTATCAAATGTAATGGAAAGTGCACAAACCTGAATACATTAAAATCCTTATTGTGTTTGAGTTGGTGTGTAGATACTGTATGGTTAATTTTCATTATGTTGGATATAAGGCTGGAAGTTGGTGTGTAGATATTCTACAGTTAATTTTCATTATGTTGGATATAAGGCTGGAAGCTGGTGTGTAGATATTCTACAGTTAAATTTCATTATGTTGGATATAAGGCTGGAAGCTGGTGTGTAGATATTCTACAGTTAAATTTCATTATGTTGGATATAAGGCTGGAAGCTGGTGTGTAGATATTCTACAGTTAAATTATGTTATGGTGGATACAAGTCTGGAAGCTGGTGTGTAGATATTCTACAGTTAAATCTCATTATGGATACAAGGCTGAAAGCTGGTGTGTAGATATTCTACAGTTAAATCTCATTATGGATACAAGGCTGAAAGCTGGTGTGTAGATATTCTACAGTTAAATTTCATTATGGGTACAAGGCTGAAAGCTGGTGTGTAGATATTCTACAGTTAAATTTCATTATGATTGATACAAGGATTTATCAGCCCCAGAAAAGTTGTATTCACCAAAAATGTAGGAGAACAGAATTTTTCTTGAGTTGGTAAATCTTTGTATCAGCTGAAATTAATTCAGAAATTTTGTTTTATTTTATGACTTTTAATTCTCTTCATTTTCAGTGCTTTAATAGCGTTTATAAATCACTGATAAGATTTCAAGTGTATATCAAATGAAAGTTATTCATAAAAGTTTAGCAAAAGTTATCTTTTAGTTTATTATATAAGTTATTAATATGCATTTAAATGATTGAAATTATACTAAAGTTAAAGAACAAAAAGAAACATGCAAAGATAAACAATGTTTAGATTCTTTTGTCCTTTCCACCATTACCTTTTATGTTAAAGTATGAACAGTTAAGGATGAGTGGATAGATTGAAAGGATGAATAGATGGAAAGGAAAAACCATTCTCTCAATTATAAGTGATACATAACTCTTGTTCAAGCACAGTTGCTTACTCTTAGTAACACTTGCCAAAAATCCAAATATCTGACTAACCTTCATTGATGTCTTTGGTGGAGTGACATAAGAGGAAGCATTTTATTTTTTATTGTTTTCATGTATGTTCAAGATATATTCTAAAACAAAGACATGATTAGCTCTGAGTTTAAGGTTGAAAATAACACAAGGACAGGATTATTACTCAGTTTAAATGCATTTTTATA
Organism: Potamilus streckersoni; assembly: GCA_016746295.1. Lineage (NCBI taxonomy): Eukaryota > Metazoa > Mollusca > Bivalvia > Unionida > Unionidae > Potamilus > Potamilus streckersoni. Next base: position 625,010 of record JAEAOA010002048.1, on the reverse strand, counting down.
TTTAGATGACTCAAGTTTAACTAATTAAAGATTAGACTGAATCTCCATAGCAAATAGTACTACTGATAAAGTTAATGCCTCCATTTTATTTTAGTCCATCAGCAAATGCAATATCATTAAATATTAGCAGTGAAAAGAGGCTGTAATATACAAGTGTTAGCAGTGAAAAGAATCAGTGATATTATATTGCATTTCAGACAGTCTGATAAGAAAGTATTGGATATTTCAAAGCATATCACGAAATCAATATGCTACCAAACTTTGGATATAGCATTGTGATGTGCAGAGGAAATCTTTTAGGCTTCATTAAACTCATTTTTAAATTTTGAGAATTAAGGGATTCATTTAATTCAATATATTTATTAAAATGATTGTGCATTTGAGGAAAACATACACATTACTATATTTCATTTTCACATCATCAACTGGAAAAAAATGAACTTTTTTATCTTGTTTGTATAGTACAGCTCAGTCTCATAAATTTAACTCAAACTGATTACCATCTGCAAAATATGGTACAGAAATAAAGTGTAACTAAGCCTGCTAGTGTCATATAAGTTAAAAGCAACTTGGACTCACCTTGAATGTACTCCTTTGGATCAATAGAGATCAAGTCCATTTAGGGGTAACTGCTGATGCCTTGGATCAATAGAGATCAAGTCCATTTAGGGATAACTGCTGATCCCTTGGATCAATAGAGATCAAGTCCATTTAGGGTTAACAGGGTGAATAGCTCATCCGCCTACTTAAGATAGTTTGGCCATCTGGAGAAACTGAGAGTAAGTGCTTTTGCTTAATGGCTTAGAGCCTATTATTATTATTATTATTATTATTATTATTATTATTATTATTATTATTATTATTATTATTATTATAATTATTATTATTATTATTATTATTATTATTATTAAAGTTGCAGAATTAGCTTGTAATTTATTCCAGAGTTGTTGTATTTACTGTGTACTAGGAATTCTAGCAATAGTCAGACAGACAAATTAAATCAGTGAGACTGGGCTGGACAACCAGCGAACAATATTTGGCCTTCTTGGAAATAACGCACTCAGTGGGCAAGTAAACTGCATTCACAATATAATAATGTCACACGTGCCATTGTCAGGAGCATGACATGGATCAAGATATTGCAGAACTACCAATCATCATCATCAATGAACCTGTCTCATCAGATTACCGCAAACTTGACATAGGCAAACCAAAGTCACCATTACATAAATCTGCTCAGCTTAGTCGGGAACGAAGCACATCCTATAAGGAGAAAAAGAACAAAAAGGAGCAAAAGCCCTCTAGTCGGCGGAACAGTACTGGTTGTGTTGAAGATTTGGTCAGTAGAAGGAGATGTAAAACTTTTATTTTAAATATTCTTTTATATATAGAGCACTGCTTCTTTACAGTAATATAGAGCACTGCCGCTTTACCTGATGATTGATACTGGCCATTTATTTGTACCATAACACACTGGCATTAGCACACATTTCCTGTATATCTTTTTGCCAGGTTTAAGTTCAAGTAAACTTGTTAAGATTTACGCATAACAGTTGGCTGAAAAGGTTTTCCCCAAGAATAATAGAAACACTGTCATTGGTGATAAGATCCATTAGTATTTTGTCATAAGGACTCTTAGCAAGTGGTGATCAGATTACTTAGGATAACAAAGCAACAGTCTTATATGATACGATTAACTTATGTCAACCATTAATAATAGAATGCACTGCTTTAGTGTTTATCATTCCATCAGTCTGAATGGGCAATATTTGCATTTGAATTAGAATTTTATTTCTTATCTTCCACAAATGAATTTAAACCTGGGTATATTTTGCATCACAATTTTGAAAGCTACCATATATACTCACTTAGTTATCCATCTGTAAGTATTATTTATCATGATCTGCCATTGCATAATGCACCAGCAGATCAGGGTCTGTGTTGTATGTTTCTCCTGATTACTCATAACAAACTGCATAGATATAGACCTGTCACATAATGCATTGATAGATCAGAGTCTATGTTGTTTGTTTCTGCTGATTATTCCTAACAAACTGCATAGATATAGATTTGAAGGTGCATTATTCAACAGCTGTTGGATGTGTATTCAATTTCAGTTGGATGCACTTAAGTATATATCTCTTTGCAATGTGTTTACTGTATAGCAATTATTTTCACCAGGTTTTTGTTTTCATTATATTTGTAAGCTAGTGTCAAGATGAATTATCATAAAAGTTTCATTAAAGTTACATTTTGCATTTAAATCCAGGGAATGATGAACAACAGAAAACGGCATAAAATTCAAACACCATGAAAATGTTATAAGGTGGCAGTTCAGAATTTTTAGTTTGGTGAAAATATCTGGTATACAGTAAATGTACTACAAAACTAACTGGACCTCCTAACAAAGCTAACATCTTCTTAATTAAACATTTGCTGTCATTAATCTAAATGTCTGCACAGTCCAATTTTATATATATCATATTGTCAAAATTTTAATAGCTTTGAATAGTATAAAGAATTTCTGGACACCAAGAATGCTTTTTTGGCTGACTGAAAAATTTTTTAAAGTTATACTCTGAACTTTGGCTTGTTTTACTCATCCCCAAAAAACAGGTGATTAAATAGACCACCTTGATTACCCCAATTAAAACTAGAGTTCCTTTGGTCCTTGCAGTCAAGTTTTAACTCAATTATTCAGAGACCAACAGAGCTTTAGGGATGTTCTATTGACTGTTCTTCTTCTGTCATCAGTGCATCTACTAGCTTAAGTTTGTTATTGCTACTTCCTAAATTACATGGTGGATTGTCTTGAACTTTACACACACTTTCATTCCAAGGTATAGTTTTTGGTCATAAATTAAAATGGTGCTAGTCACCCAGCATGGCTGCCGCAATTGTCATTTAGAACTTTTTGCCATTTCTACTTCCTAAATGGATAGTTATATTACGATGAGGTTAGTCCTAAATAAAATTGGTGCCAATCTGACATCCATTATGGCAACCATTGCAGCCATCTTGAAAATCTTATCATTACTTCTGAATTGCTAGTCTTATCAACATAGGGATTTCACTAAAAGACTTCCTATAATGTTCAATTGCTCCTGGGTGAAAATCTTGCTGATATGATGTCCAATATGGCCACCAAAGTTAATCTTAAAAATACTGTAATTACTATTAAAGAAAAGTCATATCTTGAAAATATTGTCACTTTTCTTCAAAAAATGAATGGTTATGAATATGGGGTTTTCACCAGTAGACTTCTTATGATACCTAGATCCTAAATGAAAATGGTTCTGATCTGACATCTAATGACTGACATAGCAGCCATATTAAAAATTGTTTTATCAAAACTCTACTTGAACAGTTGTTGTTGTCATCGTTGTAGGGTTTAACGCTATTTTTCAGCACAAGATAGGCTATACATGGCGGCTAGTATTAATGGTGGAGGAAGAACCCTGGAAAACCCTGGTAAGAACCACCGACCCACGAGAAGCTACTGGCAGGCTTTCTCACTTACCCACGAGAAGTACAGTGACAGTCTCTTTGGCAGTCTTATTTCTTTTCTACTGGCTAGAGACTTTACAGGTAATCAAATCGATGATCTTTTTTTTCACTCTCCAAGGAGTCGCCATATTCTCCAAATTCTGTTGCCTTTTGCTAGTTGTGAACTATTATGCAGTGAAAGTCAAAATTAGTTTACTTTCAATTCATACTGCTTTAAGACTAGGACTATGTTACCTTTTCTATGCAGAGGTAATCCAATTTTCATGACTGAGGCCATTTGGTTTTGTTTACTTTTGTTTTGACTACATGGACATGTGCACTAGGTGATACAATTCATACCAAGATATTTATCATAGAGGTTGCAGGTGATACAATATGTACCACTGGACATGTCCTTTTTTTCTTGGCATGTATTGTCTGTGTCACCATTTTGGTATTGAATGTAAGTGGCAGTGATACTAGTAATGCCTGAATATATCATGACTGTGTTGGCATTGTTAAGTGTGTGGCAGTGATACTAGTAATACCTGAATATATCATGACTGTGTTGGCATTGTTAAGTGTGTGGCAGTGATACTAGTAATGCCTGAATATATCATGACTGTGTTGGCATTGTTAAGTGTGTGGCAGTGATACTAGTAATACCTGAATATATCATGACCATGTTGGCATTCTTTAGTGTGTGGCAGTGATACTAGTAATGCCTGAATATATCATGACTGTGTTGGCATTGTTAAGTGTGTGGCAGTGATACTAGTAATACCTGAATATATCATGACTGTGTTGGCATTGTTAAGTGTGTGGCAGTGATACTAGTAATGCCTGAATATATCATGACTGTGTTGGCATTGTTAAGTGTGTGGCAGTGATACTAGTAATACCTGAATATATCATGACCATGTTGGCATTCTTTAGTGTGTGGCAGTGATACTAGTAATGCCTGAATATATCATGACTTTGTTGGCATTGTTAAGTGTGTGGCAGTGATACTAGTAAGGCCTGAATATATCATGACTGTGTTGGCATTAAGTGTGTGGCAGTGATACTAGTAAGGCCTGAATATATCATGACTGTGTTGGCATTAAGTGTGTGGCAGTGATACTAGTAATGCCTGAATATATCATGACCATGTTGGCATTCTTTAGTGTGTGGCAGTGATACTAGTAATGCCTGAATATATCATGACTGTGTTGGCATTAAGTGTGTGGCAGTGATACTAGTAATGCCTGAATATATCATGACCATGTTGGCATTGTTAAGTGTGTGGCAGTGATACTAGTAATACCTGAATATATCATGACCATGTTGGCATTCTTTAGTGTGTGGCAGTGATACTAGTAATGCCTGAATATATCATGACCATGTTGGCATTGTTAAGTGTGTGGCAGTGATACTAGTAATGCCTGAATATATCATGACCATGTTGGCATTCTTTAGTGTGTGGCAGTGATACTAGTAATGCCTGAATATATCATGACTGTGTTGGCATTGTTAAGTGTGTGGCAGTGATACTAGTAATACCTGAATATATCATGACTGTGTTGGCATTGTTAAGTGTGTGGCAGTGATACTAGTAATGCCTGAATATATCATGACTGTGTTGGCATTGTTAAGTGTGTGGCAGTGATACTAGTAATGCCTGAATATATCATGACTTTGTTGGCATTGTTAAGTGTGTGGCAGTGATACTAGTAATGCCAGAATATATCATGACCGTGTTGGCATTAAGTGTGTGGCAGTTATACTAATAATGTGTGAACATATCATGACCGTGTTGGCATTCTTTAGTGTGTGGCAGTGATACTAGTAATGCCTGAATATATCATGACTGTGTTGGCATTGTTAAGTGTGTGGCAGTGATACTAGTAATGCCAGAATATATCATGACCGTGTTGGCATTGTTAAGTGTGTGGCAGTGATACTAGTAATACCTGAATATATCATGACTGTGTTGGCATTGTTAAGTGTGTGGCAGTGATACTAGTAATGCCTGAATATATCATGACTGTGTTGGCATTGTTAAGTGTGTGGCAGTGATACTAGTAAGGCCTGAATATATCATGACTTTGTTGGCATTGTTAAGTGTGTGGCAGTGATACTAGTAAGGCCTGAATATATCATGACTGTGTTGGCATTCTTTAGTGTGTGGCAGTGATACTAGTAAGGCCTGAATATATCATGACCATGTTGGCATTCTTTAGTGTGTGGCAGTGATACTAGTAAGGCCTGAATATATCATGACCATGTTGGCATTCTTTAGTGTGTGGCAGTGATACTAGTAATGCCTGAATATATCATGACTGTGTTGGCATTGTTAAGTGTGTGGCAGTGATACTAGTAAGGCCTGAATATATCATGACCATGTTGGCATTCTTTAGTGTGTGGCAGTGATACTAGTAATACCTGAATATATCATGACTGTGTTGGCATTGTTAAGTGTGTGGCAGTGATACTAGTAATGCCTGAATATATCATGACTTTGTTGGCATTGTTAAGTGTGTGGCAGTGATACTAGTAAGGCCTGAATATATCATGACTGTGTTGGCATTGTTAAGTGTGTGGCAGTGATACTAGTAATGCCTGAATATATCATGACCATGTTGGCATTGTTAAGTGTGTGGCAGTGATACTAGTAAGGCCTGAATATATCATGACTTTGTTGGCATTGTTAAGTGTGTGGCAGTGATACTAGTAATACCTGAATATATCATGACTGTGTTGGCATTGTTAAGTGTGTGGCAGTGATACTAGTAATGCCTGAATATATCATGACTTTGTTGGCATTGTTAAGTGTGTGGCAGTGATACTAGTAATGCCTGAATATATCATGACTTTGTTGGCATTGTTAAGTGTGTGGCAGTGATACTAGTAAGGCCTGAATATATCATGACTTTGTTGGCATTGTTAAGTGTGTGGCAGTGATACTAGTAATGCCAGAATATATCATGACCGTGTTGGCATTAAGTGTGTGGCAGTTATACTAATAATGTGTGAACATATCATGACCGTGTTGGCATTCTTTAGTGTGTGGCAGTGATACTAGTAATGCCTGAATATATCATGACTGTGTTGGCATTGTTAAGTGTGTGGCAGTGATACTAGTAATGCCAGAATATATCATGACCGTGTTGGCATTGTTAAGTGTGTGGCAGTGAAACTAGTAAGGCCTGAATATATCATGACTGTTGGCATTAAGTGGGTGGCAGTGATACTAGTAATGCCAGAATATATCATGACCGTGTTGGCATTCTTTAGTGTGTGGCAGTGAAACTAGTAAGGCCTGAATATATCATGACCATGTTGGCATTAAGTGTGTGGCAGTGATACTAGTAATGCCTGAATATATCATGACTTTGTTGGCATTGTTAAGTGTGTGGCAGTGATACTAGTAATACCTGAATATATCATGACCATGTTGGCATTCTTTAGTGTGTGGCAGTGATACTAGTAATGCCTGAATATATCATGACTGTGTTGGCATTGTTAAGTGTGTGGCAGTGATACTAGTAATGCCTGAATATATCATGACTGTGTTGGCATTGTTAAGTGTGTGGCAGTGAAACTAGTAAGGCCTGAATATATCATGACTGTGTTGGCATTAAGTGGGTGGCAGTGATACTAGTAATGCCTGAATATATCATGACCATGTTGGCATTGTTAAGTGTGTGAAAATGATACTAGTAATATCTGAATATATCATGACAATTTTGCAGATTCTGCTTATGGTTGTTGAGCCGACATTAGTTGCAAGCAAGACATAGCTGTCACTTTTCAGACAACATCATTGACTGAAGCTAGAATTTGGGTTAAAATTTTTGATTTGCATATATCTCCTAAAACTCCATATTAGATTCCAATCTACTTGGTATGAGGCATTATAAAACAATTGATTCTGCTACATGCTTATTTGCTTGTTTCATTTAGATTTGCTTTCAAGATGACATAATTTTGCAAGGTTTTGCTTAAAGCTTTTTTATTTGCTTATATTTCCTAAACCCCATTATATTTTTATCATACATGGAATGAATCAACTAAGATAATCTATTCTTTGGCATGCTTGCTTGTTCTTCTATGACTATGGAGTTGAGATCACACACATTGAAAATTCACAATGAAGTTTTTCTTAAATGTTTTCATTTGCTTATAATTCCCCAACTAAGATACAAGAGATGAAGCAACTTGGACCATTCATGCTATAACCTACTGCTTGCACACATGTGACCTTGGAGTCACAATCAGAGACATCAGACTTTAACAGTAAAGTTTTGTTTGGTCCAATTGTCTTCATTTGCTTGTATTTAATAAACCCTTCATACTTGGAATAATTAAGAAGCTAGGGAATTCATTGTGACAAGAATTGAGGTCAATGTCAGTCATAGAAAATTTGCATTATTGCTTAGGTTTAAGTTTATGCTGTTACAGATATCTGTGTCATCTATTAAATTTATAACATAGTTTTTATTTCATTCATGTGGGTTTATGACATTGATATTTTAATTCTTTATATTCAGTTGCTGGCTAGTACTTTTATGAAGTAAATGTACAATACATGTAGAATTCTCATTCATGAGTCAAGGCTGATTGCCCTTTAGTCAAATGTACAATACATGTAGAATTCTCATTCATGAGTCAAGGCTGATTGCCTTGGTCAAATGTACAATACATGTAGAATTCTCATTCATAAGTCAAATCTGATTGCCTTGGTCAAGTGTACAATACTGTCGAATTCTCATTCATGAGTCAAGACATGAATGACATTGATATTTTAATTCTTTATATTCAGTTGCTGGCTAGTACTTTTATGAAGTAAATGTACAATACATGTAGAATTCTCATTCATGAGTCAAGGCTGATTGCCCTTTGGTCAAATGTGCAATACATGTAGAATTCTCATTCATGAGTCAAGGCTGATTGCCTTGGTCAAATGTACAATACATGTAGAATTCTCATTCATAAGTCAAATCTGATTGCCTTGGTCAAGTGTACAATACTGTAGAATTCTCATTCATGAGTGAAGACTGATTGCCTTTTTCAACTATTTAATTTAAGTACATGATGCACTTAATGAATGGTGGTCATGAAAACAAATCACTTGAAACTAGGAGTGTCCTGTAACTTAATCATGACATAATTGGTGATTGGATCAATGAACTGTTAGTTATTTTATAATAATAGGATTTAAATTGTTTGAGAGCCCTTTTAGTGTTTCAGATTTTGTTGATATGGGGCAAATATAGAGAATATATACCAAGAAAGCAAGCACCACTTAATTATTCTACAGTTTAGACCAGCTGTGCAAGAGAAATAGAGAAAATAGAGATTTATCTAAAATATTGTTTGTTGGAAAAGCAGAGTGGAAAATATTTAATTTAAAGAAGCAGTAGCTTTTAGTTGATGTAAAAATATTCAAGGGCTTAAATATTTAAATTATTCTGTTGGATTATGTGAAACTTTCATGGACTTTCACAGCATTACATTGAAGTAAAAACATTTGAACTTGGTACTGATTCTTCAGTGGTACTAGCACTTTTGCACATATATACACATTAGAACCTTCATTCAGAATACCTTTAAATTGTTTCCAAATTATTGTGAAACTGATAGGACAATTTAGGATAATCTAGTAATACATACACTATAAGTTCTTTTTAATTCTTTCACTTTTAAATTAATATTTTACAAAATTGAATGCTTGTTGGGTTTTGCCTTGTCTTGTTACCTAGTTCAAACCAAAAGACATAAAAATGCATTAGCTTTTTTTTCTACTCTGAATCTTCTCTGATCACATTAATGTTAGGATATAAGCCTTCTACTCCTGAATCCAGTCCTACGAGAAAGACAAAAATGTATCTTTTCTTTCTCATACTAAAAGCAAAACTTCTTTCCTTTTACATCCCCATGCCACCACCAGGTGTCTTTTGTTATGTATATGTGATGTAATTACTTAGGTTAGTTTTAAAAAACATTTTGTTTTATTTCATTACATGTTATTGTAATGATAACTTTATTCACTGGATTTGACATTGTTCTGGAAAATTCAGCTAAGTTCTGTTTTGACCTGATAAATAAATAGTATTGTTACATTGTATTTTTAGCTGACCTAGTTCCTGACCTTGATTTAGAACTGGTAAACAAGTTTTTTTTTATTATTTCTTTCCTAGATTGAAAATCATTGGTCGTAATCAAAGTCATACTTGGCTTGTGTGTCAGTTCTATATAAACGATTTTTTAAAATTTGTATTCAATCTTATAGATTTGTTCAGGAGAATCAAATTCATCTATGGTGTATGTGACTGCCAGCCTGTGGTGTTATTGTACTGTTTGAAGTAAACGACCACATAACCCACTCACATCATCTAAAATTGCATTTAAAACTAACATTTTTTAGTGATTTAATTCAGATGTAATTCATACCTTTGGAGCTCAAAGGTATTTTTGTTGTTGCCAGTTGAATTTTTTCAATTTTTCGGAATTACTAATTAATTTTTCTGGAAAACGTATAAGTGCTCTTCATCAGTATTCTTGGACAAAGACATTGATTGGAATTCAAAAGCCGGAATATTAATTTTAGTGATTCAACAAGGAACGACAACACAAAACAGGTTATAGAAGACATCATCCCCTTCCATCTTTGAACTTCATTGGGATTCAAACTTTGATTCACTTAGAAACGTTTAGTGATAGGACATTCATTTTTAATTATTTGATTAATTTTTGGATTTGTTCCACAAATTGTAAGTCCTTTTCATATTTTTACCTTGTTTCCTAATGAAATAAATTAGTTTTGTTAAATTTACAAAGCTTGTTGGCTTCACTCTTTTCTTTGTTACTTTTGTTCGAGCCTAGACATATAACATATTGCTTTTTCAACTTCTATGCTGTCATTTCCTTATGGATACCTCCACCTTAATCCATGCCAACATAAGTGAACAATATTGGCCAGCCACCTCGGAATTGATTTATTGTGTGTAGGAATCATTCCTCTACAGGTTGTATGCAGTATTGATATATTTTTTTTCACAATTTTGTGTGAATTTGTCGAATTCTTCAGACTTCATCTATTTCGGCCACATGTACAATATGTTGTTATTGTTGTCACTCAACATGCTGAGTTGTTAGAATATGCTTCGTTTTCCTTTTTGTGTCATTTCAGTGTAATATGCTGACCAAGTGCATAAAATGCAAGAAATGTAAGGCCATGTAGGATACATACAAGTCTTGTCTAGTATGTATGTAATGTCCATGTGGTCAGAAGAAAGTTTGGACTGTAGTTCTGAAAAAAAGCAGGAAGAGACAAAACTAAATGAATCTCGCAAAGACAACTTTGACATTCCAAGCATTCACCCAGTGTCAGCATCTATTGTGAGCCTTGTTTGGGATGCTGATGGGATCCCCTGGCCCACCTAAAGTGTTGTTCTCAACCATTAGCTACAGTTATTTCAGCAGAAATTGGGGAATGAAATGTAGATGTTTAGCAAACTACTGCCTTTGAACAGCTGTGTCAACGGGTTCAGGAGCTAATGATGCAATTATTATGATCAGGCCAGATTTTACTAATGTTTCCATCGTTCACCATTACAGGTTTTCTGACTCATTCTGAAGTGTTTCCTCAATTTTAGGAGGTGTAAGTCCCCCTTACATGTGCATGCATGTCCTTTGGGCCAATAAGTCTTGGTATATGGGTTTTTACCAGATTTGTTTCATTTTGCTGTCCAGCCAGTTTGGGGACTTTATTCATACAATTATCTGGCCAGCCATAATTAACTTTGGGGATCTTAGTGACAGATATGACTCTCTAGCTGTGGCGACACATCCATATGATGCCAAGGATCTTAGTGACAGATATGACTCTGCCTTAAGCAACATATCCATATGATGCCAGGGATCTTAGTGACAGATATGACTCTGCCTTAAGCAACATATCCATATGATGCCAGGGATCTTAGTGACAGATATGACTCTGCCTTAATCAACATATCCATATGATGCCAGGGATCTTAGTGACAGATATGACTCTGTAACTGTGGTGACATATCCATATGATGCCAGGGATCTTAGTGACAGATATGACTGTAGCTGTGGCAACATATCCATATGATGCCAGGGATCTTAGTGACAGATATGACTCTGCCTTAAGCAACATATCCATATGATGCCAGGGATCTTAGTGACAGATATGACTCTGTAACTGTGGTGACATATCCATATGATGCCAGGGATCTTAGTGACAGATATGACTGTAGCTGTGGCAACATATCCATATGATGCCAGGGATCTTAGTGACAGATATGACTGTAGCTGTGGCAACATATCCATATGATGCCAGGGATCTTAGTGACAGATATGACTCTGTAACTGTGGCGACATATCCATATGATGCCAGGGATCTTAGTGACAGATATGACTCTGTAACTGTGGTGACATATCCATATGATGCCAGGGATCTTAGTGACAGATATGACTCTGTAACTGTGGTGACATATCCATATGATGCCAGGGATCTTAGTGACAGATATGACTCTGTAGCTGTGGCAACATATCCATATGATGCCAGGGATCTTAGTGACAGATATGACTCTGTAACTGTGGCAACATATCCATATGATGCCAGGGATTTTAGTGACAGATATGACTCTGCCTTAATCAACATATCCATATGATGCCAGGGATCTTAGTGACAGATATGACTCTGTAACTGTGGCGACATATCCATATGATGCCAGGGATTTTAGTGACAGATATGACTCTGCCTTAATCGACATATCCATATGATGCCAGGGATCTTAGTGACAGATATGACTCTGTAGCTGTGGAAACATATCCATATGATGCCAGGGATCTTAGTGACAGATATGACTCTGCCTTAAGCAACATATCCATATGATGCCAGGGATCTTAGTGACAGATATGACTCTGCCTTAAGCAACATATCCATATGATGCCAGGGATCTTAGTGACAGATATGACTCTGCCTTAATCGACATATCCATATGATGCCAGGGATCTTAGTGACAGATATGACTCTGCCTTAAGCAACATATCCATATGATGCCAGGGATCTTAGTGACAGATATGACTCTGTAACTGTGGCAACATATCCATATGATGCCAGGGATCTTAGTGACAGATATGACTCTGTAGCTGTGGCAACATATCCATATGATGCCAGGGATCTTAGTGACAGATATGACTCTGTAGCTGTGGCAACATATCCATATGATGCCAGGGATCTTAGTGACAGATATGACTCTGTAGCTGTGGCAACATATCCATATGATGCCAGGGATCTTAGTGAAAATTCCATCTGTCCATGTATACCATTGGTGTGGCCTGTATCAGATATGGCCCGCAACCATGGCTACCATACTCCCAACAAACTAGATGGTCATTGGCATGACACATTCATCAGCAGACTTGAGGTAACATTTGTTTTTGGCTTATTCCAGGGAAGGGACTGTGGCTTGTACAGAGATGATGGCATTGCATCATCTGTGCCACTTGGTAGGGTTTATCTGGATTGAACTAGAACCAGACTGTACACACAGTGTGATGATTATCCTAGAAGACAACCATGGAGATGACTGAGTTTAGACTAAAGTGGAAGAAATATAGAGTTGTTGGCTTCAGAATGCCCACCACTTCCTACTGCCATGCACAACTATAAAATTAAAACATAAGGAGGAAAAGATTCCATCCTTCAGGCTGCTTGCCCAGTCAGCTAATGTTAGAGGAATTAATGACCACCAGTATGACGAAGAGAATGCTGAAGTATCAGTGACATTTTACAAAACCCACTCCAACACATTACATGCTGACCTTCTGAAACAGGATAAAAATCTAGCAGTGATTTGCATGTTTTAGCTGCAGTTTTATAATGTGGACATGAATGGATTCCATGCCACTTCAAAACTGAATCAAAATATTATTGCTACATTTTCAATGCTAGATTTGTCTTTATTGGTGATTTTCCAACTTGTTAAAAACTTGGGAAATGATCACACCCATGAGGTGACAATGTCATATGACATGCCTTCACTCTTTGGGGGTCAAAATTCAAGACAGTTGGAGGCAGACAGCTGAGGAATGGCTCCTCCAACCTGTTCGTGCTTATAGACCAACCAGCCTCAGATTGGCAGGGCAGGGCAGGGTCAAGGATGATTGGCAGGGCAGGGTCAAGGGCTCTTTTCGTTCAAATGGTCAATTCAGAGCCCAGGCTATTGGCAAGAGGCAACAATTTAGGAGGCAATCTTATATGGTAGGTATGAAAGCAAGTTTTTCTTCCACCAAGCCTCCTAAGCTACACTAATTCTTGATTAGTAGCTATTAACCAGGACCAGAACAAGCAATAACACCAGTGAGATTTCACTGTAACATATATCAACGTGTGACACACCAGTTTCATAGCTTTCAAATCAACCAAAGTAGACCAGATAAAACTCAATATAAAATCTCTTTGTGTAAAAGTGGTTGTTAAATGATGAGAAAAGTACTTCATTATTAATGTGGAACATGTTTAGAATGTATTACTTATGCTGAACATGCTGCTATGTTAAGATAATTTTTATGAAATTGGGGAAACGGATTATGAACTATGTCACTTTGTTTTAATTTGCAGACAATGAGTGAGCATTTTCAAGAGTCTTTTTTGTGTTTGCTAATAAAAATGAATGTTTAGAACTGCAGATTATGTTGCAGATGAATTCTACATTTAAAGAATAATTAGTCAAACTAATAATAATTATTCATGACTTCTGAAGACTATAATAACTTGCATATGGTAAGAATTTTTTTGTATTAATTCCCCATCTCTTCTATTAATATGTGCATCATTACAGCAAAAGTATTGATGAATCGATGAAATGTTACTCCTTTGGTCCATAGACACATAGAACAGCAGCCGTGTAAGACATTGTTCGTATGATCAAGCAGCGTTTGAAGTGCACAGATGCAATTTGTTGCATATGCAAACGTAGCTTTCTCCTGGTGAAAGTCAGGTAAGAGGATATCCCTTGAGCCCTATCTTTGTAGCTGAAGTGGATTATACACTTGGCGTAATCTAAAAGATCAAGCACCCTCTATAAGATTTCAGCTCTTGAAACTTGTGATTTCTGTGAGCCTCACTTTCAAATGTAATGTTCCAATCTGAAAAATAATAGAATTATCTTGGCTGTATTCAACCTTCAATAGTTATATCCAAGATTTATCCTCACAAACTTTGGTGAGTTTAGCGTTGGTAGGCCAAATGTCCACCAGACCCAATTAAAAGTCAACACAGCATATCAGTTTTGCTGGATTCCTTTGGCAAACTTCTTTGATAAGATTTCATTAATCATCTTCATAACTTGATAGGGGTCACAGATTGTATGACCCTAGGCATTGTTGCTTTGAGGAATGGCTTCTCATTTGCTTGGGGAATCCAGTTTCCTTGGATATCCAAGGGATAGGTCAAATGCTCCCTCCTCTTATTGCCTATTATCCTCATGTTAATGTATTTGAAGGAGAAAGCAGATATTTTAAGTAAATTCTGATTCTTCAAGAATACTTACCCAATCACATTATTTTAAAACCCACCCAACCACACCACCATGCAAGCATTCTTGTTATGTTGCTCAGCTTAAAAAAATTGAAGCACCACATGGTGGCAAGAGGAGGCGATTGGAAAGCGTTATTGCCCTTTGTCTACATGAGATAAAAAGATGAATTTTCATCTTTATAGTAGGTCTGGATTCAGGAGATTGCAGGCTTATATTCTAACAGTAATGTAACCAGATAAATATTCTCACAGAAACATAATTTGCTTAAAAATTTACTTTCTTCTTACTAAGGATAAGTTGTGAAGTGAAACAATTAATTTTTTATCATGTTCACTTATCTCTGCAAACATAGTGTCAAGGTCATTTCAGTGTGTTCATTTGTTTATTTTATTTCCTAAACTCCTCAATACATTTTCTTAATTTTTTTTATAAATAAAATATGATAATAATTACTTAAGCAACATGCTCACCCAACCTTTTGACCATGGGGTCAAGGTCATGTATTAGGTGGGAAATTTTTGATTGTGGGTTGAAGTACAGGCTTTGGCCATTTTATTAGCTGTACACTTCCTTTCTAATTATTTGATTGTAAAGTTGGAAATATTTATAGATGGAAGCTTTAAATACAACAGGGATTGGATTTTGTCTACCATCATGGTCTTGGCAGAGCATTATGGGATTGAAAGTTACTTTTATATTAACATAAAATCTACAAACTATCTTTCATACCTGGATTTGTGATAAAAGATGGAATTATTCAAAATGTTTAGCAGATGGATAATAATGCAAAAGAAAAAGAACAATGACAAAATCTTTTAATAGTTTCATTGGAAAGGAACAGACTTCAGTTTTTATTCATTTCTCGACATAAATTTATACATATAGGTACACATCAACCCCAAATGTAAATACATGGATATATTATCACACTCTCAATAGGAACATTCCAGCTGTATTAGATATCTGCGCAGAATATTGTCACAAAATCCATTGTGATGCCAATATAAATTGATGAATAATTAAACCTTAAACTACAATATAGAACAGGCTAGCTTTATGTCTGACTTTACCACGTAACATTTTTATAATGCCAAAATTGCTGATGTAGCATATATTTTATTTTTCAGCTTGTATATTATATTGCTGATATATCAAACTTTAGTCAGCTTTTATAGTTACCATAGATGAGTTCTCACATTTACATATTCCATTGTGCTCCTGAAAATTACTTTATAAATGAAATTTAAAAAATATAAATATTCCCAGTTTGTTAATTATATCTTTTAAGATCAGTCATGTAAATTGTAGGTGACCAATGTTTCATGCCAGAAGCCATCATGTCCTGTTTCACTTAGCTCCATTTCTTAGACTGTTGTATGTACAGTCATAAATCTTGATTCATCTTAAAGGTACAACTCATAATCACTAAAATTAGGTAACATTGACCTACTTTTCTTTAATTAGATTTTATATTGTGCTCAGGTCCTATGAAAGCGATATGTATAATCATAAAACATCATGACTCACACTAAGCAGAATGCATAATTTTAGATGCATCTATTGATCATCCCTCAAAAGCATTGTTTACAGAACTCAAATGGTTCACAATATCTGACAGCATAGATTTTCACAAGGCAGTTCTTTTATATAAATGTTAACATGGAACTGCACCAGAGTATCTAAAGGACTTATTCAGGCCTTTTTCAACACAGTGCCAGTTGAGATCAATATTACATGGAAACCGTCAAACACCAAAACCAAGAACAGAGCAATTTAAAAAGAGCTTCCAATACTCTGGTACAGTTCTGTGGAACAAGCTTCCACTACATGTAAAATCTGCTGAAAATATTAGAGTATTTAAGAAGAGATATCATGAACATGTATGTTTCTAATATATAATAGAATTTAGTATATTATTACTAAATATGTTAAAATAAACAGTAATTATTGCTATCTTCATATAATGTGTATTGTTATACTCTCCTTAAGAGGGCCTCAAGAAAGAATAGTCCTTGACTAATGAGTCACAATCTATAAACAAAGCATTATTATTATTATTATTATTATTATTATTATTATTATTATTATTATTATTATTATTATTCATTGTTGACAATGTCGGTCACAATGGCCTACTTGTGCTACTCCTATAACATTAAGTTTTTGCATTTAGGTCAGGTCCTTCCTTGTGGGTTCATTTATTTATATTAGAAATAGTGACCTTCTTTTCTTGCATTGGTGACTATGCAGCAATATTAAATTGCAATATAGTTGAGCATGTTAAACTTAGCATTTTCTTGAGCATGTTAGACTTGGCATTCTGTTGAGAAAGTTAGACTTGGCATTCTGTTGAGAATGTTAGACTTGGCATTCTATTGAGAATGTTAGACTTGGGTAGACTTGGCATTCTGTTGAGAATGTTAGACTGCATTCTGTTCAGAATGTTAGACTTGGCATTCTGTTGAGAATGTTAGTCTTGGCATTCTGTTGAGAATGTTAGACTTGGCATTCTGTGGAATTCTAATGTTTCTTGATAAATAGATAACAACAAAGGTTTCAATCCTGAATGCACTGTAGAAGATTGGAGTGGGAATAGGAGGTAGTGAAAAAAAAATTGGGTATTTAATGATTTCCATATTTGCTTCTTTTTTATGGTATGCAGTCTGCAAGTAATATGTGCACAGACAGTTGATGCTAGATGTCATTTAAACAGATAATGTTTTTCACAAGATTCCATAGATATTTTTTGGTTGCATTCCTTGTTCAGAACTTGATATTGTACACCTGAAAGAGGCATGAGGCAGCAACTCCTGGTTTTTGTGCTGGTTTTCATACGTGTGTTCATTGACTGGGCTGTCTTCATTACTGTGTTTATTAGGCATTGGCATTCTGTTGGAATGTTTTTTCATCTACTTTTGGAAATGAGATCCATTATATTTTAATTTCATTTATCTTGTCCTAATGTTAAAGCTGTTCTTGTTGAACATACTACTATATAGGCCAGTCAACTCCATTTATGCTGTGATAAACCTTCATTAATTTCATTAAAAAACCACTCTCTAATACTCCATACTACTAAACACCTCAGGACTTCATTAATATTCACTTAAACACTTATACAGTAAACAGCAATGAAGAAAGAAACATTTCAAATCCAGAACAGGAAGAAAATTTTATTATCTTCCTTTTACCCTCTTCTTCACAGCAGTTGATTTTAACTTTGAATTCAACTTCCATTAAAGTCATCAACCTTTAAGTTATAGGAACCACTGCACATTGCATTATTCAATGCCCAATCAGTTGCAATGCCTCAGGAAAGCATACAACTCATCCATTATCAGGATATTGACACACCACACACTCTTTTCCAGCGCTAGTTACTCTATCAAGTCATCACCTTATCACTTCCTTAGAGGTGAAATTGCTAACTTCACAAAGAACTTCATGTTCACCATCTACACTTCAAGCTTCAATTTCAACCATGGATGGTTTGAACTGGTCCAAGCTACTCTCAAAATGAACAAAGGTCATTCCATTTCCTCTACCACTCTCCCCCTAATCAAAGAAGTCAACTGAATCTCTCTATTTGGATCAGTTCCCTAACTTGGGATGTGAAATTTTGATAGGTGGCAACCTTATTTCTTGGAAATGTTAACTTTCACCTTGATGTCCTGGAAACGTATACCAATGAAACCTCTTGATTCCATTCACATTTTCAACTTCATTTAGTTAGTTAGCCTTCCCCCCATCCATAAACATAGTCAATAGTCACATTTTATTCTGGATTCTTATAGATTTGATGATAATATTCTACAGTCTTAATTGGTGCCCTATGAACTTGCATCAAATCACCTCTGCATCAGTCCCTAACCTCCATCTTTGTTTGCTACTTAGAGAAACCCCCACATGATAAATAAAAAATAACTAATGCTGGACATCCAAGCAAACCTAATAACCTTGTTGTGTCTCCAAGCTGAAAGTCTTTGCATTTTCATTACATGTGCTGCCACAACCAAGTGCTGTGAATCCATTTAGAAATGTTCTTCATGCTATAGTGTTGCTAGGAGCCAGCTTGACACTGTTAAAAGAGAACACCATAAGTCTGCTGGGAAGCTTTACAAATCTGTCACATATTCAATGCAACAACCTACTTGGGCAATAAAATCACTTATAAGTTCTACTACCTCTCCCTCCCTCTCATCCACAGAATTTCCATCATTTTTCAAAACTGCCATTGTAAAGCCACATTTGTAGAAAGCAGTGCTTGACCCTAAAGAATCTACCACCCTGATTCCTATGGCAAATCTTAGAGAAGGTTGTTACATCTGAATTTAAGTAGTCTTTTAGTAAAGTATTCATATCTCTCTAGCCATAGTTTTGTTCTTCTGAAACAAGGTAACAACTGTCTCTGCTTTGGATAATAGAAGATTACAGTCCTCAACCTCCCTGATTTACTTGCAGCATTTGACACAATAAACCATGATATATTCCCCATCTTCAGTACCTATTTTGGCATTCATGACATGGCGTATAGTAGAATTCACATGGGTCATGTATGCGCATTTATTCATTTTAAATTATTTACAAATTGTTTCTTTTAAAAATTGACACTAATTTTCTTTAACCAAAGTCGATTCAATACTGATTATTGAATGCTCTGCACCTTAACTCACCAAGAAACTTTAAACGAAAATTATCTATTACTACAGACCTTTACAGTGATGGCCTATTACAACTGAGGGTAGTCCAAACTTGTTTACCAATATGTGTAGCTTTCACTGTGACATCACAGTGCATGACATTCAATCTACATTGTACTGGATCACACCATTAGGTTCATTTCATCCAAAAATGTCTATGTACTTTAACATTGATTTTGCCATATGCACCTCTTGGGGCATCTAAATAATGACCTTCGAAAGAAATACAGATGTATACAAATCCAAATGAAGTGAATACTTGCATCTTAAAGGTATGAAAAATGAAATTCTAAAAAATGACACCCAGTACTGAAATAGTTTATACTAAATGCCTACTGACCTGTGTGACTTTAACCCTTTCCATCATAGAGTGTATGGATTTTTAGCCCTTCGCTATGCATGTAGAAAAGTTACCCTGTGCAGTGTGCTACACATAGGCCTCTTAACCAATGAAGTGTTATGTTTAACAGCAGTTTTAACCATTTTACATTTTTGGTACACATACAATATGTATGGAAAGTTTTAAAGAGTAAAATATGGTCGTTATAGCTGTATAATTATTTTTCACAAAAGAATTTTGTATGTGTTTTAAAATCTTGAGAGAACTCATTCATCATCAAGTCAGTAAAGTTGCGTGATCAACCGTAGCGGCAGTTTCTCTCACTCAAAACTTACATGTTTTTTGTCTGTGTCTGCATCACTAAACTTTAAATAGCAGATTTCTATCAGAGCATAAACAGTTACCAAGTGATCTTACATAATGGTCATTCAAAATAATTAATATAGTATCTAATGGGGTTTTCCCTGAAGGTAGCACTACAAAAACCTGCTCAAAATGGCACTTGTATTAATTAAAGGGTTATTCAGGTCACACTTCCTCAAAAGGACAACAAAGGGTGTAAATAAATTGCAAACATTCCAGCCCAGTTCATCTATATTTTGATCTTTCACAGGGTTCTTTTCTTGGACTCTGTATCTCTTCTCAAGGTGAATTTTTTTCCCACAGCAATAGCTTTAATTCACTGGCAATTACATGAAGATATCTAACTATTCCTGTCACACTGGCACAGAAGGTGACTTCCATTTCTGGTGCACTAACAGAAGTACTTTTTCCACCATACAGCAAATGAATTGTTTTGATACAAAATGTGGTTTTCAATAGCCAATATGTTGACACCTTTGAGTTTGATGGTGTGAATTTATTACATTAATTTTAAGATGTGAAATGTACAAACATTGATTTAAATGATGTGCTTTTATCTAAACAATGCCATCTGCATCAAACAAAAGAAGTGTTTAGCATGCATACCTAAAGTGGTCACTGCTGATAGGCTCCAGTGATCACTTGAGGCAGGGTGATTTGTTTACTTAGGAAATGGCTGCCTGACCACTGACTGAAAAAGGGTGGTGACCATTAAATACAAGGCATTTATATAGGAAATTTGCCAGGGAAAAATTAGAATAGCCATTGTAACTAGGTGACTGCTGAACACAGGTGACCATTAGGACAGGTTTTACTGTATGTCCTCATGTTGTAACTTGTATTGTAAAATGCATAGAGCTTTTAAAAATTTAGCACTGGACTAAGTCATAAATTTTATTATCAATGGCTTTAAATTACCTGATTATTCTGTCAGGCATTAAGTAATATTTTGAATGTTACATTTGACCAGTGAACCAATATTTACATTTGTTGGTTTGAGAAAAGAGTGAAATTTTAGATCATGCCATTGTTATATTCTTGCCTCAATAGAGGTTAGATTAGAAAGCAACTGATGTCCCATGGTCCTTATATTCCTACCTTAGTAGATAGTAACTAATGGCCGCTCCACAATCTGCTGTTGTATTCATGCCATGTTAGAAAAGGGTTAGATTGTAACTGATGTCTGCCATTCTGCCCATCTAGCACAATCTGTTGTTATCATCCTGTCTCAGTAGAGATAGAGTCAGAATAAAATAACTTAATGTCTTACAGAATAAAAAGGCAATTTAAACCTGATAATAATACCTGTCTTCACATCCAGCACAACCTTTTATTATATTTCTGCCCTGGTAGAGGTAGAGATAGATAGTAACTGATGTCCTTCTGTCATCCCATGCAGCACAATCTGATGTTATATTCCTGCCACAGTAGAGTAGGGGTAGATAGTAACTGATATCTGCCATTCTGCGCATCCAGCACAATCTGTTGTCATATGTCCACCAGTCCTCACATCCAGCACAATCTTTTGCTATATTCTGACTATGGTAGAGGTAGGGTTGGATAATAACTGATGTCTGCCTGTTTTCCCATGCAACACAATCTGTTGATATATTCCTGCCTCAGTACAAGTCAGGTTGGATTGTAACTAATAGTTGCGGGTCTTTCCACACAGCACAATCTGTTGATAAATTCCTGCCTCAGTAGAGGTAGGGTTGGATAATAACTGATGAATGCCTGTTTTCCCATGCAGCACAATCTGTTGATATATTCCTGCCTTAGTACAAGTCAGGTTGGATTGCAACTAATGGCTGCCTTTTCTCACATCTAGCACAGTCTGAATAGTGCAATTAGTTCCATAGTTTTTCATAGATTGCAATGAGACTTGGTAAAGTTATCACTTGAAGCTTTGACAAATCACTTTGCAATTCTGAGCTCTACTGGTCATAAACCAATAAGGTTTGTGAGATGGCGGGCAGGTTGACTGACATCCATCTGAACACAAGTTTTGATATCAGTACTCCTAAATTACTTGGATGATTAACATGAGATTTTACAAACACTGATTCCAAGGTCCATTTAATCCAAAATGAAATATGATGCCTGATTAGACATCAAATATTGATATGACTGGGGACCTTAGATATCATGTTATAACTTCTGCAGAATGGATGGGGTTTGAACCAAAAGATTTATAATGACGTCAACGAAAATGGTGCCGATCTAATATGGACAGAATAGTGACCACATTGAAAATGTTGTCACTACTACTCCAGAGAAAGGGACAGTCATATCAGCATGGTATTTTCACTAAAAGGCTTCTTATTATGTCTTGTTGGTCCTAAATGAAAAAGATGCTGTTTTGATATCCATTATGTCCAAAATGGTGGCATATATAGAAAATCTGTAATAGTTATTCCTCCAAAAAATATGTTTCTATTGACATGGTGTTTTCATGAAAGTACTGCTTTTGATGTCTAATTAGTCACCATGATAACGGTAAAAGGCTGCTCTGATAGTTAAAAGTCTAATTAGTCACAATGATAATGGTATATGGCTGCTCTGATAGTTAAAAGTCTAATTAGTCACAATGATAATGGTATATGGCTGCTCTGATAGTTAAAAGTCTAATTAGTCACAATGATAATGGTATATGGCTGCTCTGATAGTTAAAAGTCTAATTAGTCACAATGATGATGGTATATGGCTGCTCTGATGGTAATCTTGAAAAAGTCATTAGAGTACTCCTTAACTGATGGTCTTACCAGTGTTGGTTTCACTAAAAATCTTACAATGTCAATCAAGTTTCTCCTGAAATCAAAATTGTGCTGATCTAATCCATTTTGTGAATATATCTAATGAATATGTTGCATGATGCCACTTATATAACTGTACCGGTAAAAAAAATATCAATTATAGTTTTAATTTAACACAGATTTATCTAGCAAATGTCAGAGACAAGTTGAATGATTTTCTATCCATGAATTCAGGTTTAAGGTCAGTAGCCAAAACTGTTTATTTTTAGTTATCTTGTGAAAATAGTTAATGGAGATGTGCAAGGAAAATTTTTCTTTTGTTGCATTTGGTATGGTCAAGTTTCTCAAGAGGTCATTTCAGTACTTGAAAATTAAAGAAAAAAAATAGTCTTATGGATTCCTGCAATTTCTTTTGGCTAACATTTGTTATTTCCTTCAGTCACTTTCTGTTGCAGTTTTTGTATCTTTTGGCATGACACAATTGTATTGGCTCTTTTGGCTCAGTGCACTGCATGACACAATTGTATTGGCTCTTTTGGCTCAGTGCACTGCAAAACACATTTGTATTGGCTCTTTTGGCTCAGTGTACTACATGACATATTTGTATTGGCTCTTTTGGCTCAGTGCACTACATGACACATTTGTATTGGCTCTTTTGGCTCAGTGCACTACATGACACATTTGTATTGGCTCTTTTGGCTCAGTGCACTACATGACACATTTGTATTGGCTCTTTTGGCTCAATGCACTACATGACACAATTTTGTTAACTAGTCTGGCAATATATATGGACAGCAAAAAAGTTTTGAAAATGATATGCTTATTATCAAAAGATGGATAGAATCAGTGCACTCCTATGTGGCCTATGGATGGCCTTGTTCATCATATGTATGTCAACAATGTTTTCACTTTGTGGGCCATATTTATGATCTGATTTTGATCAAACTTCAATCATGAGTTTCTGTCATCAAAGTTTGAAAATGTGCAACGGTTGTTCATATTGAAATACATCATCAAATATTTACATTCGTCTGATTAGCTTACCTTGTTACTATTCAAGAATCCATATTTTTGATACATTTTTTTATCAAACTTTAATGTCTAGTTATATCATTAAATGTGTTAGATAATGAATTGAGTAGGTTCCCATTCCAGAAGCCATATTTCTGATCAGATCTTTTTTCTAAGTTGGAATCTGTGCTTACATCTTGAAGATGGAAGATGTCAGTGGTAAGCAAGAGCCATGCATATATATATGCATATATATATACACACACACACACATACATCAATATACATACAGAGAGTCTGTCATCACATTAAATAAGTATTGACCAAGCTTTAATGATAAGCTTATATCTTTGAGGTTTCAGATGAGTCAGAAATAAGCTAGATATATGCATATTAATCGTATGACCATGCATATAATTGGTTGAGCTTGTTTAGTTTGGAAGCTATATTTTTTATATCTGATTTTAATCAGACATCAGATATAGCCCCACCCCTATGATATTACCACAAGAGTTGCTGATTTGTGTACTTTAAATGAAAATGAAAGATGTGAACTTTGCTGCATTAAAATCTGAATATTAGCTGCATCATGCTTCGTCCAGATCAGGGCTTTGGATTCTGTGTCAACAAACCAGATTAACTTTACAGGAGTACCTCAGATGCAATAATAAGCCCATATTCATATAAAATGCCTGCATGATTCAACTTTGCATTGGAATGGTCATCCAGAACACAAAAATACCTTGATGGAGAAAGCAACAATTGGCTTATAAAGCCCATACAGTCTGCAAATGAGTTTATAATATTAGATGCTTGGCCCTCTTTAAGGACAAAAAGCAGGAAAGGTAGACATTACTATTGTGTTTATTTTAGTATTGTACATAATGGAAAAGATTATTGCCATGACCAAGTGAATTAAATTTTTTAAATACAAATTACATCTGGTTAGAGATTTTGCAAGAAGTCATAACAACTAACTAGCTAGTATTGTCATGGTTCTAGCAACTGTATATCTGATTAGAGGTAAATAAGCCTTATCATTAAGATATCTATTGTACTTAATTGTAAGCAAGATTGATCAATAACTATGAGCAAGATCTTTGCATATTTATGAGATGCATGTTTAATTTGCATTGTTTGTTATTTTTCCAAATTTAATTTTATGCTATTGGTTACTTAAAATTATATTTTGTAGTTGATCTTGTCCAAAATCAAAGTTCATTGTCCTCCTGACTAGAAGCATTTTTTTTTGTTTGTAAACTAACACAAAGCTCTAAGATTTTCTCTATGAGTGTGAGTTTAATATTAGGATCATTATCAATGGAAGTAAACATATTTATCTTGGTTTGAGTCAAGGACATTGTGTTTTCCATGTTTTTTATTATGGTTTTAGTAGCATACCTTTAATTACAACTAAAATTTTCCTAGAAATGAACTCATTCAAATCAAGTTATTCTTTTGTCTTAGGTTTTTAAAATATAATCTTGCTTACAAGAAAAATATTTATTCCTTACAATAACATCTGAAGCAGAAATCAGTCTTATTGATATATTTGGGTAGAATTTATTTATTCAAATTATTCTCTGGAAATACAAAGTGGTTTGTGATAATCTTGGAAAGAGACATTAACTGGTGATTATATTGAATTCATACAAGAAAACTTTAAATTGTACTACTGTGATTCAGCAGAGTATTGGTGGCACATCAGCACATTTGAGGCCATTGGTACATTAGTACATTAGAGACTACCAGCCACAAATTATAGGGAATACCACCAAAGACTATTCAGAAATTTAATCATCAGAACTTTTATTTGTATTTCTAGGTATATTTGGGATTTAATTCACAATAGCATAAGTTCTTTTTACATTTTTACTTTGTATTCTAGAGAAATAAGTTATTTGTTGAATTTTCATATTGTTTTTCACTCTTTCTATTACTTTTTTTAAGACCATAGAGTTATAAAAGATAAGATTTATACCTATTTATGAACAATATATATGTATATTTACGAACAGGTCAAGGCATATTTATGAGCATGATCTATGCATATTTATGAGCAAAATCTGTGCGTATTTATGAGGAAGATGTGTGAATAATTATGATGGGATCTTGCAGCTGAATGGAATGTACAAAATATTGTGAATGCATAAATTGTCACGAAGTAGTAATTATTACAATTATCTAAAGAGAGTCTAATGTAGATATGCTTTTATGACCAAGTCTTGTGAGCACAACTAGTCTCACATTTTGTTGGATCACCATGTGTAAATGTTAATGTCGTCATTCACAGATGTGCATATCAGCAAATTACTTGAGGATTATTGGTGGCCTTGTAGTATGAAAGAGTTTTTTCCATCTCTGCCAACTGTCCTCTGTCAGTACATAACTTTCTTGTTGCATGCTGTAGCCAACTTGTAATGTTGAACCCTAACATGCTTTTATCCTTCTGTATATCTTTATTATGTATTCTTTCAAGTGTTAATAATTATAACCAGAACGGTTTTACCAGATTATTTTATTTTTGAATTCTGATGTAATTTTTTTTTCATTTACTGATTTGAGAGTGATAGAAGAATATGAGTTTCATATATATATATATATATATATATATATATATATATATATATATATATATATAGAGAGAGAGAGAGAGAGAGAGAGAGAGAGAGAGAGAGAGAGAGAGAGAGAATACATTATATTGCTATATGAGTTTTCTGAGCTATTTTTTGTCTTAAAAAGTTTATTACATCTTATCCATTTCATTTTTAGCTCAATTGCGAAAAGAGTATGAGAGTTTGTGTTATAGCCCTGGTGTCAAAGTTGCCATCGGCATTAGTGCTAACATCTTTTATGTTTAGTTCAATATACATGTGAGCTTTGCTGTCTTATGGCTCCATTTCTTTACTTTCTTGTATCCACTTTCATTGCATCTAAATAAAAGATACCATAACTCAGATATTAAGCATTTGGATAATTGGCATCACTCTTAAGACTGGAAACGTAAGACTTGAAACGATCGCAAAATTTAGCCATTTATTGCCAACAACATTTCACCATACAAAAAAAGATTTCAGTTAGTCACAGTTAATTTTTATATGAAGCAATTAACATTAATGTCTTCCTCTTGAGAAAATATAATCAATCTTGAAATTGGGACATTCTTTATCATCATCATTTTTATTTACCAGTTGTTGTAAAAAGCTTCTTGTCCTCCAAAATGGAAAGTCACATTAACATGGAGTTTTCATTGGACAACTCCTGTGGTATTTAGTTTCCCAAAGTGAAAATTATGCCCCACATACATCCAGTATGGTCTAGCACAATGATCATACTGAATTTTTATTTACAAATTCTCTAGATGGTTGGTCATACTGGATATGGTTGTTTTTAACCAAAGTTGTCCAATGGTGCATAGTTTGTATTAAATGATGATGGTGATGGTCATCCATCCATTATGGCTGTTGCAGAGGCTAATGTGAAAGTGTTATTGCTCAAGAATATCAGAGGTGGCTTCAACACTTGATAGTTTTTAAAAAATGGAAAATGGAAATTGTTTTAGCTTGAATTCTTGGAAATTCTTTTTGACAGCAGAGTGTTAGTCCCTTTGAAAAATGGTTCTAGTTTGAATTCTTGGAAATTCTTTTGGATAGTAGTGTGTCAGTCCCTATGAGAGACAGTTTTAGTTTAAATTCCTGGAAATTCTTGTGGACAGTAGATTGCCATGCCAGTCTTTGAGAGATGGATTTAATTTGAATTCCTGCCAATCACTTTGGACAGTAGTGTGCCAGTCTCTATGAGGGATTGGAATCATATGTCAATTGTACATTGACAGGCATTGTTGATGGCAGGCAGGTTAGTAGTGTGTTCATTATATGTCATTTGTACATTGATGGGCATTGGGATGGCAGGCAGGTTAGTAGTGTGTTCATTGTAAGTCATTTGTACATTGATGGGCATTGTGGATGGCAGGCAGGTTAGTGTGTTCATTATATGTCATTTGTACATTGACAGGCATTGTGGATGGCAGGCAGGTTAGTAGTGTGTTCATTATATATCAATTGTACATTGATGGGCATTGTGGATGGCAGGCAGGTTAGGAGTGTGTTCATTATATGTCAGTTGTACATTGACAGGCATTGTCGATGGCAGGCAGGTTAGTAGTGTGTTCATTATATGTCATTTGTACATTGATGGGCATTGGGATGGCAGGCAGGTTAGTAGTGTGTTCATTGTAAGTCATTTGTACATTGATGGGCATTGTGGATGGCAGGCAGGTTAGTGTGTTCATTATATGTCATTTGTACATTGACAGGCATTGTGGATGGCAGGCAGGTTAGTAGTGTGTTCATTATATATCAATTGTACATTGATGGGCATTGTGGATGGCAGGCAGGTTAGGAGTGTGTTCATTATATGTCATTTGTACATTGATGGGCATTGTGGATGGCAGGCAGGTTAGTAGTGTGTTCATTATATGTCATTTGTACATTGATGGGCATTGTGGATGGCAGGCAGGTTAGGAGTGTGTTTATTATATGTCATTTGTACATTGATGGGCATTGTGGATGGCAGGCAGGTTAGGAGTGTGTTCATTATATGTCATTTGTACATTGATGGGCATTGTGGATGGCAGGCAGGTTAGTAGTGTGTTCATTATATGTCATTTGTACATTGATGGGCATTGTGGATGGCAGGCAGGTTAGGAGTGTGTTTATTATATGTCATTTGTACATTGATGGGCATTGTGGATGGCAGGCAGGTTAGTAGTGTGTTCATTATATGTCATTTGTACATTGACAGGCATTGTGGATGGCAGGCAGGTTAGTAGTGTGTTCATTATATATCAATTGTACATTGATTTGCATTGGTGATGGCAGGCAGGTTAGTAGTGTGTTCATTATATGTCAATTGTACATTGATGAGCATTGTGGATGGCAGGCAGGTTAGGAGTGTGTTCATTATATATCAATTGTACATTGATGGGCATTGTGGATGGCAGGCAGGTTAGGAGTGTGTTCATTATAAGTCAATTGTAGATTGTTGGGCATTGTGGATGGCAGGCAGGTTAGTAGTGTGTTCATTATATGTCATTTGTACATTGATGGGCATTGTGATTGGCAGGCAGGTTAGGAGTGTGTTCATTATATGTCATTTGTACATTGATGGGCATTGTGATTGGCAGGCAGGTTAGGAGTGTGTTCGTTATATGTCATTTGTACATTGATGGGCATTGGTGATGGTAGGCAGGTTAGTAGTGTGTTCATTATATGTCAATTGTACATTGATGGGCTTTGTGGATGGCAGGCAGGTTAGGAGTGTGTTCATTATATGTCAATTATACATTGATGGGCATTGTGAATGGCAGGCAGGTTAGTAGTGTGTTCATTATGTCATTTGTACATTGATGGGCATTGTGGATGGCAGGCATGTTAGGAGTGTGTTCATTATATGTCAATTGTACATTGATGGGCATTGTGGATGGCAGACAGGTTAGTAGTGTGTTCATTATGTCATTTGTACATTGATGGGCATTGTGGATGGCAGGCAGGTTAGGAGTGTGTTCATTATATGTCATTTGTACATTGATGGGCATTGTGGGTGGTAGGCAGGTTAGGAATGTGTTCATTATATGTGTAACAAGATAACCGAGTTTGGGACTTTCGGATTGATAACAAAACACCATTGATGGGAATGCAATACAATGTTTAATGTTATATGGGGGTATGAAATGAAATATTATAGACAGGTGCTTGCACTGGGTCCCAATATGAGACTAATATAATAAGCACGATCTTAAATGCAACAAAAGTGATACCAAGACAAATGAAAAACGATCCACGGTATATCACAAACAGAAATATGATCGTAAAATATGAATAATGTTATGTTCAAAATGACGAATTGATATAATGGCTGAAGTATGATTGTTCGTTCAAAAATAACAAATTGCAAGTTTTACTCATACTAATAAAAGGAATAATGGTTCGTTCATAACAACGTCTTAATAGTTCTACAAACAAATGAGATTTTGCTCAAACTAGCGAAGTGTAAAAAACACTGGATATTACAAAAAAAAACATGCATTAGCCCATGGCTAAAATATTATGTATCTGGAGCAATGTAGACACTCCCTGATTCCAAGCAAAGATTTGTAGTCACCGACCACCATTGATTCCTGGGTTAGACTATCAGCGTCCACCACTTTGGTCCGCCACGCTTGATCAACCTCAACCCGACTAGCAACGTTGAAATATTTGAAGCCCTCGAATACACAAGCACAGCACCCCTCAGCACTGCACACGTAGCTCTACATTGCATACGCCCTCACAGTACAGACAGCTTCACACGGCACAAACTGCTGCACCTGGCACAAACACAAACACAGACAGAGAAATCTCTATAGCTGGAGATTTAGGTCATAGTAGACATCCAATTGACAGAACGGTCAGTAATGTAATATTTTTGTTCCAGTTTGAATCATATATACACAGGCATTGTAGCTCAACATCGTCTGTGTAATTCATGTATTCGGTTTTTCCAGCCTGAAGCACTTCGCAAGGAAGAACCGAACTCACTATTTTCAAAATGTAGAATATACATTGATCACCCTCGGGTACCATTGTACACTAAAAGCGAAACCCGAGTACGTTTACTTAATAAAGAAAAAATATTTATACAATTCGGTGACAATATGTCACTTGTACATTGATGGGCATTGTGGATGGCAGGCAGGTTAGGAGTGTGTTCATTATATGTCAATTGTACATTGATGGGCATTGTGGATGGCAGGCAGGTTAGGAGTGTGTTCATTATATGTTATTTGTACATTGATGGGCATTGTGGATGGCAGGCAGGTTAGTAGTGTGTTCATTATATGTCATTTGTACATTGATGGGCATTGTGGATGGCAGGCAGGTTAGGAATGTGTTTATTATATGTCATTTGTACATTGATGGGCATTGTGGATGGCAGGCAGGTTAGGAGTGTGTTCATTATATGTCATTTGTACATTGATGGGCATTGTGGATGGCAGGCAGGTTAGGAGTGTGTTCATTATATGTCATTTGTACATTAATGGGCATTGTGGATGGCAGGCAGGTTAGGAGTGTGTTCATTATATGTCATTTGTACATTGATGGGCATTGTGGATAGCAGATGGCATGGGGGAGAGATGAAAGGGAAAATTTAAGAGCAAATCAATTGGTACATTGACATTTATTGGTGGTAACTGAGAGTGGTGAGAAACTTGGCAAAAACTCAGGTGAGTATTGTATATGGAATTTTTTTTATTTTATGTCTGTGATAGGCATCATATTTCATCAGCTCATTTATGATCATTTTTGCCTGTGGCAGCATAACTGATTTATTTTATACTAAAAGAAAGTCAAAGAAACATAGCCTTGAGTCTGTTTGATAAAATCTGAAGATATTGATCATTACAGGATAGTCATGCTGTTTTTCTTTTTGCTTTTTCAGCCAAGGAAAGCATTACTTGACCAGCTTAGTGTTATCCTTGGGGATGTTGATGACCGCCTACCTGTCCATGTGTTTCTAGTTAATACAGCAGAGTGGCAAGGACAGGTGGGTTCTCATAATATATACATTCTAATTGCATTTTTTAATAATTTGCTAATTAATTTCATACTTTGGAATTTTACTCACAGATGTAAGACTGATTTTTATAAGCTTTTCATGTGACATTCTATAAAGGGAAATTTACTTAAATGGAAGTTTGGAAGAAAAATTAAAGATTCTTTGCATTAAATCTGTGTGTTTTCACTTGGATTTATAACTTTGCTGTTCATTCAACTTTATTCTGTTTGATCAATTGTTAATGTAGTATGTTTTTAAATTTAAATAACTGATCGAATTCCAGTGCTTGTGGGAAGGTGTGAGAACATTATGCCATAGACTTTGTTCAACATTAGATAGTGTTAGAGCTTTCCCATAGGCACTTCATAGAGTTCTGGTGGTAAACAAATCTTTCAGCAGGATACTGTTAGAAGAGTATTTCAACCCAATATGACTGCTTCTAACACTCAATCCAGCACAAGTTATAAAAATCAAGCCTCTGACAGACTTGGTTCAAGATCCTTGTCTCTACCTATGTGTACCTATTGTAAGAAAAAGGACACATCATTTCTGATTGCTTTAAAGTGAAATTTAGGAATCAGAATCAAGATAGATATATTCCATATGCTTTTGTTTCTAAGAGGTCAAGGTTACAGGCGTATTGAACGTAATACATTTTTTGGGTCTGATTATGATATGGAGAATTTTGAACCATTTGTGTCAAAGGGTTCTCTATTACTCTTGGGTGATTTGGCCAATTCTATCCCTGTTAAAATTTTGAGCGATACAGGAGCTTCTCAGTCTTTTAGTGTCAGGTATTTTGCCTTTTTCAGAGAATTCATGTTCAAATGAGAGTGCCTTTATTCAGGCAGTAGAGTGCGGCTTTGTTAATGTTATTTTTCATTGTATAAATTTGTCATGAGACTAAGTTTCAGGACCTGTGACAGTAGGTATTGTGTATACCCCATGAAGGCATTCATTTGTTGCTAGGCAACGATGTAGCTGGAGAAAAATTTGTGGTTAATCCACTCATAAATGACAAGCCTTCTTTGGATCAGAAAGTTGATTCTATTGAAAAAGAATGTTCTGATTTATGCTTAGCTTGTACAGTTACCAGAGCTATGGCAAAGAAAGCTCTTGAGAACAATTTTGATAAGGAATGTATTACTTTAGCTGACAAATGTATTGGTCAGGCTTTTGACCAAGTCACTTTCACTTCTAATTTGAATCAAGGTAATAATCATAGTGATACTCATCAACTTTTTTCTTATCAGGGTGACAAATGACAATCATTTGCTTAATCAGGATGACAGGTGACAATCATTTGCTTAATCAGGGTGACAAATGACAATTGTTTAATCTGTGACAAATGACAATCATTTGCTTAATCAGGGTGACAAGTGACAATCATTTGCTTAATCAGGGTGACAAGTGACAATCATTTGTTTAATCAGGGTGACAAATGACAATTATTTAATCTGTGATAAATGACAATCATTTGTTTAATCAGGGTGACAAGTGACAATCATTTGTTTAATCAGGGTGACAAGTGACAATCATTTGTTTAATCAGGGTGACAAGTGACTATCATTTGCTTAATCAGGGTGACAAGTGACAATTATTTGTTTAATCAGGGTGACAAATGACAATCATTTGTTTAATCAGGGTGACAAATGACAATCATTTGTTTAATCAGGGTGACAAATGACAATCATTTGCTTAATCAGGGTGACAAGTGACAATCATTTGTTTGATCAGGGTGAAAAGTGAATTATCATTTGCTTAATCAGGGTGACAAGTGACAATTGTTTGTTTAATCAGGGTGACAAATGACAATCATTTGTTTATTCAGGGTGACAAATGACAATCATTTGTTTAATCAGGGTGACAAGTGACAATCATTTGCCTAATCAGGGTGACAAGTAACAATCATTTGTTTAATCAGGGTGACAAATGACAATTGTTTAATCTGTGACAAATGACAATCATTTGTTTAATCAGGGTGACAAGTGACAATCATTTGCCTAATCAGGGTGACAAGTGACAATCATTTGTTTAATCAGGGTGACAAATGACAATTGTTTAATCTGTGATAAATGACAATCATTTGTTTAATCAGGGTAACAAGTGACAATCATTTGTTTAATCAGGGTGACAAGTGACAATCATTTGTTTAATCAGGGTGACAAGTGACTATCATTTGCTTAATCAGGGTGACAAATGACAATTATTTGTTTAATCAGGGTGACAAATGACAATCATTTGTTTAATCAGGGTGACAAATGACAATCATTTGTTTAATCAGGGTGACAAATGACAATCATTTGCTTAATCAGGGTGACAAGTGACAATCATTTGTTTAATCAGGGTGACAAGTGACTTATCATTTGCTTAATCAGGGTGACAAGTGACAATTGTTTGTTTAATCAGGGTGACAAATGACAATCATTTGTTTAATCAGGGTGACAAGTGACAATCATTTGCCTAATCAGGGTGACAAGTGACAATCATTTGTTTAATCAGGGTGACAAATGACAATTGTTTAATCTGTGACAAATGACAATCATTTGCTTAATCGGGGTGACAAATGACAATCATTTGCTTAAAAAGGGTGACAAGTGACAATCATTTGTTTAATCAGGTTGACAAGTGACAATCATTTGCTTAATCAGGGTGACAAATGACAATCGTTTAATCTGTGACAAATGACAATCATTTGCTTAATCAGGGTGACAGGTGGCAATCATTAGCTTAATCAGGGTGACAAGTGACAATCATTTGCTTAATCAAGGTGACAAGTGACAATCATTTGTTTAATCAGGGTGACAAGTGACAATCATTTGCTTAATCAGGGTGACAAATGACAATCGTTTAATCTGTGACAAATGACAATCATTTGCTTAATCAGGGTGACAGGTGACAATTATTAGCTTAATCAGGGTGACAAGTGACAATCATTTGCTTAATCAGGGTGACAAGTGACAATCATTTGCTTAATCAGGGTGACAATTGACAATCATTTGCTTAATCAGGGTGACAATTGACAATCATTAGCTTAATCAGGATGACAAGTGACAATCATTTGCTTAATAAGGGTGACAAGTGACAATCATTTGCTTAATCAGGGTGACAAATGACAATCATTTGTTTAATCAGGGTGACAAATGACAAACATTTAATCTGTGATAAATGACAATCATTTGTTTAAACAGGGTGACAAATGACATTGTTTTCCTACCTAAGACCACATCAGGCAACCAATTTTTGTTGACCATTATGTGTCCATCAACAAGAATCCCAGAGGCAATTCCTTCGAGGAATATTAAAACTGAAAACATAGTAAAAGCTCAGATAAAGTTTTTTTACTCAATTTTGCCTTCCAAAATCAATCCAGTCGAAACAAGGTCAAATTTCAAGCCTGGAATTTTTAGCTGCTCATGCTTGAATCTGGCTTCCAAAAGTTTAAGTCAGTAGTGAAGCCATGCTTTTACAGAACATTGATTGAAAGACATTTTGAGCTTTGTAATAGAGTCTATTCTGTCTTGTTCATTGTTCAAAATTTTCTTCAAATTAGATTTTATGGCCCTTGCAAAGTAAAGAAGAAAATGAATGAGTTAAATTAGAATATTAGTGCCCTAGTCTAAATAAACTAATGGAACACTGGTATGTTGAAAGAGATAGCCAGGTAAATTATACAATTAATTTAGTTGCATCTGTTCCACCAACTGAGGGTTTTAGTTATGGAACTCATTTGGATTTTACTTATCATAGATCAACAAATCTTTGGAATTTGGAAAAAAAATTAAATACTCACTGATGCACATTTGACTATTAATTTATCTAAAAATGAGTTTTGCCATGGTTGTTTTACCTTTTTACAACATGTACAACATGGTCAAGTAAAACCTAGAGATACTAAGGTTACGGTTATCTCTGAAATTCCTGTGCCTGTCAGTAAAAAGCAGCTGATGCAATTTTGGGGTATTCCTGGATACTATCACAAATTTTGATCTAATTTTTCTATTATTGTTAAACCTCTGACAAACTTAAGAAAGAAAAAAAAACAAATTTCCTCCGAATGAAAAATATCAGAAGGCTTTCAATAAGTTAAAGGCCATACTTTAAAAAAGCGTACCAGTTCTAACAGCTCCAGGTTTTAGACAAAATTATCTATCAATGAAAGTGATGTTTGGGTTGGAGCAGTTTTGATTCAGTTTGACTGCAGATGCACTTTCTTGTGTATAGAAATATTATTTTCATATACACCTTAGTATAATCCAAAAGGTTCTTCTTATGTAATTTTTTTTACCTCTTGTACAGTTTACATATGGTAATTACATAAATCTTTCTTTTTTATAGGGGAATGTGTTATAACCCTATATTTTAATTGTGTGTAAAATTTGAATTTTTTTGTTTCATTTATATATCATTGTTATAATGTGATGACAATTATTGTTCAGGGAAACTGATGTTTTTTTAAGAGTTTGTTTCTTGCCTTTCCTAGGTGTTGTTTAGATAGCATATTGTGATAAACAAATAATGTAGATGATTGGCTGTATTCAAGGTGTTTTCTATGGGGTACTATGCATTGTCAGATGGTGAAATACCATGATTAATCTGTGTGCCTGCAGCAGGTAATGACAACTCAGTATTAGTTTAAATAAACTTAGGTCCCTGTGAAAAGGAGCAGTCATAGAATATCCCTCAGCTGTATCAGAAGCAGTCAAACAACATCTCTCAGCTGTGTCATAGTCCATTGTATATTATGCCTTGAAAAGAAAGTATCATATTTTTTGTGCTGGATTAGAGTATTATAATAATATACCTTGTAGAAGAATGGTATATTTCCTTGTCCTGGAAATATAGTTAAATCTTCATTCCATCTATAAAGCTAGACATGTACCTTGTTATAGATATAGGATTTCATCCACCCTTGAATAATAATTGATTCCCTGGAGAACGATACAAGTTGTTTAGGACAAAAACATTCAGAGAAATTAATTCTAAATTGGAATACTACAGTACAAATTGTAGTTCAGTCTGAAATTATGAACATTTGTGTAAAGGCTTTATCATCCTCAATCTTGGAAACAATGTGACTTTCAAACAAGACTCAAAACTTTTTATTAATAGGACTCTCTCTCTCTCTCTCTCTCTCTCTCTCTCTCTCTCTCTCTCTCTCTCTCTCTCTCTCTCTCTCTCTCTCTCTCAATATATATATATATATATATATATATATATATATATATATATATATATATATATATATATATATATATATATATATACATACACACACACACACAAAAATAAGATAAATGTTTGGATGTTTATTCAGAAACTGTAAGTCCTGTTTTACATTTTCACCATGTTTTCTAGGAAATAAAATTACCTTTGTTAAAATGTTATAAGCTTGTTGTCTCCACTATTTTCTTTTGTTACTTTGAACAAGCTGATACTAACAGTTGACCAGAAAGGTTGTTTTGTTTTTGTGGGTTTGATGCAGTTTTTCAGCACATGGATAGACTGTGCATCACAGCTAGTAAATTTTGATAAAGGAAGAGCCTGGGAAGAACCACTGAACCTACTTTGTGCCATTCAATACTCAAACCCATGTGAATAGAGGTATGATGTCAGTAATATGTAAAGACAAGTGCCTTACAAACCTGACCACCTGGGACCGCATGACCAAATTGTAGCAGTAGGAGGTTGGAAAGTATTGGCCACTGTCAATTGCAACCCATGCTTAGTACATATGATCAAGTTATTACAGATCTATCTGAATGTTGCATAGGGATTCAGACACAGATGTAGAAAACCTCTGAATGTTGCATAGGGATTTAGACAACCTCTCAATGTTGCATAGCGATTCAGACACAGATTTAGACAATCTCTCAATGTTGCATAGGGATTCAGACACAGATGTAGACAACCTTTGAATGTTGCATAGGGATTCAGACACAGATTCAGACAACCTCTGAATGTTGCATAGGGATTCAGACACAGATGTAGAAAACCTCTGAATGTTGCATAGGGATTCATACACAGATTTAGACAACCTCTGAATGAATGTTGCATAGGGATTCAGACAGATTTAGACAACCTCTGAATGTTGCATAGGGATTCAGACACAGATGTAGACAACCTCTGAATGTTGCATAGGGATTCAGACAACCTCTGAATGTTGCATAGGGATTCAGACACAGATGTAGAAAACCTCTGAATGTTGCATAGGGATTCAGACACAGATTTAGACAACCTCTCAATGTTGCATAGAGATTCAGACAGATGTAGACAACCTCTGAATGTTGCATAGGGATTCAGACACAGATTAGACAACCTCTGAATGTTGCATAGGGATTCAGACACAGATGTAGAAAACCTCTGAATGTTGCATAAGGATTCAGGTACAGATTAAGTCTAACAAAGCTTAAGAAAATTGGGGGATATTATCTGCACTTATAGCTGTCCAGTTTGTCCGTATTCCTTTCCATTCTGCTTTATAACATGTAAGTTGATTGAGAATAAAGGGAGAAATTTAGTATACTTGTACATCATTAATAGGTGTGGTACATTTTAGCTCCAATCTTCAGGGTCTAAGATTCTTCTGAGTGTTTTATATTTCATTCCACTTTCTTATGAGTTCTTTCTTTCTTAAGCCATTTGAGATTAAGGCATGAAACTTGGTATATTTATACATTATCTCCAGATGGTGTGTCACTTACGGTGCTATCTTGAAGGTCAAAGCCATGGTTCAATTTTTTGTATCGATCATGCTTTCCCTTCTAAATAATTTTAAAGCCATTTGAGATTAATGGATGAAACTTTTGCATACATGTACATCATCACTAGAAGGTATGTTTCATAGCACATTGAAGGTCATATCTGTAAAGTCGTAGTCACAGTTTATCAGGGTTCCTGCAGGTCATGGAATCCTGGAAAAGTTTTGGAATTTAAAAAATAAATTTCAAGGGCCTTGAAAAGTTATGGAATTTATCAAAACCTTGCAAAGTTTTGGAAAAGTCATGGAATTTGTGACAATGGAGTTAAAGAAATTGCTTACTTCAAATTTCATAGAGCACCGAGAACCGAATAAATAAAATGATAAAATTACAATCAATAAATGGCTTCAATTCATATAACAAGAGTAAGTTCCCATAATGGAAGTATCACATGATTTCTGGTGTAGTTCACTAAATAAAAGAAAGCAACTGGAAAGTAATGTGTTTTGTTTATATTGTAAAAAGGAACACATACAAAGACTACATAGAATTGTTTCCTTTTTTTCTTTTGAATACAAATTACAATGAACATTGGATTATGACATGAATTACTACATAAAGTCAAAGTGTGCTAGCCCAGGTAAATTTAAAATGTACATATTAAAAATATTTGTTGTTAACTTATTTATTTTTTTAGATTAAAAGATGTCATTCTTTATATTCATTTACTTGACAATGCAAGATAGCCAGTCCTTGAGTTTTATGAAATGGCCCTGGAAAAGTTTTGGAAAAGTCATGGAATTTGTTTTTGCTAAGTCTGCAGGAACCTTGGTTTATTATTTGGTGTTTTCATTGCCATTCTATAACTTTAAAGATGTTTAAGCAATGTAGTTTCCTATACAGTTATCAGCTGTGTTGTGTATGGGAGTCTTCCATCAAGGTCACTGTTGTTGCATTCAGTGTTGAATTTTTTTTTTATTGAATTTACTTTTCCAAAACCATTATAGATCCATTTGAGATGAAGCAATATAGTTCGCTATACAGTTATCAGCTGTGTTGTTTATGGGAGT
Source organism: Potamilus streckersoni (assembly GCA_016746295.1). Taxonomy (NCBI): domain Eukaryota; kingdom Metazoa; phylum Mollusca; class Bivalvia; order Unionida; family Unionidae; genus Potamilus; species Potamilus streckersoni. The sequence goes on along the minus strand of JAEAOA010002048.1, from coordinate 585,435 downwards.
CTTCCATCAAGGTCACTGTCATTGCATTTTGTGTTGATTTTTTTTTATTACATCCAAAGCAATTATAGATTCATTTGAGATAAAAATTTGATATTAACTATTCATCATCCTTTACATGTCACATATTTTAAAGATGTCAAATACCATACTGGGGTTTTTCAAGGGCAAAGGCAAGGTCAGTAGTTTAGGTCTCAGTCACATTTTACCTTCTAATGGATGAAACTTGGTATCCATATAATGTTACTCACTTCTGAGGTCTTAGCTTGTCACATCTATGGATCAATATTTGAATTTTCTTCTGTTTCTGCTTTAATCATAATTGCTCTATGAGGTAAATCTCGTGTATCATAGTCAAGGATTTGTCTTCAAAGTCAAGGTCACATCTCAATTTTGTTACCCCTTTTAACTTTGATTTTTAAGAAGGAGCAGTACTCCTGATGTCTTGCAGGATAATTTTTAAGGGTCATATATTTCATAATTGAAATTTTATGATTTCACTATGAGAGATAAAAGACAATTTGCTTTTTTATTTATTTTAGCTAAGTAGGTTAGCTATATGTAGTAGCATTGGTCATCTCCATATCTTCTAATTCCACAAAATTACTCCTTATTTTGCAATCTTTAGTGTTTCTAGTATTTCTACTTTATTCTCATTCAAAAACAGCATTACTTTCACACACACACACACACACACACACACACACAGTATCTTCATCAAATTTAGTGTATGTAACATTTTTACACACACAGGTGTATGATGTGTCTTCAAATTTAGTGTATGTAACATTTTTACACACACAAGTATATGTCTTCAAATTTAGTGTATATAACATTTTTACACACACAGGTATATGATGTGTCTTCAAATTTAGTGTATGTAACATTTTTACACACACAAGTATATGATGTGTCTTCAAGTTTAGTGTATGTAACATTTTTACACACAAACTTACAAAGGTATATGATGTGTCTTTAAATTTAGTGTATGTAACATCTTTAATAATTTCAAAATTACTCAACAGAATGTTTTAGAAAGTAGAGATTAGGCAGTTTGTAATTGTTGAAGATTAAAAAGATACTTTTAAATAAAGCCTTCATATTAGACCTTTAATTTTCAGCCATTGCGGGAATTTGCACTTAAGGTCAAGTCAATTCTCAAGTTTGGGCATGAATTATGGCATGGTCTAATTGTAAGCTGTTCTGTACCATATTTTATGTACTTTTTTGTACCCCTTAATTTTTAATACACAATCCAGTTACCAAAATAATAATTGTTTAAATGTAGCATAATTTTTCATACATGTCACTTTGTGTTATTTTAAAAATTCTTAAAATTTTTGTACATAAAATTTCTGTTAAGATTTACGATTGCAATAAAGATCAAAAATAGCGTATTCAGATTTTGTTTTTACAAAAGTTAATCAGAGATCTGGCTAGAATTTTAAAACTAGGAGTCTAGGACTCTCAATTTGGTAAAAATAGTCCCACTAGCAAAAGTTGCAGTCCCTACCCAAAAAACTATGAAAATTAGGAAAACTAGTGGTTGTGAGTTTAATTTCCACATTCTTTTTAATACTAGCATAGCTTTTGTTTGTCCATCAGACTGAAACTAAATCCAAGGAAGGTTTTATTCCAAGCACTAATCTAGGCATCACACACTTTCTTACTCTTGGCTACTCTTTCATCCAAACTATCTATTCTAGCAACTATCAGCACTCTTCTGAATCTCATGACATTCCTTCTCGGTTTGCCATTTAACTCATCATGTCTTGATTCCTAGGTCACATTCACTGCTTATTCTGCTATGTTCGGAAACCAACACAATAATAAAAGCTAAAGTTGTTAATTTGATGTACTTATAAATGACCACTGTACATCTCTAAGTCTTTCTGCCTCTGAATTCAATCACTGTAAATATCAGTACATTTTCCCACCCAGCTGGCAGTCAGGTGGCTGAAGCAGGACTGGCAAGTCTTTGAATTTTGCCACACATGTATTTAATGCTTACAGAGGTCTCCTGTATAAATGGTTTTCTGCGTCCCAGAAAACAAATTTGTGTCCAGATACGTGTAATTAAGCATTTCCGAGACCTTGGTTAATGATTAATTGTTTGTGAGAAAATATGTTTGATGCATAAGCATTGGCCCCCATAGCATAGGTCAAAGGGAGGTGTCAAGTGACCCCTTGGAAATCACACTGCAATATAAATTCTGACAAGTTTAATCATGTAAGTGAAGCTGAAAATATGTCACAAGATTCTGTTCAAAACGCTTAGTAAATATTAGCTTTAATTTCAGACTGCTTACTATACAAACTCTTCCGGCTGTGACTGACTGATTCCCCCACCAGAACGTTTGCAAAAGATCCTGCTGACATCCCAGCTGTGACTGACTGATTCCCCCACCAGAACGTTTGCAAAAGATCCTGCTAACATCCCGGCTGTGACTGACTGATTCCCCCACCAGAACGTTTGCAAAAGATCCTGCTGACTTCCCGGCTGTGACTGATTACCCCGCCAGAACGTTTGCAAAAGATCCTGCTGACATCCCGGCTGTGACTTACTGATTCCCCCACCAGAACGTTTGCAAAAGATCCTGCTGACATCCCGTCTGTGACTGACTGATTCTCCCACCAGAACGTTTGCAAAAGATCCTGCTGACATCCCGGCTGTGACTGACTGATTACCCCACCAGAACGTTTGCAAAAGATCCTGCTGACATCCCGGCTGTGACTGACTGATTCCCCCACCAGAACGTTTGCAAAAGATCCTGCTAACATCCCGGCTGTGACTGACTGATTCCCCCACCAGAACGTTTGCAAAAGATCCTGCTGACATCCCGGCTGTGACTGACTGATTCCCCCACCAGAACGTTTGCAAAAGATCCTGCTAACATCCCGGCTGTGACTGACTGATTCCCCCACCAGAACGTTTGCAAAAGATCCTGCTAACATCCCGGCTGTGACTGACTGATTCCCCCACCAGAACGTTTGCAAAAGATCCTGCTAACATCCCGGCTGTGACTGACTGATTCCCCCACCAGAACATTTGCAAAAGATCCTGCTGACATCCCGGCTGTGACTGACTGATTCCCCCACCAGAACGTTTGCAAAAGATCCTGCTAACATCCGGCTGTGACTGACTGATTCCCCCACCAGAACGTTTGCAAAAGATCCTGCTGACATCCGGCTGTGACTGACTGATTCCCCTACCAGAACGTTTGCAAAAGATCCTGCTGACATCCGGCTGTGACTGACTGATTCCCCCACCAGAACGTTTGCAAAAGATCCTGCTGACATCCCGGCTGTGACTGACTGATTCCCCCACCAGAACGTTTGCAAAAGATCCTGCTGACATCCGGGCTGTGACTGACTGATTCCCCCACCAGAACGTTTGCAAAAGATCCTGCTAACATCCCGGCTGTGACTGACTGATTCCCCCACCAGAACGTTTGCAAAAGATCCTGCTGACATCCCGGCTGTGACTGACTGATTCCCCCACCAGAACGTTTGCAAAAGATCCATAAGCTCTTATTGTTCTTATAATATCTACTGGTGTTTTTTAACAAATGAACAAAGGACTTTACAGACCATGCTTTTAAAATTATTGTTAATTAGTTCTCATTACATGCTAAAGTGTAGACCACAAACCATTGGTCAACTAATCTTATTGTTTCATTAGTCATACAAACATAAAATATAAAAACCTTGTCATTTTCCATCGTAAATTTGAAAGTCACGGACTCCATTAAATTGATTCATATATATATACATAACAGGTTCCGATTTCACTTGAGATTTTCCATTTAATCAAATCAGGTTTCTATTGTGGACTAAAATCTCTTAACCCAAAATAGTAAAGGCACATATGATAAATATAAACTTAACCAAATTTGGCAAATGTTTTTTAGTATAAACAACAAGTATATGGTTGCAAAAGACCAAAATCTAGGTAACTATGATTAGCCCAACTTGGCTAACTGCAACATTGTCCCTTTCCATAATGTATAATCCCACATGAGAATATAAATATTTATTTTCCTCAGTAAAACACAAAGCCAGTTTTTTATATTTTCCTGTAACCGAGGCATCTAATGATAAAAAGGAAATAACCACCATAAAAGAAATAATCACCAATGATAAGTGTATAGAACGCTCTTTGCTCAGCTTACTCCAAAAGGGCAACTGTTTTGTGAATTGAGAATCTATTCGCATTCATCATATTGCCCTTCTTTGTCTTTTGTATTGGCAAGAAAATATGATTGATGTTTTTGTTGTGTTGTTATTACAATATAGCTGGACAACATCGTTAATGGTTGCTCTTTTTTACATCAGTATGTAGCCAAGAAACACATGCATTTGAAAAGAGTTCTGAAGCCATTTAGTTTTTGTATGCAGTAAAAATAATATCACACCATTTTTTCAATGGCTTCAGCACATATATCAGTAGATTAATATTGTTCATGACCTAATGGGCTTGTCTTACACATTTTCAACACCCCATGGGTAGCCCCATTTCCCTACACAGTTTCCTTAATTTGATCTGTAGAGGTCTTCAATTCAGTATTTACTGGAAATGACCAAGCTAAAAGTCAATGAGTATTTAATTAGCGTGTATATTACATCTACATAGCCATGTTGCCTACTGACATTGGATACCATAATTACTGGTACAACAAAACCAATTTATTTATTTGGTTTTAATTGCCAACAAAATATAATACTGCCCTTGTAGTGTTTACGTAACTGTTTCGTCCATGGTCATTACCACAAAATGATAGTTATTTATCTTACATAAAAAATTTTATACACCAAAATTAATAATTATTTTTTCGTATATGAAAAATGACATTAAATACAGTATAGTTCATCTTTGTAAGAGTTAATGTTATAATTTGTTCTGTTGCAGTTGTTGACTCAGAAGCTGCAGGAGAAGCAGTTCAAGTTGATATGCACCTGTTCTGATGCAGATGTCAAGGCTTCTGTTAGTGCTCTTGTCACAAAGATACAAAAATTGTAAGTATCAAGGCATATTGTATGCACAGTTTTTGCTGTCATTGAAATCTGACTTTTCACAAATTTAAATATATCTATTGGGTACTAATACTATCCCACTTTAAACATGAATTCCTTGTTATGCAAATGAGCTAAACACAGAGCTTTGCCAAAGTTGCTAATGTGAGGAACAAATTCATAAATATCTTCATAAGAATGTTTTTATTTTTTATCAAGTTTAATAAGGGTTAGACTCTAAATCATTTATAGTGTAGGTAGTCCTGAATCAATTTGTAGCGGAATATGTCAATGCTGGGTTTTGCAAGTGGTCCTAAATCATTTTATAGTGGATGCGGCCTTTTTGTACTGAGCAGTTTAACATGATGTTCCATTCATCAGGGCTTGAACTTTCTAAATGATTGTGGCTTATTTGTTTTAAATATTTTCTTTGTATTTTAATGATTTTTACCAATTATGCCATTGTCTTTATTTTATATAACTTCTTTGGGAACACTATATGCACTCTATAACCAAGGTTGTGTTGATGTGCTGGTAAACATTATACATAAACCAGCCCACTTTACAATCAAACATACATGCTTATAATTGTGCATGCATGCTTATAATTGTACGTTGTTGGCATCTGTTCATCTTTGAAAGACGATGGTGTAGCTTCTTGTTTGGTGTCTTATCTGCACTGTCATGAGTGGCTGAAGAGTCTGACCCTTGTGTGACAGTCTCTGTTGCATTTGCTGCAGGTGAAGGTTGATTTTTGTTGAGACTGTTATTGTTTTGCCTTCCTCCTGGCTCTCTTTGTAGCGAGTTTCGCTTTTATCCTTACCTAGGCTTTCTGAGTACCTTATCTGACAGCAAGTCGCCACTCATAGCAGTTGTTAGCACAGCTCTCCCAGTTGTTGACGCTGATGTTGGCTGTTTTCATGTCCTTCTTGCAGACATCTTAGTATCGCAGATGTGGCCATCCAGTCAGTCATGTGCCTTCTGCTAGCTCGCCTTACAGCAGGTCCTTGGGAATGTGGCCTGTATCCATTCTCCTGATGTTCCAAGCCAGCAAAGGTGCCTCTCACTGATGATAGTGAACATGCTGTTCATGCTGGCCCGTTCCAGAACCTCAGTATTGGGTACCTTGTCCTGCCACTGGATGCGCAGAATTTGCAACAGGCGTCTCAGATAGAAGCTATTGGGTTTCTTTTTGTGGCTCATGTAGGTGGTCCATGCCTCGCTACTGTAGAGGAGTGTGCTGAGCACACATGCCTGTTAGATGCACAGTTTGGTCTTCTCAGTGAGGTTGAGATTATTCCAGACCCTCTGGTTCAGTCTTGCCATAACTGCTGCTGCCTTAGCAATCCTGCCATTCACCTCAGCATTAATGGAGAGCGATCTGGAGATGGTGAACCCAAGGTATGTATTGTTCTCAACAACTTTAAAGTTGTACCAAATGAGGCTGTTTGTGATGGTTGGAGGGGAGTTTGGATCCTGCGACATGACATTCGTCTTCAAACTGATGGTCAGTCCGAACTCTTTACAGGTGTGGGAGAGGCAACATACCAGCTGCTGAAGTCCATCTTCCACATGTGATGTCAAGGCTGCATCATTGGCAAAGAGCTATTCATGGATGAGAACCTCTCTGACTTTGGTCTTTGCACAAAGACGTTTGATGTTGAACAGTTTGCCATTAGCCCTGGTGTAGATGTACACTCCCTCGTTGCAGTCCTTGAAGGCATATTAGAGGAGCATGGAGAAGAAGACGGCAAAGAGGGTTGGTGCATGGACACAACCCTGCTTCACTCCACTGCTAACCGAGAAGGCCTCTGATGTTGCACCATTGAAGCACACTGTGCTTTGAGTGTTCTGGTGAAACGATGTGATGACAGCGAGCGGCTGAGGGGGGGCAGCTGACCTTCTTCAGGAGCTTGAGTCTGCTCCAGATGATCAGGTCAAACGCCTTTGTCAGGTCTATGAAGGCAATGTAGAGGGGCATCTGCTGCTCATGACACTTCTTCTGCAGTAGATGTAGGGAGAAGATCATGTCCACAGTTGACCGGCCAGATCAGAAGCCACACTGGGATTCTGGGTAGATGCGGGAGGCTAGAGTCGGCAAGTGCACCAGTGAGACACATATGAAAGCCTTTCTGACAATACTGAGGAGGGAGATGCCCTGGTTGTTGTTACAGTCATAGCAGTCTCCTTTATTCTTGTACAAAATGACGATGTTGGCATCCCACATGTTTTGGGGGATGTGTCCCTGTTCCCAGCAGAGGCAGAGGAGTTCCTGCAAGGGCTGGATTAGTGCCAGTTTCCCATTCTTGAGGATTTCAGGTGCCGTTGCTCTCAGGGGCATTCTCACAAGTGAGACAGTTGATGGCTTTACTTAGCTCTTCCAGGGAGGTAGGAGTGTCTAGTTCCTCCATGATTGGCAGGTCTGGGATGGCATTCAGGGCAGTATAGGTGACGATGGTTTGGGTTGCATACAGCTCATGAAACCCAGCGCTGCAGCTGTTTCTCCTGGTCTGTGATGACTACTTCTGTCTTGGACTTGAGGGGGCGGTCTTAAAAGATGGGTGACCTGTTGCCTTCTTGCTGCCCACATATATGCCTTGTATGTATGTGCTTACAATCATTTATAAATTATTACAATTGTATATACATGCTTACAATCATACATACATACTTACAGTTGTATATACATGCTTATATATGCTTACAGTTGTATATACATGCTTATATATGCTTACAGTTGTATATACATGCTTACAGTTGTATATACATGCTTATATATGCTTACAGTTGTATATACATGCTTACAGTTGTATATACATGCATGCTTACAATCATAAATACATGCTTACAATTGTATATACATGCTTACAATCATACATAAATACTTAAAGTTGTATATACATGCTTATATATACTTACAGTTGTATATACATGCTTACAGTTGTATATACATGCATGCTTACAATCATACATACATACTTACAGTTGTATATACATGCTTACAATCATACATACATGTTTACAATTGTACACACACACACACACACAGAGTTTTGGGTGCATTGTTGTTCTTTTTGATGTTCATATCTATTTAAAGATGCTGGTCAATAATCCATGAAAGACTGATATTAACTCAAACTTAACCAAAGTGTATGGAACTTGAAATGTAGTCACAATGACCTATATTTGGCAAGAGAATGTACTTACGAAAACATATTTTTACATAAGATCTTATGGCCAACTCTGTACAGGAAACTGAGTTGAACACAACAGTACATATCTAGAGCAGACATACAGTTGGATACAAATAACACTATGTGCCCTTGTTTTATGGGAGAATTATATTTGTGTATATTCATCTGATATTGTTTTTTTTCTTTACTTCAGCAAATGTTGCAAAAGGTATTTTAGACCCATGTAATTTTGTTATTTGTCTGTCAGATGTCTCTAATCCATTATCCATATATTCTCTAATGGATTTATTGTGGATCCATTTATTTTTATAAATGTAGTCTGTCCCACATTTAAAGCATCATTTCCATACATATAACTGGATGCTGTATAGTAGATAAATTGCCTGTGACACATAGATTTTCCTTTTTTGACAAGTTCATTCCTTTCAGGTTAAATTTGGATGGTTTTATTATACTCTTTGTATACATCGTATATCTACCCTACTGCCAGATCCTTGTAACCAGCACAACTCGGGTTCCTCCATTATAAAACTTTTGCCAGCATTTTATCTTACTTGAAAATATTCTTTCCAAATACCAGCACTTTACATTTTAAGTAAACTTTTCCATTGACAAATCTTTTTGAAATTTTATGTTAAGTTTTATGACAGAGGAGCCAGGAATCACCATTCAGTATAATCTGGTTCAAAAACCACTTTGGATAGTTATGTCCCTTGACAGTAAGCTGCATATCTTCGCTTGTTTGCTAACAGTACAGATCAGTAATCTTTCAAAAATTCTGATGCATTTTAGTATGAACATTGTCTCATTGTGCCCGTTATAGATTTTATCTCATCTGTTATTTTTCAGATAGGACTTTGCCTTGTTAATTTTTTTCTTGTCTTTACATGGTAACTTAGTCAGCATAGCTGAAAAGCCATTCTACATATTTTGATGAAATTTGGTAAGAACATTATCTCTTAGATGCATTTTATTGGTTTTGTGACATATGCACCAATTTAGACAAACATATTACCCTTGTCTTTCAACTTTTTGTCTTTGAGATTTTGCTTTCAACAGGTGTGACTCAAGAACCATTCATCAGTTGCAGCGGGATGTTAAAGTTGTTTCATGGATCTGTGTGTTGTTTCCTTTTTGGACAGAATTTGGCCCTTGTCAATCAGTTTCATTATTTTATTGTTCATTTTATGTTGCATATATTAATGAGATCTTGAAGGAAGGGGTCTGCATCATCATTGAGAGGAGTTGTAGCCTCTGAATGCCCAGCTTATCATAAATTACTTTCCCAAGTTTTTCTCTTTACGTCCCTACAAAGGAAGATGTGGTGAGCAAGGCTGTTTGTGATGCATCCATCACTGCTAGCTATTTTATCTTTCAGTTTGGCAAAAATTATATTGGCATCAGTAATTGAATTAATTGTTTAATTGTCTCAGAGGAGAGGAAAATACTATTGTTTCAACAGGTTGATGATTTTAAGATCATTTTTTTGAATGCATGGTTTGTATCAACCATAAAATTGATCCACATTGGTATTCTTTTGAATAAAAGTGAATCCACAGTATATCTTGCTTGCACCATTTGATTTCTTATCATATTTTATGCATGAAGTTACATGGGACATTTGATGTCTTTAGTGACTTCATATGATTGCCTGTTCATCCAGCATGTGCTTATTTATCACCTTGTACTAAGAGTGTCACTTCATGTTTTTATTTCACACATCTCTGATATGCATGAGTATTTTATCCCTGAAAATTATTTTAAACATGATGTCAGTCATATATAAATTTTACATGTGTTAATTGACACTGTCCTTGGATGCAATGCAGAAGCAGTTATATTTGCATGTATTAAATCTGATCTGCTAATTTTGTCATGTATACACATTTTTGACTACAGTACTTTTGTCAGTGTTTACATGTCTCTGACTAGACCCAAACCTTTTACAACATTTAGTATAATCACTAATGTCAGGATATCATTATTTCAGTCGAATCCCTAAAATGTCAAGACATCATTCAGTCCAGTCCATAAAATGTCAGGATGTCATTAATTCAGTCCAATCCATAAAATGTCAGGTCATCATTAATTCAGTCCAATACATAAAATGTCAGGATGTCATTAATTCAGTCCAATACATAAAATGTCAGGATGTCATTCAGTCCAAATCATAAAATGTCGGGTCATCATTAATTCAGTCCAATACATAAAATGTCAGGATGTCATTAATTCAGTCCAATACATAAAATGTCAGGATGTCATTAATTCAGTCCAATACATAAAATGTCAGGTCATCATTAATTCAGTCCAATACATAAAATGTCAGGTCATCATTAATTCAGTCCAATACATAAAATGTCAGGTCATCATTAATTCAGTCCAATCCATAAAATGTCAGGATGTCATTAATTCAGTCCAATACATAAAATGTCAGGATGTCATTAATTCAGTCCAATACATAAAATATCAGGACAACATTAACCTTGTACAAAATTCAGTCCAATCCATAAAATGTCAGGACAACATTAATTCATAACAATCCATTAAATATTGGGTCATCATTAATTCAGTCCAATCCCAAAAAATGTCAGGACATCATTAACCTTGTACCAAATTCAGTCCAATCAGTAAAATGTCATGACAATATTAATTCAGTACAATCCAATAAATATTTGGTCAACATTACCTCAATCCAATCAATTAAATATTGGGTCATTTAGTCCAATCCATAAATGTCAGGACATCATTAACCTTGTACAAAATTCAGTCCAATCTGTAAAATGTCAGAACAACATTAATTCAGTACAATCCATGAAATGTCAGGACAACATTGTGAGTGTCAAAAGGCATTTATGTACATTATTCCTACTAATCATTCATGGTTATTTTGCCTTTATAAAAAAATACAAATATTCTTTATTCAGAAAAGCAACAAAAAACATAAAAGAAACAGTTTTATTCTAACAAATAATGATACAAACTGGTTTCATTATCTGCAAGATGCAGTAATTATTTGACAGCTTTCTTGCCACTAATATTTACTGGAGGATGCAATGATTATTGTGACCCTGCTGTAACACAATAATTGGGTTCCAGAGAACCTGACTGTGTCATAGATGAACAATGTTATAAGCAAGCAGCACAATTAGCTGAAGTAGATATGTGTACCAAAAGATATTGCTTGGAAGAGGTGGTAATAAAAGCAGGTGCAAAAATATGTGGTATTGATTACATGAAAAAAATCTAGTCTGATATACACTTGTATATGACAACTTATATTTTTGTGTTGTATAGTCCATAATGCGTTAAGTACCATATATGTGTATGTAAAATCATTGACTTTGAGTATAGATCATAAGTTATAAAATTCATGCATCAGTCACATCCCATTCAAAAACACAAACAAGACATAAACTATGATAATGTTGCCAATAACACTTGGTTATAGTTATTTACATACTACATGTACTTATAATGGCTTAGAATTTGGAGATAGCTATCAACTTGCCAAGGTAACCCAAGGGATGAGGCTATTCATAGAGATAACAGGAATCATCTTGCCAAGATAACCCAAGGGATGAGGCTATTCATAGAGAAATGATAACACGAATCATCTTGCCAAGGTAACCCAAGGGATGAGGCTATTCATAGAGAAATGATAACACGAATCATCTTGCCAAGGTAATCCAAAGGATGAGGCTATTCATAGAGAAATGATAACACGAATCATCTTGCCAAGGTAACCCAAGGGATGAGGCTATTCATAGAGAAATGATAACACGAATCATCTTGCCAAGATAACCCAAGGGATGAGGCTATTCATAGAGAAATGATAACACGAATCATCTTGCCAAGGTAATCCAAAGGATGAGGCTATTCATAGAGAAATGATAACACGAATCATCTTGCCAAGGTAACCCAAGGGATGAGGCTATTCATAGAGAAATGATAACACGAATCATCTTGCCAAGATAACCCAAGGGATGAGGCTATTCATAGAGAAATGATAACACGAATCATCTTGCCAAGGTAACCCAAGGGATTAGGCTATTCATAGAGAAATGATAACACGAATCATCTTGCCAAGGTAACCCAAGGGATGAGGCTATTCATAGAGAAATGATAACACGAATCATCTTGCCAAGATAACCCAAGGGATGAGGCTATTCATAGAGAAATGATAACACGAATCATCTTGCCAAGGTAACCCAAGGGATGAGGCTATTCATAGAGAAATGATAACACGAATTATCTTGCCAAGGTAACCCAAGGGATGAGGCTATTCATAGAGAAATGATAACACGAATCATCTTGCCAAGATAACCCAAGAGATGAGGCTATTCATAGAGAAATGATAACACGAATCATCTTGCCAAGGTAACCCAAGGGATGAGGCTATTCATAGAGAAATGATAACACGAATCATCTTGCCAAGGTAACCCAAGGGATGAGGCTATTCATAGAGAAATGATAACACGAATCATCTTGCCAAGGTAACCCAATGGATTAGGCTATTCATAGAGAAATGATAACACGAATCATCTTGCCAAGGTAACCCAATGGATTAGGCTATTCATAGAGAAATGATAACACGATTCATCTTGCCAAGATAACCCAAGAGATGAGGCTATTCATAGAGAAATGATAACACGAATCATCTTGCCAAGGTAACCCAATGGATTAGGCTATTCATAGAGAAATGATAACACGATTCATCTTGCCAAGATAACCCAAGAGATGAGGCTATTCATAGAGAAATGATAACACGAATCATCTTGCCAAGGTAACCCAAGGGATGAGGCTATTCATAGAGAAATGATAACACAATTCATCTTGCCAAGGTAAACCAAGGGATGAGGCTATTCATAGAGAAATGATAACACGAATTATCTTGCCAAGATAACCCAAGGGATGAGGCTATTCATAAAGAAATGATAACACGAATCATCTTGCCAAGGTAACCCAAGGGATGAGGCTATTCATAGAGAAATGATGACACGAATTATCTTGCCAAGATAACCCAAGGGATGAGGCTATTCATAGAGAAATGATAACACGAATCATCTTGCCAAGGTAACCCAAGGGATGAGGCTATTCATAGAGAAATGATAACACGAATTATCTTGCCAAGGTAACCCAAGGGATGAGGCTATTCATAGAGAAATGATAACACGAATCATCTTGCCAAGATAACCCAAGGGATGAGGCTATTCATAGAGAAATGATAACACGAATTATCTTGCCAAGGTAACCCAAGGGATGAGGCTATTCATAGAGAAATGATAACACGAATCATCTTGCCAAGGTAGCCCAAGGAATGAGGCTATTCATAGAGAAATGATAACACGAATCATCTTGCCAAGGTAATCCAAAGGATGAGGCTATTCATAGAGAAATGATAACACGAATCATCTTGCCAAGGTAACCCAAGGGATTAGGCTATTCATAGAGAAATGATAACACGAATCATCTTGCCAAGGTAACCCAAGGCTATTCATAGAGAAATGATAACACGAATCATCTTGCCAAGGTAGCCCAAGGAATGAGGCTATTCATAGAGAAATGATAACACGAATCATCTTGCCAAGGTAACCCAAGGGATGAGGCTATTCATAGAGAAATGATAACACGAATCATCTTGCCAAGGTAACCCAAGGGATGAGGCTATTCATAGAGAAATGATAACACGAATTATCTTGCCAAGGTAACCCAAGGGATGAGGCTATTCATAGAGAAATGATAACACGAATCATCTTGCCAAGATAACCCAAGGGATGAGGCTATTCATAGAGAAATGATAACACGAATTATTTTGCCAAGGTAACCCAAGGGATGAGGCTATTCATAGAGAAATGATAACACGAATCATCTTGCCAAGATAACCCAAGGGATGAGGCTATTCATAGAGAAATGATAACACGAATTATCTTGCCAAGGTAACCCAAGGGATGAGGCTATTCATAGAGAAATGATAACACGAATCATCTTGCCAAGGTAGCCCAAGGAATGAGGCTATTCATAGAGAAATGATAACACGAATCATCTTGCCAAGGTAATCCAAAGGATGAGGCTATTCATAGAGAAATGATAACACGAATCATCTTGCCAAGGTAACCCAAGGGATTAGGCTATTCATAGAGAAATGATAACACGAATCATCTTGCCAAGGTAACCCAAGGCTATTCATAGAGAAATGATAACACGAATCATCTTGCCAAGGTAGCCCAAGGAATGAGGCTATTCATAGAGAAATGATAACACGAATCATCTTGCCAAGGTAACCCAAGGGATGAGGCTATTCATAGAGAAATGATAACACGAATTATCTTGCCAAGGTAACCCAAGGGATGAGGCTATTCATAGAGAAATGATAACACGAATCATCTTGCCAAGGTAGCCCAAGGAATGAGGCTATTCATAGAGAAATGATTACACGAATCATCTTGCCAAGGTAATCCAAAGGATGAGGCTATTCATAGAGAAATGATAACACGAATCATCTTGCCAAGGTAACCCAAGGGATTAGGCTATTCATAGAGAAATGATAACACGAATCATCTTGCCAAGGTAACCCAAGGCTATTCATAGAGAAATGATAACACGAATCATCTTGCCAAGATAACCCAGAAAATGATGCTATTCATAGAGAAATGATAACACGAATCATCTTGCCAAGATAACCCAAGGGATGAGGCTATTCATAGAGAAATGATAACGCGAATCATCTTGCCAAGGTAAACCAAGGGATGAGGCTATTCATAGAGAAATGATAACACGAATCATCTTGCCAAGGTAACCCAATGGATTAGGCTATTCATAGAGAAATGATAACACGAATCATCTTGCCAAGGTAAACCAAGGGATGAGGCTATTCATAGAGAAATGATAACACGAATCATCTTGCCAAGGTAACCCAATGGATTAGGCTATTCGTAGAGAAATGATAACACGAATCATCTTGCCAAGGTAATCCAAAGGATGAGGCTATTCATAGAGAAATGATAACACGAATCATCTTGCCAAGGTAACCCAAGGGATGAGGCTATTCATAGAGAAATGATAACACGAATCATCTTGCCAAGGGATGAGGCTATTCATAGAGATAACACGAATCATCTTGCCAAGATAACCCAAGAGATGAGGCTATTCATAGAGAAATGATAACACGAATCATCTTGCCAAGGTAACCCAAGGGATGAGGCTATTCATAGAGAAATGATAACACGAATCATCTTGCCAAGGTAACCCAAGGGATGAGGCTATTCATAGAGAAATGATAACACGAATCATCTTGCCAAGGTAAATCAAGGGATGAGGCTATTCATAGAGAAATGATAACACGAATCATCTTGCCAAGATAACCCAAGGGATGAGGCTATTCATAGAGAAATGATAACACGAATCATCTTGCCAAGGGATGAGGCTATTCATAGAGATAACACGAATCATCTTGCCAAGATAACCCAAGGAATGAGGCTATTCATAGAGAAATGATAACACGAATCATCTTGCCAAGGTAATCCAAAGGATGAGGCTATTCATAGAGAAATGATAACACGAATCATCTTGCCAAGATAACCCAAGGAATGAGGCTATTCATAGAGAAATGATAACACGAATCATCTTGCCAAGGTAATCCAAAGGATGAGGCTATTCATAGAGAAATGATAACACGAATCATCTTGCCAAGATAACCCAAGGGATTAGGCTATTCATAGAGAAATGATAACACGAATCATCTTGCCAAGGTAATCCAAAGGATGAGGCTATTCATAGAGAAATGATAACACGAATCATCTTGCCAAGATAACCCAAGGAATGAGGCTATTTATAGAGAAATGATAACACGAATCATCTTGCCAAGGTAACCCAAGGGATTAGGCTATTCATAGAGAAATGATAACACGAATCATCTTGCCAAGATAACCCAAGGAATGAGGCTATTCATAGAGAAATGATAACACGAATCATCTTGCCAAGGTAAATCATTGGATGAGGTTTTTCATAGAGAAATGATAACATGAACAAATTAAAAAATAACTTGACAACCAGCTATTTATGGTTTCAAAAGATTGGAAATTTAATTTGAATTTTATGCTGCCATTAGTAGCAATTGTAAGCATGAACATGAACTTTCACAGCACAATAAATGTCTTCTAGTCACTTTGAAAAATGCAACAATCCATCAGATTCCATTGTATTTATTAAGTTAGGTTCTGACTTCCTTTAATGAAAGGTTCTTTGTTTATATTGAAGATTGTAGTTGGCTTGCTTTGATGAAGGGTGCATGCATTATTGAAGTCAATGCAAAAGAACAAATTTGGAGGACTAAACAGTTGTGTTTGTTATTATGGTGGCAACATTATCAAATAATTGCTGAACATTGAATGGGACTAAAAAAATTTCATTTGTTATGTATTGGCTCATTCAAAGTAACACTAAGAAAGAGTGAAGACAACAAGCTTTGTAAATTTTAACAAAAGCAATTTATTTCCCTAGAAAACATGGAGAAAAGCCAAATATATGAAACAAGACTTATAATTTACGAAGAAGATCCAAAATCTTGTTCCAAAGTTACGAAAACACACAAGTCTTGTGAACCAACAGTTCTGAATTGAGAGTCTGAACTTCGGTTCCAGTCCAAGATGGTGAATGATGACATTAGACATAGCCTAACTCAAAAATCCCAGAATTTATACTGTGAAGCACAATTTATATTGTTCTGTTCCAATTTAGAAGAATTTCAGAAAATGTCTTTGTTCAAACTAGTAATGTTATTCTCCAGGGTAATTAATTATTTAGAAAGTAGATGACGTACAATTATCTCAACTAATAAAACACGTCGTTCTACGTAGTCACATGACCAGACAACTTCTTCCAGCACAAAAATACTTTTTTCAAGTAATAGAAACTGTGACCCTCTAAGATGTTGAAAATGGTGACCGACCTGCACTTATTGCTACGACAGATAGTTAACTAAGCATATAAAAGACATTAATACATTGTTTCATATACACATGCACAGAGGACACATGTAATTTCGCAATCCACCTAAACATTAGGAAAGCCTGACAAAGTATCAGCCAATCATTTACATAGCCACTTCTGAATGATTACTTGTATGAATTTACTATCATATAAGCTTGTGCTTACATGAGTCACATTTACAATTTAAGTAAACACAATGTTTCTAACAAAATATTAAACCCAAACTAACATAATAATAAAAAAATAATTATAATAATAATAATAACAACAACATTAATACTAGTAACTACATTTATTGATATAAAAATGAAGTAAAAATCAAATAAAAAGATTTATACAGAATTCATTCCTTAATACACATAATTTAACTACAGGGTCAGCTTATTACAAAATGGTCTTTGCTTTAAAGGCAATCAGTTTCTTTGAACTTTCAGCAAAAATAATTTTTTTTAGGAACATTATTTTAAAAAATTTAGCCATTGTTTGGTTGATTGTATTCATTCATGTTCCTGCCTTCAAAGGTTGGTCAATTGTAGCTAATCCAAAAGCATGACTATTTGAGTGAATCAAATGCATACAGTGCTCAGGCCAGATATCAACACTTGAAAATTGTTATGTGGCAATGCACTGTTAACGTGGTTTTGTAAGTTTAACAAAGGTTTCATTCAGATAACTATAGATATATTCATGCATTTTATATCCAAGTTTGTGGTTTCCTTTCATGGTGCATTTGAATTTCTCCACTCGAACCCTGACCAAGTCATACCAAAGACTTTATGAAAATGGTACCAACAGCAGCTGCCTTGCTTAGCACTAAGCATTAAGAGGTTAGTGTTAGGACTGGTTGGCCTGGTGTCAGAATAATGTGACTCAGTGGGACATCAGGCTAAATGTCTGCAGCACAATGCCTCTTTGCTAAATATCACTATAAATTGCCAGACAGACAGACAGTGATATGACTGAAAAATTGTTAAAGCTGTGTTAAAAATCCAAATCACACACACATACAAGTTGAAACAGCTAACAATGTTTACACAAGAAAATCACCAGATGTTGCCAATAAGAAAAGAAAATCACAATTGGCAACATTGGCGAAGCTCAGTGCAATCCCTGAATAAACTTTTTTTTTTACACATTATTTTTCATACTTTTAAGAAGAAAAAATATTTCTTCATGTATAAGAATAATATACATTATTTCAGTAGCCTTGATATGATTCTCATAGTAAACTTTTTGCACATTATTTTTTGTGCTTTTAAGAAGATTTTTTTTTTCATGTATGAGAAAAATATATGCTTATGAAATTTCAGAAGCCATATCACAACCATGTTATATCTGAATTTGTGTTATGACATCGTGCTATAGCTGGGTCACATTGTCTTTGACTGCTTTCTTGCTACTATTACTATAGATGCAGTAATAATTTGACTGCTTTCCTGCTGCAAATAATACTCTGCTGGACTAATCAATAATTTATTTTCTTACACATGATTTACCATATAAATAAATAATGACACATGATTTACCATATAAAAAAATAAATAATGACACATGATTTACCATATAAATAAATAATGACACATGATTTACCATATAAAAAAATAAATAATGACACATGATTTACCATATAAATAAATAATGACACATGATTTACCATATAAATAAATAATGGCACATGATTTACCATAAAAATAAATAAATAATGACACGATTTACCATATAAATAATTAAATATTGACACATGATTTACCATATAAATAAATAAATAATGACACATGATTTACCATATAAATAAATAATGACACATGATTTACCATATAAAAAAATAAATAATGACACATGATTTACCATATAAATAAATAATGACACATGATTTACCATAAAAATAAATAAATAATGACACAATTTACCATATAAATAATTAAATATTGACACATGATTTACCATATAAATAAATAAATAATGACACATGATTTACCATATAAATAAATAAATAATGACACATAATTTACCATATAAATAAATAATGACACATGATTTACCATAAAAATAAATAAATAATGACACATGATTTACCATATAAATAATTAAATATTGACACATGATTTACCATATAAAAAAATAAATAATGACACATGATTTACCATATAAAAAAATAATGACACATGATTTACCATATAAATAAATAATGACACATGATTTACCATATAAATAAATAAATAATGACACATGATTTACCATATAAAAAATAAATAATGACACATGATTTACCATTTAAAAAATAAATAATGACACATGATTTACCATATAAATAAATAAATAATGACACATGATTTACCATATAAAAAATAATGACACATGATTTACCATATAAATAAATAAATAATGACACATGATTTACCATATAAATAAATAATGACACATGATTTACCATATAAATAAATAAATAATGACACATGATTTACCATATAAATAATTAAATAATGACACATGATTTACCATATAAAAGAATAAATAATGACACATGATTTACCATATAAAAGAATAAATAATGACACATGATTTACCATATAAAAAATAAATAATGACACATGATTTACCATATAAATAAATAAATAATGACACATGATTTACCATATAAAAAAATAAATAATGACACATGATTTACCATATAAACAAATAAATGAGGACTTTGTATAGCGCCTAATCTTTTAAAGCTCTAATCATTTTACAACATTAGAAAACACCAAAAACAAACAAAAAATATATGATTACATAAAAACAAATACCATGAAATTAGAAAACAAAAAATGCTAAAAATATTTAAGGTACGAAACATTATTAGGTCTTTAAGTTTATCCTTGCAGTCCAAATAAATGAGTTTTGAGAGTGCTTTTGAATGAGATCACTGTTTTTGGGTCTGAGGTTAGCAGACAATTCATTCCACATTGCTGGGCCGTGGTATGCAAAAGAATGTCCATGTAACTTCATTTTCATAGTGGGAGAAAAGAGTGTACAATTGTCAGAAGAGGAGCATAAGTATCTTGCTGTTGTATACAAGTGGGTGCGGTTGGATAAATATGTTGGACTGGAGCATGTCATGGAAATGTAGCACAGAGAACAAATTTTGTGTTTGATGATTCTGGATCAGATGGATAGCCAGTGTAGGGTAGAGAACAGAATCCAAGCAGCTGTTTTGAAGTTTTTGGAATAGATATTGAGATGAACCAGACAGAATTTGAGTTTAATAGTCCAATCTTGAAAGTACTAAGGAAGAAGTATTCTAGTGGCATTGTTTGCAAATGGAGCTGATACATCTCAGCTCAAGATATGCAGCCTTGCATTTGTTCATGACCTATTGGTGCAATGTGAGGGTACTGTCTAGGGTAACACCTTGGATTCATACTGACCGTGCAAATTTAATGTTGGTGTTGCTAGTTTGCATTGTCTTTGGTAAAGGATGTGATGTGTTGTAATTAGGATGGCTTGTTTTATCATCATTCATCTGCAGCTTGTTATATGTCTTCCATGATTTCTCATCAGAAATGCACTTCTCTACACCTTGGATGGTAGCATCAACTTAAGCTGGGTGGCTGGGTTTGTATATGTAGGTGTCATCAGCGTGACACTGATGAACTATGACACTTGAGAGCAGCTGAGTGTAAAGAATGAATGTATGCATATGCATGTATTTGTTTCATATTTCCTCTGAATCAATTTTTTTTCTTCAAGATATTAAGTTCCATTAAGTGATTATTGATAAGTATTACATGTCAGACAAAGACAGTATTATATTGACTGATAATGGTGATTATTGATATGTATTACATGTCAGACAAAGACAGTATTGTATTGACTGATAATGGTGATTTTTGATATGTATTACATGTCAGACAAAAGCAGTATTGTATTGACTGATAATGGTGATTATTGATACATATTACATGATAAAGACAGTATTGTATTGACTTTTGATGGTGATTATTGTGTTGAGTCTATGCTCATAAAAGAAGTAACAGAATAGATTGAAAAGTTACAAATTTATAAAATTCCACAAATAATTTAGTTCCCTAGAATACAAAGTGAAAATGAAGAAAAAGAACTTGTGTTAATGCAAATTAAATACCAAAATAATCATAAAATTACAGACACATGTCCTAATAATAAAATTTAAAAATAAACTTTACTTAAAA
Source organism: Potamilus streckersoni (assembly GCA_016746295.1). Lineage (NCBI taxonomy): Eukaryota > Metazoa > Mollusca > Bivalvia > Unionida > Unionidae > Potamilus > Potamilus streckersoni. The sequence continues at coordinate 564,050 of JAEAOA010002048.1, read as the reverse complement.
TCAAAATTTAATCCAAGGCTGAAAATGTTGATGTATCTGTGATTACTCATATAGTGTTGATGAGTCTGTGATGGCTCATAAAGTGTTGATGTATCTGTGATGGCTTGTAAAGTGTTGATGTATCTGTCTGTGATAGCTCGTAAAGTGTTGATATGACAGCAGTCATTTGTTGGATCACAATAATGCAATCTAAGAATTAATTGAAATTTTACTGTAAATTCATCTCTTTCCAAGAATGTTATCTGAGCAGTTTTGTATTTCAAGAGAAGAAATTGAATAATTCCAAATCAGATATGCACACAACAATGATAACTTGATATTCAGCTCAGATGTTATAGCATGAATAACAGAATTTCAGAAGAAAAAAACATCAGTTACATAACAAACTAAGATGCAAAACAAAACCCTGGATAAGGATCAAACATTTATTGTTCTATAAAGATCTTAGTTGTTAGAATTAGAATGCCTCTCACCAAAATCGAAATGAAGCATATGACAGTCATGACAGTTTACTTATGAAAAGTACAATCATGACAGTTATGAAAAGTACAATCATGACAGTTTACTTATGAAAGTACAATCATGACAGTTTACTTATGAAAAGTACAATCATGACAGTTTACTTATGAAAAGTACAATCATGACAGTCTACTTATGAAAAGTACAATCATGACAGTCTACTTATGAAAAGTACAATCATGACAGTTTACTTATGAAAAGTACAATCATGACAGTTTACTTATGAAAAGTACAATCATGACAGTCTACTTATGAAAAGTACAATCATGACAGTCTACTTATGAAAAGTACAATCATGACAGTTTACTTGTGAAAAGTACAATCATGACAGTTTACTTATGAAAAGTACAATCATGACAGTTATGAAAAGTACAATCATGACAGTTTACTTATGAAAAGTACAATCATGACAGTTATGAAAAGTACAATCATGACAGTTTACTTATGAAAAGTACAATCATGACAGTTTACTTGTGAAAAGTACAATCATGACAGTTTACTTATGCAATGCCCTTGATTGGCTTAAGATGATGATTATCACTCTTAGAAAGAATAGTTGTTTACAAAAACTGTTACTGATTTTATACAAGGTCAGCCACTAGATACAATTCTTTATTACCCACAGTATTTAAAAAAACTAGAGAAAAAAAACCCAAAGCAAATTATATGTACATAACATTTAATAAGTATTACATGATGGACAAAGGCAGTATTGTTTTGACTGATAATAGTAATGACTATTAAGTATTCCAAAAGATTTAATGATTTTTCCTTTCTGGATTTTTCTCAGACAAGTCAGTGTTGCCTGCTATATTTGAAAACATTAAGTCAAATTTACTTTGACCAAGGACTTTATACTTTTCATTGAAAACATTTGCATATAATATATTTTTAAAATGTTTGCTTGAATAAAAAAACTGCAAAAATTAATGCAGCTCTAATTGCTAAAATTTGTTATTGCATGTTTTGAGAGCCTCAAGGTAGATTAGTTCTTAGCTAATTGAGTTACCCTCTTTAAATAAAGTAATAATAATAATAATAATAATAATAATATGTTCATTATCATCAGTTTATATGTTTGTATGTATTGATGTATTTATATGTCTACCTGTGTGTATAAGTAGGTATATGTGTCTGTGTTTCTGTGTATATCAAGTTTTGTTTTTGTTGTTTGGGTTTGTTTCGCATGGTAGTATTATATTTATTTATATGCTTTTCCATAAAAGTTTGAATATGTATATTCTGTTTATTTATCTTTCCATCCATCCATCCATCCATCCATCCATGTGTTTATCAATCTATAACCAATTTATCTATAAATCTATGGAAATTAGATTGACACTTACATCCAAAAGAATTACTCCACAAAGTCATGTATAATCAATGTCAGCAAGAAATTGAAATTTCAACATTTTACCACCAAATATTTAAAATTTTACAAAGTTTGTCAAACTTTGGACCCTTTCATTCAGCTGATAAAATGTTCACACCATCATCTCTCTTATTAAAGACATCCAAATGAAAACAAGTTTTAAATGTTTAGCAAAGAAAGTATGCATACTTGTGACTTTGGAAATCAATAGAGTTTTGGTTATGTTGAATTTACAGTGAATTTTTTTCTGGATTTATTTTGTAACTTGCAGTCATGTCAGTGTGGTAAATGGAAGACAGTATTCATTCTTTTAGAGAAGGTACGATTTGTAAAAACAAAATTTGAATGGCATTGAAAAAAAATGTATGAATTTTTATATTGTGCTCCTACCCACCTATAGACAGTGTTGCCAACCTTAATTTATATACTACTTTTGTAATAGAATTTCAAAAGGCCTGTTTCTCCAAGCTTTCATTTGAAAAGCCTCACCATATAGTACACAGGTCTTTATTTACAAGTCGTTGATAGAATTTAATTTCCAGCATTTCATGACATAATTTACAGGAGTTAAACCTCATGATTTTTTTTTTTGTGCCCTTTATCATGATGGGTTTTTACAGCATAAACATTACTTAAGAGTTTTAGATTTTAAGCAACTATAGTATAAACCTTTATATTGATAATATTTTGAGACCTACCATTTTTTGACATTTACTGATATGGCCTCTAAATTGCCCATCCACTTGACTGGTTTCAGCATAAATAATTAACCAAGGATTATTGGATTTTAAGCATGTTTTGATCTCAGCTACTTTAATAAAATATTGAACCAGTTTAATTTCCAGCATTCTACATTATCATTTAGCAGTGTTAAGATATTTAAGTGCCAGTCCTTTTGAATTTGGCTTTGGTGTCATGACTTTACAAAGGAATATTTTAATCAACCATATGTGTTGCAGCTTGATATGTAGTTTCCAGTTATCAGAGGGGCTATGCAACCCGAATACCCATTGTTCCTACTAAATGTTCCTTCGGTTAAAATCATCCAAACAAATTTTAATGAGCAGCACCTTTTGCAATCCATCCATCACTGATAACTCTTGTTGGTTTTGTTAGTGTAGTACTGTATTGTATTTCCAGGTTAATGTAATTTAATGACATTGATGCATTGATGACCTCTGTCAATTAATCCTTCTATCTATCCATTTCCATATCTCCTAAAATGCAGGATGGTTCTATTGTCTATATGAAAGTTTGTAATCATAGGCAAGAGATGTAGGATTCTTTGCTTTTTTGATTGTTGACCCTTGGCAGGAGTCAGCTGTTAAGTATACAAAATATGAATTGCACTGACATTATCAAATATATTTTGACAAAACTTACATATGCAGTCAAAATAAGAAGACTGATCATGAACATAACAGTTATTACTCCATTTTTCATGGATAATTTGCTGCGACAGGGCATTAAACTCGCTCAAGTTAACATACAGTTTAGCCATTATGGCAGCCATTTTGAAGTCTTGCTATTACTACTACTTCTGAATGGATCATCATATTAAACATTTGATTTCATCAAAAGACTGCAAATGATGCCTTGTTGGTCATAAATGAAAATGGTTACCAATCTTACACCTAATATAGCTGCAATAGTGGCCGATTTGAAAATTGTGTGCTAAACACAGAAATTATTTCATTCATTGATTTATAATTTTAACCTGTCACAAAGGGGTAGCTAACAATGGGTCCCTAACACTAAGACTCATTTGCACATTTGCATTTCAAAGAAGTTATCGATGTAAACAAAAAGACTGACTGCTCACTTCATTCCTAATTTCTAGGAAAGTCCATATCAGTAAAAACTCATCTGCGTCCAATATTTGCAATATCTAGTTTTATTTAATATTTTTTTTAAAAATTGAAAAACGAACAAAGAGGAACTTTTGTACAAATATGTTCAAAGAAAAGTAACACCAAAAATTTACATAATTATTTAGATTATCAAAGACAGGGAACTCCATCACAGCTGTTGCTGTGAAACATAGACTTGACCATGCAAATATGAGATGCTACCACAAGATCTTGGGCATCTCATATATTGACCATGTAACCAATGAAGAAATCCACATGATCCAACAAGCCATCAGATCCTATGAAGACCTCTTGACCACTGTAAAAAAAAGCCATCAGATCCTATGAAGACCTCTTGACCACTGTAAAAAAGCTAAAACTGATGTGGTACAGTCATGTCTCAAGATCATCTGGACTGGCAAATATAATCTTGCAAGGCAAAGGTGCAGAAGAGGCAGACAGAAAAAGAGTTGGGAAGACAACATTAAGGAGTGGACAGGCATCAGATTTGGAGATTCCCAAAGGGCAGTAGAGAACAGGGATAGACAGAGAGAATTGGTTTTGAAGTCAAATGTGGAGTTTCATTGACCTCTTGGGTTAAGGGATTATTGTTGATGATGATGAAGATGATGATGATAAAAATATGGCAACCAACTAAAACAAAGGAATGTTCCAGTGGCTTAGTAGATAGAGCATCCACCTCAAATGCAGGAAGTCCTGGGTTTGAGCCCTGGCCAAGTCATACCAAAGACTTATAAAAATGGTACTAACAGCTGCCTTACTAGGCACTCAGCATAAGAGGTTGGTGTTAGGACTGGTCAGCCTGGTGTCAGGATAATGTGACTGAGCGGGACTAGGGGCCCCGAGTGGCTGAGTGGTCTGTCCGTTACGGATCACTGCCATCTCACCTCTGTCTGCGTGTGTTCGAGTCTAGGATTCGGCTAATGTAGATATGTGAGAAAGCTTGCCAGTAGCTTCTCGAGGGTCGGTGGTTCTTTCCGGTGATTTCCCGGTTTCTTCCTCCACCATTAATACTGGCCGCCATGAATAGCCTATCGTGTGCTGAAAAATGGTGTTAAGCCCAACAACAAACTGAGTGGGACATGATGACCCAGTGCTGGACATGACTATTAACTACCACATTGCAGACATCATAGAACTGCTCCATTGGCCTAGTGGTTAGAGCGTCCGCCTCTTATGTGAAAGGTCATGGGTTCAATCCCCGGTAGAGCCATTTCAAAGACTTACAAAAATGGTACTAACAACTGTCTCGCTTGACGCTCAGCATTAAGAGGTTTGTGTTAGGACTGGTTGGCCTGGTGTCAGGATAATGTGACTGGATGGGACATCATGCTACTTGTCTGCAGCATGATGCCCCAGTGCTAGACATCACTATAAACTGCCACACTACAGAGATCATAGCGATATGACTGAAAAATTATAAAAGCTATGTTAAACATCATAATCACATCATATAATCATATCACATCACAGACATCATAGCAATAAGATTGTAAAATTGTAAAAGTTATGTTAAAAATCTAAATTACACACATATTACTAAAGAAACTACCATTTGATTAAAAATGCCAAGAAGTTGAGTGTTTGGGACACACAAACACACACACACACAGGGGCCCTGAGTGGCCTAGTGGTCTAAAGCGCATTCCATTATGGATCACTGCCATCAAACCTCTATCTGGGTAAGTTTTGAGTCTAAGATTCGGTGGGTGAATGCGGATATTTTAGAAAGCTTGCCAGTAGCTTCTCGTGGGTCTGTGGTTCATGTTTTCCTGGTTTCTTCCTCCATTAATACAAGCTGCCATGTATAGCCTATCGTGTGCTGATTAATGGCATTAAGCCTAACAACAACACACACACACACACACACACCCATGCAAATCTGGTTAGAACTTGTAAATCATTGAATTATAAGTTTTGTGCATTTTTTATATCCTTAATGTCTTTTCGTTTTAGAATCAGCAGTGGGTACAAATGGGAGTGTGCAAATACTGGAGATCACTTTGAACTAATTGCTACACTTGAGTAATAGTTGTATTTTCAGCCATTTGCTACATTCTTGTATCTTTAAGCCAATTACATCCAAATTAATCCAACTTTATTTTGGCCCTACACTGTTAAAACCTGATTTGGACACTACTATGCATATAAAACTTTATTTGGACTCCTCACGGATGAAACTTTATTTGGACCCTACACTGCTCAAAACTTTATTTGGACCCATCACTGATGAAACTCTTTTTGGACCCTACACTGCTCAAATTGTTTTTGTGCCCCATACTGAAAATACTTTATTTGGACCCTAAGCTGATCAAACATTATTTCGAGTGGGCCCAGAGTGACCCAGTGATCTAAAGCACTGTCCATTATGGATCATTGCCATCTCACGTCTTTCTGCTTGGGTTTGAGTCTAGGATTTGTCGAATGTGGATATATGAGAAAGCTTGCCAGTAGCTACTCGTGGGTCAGTGGTTCTTTCCAATGGCTTCCTGGTTTTTTTCCACCATTAATACTGGCCGCCATGTATAGCCTGTCATGTGCTGAAAAATGACATTAAGCCCCACAACAGCAACATTATTTGGACCCAACAGTGATAAAACTTGATTTGGACCCATCAGTGATAAAACTTGATTTGTACCCATCGGTGATAAAACTTGATTTGGACCCATCATTGATGAAACTTGATTTGGACCCATCAGTGATGAAACTTGATTTGGACCCATCAGTGATAAAACTTGATTTGGACCCATCAGTGATTAAACTTGATTTGGACCCATCAGTGATAAAACTTGATTTGTACCCATCGGTGATAAAACTTGATTTGGACCCATCAGTGATAAAACTTGATTTGGACCCATTAGTGATAAAACTTGATTTGGACATTGAGGAAACATTAATTGGACTGCACACTGATAATACTGCACTGATGAAAACTCTAATTGGACCCTACACTGATAAAACGTTGTTGATGATGCATATTAGTGAGCATTGTAATATTTCTTAGTTGATAGTTTAAATCTGCAATCAGTAATTAATGAAGTTAAAAAAGGCCTTTGCCAGCCAGAATCAGCTGTTGTACTTCATTGCAATGCTCTTCATTACCTTGGCATCAGTTCTCCATATTAGTATGTATATTGTCAAAACGTTTTACTCTCATTACCATGGCATAAATACTCCATACCAGTGTGTTTATTGCCCAGGCTCTTCACTCCCATTACCTTGGCATCAAAACTCCTCAGTAGTGTATATGTATATTCTCAGTGCTCTTCGCTCCCATTACCTTGAGGTCAATACTCCTTACAGGTGTGTATATTGTAAAGCCATTTCACTCCCATTACCTTGAGGTCAATACTCCATGCTAGTGTATAATTGTCAGTGCTCTTTACTCCCATTACCTTGGTACCTATACACCATACAAGTATGTAATTGTCAATGCTCTTCACTTCCATTACCCTGGAGTCAGTACTCCATACAAGTGTATATTTTCAATGCTCTTCACTCCCCATTATTTTGGGATCAGTACTCCATACCAAAATGTATATTGTCAATGATCATAACTCCCATTACTTTTTGGATCAGTACTCCATACCAGTGTGTATATTGTCAATCATCTTCAATTTCATTACTTTTGGGGTCTACTCCATACCAGTATGTATATTGTCAGTCATCTTCACTCCAATTTCTTTTGGGATCGGTACTCCATACCAGTGTGTATATTATTAATTATCTTCACTCCCATTACTTTTTGGATCAGTACTTCATACCTGTGTGTATATTATCAATTATCTTCTCTACCATTACTTTTTGGATCAGTACTCTATACCAGTGTGTATATTGTCAATGATTTTCACTCCCACTACTTTTGGGATAAGTACTCCATACCAGAATTTATATTGTCAATCATCTTCACTCCCTTTACTTTGTAGATCGAACTCCATACCAGTGTGTATATTGTCAATTATCTTCACTCCATTACTTTTTGATTACTACTCCATACCAGTGTGTATATTGTCAATCATCTTCACTCCCTTTACTTTTTGATCACTATTCCATACCAGAATGTATATTGTCAATCATCTTCACTCCCATTACTTTTTGGATCACCCATTACTTTTTGGATCAGTACTTCATACCAGTGTGTATATTGTCAATGATCTTCACTCCCATTACTTTTGGGATCAGTACTTCATACCAGTGTGTAAATTGTCAATGATCTTCACTCCCATTACTTTTTGGATCAGTACTTCATACCTGTGTGTATATTGTCAATGATCTTCACTCCCATTACTTTCGGGATCAGTAAGTACTTCATACCAGTGTGTATATTGTCAATGATCTTCACTCCCATTACTTTCGGGATCAGTACTTCATACCAGTGTGTATATTGTCAATGATCTTCACTCCCATTACTTTTGGGATCAGTACTTCATACCAGTGTGTAAATTGTCAATGATCTTCACTCCCATTACTTTTTGGATCAGTACTTCATACCTGTGTGTATATTGTCAATGATCTTCACTCCCATTACTTTCGGGATCAGTAAGTACTTCATACCAGTGTGTATATTGTCAATGATCTTCACTCCCATTACTTTCGGGATCAGTACTTCATACCAGTGTGTATATTGTCAATGATCTTCACTCCCATTACTTTTAGGATCAGTACTCCATACCAGTGTGTAAATTGTCAATGATCTTCACTCCCATTACTTTCGGGATCAGTAAGTACTTCATACCAGTGTGTATATTGTCAATGATCTTCACTCCCATTACTTTCGGGATCAGTACTTCATACCAGTGTGTATATTGTCAATGATCTTCACTCCCATTACTTTTGGGATCAGTACTTCATACCAGTGTGTAAATTGTCAATGATCTTCACTCCCATTACTTTTTGGATCAGTACTTCATACCTGTGTGTATATTGTCAATGATCTTCACTCCCATTACTTTCGGGATCAGTACTTCATACCAGTGTGTATATTGTCAATGATCTTCACTCCCATTACTTTCGGGATCAGTACTTCATACCAGTGTGTATATTGTCAATGATCTTCACTCCCATTACTTTTTGGATTAGTACTTCATACCATTGTGTATATTGTCAATGATCTTCACTCCCATTACTTTCGGGATCAGTACTTCATACCAGTGTGTATATTGTCAATGATCTTCACTCCCATTACTTTTTGGATCAGTACTCCATACCAGTGTGTATATTGTCAATGATCTTCACTCCCATTACTTTCGGGATCAGTACTTCATACCTGTGTGTATATTGTCAATGATCTTCACTCCCATTACTTTCGGGATCAGTACTTCATACCAGTGTGTATATTGTCAATGATCTTCACTCCCATTATTTTCGGGATCAGTACTTCATACCAGTGTGTATATTGTCAATGATCTTCACTCCCATTACTTTTGGGATCAGTACTCCATACTAGTATGTATATTGTCAATCATCTTCACTCCCATTACTTTTTGGATCAGTACTTCATACCAGTGTGTATATTGTCAATCATCTTCACTCCCATTACATTTGAGATCAGTACTCCATACCAGTGTGTACAAGTAGTCCTCCACTTAAGACCAAGATTGGTTCCGACAGACCGGTCATAACATGATTTGGTATTTGGTCGTAAGTAGAGTAGGCTTTATGTACAGTACTGTGAAATAATCTTATAAAAATCTTTAAGTAGTATTTTATCATAATTTTCTTTTATTATTGTTATACTGTATATATCATCATTTTCTTTGTTCATTTTATGCCATTTTGTATCTTTAACCCTTTCATCACGGCAAACCGCATATGCGGTCCAGGGGAAGTAGTCCGTCAACACTATGGACTGAGTTTTCGGTCTGGGGCAGTGTTCTTTGTTAACGTTATAGTACCCGACTAAATATCTTTCGGAATACCTCTAATAACTTCCATCTGGTAATGTAGATGTTATATTTGGATTATCTCTTGAGTTTAGCTTGTATACAACTAGAAATAACGAACAAAGTAGGAACTTTTAACGTGTTTTCCGAATGCTCAAATTTGTATCCAAAATGGCGGCATTGGAAGGACTTTTTTTAGAGGAGAGTTTTCAAAGGATTTAAATAATTTTGACCTGATAAATTTGTTTGACAATGAGGGAAGACATGGAGAGACAATGGAATGCACTTGTGGGTGACAGTGATGACGATGAAGATGACTCTGAAGGTTTTGAACCAGAAGAATTGTACGCTCCACATGTTTTTTTTGGACGAAGCCCGAAAACCAAAGAGATTTGTTTCAGTTTTTTGACAGAGTTGGGCACACCCGAGAGTTACATGGCTCCAGGAAAGCTTCGGATTATTTTCAAATATTCTATTCAGATGAAGTTTTTGGAAAATTGTCCATTTAACGAACTTCAATGCGACGATCAAACGTGGCAGAAGCGATATAGGTCACTTAGGTGTATGGACAGATCTCACCTTGGAGATCATTTTGGTTCATTTTATAGAATTTTATATATTATGGACACCATGAAAGAAAGACTTGTGTTGTTACTGTGATTATTCACTAGTACATCTAGGGTCAATTGAACAAGTTTTGAGAACATTCTAAGTTTTCTAAGAGGTAATAAAATAATTGTATTTTACCTGTTGTTACCTGTTTGTACCTGCATTTTAACAGTTATAATAAATATGCACATTTTATTGAATTAGTCATAAAATTTGATTTTTAACCTTGATTTTGACACCTAATCTAGCCAGATATCTTTAACATTGGCAAAGTTATGTTATTTCAAAGTCCACAAGTCATTTTGCTTTACAACTCCAAAGTTACTTAGTGTTGAGGACTCTATGCCTACATAGTCACTTAGTGATGAAAGGGTTAAGTAGTATTTTATCATAATTTTATTTCATTATTGTTATACTGTATATATCATTATTTTCTTTATTCTATGCCATTTGTATCTATACAACTTTTTGTTTCTTATTTTTACATTCGTCAGGTTTGTTACTGCTAGTAACTATGGATGCACGGTGGCTCTGCCCACCGGGTGAACAATTATACTGCTGTATAAAAGCTGCCTGCGTGCCGAAATTCTGTCTGTCTTCTGTTAGCCTGTCTGAAATTAAATTGCAAAGGCAGCTGTTTTTGATTTTAAATGCTATATAGTTATGTATAATTTAGTTGCAGTGGGCAACTAAATAAAACTGATAGAATCGAACAATCTGCTTGTGCTGTGCAATTGGTACAATTTCCTCTTGGTATACATCTTGAAAGGGATTTGATGAAAAATAACTAAGACAGATGGGATAACAGTTGAAATGGTTCACACGGAGATGGTAGTGCTGCTGGAAGCTGGTACGCACTGATGTATGCCACAGTTAGTGATTGTGGTCATAAAGTCAAATGGTCATAAGTTACATAGTTCGTAAGTCAGAGGACTACCTGTATATTGTCAATGATCACTCCCATTACTTTTTGTCCATGCTCTTTATGTCCTTTACCTTGGGGTCATTACTCCATATCAGTGTTTATATTGTCATTCCCATTACATTGGAGTCATTACTCCATATCAGTGTTTATATTGTCATTCCCTTTACCTTGGGGTCATTACTCCATATCAGTGTTTATATTGTCATTCCCTTTACCTTGGGGTCATTACTCCATATCAGTGTTTATATTGTCATTCCCATTACCTTGGGGTCATTACTCCATATCAGTGTTAATATTGTCATTCCCTTCCTATTACCTCAGAGTCATTACTCCATATCAGTGTTTATATTGTCATTCCCATTACCTTGGAGTCATTACTCCATATCAGTGTTTATATTGTCATTCCCATTACTTTGGAGTCATTACTCCCTATCAGTGTTTATATTGTCATTCCCATTACCTTGGAGTCCTTACTCCCTATCAGTGTTTATATTGTCATTACTTTTTACACCCTTTACCTTGTGGTCATTATTCCATGCCAGTGTAGGTATTGTCCAGATGTACTTCTGGTGATAAAAGGAATGGTGTTTACAAGATAAAGCTATATATGCATGCAAGAAACTTATGATTAACAGTGCACAACTATTAACTAACTAGCCTGAGCACTTTCAACTCTTACTGAGTCTTTCTTTTTCAAAGGCACACTCAAAACACAGAGGAAACAAACAAATATACACAAAAAAAACCTGTGTTTGCTAAATTTCATAGGGCTGCCCCCACACAAACCAAACCCACAGACACACCAACCTGCACAGACTTTGATGTTTCTTTTTCCCCAGAAATCTATGAGCCACAGTGACATCTATTCCTTTGTGTACATTTATGTAACACAGATTATATCCTGGATATTTGATTCTGTAGTAGTAATTAAAAAATACTAAGAAAATTTAGAAAAGTTTGAAAAAAATCAGTGTCGGCTGCAAAGACTAATTCTACTAGTGCATAGTTTTCGTTTTCTAATCTTCTTGGTTTAGACTGCTTGGTTTCAATGTCCTAAGATGGCGTATCCAGTATGATTCCTTTACCTTCCTGGTTTCAGAACTCCAGCTGTGGTTGTTAGCAGTTGCAATAAATATTATATCACTGAAAGTGTGGCCATTCTCTGTTTTACACTTTTTGTTTGGACCATGTATGTTTAGTTTTTCTCTAGCTGCTGTGCTAGTGAATGTCATAGTCTCTCATATGTTGACAAGTTTTGCATCTTTTATAGCCACAGGGTCCAGATTGACTACGGTTGTCTTGACTAGTGTTCGGCGTTAGCTTTGCAATGACTAGGATGTCCTTGAGGTTTTTTTTGTCTCTGGTAGTCTACTACAGGTTTGTTCAGAAGAATTAGCTTTAGTATGTTTGACGATTCCACGATGTATGTGCCTTTGCAAAAGACTCATTGGGAGTCAAAAGCGCTTAGGCTAGTTAGTTAATAGTTTTGCACTGTTCATCATCAGTTTATTGCATCTATGTTAATCATTCCCTGACACGTGTGATCCTTTTATTGATCCAATGCGTTTGAAAGGGTTATTATTCTATGAGTTGTATTCTTTATATATATATATATATATATATATATTTGTTGCAGTTGTAATAGCAACTCTAAGAATCCCAGTACAATAAAGGTGGCTATAGCTGGAGGAGACGCTTACATCAATTCAGTATTGCGACCGTATGTGGAGCAATTTTCTGCCAAATCCCCCGATTGGCAATCTTACATCAAATTTCTAGTCATTCCTTTTGGTAAGTATTCTCCTGTCATTTTTTGTGTTTTTATCTTACAAACTTTTCTGTATCTTTATTTTCTTCTCCATGCTCTTTTTTATTTTAAGTAATTTCAGCCACCTCATGAAAATGTCTCCTCTTATTAGGGACCACCCTTGCATTAAAAATGTGGACATCTAAAAGGAGTGGCCTCTCTAAATTTAGGCAGATCACATAGATGTAAGTAATAATTGTAAAGTGTAACTAATTTTTAAATATTTCATATTTTCATTTAAACATCTGTCAATGGTATTTAAATTATTATTAATCGCTAATGATGCAAAACCACAGTGTCAGAAAAATCAGTACACAGTCATAGGACTAACTAATATTCCATCCATTCCATTTACCATTTGCTATGTAATGTATAATTGATTCTTTCTGGCATCAGATTTCTCAGAAGTGATGAAAGGACTTGGCTTTTGTTCAGTCAAATTGTACCATTTTAGTTAAAATTTGTAATCATTGAAAGAAGTCATAATGGACGACCTATCATTTTATTTTCTGAGATTGAATGTCATAATCATTGGTGGATGGCTTTTGTCATCTTCATAATCATTGCTGGTTGACTTTTGTCATCTTCATAATCATTGCTGGTTGACTTTTGTTATATTGATAATCATTTGTGGTAATAATAGCTAGTAATTATTACAGTGATAAAACCTAATGTTAAATGGAATGCACAGAAGTAAAGATAATTGGATTACTTCTTTTTTTGTAGGAATTAAAGTTACTTTATCAGCATGTTGGAACAAATCTCAGTGTGTTGAATTTAGACCTGAACAAACAATTTTGAGATTTCTGTCTGTAAACACTACTATGTGGTTGCTTACAAATGTTAATTGGGCCATTATTGTACTAATGGCCACCTTCAAGGGGCCAAAGTGATTTAACATGCTGCCCAGCTATTGCATCATACTCTTATAATGGCAACATGCTCATCAAAAGGTTTGTCAGTTGCTGAATTTTGTCCTTGTAAATATCAGCAGAGGTGATATATACATATGGAATAGTTTGTGTGTTCATGTAGTTAGAAATGGGGTATTCAGTTACTCATGTTAGCATGTAATTATCTAAATAGTTTTAAACTAATTTTCCAATGAAATCCTTTAAAGTTTTGTGCTGTGAAATCTGTATGTAAATAAACTATGATTGCATGCAGAAAGTTTTAAGCATACCTTGATAATGTATTTCACTGATAATCACATTTCCATTCTTCTGCAGGTGCAAGCTCTATAGGGAAGTACCTTTCCAGTGTAGACAACACATATAACTCCCTTTTTAATGATTCTTTGTGGAAAGACACCTTTGAAAAGAATGAGACTGGAAAATTAGGTATGATATTTTTATTTAAGAAGAAAAACTACTTCTGTCTATTATTCATCTGTATAGAGATAGTTCATAACACAGAGTAAATATTTACATATTAATGACAAATTGTTGAAAATAAAAGATATGATTAGGTTTTAACTAAGCCTTAATTTTCAAAGAAAATAAGAGCCTGCTATCATGACACCAATGCTATCAATGTAAATAAAAAGTGTCTCTTTAGGACTATAAGGTTCTTGTATGCTGTGACCATGAGTAGTCAGCCTACCTGATTTACCTATGCAGGTGTTATAGACCTGATCCAAAACCAAAATTTAAAAAATAAAAATTGTATAGGGATATTATCATCAATAGGTTATTATGGGTTACATGGTCTCATTTTCACATAGCAAGAAGTAAATGAAAATCATAACTTTTTAATGTTGGGACATGAAATAAATTTCATGATCATCAGAAATCATCTATTTCTGTGATAGCTCATTAATGGAATATATTGTGTGGTACCTATCCAAAAGAAAATCTTTTTTCAGATACCCAGAAATATAATTGGTAGAAATGGAACAGAACTGAATTTAACAAAATTGGTTACAGAAAATGTAATTAGTATATTGATCATGTCACTAGAAATAATTGAGGTTTGACCATATTTATTGATCAGAACAGTATTTTTCAGACTGCTATTCCCTCAGAACAGTATATGTTAGAATACCATTCCCTCAGAACAGTATATGTTAGAATACCATTCCCTCAGAACAGTATATGTTAGAATACCATTCCCTCAGAACAGTATTTGTCAGAATACCATTCCCTCAAAAACAGTATATGTCAGAATGCCATCCCCTCAGAACTTTGTCAGAATACCATTCCCTCAGAATAGTATTTGTCAGAATACCATTCCCTCAGAACAGTATTTGTCAGAATGCCATTCCATCAGAACAGTATTTTTCAGAATGCCATTCCCTCAAAACAGTATTGGTCGGAATAGCATTCCCTCAGAACAGTATTTGTCAGAATGACATTCCCTCAAAACAGTATGTCAGAAGAATACCATTCCCTCAAAACAGTATTTGTCAGACTGGCATTCCCTCAGAACAGTATGTCAGAATACCATCCTTCAGAATAGTATATGACAGAATGCCATTCCCTCAGAACAGTATGTCAGAATACCATTCCCTCAAATCAGTATTTGTCAGAATACCATTCCCTCAGAACAGTATTTTTCCGAATGCCATTGCCTCAAAACAGTATTGGTCAGAATTCCATTCCCTCAGAACAGTATTTGTCAGAATACCATTCCCTCAAAACAGTATATAAGAATTCCATTCCGTCAGAACAGTATTTTTCAGAATACCATTCCCTCAGAACAGTATTTTTGAGAATGCCATTCCCTCAGAACAGTATATGTCAGAATGCCATTCCCTCAGAACAGTATGTCAGAATACCATTCCCTCAGAACAGTATTTGTCAGAATACCATTCCCTCAAAACAGTATATAAGAATTCCATTCCGTCAGAACAGTATTTTTCAGAATACCATTCCCTCAGAACAGTATTTTTGAGAATGCCATTCCCTCAGAACAGTATATGTCAGAATGCCATTCCCTCAGAACAGTATGTCAGAATACCATTCCCTCAGAACAGTATTTGTCAGAATACCATTCCCTCAAAACAGTATGTCAGAAAGCCATTCCTTCAGAACAGTATTTTTCAGAATGCCATTCCCTCAGAACAGTATGTCAGAATACCATTCCCTCAGAACAGTATTTGTCAGAATACCATTCCCTCAGAACAGTATTTTTCAGAATGCCATTACCTCAAGACAGTATGTCAGAATACCATTCCCTCAGAATAGTATGTCAGAATGCCATTCCCTCAGAACAGTATGTCAGAATGCCATTCCTGCAGAACAGTATGTCAGAATGACATTCCCTCAGAACAGTATTTTCAGAATGCCATTCCCTCAAAACAGTATGTCAGAATGCCATTCCCTCAAAACAGTATTTGGCAGAATACCATTCCCTCAGAACAGTATGTCAGAAGAATACCATTCCCTCAGAACAGTATTTGTCAGACTGCCATTCCCACAGAACAGTATTTGTCAGACTGCCATTCCCTCAGAACAGTATTTTTCAGAATGTCATTCCCTCAGAACAGTATGTCAGAATACCATTCCCTCAGAACAGTATGTCAGAATACCATTCCCTCAGAATAGTATTTGTCAGAATACCATTCCCTCAAAACAGTATGTAAGAATGCCATTCCCTCAGAACAGTATTTTTCAGAATGCCATTCCCTCAGAACAGTATTTTTCAGAATGCCATTCCTTCAGAACAGTATTTTTCAGAATACCATTCCCTCAGAACAGTATTTTTCAGAATACCATTCCCTCAGAACAGTATTTTTCAGAATGCCATTCCCTCAGAACAGTATATCTCAGAATGCCATTTCCTCAGAACAGTATGTCAGAATGCCATTCCCTCAGAAAAATATGTCAGAATACCATTCCCTCAGAATAGTATATGTCAGAATGTCATTCCCTCAGAACAGTATGTCAGAATACCATTCCCTCAGAACAGCATTTGTCAGAATACCATTCCCTCAGAGCAGTATTTGTCAGAATGCCATTCCCTCAGAACAGTATGTCAGAATGCCATTTCCTCAGAACAGTATTTGTCAAAATGCCATTCTCTCAGAACAGTACTTGTCAGAATGCCATTCCCTCAGAACCATATTTGTCAGAAAGCCATTCCCTCAGAACAGTATGTCAGAATGCCATTTCCTCAGAACAGTATTTGTCAGAATGCCATGACCTCCTCAGAATAGTATATGTCAGAATGCCATTCCCTCAGAATAGTATGTCAGAATGCCATTTCCTCAGAACAGTATTTGTCAGAATGCCATGACCTCAGAACAGTATATGTCAGAATACCATTCCCTCAGAACAGTATGCCAGAATACCATTCCATCAAAACAATATGTCAGAATGCCATTCCCTCAGAACAGTGTTTTTTAGAATGCCATTCCCTCAGAACAGTATCTCAGAATACCATTTCCTCAGAACAGTAAGTCAGAATACCATTCCCTCAGAATAGTATGTCAGAATGCCATTCTCTCAGAACAGTATGTGAGAATGCCATTCCCTCAGAACAGTATTTGTCAGAATGCCGTTCCCTCAGAACAGTATTTGTCAGAATGCCATTCCCTCAGAACAGTATGTCAAAATACCATTTCCTCAGAAGAGTA
Source organism: Potamilus streckersoni (assembly GCA_016746295.1). Taxonomy (NCBI): domain Eukaryota; kingdom Metazoa; phylum Mollusca; class Bivalvia; order Unionida; family Unionidae; genus Potamilus; species Potamilus streckersoni. Next base: position 546,489 of record JAEAOA010002048.1, on the reverse strand, counting down.
TTTGTCAGAATACCATTCCCTCAAAACAGTATGTCAGAATGCCATTCCCTCAGAACAGTATTTTTCAGAATGCCATTCTCTCACAACAGTATGTCAGAATGCCATTTCCTCAGAATAGTATATGTCAGAATGCCATTTCCTCAGAAAAGTATTTGTCAGAATGCCATTCCCTCAGAACAGTATGTCAGAATGCCATTCCCTCAGAACAGTATTTGTCAGAATGCCATGACCTCAGAATAGTATGTCAGAATGCCATTCCCTCAGAAAAGTATGTCAGAATGCCATTTCCTCAGAACAGTATTTGTCAGAATGCCATTCCCTCAGAACAGTATGTCAGAATGCCATTTCCTCGGAACAGTATTTGTCAAAATGCCATTCTCTCAGAACAGTATTTGTCAGAATGCCATTTCCTCAGAACCATATTTGTCAGAAAGCCATTCCCTCAGAACAGTACTTGTTAGAATGCCATTCCCTCAGAACAGTATGTCAGAATGCCATTCCCTCAGAACAGTATTTGTCAGAATGTCATGACCTCCTCAGAATAGTATATGTCAGAATGCCATTCCCTCAGAATAGTATGTCAGAATGCCATTTCCTCAGAACAGTATTTGTCAGAATGCCATGACCTCAGAACAGTATGTCAAAATGCCATTCCCTCAGAACAGTATTTGTCAAAATGCCATTCCCTCAGAACAGTATGTCAGAATGCCATCTCCTCAGAATAGTATATGTCAGAATGCCATTTCCTCAGAACAGTATTTGTCAGAATGCCATTCCCTCAGAACAGTATGTCAGAATGCCATTCCCTCAGAACAGTATTTGTCAGAATGCCATGACCTCAGAATAGTATATGTCAGAATGCTATTCCCTCAGGATAGTATGTCAGAATGCCATTTCCTCAGAACAGTATTTGTCAGAATGCCATTCCCTCAGAACAGTATGTCAGAATGCCATTCCATCAGAACAGTATTTGTCAAAATGCCATTCTCTCAGAACAGTACTTGTCAGAATGCCATTCCCTTGGAACCATATTTGTCAAAATGCCATATCCTCAGAACAGTATTTGTCGGAATGCCAATCCCCCTCAGAAGTTAATACACTTCAAATGCTGTCACTAATTACAGCTTTCTCAAGCTTGACTACATTGCTACATTGCATATATATTTTTATCCAGATATACAAGTTTTACAGCAATTTTGTTACATCCACACAATGGGGATTGCTCTCACTCATTACAATAGCTTAATTCATTTATGCATTTCTTTTATATTTTTTTTATATCAGTAATATGTTACATGTCACTGCTCATTAGCTTACCCTCTATATGTTACATGTCACTGCTCATTAGCTTACCCTCTATTTGTTACATGTCACTGCTCATTAGCTTACCCTCTGTATGTTACATGTCACTGTTCATTAGCTTACCCTCTATATGTTACATGTCACTGTTCATTAGCTTACCCTCTATATGTTACATGTCACTGTTCATTAGCTTACCCGCTATATGTTACATGTCACTGCTCATTAGCTTACCCTCTATATGTTACATGTCACTGCTCATTAGCTTACCCTCTATATGTTACATGTCACTGTTCATTAGCTTACCCTCCAGAAAGTTATTGAACACATGCATCAACTGTGCATGATAGGACCATGCACAATAGTGCCTCATTATTCTTTTCCAGAAGACACAATGTTTTCATTGGAAGATTCCTTCTAGAGGAGTAAAGTTACCTATCAGCAATGGTCTAATGTTTTTCATATCTCAATTACACTGCATGGTGCAGGCCCCAATAGTACATTTGAAGCAACAAGCAATTTATGCAACCCCAGGAAACATTCCTTCCACAGAAGTCTCTTAGTTCTGAGGTGGGTTTTTCCCATTGATTCGAGTTCATGCAACCCCAGGAAATGCCTCCCCACACACACACACAAACAGATGGTGTCCCTAAGTTCTGAGGAGGGTTTTTTCCACAGATCTGAGTTGCCATTTGGTTCAGATGACCTGTCCTCAATCACTAGGAACCAACTCTTGGTTGCAGGTCACAATACTGGTCACCTTGTACACACTAGAAATCAGGCACTAGGCAACAGTTGTCTAGCATCAGTCACTGGTTACTGGTAAATGATTTTAAGAATCTAGGTATACAGTTGGGGGATTGGGTCAACATTCCCAACCACACACCCCTTTCCACACTGTAGAATTGTTCATTCTTGGAAACAGAGCCAACACATGCCTTTTTTGACATAATCATTACAATTTTTTAAAACTAAATTACGCCTTTTGCATAAACATATATGGATTATGCTTTTTTGGTATATCCCCCTTCAGATAAATCAATAATTTTTTCTTATTTTCATTAAAATCCCATTAATCCCACAACCCATTTTTTCAAGAAAAGACAGCTTCTGCATAACTACAACATAAGAGTATGGTTGTCCATAGACTTGCATGCACATTCCTAACAGTAATAATATGTTTTGTTTATAGTAGCTCTCCTATTTCCAGGAAACATGCTAGTTACTACTTTCAAACCTTTGACCTTGGATTCATTGTTATCAGTCATGTTTGTCAGAGAACCATTTGATAGTGTGCTATAGATCTTGTCTGTTGGCTTTTGTACAAGAGTACAATAAACCTGTATGTACTTTCTCACCCTATTATATTCTATTTATAGCAGCTGTATGGCTTGGTTTGGAGAAAAGAGACTGGTATTCTAATTTTTAATCTTTGTTCTTAGATTGTAATTCATATTTGGTACAGAACTAGTCTGTAGGTCATTATCCTCATCATCAATCCCTTAATCTAAGTGGTTGTTGGGACACCACAGTTGACTTTACAGCCAATTCCCTCCATCTTTCCCTGTTTTCTGTACTGCTCTTTGGGGATCTCCAAATTCCATGAATATCAACTCCTTAATGCCATTTTTCTGTTTTTTCTCTTTTTCTGTTTGCCTTTTCTTCAGCACCTTCACACTGTGTCTTTATTTTTGCCAGTCCAGATGATCTTGAGACATGACTGTACCACTTTATTTTGTGCATTTTTACAGTGGTCAGGAGATCTTCATAAAATCTGATGGTTCATTGGCTCTTGTTGTAGACTTCATTGGTTATATGGTTAATGTATGAGATGCCCAAGAGCTAACAGTAGCATCTCATTTCAAATGTTTGAATCCTTCTTTGTAGATCTGATGTGTGAGTCTTTATTTCACAAGTATACAAATAGATGGATATGACAATCAAGCACATCAGCCTTATTTTAGAACCAAAAGCAATGTTGATATCTTTCCATATTGGTCTCAACCTTGTTATTGCTGCTGTTGTCTGGGCAATCCTGCAAAGTAGTTTTGGTTTGGAGCTCTCATTTGTGATAATTGATCCTAGGTACTTGAAGCTTGTGGCTCTTTCCAGCTTCTGTCCACTGACATTTATTTCTGCACTGATGCCATTGGTGTTGTTTGTCATCCATGTGGTTTTTTTCGCCACTAATCTCCATACCTTATGCTATGGAGGTTGTGTCGAAGAATTTAACAAAGTCAGCCAGTTTTTCATTGCCTGTTAAACCATCAGTATCATCTGTGAAGCAAAGGTTGGTGATTGTTCTTCCTCCAATGCTGACAGTGCCCTTTCGGTCATGCAAGGCATCCTCCATGATCCTTTCCAGGTAAATGTTGAAGAGTGTAGGTAACATTATACATCCCTGTCTGACTACAACTGTTGTTCAAAACCAATCTCTTCTGCTGCCATTGATGAGAACAGTACTGGTGGTTTTGTCATAGAAATGCTCAGCAACCTGCACCAGGTTGGAGCTGATGTTGTACTACCTCATAGTTGCCCATTTGCTGTATGCCATACCATATCAGAGGCCTTTATTAAATCTATAAAGACGTATAGATCTGCTGATGCTGATGGTATTTCTTGTAATGGAGTCTAAAATGGAAGATTTGTTCAGTGGTTCTCCTTTCTACTTGGAAACCTGCCCACTCTTCACCAATAATTTTCTCTACTTGAGTATCTTTAGCATGACTTTGCTCAGGTCACTGATCAAACTGATGGTTCTGTAGTTTTGGGCATTGTTGTAAATTTCCTTTCTTGGAGAACATGATGACCAAGGATTAAGTACATGTGGTGGGCCATATTCCTGTCTGCCATATCTTGTTGCAGATTGTTGTTAGGACTGTGACTGTCTCTTTTCTTCCTGCTTGAATAAACTCTGCTTGAATGTTGTCAATGCTGGCTGACTTTTCTTAATGACCTAACTGCAGTTTCTACTTCTTCATGAAAAATGGTATTGTCAAAATTTCTTCTGCCTGAGGGCAATTTAGTACTGCTGTATCACTTCGAGTCTTATGATTGTACAATTCTGAGCAGTATTCTGTCAATCACTTGAGGATCTCTTGATCTTTTGTGAGGCATTCTCCTGATTTGTGTTGGATTTTGTTAGTTTTCCCTTATTTATGGGATGTGAGATCTTTCACTAGTTGATATGCAATTTTTTTAGTCATTTCTGTTCAGACTGTCTTTGATTGTCTTTCTATCCTGGATTACTTTGCCTTTTTCATGCTTTCACTGATCATGATGTTTATTTCTATATTTTCTAGCTTCTTCATGATCACTTTTTACCTTTTTCAGTTCTCTTTGTTGCATAGTTGATGGACATCAGTTGTGATCCAATGTTTCATTGTTTGACAAAATTTGCCAATGATCTTGCTAGCTGTGCTAGTCACAGCTGTGTTGAATGTGGTTGTTATGGACTCCAGGTCGGTGTCTTGGCTGTCCAGGGTTATCAAAGGTGCAAATTTACCACCTGTCTTTGCTTGGAAGGCTTATGTGACTTTTGGATCTTTAAATTTTTCAAGGTAAAATCTGATTCTTGGTTGCTTAGGCTTTTTGATCATTTTTGGGTGGAGGTGAAGCACTGTCTTTAACAAATCAAGGTCGCTTCCAATATCTATTCCTGGAAAAATTCATGTTCTGGCAATATTCAGTCCTGTGCAAAATCGTTTTTTCACCAAGACTTAGTCAGTCTGTTTGTGATGTTGTCCATCTGGACTGTGCCATGTCCATCTTCTAGATGCTTTGAGCGCCGAATGTGTTGGCTAGCCAAGTCAAATTTTTTTCTAGTCCGTGTTAGAGCAAATGTTTTTCAAATAATTTCACAGATTCGGTAGAAAAGGACAAAACCACCCCACCAAAACAGCATCCTCCAGAGATGAATACATGAATGACCTATTACTTTTCATTCCATGGCAGCCTTATGCCCATTGTGTGTAAAGAATTTTAATATATGGCACCAAAAGTCATCAAATGGATTCTGGTTGATGTGTGTGTTAGAGCAAAAATGTTTTTCAGATAATATCACAGATGGATTTAAAGATGAACAACATAATACAGCATTCTGTTCTAGGGCAGCCTCACTCCCAGTGTAGGCTGTGTGGAAAGGATTTTAATATTGGTAATGATGGTTAATTTGAGGAAAACCTCTCGAAAACAAAGAAACATGTCAAATTAGCTTATCATACAAACTCTAGTATTTAGAACAGAACTCAATTGTGGTCTCAAATGTTATTAATGTAGAGGTGTTATTTACCAAGTTCTTATTAGAACACATACTACCCCTAGCGATAACAGACCATGTTGGTTTTTTTTTTTGTTCAGATGGATGTTTTCTGATTAAAAAATTGCAGAAAATATGCATGTGCAAGAACAATATCATCTAATATTGTTTAGTGTTTAGCTGAAGATACTGCACTTAATATAGCAGAAGCCATGAAAGTTGTGCAGTTTAGTATTGCCACAGTAGTGATTATGACAGCACCAGGCTGTACTGTGTCAGATACTTTGATAACAAAATGGGCAAAGTCATTGTTCTTCTTTCATTACCAGAATTCCACTGGAGAAAAATTTCCTTTTTTTTTTTAAGAAACATTGTACAAGTTGGTAGAACTATGTGGTTTTCAGCTGATAATGCATCAGTGATAACTGGAATTCGCAAAGAAGTTGCAACCTATAGTTTGAAAATGTTTCCATCATTGTACATAACAAATTGTCCCTGTCATTTGATGAACCTTGCTGATAAATTAGAAGGAGAAATCTTGAAGAATCAGGTCAGCTTTCTACCTGGCAGTGTAGCATATGCTGACAGAGTTGATGTGCAGTGGCAGCTTATTTCTCAGCTAAAGACCTAAACACAGGAAGATATAAATTTCCTCTTCTTTGTCATGTTATGAAAGGAAAATTAGTTCTTAATCATTCTAGTGCTGACTGGTAGAGATTGTTCAGTATTGTTAAAAAATAAAACTAAACTCAGATCAATCATCAGTAACCCAATACTTAGTGCTCTACTGGTGTAAAAACATTAATGGTCTCAGCTGGTATAAAGTGTTTTGAAATGCAGCATGATATTCTGTTGGTTTTTAAAGCTAAAAAGTGCTACATGTGAAACTTTGAGGGCATACGATATTAAAAAACTAGTTGATTTTTAGAATGTTATATGTGGATTACTCTTTTCTGCTCGGATTACTCCTTTTATCCACTGGGATTACACTTTTTCCTCACTAGGGGTTGGCATGTATGAGAGCTTATTGATGCACTCAACCAGGAAAAGGTATTGGACCAGTGTCTTCACCTTTCCATATTCCCGTACAATCCCTTAAAAATGTGGAATTTTCCCCCATAAAAAGAATGGATCAGAGTCCTCATCTTACAGTGTTGTGATGGCCTTTGCATGCCCTCCTAGCAGTATGGGTGTTGAGAGATGGAGACTGCCACCTGCTGCTTAAGACTGATCATCACAGAAGAAGTCACTCCCCATGAGGAGTTGCAGGACAACAATGTCCCTTCATCCTGGCATTCCATGCAGAGGGATCATTCTGGTACAAATAGTCACAGGACGTCAGTATCCCAGCATTCTGGCCATTTTTGAAGAGGATTATTCTGGTACAAATAGTCTTAGGATGTCATCTTTTGAAGAGGGATCATTCTGGTACAAATAGTCACAGGACGTCAGTATCCCAGCATTCTGGCCTTTTTTGAAGAGGGATCATTCTGGTACAAATAGTCACAGGATGTCAGTATCCCAGCATTCTGGCCTTTTTTGAAGAGGGATCATTCTGGTACAAATAGTCACAGGATGTCATCTGGCCTTTTTTGAAGAGGGATCATTCTGGTATAAATAGTCACAGGACATCAGTGGCCATGCTTCCTGGCCTTCCATGAGGAAGGATCATTCTGGTTCAAATAGTCATAGGGCATCTATGTCTTTACATCATGGACTAAAGGATATATCATTCTGGTTCTAATAGTCACAGGGCATCTATGTCTTTACATCATGAACTAAAGGATATATCATTCTGGTTCTAATAGTCACAGGGCATCTATGTCTTTACATCATAGACTAAAGGATATATCATCGTGGTTCAAATAGTCACAGGGCATCTATGTCTTTACATCATGAACTAAAGGATATATCATTCTGGTTCAAATAGTCACAGGGCATCTATGTCTTTACATCATGGACTAAAGGATATATCATTCTGGTTCAAATAGTCACAGGGCATCTATATCTTTACATCATGGACTAAAGGATATATCATTCTGGTTCAAATAGTCACAGGGCATCTATGTCTTTACATCATGGACTAAAGGATATATCATTCTGGTTCAAATAATCACAGGGCATCTATGTCTTTACATCATGGACTAAAGGATATATCATTCTGGTTCAAATAGTCACAGGGCATCTATGTCTTTACATCATGGACTAAAGGATATATCATTCTGGTTCAAATAGTCACAGGGCATCTATGTCTTTACATCATGGACTAAAGGATATATCATTCTGGTTCAAATAGTCCTGTATCCTCCCTAGGTTGTGATCAGGACATTAAAGTTGTCTGAACTTGCAAATTCTCATGAATTTGCTGGTGAAAAGGAGCATTTATCTTCTGACCAGGTGTCCAAAATAATAGAATTGGAAGAGTCATGGCCAGTTGTAAAAGTGATAAATGAGGTTTAACCTTTGGACACTGGGGTCACCAGATCTGTTATTGCTTTCTCACTCTACCCTGGTCAGTGGTTTTGGAAAGAGCAGGAATCAGAGAAAACCCTTTACCTCATATAAGCACCTTTTGGCCCTCAACCAACGTCCTATACAAGCGCTTTTTGGCACTTTACCCAAGTGCCATATAAGTGCCTTTTGGCAACTCTGTAAACAGCAGCCATTTTGAGCGGGTTTTCGTACCGCCACCTTCAGGGAAAACCCTTTATTAGATACTACATTCATTGGTGAGAATGATCATTATATCAGATCACATGGTCACTGTTGATCCTTTGTTTGAAATCTGCTATTTAAAGTACATAGTTCGTACGTCTCATATTCTATATTCGACAAAATGGCGGTCTCTGATATCGTTCAGTACTATTTTGAGTAGAATCACAACCATGAAAGCTTCGATAACTTAGGTAAAGGCTCTGAGACTGATGTAGGAAACCATTAGTTTTTATAAATTATCAAATTCAACTGATTTAGTGATGTAGATGCAGACAAAAAAACTTGTAAATTTTGAGTATGAAAAATTGCTACAGTTAATACGCGGCTTCACTGATTTGATAGTGAATGAGTTCTCTCAAGATTTTAAAGCACTTACAAAATTCTTTGTTAAAAATAATTATACAGCTATAACGACCATATTTTACTCTTAAATCCATACATAATATGTGTACCAAAAATGTAAAATGGTTAAAATTGCTGTTAAATGTAACATACACTTCATTGCTTAGCAGACCTATGCATAGTGAACTGCACTGTGTAACTTTGCTACATGTGTATCGAAGGGCTAAAAAGCCATACACTTTATGAGGGAAAGGGTTAAGTGGCCTCAGGACAAGTGGTCTCAGTCACATATTGATCTCTAGGAAAAAGTTGTACAGAGGTAACAAGAAATGATTGCAACTTACCTGGATGACATCAACAAAAAGTGTTATCTTACGCCAAGCCAGAAATGATCGCTCTCTCTCAAAATCATCAAGGCTTTCTAGTGAACTGGGAAAAGACTGACCTTTGTCTATCACAGAATTTTGTTCATCTAGACATGGAATTTGTAACCAGCCTTAATCTGGTGCTACTTTCTCGTATTTGTGTCATCAGAATTATCAGCTCTTTGAGTTGATTTCCAACAAGACTTATTACAGCAAGAGAGTTTTTGTACCTCTTGCTTTTTTGATGTTGCAGTGGACTTTATCCCACTCTGCCATCTTTTTTTATGCAGACATTGCAAGCACAATGGCATCCCTTTTCAAGACCTCTTGATCAACCAGTCAAAATCATGTCCAAGATTCAATTAGTCCTGCATCAGTGGTGCAGCCCAGGTTAGCTGACTATGGGAATCCTGCTGGAGAAGCCACAAGTGTAAATAACAGTAGGTACTGCTGACAGTGCACACAGTTGAGGTGCTCACCAGTTGCTGACCTTCACTACAATCAGCAACACACGTAATCTGGAGGAACAGTGTCTACACATCAACATACTGGAAATGAAGGCTGTCATCAATTCCTTTCACTTACAGAAAGATAGACTCTGAAGCATAAACGTCCTCACTAGGTCCTACAGCTCTGGTGGGGGGTAACCAAATCACCCATCCTGTGTGTTTGATGTAACAATCTTCATATCAATGTACAATGTATCAGACACATTCCTGTTGACTCAATATCTTGGCTGTCGGTCTTTCCAGAAGACAACTTTGCACACGATGGTTTCTCCATCTATCAGTCATCACTCAAATATATGCACCATGTACCTCATTGCAATGAGGTGGAATTACAATCCACCCACCTTCATCTTTCCAGTTCCAGACTCAAAAGCTTAGGCAATGAATGCACTGTCAATCATCTGGGAGGAGTTGTATGCCTTTGCCTCCCCTCACTTGGTGCTGGGACCAAAAATAAACTAGAAGTTATAGGGTCAGAATAGCAAAATGATTTTTATAGCTTCAGATGCGACAAGACCTGGGCCACTGATCTATGCATTATAGCGATATATATGCCCAGAAAGATTCTGGCCAACCAGAATCTTCTTCAGCATCTACAATTATAGGTGTCTTTTACTTCCTGGACTGTCTCCTTCTACATGCTCTACTGGGCAAAAAGTCTGAAGGCTTATGAGGGAAACGGGCATGTTTTCAGGGACTGGTACCATTCCAACAATATCGATCCTCTGCGTGCTTCAATCTCTCAACTAGATGACTTTTTTCTCTAGGTTTTGAGGAGAACCAGTAGGCTCCAATCCCTATCAAAGGCTGTCACCCAATGATACTGGACACATTCCAGCATCATGGCAAACATGATTTTGGGCACAATACAGACCTATTGAATCATTTTGACCTCTTTGATCTCTATCAACCTGAATTCCTCACTGTTTCCAAATAGAACCAATCCCTAGCTTTAACATTGCTCAGTTTGAATCCATTCAGACCTCTACCCAACACTTAACTAAAGTCACTATCATTCAGGTTATGTGTCCTGATAGCTTTTGCTGTCACATGCACTATTAGTGAGCTGTCGACTCTTCATGTTGACCTGAATTCTCTTCAGTTTATATTGGAGAGTTCAGTTGTTCTCTTGACACCACCAGGCTTTGTAGCCTAAAATAGGTTACTGTTTGTTTGCAACCAAAGGGTCAGCACTCACTTGCTTTCTTCCAGGCTGAGAACAGCAGCCATGCAAGATCCTGTTCATGCTCTCAGGCACTACTTGAAAGGCACAGGGACAGACAATTCGTGGCACATGCTTCACCTCTTCCTTCTGGTGTGAGCTGGAACATAAAATGTCACCCTTCAAGCCCATGCTTCATGGCTGAAGTGGATTGTATGCCCACTGTGCAATGATGTCTCGTAATATCAGAGGTACCACCAGAAGATTACTATTCAAGAGCTTGTTGAGCCATCTCAGCAAGCCTCATATTCAAATGCAGTGTTTCGATTGGACAGAAGCTGTTGACTGACATGTAGAGTCAACCTTCTCGAGACTTCATTATACAGGCAACCTTGAATCTGATAGGACCAGTGGTGGCTGCACCTAAGTCCATCATACCCAATTAGAGGTAGAAGTCAGATGCTTAGTATTCTCTCCTCATATTACTTATTTTCCTAACATGATTGGAAAAAGGTATTCAAATGAGAAAGCAAATTTTTAAGTAAATTATGTTTCTCAGAGAATATTTACCCAGTTATATTACTTAAAACCCTCCCAACCATCACACCATGCAAGCATACTTGTTGCTCTCTGGTTTAGCTAAAAACTAGTGACACCTGGTGGAAACAAGGAATAGTAATAGGAAAGAGTTATTGCCCTTTGTCTATTAAAATAGAGATTAAAAGACAAATACTGGTAAAACTAAAATAATACTTATTTCAACATGGCGTAAAAGACACATCTTGATAGTGATGAACTATGTCTGACTTGAAGGGATAAAATTTGCAAGTGGTCTGCCATGATACTACATGGTGTTTTGTAGATAATAACCTATCATGGACTGAACATACCTAAGAAATCAGTAAAAAAAAATGTCAATTCAAGTTTATGGCTTCTTAATAGTAAAAGACATTTTTTCCCTGAAAGGAACATAAAACTATTTAATAACAGTTACATACTTACTATTTAGACTACTGTAATGCATTATTGGGTAATTCAAATGATAAAAACATAGCAAAGTTGGCACATCTTCAAGAAAGAGCATTTGGGCTAATATCAGTCCAAAAAGAAAAAAAGGAAAATTAAGCTGGTAAGTTAAAATTATTATCAATTAAAGACCAAATTTGTTTGAGAAAATCCAAATTAATGTACAGGATATCCAGTAACAGTGTTCCTGAATATTTACAATTACTAATCCAGTATAGGCTAACTGGTAATGCTCCCCACCTGTGATCCCCATCTACCAAACACTATAAAATTCACAAACCAAATAAGGAATTATTTTTTTTTTTAAATTTTCAGTTTTCTGGAACTTTGCACTTGAATAGTATTTCAGTTAAGATTAGAAACACTAACTCAATTTCCTTCTTCCAAACCCAATATATCCAGTGGCTTCAGAGATTAAATAGATTCCTTTGTATTGAGTTCCTCAAGGTAGATTAGTTCTTGGCTAATTGTGTTACCCTCTTTAAAAAAAAGTCACTATTATTATAATTATTATTATTAAATACAAATACATTGTATGAAATCTATAAGATCACAAACATATGATTTTTGTTGTATATAAATTATAGTTATTTTTACATATGGTGTTTTTTCCTTGTTGGTATTTTTAGATACTCAAGAGCTTGTAAATCGGCTTTCAAAGTACTTGTCAACTGCCACTGGAACTGTCTCTATCCCAATAGCAGAAGCTATGATCATGTGCAGAGTGAAAGGGTGAGTGTAAATTATAAGCAAAAGGCCAAGGTGTGTATGTTGAACACAAGATCAAAACATTGCAGTAAAACATAAACTTTGAGGCCATCGGTCAAAATTTTGTGTGATGTTGTAGCATGAATAGTTTTAGCTTCACAGTGATTCAGCTTAAGTTTGATCAAATTGGACATGTGCTAGAATGATTTGGCCTAGTTGATAAAGATGCATCTGATAAATGAAAAAATTCTATACAATGCTGTAGGGAAATATAAGTAAATGAAACGACTTTAACCTTGGTCTTAATACAGATTTCTGTGACTGTGATTTTGATTACAGGGTTAGGTTGCTGACAGGCATGCCAACACCATTAGCAGAAGTATGACTTCTTTGTTTTGGTTTGTTCCTAATGAGAATAATGATAATAACCAACAGTTTGAAATGATGTAGATAACTTTATTCATTTTAAATGTAAAACTGTTCAAGAAATATTGCATAACAGAGGCTGCACTTTATTAGTATAATGGACAACTTTTGGGAGATATATTAAAATTGTAGTTTCAGTTTAGATAAAGCCACTGAGTGCTACCACTCCCAGATTAAGAACACTTCATTATGTCAATCTTCTCATTAAAGAATCAAACTTATTATAGAGAATATGAGAGATAGAGGAGATCTGCTCTTAAACGAACAGGAGGAAAAAGAAATCACATACAAGTATTAGCTGGTTTATTTCTATTAGTCACTTTTCAATTGTTTACTTAACATGTTCCCACATGAAGTTTAAACAGCACCATCCAGGATGTAACTTTTGCTAGTCCAGCCATTTTATTACTTGCAACCCAAATATTCATGTTCATAGGACACATTTCTCAGGAACTCAAGTCATGGGTTAAAAAAACCTTTGCCATGATGTTTTTACACAGGCTATACTAAGTAGGTGATGTCACATTTGCCATGATGTTTTTACACAGGCTATACTAAGTAGGTGATGTCACATTTGCCATGATGTTTTTACACAGGCTATACTAAGTAGGTGATGTCACATTTGCCATGATGTTTTTACACAGGCTATACTAAGTAGGTGATGTCACATTTGCCATGATGTTTTTACACAGGCTATACTAAGTAGGTGATGTCACATTTACCATGATGTTTTTACACAGGCTATATACTAAGTAGGTGATGTCACATTTGCCATGATGTTTTTACACAGGCTATACTAAGTAGGTGATGTCACATTTGCCATGATGTTTTTACACAAGCTATACTAAGTAGGTGATGTCACATTTGCCATGATGTTTTTACACAGTCTATACTAAGTAGGTGATGTCACATTTGCCATGATGTTTTTACACAGGCTATACTAAGTAGGTGATGTCACTTTCTATAACCGGAGCCTTCTATACTTAGGATTGCTGATTTGGTTGTCTTACATGTACTAACATGTACTATTGCTGAATTGTTAGATGAAAGTAATGAAAAAAGTGGAATCACTTGTATGTTTGTAGGACATAAACTTGTATTATTTACAGTTAATGCAGATGAAATTTTGGTACACTACATTCTTTCAGACTACAATTACTGCAGTAGCATGAACATACATCATGTCATTGTCTTTTATGATTCAACAGAAATGCCTACTATTATGCAATCTTAGTTGTGCAATTGTTGTCTGTCTGTGGTAGATTTGGTTGTATTTAATATACAATAAATAGCCTTCAGTTTTGTATGTTTTCTATTTTTTAAACAAATTTATGTAAGTGGATTTTTTTTGTTCATATCTCATTTTCCACCTTGTTTATCTTAAACTGTATTACACATAAGCTGAACATGTGATATTTATCAATAATGCCTTGTATATTGCCCAAAGTGGCTAAACTACGTTTGCTAAGGCGATAAATTTTTATCTAGCTGCATTGATTCTTTCTAATGTAGTTTTTTTTTTTCATGACTTAAACTCATTTTCCTTGTAGAACTTCATTTTCTCCATGCTGGATGTGACACAATTTATTGTACAGATTCATGTTTGATACATAGTGAATTGCTAAGCAGCAGTATATCTATTTACCTATTTCAAATAAAGAGCTGAATCAAAAGTTTATTTCTAAATTTCGTCAGACGAATTCCAAAATGAAGATAAATCTAACACATTTAAAAACTACCTACTCTTGTAAGTTTCTATTCCATGTTGGTCATAAAAAGCTATGGGTAACATAAGGTTCATAATCTTTTATGTTTATGTGCGAAAACACATTTTTTTTATTTCAAAGAATGATTGCAGGTGATTATTTTGTTTATTTTTGAAGAAATGCCTGTAGTGTGACAGCTTTCTCAAACTTCTGATAGATTTGTGCTTCTAGGATAGATGTATGTGTCAATATAGTGTTTTAAATGATTAAGGGGAATAATAAAAAGAAATATACCGTTTGTTTTATATACTACTAGAAACTAGTTTTATTTGAAAATATTGAAACATAACCACAATGCTTTTCTCAGTTCATATTACAAGTCAAAAATTTATTTTTCGACAAACAACAAAAAACCCACAAAAGTTTATGTTTCTTTTGAAACATTGAAATATGACACTGAAGTTCAACACAATTCTAACTGGCCATTATTAACTGGACATTATTTGTGTAAATTGTTACATTGCATTTTATTTTTCAGAGGAGAAGATGACTCTTCACAGATATTTGTCCCATTTCTTAGTGTAAGTATGGTTGTCTTTACATAAATAGTTAGCCTAATTCATGTAAAAATATTTTTATTCTGACTTTATCACCTGTAAAATCATGTATAATCATTATTTTGTCATTATCACCTGTAAATTATGTAAAAGCATACGTTTTGTCAGTATCACCTATAAATTCATGTAGAAACATTATTCTGTCATTATCAACAGTAAATTCATGTCAAAACATAATTTTTTTCTTTATAAAATAATTTGTTAAATTAAGGTGTTAGCATATTGGTAAAGTTGAGTCGTTTGAAACCGAATTTCAGTTCAGAGTACTAATTGTAGATACATACTGTGTCAGCAGATGATGATTGATGAAGATGTAAATATATAGCCAAAAATAAATATGTGTATTAAATGACTTGAATGAGCAAGAATTATGATTAATACATGCATTTATAAGATCCAGTAATTGGACAAATTGACATAATCCACACAAACCAAAAACATGCAACAAATATAAATACAAATAAATTGTACAAAGACATAGGTGAACAATTCACAATAATTTCATACAATGAAAATAATGATGTGTTTTACTCAATAGTAAAAATGATGTATTTAATCAAATAGTGAAAACTACCATGTTTTACTCAAATAGTAAAATGATGAACTGATTGGACAGATATACAAAAATATCTTTACATGCCCAAAACCCTGGGTATAACAAAACCTCAATATTAGCCAACAGCTGAAAGATTACATGCATGGAGTAACACCAAACACTTCTGTCTATATCACACTTGGCTACCAGTCACACTGGTTAAACAAGTAAGTATCATTATAGGTAGTCACTAATACCATTTCAATTCCTTGGTCAATCCAGCAATCAGCAACCACCAATTTTGTCAGCATTGCCCAATCACCTGCAACACAACCATCAACACTGTTCATTCATCTCTTTGGCTGCTGTGGTTAATCTCTATGGTTAGCTTTATAGCAGGTACCATGACAACTGTGACCACCATGGATCACTCTGGTCAGCTGAAAATACATCTTACACCATATGACATGGGATATATGATAACACGTAATGATGTTATATACAGTAAGTTATACAGATTACATTTTTGGTACAACATCACAAAATAATGAACAGGTTCAGAAATAAACCTGTGTTTGATAAGATTCCTATGATACTAAACATTTCTTTATGAAATTCAACTTTATATTACTAATATAACATCTCGTGCTTAGTCACAAACAGGCTTAGAAAATACCTGCATTAAACTACACTATCTACATTGAAAACATACAAAAATAGGCGTGATAGTACATACATAGCTGTTACCTACAATATACATAAGAAACAAATGGCTTACATACCTCTACAGCTGAAGATGTGCAAGTTCATAAGTAGACTGATTACTGACAAGACATTTTTAATGTAAATGTATCAATTTACGGTGAGGCATTTATACACAGACGATGTAGCCTAAATCATCTGTGCACTGGAAGAATTCGGTTTTTCCTATCAAAAGCACTTCACACATGCGGCATAGGATAAACCGAACTCAGTGTTTTGAAATAATGTACAGTATACATATATTATATCACCCTTGAGTATTGTTGTACAGAAAAAAAAAACCAAACCTGAGTGCATATATTTAATAAATAAATTTATACAATTCCATGACAGAGATTCCATTTGCTTTGAAACACCAATAAATAGACAGTGTTAGGATCCCTTGGCGACAGGTTAGAAATTACAAATCAGTGAATGAAATGACTAAGTTTTGTCCATATTTTATATCCATCATCTATTTAATTTTAAAAATCACTTGGCATGTGCAAGTGGGAGGGTGTATGATTACAATAGTAGCTTGCATTTTCGCAGCATTTTTTTGCTGGCTTGCACATGAAGCGGGGAGGAAAGATAATGATTTTGAAGTTATGGAGTAAATAGTCGGGGTTAATACACAGGGCAAAGCACTCTAGTTAAATGAGTACTATATTTTTGAGTTCCTAAGTATGTGGCCACTGAGACAGCTTTACAAATTTGCAAAGCCAATATTTTAATACAATTTATATTTTGCAGATGTATCATGTTAGGGTTAGAGTTGCCATGAATTCCACCATATTGTGTCTTTTAGATATCAAAAGCAAGTTGCTCTGACCTTGATTTAATCAATGAATTTGTTTAAAGGTGGTTTAATAGGATGTACATGTACAATTCTTTGCTGCATTAATTTTTCCTTTCCATATTCTTGACAATATCTTGAATTGACACAACTTCTAAAAGAAGAGACTCAACTTTTACTTTAAAAAAAACTGTCCTTAGAAAATCATAGTTCTGTGTAAGAAAAATCATCAGTAATATGCAAGTACATCAGTAATGATCCAGTTTTGTTGTCATATTTACTTATGTTTTTTACAATGTTGCCTGTCATTTTTTTTAAATAATTTGTATCTATTACTGAGTAGATGATTATGTTGCTAAGTTTATGAAGAGCCACTTTTAATAAATTTGGACCTAGTTTTCAAAATTTATTTATCTGTGTATCAAAAACCTGCTTTTTACTGAATATACATTTTTCTTTACAGGAAATCAAGATAGGAACTATAGATATTTTAAATGCATCAGGTTTGTCCTTCTCTTTCTAAAATTGATAGCATTTATAATAATAGAGCATTGACAGATATTGTTATGGCATGAATATTCATTTGCTTTTTGTAACACACTTAACACATAACCCTTACACATAACTAGATCCTATTTAGTAGGTTGTTGTTGTTGTTGGGCTTAACGCCAGTTTTCAGCACACAATAGGCTATACATGGCGGCCAGTATTAATGGTGGAGGAAGAAATTGGGAAATCACTGGAAAGAACAACCGACCCACGAGAATCTACTGGCAAACTTTCTCACATATCTACATTAGCCTAATCCTAGACTTTAGTAACATACAAGAAGTACAATGCTTTAAATTCCTATCACAAAGAATGCCATTTTCATGACCTATCTTGCCATTTTCATGACCTATCTTTCAATGTCAAGAGATAATTTGTCATAAACAGATTTTAAATCAGGATAACTGTATATAAGCACAAAAGTGCAAACTAGATGTATTTGGTTGATATTATGTCAGTGAGAGCTAATTGTAACTTATTGAGCAAATTATGTGGCATAGAAAAGTTTTTTTTTACAGATTTCATATCATCTCTAAATTTTCTCAATGTTACATATTGTACTTAAAATGCTGTGTTCACCAATTTTGTTCAGATTGATCTTTTAACTGGCCATAGATTAGAGGAGCTTGTGAGATGGTCCATTATCTGTTACTTATCGTCTGTACATCTGTTAGCACTAGTTTGTTATAGTTACCTCTCCTAACCTTCTTGAATGATTGCTATGAAATTTCACACACACAGCCATCACACAATCTACTTGCTGCTGACCAAAAAAAGTATTCCATCATCTAGTGTGGCCATCTTGGAAAAAATTCAATTGCTACAATAATAATTTTATAATGCCTAACTTTCTTGGTCTTAATTGGTGCCAATCTGATATCCAATATAGTCAGCACAATGGCCATCTTAAAATCTTACACTTCAGAAGATATTGGCTATAAGAAGCTTTTAATGATGTCTAGTTCCTAAATGAAAATGGTGTCGATGTAGTATTCCTTCGAACTCATCAATAACAATCTTTAAAATGTTGCAATTGCTACTTTTCTTGAATCAAAAGTAGTATTTCCATGACTGAATGGTCCTAAATGAAAATTGTGTGGCTTGCACATGCAGTATGGCCACCACAGTGGCCATTATGAAAATCATTTTATTGCTGCTCCATCTATATGAATGGTTATGTTAACATGGGATTTTTACCAATTTCTTATGCCAGTCTTAATTGAAAATGGTGCTGATCAGATATCTAATATAGCGACCACAGTGGCCATATTGGAAATCTTGTTATCACTACACCAGAGTAAATAGTCATATCACCATTGGGTTTGCACTGAAAGGCATGATGTCTTAGACTTCCAGTATGGCCCCTACAATGGCCATCTTGAAAATGCTATGGATACTTTTCTTAGATATCTGGTCATGTCTGTTTTGCATTTTAAAAAAACTTCTTTATATGAGGTCTAGTTGGACCTAACTGGAAAAGATGATAGTCTTTTATGGTCACCATGGCAGTCTTATAAATCTTGTCATAACTCTTGCAACGGCTCATTATGGTATCATTATGTTGTTTTTGTTGTGGGGCTTAACGCCATTTTCAGAACATAATAGGCTATAAATGGCGGCCAGTATTAATGGTGGAGGAAGAAATTGGGAAATCCGTGGAAATAACCACCTACCCACGAGAAGCTACTGGCAAGCTTTCTCACATATCTTAAATGATGTCTTATATGAAAAAAATACCACTCTGATTCACAGCAGCTGATTTGAAGAATATCAAATTTGGTTTCAGCACTACAGGAAGAAAGTCTGATTATGAATTCCAGGAAATTCGGCCAGTAGAGTGGTAGTCCCATTGAGGGACTCTTGTTTATCTTGTCAGTTAGCTTTTTGTTTGCATTGCAGTAGACTTTGATGATTACTTGACCAGTCAACCAACTTTATCCAGTTCTCCACCAGTTAATGTGTCATCTACAGAGAAACAAAAGGATCTGCATACTCCACCAAATTCTCCCAATGTCGCTGGGTCTCCTGCATCAGGAGGGTAGGTTGAATGCTCTTCTTGTATCCTATTCCTTCATGCCTCATTTTCTTCAATCATCTTTGGTATCAACTCTTTCACTGTTCAAGAAAATAAAGATGCCAAATTCTCTGCAACATTCCACTTATTTTCCTCAATGCAATTTTACTTCTGTTTTCTTTCTGCTTTATGTTAACTTTCTATATGTGCATCCATCCAGCTATGCATGTGTGTCTATACAAGCTCAGCAACATAATAGCACCAGTGCCATACAAAGTGAATTATGTAAAGAAAACAAAGGTAAGTAGCCTTTTTCTCAAGTTGATGATGATTAAGATGGTGATGATCATGATGATCGCTTAATTGAAGTGTTAGGACTGGTCGGCCTGGTGTCCGGATAATGTGACTGGGTGGGACATCATGCCACATGTTTGTGACATGAGGCCCCAGTGCTAGACATCACTATAAACCGTCACACTGCAGGCATTGTAGTAATATGACTGAAAAATTGTTAAAGCTACGTTAAAAATTTAAATCGCACAAACACACACACTTTAGAAAATTAGTTTACCATAAAGTCATGCATATAACAAACATTACGCTTTTCTTTGCTAAATCTATGCCTTAAGCTTAAACCTATCAGGATTACGCATTTTCAGTATATCTTGCTCCAAAAAAATTAATAATTTTCTCATTTTTTTTTCACATCCTAAATAATTCCACAGACCATATTCTAGAAAAGACTGCTTCTACCTAACTACACTTGTCTGTAGACTGGCATGCACCTTCCTAACAATGGTATGTTATATATTTAGCAGCTGCCCTATTTCCAATGAAAATGCCTGATGCTAGTTTCAAACTGTGACCTCTGTTTTTATTTATAGCAGCTCAGCTGTATGGCTTAGTTAGGAGAGAACAGACTGGTTTTCTAATTTGTAATCTTTGTTGGCAGATTCTTTATTCTATTTTATATCTGGTTCAGATCTAGTCTTTAGGTATTTGGCACTAAAAGTCAAGTCAGATTTATTCTAGTTGATGCCCCAGAAATTGCAATAAGAATCCAATACCCTTCCACTGTCATCTTATAGCAGCATTCCAGATAATGTTCACCCTCCCTAAGTCAAGATGGAGTTCATGTTTGACATGTATCTCGCATAAAGTGTGGATAGAATACCTTGTTGGATTGCAGTAAAAGTTTCAGTTCTTTGTTATTAATGTTAATATGATTTTAATCTTTTTTGCACATTTTTTTCTTCCAGATTTACCCCTTCAGTTCCTCCCACTGCAACCCCGGGTGAATTTATGGAGCTTCAAGTTGATTATTGGACAGTAGCAAATAAACAGGAATCAGCAGATAAGGGAGATAAATCCAGTAAGAAGGACAGCAATAAATTCTCCCTCAAGACTGCATTTAGGTCTTTATATGTGTGTCGCCTGCCTGCTAGTGGTGTTGTGGTGGCAGATCCTCAGTTCTCGATGATGGTGGTTACAAAAGAAAAGAAACAGAAAAGTAAGTATGCAGCTGATGTATTTGTGCATAATTGGATATGTGAAAAAGAACTCATTCTGATAAGTTTGCTTCGTGTTGCATATCAGCTTGTTCAAAGTAACACAAAGAAAGAGTGAAGACAACAAGCTTTGTAAATTTTTTAAAAAAATAATTTATTTTCCTAGAAAACATGAAAAAATGTAAATATGTAAAACAAGACTTAGGATTTACGGAAATGATCCGAATTTTTTGTTCTAAAGATAAACATATGTCCTGTAAAAAGTTTTAAATAAAGTCTGAAGTTCAGTTCCGGTCCAAAATGGTGGATGATGTTGTCAGATGAAGGCTAACAGAAAAATCAAGAATTTACACAATAAAGCACAGTCTGTATTGTTCTGTTCCAGTTTAGAATATGTTTGGAAAATGTCATTTTCCAAACCAGTAATGTTGTTCTCAAGGAAAACAATTATTCAGAAAAATGAAGTAAAATTAGCTCCACTATCAAGACACATGTTGTTCTATGTAGACATACGAACAGACTACTTCTAGCACAAAAATACATTTTTTTAAGGTAATTGAAGTTGTATAACTCTAAGATGTTACAATAAACTTCAACTCTGACTCTGAATGACTCTGAACATCTTACAAAATACCTCATCATATAAACAAAGCTAATTAATATGTCATTTAAACTGCATGCGCATGGAGGACACATGCGATTTTGAAATATATCTGGACATTAGGAAAGTCTGACCAAGTATCAGCCAATTGTTTTATAGCTATTCCTGAATGTTTAATTTGCCATCATACACAGCACGTGCTCACAAGTCACATTTATGACTCAAGAAAATACATTGTTTTTATCAACATATTAGACTGATATTACTATAATCTTATTAATAATTACATTTAATGAAATAAAATGAAATAAAAAGATTTATACAGAATTGATTTTTTAACACACACACTTGAACTACAGGGTCGTAACTTATTAAAACAACCAGATTAAACATGATTATGGAAAAAATTTAAAATGTCAATCTTTGTAAAGAAACACTTGCAGCAGTTTAATTTTTTAACAATGCCTATATACTTTTTACTCTGCAGACATCAATCTGTATATACTCTCTACCCTGTAGACAACAATTCCTGTTATTTTGTATGGGTCCCTTGGTAACTTGCACCAAAGCTTATAGTGCATTATGTGTTTTTGAGCCCTTCTGTGCACAAGTTATGAAGAGAGATATATATCTAATTGGTATTAAATGAAAATGTTGCAGATCCTGCATTTTATATATTTTATATGGCTGCCACAACGGTTAATTTGAAATTCTAATCAGACAAAAATGTCAGGGAAGGTTTAAAACATGGCAATGAAAAAGAAGAAATGATCTTATCTTGAAATTCCTGTAGTGTAAAACATCTGAATAAGAAGATAACTGCATATACATAAGTTATGAACTTTAAGTGATTCAGCTGAACACAGTCGTTTGTTAATTATATTGAATTTACATTGTTTGTTACATATTTTTTTTCATTTTATACTTTGGATGTTATTTTGAACTTGTCCAAATTTAAGTTCAATTTCTACATGATCTCAATCATTAACTTTTGGTTTTGTTAACAGCATGTTTATCTCAGGGAGTCCAAAACATTAGAAATTCCCCTTGATTTGCATGGTCTATATGTTGCTTACTAAATTTGGTATTATAATTTTAGTAGCAAACCTTTTAATTATAAGTGAAGTTTTATCTGTTAAACATTTTAAAACCTTCCAGATTTAAATTTTCCATTAGGTAATGGAGTTGTTTTTAGAATATGCTTTTTGTGACCTGAGGTAAAGTAGAGAACTATATAATGTTGTTTACCAGAATCTAGAAATTATTTATTCTTCCTGTTAGAAAAGAGCAGAATCAATTGTATTATTGTTTTGTCCAGTATTTCATTTTGGCTAGAACTTATTCAAATTATTTCAAGTTATTTTTCTCTGGAAATGCAAAGTGCTCAAAAACAAACATATGAGAGACTTGGATTTATAGTGAAATTCAAAATAAGGATATATTTCTGGATAGTATTATTGTGATTCAGTAAAGGCACATCACTATGGCACAGGCCACAACAGGCACATCAACACTTCCAGCATTGGATTTATTTAGAATACCACTAAAGCTCATTCAGAACTTTAATCATTAGGACTTGTGTTAGAATTTCCTGGATTTTTTGGGGAAATAAAACATTTGCTTAATTTTAAAAGATGTGTTGGATTTCCTCTTTGCTATTACCTAGTTTAAGACCATAAAGTTCTAATAATATATATACGCAAGTTATAAACTTTAAGTGGTTCAGCATAATTCAATGAATTTTGATAAATATTTTCATGTTGACATGATTTTTGTGATTTCATTTACAGTACGATTAGGGAAAAAACCAAAGGAGGTAGAATCCAAAAGTCAGGTGATAGATGGCATCAGCAGACTCATATGTACCTCTAAAAGCCAAAACTATTCTTTGAAAGGTAAGTACATGCATTGAATCTTCTGGTTTTCATTTATATAAACTATTTCATGGTTTAATGAGACAACTGGGCTTAGGTGTATGTAACAGTTTCAGTACAATACATGGACTCAGATTCAATGCAGGAAAATGAAACTCATGCATGGAGTCTGTTGATGACAGAAAAATTTACCATATAAGAGGAGATACAAAGAATAAGATGATGTAATTTGATTCCATCCATACTTTGATAAAAGTTACAGAAGGTAAACAATATTTTTGGTCTACTGTTCCGGCATAGGTTGCCATATCAACATGACTTTTCACTACTCCTAAATGAATTATGATACCAGAATAGGGGTTTTCACTGAAATTTTTTTTTATGTTGTCTATTAAAGAATATAGGGGCTGGCAAAGTAGTCTAAGGGAGTCACCTTTACCTCATTTCTGTCCACATAAGTTCATGTCTTGGATCAACCAACATTGGTTTGCATGAAAAATTTCTAGTAGCTTCCTGTTGATTGATAGTTCTTCCTGGATTCTTCCTCCATGAGATAGACTGGCCACCATGTATAACCTTTCATAATGGTCTTGAAGCAAAAATCCTAATGTGCCAGTCAGACAGCAGCTAATTTGAAAACCCTAATGTGCCAGTCAGACATCTACAGCAGCTAATTTGAAAATCCTAATGTGGCAGTCAGACAGCAGATAATTTGAAAATCCTTATGTACCCGTCAGACATCCACAGCAGCTAATTTGAAAATCCTAATGTGCCAGTCAGATATCCACAGCAGCTAATTTGAAAACCCTAATGTGCCAGTCAGACATCTACAGCAGCTAATTTGAAAATCCTAATGTGGCAGTCAGACAGCAGAAAATTTGAAAATCCTTATGTACCCGTCAGACGTCCACAGCAGCTAATTTGAAAATCCTAATGTGCCAGTCAGACATCCACAGCAGCTAATTTGAAAATCCTGTTATTGCTGAAGAATATTTGAGATGACTTCAGCACTTTGGCAATCAAAAGGAAGAAATGGTCTTCATTTTCTGGACGTTCATTTTGGTCAATAGAGCATCAGTCCATTTGAGGTTAAATTTAACACGAGTTCAGTTTTGTGGCTAAGGACATGAAATTTTATTCACATAAATGCTAACATAGCTATACAGTATGTGCACTGCTAACTGTTGAATTGGAGAAATTTTGTCCTGAATTTGCAAAAGTCATTAAAGTTTAGTTTATTGCAATGACACTAGCAGTTATTGTAAATTTTACATGAAATAATGTTAATTGGATGCTTGACACAAACAATAGTTTCAGACTCTCACCATATGATAATTTCTCATGATGTTTTTTTATTTGCCTTGACCATATCCTTTTGGCTGGATTTTAAAGTAGTGTTGCTTATGTATTGATGATATCTTTCTGAGAGATCCATCTGCCTGCAAGTCAGTCTGGCATCAAATGCAGTCAAATAACTTGATATATATAAATGAGACGTACTAGAACCAGATAGACTAAATTGCTGTAATGTTATTTAATGGTAATCTGGCACATATATATAACAGTGGTTGTGATCTGCTTTTAAATGTGGGAAAGATTTTTGTAATTTTATGAAGGTTTACAATGCCATTAATATTTGTGTATTAATTTCATTCGTGTACATAGGATTGCCAGATAATAATGTCCTAATTGTAGGTTGATATTTGGTTCTTGAGAATCACATCATAATATATACCATGGCAATTAGGTGATATGGCATAGAATAATTGTGAAATCTACATACATGTAAAATTCCAAATATAGATACAGGTTGACTGATGTATGCATGGAATTTAGCTACATAAATCTTCCTTTCTTGATATTCACCATAATAATCAAGCACACTAGTACTCACATAACCTCTCATTTGAACTCCACTGCCAATTTTGAAAACAAAAAGCATAAAGGATATACAAAATACACAAAACAACAATTTCATTCATTCATTTATAGTTTTTAACCTGACTGCTTCCAAGGTCCCTAATACTGTTGAATTATTGGTGTTTCATTGCAAACAGAAGCTGATGATGTCAATAAGCGAACAGACTGCTTGCTGTCTGTTACTAGAATAGACTATTTCATTTAAACTATGGAATTTGCAATGTCAGTTTTTAATGTCTCCAAACAAATTATAAATAAAGAAATAGGAGAAACTCTTGTATACAGGACCATAGGATGTCATATAAATTTTGTAGTTTTCCTAGTCTATTCACAGGATGTCATATCAATTTTGCAGTTTTCCTAGTCTCACCACAGGATGTTATATTAATTTTGCAGTTTTCCAAGCCTGGCTGTGGAATTTGTATACAGACTACACATGCTTACAACTTAATAATAATAATAATAATAATAATAACAATCACACCCAACACATCTGATGGTACACGTGATGCTCCAGTCATTGAATTTTTCTGATTAACATAAACCTTTATAAATGAGAACATTGTACATGCAGTCATCATCTGGTCTTAGTCTTCATCTAACATTGGCAGTTGGATTACAACATTGATGCAGCATTTATTACCAAAAGCTCAAAACAGATATAACTTTTCTTGATTGCAGTGGTTGTGGATGGAATGGAATGGACAGGAGTGAAGTTTTTCCAGCTGTCATCTCAGTGGCAGACACACATGAAGCAGTTTCCAGTTGCTGTCTTTAGTCACCATGATCCAGTCTTCAGCATTACTTGACTCAAGTTAAAATAACAAAGAACATTAGGATTTTTTTATATTATTACACTGTTGCCAGATATTTCCATTGTCAGTATTCCAGCTTAGATGTTTATACAGATGGGGGATTTAAAGTAAAACATTTCCCAAATTCTTTCATGTTGGCTCTAAGACCGGTTTAGTTGTTGTTTTGTTTACTCTAGCACTTGTATTAGGTTACTACAGGAAAATGAAAGGAAATCAGTTATAGCAATTATCTTACTTTTGTGACTTTATATTAACTATAAGATTCTGCTGAAGATTTGGGGAAAACTGGATTTAAAATAATAGTAAGTTTGACAGATTGCTCAACAGATTGAGCATAAAAAGAATTCATCATCCAATTTACTGAAATATTTTTATTTATGTCTGTGGAGAATTTGACATCCTTTCTTGAATTTGAATTTAGAATGGTACTTTCACTAAATATCCATTGTTTTCTTACCATAGGTAAGTAAACAGCTTGTTTCTTAAAAGACACTTTCATCATAGAATATGACCTAAACTATTTTTTTTATTCAAGTAGCATTGCATTTTGGAAGTGAAATATTTGGATTATCTTTTTGTACCTGTGGATTATTTTTTGTACCAGTTAATTTTTCTTGAGTGATCTAAATCTGTGAAATCTGAATTTGTTTCATTTTATGAATTGTGATAGGTTTTTAATTTTTGTTTATATATAAATGGGAAGTTTTGTTACTTGTGTTAAAGAGTTATTGTGATTTTCAATCCCCTTTAGGATTTTAACTCTTGTGTTATTGGCAGATATTTTTCATAGTGATTTTAGAATGTATCTTTGGCAAATAGCTGTGCAGAATCTGCAAAACTTTATTTTAAATTGTCAAAAAAAAAATGTATCTTAGATTCCAGCTGTTCAATAAAATGGAATTCTAGTTATAATGCAGTATTTAAAATTTTCCTGCTGTTCAAATGGGAAAATAATTTTCAAGAATCAAATGTAAGTAACATTCATT
The DNA here is from genome assembly GCA_016746295.1 of Potamilus streckersoni. Taxonomy (NCBI): domain Eukaryota; kingdom Metazoa; phylum Mollusca; class Bivalvia; order Unionida; family Unionidae; genus Potamilus; species Potamilus streckersoni. Next base: position 519,017 of record JAEAOA010002048.1, on the reverse strand, counting down.
ACTTGATTAATTTTTGCCAATTTTTCCATGGTGGAAGCTAATTATGGTAATTTTGACATACAAGTCTGTTTGCCTGTACATAGATATATATCTCTTTATATCTGTACCCAAGATCAAGGTCAGTGGTAATGATTTTTAGATTAACTACAATGTTAAAGTTGGTTACACTCAGACAGGCATGATGAAACTGCAGCCTCTTCTTTTGGATGACTTCTAAATTGGCATGATGAAAATAGGTGTCTTTACTGGAATTGTTTAACAAATTATCTGTAACTTTACATCACTTTCTTAGTATGATGTTTTTCTATGATTTTTGGGGGCTTTCCTAAACTTTTTCTTTTAAATTCAGTGTGTGCAATGGTGGGGTCCTCCTGTTGTAAAAAATAGAAAAAAATAGATAAAATTGATTCCATGACCAATCAACTTATTTGAAGTACTTTGGGACAAAATAAACGCTATACTGATTGTATATTTGTTATCAATAAAACATGAAAGATAAAATAAATTTATGTGACCCATAGTTACAATATAATAGAAACTAATGTTCCAGTTTGTAATGATACTAAGAAAGGTTGGCCCAAAAGATAGTAAAAATATTTCCAAGGGAGATAAACTTTCTAAAAAAAATAAAGCTTAGGAATTGCACTTCATGTCAGATTTGTATTTTTTGAATAGGTATATTTCCCCCAAAGTACTCAAGTTAAAATAATTGGTATGGTTCAAATAATTGGAAGTCAGAAATTAAGGAATATATTATTAAAGTAATAATTGTATTTAGGCCTCGACCTTTTGGCTCTATTTTTAACTGGCAAATAATTAAAGAAAAGGAATTGTAATGTCCCTTTTCGCATCAGTTCATTTCTTGTCATTGTCAACATCATGAATGTATTCTTATCAACATTATGTGAAAAAACAAGCTGCCCAATTTTGTAAATACATGGCAAGTCTTCAGTTAGTTTTACAAATGTACAGTTTCATGTACATGAAATTCTAGTCTTAACAGCATATTGTATTCGGTGTATCCATTTTTACTTCCAATTGTTCTTTTTTTATTATTTCGGTAGTCATCTAATCCAATAAATCAATGATGTATAGATGGTAGACGTTAGCATCAGATATTAGATTAACATATTAAGTGATGTCTTCATGCATGGAATAATTATTATTTGATAGTCTTCCATTATTTTGATTTGTATTCATGTGTTCATTAAGAGAGAGAATCAAAGTTTGCCTAATATGAGGCATGACCAACAATATAGTTGGGATAATAAGCCAAAGAGGATAACACCTGTACCAATCACAAAGTGCCAAGAATTTTTGTCACTAAACAAAAGATTGTCAGAGTTGTTCAAAATTGTTTTTTTTTTTATGTTATGGAGAGTATCTATAGATGACAACAAAAACAAAACATTTTTACAGATAAAGTATTTGTAGCCCATAGTTTTTAAAAAAAATAATTTTCATGAGTTGTTGAAAATATGTTCCCTGATTTCAGAATGTAAGAATTTTGAAAATGTTCTAAACATGAAGTAAGCTTTTATTCATGCAGGTCTACATAAATGAAGAACTTGTTTCAATGGTTGAGAAGTTTTAGTGTACAGAGCTATGACAATAAAAAGGAACTTAAAGAAGTCAGTTCAGATTGGTTACTATTGAAGGACAAAACAAATTGATCATGTAATATATTTGGTATGTAGCTTAAAATTAAAAAAAAAACAAGATAACTTTATAACATTCACCTTTCTCAAGTAAACATAAGATTTATTTGACTTAAAACTTAGCCTCCACTTTAGAAAATTAAAAGGACTATGTGTATTGAAATCAAAATGAGGCTAAAGAAGACTTAAGTCCTGTTTTGTTTTCATCTTCTGGCAAAATTTTATTGAGTTACAGATCCTTTTTTGACTTTTTCCTTCAATTTTGTCTCATAAATTTTTGAAGGACTTGATGGATTTAAACTAATTGAACATTCAGCTTTATATTAACAACACCAAGTTGCTTTTTCTCTTGTCTTGCCTGCATAAGCATAGTGCTGTATGTGGTAGTCACATTCCCTTTGGTGTCAGCAACAACAGTGTTCAAGTTTTGCATTCAAGTTATTTTCTACTTCAGTTGCTGCATTGAAGTTTATATCCGGGTCTAATCTGCTTCAGCATCATGGTGAACAATGTTAAAGTTTTATTATATTCAGTCTCGTTAGAATGAGTAAGCAAATTTTATCATAGATATTAAATTTGGTAAACATGTTAGCAGGATTAAGTTAAAACCAATAATGCATTTTTAATTTTTTCTAAATTGTTTGAACTTTTGGGACTTTAGAGATTGTCATTTGCAATATTTTATTAACTGTTGGTGTTTGTTTAATGTTCTATATTTCATGTTGGTGTATGACATAGCTAGTCATCTACCTTTTTGAATATCATGATTTTTGATACATGTAATAAAAACGGTGCTGTTGACATATGCTAGACTATTTTTTGCAAGATTGTCAAATATAGTAATTTGACCAAACAAGACTGAGGCTTCCTATCAGTTTATATCATGGCTTTAGCTATCACTATTTGTGTTTGATACATACACATAACTGTCACTTGTTTTGTTCTAACCATGTTTATATTTCCCAGATGTATATGTTTTTCATCATTCTTTCTTGTAACCATTTCATATTTTGGTTAGAAAGTCAAATCAAAATGAACTTTTTTTATTTCCTCAGGACTTTTTTCCACTGTTCATATGTTTTGTCTTTCAGTATTTTCTCAAATACATTAGCGTTTGCACAGAATTACATTTTTTATTGCTTTACTTGGTGATGGTGTTAAGTGATGCATCTTACTTATCTCCCTTGTCCCTGATTGTTGTACATACCATCAAGATATGTTAAATTTCAAGCAAGGTATTTATATAATGTTTAAGTTGAAGATCTGTGCTTTATGTATCATTGATATTTCAGCTGCAGGTTAATTGTACACATATATTCTCAAGTCATCCAACTGGTCAGATGATGTTTTGGATTCAGTTTAGCGATGAGTCATACAACCCAGTCACAGTCAGATGACTTTGGTTTCAGATCAGCAATGAGCCATATAGCTTGTCAGATGACTGGGTTTCAGATCAGCAATGAGCCATATGGCTTGTTAGATGACTGGGTTTCAGATCAGCAATGAGCCATATAGCTTGTCAGATGACTGGTTTCAGATAAGCAATGAGCCATATAGCTTGTCAGATGACTGGGTTTCAGATAAGCAATGAGCCATACAGTTTGTCAGATGACTGAGTTTCAGGTTAGTGATGAGTCATACAACTTGTCAGATGACTCTTGGCTTCAGATTCATTTACCTTGTTGAAAACTTTCTTAGAAAGTTAATATCTAGAAATTTTGTGAGCCACTGTACAGGACAAGCTATTCAGTCCATACTTTGTAAAGGGCAAGCTATTCAGTCCATACTTTGTAAAGGGCAAGCTATTCAGTCCATACTTTGTAAAGGGCAAGCTATTCAGTCCATACTTTGTAAAGGGCAAGCTATTCCGTCCATACTTTGTAAAGAAAAAGCTATTCAGTTCATGCTTTGTCAAAATGAGAATTTGGCAACACAAGTTGTCAAGCAGACCTGTGAAAAAGGAGATAAAGATTAAGGTTAAAGATACAGCAAAGTAACAAAGTAATTTACTTATATTTTTTTCCATAATTTGATGAATTTTTATGTAAGGAGATATCATGCACTTTGCATAAACCAGGATTTGTTATATTTTATATGACACATCTCATTTGCAGAAAAGCCATTCAAGATAGAACTTGTCTCAAGATAACTTTGGCCTGTATTCTATTCTATCTTTAGGATTTGTAAAGAAAAAAATTCAGGGTTTAGAGCGGGCATTTGCAGCTTCCTTCACCATGTGGACTGGATAAGCAATTTTTAAAGCCCACACCCCATGAAGTAAATAAGTAAATAAAACTAGATTGCAGGTCAGAGCTGGTCAGCTGACCATAATTTAAACATGTCTGGTTTAAAGGGTTAAATGAAGAAAAGGAAGATAAGAAAAAATTAAAGGCAGCCTTATGTCACAGGAGAGGTAATGAAACAGAAGGATGAACTTAAATCACTAGTAAGATCAAAAGTGCAAATTTAATTATCAAGACAATAATCCATTATTTCAAACATTACAAGATAAAAGTTTAAAAGCAGCATGACTCTTTTCTTATAATTTGACATAAAGCATGGTCTTCCCCAAAATCTAAATATTTATTGTTCTAAACCTGTCACTCTTTGTGTTTATTTGTCTTTTTCATTTTCACCTGAGGCAGACCTTGCTTAAGATGATAACATAAGATAAATTTGACTTTTTTCAGATATTCCTTTTTTTTCAATTTTTGTATCATTATATAATAATTGTGCTAATGGTATGCATTCCCATTTTGTTTCTTTCAAACTTCTTGGGGATCCAGTGCCTCTCAAATCTAAGTCATTACCTATGTCATTGTGCTTTAATTTTATTTGTTGAAATCTTGTCCATCATTTATATTTTGTCTGTCTGCCATTACCACAGGTTTGTTATCACTACTTAACCTAATCTGTTTGGAGGATTGCCATGAAACCTTTCAGACTTTCATCCAAAGTACTAGCTGATCCGAAATGAAAAAATGATGCTCAAACATCAGCTATGACCACCACAGCAGTCGTTCTTTGTATCCCAAATCCTTCAGAACGAAAAGTCATATGGAATGAAAATGGAACCGATCTCACATACAGGATGGTTACTGTCTAGTTAATCCTTCTGAACAAAACATCATGTCAACATGGGGTTTTCACCATAAATTTTTTATGTCTAATTGGTCCTAATGAAATGTGTCCACCAAATCATCCATCTTGAAAATCTTATTTCTGTTCACAAAATGGTGTTTTTGTTAAAAGCCTTCTTACAATGTCTGGTTGATCCAAAATGAAGATGATACCGCTTTCACATCAGTATGGCTACAACTTCTGCCATCACTATTCTTCCAGAATGAATGGTTGAATCAACACAGGGTTTTTACTAAAAATAGTTGAATCAAGACAGGGTTGTAACTTATGATGTCTATTTGGTTATTAATGACCCCTAATAAGGCCACCACATTGGCTAGCTAGAAAATTTTGTTTTCACTACTCCAGAATCAACATGGGGCTTTTACTGAAAGACTTCCCATGATTACTGGTTTGTGTAGATGAAAATAGTGCAAATCTGACCTCTAGTGTGGCCATCACAGTGACCATCTCGAAATCTGACCTCTAGTATGGCCACCACAGTGACCATCTTGAAAACTCCATTATAGCTACATATCCTTGATGGCTGGTGATGCTGAGATTGTTTTATGATATCTGTTTGGTTCTAAGTGGAGAGGGTATGCATCTAATATGTCCACCACTGCAGCCCTCTTGGAAGTCTTGTTATTGTTACTCCTTTAAAACATTAAGACACATTACCACCAGAAGACTTCTTGTAATGTCTTGTTGGTTTAAATTAAAATGATGCTATCTGACATCCATATCACAAATCCTCATGAATTTATAGTAGTTTGCAGATGGAGTTTTTCAGTAGCAGAGTTCTTATGGTCTTAAATGAAAATTATGCAAATTTTCCCTCAATAAGGCCTCCATTGAATGCCATCTCAAAAATAATGTTGTCTAGACTTCATCCAAATGGCTTGCTCTTTCAACATGAGATTTTCACTAATATACTTCTTACAATACCTAGTTGGTCCTAAATGTATGTTTAAATGGAACAGCCCTAGATGAAAATGGTATCTCTTGTACATTTTTTATGGTGTCATTAAAATTTTGCATTTGCTGCTACCCCAGAATGGAAAGTCTTATTGACATAACGGATGGTCATACTGACCTTGCATTTTCACCAAAAGGTTTTTAATCGTGTCTGCTTGGATCTGAATGAAAATAGTGCCCATTTGACATCCAATATATCCAACACAGCATTTAATTTGAACATAATTTTGATTAAGAATGTCAGAGATGGTTTCAGCCCAAAGCAGAAAAGAAGAAAATCTTTTCTTGAAGCCCTAGAAATTCTTTTCAAACATTAGAGTCTTGGTCCCTTTGAAGAATTTTTTTCATGTAAAAAAAAAATAAAATGCATTTTTAAAAATCTTTTTTATACAGTGAAAATTTCAGATACAACACATGTAATAGCGTTGTTAAAAATATTGTTCATTTGGGCCATAAATATGAGCTGACTTTTGATCATAGCATTGTATTTCATCTGGATAAAACATTGAGCCTTGTTTTGACACAATAAATAAATCCAAAATATAATAAATTTGCACATGTACTTTTTGCTTTTTTTGTGCATGTACATTCGTATGGTGTGTAGTTGATAACATGATAATATTGATTATGATTTTCTTGAAATGAGAATAAAACCTTATTTATCCATACACTATTTGTAATTAGGTACGATTTTTTTCAAATGATTCAATTTTAACTGTTGCAGAATCTGATGAAAAGTTCATATTTAAGGTTATCAACATTGTGTTTTATGCTTTCTCTTATCTGATGTCAATTACACTACAATGCATCTGATGATGTCCATTGCACTACAATGCATCCGATGATGTACATACACTACAATGCATCCGATGATGTCCATACACTACAATGCATCTGATGATGTCCATTACACTAAAATGCATCTGATGATGTCCATTACACTACAATGCATCTGATGATATCCATACACTACAATGCATCTGATGATGTCCATTACACTACAATGCATCTGATGATGTCCATTACACTACAATGCATCTGATGATGTCCATTACACTAAAATGCATATGATATTGTCCATTACACTACAATGCATCTGATGATGTCCATTACACTACAATGCATCTGATGATGTCCATTACACTACAATGCATCTGATGATGTCCATTACACTAAAATGCATCTGATGATGTCCATACACTACAATGCATCTGATGTCCATTGCACTAAAATGTATCTGATGATGTCCATTACACTACAATGCATTTGATGATGTCCATTACACTACAATGCATCTGATGATGTCCATACACTACAATGCATCTGATGATGTCCATTGCACTACAATGCATCTGATGATGTCCATTACACTACAATGCATCTGATGATGTCCATACACTACAATGCATCTGATGATGTCCATTACACTACAATGCATCTGATGATGTCCATTACACTACAATGCATCTGATGATGTCCATTGCACTACAATGCATCTGATGATGTCCATTACACTACAATGCATCTGATGATGTCCATTACACTACAATGCATCTGATGATGTCCATTGCACTACAATGCATCTGATGTCCATTGCACTACAATGCATCTGATGATGTCCATTACACTACAATGCATCTGATGATGTCCATTACACTACAATGCATCTGATGATGTCCATTGCACTACAATGCATCTGATGTCCATTACACTACAATGCATCTGATGATGTCCATTACACTACAATGCATCTGATGATGTCCATTACACTACAATGCATCTAATGATGTCCATACACTACAATGCATCTGATGATGTCCATTACACTACAATGCATCTGATGTCCATTGCACTACAATGCATCTGATGATGTCCATTACACTAAAATGCATCTGATGATGTCCATACACTAAAATGCATCTAATGATGTCCATACACTACAATGCATCTGATGTCCATTACACTACAATGCATCTGATGTCCATTGCACTACAATGCATCTGATGATGTCCATTACACTAAAATGTATCTGATGATGTCCATTACACTACAATGCATCTGATGATATCCATACACTACAATGCATCTGATGATGTCCATTACACTACAATGCATCTGATGATGTCCATTACACTACAATGCATCTGATGATGTCCATTACACTAAAATGCATATGATATTGTCCATTACACTACAATGCATCTGATGATGTCCATTACACTACAATGCATCTGATGATGTCCATTACACTACAATGCATCTGATGATGTCCATTACACTAAAATGCATCTGATGATGTCCATACACTACAATGCATCTGATGATGTCCATTACACTAAAATGCATCTGATGATATCCATACACTACAATGCATCTGATGATGTCCATACACTACAATGCATCTGATGATGTCCATTACACTATAATGCATTTGATGATGTCCATTACACTAAAATGCATCTGATGATGTCCATTACACTACAATGCATCTGATGATGTCCATTACACTACAATGCATCTGATGATGTCCATACACTACAATGCATCTGATGATGTCCATTACACTACAATGCATCCGATGATGTCCATTACACTACAATGCATCTGATGATGTCAATTACACTACAATGCATCTGATGATGTCCATTACACTACAATGCATCTGATGATGTCCATTACACTACAATGCATCTAATGATATTCATACACTAAAATGCATCTGATGATGTCCATTACACTACAATGCATCTGATGATGTCCATTACACTAAAATGCATATGATATTGTCCATTACACTACAATGCATCTGATGATGTCCATTACACTAAAATGCATCTGATGATGTCCATACACTACAATGCATCTGATGATGTCCATACACTACAATGCATCTGATGATGTCCATTACACTACAATGCATCTGATGATGTCCATTACACTACAATGCATCTGATGATGTCCATTACACTACAATGCATCTGATGATGTCCATTACACTACAATGCATCTGATGATGTCCATTACACTACAATGCATCTGATGATGTCCATTACACTACAATGCATCTAATGATGTCCATTGCACTACAATGCATCTGATGATGTCCATACACTACAATGCATCTGATGTCCATTGCACTACAATGCATATGATGATGTCCATTACACTACAATGCATTTGATGATGTCCATTACACTACAATGCATCTGATGATGTCCATTACACTACAATGCATCTGATGATGTCCATTACACTACAATGCATTTGATGATGTCCATTACACTACAATGCATCTGATGATGTCCATTACACTAAAATGCATATGATATTGTCCATTACACTACAATGCATCTGATGATGTCCATTACTAAAATGCATCTGATGATGTCCATTACACTACAATGCATCTGATGATGTTCATTGCACTACAATGCATCTGATGATGTCCATTACACTACAATGCATCTGATGATGTCCATACACTACAATGCATCTGATGATGTCCATTACACTACAATGCATCTGATGTCCATTACACTACAATGCATCTGATGATATCCATACACTACAATGCATCTGATGATGTCCATTACACTACAATGCATCTGATGATGTCCATTGCACTACAATGCATCTGATGATGTCCATACACTACAATGCATCTGATGATGTCCATTACACTACAATGCATCTGATGATGTCCATTACACTACAATGCATTTGATGATGTCCATACACTACAATGCATCTGATGATGTCCATTGCACTACAATGCATCTGATGATGTCCATTACACTACAATGCATTTGATGATGTCCATTACACTACAATGCATCTGATGATGTCCATACACTAAAATGCATCTAATGATGTCCATTACACTACAATGCATCTGATGATGTCCATTACACTAAAATGCATATGATATTGTCCATTACACTACAATGCATCTGATGATGTCCATTACACTAAAATGCATATGATATTGTCCATTACACTACAATGCATCTGATGATGTCCATTACACTAAAATGCATCTGATGATGTCCATTACACTAAAATGCATCTGATGATGTCCATACACTACAATGCATCTGATGATGTCCATTACACTAAAATGCATCTGATGATGTCCATTACACTACAATGCATCTGATGATGTCCACTGCTCTAAACAAATTTTCAACTACACATGTTACTTAAAGACATATAGTTGATTGTTTGACATGTCTGCTTTGAATTTTGCTAATTATAATTATCTTTTACCGTTGGTTCAGGTGCATGTGTCAGCAGTTCTTTATTGCTCACCAAGGCATATAAGGATTAGGATGTGTAAGATTAAAACCGGATAAATAAATTGGTAGGATTAGGGTGTGACAATGTCAGTTGAACATAATGTTAAGTGAGAAAAGAAATGTGTTCCAAAAAATTTTGCTATTAACGTGCTCGGTGAAACAAAGGTTGGATACAGTTGACGTCACTGTGTATCATTTTTCATGAAAAATGTTCTTATCATTTGTAACCATCATAAAATGTAAAATTATTGTATAAAGATGTCTTGTATTCATTTCAGTTAATATAAATAATTTTTAAGAACTTGGTTTCAAAGGAAATGTTCATAAGAAGTATGTATTTTTCTCTATTCTTCCTTATATATGTATTACCATATGTTTAGTTAAGCCTAATATTAAAAAGTGCTTTTACATTGATGTAATGTATTTGTATTTTAGGTTATGATGTATTACTATTAGGATTTATTCACTTTGACAGTTTAAGGAATTAGTGGTGCCAGAATTTGATGGAAACCCTGTGCAACCTAATTTCCATTAGAAAATCTATAAATAAAGCAATAGTTTGCAAAATATAATTGACACATCATTTTAAATATAATTAAGCCGACTTCCATTTAAGCTTCATGCAAAGGAACACTTTTTGAATTAACAAAACTCTTGGTACTGGTATGCTTAATATTTTGTATATTTTGTATGACCATGACAAGGTAACATGGGTGGGACCATTATTATGAAGAGCTAACTAATAGAAGTATTTGATAGATGTTGCCATTACCTTGTGTTATTACAGTGCTCCCCAATTAAGGACACCCGTTCTGTAGCAGGAATTGACCCTATAAGAGGGTAGCCTTCCCAGAGTGGGATCACACTGTTGTGAGTAATGATTTAATATAAAATTTGAAAAACACAACCAATTTTTAAATATGTAATATTTTATTTTTTAAAAAAAAAGGCAGGTTATTTAATCAGTTTGAAAACTTTATCAGTGTTATTTAAAATAATTGTGAATAAGGATTGTGATTAAAAATCATCTTGTCGATAAAATTAGGGCACAGACCTCTGGCTGTAGCAATATTTATTGATTGCATTTTTCCCACTGTTGTATAATGTGAAACTGATTATGTTTGAATGTTTCTGACATCGATATTTCTCAACAGTAATCAAAGGACTTACCCTCTTTTCATTTAGTTAAATTGAATTCACTTTTAAATGGAGAAATTCTGACAACACTTTTCCCTTTATACAATTTATTCCTTTGGTAATTGGAAGATGTTACACAAAATGCTGTATTTACAAAGGAAGTGAGCTTGTCACTCTTCAACTTTTTCTTTTGTAATCTGTGAGAAAGAAGCTACAATAGCTAACATACCTTTTTACATACTGGCAACCAATATCTTGAATGTAACAATTCTATTGATCTAGTGGTTAGCATTATCAGTGGTAATAATATTCAATAATTAATAAAGTAACAAATCCGATCATCATCAAAGACCCATGCATTAGTTAGGATAAATGGATTATTTATGTCTTTCTATGGACTAACATTATTGGTATGTTAGAACAATTCCGTTGTGTTGAATTTAGACAGCTACAAATATTTGCAAATTTTCTAGTATAAAATCCATTCTGGCTGCTTATGAAGCATTAGTTTTGTTGTTATATGCCAACCACTGGTCTTGCTAGAAGGGTGGACATCTGAAAGAATTACTCTTGAAAATGCTTGTAGGTGCCAAAGTATTCTGGCCACATAAAGCTGTTGGGAGGGGGGTCAAGAGAGGGAAACCCTGCACTGATGCAATGCCAAGCTTCACATATCTACTACCAGTGGATCTTTTATCAGTTGGAATCAAGATCATAGTGAATCATTCATAGTCATACCCAGATTTCTGTCAGACAGTGTGGTTTACTAATTGGTAAATACTTGAGAAGTTTTCACTATCAATTGAAATTATTGTATCATAGAGTGTCAAAATCTTTAAAAGAAAAACTTGAAATCTATAGAACAAATGTAGATGATCTGTCAGTCCCTGAAGTTCATTGAATCGTCAAGCACTTGCTTCTTACAATGGCTATTGAATAAAATATCACTTTGTCATTGAAGAAATGAAAATAGGCCAACTATTTGGAGTGCAGTCTTCATGAATTAAAGGTGAATAAAAGATTTGTAGACTGTTGTTATGCATATTAACAAATGTTGGCAAATTTTTTCCAGAATTTTTATGCATTTATCATTTGATGTTGCTTTTAAATGATTGCATTTATATTACTGAAACTGACAGTTCTACATATAAATACAGTACATGGAATTAATTTGTAAAATCAGATTAATGCATGTGCCTGTAAACATTATGTGTGTCCATTAACTTGTGCAAATAAAAGTTATCTTCACATCTTTCTACCATTATATTGTACTTTGTTTAAGTTGCACAAGGAAGGATAGTGATTTTGCAAATATGTGTAAATAGGTTCCATATTAACAGTTCATGTCCTGAAACGTTATTTTGTGCAATATGATAATGATACAATTTTGTAATTTAGCATTTGACATATTTAAACACTAAGTCAGTATTATGTTTGCTTATTGTACATTTAATGTCCACAAGCATTTGACAGTTAATTTGTTTTGCTCTTCAGGTAACATCTGACATGGACAAGATACAAGTTTATGTATAACACAGTAGTACAGTGTTCGCTAATCAGTTCTACTATGCATACAGTGGTAACCAAAATAAATCTGTATTAATTAAAAGTTTTTAACATCTTGTTATTTAACAACACATTTTAAAGTCTTCACAACTGTATTCTAATCATATAGTATGAAGATAGTTGAGTTTAAAACATGTAAGTCCATGATCATTCAAACTCACTATGTTTCTTTCTTTTTTATTATGTCACAGAAGACTAAATATAGTTTGGCTGTCACAATATCCACCAATATGGCAGGTCTAATAGTGTCCTCTTTTTATTCCTTTTAACTTACTTGTCCATAAAACCACATCGTCCATTGTTCATCAGCTGCTCACAGAACTGTCATATTTGCAGCTTCAAAGCTACTTGACCAATTTGCACATGATTTTACATTATGCTATCATGATGTTACAAAGTTGAAATCTAATATCCAATATGGATACCATTACTAGCAAAAAAATTATTAAATAAGTTTCTCTCAAAAACCATTCAACGTAATTTGACAGAAATCATCTTCATGTTAAGGCTTTGTCAAGTTTGTACAAGAGATACCAGTCTGCATTCAAATATGCCCATTATTCCTAAAACTAAAAACATTTCAATGACTTCTTTTTAAACTTCATTCAACAGGATTTTACCAGATTTGACAGAAAGTGTGAAGACCTTTCAGCTTTGTAAGAATGATACCAAACCACCATTAAATATGGCTCCCATTACTAAAATCAAAATCTTTTAATGTTTTCTCACAAACTGTTTAGAGGACATGGCTCAAGGACTTTTTCAAGTTTTCAAGGAGAAGGGGAGTCTTAAAAAAATGAAATTTCTCCATGTGTTCATTTATCACTCTGTATGTGTACAAAAGTAAAAAGAAAAACAACTGCTCCTTTCATGGCAATGTGACAAAGTAACTACCAGCCTTTTGCATCAATTATTCTTAATCTAAAAGGTTTTTATTACATTTAGTTTAAACTTTATGAATCCCCATACATAAATTCAAGCAGTTTTTAGCAGAACTCTAGGATTTTTCAAGGATGGTTTTTATTTACATTCAAAGAGTTCTCAAGGCAGCCTTTTAAATCTCCATGGATCAACAGCATTCTAAGATATTTCAACAGAAAGCATCCTACTAACCCAGATTTCTTCGCTAGTTGCTTTCATATTTGGCAATGAGGCAAATATCACCCAGGGTAAGCACCCTCAGGTCCACTTTAGCCTTTTGTTTTCATTGAAGTTTCTTTTTTTGAATATTTTATTTTAGAACTACTGAATCCTGTCATCACTAAAATGATGCTATATCTTTGATATAGGTTAATACACTTAGATTCTCTATTTGGTTGAAGCTATAACGGCCAAGAAATTTAAGGCTGCTCTGTGATAAAGATGGTCCAGCCTTTTCATCTAGTAATGTAATGTATTCTAAGGCAGGTCATATTTCATGCAATGGTGTTGTTATATTTGTATCAAACAGCTTGTAACATGAAGCCAAATAAAGCCTGAAATGCTTATTTGACTTAAACAACAGTTGGCCATTCCACTATGCTGGCTTATGCACTGTTTTTAGAACATAATCTTATGTAACTATCTCCCTTTTTTTGCCTTATAGATTTACCTATTTTACTATGATGTGAAACAAATTCTTTCCAAAGATATAGGGTATTTAATATGCAAAGTTCTGGTTCACAATCAAAGGCATCTAAGATTATAGTATAAACCTATTTGCCAAGTTTTATCGAAATGAAATAAAAAAAATTTAGTATATAAGGAAGTAACAAGCTAGGTAAATCAATTCAATAATGTGGACAGGTTTCCTTTGTTAAGGAACCTGACGAAAATTGTAATGAAATATCTTCTTTAACAAATATGAGACAAATCTAAATGCTCTGAACAAAGTGGCAAAGTGTTGGCCAGTAAGATTGTTATGACCATGTAGTTAAATTACATGTACATGTTAAGATTTAAATGTATCTACTTTTTCTGCTTTTAATTTCATTTTTATATCATTAAATATAATTATTATTATGATTATGTTTGCATAGGTCTAATATTTTTTGATAAAAAAATTGTGTTTACTGAAAATGTAAATGCGATTTGTGTAGCACAATTTTTGTGTGAGGATTTTCTCGTTGCAAGTAAACTATCTGGAAAAGCTATGTAAATGATTGGCTGTGACCATGTCATTACATGTTTCTGCTTTTGTAATACCCAAGTGTGATTTCGAAATCACACATGTCCTTCATGTTGTGTATATGGTGTGACATATTAGCTTGTTTTAAATGCTCACTTACCTGTAAGAAATATTCTGTATAAGTCTTGGTCAGTTGAGAGTCACAGCATAACATCTTATAGAGCTTCTAATACTTTAAAAGTTATTTCTGTGCTGGAAAGAAATGTTCATTCATATGCATGAGAAATATGTGTATTGTGGTAGCTGAACTTCATCTACTTTCTAAATAATTATTTTCTCTGGAGAACAACACTACTGGCTTTCAACAAAGACATTTGCTGAAATTATTTCTGAATTGGAGCAGAACAATACAAATTGTGCTTCACAGTGAAAATTCTTCACATTTGTTTTAACCTTCATCTGACATCATTCACCATCTTGGAACAACTGAGATTCAGCCTGTATCAATTTAGAACTGTTCATTCACAGGACTTGTGAGTTTTCACAACGTTAAAACAAATTTGTTTGGATCTTCTTCATAAATCGTAGGTCTTGTTTCATATCTTTACCTTTTCTTCATGTTTTTTAAAGAAATAAATTATTTTTGTTAAAATTTACAACGCTTGCCACTCTTTCTTTGTGTTACTTTGAACGAGCTGACACGTAACATAAAGAAAAATTGGTTTGCTCATCCTTCGGGAGATATGAAATTAGTAAAAAAAAAAAAAATTGAAATTTAAATTCCCCTAGTTCATTTTACTTGAAATCTTAGTGAAAACAACGGGCTTTCTTTAAGAATATCAAAAGTGGAGAGTTTTATTTGTAACCCAACTCAAGAACAGTTGGACAGCCTGAAGAAGGATGAGCTGCTTGAACTTGCCACAAAGTACGATCTTTCTGAAGCAAAAGCTTCATTGACAAAAAAAAAAATCAAGAAAATTTTAGTTCAACATTTGGTAGGAAAGAATATTTTTGACTAAAGTGTTTTGGTATCTGTCAGTAAGTCTGTAACAGACTCTGATACTAAGAAGTTGGAACTGAAAATTAAATACAAGAAGGAAGTTAAGGAAGCTCAAGCTTCAGAGTGAGCAAATGAAATTACAATTTGAAGAGAAATAAAGATAAATTACAAACGGAACGAATGTATTTACAGAAAGACAGGATAAACAAATTGAATTACAAAAAGAACAAATGAGATTACAATCTGAAAAGGAAAAAGACAGGAAAGAGAGGGAGAAAGAAAAACAGAAGAAATTAATAAACAAAGACAATTTGAAGAGAGGGGGAGAGACAGATGGAAAAAGAGAAGGAAGAAAAAGAATTTCAACTTAGATTCAAAGACTTTGAGCTGGCAAGTGACAGGCACGATTCCACTTCTCATTTAAATTCAAATTTTAACATTTAGGAATTATCGGGTTAGAAAAATATGCTGAGAATTCAAAATGGCCAAGAGAGTATTGAACTTATTGTTATTGAAGAGTGTACTTTATGGCAAGGCTAGAGATATCTATATATCTCAGTCAGTACAACAAAAGTTCTAATTACGATTTGGTTAAGGAATGCATCTTCAAGGGTTACGAGTTAATCCCTGAAGCTTATCGGCAAAAGTTCAGAAACTACAAAAAAGAAACTAGAGATACTTATGTTGAATTTGGTACAGAGAAAAGAACAGTTATCCAAGAGATGGTGTCAGTCTGAGAAAATTGAACATTATTACGAAAGACTCAAACACCTGGCATTACTCGAAAAGTTTAAAAACTGATATAAAAAAACACCTTTAAGATCATGAGGTCAAACCATGGAAAATGCTCCTATTGTTGCTTTTAAGTATTCTCTAACAGTTCCTGCTGTAAGCAAATCAGTCTAATGATAGGTGTTTGAATCAAATGCGTCTGAGTAAAACTCGATCTGGCACAAATTCTAAAAATTAAGCTTCTGAGAGATTTGATTCAAAATCCTTGTCTGTTCCTACGTGTACCTATTGTAAGAAAAGAAGACACGTCATTTCTGATTTCTTCAGGTTGAAATATAGGCATCAGAATCACGATAGACATCCCAAATGATCTTATTTCTAAGAGGTCAAGGTCATGTATTGAAAATAATACATTTGTTGGTTTTGGAGAATTTTGAACCATTTGTGTCGAAGGGTTCTATATCACTCTTAGATGATTTCGCCAATCCTATCCCTATTAAAATTTTAAATTTTGAGGGATAGAAAGGCTTTTTTTTAGTCATTTAGTTTCAGTTATTTTGCCTTCTTTTGAGAGGACCTGTTCAAATGGGTGTTCTCCTCATTTGGGGGAGTAGAGTGCGACTTTGATAATGTTCCTCCATTCTCTTTATTTGTCATCAGACTTAGTTTCGGGACATGTGACTATCGGTGTAGTGTCTCTACTTTACCCATTGGGGTTATTCATTTGTGCTAGGCAATGACTTAGCTGGAGATAAGGTTGTGGTTAATCCACTAATAACTGACAAGCCTTCTTTGGATCAGAAAGTTGATCCTATTGAGAAAAAAATAATCCTTGATTTTTTCTCAGCATGTGCAGTTAACAGAGCTATGGCAAAGAAGCTCTTGAGAATGATTTTGATAAGGAATGTATTCCTTTAGCTGACACGTATTAGCCAAGCTTCTCTTCTAATTTCACTTCTAATTTGGATCAGTCAAAAATGTATTGATCATAGTGATCCTCTTTTTGAATACTCGTTCTCATTCATCTGATCAGGTTGATAAAAGACTATCACGTGTCGTCGAACAAGAAAAGGATCATGTGATCTCCTGTTTGTTTCAGCGGGCCATTAGTAAAACTGAAGCAACATAAGTACCTGTCTGTTACTTCATTAAAAATGGAGTGCTTATGAGAAATGGAGACCTCCCGAGGTACCTGCTAGTGACGAATGGTCAGTAAAATATCAGATTGTGGTTCCCAAATCTTACAGACAGGAAATACTTTGTTTGACCCATGACCTCCTTGTAACATGGCTTGCGTAAATGAATTATGTGGGTATCACATGCAAAGTATGCATCGCGAAAGTCTAAGACTAAATCTGTGTTGGGGTTAGAAGAGAAACGCAGCTGTGTCTAAAATGCGGTGATAAAAAAAATACAGAGAGCTGATTATAAATATAACGTCAGCAACAGCGTTGCTGGTGATAAATTTACCATAAAAATGCGGAAGACATATCTCGCCAAATTTTGACGCTAACAATAAAATAATAATTTAAACAAATACATGTAATAAAATTACATAAATGGATCAAAATGAATTTTTAAAGCATCAGATTTTTGAAAATTATGAGGCATCTCGTGATGTATTCAGAAACTGTCGACTAAGAAAGTCGATTTTGTTGATAATACTGTTTATCTTAGATTTACTGTTTGATGAAAAAAAGATATTTTGTTATAAATTCGTATATACGAGTGTTTTCACAAATTGATCAAAGATGGACTATCTGTGAACGTGGAGACTGGCGAAGAAAAAAGATCCTAACACTGAATGCATCTGGCAAATATTTTAGTATTTACTCGCATTCGACACATGTCGCAGATAATATAACCAGATCAACCATTTCAAAGTCATATAATCAGCCAATAACATTTTAGTATCTCCAGACAAACACCGCCAATCCAGAATCTATTTTCACTCAATTGTAGATGTTTGCAAAATGAAGGAAGAAAACGAAGTAAATCTTTCTCCGACAGTAATTAAGCAGTAGTCTCGCTTGTTACTGTGTAATATTATATAACTGCTATAATTATTTTGCTGTTGTTGTGTCTCACACCGTATTTCTTGTCCCGCTCGACTCCGTAAAGGATTCTATCAAGATATGTTACACCAGATTTGTCCCTCTTTCTTGACTTCTCACTTGACTCTGTCCCTGATAATTCAGGAAAACAAAAAGTCACTACCCCACCCCATCCCACCCCGGATGTATAAGCCAGGTAAGTTTTTTAGATTTTCAGGAAAGATAGCGAATGACATCCGATAGATTTATTCAATTCTATTAATGATTAATCAATTATTAAATGCAGATATTTTATGTAGAGTTTGGAAATTAAAATAAATTTACTGAGCAGTTAACGCAATTTTACAACATTTGTGATTTATTCAGAATACTGGTCGCTTGTCCATTAGGTAACTTCAATATTTATGGTTCAAACATATATCTGTCAGGATGATTAGTGCTAACGTGGCGGATTTTCATACTGGATGTATGGCGTTCCAATCTCGTGACCGACAAATTTGTAAACGGTGAGCTATAATTGTAATTTTTCATGAGTAATTGGGGGCTCCAGTCCACAAGGATAATGGGATTAGGTACACCTCCTCACCACACTGAACGTGGTTAGTGCCGTTTTGCACTCTCCCTGGGGTTTGGTAGTATGAAATTAAAGCCTCTGAATCTCTAAAATTCATAGCAATTCACTAGGGGACATGTTTACGCATAAAACTGAAAAACATGGGGCTCCGAATGGTCTAAAGCGCTGACCGTTACGGATCACTGCCATCTTACCTCTGTCCGCGTGAGTTTGAGTCCAGACTATGCTAACGTGGGTAAGTGAGAAAGCCTGCTAGTAGCTTCTCGTGGGTCGGTGGTTCTTCCCGGGGTTTTTTTTAGGGTTCTTCCTCCACTATTAATGTTTGCTGCCATGTAAAGCCTATCTTGTGCTGAAAAATGGTATTAAACTTTATAACAATAACAACAAAACTGAAAAACTTGAGCCCCCAAAAATTAGCAGTGGTGATGATTGAGCTCTTAACCTCATGAAGGGTACCCCACACAATGACATGTCAGCTAGAAAGAAAAAGGCCTCATGAAGGGGAAAGACCTTCTAAAGGAACCTCATGGAACATCAAATACTGGCAAATGAAGGGGCCCTGTGGAATGGCCATTACACATCATTCCAACTGTTTATTTTTTGTTTTCTGATCCAGAAATATTTTTATTTTTAAAAATATTTTTATGTTTGAGTTGTTTTTTTCTCATTCAGAAATATTCTTATTTTTATATTTTTAATCTCATTTAGAAATATTTGTATTTTTGTTTTTGTTCTGACTCAGAAATATTTTTTATTTTAAACAAGTATCTATTATATAAAAAATTCAAAAAATATTTATTCGATTATTTCTGATATTAAAAAAATTACTGATGAGGAATAATAGATATAGATATAGATTGATCAACTGGATCCTGAAAAAAAAATCACAAATGAGTTAGAAGTGCTACAGGATCAGAAAAATAATGAGATATACACTAGCAGCTGAAAACAGATTTATGGAGGCCCTGAGTGGCCGAGTTGTTTAAAGCGCTCTCCCTTATGGGTCACTGCCATCTCACCTCTGTCTCTGTGGGTTCGAGTCTCTGGCTCAGCCAGTGTGGGTATGTGGAAATGCTTACAGGTAGCTTATCATGGGCGGGTGGTTCTTTCCGGGGTTTTCCCGGTTTCTTCCTTCACCATTAATACTGGCCGTCATGAGCAGCCTATCTTGTGCTGGAAATGGCATTAAACCCTACAATAAAAACAACAGATTTATTAAATTGGCTTCAACAAGCCATGAAACAATCTCTAATTTATGCCAATGATGACTATATTTGAAAATTTATTTCACTCGCAGAGGCGCTTAAGAACGTTTGATCAAAATTATCACGAAAATATTTAACAAAAAAGAGTGTGAGTTTACATGTGCAACAGCTGAAAAAAATTATGTACGATTGTAAACTTGATATCACTGATTAAAGTAAAGAGGGATTATGAAAGTGAAAGTTGTATTTGTTCTGACTCAGATTCAGATTTATTTTTTATTCTGAATCATATTCAATTATAATATTTATTCTAATTCCAATTGAAATTATATTTATTTAAAATCAGAAATTTTTTTATTCTGATTCAGATTACAAATTTTATTCTAATGATAATATTTATTCAGAATAAGATTATAATATTTATTCTGATTCAGAAATAATTTTATTTATATTTTTTGTTCTGATTCAAGTTTATTCAGACCATAATATTTATTTAGAATCAGATTATAATATTTTTTCTGAATAGGATTATTATATTTATTCTGATCCAGAAATATTTTTATTTTTATTCAGATTTATTTTTTATTTTTATTTTTATTCTGAGACAGATTCAGGTTTATTTTTTATTCCAACAAAAAGTAGCTATAAATGCACATACAAACTTTTTATCAAAACTTCATTCCTTAACTCAAAAAGGTGTTAAGTCTGGTCAGCAAGTCTGAAATGTATCCATGACAACAGAAGATTATTACATCCAAGATAAACTGGATTATCAGGTACTGACACAATTAAAGACCCAGGAGGTACTTCAGGAGTAAATGTGTATAAAATATATCCCTGTCCTGCCTGCCTTGATTTTTCAAGATCTACTTAATGGCTGACATCATTTACATCAATTATAAGATTGACTGTGATTGTTGATGGGATCACGACAATGCCTGGTGATATACAACAACCACCACCACCATCTGGATAATTATTATGCTTAAGAATAATCACCGGGAGTGGTATATTTATCCACACAGTAATAATCTAGGAATAGCATTCATTGATGATTATGATATTGACATTTTTTTATGTCTTCATTGTTAAATCCAAGTAATACAAAGTTTGGAAGATCACAATGAATATTTGTTCAGGAATTATTGTTTAGATGAGTATCTAGTGCCATCAGGCACTTTGATAGATCACCTTCAGATTAAATTACCGCCTGTATAAGTCTTTGATTAATAGTTTGAAGTCCAATGCAATGCAATGTAATTTAGGCATTCTATTTGCTTGATTAATTCCTTCTTAAGATAATCGCCAATGGGTGGGTACTCGTTTGTATACTGGATGAATAACTGATATAGTTTATCATTCATTAGTTTATGCTGGCAATTAATTTCATTAGTTATTTATCTCATATCATCTTTGTATAATGTTCCCTTTTGATATGCTAATAATATTGGAATGGGGATAGCTTTGCTGTCCAGATCGATATTAGCTCTGGTAACACCAAAGTAAATCTCACAGTTTTTTATATCTATCCACAACAGAACATTATTATAATTTTGAGTGCTTGTCCGATATGCTTTATTGTCTGAAACATAATCATCACATTGAGGTTTTAGCAGTGATGTTGGTACTGATGTTTGCACCTCTGGCCATTCTAAAACAGGTCTCATTGATGATTGATATATATCTATGGCATAGTTGGCAGTCAATATTTCTATCGCGGCTGATAATGTTGGCTCATGAACCTTAATAGCAATTTTGGATTTTTTTTCCTGTGATAGATTTAATCCTGCATTGGAATTTACTATTGATCTATTCTATCTAATAGCTGTCCATAGGAATACCAACAACTTGCCAATCTGGAGTTCCATCTGGTTTATTTTTATCAGAAAACACTAAACAATTATTTGCTTGCAAGCCACCAAATTGTTCTAATTCTTCACGGCACTCGCAACCAAACTGTTTTATGCTTTTGGTGTTCCTGATATCAATAATACTATTTTTCAGTAAATTGATCAATCAGCTCGATTTTCTCTCTTTCTTGTTCTGTTTCTTGTTCTAGTTCTGGTGTCTTTTATATCACCTATTTTAGCACAAGCTTAGTCAATACTTTCAAGAATTTCTCACATTGGTTGAACAGCATTTATTTCACCCGGAAGTTCTCATAGGATCTTTTTTGGTTTCTTTTAGCTCTTTCTGTTATTTTTCCAGTTGCTTTAGCAGTTTTCACAAACATGAGAAGAAGACCTTTGGTAGCCTTTGTAACAGGTCCAAAAAACTGTTTTGCACCCTTTGGTGAATTCCACCTTAGATTCATGATGCACTTGTAGTTGTTGCTTAACAGAATCACGGATGGGGAGATATTTCTTAATTGCCTTTGATCACTGTCGAACAAGTTTAGATGTGTAAGATTCCATGAATAGTGTTATTATTGATATAATAATTATGCCACACAGCAGCAGGAATGGCAAAGACAAACACTGGGTGCACAAGTAGGTTAATGAACACAAATATAAAACAAACATCAAAAGATAAACTTACAAAATGACCTAACACAATTAGAGAAGCCTCAGTCGGTTAGAGGATTTGGTTTGAGATTATTGACCTTGTATTTTCATATTTGTAAGAAGCTTTATTTTTGCGAAATAACCCTCCTAAAATGTTGTAGGATTAGCCCTCCCAGCTGCTTGTGGAGTGTGAGGAAAGAGGACATGGCAATTATAAAGAAAATTAAAATTATGATATACTGTACCAGTATCACAGAATTCATCCAAATGTATGATTCTCGGTCGTGCCTTGGCAGGAGAAATTGACACTGAAATCAATGAAGGCATCAAGAACCAAGGTATAACTGTAATTCATCAACTCCATATCATGGCAAAAATGTGCAAGACACCAACAGCATCAAATTTACCTTCAATGAGTCAAAACTACCAAATGTAGTAAAAGTTGGATTTTTGCAGGTCAAGGTTGAGATCTACATACCAAATCCACTTTGATGTTTCAAGTGTCAGATTAGAAGTTGTTGTTGTTGTTGTTGTTGTTGTTGTTGGGCTTAACGCCATTTTTCAGCACACGATAGGCTATTCATGGCGGCCAGTATTAATGGTGGAGGAAGAAACCGGGAAATCACCGGAAAGAACCACCGACCCACGAGAAGCTACTGGCAAGCTTTCTCACATATCCACATTCGCCGAATCCTAGACTCGAACCCACGCAGACAGAGGTGAGATGGCAGTGATCCGTAACGGACAGCGCTTTAGACCACTCGGCCACTCGGGGCCCCCAGATTAGAAGTACAGTCACAAGAAAGACGTGCTTCAGAAGCCCTGTATCTGGCTGATGTGTCAACTCTTCACAACAGGAACATGAGTGAAAAGCCACCCTACATTGTATAAATTGTAATAAAGAGCATCACACTAACTTGAAGGACTATTATAAGGAAAAATTTAGTTATTTCAAGGCTATGATATTTTTATAAGTTTTAGAAGAGAAGATATATTTGTGTTTAAATTTTGTAAATACTCTCCATAAAGTTAATAATAGTATGTCTGTGACAGAGGAGTAGCTCTTTGTTACTGTTAAATTCATAGGCTGAGAATGTGCATGAATACCATTTAATGTTCAGCTAATGTAAGGCAACGGTGTCAAGTCACAGCGCTGGCTGGAAAACTGAAACAAAGAAGTTAGTAGGACAGTTGAATTTTGTGTTTGTAAAGCCAATTAAAATCAATCATGGCAAGTTTGCCTTAATACTTAACCAATAAAATTAGTGACCAGTTGTAAGGAAATTTGATTCTCTTTTAGTAGGTATAAAGTGCTTAAAACAGTGTTGAGTAGTTATAGTTAAATTTTGAATTGATTTGCTCCTAAGGATAAACTTTACAAGTACTTTCCTACTTCATATAATATTTTTAAAAATTTAACATACAGTATCAGTGGAATAAGAGTGTGTATGGAGAGTAGATATATGACTTTATATTGGATTACTTAATATTGATTTTATGCATTTAGACATGTACAATAGAGTTAGATAAAGGGTCTGCACCTAACACAGTCAGACCAATAGTTTAGTGATAGAAAGGTCCTCAGGGAATGCTCTCTGTGAAGTCCATTAGGATCTTTATAAGCCAGGGTCAAACGTTGTGTAGGGGGTCAACATGAAGAACTAAAAGTAAAAAGGTTACATTAAAAGTAGTAAAGAAAAATCCTCTTGCTTGTGACTAATTCCCCATGTAATACACCAAAGAGATGCTACTACAGGACTATGAAATGTGGAACAGGACAAATGGTAAAATACAACTCAAATATCCCATTTCCAGAGGCCAGAAAGATGGTAGATCTAAAACCTCCTTACACGGCCCAACCTTTGCCAACTAGAGTAATGACCAGTCCCAAGATAACAATGGATGCACAGATCCAAGAGTCTTTGTGATGCAGCAACAAGCCTCAGTAAAATACAATCTCCACACAGACATTCAATAATGCTCCCATCATATAAAAAACAAGCCTCAGTAAAACACAATCTCCACAAAGACATTCAATAATGCTCCCAACACATAAAAGACAAGCCTCAGTAAAACACAATCTCCACACAGACATTCAATAATGCCCCAACACATAAAATCAACTTACAATAAGAAGAAAATAAGGTGTACGGACATTTAATCCCACGACAGTTAATCCCGCGACAGTTAATGCCTGACACTTAATCCCGCGACAGATAGTCCCGCTGACATATTATATGCTCACAGATAGGCTAAGATCACAAACAATTAACACCAACAGTAATCCATCAAATAAATAATAACACCAACAGTAATCCATCAAATAAATAATAACACCAACAGTAATCCATCAAATAAACAATTAACACCAACAGTAATCCATCAAATAAATAATAACACCAACAGTAATCCATCAAATAAATAATAACACCAACAGTAATCCATCAAATAAATAATAAGCTTATACAATATGATCGCATGAATAATTTTGGTCTTTCGAGAACTAGCACGGACCGGATTGGCTGGCTAACTCACTTGGAATAGTATTAATTGAATAATAATATTACGTTATGGGTTGCTATTTCCACCGCACGGCCGTTGACTGTTTACCTGTTTTGGCGATAGTTCCAGCTGCAGATGTCGTAGACGCTTTTCTCATATTAGCCGATAGCATGCCCGATCATGAAAAGATGCCTGAACTCTTAGCATTTTTTGAACATACATATATTCGTGGTAGACGGAGACCTGGACGTGCAGAACAATACGGGCCGGCAATCTTTCCAATCAAAACATGGAATCACTTTGAAACGGCGTCAGAAGGTTTTGCCAGAACAACAAACGCTGTGGAAGGTTGGCACTTCGCACTACAAGCTCTTTTTCAGTGCCATCATCCCACATTATGGACTTTTTTTTAAGGGAATCGAGAGAGATATTCAGATGCAAAGAACGTCTTTTCTTCAAGGAATCGCTGGTTCGCAGCCAACTGTCCCCAAGAGATACCAGACGCAGAAGACGCGTGTCAAAAATGCTGTCGAACGTTACTCTTCGAGCGAAGTTCTTGTCTATCTGCGTGCCATTGTTTACTGTCACACATTTAACTTTTAGTTCTGTATTTCACTTTACATTTAAATTTCGTACTTCTGATTACCTTTTATTAAATTGTGTTAAATATATTTATTTTATTTTTCTTATTTTACATGTCCACGGGAGGGTTTATCTGTGAGCATATAATGTATAAGCTTATTATTTATTTGATGGATTACTGTTGGTGTTAATTGTTTGTGATCTTAGCCTATCTGTGAGCATATACTGTGTCAGCGGGACTATCGCGGGATTAACTGTCGTGGGATTAAATGTCACCAAACCGAAAATAAACCCTAACAGGCAATGTAGGGGTCTGATGACCCTATAAAGCTGAATAATAGGTTTTGGCAACTTTGAGGACATGAATGAAAAAGAAATTGCTCTGTCCTCAACTTGGCTCCAGACCTATAAAAATATTAAACCCAATACTTCCTCTTGATAAACCGTCTTATAGAAGTGTTCCCTCACAAAAGGTCTAACCTAATTATTATACCATCTCAGCTTTTAATTCATGATGAAAAACAACGACTTACAATGGAATTGTCTAGAACTTAAAATAACTACAATGAAAATCATCTGCTTTAAAGTGATATGATTCTGTGTCTACAGGAAACCTTTTTAATTGATACAAACTTAAAAACTACTCTTTGTTTAACTCCAACCCTCAAGAAAGGTAGAAGATTTCATTTCAAACCATTGTTTGTGCCTATAAGACACCAAGTTGCTGACATGTTCACATCAGGGAAGGAATAAATATGTGCACAGAAATGACAACTTGTTCTTTGCTTTTATATAATGACTTGAAAGTCACTCATGACCTTCACAGAGTGACCACTTCTCTTCTCCCTAACAAAGATTATCTCCACAATTGATGAGCCAATTTCATAATGGAAGTAAAGAAGGCTGATGAGTTCGAGTCAGGGTTAAGTCAAAAAAAAAAGTCTGATGGGTTAGGGTTAGGGTAAGTAAAGAAGACAGACAAGTTAGGGTTAGGGTTAAGTAAAGAAAACAGACAAGTTAGAGTTAGGGTTAAGTAAAGAAGACAGACAAGTTAGGGTTAGGGTTAAGTAAAGAAGTCCAACATGTTAGTGTTAGGGCTAAGTAAAGAAAGCGGATGGCTTAGAGTTAAGGTTAAGTAAAGAAGGCGGATGGCTTAGGATTTGGGTCAGGGTTAAGTAAAGAAGGATAACTGGTTAGGGTTAAATAAAGAAGGCTTATGTGGCCAAGTTTTAACACTATACATAATTGAGACATCTTCATAAACATCAATAGTTCTATTTAATATTTTACCATAAATCTCTTTTTACATAAGACTGCAAAATAATCCATTTAAAAGTCATAATCTGTCTTTAACAAAACAATCCATGGTTCGCTAAAGACTGCAAAGAACCAATGAGACTCAGAGAAGCATTAAGAACAAATTTTAGAAAAAACATCAGACACTTCAAATTTAAGAAGGTATTCTGGGCTAAAGCTTGCAACATAATTACCGAATGTAACACAGCATCATTAAAAAAACTGTTTCTACTTTAAACTCATATTCATATATATATATATATATATATATATATATATATATATATATATATATATATATATATATATATATATATAAGTATGGGACATGATCTCCAAATAAATGAGAAGGGAAACTATTTCCAGTATCTAAAATTAAACTATAAAAAATTTCAATCATGACATAGCAAATCTATTTCCGAAAGTTTTATTTTATTACTTTATCATCAATTATTCAGCAGAAGGCTGACGGCTTAAAAAGTCAAAAAGAGAAGATATATTTATATTCACATCAAAAAGATGTAATCAACCATTTTCACTTTTGGAACTTTTGGATGCTTTAATCAATGCCCAGGATATATTCAAAGGGCCTGATGAAATACATTTCTAGGTTTTAAACACCTACTGGAACCCTCATTAATTGCTTTTATGAAAATATTCAATGATTTATGGAACACTGTTAATATACCAAAACCTTGGAAAGAGACTGCAGTAATCCCTTCAACAACTATCACACTGCTGTGTCTTTTTTTGTTGTTGTTGTAGGGTTTAGCACCATTTTTTGCACAAGATAAGTTATAAATGGTGATCAGTGAAACTGGTGCAGGAAGAACCCTGGAAAACCCAATGAAGAACCACCAACCTAGGAGAAGCTACTGGCTTTTTCACATGCCCACATAATCTGAGCCTGAGACACAAACCCTTATAGACAGAGGTCCAGAATGGTGAGTGCTTTAGACCACTTGGCAACTCGAGGCCCTTGCTGTGTCTGAAAAATTATAGAATGAATGATCAATCCAAGGCTTGTTTGGTATTTGCGACTTTAAAAACAATTTAATATCTCCTTTCCAAAGTGGATTCATTTATGGTCATAGTACCAAGGATTATCTGGTAAGGCCTGAAGCATTCATTTGCAATTCTTTATGGCCATAATACCAAGGATTATCTGGTAAGGCCTCAAGCATTCATTAGCAATTCTTTATG
Organism: Potamilus streckersoni; assembly: GCA_016746295.1. Lineage (NCBI taxonomy): Eukaryota > Metazoa > Mollusca > Bivalvia > Unionida > Unionidae > Potamilus > Potamilus streckersoni. Next base: position 490,504 of record JAEAOA010002048.1, on the reverse strand, counting down.
GCCATAATACCAAGGATTATCTGGTAAGGCCTCAAGCATTCATTTGCAATTCTTTATGGCCATAATACCAAGGATTATCTGGTAAGGCCTCAAGCATTCATTTGCAATTCTTTATGGCCATAATACCAAGGATTATCTGGTAAGGCCTCAAGCATTTATTTGCAATTCTTTATGGCCATAATACCAAGGATTATCTGGTAAGACCTGAAGCATTAATTTGCAATTCTTTCATCAAGAAAGAACATTTAGTAGCCATTTTCCTCAAATCGGAAAAAGCAAATGATAAACATGGAAGTATGGAAAAATGAATGACCTGCATAATCTGGTTCTACCCACTTTTGTATCGAACTTTCTTTCAAATAGGCAATTCAATCTACAAGTGTGCTACACCCTTTTTAACTATGTATGAGCAAGAGAAGGGTGTGCCACAGGGCAGTATTTTATCCATATGCTTTTTAATACAAAAATTAATAGCATTAACAAGTGTTTGGCTCCTGGTGTGGATTATTTCTTACATGTTGATGATTTCCTAATGTTATCAATTGAAACACATGCTTACAACTAAAAGACAATTGCAACAAAATATATACAAGATTTAAAATTGAGCCACTGCCAATAGTTTTAAATTTTCATAATCTTAAACAATAAACATGCATTTCTGTTATCTACAAAAACAACATTATGATTCTTGTTATGATTCTATGGAATCAAACTAAGTAAGAAAAAAGACCAAAAACTAACAGGTTTAGTTAAATTAAACCAATAATTTATTTCCCTAGAATACAAAGTGAAAAGTTAAAAAAGAAGTTACAGTATTTGTAGTATTCCAAATTTCAGTGGTATTCCAAATGAATTTCAATCTTGAATGTGCTAATGTACCAATAGCCTGGAATAGTGTTGATGTGCTAACAGTATTGAATGACCACAATGATATGATGCAAAATGTCTCTAAATAAAATTTGCAATAATCCCAAAATGGTGATTTTTTCTGAACATTTATTGAGCACTTTATAATTGCAGTGAATAATTTCAATAAATAAATTCTCTCAAATTAAAACTGAACACAACTACAATACTGAATCCATTTGGATGTTGAGATAGGATTGAGTAATTCTGACATAAAAACTTAAGACACAATTAGAGAACCAGGATGAGGATCATCTTAATGATGTTTTCATCAAACTGTAAATAATTCTTTTCTAGAATTTTCCAAGGTAAGAACTAAGGCTCTATCTAGAACTCAAAACCAAGTAACGGTTTATCCTACATGACATTAGGATTTTGTTTATATGAGATTTTAAAATCAGTAAATGGTATTTTAAAATAAAATTATTGTTGACATAGGGCTATTTTAGCAGTGAGATCCACTCTTTCCTTACCTTTAATAACAAAACAGCTGGGTAACTAAACATATGCTATATTGTGGGAGGTATACATCTCAGTATATCTGATCAGTAATTGTTTTCCAAATTCCTACTGTGCAGTGGCTGAAGTACTGATAGTGAATCACAGATGACAGTTTAAAATATGTTTGCTTTTGATATTTTTTAGGGCAAATTCTTTTGCCCTAATTCTATTGCCCTAATTTCACCTGAAAATATTGATGCCCCATTTGGCAAGTGAAGTTATGTAATCTGATTTTCACTAATGAAGGCTTCTGCAGCCTTTTTGCCATTATTTGAGTTATCTGTGTCTTGGATTTTTGGTAGTTCTTAACATCAGATAGACATTCCTTAAATTTGGATAGACATTCCTTATAATAGTTATGAAAAATGGAAGGATTTGTCTCAGATTTTTCTCCTTCATGCAGCTTTTGTTTGTTTTAGAAGCCAGGAAAATGTTACAGAAGCAAATAACTTTTGGATTTTGAACAGTCAGTTTTTGTATTGTAAAGGCTGGATGATATCCAAAGGTAGGAATGGTTTATTTTGGAAAACAAATGCAAAGGCTTTAGGCTTTATAGGACTGGATCTAATTTTAAGGCATATTGTATTGTATCTCTATGATGTGGCTCATTTACTTCACTTTTATGTGTGATTGCCCTAATTGATTCAAAAGTGAGTTGCATTATTTGATGGTGAAAAGGTCAAGCATCTTTAAATGGGACCATAAACAACAAAACCATACCTGAAGTCCAATGTTGATCTAATAAAGTTCTATTAAACAACTTCTCTATCAGCACCCAAGTCAGTGTGTATAACTACTTTGAGTAAGTCAATGTGTTTAAAGCACTTTGCTTTAAGAATTTTAATTAATATGAATTTCTTGTCAAAGACAATACCTAAATACTATGTTTCCTCAGAAACTGGTACAGGTGCTCTGTCTAGTGTGAGATTAGGATATTATGTACATTTAATTTGTATTGTGTTGGCTTTTGTCCACAATTGTGTGCTAATGGTATTCATATTTAAGTTGTATTGTGTGAGTTACCATTGTCCATAATTGAAGGTGGGAGTGTTGGGCCTGCATGACTGATGTCATGAAGGGTAAATATTTTGATTCTGACCTTAGAAAATTCTATAAATGAATTATGTTTACAGTCAATCATATAAACTGTGTTGATGCAAGTGATGAAGGGATTCATGGAGATAAAAATGATGTGGATCCTACAGTGTGCTGAACATGTACATTTGAAATTATTCCACAATCATGGAGGAGGAATGCTTGGCATTGATATTGGCTTTGCAACACTTTTAAGTGAATATTAATTCAATCCCATCTCCAATTGTTGTATTTTATGATCACAACCTCCTTATTTTCATTAACAAAATGAAAAACAAAAATCAATGATTGTTAAGGCAGAGTTTGATGTTGCAGGAATACATTGACATCAGGCACATTAGGTGAAAAGATAATCTGATTCCAGGTGCACTTTCACCTGTATAGAAGTACTATATTGCTTTATGTATATTTTCTGTCATTCATATGATATCTATGTAATTTAAATTATTGTAATATCACATCTATATTTGATTATTATATTAAAGGCTTTAATGTATAAATCTTTGATTTTCTTTATGATGGGAGGTGTTATGTATATTTAATTTGTATTATGTGATTGATCTTTGCCATAATTGAGTAGGACTTTGGGCCTATATGACTGTGATCAAACCTAATTTATGTGAACTATCCTTAAGAATGAGGTAGTAATTGCATGAATTAGAATTGGCCATATTTATATCTCCCCACTCCTACATATTAAATGCAAAGACGCACCCAAGTGTGTTTCTTGCAATGAACCCTTCACTTTGAAGCACTTCATGATAGACTGTCTTCATCTCTAGCATAAATTCTATTGTTTTTACAATGTTCAGCACCTGATGGAACTTTTTGATAAATAAATAAATACATCTTGTATTTTAAATTTCGTGAAGGAAGTTAACATTTATTATAAAATATAGCTTGTGTGAAACCAAATTTCCTCTATCTTTTTAACCAACATTTTATATTTAATTATCTAATTACCCTTGACACACACCAGTTACATCTCCACTTCATATATTGTCCTCACCATCTCATCCTTGTTTTTTTTATACTTTAATTTTATCTTTTAAATAAACTTTTTTAATACATACATTCCAGGTTTGAATTCAGTATAAATTCCAGTGAATGTTTCTATCCTAGAATTTTATCAGAGCATTTCTGTATTTCCAGAGAAAATAATCATTTGAATTCAGTAACTTGAAGACAATATAATTCAGTCCAACTAGTCACAGCATATTACAACTTGAAAGTGCTAGATGTTAAAACATGAATGACCAAGTCCTCACAATCAAAAGATTATATAGTTTTCTACCTGACCTCAGGTCACAATTAGCATTTTCTAAAAGAAACATTACCAAATGGAAAATAATTTTCCAAAATGATCTTGATGTTTACAAAATGAAAATGATAACCTGTAAAATTCACTTAGGAAACTCCAAAACCCTAACCAAAATCAACATATTTACTTCTTCTATTAATAATGGTGCTGATATTAAGCCCTTCAAAAAATAGAGAATATGTTGATGAAATATGAAATAAAAAAATATATAAAAAAAGTCAATCAGGTCAAGCAGAAATGAATTCAGTTTTGGATGAGGTCAACTCCAGCATACAATTTTACATTACAATAGCATGTAATGCAATAAAAAAATTTTAAAACTAACAGACAAACAATTAGATTAAATATACATAACACCATTGTATATGATCACATGACCTCAGTAACCAAGGAATGATATATTTAAATGACCTCAATGACCTCATGGCATGATAATGATTACATGTCTTTCTCAGCATGAATTTAATGTGCACATACTTGACCATCTTAGCATGTGTTTAGCATGATCAAGACCTGAACTGAAAACTATCATGAATTAGAAATTGTGTTTGTAAAACACATATGCCCCCAACTGCTGTAATGTTGTATGTAGAGCATTGTGTGTAGTTTATTTCACCAATGATTACCCATGCCCTGCTCTAACAGTTGTCATCCAAGGTCTTTTCTACCCCATTATTCATTAAACAAATTAAATAAATTTCATCACCATGTCAATTAGACCAACAAGATGCTTTCCAACACTTGTTAAGAATTTTCTGATATGACTGGTAGTGCCACCACTGCCAGTCATATAAGATAAATTTTAAGTGGCAGAGAATAACTTTTTGGTCTGTCTGTTAATATTCCAATGTTTACAAAATGAAACTGTTTTACAATAATCTTGTCTATATATTTCTAATTTACAATAATCTTGTCTATATATTTCTAGTTTACAATAATCTTGTTTATATATTTCTATTTTATAATAATCTTGTCTATATATTTCTAATTTACAATAATCTTGTCTATATATTTCTAATTTACAATAATCTTGTCTATATATTTCTAGTTTACAATAATCTTGTCTATATATTTCTAGTTTACAATAATCTTGTCTATATATTTCTAATTTACAATAATCTTGTCTATATATTTCTAGTTTACAATAATCTTGTCTATATATTTCTAGTTTACAATAATCTTGTCTATATATTTCTAGTTTACAATAATCTTGTCTATATATTTCTAGTTTACAATAATCTTGTTTATATATTTCTATTTTATAATAATCTTGTCTATATATTTCTAATTTACAATAATCTTGTCTATATATTTCTAGTTTACAATAATCTTGTCTATATATTTCTAATTTACAATAATCTTGTCTATATATTTCTAGTTTACAATAATCTTGTCTATATATTTCTAGTTTACAATAATCTTGTCTATATATTTCTAGTTTACAATAATCTTGTCTATATATTTCTAGTTTACAATAATCTTGTTTATATATTTCTATTTTATAATAATCTTGTCTATATATTTCTAATTTACAATAATCTTGTCTATATATTTCTAGTTTACAATAATCTTGTCTATATATTTCTAGTTTACAATAATCTTGTCTATATATTTCTAGTTTACAATAATCTTGTCTATATATTTCTAGTTTACAATAATCTTGTCTATATATTTCTAGTTTACAATAATCTTGTCTATATATTTCTATTTTACAATAATCATGTTTTATACAGAAAGTTGCCATCAGGCATGGACTGGGATGTTAAAAATTGGAGAATATATGCAAACTAAAGCAATTTAAAGCTGTTAATTAGGTGCGAGTGCAGGCTTGTGTGACAAGGAAATTTTGACATTGTGTATCTATTATGGGCACACTAATGTTCATAATATCACTTGTTTGATGAAGATTTTAACTGATTGTGTGTCCATTATGGGCGTACTAATTTTCATAATAAACTAGTGTCTTAAAACTAAAATATTTATCAATTTCACTATGTAGTGTTTGGCATGCTGTTTCTGTTGCACCGCACACACCTCAAAGTAGGAAAACATTATATGTTGTTTAAATTCTAGTGTCTTAATTTAAGTGACAGAAAATAGGGAAACCAACAAGTTTTACAAATCAAGAAATAAATTTTTTCTAAGAAAGCAAAGTAATATTTTTAATAGAATTTAAAGTATCATGAATTAAATCTCAAATAGTCCTAAACATTTTATCATAAGTCCAAAAGTATAGAGTGTTCTGAATGAAGTTCAGTGGTGTTCCAAATGAATTCCAACTTTGAAAGTGCTGATGTACAAATAGCCTGGAATAGTGTTGATGTGCTAAAAGTCTTGCTTTATCACAATAATAAAATCCAATGTCCGTGAATGAATTCACAATGATCCCACAATAGTGATTTAGTCCAAAGATATTGTGTACTTTTAATTCCAGTTAATAATTTCAATAATTACAGCTACTCAAATGTTAACTGAAATACAACTTTAATTGATTAAACTAAAACTGATACTAAAATATGGAGAAAATAAATTGTTTACTTCAAACTTATACACAGACTGTCATCTGATTTATGACAAAATGCCATGGACCCAAGTCACTTACAATGAATTCTCCATCAAACTGTAAACAAAATTTAATTCTAGGAAATTATAAAATCATAATCATGGCGGCAACTCATACCTAACAAACATTTTTAACCTACATGATATTATACATGTAAGCCCAATTCCTAAATGACATTACACATGTAAGCCCTATTCCTTCATGACATTACACATGTAAGCCCTATTCCTACATGACATTACACATGTAAGCCCTATTCCTACATGACATTACACATGTAAGCCCTATTCCTACATGACATTACACATGTAAGCCCTATTCCTACATGACATTACACATGTAAGCCCTATTCCTACATGACATTATACATGTAAGCCCTATTCCTACATGACATTACACATGTAAGCCCTATTCCTACATGACATTACACATGTAAGCCCTATTCCTACATGACATTAAACATGTAAGCCCTATTCCTACATGACCTTACACATGTAAGCCCTATTCCTACATGACATTACACATGTAAGCCCTATTCCTACATGACATTACACATGTAAGCCCTATTACTACATGACATTACACATGTAAGGCTTATTCCTACATGACATTACACATGTAAGCCCTTTTCCTACATGACATTACACATGTAAGCCCTATTCCTACATGACATTACACATGTAAGCCCTATTCCTACATGACATTACACATGTAAGCCCTATTACTACATGACATTACACATGTAAGGCTTATTCCTACATGACATTACACATGTAAGCCCTTTTCCTACATGACATTACACATGTAAGCCCTATTCCTACATGATATTACACATGTAACCCCTATTCCTACATGACAATACACATGTAAGCCCTATTCCTACAGACATTATACATGTAAGCACAACTTCTACATGACATTACACATGTAAGCCCAACTCCTACATGATATTACACATGTAGCCCAACTCCTACATGATATTACACATGTAAGCCCTATTCCTACATGACATTACACACATTGGCCCAACTCCTACATGACATTACATATGTAAGCCCAATTCCTCCATGACATTACACATGTAGGCCCAACTTCTACATGACATTACACATGTAAACCCAACTTCTACATGACATCAAACATGTAAGCCCAACTTCTACATGATATCAAACATGTAAGCCCAACTCCTACATGACATTACACATGTAAGACCAACTCCTACATGACATTTTCAACAAACCTAAATAAGAAAAATGAGAAGCTATCTGATTAGTTTTCAAATCCAACAGAAATAAAGAATAAATTCATTTATACTCAACTCTGCTTTGAGACTGCTTTTTTGCATTCTCAGAAGGAAGGGAGATAACCATGATGCATGAAAAAAAACCCCTAATTAATATATAAAGAATGAGGACTGGAGATAAGTTTAAAGTATATTCAAGAAAACTTTAATCAGTTGATATTTTTCCAAATAATAATAATAATAATAATAATAATAATAATAATAATAATAATAATAATAATAATAATAATAATGATGATAATGATGATAATAATAATAATAATAATAATAATGATGATGATGATGATGATAATGATGATAATAATAATAATAATAATAATAATAATAATAATAATAATAATAATGATGATGATGATGATGATGATAATGATAATAATAATAATAATGATGATGATGACAATAATGATGATAATAATAATAATAATAATAATAATAATAATAATAATAATAATAATGATGATGATGATAATGATGATGATAATAATAATAATAATAATAATAATAATAATGATGATGATGATAATAATAATAATAATAATAATAATAATAACAATAATAATAATAATAATAATAATAATAATAATAATAATAATAATAATAATAATAATAATAATAATAATAATTTAAACTTAGTATTGCATCAAATCTTTGCAAGCTTTAAGCACTACAATTAGACAACAAATAAAAACAAAAAGATTACAAAAACCATGAAATTTTTTTAAAAATGAAGATCAGTTTGCTTGGATATCAAGCATTAGTTTTGTTCTATTTATCATTACAGAGGCTGGATGGTTAGGAAATGATGAAGTGAGATAGAATATGATGCAGAGGTGATCTGTTGCAAATTTGTGGGAATGAAGACTTGAGAATATTATCTTCAGGTCTATGAAGAATCTAGTCTAAAATGTGACCATGTTACTGAGTGGGTTGGCTAACTGACTGTTTGAGACTGTGAACAGAATCTATGAGTTTGATTACCAGGAGAGTCAAAATGAAAATTTAAATGCCCAAGAATATATAGGTTGCCCGCTATCAAAACTGCTCCAAAAATTGATTCAGTCAGCTTGTTTATTTTACTCTGAAGCGGGTGGTAGAGTTTTAGTGTAGTTAAAATGACAAATTATGAAGTTCTTTGTGATGACATCAACTCTGCCTCTGCAGGCGTGGCATAGGAACAATTTGATGGAGTAACCGGAGGGTGTTAGATCCACAAATTTTGGTTTATCTCCAGACAATGTTTCTTTTTTCCATGCTCTTTACAGTAAAGATAAATGCAGTCCCAGGTTTTTATGTCTAGTGCACAATGAAGTATCAAGCCATTGCTATTTAATGCAATCAATGAGGGTCTATTTTAGCATAAATGGGTCAAATGGTGAGCATAAAATGATAGTGGCCATTTTGAATTAACCATAGCAATATTTAGAAATAGAAGTATGAGGCAGTGCAGTGCAGTATTCTCAATGTTAACACTGCATGCAAATTAAATAAAGCTCTAAGTTCAGAGTCAAAAGGTCAGTGACCTTGGCATTTGACCTTTTGTCTCTGAAATATATACATGCTTCTTTCCTACTCCAAGTGCATGCTATCTACAAAGTTTTGTAGTTGAAGGAGAACTGGAGTTGTTGTGAGGAAACTTTCTTTCCAAATGACTTGGATCTTTGCACTTTTCAGTCTGAAATCAATAGGCTTTTACCTCACTCCATGTGCAAACCATCTACTGACTTTGGATGTTGAACAACTGAACTTATTTATTGTGCAAAAGCTAAATTGGTAATAGAAAGGTATTATGCTCTACCTCATGCTGGGTTTCTAAACTGACGTGAAACTAGTGCATTCGCAAGAATGTATAATATGCAACTTCGTGCCAAAAGTCAGAAAGGTCAACAACTTACAAGAAAGCCTTCATGTTGAGCCCACAATCAGAGCTTGCATTTAGCTTCCCGCTGGTTGGTATTTCTAACCAGGGTTTTCCCAGGATATTTCTTCACTACTTATACAGTCTGCTATGTATAGCCCATCATAAACTGAAAAATGGCATTAAACCCCCAAAACAACACTGACCCCATGGTCAAAGAGTTGAGTAACTCTTATAAGAAAGGTACCGTCAGCATGTGAAGCCTACAATTAAAGCATTGCTGTAAAAAGTGGAACACAAGGTCAAAAGGATCAGTGTGGTCTTTTTGCAGAATGGTTTCAGCTTCATCATAACTCATCAAAAGTATGAGAATATCCATCTGGGAGTATAGGAAATAGCAAATGAACACAAAATGACTCTGATCATGATGCCAAGGTCAAAGGGCAATTGAGCATGTGCAAAATGAAATGTCTAATTTTTATAGATTCAATCCAAATGAGAAAATCCATCAAATGGTTTAGGTTTATGTTGATTCAACCCAAATATGAAAAAAATCCATCAAGTAGTTTAGAAGCAGAGCAGATAAAACACTTTTAACAAAATCCTGGTGACAATTTTCTTTTAACTGTGATTAGGGGCTCCAGGTGGCGGAGTGGTCTAAAGAGCTCACCTTTAAAGATTTCTATTATCTCTGCATAATTTTGAGTCTGAGGTTCAGTCAATGTGGGTATATGAGAAAGCTTGCCAGTAACCTCCCATGGGTTGGTGGTCCTTACCAGGGTTTCCTGGGTTCTTCTTCAACCATTTACTAGTACATGTGTACTGAAATGAAGGTAGGATATACAGCCCACAAATTTCTTATGGTAAGGGTACTTCTTACTATAAAGGCCTTTACTATAGAGGCCTTTGTTGAGAGTCATGATGTATTAATGATTATTTTAATTTTCACTATTAAAATTTCCATTTTGTTTTCTTCTCCAACTTTTTTTCATTACTATAATTTTTTTTTTATATATTTTTTATTTTATATATTTTTGACATAATTTAGCTGCTTTACCTTTTATCTTGTACTGGTTCAAGTTTTAAGTTCATTGGGATGTTTTATTTTCCTAATGTTTTCTTTATATTTACAATTTTTAGACTTTACTTTTCATCAGCACCATATAGCATTATTGTGCTGATGTACCATTACAACCATACACATATATCTGTTTAAAAAAAAAAGGTTTCAGTGTAAATTTTCACGAGACCAAAAAGACACCTTTACCTGTCCTTACCACATGCCTTCCATTCTCAATGAAAACTTTCAAGCAATTCATTTAAAATCCTTTTAAATGAATTTATTCCTATGAAATATTTTTTATTACTAGATTTCAAGTTTTCCACTCTGTCAATTTTTCTTGTACAGTCAATGGTGTTTCATATTTCTAGGGTGTTGGTTTGTTTTTGGTAAATTCATGATTTTTTCAGTGCTTATTTTCCACATTAACTTGGAAGAAATCTGGTTCAAAACAAAAATTTAATTTAAAAAAATCAATAAAAACTCAATAAATTTTAGGGTTTTTTTGTCGTGTTTATGCATTCATTTGCATATCTTGCCCATGTTTACCTTTTTTGTATCAAAAAGGCATTGTTTTCCACATTCAACACCACACTAAATGGAAATGATGAAATAGACAGGATACACTAAATATTTGATTTGCCAGCATCCACCAAGTATTCTGTTTTATTTTAAAGGATGGCTCCAGTCTCACAAAACAACAATCTCATAACAACTTAGAGTTTTGAAAATAAGTACAAAATTGAGTGCATGTCTGTGGGGGATAGATCTTCGTGTAATGCAAACGGTATCCTGACCATACAGTTGTCATTTTTGTTACATGCATCAGATGTGCAAGTTTAATAACAACAATATACCTATGTATTTAGTCCAAAACTGAATTAGACATGCAAGACAATTTACCTGATGCATTTAGTCCAAAACTGAATTAGACATACAAGACAATGGACCTAACGTATTTACTCCAAAACTGAATTAGACATGCAAGACAATTTATCTGATGCATTTAGTCCAAAAATGAATTAGACATATTAGTCCAAAACTGAATTAGACATACAAGACAATGGACCTAACGTATTTACTCCAAAACTGAATTAGACATACAAGACAATTTACCTCATGTATTTACTCCAAAACTGAATTTAACATGCAAGACCAGTATGACTACATCTTCTTTAAAGGTATGGATGAAGCAGTGATGATATTATCAGTAGGTTTGTATCACTACTAAAAAAATTACCTATATATAATATATGCAATATATATAAAAAGATTATATACAGTGCACATATTATTTGAAGTTACAATGTAAGCACTGACCAAGCCCATGTGAGTTGTACAATGTAATAATTGGAATTCACATTGCACACAAACCCTTGTGAGTTGTACAATGTAATAATTGGAATTCACACTACACACAAGCCCTTGTGAGTTGTACAATGTAATAATTGGAATTCACATTGCACACAAACCCTTGTGAGTTGTACAATGTAATAATTGGAATTCACATTGCACACAAGCCCTTGTGAGTTGTACAATGTAATAATTGGAATTCACATTGCACACAAGCCCTTGTGAGTTGTACAATGTAATAATTGGAATTCACACTACACACAAGCCCTTGTGAGTTGTACAATGTAATAATTGGAATTCACATTGCACACAAACCCTTGTGAGTTGTACAATGTAATAATTGGAATTCACATTGCACACAAGCCCTTGTGGGTTGTACAATGTAATAATTGGAATTCATTGCACACAAGCCCTTGTGAGTTGTACAATGTAATAATTGGAATTCATTGCACACAAACCCTTGTGAGTTGTACAATGTAATAATTGGAATTCACATTGCACACAAGCCCTTGTGAGTTGTACAATGTAATAATTGGAATTCACATTGCACACAAACCCTTGTGAGTTGTACAATGTAATAATTGGAATTCACACTACACACAAGCCCTTGTGAGTTGTACAATGTAATAATTGGAATTCATTGCACACAAGCCCTTGTGAGTTGTACAATGTAATAATTGGAATTCACATTGCACACAAGCCCTTGTGAGTTGTACAATGTAATAATTGGAATTCACACTACACACAAGCCCTTGTGAGTTGTACAATGTAATAATTGGAATTCACACTACACACAAGCCCTTGTGAGTTGTACAATGTAATAATTGGAATTCACACTACACACAAGAATCACATGCAACATCAACTATACTGTGCAAAAACTGCTATAATGATGTAACGTCAAGGTGCATCTTCTGTACAGTTATAATCTCATGTCAAGCCCCAATACAATTCATTATTCATCCTGCATTAAAACAAGGCTGAGCATAGGGTTGTGTGTCAGTTGTGAGATAAACAATGAAAACATCATATTCATAAAGGAATTCAATGAAAATAAATAATGTGAAACAGCCAATACTGAGTAAGGTTTCTGAATGGTTGTGCTTTGCAACTTTTGTTTCCTGATTTTCAAGCTAGGAATATACACAATTTATACTATACACGACTGAATGAAATCCCTCAAAGACCATTAGGACATGATATGATCTGTAGTTGCATTGAGTTTTTAAAAAAAGTGGATTGGCTTGGATGCTTACTATTCAATGGGGTAGAAGGAATAAATGAAGTCATCTTATGGTTAGTAAGTTTAATGAGATAGACACTTCTAATACAGACCACCTGCATTAATCTTACACTTTTAATTAAGTTCTGTCTAGGATATACACATGCAAATGTGATATTTTAATCAGAATGCAATGTTAACAGCAATCAATTAAGCAAGTGATTCAAGTCTAAAAAAACAACAAAACAACCAATGCTGGTAAAAATGCATGTAGAAAATAATGGTGTTTATAAAGATGATGCAGTACAAGAAAGCATAGAGACACAGAGGAGTTTAAGATGGCAGGGGGTATAATGAGGGGGAAGGGGCTGCAGAGTTCAAGAAGTGTACACTAAGAAGCAGAGGAGTCCAAGAAGGAAAAAGATCCCAATGAACCAGGCTATGACGTTCAAGAAGACCAATGGGTACACTTTTGGAGGCTGAAGAGTTCAAAAAAGCAATTGGGCACACTGTTGGGCCAGAGGTGTTCAAGGCAAAAGGCCACACTGAAGGGACTGAGGAGTTCAAGACGGCATGAGGGTACTCTGTTGGGGAAGAGGTGTTCAAGGCAAAAGGCCACACTGAAGGGACAGAGGAGTTCAAGACAGCATGGGGGTACTCTTTTGGGGCAGAGGTGTTCAAAGCAGAAGGCCACACTGAAGGGACAGAGGCGTTCAAGGCAAAAGGCCACACTGAAGGGACAGAGGAGTTCAAGAAGGCATGGGGGTACACTGATGAGGCTGAGGAGTTCAAGGCAGAAGGCCACACTGAAGGAACAGGAGTTCAATGCATAATGCCACACTGAAGGAACAGAGGAGTTCAAGGCAGAAGGCCACACTGAAGGGACAGAGGTGTTCAAGGCAAAAGGCAACACCGAAGAGACAGAGGAGTTGAAGGCAGAAGGCCACACTGAAGAGACAGAGGAGTTGAAGGCAGAAGGCCACACTGAAGGGACAGAGGAGTTCAAGGCAGAAGGCCACACTGAAGGGACAGAGGAGTTCAAGGCAGAAGGCCACACTGAAGAGACAAAAGTTCAAGGCATAAGGCCACACTGAAGGGACAGAGGAGTTCAAGGCAGAAGGTCACACTGAAGGGACAGAGGTGTTCAAGGCAGAGGGCCACACTGAAGGGACAGAGGTGTACAAGGCAGAAGGCCACACTGAAGGGACAGAGGAGTTCAAGGCAAAAGGCCACACCAAAGAGACAAAAAAGTTGAAGGCAGAAGGCCACACTGGAGGGACAGAGGAGTTCAAGGCAGAAGGCCACACTCAAGGGACAGAGGAGTTCAAGGCAGAAGGCCACACTGAAGAGACAGGAGTTCAAGGCATAAGGCCACACTGAAGGGACAGAGGAGTTCAAGGCAGAAGGTCACACTGAAGGGACAGAGGAGTTCAAGGCAGAGGGCCACACTGAAGGGACAGAGGTGTTCAAGGCAGAAGGCCACACTGAAGGGACAGAGGAGTTCAAGGCAGAAGGCCACACTGAAGGGACAGAGGAGTTCAAGGCAGAAGGCCACACTGGAGGGACAGAGGTGTTCAAGGCAGAAGGCCACACTGAAGGGACAGAGGTGTTCAAGGCAGAAGGCCTCACTGAAGGGACAGGAGGTCAAGAAGACAGGGGGTTACACTGATGAGGCTGAGGAGTTCAAGACAGCAGAGAGGTACATTATAGGGGTAGAGGAGTTCAAAAAGGCACACTTAAGGTGATAAAGGAATTCAAGGGGGCAGAGGAACTTCTAAATTTCTTTCTAGCTGGGACACTATCATAATCACTATGGATACTAGAACACCTGCAAAGTGGACTGATGGTTGGAAGAATTGAAGGATAGATAGATGGAAGAAATGAAGGAAAAGGGGACAAAAATTCCAACCACTGCACTCAATCTTAATTAAACAGCATACATTGCAAGGGATAACAACATGATAAGAAATGGACATACTTTATGAATTGCTAGGCATACTGACATGATAAGAAATGGACATACTTTATGAATTGCTAGGCATACTGAAATGATAAGAAATGGACATACTTTATGAATTGCTAGGTATAACGACATGATAAGAAATGGAAATACTTTATGCTGTGGTAAAATGTGATTAATGACTGAATTTTAATTGACATGCTGCATTAAACACAACATCTAACCATTTTGCTAGCAAAGTGCACAGCAATCATGAATTCTATATTATCAAATTTTGCTTACTTTGTGGCGGGAGATAAACGCTACAACAGATTGAGAAATTTACGCAACAAACTTTTTCTTATTTGACTGTAATTTTGGCAGCATTTTTGTCTGATACAGTATAATGATCCCACTTCTTTTCTGGATCATATGGCTCCCAACGACTGGCAGGGAAAATGTGTTTATTCCTCTCATACCAACTTCTCAGGCATACTTTGCCAGCATGTGACTCGGACTTTTCCACTGTTGCATCACTTATCATTCGCACATCATCATGGACATCAAAGTTAAACAAGGCTCCACTCTTCCCACGAGCCTTTGTAACGATGAAATCATAAAATGTGTAGTGCTGTGGAATAATTAAATCCTCCTTGATATACATAAGCTGGTCCACAGTAACAATTTTAAGATCATTGAATTCTTTACGTAAAGTCTCAAGAGCTTTTTGAAGAAACTGCTGAATGCTGTTTCCTTTGCGAACACGACACTGCCTTCGATGACCAGACCCATCCCAGTAGCTGTATGTGATTTCCATTTCAGTATTTTTAATTCTCTCCTGTTCTGCTCTCCATTGTTGACCAAACTGTTCCCTAGAAATGGAGACAAGTTTCTTTCATTTCTATGTGATGATGATGCACACAAGAATTTCATATAAAATATATACATTTAAAGACATTTAAATGAGATCATGTAATAGAAAATCTTGATCATTGTGATCCATAACTGTCTTAATAGCTTCTTGTGCTCTGCTGGTTGCATCAGTTGCCTTATGTGCATGTCAAAATGTTTGCAATTAAAACAAGTATTGCCAGTGTTGAAACAGTCAGTGCTTGACAAAATCACAAACTGCTTATGACTAGGTTAAGAACATTAACTTGAAAGACAAAAAATCCCATATACTTACAAAAATTATGATTAAAATGAAACTGATAAATTAAAATATAAACATTTATTCCCATATTTCGAATATTGCTTATAATAATAAATTGGTACATTATCATGTCTGTACAAGAAAATGCAAGACTCACCTTGACAATGACAAAAGATGAAGTGACTGATTGAATGAAATGATTTACAGGTGTTCAAAGTCTTTCAAGTTGTCATTTTTCTTAACATGTATTTACTGTAAAATGTTTGTGCACTCAGAGTTTGCATAGTATTCCTTGAAACCAATAGAATATCTTACATATAATAATTACAGCAGTGTTGGTCCATTATCTATTCTTGAATTTAAAATAATCCTAATGAATAATGCATGCTCACATTTTCATCACAAACCATTCTGTGCATTGGAATTTATGCAGAATTTCTTATATTATTACAATCCTGTAGCTGATTTTTTTGTTGTTTTTTTCACAATAATTACAATTTATCTAATCAAAAGAAATCAGCCATATCTGATTCATTATGATTTTCCAACAAAACATTTTACCTTGATCTGGATCCCCGAACTATTATTATGCAGTAAACACTGATGTTAATTGTTAAATAGGTACAATTTTATAAACTAAAGCAAATTCTGAATAAAATTAGTTTTCTTTTAATCTCTTCTGATAAAGTAAATGTAAATTATGTTTCTCATAGAATACTTACCTGATCACATGAATGTTACGAATATGACCTCCCAAATCCAACCCATCCAAAAGACAACAAAAGTCAAACCTGTCTGTTTTGACTGTATTGCAAAGGGCAATAACTCTTACACATTACCACCCTCATGTTGCACTAGTTTTCAGCTGAATGGAACAAAGTGTAAAGAAATGCTCAAATTGTGGGGATGATGGGAGAATATAAAAGTAATTTAATCATTTAAGCATTCAAGGAGAAACATAACTTACTGACAAATTTGCTTTCTCCTTTGAATACCATTAATGTTAAGTGCACAGATAATAGGGGCTGTTGACAATCCTACTTATACCTTGTGTAACCTTTAAGGGAAGAGGACTGGATTCCCCATATGAAGGTTAACCCCTTCTCCTAACTTGGGAACAGCCCAACTGGATGTAATGTGGCTATGTCTGGGAAGAAGATATAACAAGATTTTCTTGCCACATAATATTTCCCAGTAAATCGAGCAAAATCACTGCAATGGATGCCCATCCGGAGGTTGTGCTGATGTCAAATGCGTCTGGCCTTTGTTTGTGCTACTAAGACTAGGGCTGCCAAATACAATGTGTTGCTGTGGAACCAAGTCTCACAGAAGGTTGCCTGTGCATGCCAACCTAGAGCATCAACAATATCTTTGATACAGACGTGACAGTCAAAGGCAAGGAACAGAGATTGCTCTTACTTTATGAGCAGAGATCTTCACAAGGAGACTGTTCTGGTGATATATGAGTGTATGCCATGCATATTATAAACTTCAACCATGAGAATTAGTTCCTATTTCCCAGGTTTAATGGTTGAAAGAGATATTTCTGAGTTCCACAAAATGCTAATTCTACTTCAGATAAAGTCTGAGCACACATACCAAGTCCTGTTTGAAAGCCTTTTGGGTTGTGTCAACACAGAATAGAGGTTGTATGATGACTTTTTGATTGCCCTCTGATGGCATCAAATTCCTGGAGATGTAAATGGGTTGGTGATGAGAATATTAGATTTAAGACAAAGTGGGATAAAGAGTTTGTTTTGTGGGGAGTAATGTTAATATAAAATAACCTTTCCTGAACATTATTCAGCGTTATTCAGCAAATTTTGATATAAATAAAACATTCCAACTATTGCATCATAGGCTTGCATGCTCCTCACAAGCCACACTATGGCCCTGCTGTAATCTTTGAGGGGTAAACAAAGACCCACAAATAAACTGAGCATCAATGGACCAAGCATTGGGATCCAGGACTGGGTAAATGAAGGTGAGCTGTTTGTGATTCAACAACTTTACAAAGGTTTGATCATCAGACACCCCCATAGCAGGCAAATTTGTTTGAAAAAGTATTTCACTACCATCAAGTTGTTTGACATGATGAGCATGATCTTGCTTGGAAGATGCTGCAAAAGTGAAAACCCGTGCAAACAGCTTTCATCTGGTAGAAATTGACGGGGAGACCTTTGTTCTCCAGACCCCACTGGCTGCTGTGATTCCCCAATTACAGGCATATACATGGTCACATCTGGTTTTTCTAGATGTTTTACTGTTGTGAGCCGTACTCAGTTGCATCAATGATCCATGAATGATACTATCTTGTTCATTATGCTGATTATGTAATAAGGCATCCACTGAGAAAGCAAGGTCATATGCAAAGGGCCCATGTAGAGGCAACTTTGAAGATCTGCTATTCAATAAAACAATCCAAGAAGGTTTTGGAAATGGATTCTGTGAAGATTACAGTTTGGACCACCTGAAAGTGGCAAGACATGCCAGGATTAGGTGGGTGAGAAATTCTATACCCAGATGGACAAAGCTCGAGCCTCCCAATTGATAAAAAACATGACGATTTAAAAGACATATGAGCTTCTTTCCTTTAACTAGAACTGAACTGACCATATGTTTATGGAAGATGTCATCCAAAAATGTCACTGTAGAATTAGATGAAGTCATATGGAACAGGGAGACAACACAGTGGAATAATTTTGTAAATGCTGATAATACAATTGCATAGGAATGCAAACCACAGAAATTTCTGTGAGGAAAGAAAGACAAAAACTCTATAAGGTGAATGTTCATAACATTAGTATTCTCAGTCCCTTAATTTTCCACTTCTCTATCTGTTTCTTTGCTGTTTTCCTTAGAATAACCAACAATGTATTTTCCAACTAAATGGTGCACATGCTGAAAGTAGATGACACTTTATACCGACATGACACAAGTCATGAGAATTCTTGTCTTTGAATTCTAGCATTTAGCACACTTCATTGTCATTGTTAACTCTAAAATGAGAAAGTAAGAAAATAAAGAAATTAAAAGTTAAATGCATTAAGAATGACAGATACACTTGCCATACCAATGGTGATAAATAAATAGTGTGAGTAAACACAAACTTCAAAACATTCTATCACAACATAACTGTGTAAAACCATGCAGTCAGAGAATGCAGAAACAAAGTCTGCATAGGTGAGAATTCATATAATCATGGTCAAAATTAAAAAATAATGTATAAAACCTGTAGAATAATCCTAAATCCATCCAAAAGTAACAAAATCCTAAATGGAAGGTGTTGCGGATGTTTAATTTGTAGTATGCGATAGACCTGTATCCACAATTGATGGTAGGAACAGATTACATAGCCAATTTTTGTTTATGATTGTATATTATATTTTATGATTATTATTTGTAGATAAAACATCTTTTCTTAGATCTGAGTTCAGGATATTGGTTTTTAAATCAGGAATTGGTTTTCCAATCAGGAATTCTTGGTGTACCCAATATTTGCCATGTCTTTACCAAAGTTTTAGTAATAGACATGGTACTAAAGTTTTAAAAATCAACCCAATCTTGTTGACAACTTAGAATGTTCTACAAATGATCTTTTGACCCTCAACTTGGCCTTCCTAATGTGTCTTCAGTTTTTATATTAAGTTTGTTTATATTAGAATTACTCATTCCTTTTCTTAACATCTGAAGTTGTGTTCGGTTAATATTTTAGAGGATTTATTTGTTTACATTATTTCAATGGAATTATAAAGTCTTTATTAATACTTTTGGACTAAATCACTATTTTTGGATTATTGTGAATTCATTTTAAGACATTTTGGATTATATCATTTGGATACAACAAGAACGTTTTCAAATTAACACTATTCCAAGCTATAGACCATTCTTAATGAGATCCTCATGAATATTAATGTATTGTGAAGACGAGGCTAAGCTAGACAGATCACGACTATACTGCATATAATATATTATGAAGATTCCTTTTGTGAGAGAATATATTATATTGATTGCAGCTTTAATGGATGTAATGTATTTTATAGAGATTGTTTCCTTTTGAGTAAGAATATTTATATGCTACTGCATTTGTATGGGAAAATATGAACAAGTTTTTCATATGGATATACTGCATGACCTTGGGAGTGCAGTATATCTTTCATATTTTCCCTTTTCATTATATGCTCATTTCTTATTCTTCCTAAGGATTAAATATATAAACAAAAATACACTGAAAGAAACAAAGTAACTAAATGTATGCCGTATTCTGAACTAAATACATAAGCGTTGATGGATCATTACACATTATTAATGAGCGCATAACTCCGCCAAGATAAATATGAAGTTGGTCGTGCTAGACTAAGTTTCGAAAGAAAATGGCACTTTCTCTACTTAAAATTGAAATATGGAGTAATATTGTTAATGAATACGCATTGCAACAACTTTTCCATTTGATCTGGAATAAATACGTTTTGGTATTATTGTCGATTCAATGCAACATTTTGATTATGGTCTGGATTTATTTACATGAAGTGACTTGCATCGGTTTCAAGCAGCATCTGCCAATGTAATGTTTTGATATGTGTTAACATCGGTATGTGTGTTTCTTTTCTGTCATTGAATAATTCAGATCACAATGTGGGAAAATTATGGAGCCTTTCCATTACAATTATCGAAATGATGCTGTTGAATTTTATGTTTATTTCATTTTGAGTGCAGTAAGGAGGATGTAACTACACTTGGAATATACTCGAAATTACAGTACAATTTCAAAATGTGTAATAAACCTTGAGAACCCATGACATGGATATCTAATTCAGATTTACAGACCTACGAAAATATATTTTTTGAGGAAATTCAGAATGTAAAATTGTAAGCATATTTTTGGCCATTTTTATTAACAGCTAAAGAAGACAGTTTATGTGTATAACTTGCGTTTTATTGTGAGGAACCTGAATAGCATCTATACATAGTTAAATCTGAAACATTGTATCAAAAAAGTAAATGCTGAATATGCCAAAGCAGTTTATATGTGTCAGTCTATGAAACATTTGCTGGTATGTGGCCATCCATGAATTATCTGCTTTAGTTCATTCATAAAAAATTGTTTATGTTAGAAAATAGTTCATTTGCACACGGGATACAGTATGAAGGTGTTCAATATCGGTGAATATTGCACAATTCTGACATTGTAAAGTTAACAAAGAGAAAAGATGAGCATATAATAATTTAATTTACAGAATTACCTCTGTATCTATTATAATGATGAAAACTAACTTGATATGTCCATTTTCTAAAACTTAAGTTGATTTACATCTCATTTTGAGTATCTTTTTTCTCTAGAGAACACAAAATACAAGTTAATGATGGAGAAAAGAAACTATTTAAAGCATGAATTTTGTTTTTGGTTAGGTATGGTTTAAATGTACAGCTATGATCAATCAATACTTTGGGCAAAACATGCAGTCAGAAAAAAACATTTACAAAATGTGCATAGTGACACAAACTGCCCTTTAAAACCAAGCATGTCCCCCAAATCAGTAGACTTTGTGGTGTGCTTTAAATAGCGTTGGTTTCATGTCAGTATGCTTGCATTTTAATTTGTATCAGAAGTGCACAACCTACTTGTGGTATCTTGCTGCTCTTAGTGTCTTAGTATCTGGGGGATGGGAGGGACTGTTATTTTCCCTTTGAATGACATATTTTTTCTTTTCTGAATCAATTGTCAACTAACAATATGGATATACAATTTTATTGATACAAACACATTTGATTGTTTCAATAACAGACAGGCAGTTATATATTTACCCACAAAACAGCAGGATTATTTGTTCAAATCTGTTTGAAAGCCACATATATATATATATATATATATATATATATATATATATATATATATATATATATATATATATATATATATATATATATATATATATACACATACATACATACATATCAAAGCACCCTGCTTCAAACACACAAATTGTTCCTTTATTTATCTAAACTTCTTCATTGAATATAATTAATATTATTTTTGTGAAGTTGGTAGATGGATGAATTTTAACAATATGTACATGCTGACATTAGATAAAGTAAACATAATAAGGAAGAAACATGTCTAAACAAAAAGAAAATTTGTCATTTTATGTATGGGATATTCTGTTAATCTGTTTACTAAAATAATTTTTTAAAAATTTTATATGCCATAATTTGGTCCCTTGGATCTAATAAATCTATAAGCGGGTACCTAGCTGAGCCTCATTTTGAATTTATTGACCCAGGGTCACATGAATACATGAATACATTCTAAGAATGGTCTATCAGCATATTAAAAATGGAAATCATTTGGGAATTCACTCAGAATATTCAAAAATTTTGGATGTGTGACTGGAACTTTTTGGACTATTTAGGATTTAATTCACAATACTATAAGTTCTTTTCAAAGTTTCACTTTGCATTCAAAGGGGAAAAATTATTTATTAAATTTTGCTAAACTTGTTTAGTTTTTATTTTTTTCTGTTCCTTAGTTTAAGACCAAGGAGTTGAATTGGAATAATGGGTGAAATGTAGCACAAATTTCCAATGGAATTTGGGAGGCAATGTGTACGATAATTGAAAGTTCATGGCAAAACTTTAACTTGCACCACCTGTTGGTGGTAAGTGAGGTAATGGGCAAGAAGTATTGCTCTCTGATTATATAATATAAACAGAAAAGACAAATGTTTGTCTTTGGGATTGCTGGATTCAAGAGGTAGTAGAGCTTATATTCTTCATGTTAATGTGATTGCGGAAAATATTTAAAGGAGAAACACACACACTAGGATGGTGACTATAAAAATTATGATAATGATAAACCTCAAGTATTTGCCCTAACTACGAATTTCAAATCAATACTGTGGAGTTATTCAAATTCTTAAAATAACAATAGAGATTAACCAATTTAAAGTTACATTGGCACACTGACTTTAATACAGTTATTATTAGCAAGATAAGGCATTTTTACACATCTTTATCTAAACAATGACTTTCCTTGGGAATAAAATTTTTTATTTGCACAAATGACCATTGTATTCAGTAAGATACCACTTGTCTGCTTAGAAAATAACTGACCATTCTTTGCAGGTCACCAATTAATAAACTACTAGAAGAAATTCATAGAGGAGAAATGGTAATGGCAGTTGAGATGAAGTGAATTTTGTATAAAGGTTAAACAGATTTAACAGTGTGTAAAATAAGCCAAAGATTACACAAAACAACCGCATACATTACCAGGTAATGATAACTGGAAAATAAGTTCAGATCAACATTTAGTACTGGAATGACTGGAAAAATGGAATGCTTACCTCAATTTGTTCTCTTCCTCCTCTCTATCTCTGTCAGGCAGAAAACTAGTGTCCACATATGGATTTTTTCCTGCAAAGCATGTAAAACATGTTTAAAAATGGCTGATTTGAAAAATGTTACAAAAACATCTGACACTGATCCAAATTTATGTCTGAATATCCTAGTGAACTGAATGGCTTTTTTGTACTCAGCTTTGAATAACATATCGAAGTCTGCAAAATTACTTTTCATATATAACTCTACCTTTATTTGATAGTTTGGAAAAGAAAGAATTCAAAAAAAACTTCAACATTTCCACTACAGTAACAGAAAAAAACTCTACATCTGTGACTTGAAAAAAATATATGAAGTTAATGAAAAAAAATACTATAATTTTATTCGGGACCCAGAGTGGTTTAAAGCGCTGACCATTACAGATCACTGCCATCTCACCTCTGTCTGCGTGAAATTGAGTCCAGGCTTGGCTAATGTGGGCAAGTGAGAAAGCCTGCCAGTAGCTTCTTGTGGGTCAGTGTTTCATCCCAGGGTTTTCCAGGGTTCTTCATCCACCTTTAATAATGGCTGCCATGTATAGCCTATCTTGTACTGAAAAATGGCGTTAACTCTATACCAATAACAACAACTTTATTCAAATCTACTCTTCTAACAGATATTGCTAATTAATATCAAACACTGCATATGCTAATTAATATCAAACAACTATATTTGCTAATTAATATCAAACACCTGCTTATGCTAATTAATATCAAATACCTGCCTATGCTAATTAATATCAAATACCTGCCTATGCTAATTAATATCAAATACCTGCATATGATAATTAATATCAAACACCTGCATATACAGCCTAGTCTACAAAGTCAAAATAAGGAACTAAGTCAAACCTTAGTCTACAGCCAATATGTTTATATACCAATTCAATGTTGCATAAAATTATGTTATTTTATACTGTAAATAAATGAAGATGGACCCAGATTATAGTGATAACAAAAGGAAATAGTTTACAGTGCTGTCATTTCTAAAGTAGAAACCTAATGCTTTCCACAATAGCATGACAACTATTAATGATTCACTAAATAAACTCAAAATTTTATCAAGATGGCAAATTATGCTTCTCCAAGAATACTTACCTGTTCATGATAATATTAGGAATGTATGCCTACCACCTCCTGACTTCAGGCCTCTTAAAATGACAACACTTTTTTCTGTCTACATTATATAGACGATGGGCTGTAACTCTTGTTCATTACCTCCTCTTGCTGTTGCTGGTGTCTCTAGTTTCAAGCTGAGTAAATGCTTATATGGCAGGGAGGTTGGGAGGGTTTTCAAGTAATGTCATTCAGTAAGTAAATCTTTGGAGAAAACATAATTTACTTAAAAATTTACTTTGTCTTTAAAATATGTTCCCTGATATAAATATTTGGAGAATAGGAGGAGGTAATGCTGGTCATCGAACATATATCCTGAACATCCTTTGAGGGAATGAATCCAGTGAACAACATGCAGTGAGTGCAAAAACATGAATTACAACATGAATAAGCAATACCATGTTGGAAAATTTGGTCCGATTAATAACAAATTGGTAAAAATCAACAGTAGACTCATGTTCTGATGTCAATGATTGTCCATAAATTGCTACAGTGCTCAAAGAATTTTTTAGACATGCCCAGTTTCTTTATAAAAAAAATAATTTACCCCAGCTTAAACTCAACTTGCCCTACAAAGCCATATATTTTACTATAATTTGGACACATCCACCCCATCCAGAACTATTAAACGTTTGGTCCCTTAAACTTGTCATATAAGTCACTGAAAGTTTGCTGCAGTGAGGTTCACAACAAACAAGATTTCCAAGAATTTCAAATTTTATGCATCTTAAATTCAGAATATTGTGGCCTGCGCTTGTAATTTCTGACTATTCTTTCAGGATGGAGTGTTCAACATGATTTGTACATACAGATAATTATTCAGAGACCTTAGAAAAATTTTCTTTTCTGAACACTGCATAAATCACAGTGTTTCAAAGATACATCAATATTTTATTAATATTAATCATTAAAAACAGTAAAGTTTCATAATTAGTTCATGTACTGTGGATGAGTCACAATTACACAATACACCAATCAATACAATCAGTGGTTACAAACTCTGCACTAAATGGATTTAAATACTATGTACTTAACTCAGGTCCTTGAGGATGAAAAAACATTGTACTGGGGTATAAACTGTTAATCCCCTAGCTTAGCTTAACTGTGAAACAATCTCATAGGTATGCTTCATATATTTAACCAGTAATGAATTATGCATTCTTAAGTCTTAGTAAGCAAAGGACAGCTTATTATTATTTAAGTAAGTGCTAATTTTAAGTAATCACTGAAATATGGAGAAAAAATAGTGCTGTTCCCCATTCATTGGTCACATGCTTCACTTTGTACACAAAAAAGTTTACAGCTTTTAATACAATTAAGCTGATAATCTTAATAATATGTAGGGATTTACAGACTTTCATAATGTGGAGGGATTTACAGATTTTCATAATGTGGAGGAATTTACAGATTTTCTTAATGTGGAAAGATTTACAGATTTTCATAATGTGAAGGGATTTACAGATTTTCATAATGTGGAGGGATTTACAGACTTTCATAATGTGGAAGGATTTACAGATTTTCATAATGTGAAGGGATTTACAGATTTTCAAAATGTGGAGGGATTTACAGACTTTCATAATGTGAAGGGATTTACAGATTTTCATAATGTGAAGGGATTTACAGACTTTCATAATGTGGCAGGATTTACAGACTTTCATAATGTGGAAGGATTTACAGATTTTCATAATGTGGAGGGATTTACAGACTTTCATAATGTGGAGGGATTTACAGACTTTCATAATGTGAAGGGATTTACAGACTTTCATAATGTGAAGGGATTTAAAGATTTTCATAATGTGGAAGGATTTACAGATTTTCATAATGTGAAGGGATTTACAGACTTTCATAATGTGGAGGGATTTACAGACTTTCATAATATGAAGGGATTTACAGACTTTCATAATGTGGAGGGATTTACAGACTTTCATAATGTGGAGGGATTTACAGACTTTCATAATGTGAAGGGATTTATAGATTTTCATAATGTGGAGGGATTTACAGACTTTCATAATGTGAAGGGATTTACAGATTTTCAAAATGTGGAGGGATTTACAGACTTTCATAATGTGAAGGGATTTACAGATTTTCATAATGTGAAGGGATTTACAGACTTTCATAATGTGGCAGGATTTACAGACTTTCATAATGTGGAAGGATTTACAGATTTTCATAATGTGGAGGGATTTACAGACTTTCATAATGTGGAGGGATTTACAGACTTTCATAATGTGAAGGGATTTACAGACTTTCATAATGTGAAGGGATTTAAAGATTTTCATAATGTGGAAGGATTTACAGATTTTCATAATGTGAAGGGATTTACAGACTTTCATAATGTGGAGGGATTTACAGACTTTCATAATATGAAGGGATTTACAGACTTTCATAATGTGGAGGGATTTACAGACTTTCATAATGTGGAGGGATTTACAGACTTTCATAATGTGAAGGGATTTATAGATTTTCATAATGTGAAGGAATTTACAAACTTTCATAATGTGGAAGGATTTACAGATTTTCATAATGTGGAGGGATTTACAGACTTTCATAATGTGGAGGGATTTACAGACTTTCATAATGTGAATGGTTTTATAGATTTTCATAATGTGGAAGGTTTTACAGACTTTCATAATGTGGAGGGATTTACAGACTTTCATAATGTGAAGGGATTTATAGATTTTCATAATGTGAAGAAATTTACAAACTTTCATAATGTGGAAGGATTTAAAGATTTTCATAATGGGGAGGGATTTACAGACTTTCATAATGTGGAAGGATTTACAGACTTTCATAATGTGAAGGGTTTTACAGATTTTCATAATGTGGAAGGATTTACAGAATTTCATAATGTGGAAAGATTTACAGATTTTCATAATGTGAAGGGATTTACAGATTTTCATAATGTGATGGGATTTACAGACTTTCATAATGTGGAAGGATTTACAGATTTTCATAATGTGGAGGGATTTAAAGATTTTCATAATGTGAAGGGATTTACAGATTTTCATAATGTGAAGGGATTTACAGATTTTCATAATGTGAAGGGATTTACAAACTTTCATAATGTGGAGGGTGTTACGTGACAGCTCGTTCTATGTAACATAAAAGAAAGTGATTACAACAAGCTTTATATGTTTTAACAATGATATAATTTATTTTACTAGAACACATAAAATAATGTAAATTATTTAAAGAAGACTTACGGTTTACAGAAAAGATCCAAATTTTGTTCAAAATAAAAGAAATATACGTCCTGTAAAGAGTTTTAAACACAGTCTGAAAGTATGATGTTCCGGTCCAAAATGGCGGTTGACCACGTCAGACGAAGGCTAACAGCAAATTTCAGAATTTTCACAATAAACAATGTATGTGTTGTCCTGTTCCAATATTAGGGAG
Organism: Potamilus streckersoni; assembly: GCA_016746295.1. Lineage (NCBI taxonomy): Eukaryota > Metazoa > Mollusca > Bivalvia > Unionida > Unionidae > Potamilus > Potamilus streckersoni. The sequence continues at coordinate 462,345 of JAEAOA010002048.1, read as the reverse complement.
AAAAAGTCCAAATACGTAATGTTGTTCTCTAGGAAAATTATAAAGACGAAGTGAAAAATAGTTCCTCTAACACGGCATGTTATTTTACGTAGACATAATGACAACTTCTTCTGGCACAACAAATTAGAAGATGAATAACAGACTCGACTACGACAGTCTGTCCGTGACTGTTGACTCTCAACCAGGACAGTCTGTCCATGACTGTGTATGAATTACAAAAATCTCAAACCTATATGGGAAGGCTAATGTGTAGCCTGAACTGCATGCACACGAGGAAGCATGCAATTTCCCAATACTTCTGAACATTCAGGAAAGCCTAACCCAGCATCAGCCAATCGCCCTCGTGGCCTTTCCTAAATGTTTACTTGCAATGAATTTGCTACCATACACAGCACGTGCTAACACGAGTCACATGTACGACTCAAGCAAACACTGTTTTATCAAAAACATGTTAGACGACATTAATATAATGAAATAAAATGAAATAAAAAGATTTATACAAAATTGATTCCTTAACACATACTTTTAACTCCAGGGTCGTAACAAGGGATTTACAGACTTTCACAATGTGGAGGGATATACAGACTGGGCAAAGCAAGGAGAAAAGTACTATTAAATTACCAGTGTCTTTCAAGAACTTTAAAAAAAAAATGCAGCACTTCATTGGTGGGCAGCACATTTCTTTCAGTCAATTTGATAACATTTTTGTCATTTGTCATTTTATGTTTAAGTATGAAAACAAAACACTTTTGCTGATCTTCCTAAATACAAGGCAAAGAAAAATTCACATGAATTATTTTCAGTCCTTTTTATTAAATATTAAATCTAGAGAGCAATACGAACAAGATCAGAAGGAAACTGAAGAGGGTAGGGAATGTTATTTTTTTCAGTAAGTTTAAGTTTCTCTGATAAAAAGTTTTTTTGTTGTCATAACTAGAATTTTGGGATTAATAGATTAATTGATTTGCAGTGCAAACATACACATATTTTTTATTTCTTAACCCTCATATAACATAGCAATTCAGATATTAAATCTGTCTGATTAAAAAAATACCTAATCGTTTCTTCTTTCCCAGGACTACATCTACTGTTTCATTTGCTTGTTTCTTTTCACACTCCTCATTATCATCCACCTCTTCCTCATCCAAAGTAAAGGTCAGATTTGCAATCTAAAATGTGGAAAATAAAACATCATGAACATGTTGCAAGTACCCAACAAACAACATTACATATTTGCTATAGGTTTAGACTCCTGGCACATACCCATTAAATGACATTACATTTTTGCTGTAAGCTTAGACTCCTGACATGTACCCAATAAACAATATTACATTTTTGCTATAAGCTTAGACTCCTAACATATACCCAACAAATAATATTACATTTTTGCTGTAAGCTTAGACTCCTGGCATGTGCCCAACAAATGACATTACATTTTTGCTGTAAGCTTAGAATCCTGACATGTACCCAACAAATATTATTACATTTTTGCTATAAGCTTAGACTCCTGGCATGTGCCCAACAAACAACATTACATTGTTGCTATAAGCTTAGACTCCTGGACTTCACTCTGCTAACATGTTACTGTATGTGGTTGTTAGGATGTGAAACAATTAATCTATCTCCTAACTTGTCATCTGGTGACTTACAAAGGAATTTTAAAAAAAACATTGTAATAATTCTGCAAACATTTCTTTATCATAGCTACAAATTCCATATAAGTCTTACATTGACATTTGAGGTAACAAATCAAGAAGTAAAGCTCTAATAAAAGACAAAAGGTACCCATTAAAACATACCAACACCGAGGTACTGCTAAGGTTTTGTACTAACTTGCATCAGTAGATACTACTACCACTGTGAATATGCATGAATAGTTTTTGACTGACTTCACGGATCATTTGCAGAAGTCTATTTTAAAATCTCAGTGGATCAAGGACACAGAAATCAAATTCCAGTGACATTTTGTGATAATGTTCAATGTTTCAGTAATGGAAAACTACATGACAAGAGTTCCTGACAAAACAATTGGCAAACTGCATGCTTTTTTATACTCTGCTTCCCACAAAGCTCAAAGCAATGCTGATGAAGAAGTTGTGATATTAACAATATCATGTAATTGCTGCTCAGTTACTGTGATAACAACTCATCATCAAAACTTACCAAAATGATTGACAACAAAAAAAGTATTACATGCTAATTTGGATTTAGGTGGATTATTGCATGTATATAGTTATATTTCCCCAGTTCACTTGTTCCCAAGAAATAATGATTAATTCAAAATTTTCATTTGTAGGAATGAGTTGTTTTTAATATAACTTTTACAGAACTCCTTAAATTCCTTAGTATTTAACAGAAAAGACAAAATTATTAAACATTATATCCTTATTCCAAATGAAGGAAAGGAGTGTGATCTATTTGCATAGAAAGATTATTTTATTTAAAGAATGCTGATATAGTTTAAAATTATAATAGGTCTATTTTTGATCATAGTTGTATCCTGTTATAAAGAACACATGAATAGTTATAAAAGAATATTATGAAAATAAAGTCAAACATAAGGAATTGATAGACAAAATGTTATTTATTGCTGATTTAGTAAAATAAATTATTCAGGATTAAACTGGATTAAAACATTTTGTAGTACCACAAGCATGCTTTTGTCTCATAATTATGTCACTGATGATTCAAGCGCATGCTTTTGTTTCAGAGTTATGACATAGACCATTAAACTATCCTTTTGTTTCATAGTTATGCCACTTATAATTCAAACATCCTTTAGTCTGCCACTGATGATTCAAGCTCAGCTGTATACACAATTAGGCCAAATTCAAATTATGTTTTACTTTATGCCTCTGACAATGAACTTTCCTTTTTCTTGTATTTGGCCACATGATATACAAGGTTTATATATTTTATATTTTATTTTTAATAAACTGTAAACATTGGGTACATTTTGGTAAGGTAATGTTTTGACTTAGGTAGGTTGTTTCCATCATAAATATGTTTTGACTTCATTATGCTTTGAGTATTTTTGGGGCAATCAAAAGTACATTTTGAATTTGGTACATTTCAGCTTATGTATGTTTTGAATGGAATACATTTTAGTCAAGGCATATTTTGACTTAAATGTGTTTTGACTTGAAATCGACATCTGGAATCATGAGCATCTCACAGCCACTAAAAAGACTACCACATGGCTAGAACCTTCATATCATGTACATTACCAGTATACTGCATTAATATCAATGTCAAAATTTATTTGGGTACAGTGGTCGAGATTTAAGTGGCATTGTTCCTAAGAAAATATCTAAATGAGTCTGTTATACAGTAATATAGCAAAAATGTTTTATTAAGCCATGGGTGTATTTAAGGTTTACAAGCATTTTCTCACTTTTGTTTACAAGTACTTTCCAATTCTTTTCATCACTGCAATAATTTCCAAAGATTTCCTCTGAAAAATTGTAAAAATTTAAAAAATCATCACTTCTACCTGGATTATTCATTCCAGATTATTGCATCACTTCTAATTAGACTCATTCATCCCAGTTACTGCATAATATCTGAATCTAACAAAATGTATGGATGGGGTGGGGTGGGGTGGGAGTATCTAAATTTAATGATGAAACCCTATGGATGGGGTGGGGTGGGAGTATCTAAATTTAATGATGAAACCCTATGGATGGGGTGGGGTGGGAATATCTAAATTTAATGATGTAACCCTATGGATGGCGTGGAGTGGGAGCATCTAAATTTAATGATGTAACCCTATGGATGGGGTGGGGTGGGAATATCTAAATTTAATGTAACCCTATGGATGGGGTGGGGTGGGAGCATCTAAATTTAATGATGTAACCCTATGGATGGGATGGGGTGGGAATATCTAAATTTAATGTAACCCTATGGATGGGGTGGGGTGGGAGCATCTAAATTTAATGATGTAACCCTATGGATGGGGTGGGGTGGGAGTATCTAAATTTAATGATGTAACCCTATGGATTGGGGTGGGGTGGGAGTATCTAAATTTAATGATGTAACCCTTACTCTTCCCAAGATGGAAAACACAACTATACAAGAATGAATTTTACCCGAAATATAAAATGAAATAAACATGTCCCAGACTAGTGTCTTCTTAAATTTTTCTCGTCTGATTTAAAAAAATAAATAATCCATGATGTCAGTTATGGGATTTGATCAGCCTGCATGGATTTTCTTATAAGATTTACCTTATTAGACAAGGATAAGGAAAATCTTATAGGATTTACATTGTTAGACAAGGACACGGATATTCTTATTGGATTTACATTATAAGACAAAGACAAGGATATTCTTACTGGATTTACATTATTAGACAAGGATAAGGAAATTATTACTGGATTTACATTATTAGACAAGGATAAGGATATTCTTATTGGATTTACATTATTAGACAAGGATAAGGATATTCTTATTGGATTTACATTATTAGACAAGGATAAGGATATTCTTATTGGATTTACATTATTAGACAAGGATAAGGATATTCTTACTGGATTTACATTATAAGACAAGGATAAGGATGTTCTTATTGGATTTACATTATTAGACAAGGATAATTATATTCTTACTGGATTTACATTATTAGACAAGGATAAGGAAATTATTACTGGATTTACATTATTAGACAAAGATAACGATATTCTTTCAGGATTTACATTATAAGACAAGGACAAGTATATTCTTATTCGATTTACCTTATAAGACAAGGACAAGGATATTCTTATTCGATTTACCTTATAAGACAAGGACAAGGATATTCTTATTGGATTTACATTATTAGACAAGGACAAGGATATTCTTTCTTATTCGATTTACATTATAAGACAAGGACAAGGATATTCTTATTGGATTTATTTTATAAGACAAGGACATGGATATTCTTATTGGATTTACATTATTAGACAAGGACAAGGATATTCTTTTTGGATTTACATTATTAGACAAGGTCAAGGATATTCTTATTGGATTTACATTATTAGACAAGGATAATTATATTCTTATTGGATTTACATTATTAGACAAGGACAAGGATAATCTTATTGGATTTACGTTATAAGACAAGGACAAGGATATTCTTATTGGATTTACATTATTAGACAAGGACAAGGTTAATCTTATTGGATTTACATTATTAGACAAGGACAAGGATATTCTTATTGGATTTACATTATTAGACAAGGATAAGGATATTCTTATTGGATTTACATTATTAGACAAGGATAAGGATATTCTTATTGGATTTACATTATTAGACAAGGACAAGGTTAATCTTATTGGATTTACATTATTAGACAAGGATAAGGGTAATCTTATTGGATTTACATTATTAGACAAGGATAAGGATATTCTTAATGGATTTACATTATTAGACAAGGACAAGGATATTCTTATTGGATTTACATTATAAGACAAGGACAAGGATATTCTTATTGGATTTACATTATTAGACAAGGATAAGGATATTCTTATTGGATTTACATTATTAGACAAGGACAAGGATATTCTTATTGGATTTACATTATAAGACAAGGACAAGGATATTCTTATTGGATTTACATTATAAGACAAGGACAAGGTTAATCTTATTGGATTTACATTATAAGACAAGGACAAGGATATTCTTATTGGATTTACATTATTAGACAAGGACAAGGTTAATCTTATTGGATTTACATTATTAGACAAGGATAAGGATATTCTTATTGGATTTACATTATAAGACAAGGACAAGGATATTCTTATTGGACTTACATTATTAGACAAGGATAAGGATATTCTTATTGGATTTACATTATTAGACAAGAACAAGGATATTTTTATTGGATTTACATTATTAGACAGGGACAAGGATAATCTTATTGGATTTACATTATAAGACAAGGACAAGGATATTCTTATTGGATTTATATTATTAGACAAGGATAAGGATATTCTTATTGGATTTACATTATTAGACAAGGACAAGGATATTTTTATTGGATTTACATTATTAGACAGGGACAAGGATAATCTTATTGGATTTACATTATAAGACAAGGACAAGGATATTCTTATTGGATTTACATTATTAGACAAGGATAAGGATATTCTTATTGGATTTACATTATTAGACAGGGACAAGGATGTTCTTATTGGATTTATCAGACAAGGATAAGGATATTCTTATTGGATTTACATTATTAGACAAGGACAAGGATATTCCTATTGGATTTACATTATAAGACAAGGACAAGGTTAATCTTACTGGATTTACGTTATAAGACAAGGACAAGGATATTCTTACTGGATTTACATTATTAGACAAGGACAAGGATATTCCTATTGGATTTACATTATAAGACAAGGACAAGGTTAATCTTATTGGATTTACATTATAAGACAAGGACAATGATATTCTTATTGGATTTACATTATAAGACAAGGACAAGGATAATCTTATTGGATTTACATTATAAGACAAGGACAAGGATATTCTTATTGGATTTACATTATTAGACAAGGATAAGGATATTCTTATTGGATTTACATTATTAGACAGGGACAAGGATAATCTTATTGGATTTACATTATAAGACAAGGACAAGGATATTCTTATTGGATTTACATTATTAGACAAGGATAAGGATATTCTTATTGGATTTACATTATTAGACAAGGACAAGGATATTTTTATTGGAGTTACATTATTAGACAGGGACAAGGATAATCTTATTGGATTTACATTATAAGACAAGGACAAGGATATTCTTATTGGATTTACATTATTAGACAAGGATAAGGATATTCTTATTGGATTTACATTATAAGACAAGGACAAGGTTAATATTATTGGATTTACATTATTAGACAATGATAAGGATATTCTTATTGGATTTACATTATTAGACAAGGATAAGGATATTCTTATTGGATTTACATTATAAGACAAGGACAAGGATAATCTTATTGGATTTACATTATAAGACAAGGACAAGGATATTCTTATTGGATTTACATTATTAGACAAGGATAAGGATATTCTTATTGGATTTACATTATTAGACAAGGACAAGGATATTTTTATTGGAGTTACATTATTAGACAAGGATAAGGATAATCTTATTGGATTTACATTATAAGACAAGGATAAGGATATTCCAATTGGATTTACATTATTAGACAATGATAAGGATATTCTTATTGGATTTACATTATAAGACAAAGACAAGGATATTCTTACTGGATTTACATTATTAGACAAGGACAAGGATATTCTTATTGGATTTACATTATAAGACAAGGATAAGGATATTCTTATTGGACTTACATTATAAGACAAGGACAAGGATATTCTTATTGGATTTACATTATTAGACAAGGACAAGGATATTCTTATTGGATTTACATTATAAGACAAGGATAAGGATATTCTTATTGGATTCACATTATTAGACAAGGACAAGGATATTCCAATTGGATTTACATTATTAGACAAGGACAAGGATATTCTTATTGGATTTACATTATTAGACAAGGATAAGGATATTCTTATTGGACTTACATTATTAGACAAGGACAAGTATATTCTTATTGGATTTACATTATTAGACAAGGACAAGTATATTCTTATTGGATTTACATTATCAGACAAGGATAAGGATATTCTTATTGGATTTACATTATTAGACAGGGACAAGGATAATCTTATTGGATTTACATTATTAGACAAGGACAAGGATATTTTTATTGGATTTACATTATTAGACAGGGACAAGAATAATCTTATTGGATTTACATTATAAGACAAGGACAAGGATATTCTTATTGGATTTACATTATTAGACAAAGATAAGGATATTCATATTGGATTTACATTATTAGACAGGGACAAGGATGTTCTTATTGGATTTATCAGACAAGGATAAGGATATTCTTATTGGATTTACATTATTAGACAAGGACAAGGATATTCCTATTGGATTTACATTATAAGACAAGGACAAGGTTAATCTTACTGGATTTACATTATAAGACAAGGACAAGGATATTCTTACTGGATTTACATTATTAGACAAGGACAAGGATATTCCTATTGGATTTACATTATAAGACAAGGACAAGGTTAATCTTATTGGATTTACATTATAAGACAAGGACAAGGATATTCTTATTGGATTTACATTATTAGACAAGGACAAGGATATTCTTACTGGATTTACATTATCAGACAGGGATAAGGATATTCTTATTATATTTACATTATTAGACAAGGATAAGGATATTATTATTGGATTTACATTATAAGACAAGGATAAGGATATTCTTACTGGATTTACATTATTAGACAAGGACAAGGATATTCTTATTGGATTTACATTATTAGACAAGGACAAGGATATTCTTATTGGATTTACATTATTAGACAAGGACAAGGATATTCTTATTGGATTTACATTATTAGACAAGGATAAGGATATTCTTATTGGACTTACATTATTAGACAAGGACAAGGATGTTCTTATTGGATTCACATTATTAGACAAGGATAAGGATATTATTGGATTCACATTATTAGACAAGGATATGGAAATTATTACTGGATTTACATTATTAGACAAGGATAAGGATATTCTTATTGGATTTACATTATTAGACAAGGACAAGGATATTCTTATTGGATTTACATTATTAGACAAGGACAAGGATGTTCTTATTGGATTCACATTATTAGACAAGGATAAGGATATTCTTATTGGATTTACATTATTAGACAAGGATAAGGAAATTATTACTGGATTTACATTATTAGACAAGGATAAGGATATTCCAATTGGATTTACATTATTAGACAAGGATAAGGATATTCTTATTGGATTTACATTATTAGACAGGGACAAGGATAATCTTATTGGATTTACATTATAAGACAAGGACAAGGATATTCTTATTGGATTTACATTATTAGACAAGGATAAGGATATTCTTATTGGATTTACATTATTAGACAAGGACAAGGATATTTTTATTGGAGTTACATTATTAGACAGGGACAAGGATAATCTTATTGGATTTACATTATAAGACAAGGACAAGGTTAATCTTATTGGATTTACATTATTAGACAATGATAAGGATATTCTTATTGGATTTACATTATTAGACAAGCATAAGGATATTCTTATTGGATTTACATTATTAGACAAGGATAAGAATATTCTTATTGGATTTACATTATAAGACAAGGACAAGGATATTCTTATTGGATTCACATTATTAGACAAGGATAAGGATATTCTTATTGGATTCACATTATTAGACAAGGATAAGAATATTCTTATTGGATTTACATTATAAGACAAGGACAAGGATATTCTTATTGGACTTACATTATTAGACAAGGACAAGGATATTCTAATTGGATTTACATTATTAGACAAGGACAAGGATGTTCTTATTGGATTTACATTATTAGACAAGGATAAGGATATTCTTATTGGATTTACATTATAAGACAAGGATAAGGATATTCTTATTGGATTTACATTATAAGACAAGGACAAGGATATTCTTATTGGATTTACATTATTAGACAAGGACAAGGATATTCTTACTGGATTTACATTATTAGACAAGGATAAGGATATTCTTATTGGATTTACATTATAAGACAAGGACAAGGATATTCTTATTGGATTTACATTATTAGACAAGGATAAGGATATTCTTATTGGATTTACATTATAAGACAAAGACAAGGATATTCTTACTGGATTTACATTATTAGACAAGGACAAGGATATTCTTGTTGGATTTACATTATAAGACAAGGATAAGGATATTCTTACTGGATTTACATTATTAGACAAGGACAAGGATATTCTTATTGGATTTACATTATTAGACAAGGATAATTATATTCTTACTGGATTTACATTATTAGACAAGGACAAGGATGTTCTTATTGGATTCACATTATTAGACAAGGATACGGATATTCTTATTGGATTTACATTATTAGACAAGGACAAGGATATTCTTATTGGATTTACATTATTAGACAAGGACAAGGATGTTCTTATTGGATTCACATTATTAGACAAGGATAAGGATATTCTTATTGGATTCACATTATTAGACAAGGATAAGGAAATTATTACTGGATTTACATTATTAGACAAGGATAAGGATATTCTTATTGGATTTACATTATTAGACAAGGACAAGGATATTCTTATTGGATTTACATTATTAGACAAGGACAAGGATGTTCTTATTGGATTCACATTATTAGACAAGGATAAGGATATTCTTATTGGATTTACATTATTAGACAAGGATAAGGAAATTATTACTGGATTTACATTATTAGACAAGGATAAGGATATTAAAATTGGATTTACATTATTAGACAATGATAAGGATATTCTTATTGGATTTACATTATTAAACAAGGATAAGGATATTCCCATTGGATTTACATTATAAGACAAGGACAAGGTTAATCTTATTGGATTTACATTATTAGACAAGGATAAGGATATTCTTATTGGATTTACATTATTAGACAAGGATAAGGAAATTATTACTGGATTTACATTATTAGACAAGGATAAGGATATTCTTATTGGATTTACATTATTAGACAAGGATAAGGATATTCTTATTGGATTTACATTATTAGACAAGGATAAGGATATTCCTATTGGATTTACATTATTAGACAAGGATAAGGATATTCCTATTGGATTTACATTATAAGAAAAGGACAAGGTTAATCTTATTGGATTTACATTATAAGACAAGGACAAGGATATTCTTATTGGATTTACATTATTAGACAAGGATAAGGATGTTCTTACTGGATTTACATTATTAGACAAGGATAAGGATTTTCTTACTGGATTTACATTATTAGACAAGGATAAGGATATTCCAATTGGATTTACATTATTAGACAAGGACAAGGATATTCTTATTGGATTTACATTATTAGACAAGGATAAGGATATTCTTATTGGACTTACATTATTAGACAAGGACAAGTATATTCTTATTGGATTTACATTATTAGACAAGGACAAATATATTCTTATTGGATTTACATTATCAGACAAGGATAAGGATATTCTTATTGGATTTACATTATTAGACAGGGACAAGGATAATCTTATTGGATTTACATTATTAGACAAGGACAAGGATATTTTTATTGGATTTACATTATTAGACAGGGACAAGAATAATCTTATTGGATTTACATTATAAGACAAGGACAAGGATATTCTTATTGGATTTACATTATTAGACAAAGATAAGGATATTCTTATTGGATTTACATTATTAGACAGGGACAAGGATGTTCTTATTGGATTTATCAGACAAGGATAAGGATATTCTTATTGGATTTACATTATTAGACAAGGACAAGGATATTCCTATTGGATTTACATTATAAGACAAGGACAAGTATAATCTTACTGGATTTACATTATAAGACAAGGACAAGGATATTCTTACTGGATTTACATTATTAGACAAGGACAAGGATATTCCTATTGGATTTACATTATAAGACAAGGACAAGGTTAATCTTATTGGATTTACATTATAAGACAAGGACAAGGATATTCTTATTGGACTTACATTATTAGACAAGGATAAGGATATTCTTATTGGATTTACATTATTAGACAAGGACAAGGATATTCTTATTGGATTTACATTATTAGACAAGGATAAGGATATTCTTATTGGATTTACATTATTAGACAGGGACAAGGATAATCTTATTGGATTTACATTATAAGACAAGGACAAGGATATTCTTATTGGATTTACATTATTAGACAAGGATAAGGATATTCTTATTGGATTTACATTATTAGACAAGGACAAGGATATTTTTATTGGAGTTACATTATTAGACAGGGACAAGGATAATCTTATTGGATTTACATTATAAGACAAGGACAAGGTTAATCTTATTGGATTTACATTATAAGACAAGGATAAGGATATTCTTATTGGATTTACATTTTTAGACAAGGATAAGGATATTCTTATTGGATTTACATTATTAGACAAGGACAAGGATGTTCTTATTGGATTTACATTATTAGACAAGGACAAGGATGTTCTTATTGGATTTACATTATTAGACAAGGATAAGGATATTCTTATTGGATTTACATTATTAGACAAGGACAAGGATGTTCTTATTAGATTTACATTATTAGACAAGGATAAGGATATTCTTATTGGATTTACATTATTAGACAAGGACAAGGATGTTCTTATTGGATTTACATTATTAGACAAGGATAAGGATATTCTTATTGGATTTACATTATTAGACAAGGACAAGGATGTTCTTATTAGATTTACATTATTAGACAAGGATAAGGATATTCTTATTGGATTTACATTATTAGACAAGGATAAGAATATTCTTATTGGATTTACATTATAAGACAAGGACAAGGATATTCTTATTGGATTTACATTATAAGACAAGGACAAGGATATTCTTATTGGATTTACATTATTAAGCAAGGACAAGGATATTCTAATTGGATTTACATTATTAGACAAGGACAAGGATGTTCTTATTGGATTTACATTATTAGACAAGGATAAGGATATTCTTATTGGATTTACATTATCAGACAAGGACAAGGATGTTCTTATTAGATTTACATTATTAGACAAGGATAAGAATATTCTTATTGGATTTACATTATAAGACAAGGACAAGGATATTCTTATTGGATTTACATTATAAGACAAGGACAAGGATATTCTTATTGGATTTACATTATAAGACAAGGACAAGGATATTCTTATTGGATTTACATTATTAGACAAGGACAAGGATATTCTTACTGGATTTACATTATTAGACAAGGACAAGGATATTCTTATTGGATTTACATTATTAGACAAGGACAAGGATATTCTTACTGGATTTACATTATTAGACAAGGATAAGGATATTCTTATTGGATTTACATTATAAGACAAGGACAAGGATATTCTTATTGGATTTACATTATTAAGCAAGGACAAGGATATTCTAATTGGATTTACATTATTAGACAAGGACAAGGATGTTCTTATTGGATTTACATTATTAGACAAGGATAAGGATATTCTTATTGGATTTACATTATCAGACAAGGACAAGGATGTTCTTATTAGATTTACATTATTAGACAAGGATAAGAATATTCTTATTGGATTTACATTATAAGACAAGGACAAGGATATTCTTATTGGATTTACATTATAAGACAAGGACAAGGATATTCTTATTGGATTTACATTATAAGACAAGGACAAGGATATTCTTATTGGATTTACATTATTAGACAAGGACAAGGATATTCTTACTGGATTTACATTATTAGACAAGGACAAGGATATTCTTATTGGATTTACATTATTAGACAAGGACAAGGATATTCTTACTGGATTTACATTATTAGACAAGGATAAGGATATTCTTATTGGATTTACATTATAAGACAAGGACAAGGATATTCTTATTGGATTTACATTATCAGACAGGGACAAGGATATTCTTATTGGATTTACATTATTAGACAAGGACAAGGATATTCTTATTGGATTTACATTATTAGACAAGGATAAGGATATTCTTATTGGACTTACATTATTAGACAAGGACAAGGATATTCTTATTGGACTTACATTATTAGACAAGGACAAGGATATTCTTATTGGATTTACATTATTAGACAAGGACAAGGATATTCTTATTGGATTTACATTATAAGACAAGGATAAGGATATTCTTACTGGATTTACATTATTAGACAAGGATAAGGATATTCCTATTGGACTTACATTATTAGACAAGGACAAGGATATTCTTATTGGATTTACATTATAAGACAAGGATAAGGATATTCTTACTGGATTTACATTATTAGACAAGGACAAGGATATTCTTATTGGATTTACATTATTAGACAAGGACAAGGATATTCTTATTGGATTTACATTATTAGACAAGGATAAGGATATTCTTATTGGACTTACATTATTAGACAAGGACAAGGATATTCTTATTGGACTTACATTATTAGACAAGGACAAGGATATTCTTATTGGATTTACATTATTAGACAAGGACAAGGATATTCTTACTGGATTTACATTATTAGACAAGGATAAGGATATTCCTATTGGATTTACATTATAAGACAAGGACAAGGTTAATCTTATTGGATTCACATTATTAGACAAGGATAAGGATATTATTGGATTCACATTATTAGACAAGGATATGGAAATTATTACTGGATTTACATTATTAGACAAGGATAAGGATATTCTTATTGGATTTACATTATTAGACAAGGACAAGGATATTCTTATTGGATTTACATTATTAGACAAGGACAAGGATGTTCTTATTGGATTCACATTATTAGACAAGGATAAGGATGTTCTTATTGGATTTACATTATTAGACAAGGATAAGGAAATTATTACTGGATTTACATTATTAGACAAGGATAAGGATATTCCAATTGGATTTACATTATTAGACAAGGATAAGGATATTCTTATTGGATTTACATTATTAGACAAGGATAAGGAAATTATTACTGGATTTACATTATTAGACAAGGATAAGGATATTCCAATTGGATTTACATTATTAGACAATGATAAGGATGTTCTTATTGGATTTACATTATTAGACAAGGATAAGGAAATTATTACTGGATTTACATTATTAGACAAGGATAAGGATATTCCAATTGGATTTACATTATTAGACAAGGATAAGGATATTCTTATTGGATTTACATTATTAGACAAGGATAAGGAAATTATTACTGGATTTACATTATTAGACAAGGATAAGGATATTCCAATTGGATTTACATTATTAGACAATGATAAGGATATTCTTATTGGATTTACATTATTAGACAAGGATAAGGATATTCCTATTGGATTTACATTATAAGACAAGGACAAGGTTAATCTTATTGGATTTACATTTTTAGACAAGGATAAGGATATTCTTATTGGATTTACATTATTAGACAAGGATAAGGAAATTATTACTGGATTTACATTATTAGACAAGGATAAGGATATTCTTATTGGATTTACATTATTAGACAAGGATAAGGATATTCTTATTGAATTTACATTATTAGACAAGGATAAGGATATTCCAATTGGATTTACATTATTAGACAAGGATAAGGATATTCTTATTGGATTTACATTATTAGACAAGGATAAGGATATTCCTATTGGATTTACATTATAAGACAAGGACAAGGTTAATCTTATTGGATTTACATTATTAGACAAGGATAAGGATAATCTTATTGGATTTACATTATTAGACAAGGACAAGGTTAATCTTATTGGATTTACATTATAAGACAAGGACAAGGATATTCTTATTGGATTTACATTATTAGACAAGGATAAGGATGTTCTTACTGGATTTACATTATTAGACAAGGATAAGAATTTTCTTACTGGATTTACATTATTAGACAAGGATAAGGATATTCCAATTGGATTTACATTATTAGACAAGGACAAGGATATTCTTATTGGATTTACATTATTAGACAAGGACAAGGATATTCTTATTGGATTTACATTATTAGACAAGGACAAGGATATTCTTATTGGATTTACATTATTAGACAAGGATAAGGAAATTATTACTGGATTTACATTATTAGACAAGGATAAGGATATTCTTATTGGATTTACATTATTAGACAAGGACAAGGATATTCTTATTGGATTTACATTATTAGACAAGGACAAGGATATTCTTATTGGATTTACATTATTAGACAAGGATAAGGATATTCTTATTGGATTCACATTATTAGACAAGGATAAGGAAATTATTACTGGATTTACATTATTAGACAAGGATAAGGATATTCTTATTGGATTTACATTATTAGACAAGGATAAGGATATTCCTATTGGATTTACATTATTAGACAAGGACAAGTATATTCTTATTGGATTTACATTATTAGACAAGGACAAGTATATTCTTATTGGATTTACATTATCAGACAAGGATAAGGATATTCTTATTGGATTTACATTATTAGACAAGGATAAGGATTTTCTTACTGGATTTACATTATTAGACAAGGACAAGTATATTCTTATTGGATTTACATTATTAGACAAGGACAAGGATATTCTTATTGGATTTACATTATCAGACAAGGATAAGGATTTTCTTACTGGATTTACAATATTAGGATAAGGCAATAAATACAGTTTCCTAATATCTAGAATGCGGTTAATCTCAGAAAAGCCAACTAATATGTTGTAAAAAAAAAATCACTGACATTAAATCAATTTTAGGGTCTTCAATTTTCATGAAATACACTGATGCACAATTTAATGACCAAAAATGTATAAATCTGATCATTAGCTATTTGTATTTAAAGTCATTTTAAGATTCCTAGTAACATTAAAACAATTTCCCCCACTAATTCAGTAAAAATTAAGGTTCATTACAATTTTTTGGTTGACAGTACACTCTTATACAATTTATACAACGTGAAATGTCTATTTAATTTGTATTATTTGTTGGCTTTTCTTAATGATTATATGTTCGATGCTTTTGTAATTTGTACTTGACCTTGTCAAAAATTAAGTTCACTGTATACCTGACCAGAATATTTTTTTGCTAACAACAGAATACATAGCTAATATTTATGTATGAATCTGAGTTAAATATTTAGATTATTACCAATTGGAGGAAAACATGTTTATTTGCTCTGGGTCAAGGACATCAGATTTCCACTTGTAAACTCCTAAACTTTTTGACAACTTTGAATGTAGGTCAGTGGAGGCTGACCTACATTCTAACTTCTAACTCATTTATTGTGTCTTAGCTTTCTTCAGAATATTGTTTGCCTGAAAAATTACTCATTCTTGTCTTAACATCTTGAAGCAGAATCAGTCTTATTGATGTATTCTGACTTCATCTGGGCAGATTTATGTATTAAAATTATTATTCACTGGAAATATCAAGTGCTCATCAATAACATTCCTGGACACATCAAAAGACTCTTAGCACATCAACACACTCCAGGTCACTGGCACATTAGCACACTTGAGACTACATGCACATCAACACATTCCATATTGCAATTTATTTGGTATACTACTGGATTTCATTTGGAAATTCACATATTTAGACTTGTGACAGAACTTTAAGGACTATTTGCAATTTAATCCATTTTTAAATTCTGACTGTATTCTATGAAACTATTATTTGTTGAATTTTACCAAACTTGTGGTTTTTGCTCTATTCTGTTATTTAGATTAGAACATGAAACAAAAGAAGGTTTATGTGAATCACCACAATTATCAATATGGAACCTTCATTCTATCACTCTGCTTCTTGTCTTCCTTCTGTTTTTCAATGAGTCTTGCTTCTGCATCCTTCTTTGCCAACTGTTTCTCTCTTGCTTTTATAACATCCTCTTGCTTGGCTTTCATTTCATTAAGAGTCACCAAACCTTGAAGTGAATGGCAAAAATAATAAGATATGAAATTCATGATGATGATCATAATAAATAAGCCTGAAATTACAAATACTGATATATCAATGCATTATACAATGGTAAATACTGATATACATACTGGTAATACAGGTATACTGGTAATCAGGCTTAACTTCTGCCTCTTAAGAAATGTCTAGAGATCTATGCTCGAAAATCGATAGGAAATATGCCTACAAATTTATGCTCCAAAACTGGCAAGGAAATATGCCTAGAACAGATTAGTAAATATACCTAGAGATCTATGCCCCAAAACAGGCTTGGAAATATGCCTAGAGATCTATGTTCCAAAACAGGCTTGAAAATATGCCTAGAGATCTATGTCCAAAAATGGGCTAGGAAATATACCTAGAGATCTGTCCCAAAAGAGGACAGGAAATATGCCTACATATTTATGCCCCAAAACAGTCTTGGAAATAAGCCTAGAAATCTATGTCCCAAAATGGGCTTGGAAATAAGCCTAGAGATCTATGTCCCAAAACAGGCTTGGAAATATTCCTAGAGATCTAAGCCTCAAAACAGGCTTGGAAATAAGCCTAGAGATCTATGTCAAAAAATGGACTAGGAAATATACCTAGAGATATATGTCCCAAAACAGGCTTGGAAATAAGCCTAGAGATCTATGTCAAAAAATGGACTAGGAAATATACCTAGAGATATATGTCCCAAAACAGGCTTGGAAATATGCCTAGAGATCTATGTCCCAAAACAGGCTTGGAAATAAGCCTAGAGATCTATGTCAAAAAATGGACTAGGAAATATACCTAGAGATATATGTCCCAAAACAGGCTTGGAAATATGCCTAGAGATCTATGTCCCAAAACAGGCTTGGAAATAAGCCTAGAGATCTATGTCAAAAAATGGACTAGGAAATATACCTAGAGATATATGTCCCAAAACAGGCTTGGAAATATGCCTAGAGATCTATGTCCCAAACAGATTAGGAAATATACCTAGAGATCTATGCCCCAAAACAGGCTTGGAAATATGCCTAGAGATCTATGTCCCAAAACAGGCTTGGAAATATGCCTAGAGATCTATGTCCCAAAACAGGCTTGGAAATATTTCTAGAGATCTATGTCCCAAACAGATTAGGAAATATACCTAGAGATCTATGCCCCAAAACAGGCTTGGAAATAAGCCTAGAGATCTATGTCCAAAAATGGGCTAGGAAATATACCTAGAGATCTATGTCCCAAAAGAGGATAGGAAATATGCCTACAGATTTATGCCCCAAAACAGGCTTGGAAATAAGCCTAGAGATTTATGTCCAAAAATGGGCTAGGAAATATACCTAGAGATCTATGTCCCAAAAGAGTATAGGAAATATGCCTACAGATTTATGCCCCAAAACAGGCTTGGAAATATGTCTATAGATCTATGCCCCAAAACAGGCTCAGAAATAAGCCAAGAGATCTATGTCCAAAAATGGGCTAGGAAATATACCTAGAGATCTATGTCCCAAAAGAGTATAGGAAATATGCCTACAGATTTATGCCCCAAAACAGGCTTGGAAATAAGCCTAGAGATTTATGTTCAAAAATGGGCTAAGAAATATACCTAGAGATCTATGTCCCAAAAGAGTATAGGAAATATGTCTACAGATTTATGCCCCAAAACAGGCAAGGAAATATGCCTAGAAATCAATGCCCTAAACAGATTAGGAAATATATGTAGAGATCTATGTCTCAAAACAGGCTTGGAAATATGCCTAGAGATCTATGTCCCAAAACAGGCTTGGAAATATGCCTAGAGATCTATGGTGTTTGACCTTTGCTGCATATTATACATGAATAAATTATGCCTAGAGATCTATGTTCCAAAACAGGCTTGGAAATATGCCTAGAGATCTATGTCCCAAAACAGGCTTGGAAATATGCCTAGAGATCTATGTCCCAAAACAGGCTTGGAAATATGCCTAGAGATCTATGTCCCAAAACAGGCTTGGAAATATGCCTAGAGATCTATGCTGTTTGACCTTTGCTGCATATTATACATGAATAAATTAAGCACAATGCAATGTATTACAAACAAACATGGCATCAACATTAAGTCTAGAGAACAACACCCATATGAACATGGTAACATTCACAATTTCAAATGCAATGGCATACAAACAACTAAGGCAGCAACACAAATATTTTCTTCAAAAAATATAGAGCTGCTTTTCTCATGTACACATGCATGGCTTCCTATTTTAAAGCTGCCATGCCTTCATTAAAGATTCAGGGCAGAAAAAGTACTTCAGTTCAAGAATGTGAATGTACACCATATGAATTCTCAAAGGAATGCAAATAACATTATGAAAATAAAAGTCAAATTGTTAAACATTCATTGCAATATTGTTACATAAAGAATGTCCCTGTAATAGGTGTTTGTTGGGGCCTTAACTTTGAATTTCAAATATAAAATCATGACTGTTTTAATACACAGCTATTACAACAAAAATAACCAGTAAATGTTTCCATTACATAATTCCAGTAAACTTTCTATGTGCCAATGTTTCTCAAATGATTTAAATTACATAAAAAAATTTTCAATTAAAATCTCCCTAATTAATATTTAATTTAAAAGTTTGCCTACATGTCACTTGTAATATTATTATCGCACACATATTTATAAGAGTTCTTGCTTGAAAAAAAGCTTTTTTGGATCAAATAACTTTGCTGTATTTTTACTTGAATTCTGTTCATTATTATATTAACAGGAAGTTTTTTTATATTCATGCAGTGTTACACTTTAAATGTCTTTGTCCTATCTCCCATTCCATGCCAATCTTGCCTCCTGTTTGAGTAGCCAAGCCATAAGCATGATTATCAGGAATCCTGGCATCATTGTTTTGGAATCTAGGCAGCCTGTCTAGAATGGATTTCTAAACAGCATCAACCTATACATACCTGTACAAATTTAGATCTAATAAACTTTATATCCATTCCTCCAATTCCAGGACAATGAATTCCTCATATAGTTTGGGATAAAATGGGACATTGACTAAAACATCAGTTTTCCTCATAAATTATCTGTATCATTCTTTTGCTCAATACTACTTTTTAACCTATTAAAAAGTTTCTTATATACACTCTATACTTTCAATGTAAGAAAGTTTTCACACTAAAAAACTATCTTCACTGAACCAGTATGATAACTGGCACTAACATATTTTTATCCCTACCTATATCCATACTGAAAATTCCAGATCAAAAAAGTATCCCAAATATGATTTTCTAAATTATTCTAAATATAACAGGAATGCAGAACATGAACTAAAAGTATGCAATAATTCTGCACCTTTGCTGAATGAAGTATGCAATAATTTACACCTTTGCTGAATGTCCCTGGATACACTTTCATTTTAGGAACATTTTAAAACAAAAAATCTGCAAATAATTTGCCTTGGGTACACATCTGTTGTGTGTGTGGGTTGTGTGTGTGGTTGTGTGTGTGGTTGTGTGTGTGTGTGTGTATGTGTGTATGTGTATTTGTTTGTATTAATGTATTTTGTAGGTTGAATTAATGATGTAAGGGACTATAAAGGAAGAACATGCTTAAATACAGCATTTAATCAAGGAATTATTAGTTTCAAAAGAAAAACAATTCAGAGAAGCAAATTTTTCAAGTAAACTAATTCAGAAAAATCTTCCCAATCACATTACTGTTATGGATAAAAGCTTGCTATGTTATAAATCCAGCCTTACTAAATGATGTAATTGTCTTTTCTATTTATATCATATACACAAGGACACTAACTCTTGCAAATTACCTGCCCTTGATTATACCAGCTCTAGCCTATACCTTGGGTATAGGGAATAAAATAGCTGGATTCCTTATTTGAAAAATAACCCGCTCTCCTAACTTGAAAGCTACACAGTATATGGTCACATGATCTGTAACCCCTATATCCAGGTAAAAATGTGATTAATTTTTCTTCTTGATGAATTAATGCTAAAAGATTGTGTTGATTTTATCTGGGTCACTGGGTCAGGTGGACATCTGGTCCACTGCCACTGGACCCAGCAGCTTTATAGTGTGTCTATGCAAAGTTAAATCTCCAAGACAAAAACTTAAGAAGGTTGACTTGCATGCCAGCTTCTATGTCTAGGATAAAAATGTCACATCTGATGAAAGGATTGCAAAGATCACTCTAATTTCAGAAGCTGAATTCTGCATAAGTTAACTTTCGTCTCCTGAAACTCAGAGAATGCCAAGCATATAACCCACTTCTACTATGAAGATATGGCTTTAGGTAATCTCATGCAACACAGCCTTCACCAAGAACTGTTTGCATGCACCACACCATTTGCCACTGAACGACAGAGAATATATGCACCACAACTTGCCACTGTACGCCAGAGAAAATGAGGAAGTCAAAAGGACAATATTGTTAACTTCACACCAGACCCTTATAGACACAGACACTTTCCCTAATAAGCTGACTAGGCACTAGACACTTATAGACACAGACATGTTCCCTAATAAGCTGACTGGGCACCAGACACTTGTAGACAAAAACACTTTCCCTAATAAACTGACTGGGCACCAGACACTTATAGACAAAAACACTTTCCCTAATAAGCTATGTACCAGACCTTTATAGACACAGACACATTCCCTAATAAAAGTGACCAGGCACCAGACATTTGTAGACACAGATACTTTCCCTAATAAGCTGACTAGGCACCAGACACTCATAGACATAGACACTTTCCCTAATAAGCTGACTGGACACCTACCCTTATAGACACAGACACATTCCCTAAAAAGCTGACTGGACACCAAACACTTATAGACAAAGACACTTTCCCTAATAATCTGACTGGGCACCAGACCCAAATAGACAAAGACACTTTCCCTAATAAGCTGACTAGTCACCATACACTTATAGACACATACACTTTCCCTAATAAACCTTCATGGGGAAAGACCTTGCTGTCAAGATTCTTTTCACAAAGGTCTAAATTCTTTCATTCACTAAGCCATCCTTAAAAAAGCCAGGTACAAAAAGAAGACAGTCCAGGCATGGGTGGAAGATCTGTGATTGAAGATGTTTGAAAGGATTAAGCTTGGCTGAAATCATTCTAGACAGATCTACTGCTAGACTGAGTAGATCGTTGATTTGCCCTATCTGAGAGCAATAGAAAGAATCATCTTGCATGTCTGATTCATCAACTTCTGTATTACTTTCTCTATCAAGATCATGGGCAGTCAAGCAAAGACCAACAACTCCTCCCAACTGATTGATAGTGTGGCCATAGTTCAAACTTCTTTGTCCAGAAGAGAGATGAAGGTGGGAAACTTATTATTCTACCCTGTCACAAAAAAATGATTGATCACTGGGTGCTCCCAAAGTGCATAAATCTGACAAAAGACTGATTGATGGTAGGACCATTCCATTCATTTTCTGCAGAGAGGATCAGCCCAGACATTGAGTTTGCTGGGAATTTGTACAATGATAAGAACTTGGTACCACCAACATAGAAATTGACAATCCAGAACTTACAAGTCAAATGACTTGGTGTCCAGTTTAAAGATGTAGGTTACCACTACAGAGTTGTCTGACATTTTCTGTTCCTATTGAGCCAGTCCTTCCAGAACTATAATGCAATGATGGCCATGTTGAAATTGAGAAGGCTGACGTTGAGAGGCAGTTCAAAACTCTTCCATATGACAAGCTCACCATAATGAAGCCTGGTGGCTTCCCCAATCATTCATGCTGGCAGCTGTACATGAGCAAAATTCTGCAAGACAGCAGCCTCAACATCCTCAGACCATACTGCATACATTGTAAAGTAAGGATGAAGTACATTTTGTTTATGGCAGACAGCATGTCGTTCTTCATGCACTTCTTGCACTTACTGCATTTTGTCAATGTGTATCACTGAATAACTCAATGGTACAAGAAATGCATTATTTAACAAAGCATTGCATTAATAGGTCACTAAAAAACCTAATTATTGAGTATAATAATAATAATAATAATAATAATAATAATAATAATAATGAGGAATTTATATAGTGCCTAATCTTTAGAAGCTCTAAGCACTTTACATTGTTTGTCAACGCTTAAAAAGAATAAAAAGCATATATAATTAAATGATTACAAAACTAAAAAACAAATACCACAAAAATTAAAAACAAAAAACATGCTGTAAATTTTTAATGTCAGGATATGGTCTAAGGATACATTATTAGGTCATTATGACTGTTCTTGCAGTTGATAAAGATGGGTTTTAAGGGCGCTCTTGAATGAGATCACTGTGTCTTTGTGTCTAAGTGCAGTGGGCAATTCTTTCCACATTGCTGGGCCCTGGTATGCATATGATTTCAACTTCATGAGAATACGAGTGTCATAAGAGGAGCCTTGCAGGTGTCGAGGTCAGATAGGTATGTTGGACTGGAGCCTGTCAGTGAAACGTAGCACAGATAACAAATTTTGTGTTTAATTCTGGATCGCATGGATAGCCAGTGTAGGGTACAGAACAGTGGTGAGGCATGCTATGATCATGGTACTCTAAGGATGATCTGAGCAGCAGTGTTTTGAACTTTTTTGAAGTTTCTGAAGTAAATATTGAGATGAACCAGATAGAATTGAATTATAATAGTCCAGTCTTGGAAGCACTAAGGAACACAAGTGTTTTAGTGGCATCAATTGACATATACTTGCAAATGGAGCTGATGCATCTCAGCTCAAGATATGCAGCCTTGCATATGTTCATGACATGTTGATGCAATGAGAGAGTACTGTCAAGAGTGACACCAAGATTTTGTACTGACTGCTTGAATTTAATATTGGTGTTGCTGATATTTATTGTTTGAGGTAAAGGATGTGAATGAAAATGTCTTTGTTTTGTAATCAAGATGGCTTCAGTTTTATCATCATCCTTCTGCAGATAGCTACATGTCATCCATGATTTCACATCAGAAATGCACCTCTCTATGCCTTGTATGATAGCTTTAAATTCAGCTGGATGACTAGATTTGTATATGTGGGTGTCATCAGCATACAATTGGTGAGACACTGGATGATGATCTATGACACTTGAGAGTGGCTGTTGGTACAAAATGAAGAGAACAGGTCCAAAAACAGACCCTTGTGGAACACCAAAGCATAGATCAATTGGGCTGGAGTGATTTCCATTTGCGGACACAATTTGTGTCCTGTTGACCAAGTAAGACTTGAACCATAGTAAGGCTGTATCATGAATGCCAAATACATGCTGGAGGCAGTGAAGTAATATATCATGGTTGATAGTGTCTAATGCTGCAGACAAGTCAAGGAGAGTGAGGAATGTAGTCTTTCCACCATCCAAAGCAGAGAGAAGGCCATTGACTACTTTCAGAAGAGCGGTTTCAGTATTGTGGTGAGGGCGATATGCAGACTGTACATAGTTAAAAAGACTGTTTGAATTCATATGAGATACAAGTTGGGATAGAACAACTTTTTCTAAGATTTTTGACATAATGGGAGATTAGAAACTGGGCGGAAGTTCTTTAGATCATTATGGTCAAGTGTTGGTTTCTTCAGCAGGGGCTTTAAAATGGCAGTTTTGTAAAATGATGGGAATTCCCCAGATGAGTGAGACGTGTTTATAACATCAATATTGGATACAAGCACTCTAGCAGCAGCAACATTGGAAACAGATCCAATTCACATGACTTTGGTGCACTCTTCATCACAATTGTACAATAGGAAGTAACTGCTAAAACATCAATCACAATGTGCATCAATAACAATGTATTGTATCAAGTGATCTAAATAGACAAAATTCTATAATGTGACAAAAATATATAAATAAAAAAAATTCAAAAACAATGTAAAACATCTGTTTTAATACGCTATACAAATCCAAATTTTTGGATGGATGGTTCTAAGTCATACTGATATTAGCATAATTTTAATGAAGGTTTTTTTTGTACAATGTTGACTGCACAACAGCAAAGCTTAAACACTAATGATACATAGAGGCAGTGAGGAAAGGTAATGGACAAGGGTTAATGCCTTTTGTTTATATCATACAGACAGAGAAGATTGAATTTTGTCTCTTCAGTGGAGCAAGATATGGGAGGTGGCAGCCTTTTATGCTTTATGTAAATATGACTGGGTGATGTATTTGAAGGGGAAGCATTAAATTATTACATAAAATGCACAAAAAAGTTAAATGAGATCAAGATCAAGAATATAAATAGTGCATGTATTAGATATTCAAATATGTCAGTGTGTCTATGTATCGATGTGTCTATATGTCAATGTGTCTATATGTCTGTGTGTCGATATGTCTGTGTGTCGCTATGTCTGTGTGTCGATATGTCAAATTGTCTATGTGTCAACAAAATGTGCAATGAAACTTTTAATATAATAATGTACAAATCCAAAGAAAATATGACTGTGAAGTACAGATCAAAAAGATTATTAAACTGCCAAAACAAATAAAAATTTATCTCAATTTTATATCAATTTTATATCAATTTTATACCACCACTAGAGCTCTGAATATTTCCTAGTGTTTTTTTAACTCTTTCAAATTTCATATTGACCCAGATTTGCTGGTCACAAGGACAGTGTCCCCTACCCATGAGATCTTGGTGTAACAGTGTTATGCATGCAATGACCTTTTTAAGTTAGCACATCTCCTTAAAAATCTAAAAAGTTAAAAGCAAAAACACCATGTGTCTTGTTTTTCAACAAGCCACCTATCAAATCAAAGGCCATGTGTCTTGTTTTTAAACAAGCCACCCATCAAATCAAAGGTCATGTGTCTTGTTTTTAAACAAGCCACCTGTCAAATCAAAGGTCATGTGTCTTGTTTTTAAACAAGCCACCCATCAAATCAAAGGTCATGTGTCTTGTTTTTAAACAAGCCACCTGTCAAATCAAAGATCATGTGTCTTGTTTGTAAACAAGCCACCTGTCAAATCAAAGGTCATGTGTCTTGTTTTTAAACAAGCCACCTGTCAAATCAAAGGTCATGTGTCTTGTTTTTAAACAAGCCACCTATCAAATCAAAGGTCATGTGTCTTGTTTTTAAACAAGCCACCTATCAAATCAAAGGTCATGTGTCTTGTTTTTAAACAAGCCACCTATCAAATCAAAGGTCATGTGTCTTGTTTTTAAAAAAGCCACCTATCAAATCAAAGGTCATGTGTCTTGTTTTTAAACAAGCCACCTATCAAATCAAAGGTCATGTGTCTTGTTTTTAAACAAGCCACCCATCAAATCAAAGGTCATGAAATTATTGGGCTTCATTTTCTCATCAAGGGATACATACCTGTCAAGTATAGCAAAGATATGTTTAGTATAATGCAGACACTAATTTACCTTAATGGATGACCTTGACAAAAGTAATCCATAGGCTTCTTGGTATCATCAATAAGCTCTAAAGTATTGAAACCACTTTACTTTCTCAGACCATAGTAACCCTCAGCATGAGCCCCAGCAAACATTGGTCCCAATTTGGATCATTTTGGCAGGGCCCCCTGGATTTACACAAAAGGCCCCCTGTATGAACAGCATTTGGAATAAACTTTTAAATGAGTTTTGTATGATACTGAATTTAAAATTTTCTTTCATCACTTTAAAATTACTTTTTCTCTAGAGATACATATTTTAAAATTACTAATGTGCTGGGCCCCTAGGACCACAGTGGTCCAATTGGGCTAAGGCTGGCCCTGGTGATGACTTTGACAGTCAGGCAAAACATCTATAAATTTTATGAAGGTCTAAGAAGCTGAAATCATATTAATGCACATAAACCAATTTCTTTTGGTCAACCACAAAGATGTTGACCTCTGGCCTAAAATAAAACAACCCATTATATCAATATGATCCTTTGTCTCAAACAGGCAGTCAAGCAAAGACCAACAACTCCTCCCAACTGTAAAATGTGTTTAGGGTCCTGAAACAAGAACTTGAATTATTTCATGGAAATCAGTTTTTGTTGGTGGCTCACACTGAACTTAACCATTAACCATTTGACAATAAATCAAAAGTTTTTTTTGTTTCCTACATTGGGACTCATATCCAAATTTTAGTGAATGTATTTAAACACTCATATTGCAAAAATTAATTTGCTAAAAGACGGATGGACAGAACTATAAGATAATTAGCTCCAGCATATACAAACGTGATGAGGCTGGAGTGAAGGAACAAGCTGAAACATTATTGAGGTACTTGCTGCAAGTTCCAGTTAGGAAAATCTTACACAGTAGAGGTATGTAGGAACATCACTTGAAGGGGTACTTTTTGAAACAATGGAGCAGCTTTAAGCAAAATAATGGACAGAGGGAGGACACTGAGGGTAAATGGGGAATAGAGTGTGAATGTGCGCGTGCACACGCACACACACACACACATTTACATCTAGCTCAATCAATGATAATCTACTGTGTATTTGGTAATCAAATCTCTACTGCCTATTATATTATCTTTACTGTATATTATATTTATAATCAAATCTATATATTATACTGGATAATCAAATCTTTACTGTATATTATATTAGATAATCAAATCTTTACTGTACATTATATTGGATAATCAAATTTTTACTGTACATTATATTGGTAATCAAATCTTTGCTATATATTATATTGGATAATCAAATCTCCATGGTAATCAAATCTCTTCTTCATATTATATTGGACAATCAAATATATTGTACATTATATTGGATAATTAACTCTTTACTGTATATTATACTGCATAATCAAATCATTGCTGTATATTATATTGGATAATCAAATCTCCACCATATTTTTCCAGATTCAGATTTATCACTCAACATACCAATGGTATTTGACTTTAGTTGTTGTTCAATAGCATCATAGTGTGTGGCAAATTTGTTCTGAATACTCCCAATCTTCAATTCCTCCTCAATCTTTTTCTTCTTGACCTCCATCTCCTCCTGCTCTTTCTGCCTTTTCTTCATCAGATTCATGGCACGGCCTCCCTCGGAGGCAGCCCCTTTGTAATGCGCCATCGTCCACCTGAAAAGGAGTTTTACAAGCCTGTACCTTTTCCTAAATAAGAGTCAAATTCTTTTCTAATCAAATTCCTAAAATGATATGATCTTTACATATTTAAGCAATGATTAGTCCTTCTTATATTTATTCAAAATTCAACCTTGCTCCATATTCTCTTGTTTGA
The DNA here is from genome assembly GCA_016746295.1 of Potamilus streckersoni. Classification (NCBI taxonomy): domain Eukaryota; kingdom Metazoa; phylum Mollusca; class Bivalvia; order Unionida; family Unionidae; genus Potamilus; species Potamilus streckersoni. The sequence goes on along the minus strand of JAEAOA010002048.1, from coordinate 433,584 downwards.
CATCATTTAGAGCACTTACTTTGTGGTTAATTATTTCAAATAATTTTAATTCATGAGATTTACATGCATTGTAGCATCATTATATTCATATAATATACTTTTACTTCAAACACAGGTTCCTTTAGTTTTCCTTTTTGTAAGTCCTAAACTTTCAAGGTTGGAAATTTGGAAGCCCCTTAACTCAAACCTAAAAGTGCACCATTGCACTTACCTGAAAACTTGACATCTATGAAAATTTTTGTTATTTTTATGTCAATGTGTGTGTGTGTGTGTGTTTGAATCCCGATGACATACAAATATGGAAGGTGATGATGTCAGATGTGGTCCGATATACAAATATCAACAATTCCTCACTTTAATTATAGTCTTTGTTTCCAAATAATTACAGAATAAACTTTCATGAATATCTTTCAGAATCTTTTATAAAAAAAAGTCAACTTGTTGAGTTTCCAGGGGAACAAATTATTGAATCCAAAAAGCTGATGAAGAACAAACAATCTGGCAACAAATAAAAAATACACCTTGTTCCTTCATGATGGTAGAATGATTCCACCAGAGTATTATAAATATGTATTTAAAACCCCAAAACATCATTTCAAGTCAGCTAGATTGGTCATATGGTCTCTTACTACACGAACTTTAGCATGTATACCAATTTGTCCCCACTTAAGAACCAATCATACAAAAACATTTTGTTTACACATAGTGAAGAAAGTATGCCCCTGATACTGACCAATCATTTTAACTTCCTGCTGACGCTGTTGTCAGACCAAGATGAACTAGGGTAAGCAAAGATAATTCTCATGTAATATTTCTTCGTCTTAAATAAACAACATTTGTAAAAAGAAAATATCTCATTACTGAAAAAGAATCCTGAATCTGACAAAAATATTCATTACAAAAAAATGCAATGAAACAAAAATGAAATAAAAAGAATTTTAAAACTTGCATGCAATTTAATGACATATGTAACACATCTGCTAATGGAGTCATGTGAAATGAAGATATACTTGTAGTAAATTTATGAAGGCAACCTGTATAATTATAGGAGATTTGTGACAGGTATATAGTTATAATATTACTAGACTCATAACTCTGCTAGCATAAAACTCTGGCAAACATAAGAAAATTTCTAAAATTAAAACAACAGTTTTCTTTTACCCTTTAGTTCATATAAGCCCTTTTGGACACCTCTTTTGCGTTCTCATGGAACTAGCTGACTCCATCAGATACAAGTATGTCTGGATGCCTGAACATCATTTGCACAGAAGCGTATTTTAATTCCTACAGTAAACATCTGCCAATTTCAGCAGGTTTTCACACTTTCTGAGAAAAACTCCTATTACAAATCATGGGCAATGAGGTAAACAACCATTATATCAAACCACATGGTTGTTATTTAAGATAAAGTCATAATTTGCTATACAAAGTGACTGGGTTGGATTCTCCATTCTCCAAACTGGAAGCCACTGATTTTGTGTAATACCTTCTTTAGTTTGGATGGTCAGAACTATGACAATAAATCCGATATATATTCCAATATTTATATAAACAACACTGGTTTTTGATAATTTATCAAATTAAGATGATTTAGTGATACATAGACAGTGAACTTGAGGATTTTGAGATAAAAAAAAAGGGTCAGCAATGGTTTTCACTGACTTGACAGTGAATTAGTCCTCTCAAGATTTTAAAACATAAACATTTTCTTCCAGTAAGAATAATTATACAAATATAGATCATATTTAAACAGTCCTATAGATAACAAGTATTTACAAAATTGGTACATGAAAAATGGTCAAAATTTATTTGGAACATAACATACACATTATACTGCTATAAATTTTACAGGCAAACCTATTTATATGGAGTCGTTCAGGCAGGGGTATCCCCCTTGCAAATATTTAGACTGATGAGTATATTGTTATGTCAAAGATAAATATATCAAAAGATTGGGTTTTATTTGATCATTAACAAATTTTTTCATCAGGTTTTGGATCTAAATCCTTTAGTTCTGGACCCTCATCAATTTTGTTAAAGTTTCTCAGAGATCATCCTGGGTTTTGCCAATGTCGCAAGTTGCAAATTTTTTTCATCAATGGCAACAAAATATACTGTCAGGCAATTTTGGGGGGCAACAGCCTTTTTGGGTATTTAATTTGTACATACAATCATGGATTTGGAGTGGTAAAATTCTAAGGGATGATGAAAGGAAGCCACAAACTTGGGTACACAATGCACTGGAATCTATCTGTTAATATTGAAGAACCAGTCTCCACTGTGCATTGTTACATCATAAACTGCTTATGTTGACATATGGCCTGAGTCAATGCTGTGAAACACTCAATCATGCTACAGGACTATACCTACAATCAGCTGACCTGAAGGCTCAAACAGAAACAACTACAAATAATTGAACAAGAGCTAATCCTTCCATTGTTTTTTTTGTAATAATACCAATAAAATAGTTTTGCTGAAACTTCAGAGAAAACTGATTACATTTGAAGTACCAATTACTGTGTATAAATACAGAAACTAAATAAAAAAAATCTCAATCAGAATTAAATATTATCAAAAGTGCAACTTTATCCTGGGTAAACATAAATTAGTTGTTGTGTGTTTATTGTCACATCCTAAGAGTAAGTTAATAAAATTAACATCATTTTGAACAGTCTTTTCACAAAGTTGGTAGACTGAATCAGAAAACACGCAGATTGGGACCTACCTTAGCATTTTTTTCGGCATATTTAGGCATTGTTTTCACTAAATATTCGCAGATTTTCGGGTCCTTCACCCATGAAATTCTCAAAGGACACACTGTTTCTTCTTGTGGAGTTCGATATTTCCCTCCCCCAACATGCCCCATCTAACAGTCTAGTCAGCTGTGCCAAAACTGCACAGTAAATAAAGGTTAGGCTCAAAACTATTTGATATACCTAAAAAAACTGCCTGTTTTACAGTGAGTAAAAGCACTAGCAATTGACTGATAAATAAATACTGCCCTTTTTGTTGTAGCTAACAATGCCCAAGAATGGGAATAAATTTATGTTAACAGTTCAAATGTGGTCTCAGGCTACCATACATAATAATTTCCCTCATTTTATATCCGATCTTATTTCCTTATTGTTAACTCATATATGCATACAACACTGCTTGCTAAACAACAGATTTATTCTAAATTAGTTTTTTGGGGACACATATGCTCCATAAGTTTTTCATTCCTTCTTTTAATTTAATGATGGTAATTAATGGTAATTAATGTTTATATATAGGGTCCATTAATGCCATTTGTTGACTCGTGTAAGTTTCATTAGTGGGAATGAAGATCATAGTTTGCTGGTCGAGAAAAAATCTACAGCATTAGTGATCATTCTTGGGATTTAGGAAGCAATTTACTAAAGGCAAAGTATGCAAAGTGAAGCAAACAACTCTTGGTTGATGGAGATGTACTTTGTGAAGCTAGCCATAATGGGGGGGATTTTATTCCTAAATGTATGAAATGACGGACGCATTATACATCACTTATCTTATATTGCAAATATGATCATAGGCTTTTAGTATTAAAATGTCATCAGTTCAAGTTTCTTACAAAACTTACAAAACTACAATTATGAAAATAATATACATAATATCGATTTGCTTTAATACCTGATGTTTCTATTTTAAAAAAATGAGAGGGGGGAGGGGGTCAGGAAAGTAAATATTTTATATTTGATAATGCATTTATTTCAGATGACAACAGTTATACCTATGCACTAATGGTGATGCTGAATCCAAAGACCCTTGATATAGGGCAAAATAGTTATGATTTATTTTGTAATATTATGGCTGTATTGCTTGTTGTCAATAAAGTAATAAATATCCCATCTCTTTCAATTTTCATTGCATATTACATTAGTAGACTTGGAAAAATATTCACTACTTGTTCTGGCAACATTTTTTGAAAATAGGTGACAAAATATTGAGGTTGGTGATTTCTTGGCAACACCTTTTTGAAAGCCAGGAACATCCCTGGTTTATTGTTGTAAGCATCTATGGCCTTTTGTCCTATATGTTCACTAGGACATTTATGTTGCTTGGATTGGTGTCTTACTTCCTAAGTAAACACTGTTGTGTAGCATGTTCCCAGATCAACTGACAGAAACTAGAGGCCAAATTTTCTGGAATATCTCACACACTTGACAAATGATATTCCCACTTTTCCATAGATCAAGTTTAATTCCTTTACACTGGACCATAGATCAAGTTTAATTCCTTTACACTGGACTATAGATCAAGTTTAATTCCTTTACACTGGACTATAGATCAAGTTTAATTCCTTTACACTGGACTATAGATCAAGTTTAATTCCTTTACACTGGACTATAGATCAAGTTTAATTCCTTTACACTGGACCATAGATCAAGTTTAATTCCTTTACACTGGACTATAGATCAAGTTTAATTCCTTTACACTGGACTATAGATCAAGTTTAATTCCTTTACACTGGACTATAGATCAAGTTTAATTCCTTTACACTGGACTATACTTACTTTGATATCTTTTTCCTAAAAGAATTAAATTCTGACACAAACAAGTGGAAACATTTTCATATTCATCAACATACATTTCAGTAGACTGAAATGGGATGGTAGCTAAGGAATGCCAAAATTTGTTAAAAGATGGATAAGTTTCTTAATCAAAACAAAACTAATAACTTCTGTCAACATTAGTATAGTATATATTTCTTCATTATATTAAAGAAGCTGATTTGAACTCAAGTTGACCCCAGTTTTTATACCAAAGTCTGTTTTTTTAACTCAGTCTAACCATAAGTTTTGACAACAAGGAGATTTTTGACTCTCAGTCTTGCACCTCTAGGAGATGCACTGAAAAGTCCAAATGCTTGTGTAACTCCTTAGTCAATATTGTTATGTATATTCATATTATGTGTTAATATTTATGATTATAAAAAACATTAAATAGCTAATTTTATCCACTGCAGAGTTATAATCTAAGTAGTCTGTTTGGTAAACATGTTTATATGACCTTTAGATCTTATTGACAAATTTGATGCTGTCTGAGTTCAGGTCATTGGTTTTCCCCTTTGAAAAACCAGGACACCTGATTTCTGACATGCTGCCTGTTGAAGGACCTAACCTTATCAAAAAGTCAGAAGGATTTGGAAATGAACTTAAAACCCTCACCCTTGTTCTGAAATCATGTCTTAGTTTTTCATATACGGTAGTAAAAGAATCAATTATTCCACATCAGTCTTAGTGGAATCAGCTTTAGCTGTATTCAGCTACAACTAGTGAGTATTTATTTCTAATATTCATTGGAAATACATGATGCTCATAAACTTTAGGACTCAATGACTATTTTGGAATTACTATAAATTCAAGATATTAAAGACATTTTAGATTATATCATTGGGAGACACTGTTATTGTATCAACACTTTTTAAGGTTATTGGCATATCAGCACAACAAATGACTTCTTTTGGAACTCATTTGCAATACAGAATACTTTCAGACTTCTGAAATAACTTTTTATGGGCTATTTGTGATTTATTCACAGTTCTGTAATTTGTTTGTAATTTTTCATTCTGTATCCTAGAGAAATACATTATTTATTTTACAAAACTTGTTGGTTTTTCGTTTTTTTCTGTTACTTACTTTAACACCAAAGAGTAGAAACACAGACAAGTTGTGCTGCTAAAAGTGTTTAAGTAGATACAACACAAAGTAGCAAGGGAATTTCAATAAAATGATGATTTTTAAAAAAAACAACAAAGTACTTAAATTAAACATAGGGCAAAGGATTGGAATGCCTTTTTTGGCAGTGTGCGTTATAAGAGCTAATTGTGCTGATAGTGTAAAACAATTTGCATGAGTCAGCAAGTGGTCTGATTTTGAACTGCGAGAGTTAGTTGCCTTGTGTTAACTGTGTGCAGAAGAGGGGTCTATCACAACTTCCACCTTTTTACGGATAGAATCACATGAATATCTTTTTGACTGCTCTTAGGTGGGAAATACATAATTAAATTTTATAAAGGTTCAATATTTCAAATTACCTTTTACCCTATTAAAAAAAAGTAGATTAAAAGATTTTTTAAAATGATTCATCAATATATTTAAAATGATATATAGTTTACAAAGGTCTCAGAAACACTTAATCATGTTGTATTTGGAGGCACATTTTTTATGTGGGATGCAGAAAATCACTTATGCAGGAGTCCTTAGTATGCATGCAATTGAAGGACAGCAAATTTGAGGGCTTGCTAGTCCTGCTTCAACCACCTGATGATTGAAAAAATGAGTTCATCAAATGATCATTTTAACTGTACTGATATTTACAATGACATAATTTGGTGACTGAAAGACCCCAGATGAACATGTTGTCATTGTAAAAGTACATCATAACAACATGAACCAATAGCCTGGTGGCAAGTTCAAAGACCTGACTATAGTCCGATGCTACATCCCCGTTGGTATGTACCCCCCTACCGATTTCAATAACTAAAATGTTTAACATGATAAAAGGTGCATAGAACTAAGTCAACTGAATCATTGATTTATAATTTCTAACCTGACTGTGACCAGAATAGCACTAATACTGGTATCCCCTTACACCTTTCATGCTTAACAGACTTAATGACATAATTTATCCTATTCGGTAACTGCCGGATAATTCCATAAATTACCATAATGTTGAGTTTGGAATTATATTCCTTTGCACACATAACATATAAATGCAACAACTTGTTAAATTCATGTGAAAGGCATTTCTTTTTCTTCATTCTTTTCCTTTGCTCGATTCGACATCGAAAGCAGACGACATATAAATGTACATCTTTAGTCGCTCATACACCCCATTGCTGAAAATGGACCTGTCCTGGAACTGGAAATGGGTCTTATGCATGTCCATCTATAATAGTGAAAATTTCCATTAAGCATGAAACGTGCAGACAATAGTGTTAAGGCCATTCTACTCAGTCTGGTTAGAAAATATAAATCAATGAATGCACTTTTTATCAAATTAAAGGTTTCCATTATTAAAATCGGCAGAAGGGTACAAACCAACGGGTCAATAGGCTCGGACTATAGCTGCTGCTGGTGGGAAAATGCATTGATGTTTATAATGACTGAATTCTGAGGCAGAAATACCCAATGATGTACTTGTGTATAAGAGTACATCAAATGAACAAGATTAGTTTTCATTAATGTGTTCATTTTTAAGTAACCGCTCCGGTGGTCTAGTGGTTAGAGCGTCCGCCTCAGATGTGGGAGGTCGTAGGTTCAATACCCGGACGAGTCATGCCAAAGACTTACAAAAATGGTACTAACAGCTGCCTCGCTTGACGCTCAGCATTAAGTGGTTAGTGTTAGGACTGGTCGGCCTGGTATCAGGATAATGTGACTGGGTGGGACATCAAGCTACATATCTGCGGCAATGATGCCCAGTGCTAATCACTACAGTATAAACTGACACACTGAAGACATTGTAGCAATATGTCAAAGCTTCTGATATGGGACTGCAACTTTTGCTGGTGGGACTCATATTTTTCCCAAAATGGGAGTCCTGGACTCGTAGTTTAAAAGTCCTAGCGAGACATCTGGTTTATACATGTCGATTTTATCTCTATTCACTATGTAGCCTCGAAAACTCAACACTTTATTAAATGTTCGCTTTTCGGCACTTCCCACTTACAATATATTAATTCAGTCTACTTATCTCTGATAATTATTACAAAATTAGACTCTAAATAAAACATACATACCAACAGTATCAGATCCTTCAATAAAACGTAAAATTACAATACTTTTTTTTTTAACAAAGTATGATCCCACAAATGTTATAAAAAGTTGTACAAAGCATAATTTGATGACGTTTCCCGCATTATGCATTACTTTTAAGGAAGATCATCTCTATGCAAGGTAACGGAAAAGTGGTTTAGTTTAGATGCGTGCAAATAGATTATTGCATTCAAATGATGCAGATTATCAAAACTGGAGTTTCAATATACGCATTAAAAGCTGGTGTATACACAAACAATATAACATCTTGTAGTGTCGTCCAGGACACAAAACTTACAAGCGCAGTACTACTAGTTCACTGAATCCGAGATATATCTGTAGCTTTACGGACAATTCAGGGCAATAGGACTGTGAGATTAACGGTCATGATGTTATTAATAATATAAAATATTAAATTTAAGATGGAATTACAGAAATCTGAACATATATATAAAAAACAGCAAAAGACATCGTATATACAATATAACAATTGAATCAATGGCATAAACAAAATGAAATTTAACATCACCTTAAAGAATTCATTTTCTCATAGAAATAGATTTGCAAAATTTATAAGAAATAAAGTTAGATACTTTTTTATTCCAATAAAATAAATTTCAGCACAGAATTGATCGAACAATCGAACTTATTTTACTTTTTATGCATGCATAACCTGGTAGCTTCCGGTCCTCTCAAAGTCAGAGTTGATGACATATCAGAGTCACCATATGCCCTTCTCTTTTTCTCTATCTCTCCAATATTCCAGCTCATCAACCGTTTGTCCTCCTTTCCACTGATTTGATGTGGGAGGTCGCGGGTTCGAACCCCCAACGAGTTATATCAAGGACTTGTAAAAATGGTACAAATAGCTATCTTCCTAAGCGCTCAGATTGAAGGGGTTTGTGTTAGGACCGGTCAGCCTAGTGTCAGGATAATGTGACTTGGTGGGACATCATGTTACATGTCTGTTTCATGACGCCCCAGTGTTAGGCATCACTACAAACTGCCACAATGAAAACACTGTAGCCTGACTGTCTGAAAGATTTAAGTCACATATGCACTCTGTGCTTTACGACTGGTTACAACCCCGGTCTGGGTCATTCTGACTGTTGGAGGTGTGAACATGGTTCTATCTTAGCCTACTACGTCGATGATTGATGAGGACAAGCGGAAGGGATCTCGGAAGGAATCAGTGCAAACTCAGTGGCAAGACCCCAGAGGTTAACACTCGGGGCACACCGTCAAATCCGCGACCACGCGCACAGGCCCAACATTTAGGTCGGATGTTTGGTCAAATTTTGTCCAGTTTTCTTAGTGGATAGCCCTATACCAATGATCTATAAGTCATTTGTGCAATTGATCAGCGTTTTGGGGTTGTGAATTTTGATTAATTTGAAGAATTTTAGTTTTGTGTACTTGCGTACGTTTGCCTTTTTTTTTTTTTTTAAAAAAATCTTTCCAATTGTGTGGGATGCTTGTCATCCTATTAGCTTAATTCGTGTTTGTCTTTGTGTTGGTTTATATTTTAGACAGCCAAAGAATCAGATTTGTTTTGTTTTGGTTTTCATATGCCAAATCGAAAACTTTTGGTTTTATAAAGGAATGGTCTCCCTCCCCTCAACCCCCACAATATTGCTTCGTGAGCTGGTTTTGGTGGGAAGTCTTTAAGTCAGCATTGGCTTACCGATTCCACCCAGGTATATGCTAGTATGTTTTCCCTAGCACCCGTTTTGTGCCGGATTTTGTTGTTGTTGTTGTTGTTTTGTGGCTAAGTGTGAGAAGAGGGAGTTTTGTGCAACAGGTAGAGCTTCCTGGATTGCCTTTTCCGTTATTTTGTGATGTCGCGGGTAGAACTGCCCTTATTACTTCACAGCTTGGTCAGTTCGAGTGGGGACTACAATAGCTCATTCTTGCGAGTAGGAATTGTAACTATAGCTGGTTAGGTTTCGCATGTCCGGGACGATATTTGTTTGATTTGTGGGAAGGGAGTTTGTGGTGCAGTAGGTAGAGCTTCCTGAGTAGTATAGGGGGATAGTTTAGCGTCAATGGAAAAATACATTACAAACACCCCTGGGATACTTTGGCGTCAATGGGAATTTAACATGGGGAAATTTAACGTGAAGTGAATGGGGAAATGAACACAGAGACAAGAGATGGTGCTAATTTAGCGTCAATGGGACTTTAACGTTAAAATGGGTATATCAAAATTGGTGTCAATGGGAATTTAACAATGGAATGTCGTCTTGAGGTCAAAGGTAATTGAACATGGGTGGCATCATAGGGTTTATAGGGTCAAACTATTTAAGGGTGAAATGTATTTATAGGACAAAGGGTTGATAGGTACACATACCGATGTACAGAAATAAATAAATGTACATCCAGTCACACAAAAAGAGGACAAAGATGTTCCGAAGAAAGATTCAGAGACAGAATAATAATAAGAACAATAAGAAATAACAAGAAAAGTCTATTGTATGGGTACAAAACATTTATTCAATTATATACATGGGCTCTCTGGCCTGTGCTATGGTCTAAGCACGATCCATTTAATACATAAAAGTATTAGACATGGAACAAACCTATTGACAAGTTATTTAGTTCTTGGTTCTAATAAACTACTTTTTAAAATTAAAAGTTTATGCCTTCACGAGAAACATGCAACGTATATACATTTCATTAAAGAATGACATTTTCATACTACAATTAATGTCGATTTTTAAAAAAGCTAAATCAAGATATGTAACAAAAAATCAAATAGGACAAAGTTCATGTTTCTCTCTATTTCATTCACACACGTTGTTTAGATCTAGTCAGCTATCACTTGTGTGGTCTGTGTAGATGTTTCCCATCACATACTCTCTTTTATTCTTAAATCTGCTGTTATCTCCATTGTGCTAGGTACGCGTATCGGCAATCATATCAATGGTGATTATTGTCTTCTTCCCATGGAGGTACAACGTATGCCATATGAATGGTCACTTTTCCATCGGTGATGTCAAATGTTTCTCTCATCGTCTGCATCGTCGAAGCAATAGCCATCAATAGTTTCGAAGAAGTTAATTCTGCAGGTGCACTAAACCCGAGACATACAGGAGAGTTCAAACTGTCATGATACATAGGCTCAAACGACCTCGATCTTTGACTTCACACAGACGTTTGAGCTCCTCTAATAGCGAGTCAAATAAGTCCGTAATAAAACCTGCTTCATCATCAGGCGCAAAGTCTTTAAATTTCACCGTGAATGTGTAAGTTGTCGTCTTAAATTTTATCGAATTCGACGTCTGAATCATTTGGATGCTAAAATATTCTTTTAGGTCTAATGAGTCTTTTCCCTTCTTGGACGTACTTTGATGTGACGGTTTGGTGGTGAAAGAAGTCAATGATGTTTGTTCCTTCTTTTCTTTCATCTGCTTTAGAGTGATTCATCTTTCTCGACGTTTGTCCTCGCAATAAAGTGTCGTTCCTGGAAATTGTCCCTTTTTATGCTGGGTGATAACAGCATGTCCACAAGGTAAAGTCTTGTAGTCTGGAAGTCACACTGGTTGCACGTAGTTTGCCATGGCGTTAGTAAATAAACAACTAAGATGTGTCACTGCATTGGTGGTAAGATTGTGAGATACAGCATCGCACTCGGGTTTCTCTTACGTTCGATACTTTCTTTTTGAAAGTATTCATCTTCTCTCTTGGACTTGCAGTGACAATGAATTATTGGTCTTGGAAGTTGTCCCTTTTTATATGCTGAGCAATATCAGCGTGTCCGTACGGTAAAGTGAAGTGATTAGGAAGCCGTACTCGCTTCTGGTACACGATTTGATAGACTTTTTCCAAGGGTCGACTGACGATTTGATGTGTGGGTAAACGTACAATCGTGTTTGGTTGGCAAGTGGTCACTTTAAAGTTTCCATCCTGTCCAGACTGCAAGGCTTCTTTGAGTACGCCAAAGTTTACCACTTGACTGGTGCGATAATTGAGAGTCAATCCTTTCACTTTACACTCCGTGTGCACTTCTCCTTGTGGGTCACGGTATTCGTATCCGTAATGTTTAGGACCGCCACTGGCAAAACTTAGAATCTTGTCCTCGGGATGCTCGTCTGTCCAGGCTCCTAAACGGTCTCCTTCGATTTTAGGTTGATGTTGACCCAAACGACTGATGTAGATGCAACTGTCCGTGTCAAAATACAACACACGATCTCCTAACAGTTCTAAAGCTTCATACAGTTTTAAGCGAGCATGAGCTGTCACGTAAGCTGCTATGATGACATTTCCAAATTCGTCAGCTTCTACAAAGTCCAGTTCTTCTTCGTAATTAACTAAGAGCAGGTCCTCACGAACGACGTCTACATGTTTCATGTATTTGGTTTTGTCGTGAATCATCTGGAAGTAGCGGGAAGGTTCTGACAAATACTCCGTCTTGGGTAAACACGGTCGTTGTGCCATTTTGCCCCACAAACAATTTAACATCACTTTGGCAAACGATCGCCTTCCTTCGTTTTTTTCCACGTGGTCTAAAGTGATACCTTCCTGTTCCCAGTATTTCTCTTTGAATTTTGTTTGGTCTTCGGAAGTGTGACACCAGGAAGGATAACCACTGGCTTCTTGCTTCAGTTTCAAAAAAGCATTCACGTACTCTGAGAAAATGCCTTTTTGAGTCTCGTCGCCCTTATGGTACTTTTCTGTCTTGGGAAAGTGGTAAATTTCGTACACTTCTAACAGTTGGTATCCCAGGTCCAAAGCTTTAAACAATTCTACACTAACCCACGTACCCGTCAAGGCACGTTCTTCCTGAGTGTGCTGACAAGGGTGGTCTTGGTTACACGTTTCAGTACAAGTACGACACAAAGGAAACATCAGTTTTCCTTGGCAATGATGTGGTAAAACGGGATGGTACAAATTCGTGGGAGGCAAGACTTTGCACTTGATCAATCCTTCGTATTGTCGAATATTGTCTACGTCGATGTGTTCGGTCAGCAATTGTGGGTGCCCTGAGGGAAAATGACAATATTTGCACACGTACGGATACAAAGAACACACGTCCAAATATTTGATTTCTTCTCCTTTCTCCTTGTCGGCTTGGCACAGCAAACAGGTGGCATTCGTCCGTCCTCCGTACAAACTGTCCCTTGGGTTCAGAGGGTCAACCAGCTTGTAACTTTCCACGATACGCTTAAACTCGAGATCGGTTTTCAATCGCTGATCGTATTCGTGTTCCCACATTTCTATCACTTGGTATCCTTGCTCTTCTAACTTCAAGCGACGTTGACAAGTAACCTGGTACAATTCTTCCATGGTCCGTTGTAAAAACTGGTTTTTAGTGTGACGTTGAGGGTAACAGGTGGGACATCCGTGAAATAAGCAACCGTTAAACTCGTACACGATCTGTGGGTTATCTAAGTCCCAACCATCCACCGAATACCTTCCGATGGTCTTTTCACCTCCTCCGTTGCGGGCATGTTGAATCCATTTGTCTTCCTTGTCGCACAAGTAATGTAACCAGCGTAGTGCTTTGACCGAGTATTGACGTTTGACAAAATGGGTCGTTTGAGGACTGATGACAGCTAGTGTGTCTTCGGGCATAAATCGTTGGCGGTACACCAAGGAGCACGCTTTGGCAATAGTGCAGGCTTCTTTCAAAGGATCGATCCCTCCGTGTTCCATGAACAGCTGTCTAAATTTTCCACAGCAACGCCGTAAAATGTCCACGTCGGAACGACAATATTTTAACATTTCTTCCTGAAAGTCGAAAGGGTCCAAAGCGTGAGTCTGGTACCATGAGTAGAAAGCTTCTCGTTGTTCGCTATGCATATTGTCGGGGTCGTAGTAGTGAGCCTCAGGTAAATGGGGTAGAACAGCATGTTGGTTGGCTTCGGTATTGAAATAGTGAGGAAAATAGCCTTTGGCCATTTCCGTCATGCCAAACGTTTTAGGCATGCGACTCAAAGGCATGGCCAAGTAACTCATCGAATCTTTAAACTTCACTTGTCCCACTTGCATGGAAATGATTTTGGCTCCGTTTAAAGTCACTTTAGGACGTTCGGTACTTTGTTCCGTATAGTATCTCAACAAAAACTGTCCATCGTATCCCGAGAAATTGTGAGCCATGACTGTGGCATAACGATGACAATCTCCGTAACGTTCGATATCTTCTTGGCTCCACGTTTCGTCGAAAGGGTCTAAGACCCATTGGGCAAAATCGGTCAATGTGTTCGGTCCCCTAAAGATTTTTTCACGTCCTCCAGGAATCTTGCTACAGTGAGGGCAATGAGTCAAGATAGGCTCTTGGATGCATTTTTCGCACGCTCTGTGAGCCACGCAGAAATTAGGAATGTGAATGCCAGTCTCTTGCATGCATTCGAAATCGAAAAAGATGAAATTACCTTTCTTCTTCTTGTCCTCTTCTTTTTCTTTTTCTTCATGTTTAGAATGGTATTTTTGAATGTAGCATTGGTGTTCCAAGTCCACGATTTGGTGACAAATGTGACATCTTTTCTTTCCTGAACAGACGTGTGCCTTGGCATTATTGGTACGTATGGCTTGTCCACAAGTAGGGCACAATCTCAGGAGTTGACATGCACATTTCCGCTGTGAACCTTGCGTCTTCAAATGTTGTTGGTAACAGGCAGGACTGACAAACGTTCGCCGACAAGCAGAGCAATGCATTCGTTCTTGTCCTTCGTCCAAACAGGGTTTAGAGGCTAAACATCCCTCACATTTCGATCCACATTGTTTGTGTTGCTCTCGATTGTTATAGCCATAGTCACATTTCTCACAATAATAACCGTATGACAGGAATGCAGTGATACTGGTAATGGCATCAAAATGTTCATTATGATGGTAGATGTGAATGTATTTTCCGTCTTTGAAATCTTTGCCTCGAAACAACAGAGGTCCGCGCACTTCTTGAGGGTGCACTTTCAAGGTGTAACGTGGAGCCAAGACGTCTTGCAACTTTTGCATTTCAGGAATGCCACAGGGTGTATCTTTAGATAGTCCCGCTCGCTGTAATAGAAATTCTGCCTCTCTTTGTTGTTTGGCTCGGTCCGATTGTTGAATAGTTTGCCATGCTCTTTTCCATTCTGCCGTGTTGTTCTTGTCGGCATACGTTCGTCCCACCACGATGGCACGTGCTAAACACATCTTGTCTTGAGGGTTGTTAATTTGGACGAGGCTCTTTTTGGTACTGCGAAGGTTGTCTACTAAGAACACTTTTTTGCCATGTCCCGTCCCTTGGGGAAGAGAAACGTGGGTCATGAACAGTGTCGCTTTTCCGTCGGTGATGTGAAACTTGTCGTTGGATTGTTGCACGTGTTGAATCTTGTCGATGATTTTGGAAGGTGTCAATTCTGATGGACTGCTAAACTCAATCCATACGGGAGACTTCAAATTGTCGTGATGAATGGAAAGTCTCAAGCGATCGTCTTCTTTGGCTTGACATTGCTGTTTCAGTGTGGTTAACAAAGAATCCCACACATCGGTAATGAACTCTTCTGCTTTCTCTATCGGTACGTCGGACTTGAAATCTTTAAACTTCACCCTGTACGTTTAGGCCGTGGTTCTAAATTTTCTAGAGGAACGTTTGTCCGTTTCTCGAATGTGGTAATATTTTTCGGGTGATACTGGGGGCCTTTGGTTTAGAATAGACTCTCTCGGTCTGGTCGCAGACGTGGAAGGTGTTGGTTCAGGTTCACTCATGTCTTCGATTTGAGTGAACACTTCATTTCGTGTGTGAGGCAATAAGTCACGCCGCTGCCTCTTACCTTCTTTTTCTCTCTCACTGAAATCGTGCGATCGTTTCATCTCGATTGCTGATTCAGAAATGATTTAACCAAGTTTGTTCTTTCTGTTTATATACCCCTCTCTTCCTCTTGTTTTGACAATGACATGGTATATTTCACAAGACAATTGAAAGTCTAACAGTTAGAAACCGTCGGAGGACTTATGCGAACGACAATGGTACATCTTAAATGCCTCATGCATCTTGACGACCCTTTGATTCAAACCCTACCGTGAAATAAAAATGTTGCAAGATAAAACCCAGAGTTGGTGTCATCAAGAGAACTATAAACGATACTGTGCCGTTAGAACACGTACGTACTCCAGAAAACAACGTTACTTGACTACGATGTCTCATTTTCTGTCTCTTCTACTTTGTTGTTGACCACGATGTCTACTAACCCTGGTTTAACACACGTTTTTCTTTATTTTGATATGTTTTTTTTTTTTTTTAATACTAAACCCATTTTTAACAGATCTACCCTTTTTGACATCAGCGACGATGTCTCCTATTGCCCTTACCACTGTTACTACACCTACAACGGTGATCTTAAGACCAAAGTATGAGACAGCAAGTAAGTTGTGAAGTTGAATGAAATTGTCTAAACAACAACTGTCAAGCCCCTATATTCCAGTTGTTTGTCATAATAACTTGTGATACTTCTACATTTTCTAACGTGAAAATGTTTACAAGCCGTACAAAAGTTATGTGGCTTTAGCTTTTGACACTTGCACACTCTCCAGTATACAAGTGTCACGAGAAAAAAATATCTATCGGATTTTTACCATTTTTAAAAACACGCACACACTTGCAACTTGACCTGAAAATCTGTAAAAAAAAAATTTGTGGATATCCCACAGATTCATCGCCGCTGATAGAGCTGATTAAGAACTGTAGGAATATCCCCTTAAATTTTTTAATATATAAATATCAAAGGTTTTATGTGTATTGTCTTTGTTCACCCATTATTAGCGTTTAGGTATGTTCCCTAAAGACACAATTTTGAACAAACTTTATTCTGAATTAAGGTTTCTCTCTGTTTATTCATTTTTTTCGAGCTGTTGGTACATGGTAAATTACATCCAAATACCTTCTCAAAGTGGGAGGCATTTCTACACATAACATTGCCTTTAATACATTCGGTTTTATTGGTTAGTCATCGCTATTCTTTAATTCTATTTTTTAATGTATTTTTTTAAATAGAAGATGTAAAATTGTTAATTGTTGTAAAGGAATTTATGTTGTTTAGTCTCTTGCTGCAAAAGAAATATCTGTAGTAAAGTACTTAAGTTGGTTCAGTTTTATTTCAGGCTCTACAAAAGGTACAAATTTTGTCTTGCAAGGGGATTGAAACTTTAAGTTACGCGGACGTGAAGCAAAACATAACTTTCTTAGTAAAGTTTGCCGACTTTGTACTCATTCTAGTCATGCTTGCCTTACATCTTTGTGTTTTAGAGATTCTATTTCATCTGATTTAAATTTCATTCATCAATGGACAGGACAGCTTGGGTTATAATCCTTGAGGTTCTTTGTACTTTAGTTTATTTACTTCACATAAACCCCATTTCACTAGTTTAAAAAAAAACAATACCACTCAGTACTATATCATTTCTTTCTACTTATGCGAACGTGTGTATGTCAATATGTCCAAGTGAGAAAATATTTTTGGGACTAGTTTCAAAATGCGAATAATAATGGTACAGTTAAGCAATTGATGTGGCAAGAAAAAAGCTACGGTACACAATACAGGATTGTAAGTTTACACTCTAGTCCGTTTGTACTGCAATGGTAAAAATGTAAGAACTTCGGCAAAAGCAATGCGTAAGTCGTTAGAAGTAATTTTATTGGCTACACTTATTTTCTACCACCTTAGCTTCGAATCTGCTTCAGTCGCTCTTCGCACAGTGACAAGATCAGACGTGCTATTCTTCCCCTGACCACTACACTACCTGCCTTGAATTTAGAACCAAACAAATGCGTCACTCATTGTAAGTGACTTCATTGGCTAACCGATATTTTCCACCGCCTTAGCTTCAAATCGGTTTCAGTTGTTATTCGCACAGCGTGAAGATCAGACGTGATTTTTCTGTACCTGTCCACTAGTCACTTTACAAATAATAAAACAAATGCACAAACAATCGTACCATGAGTGACTCGTGGAAAGTAGTCTTATTGCGAAATAAAGCACAGCATGTTTGGATGTACTGCTCTGAAAACTTTACACTGACGTTTTTGACAGAACAATTTTAGTAGGCTATGTCTCCAATTCACTCTTGCGATATTGTACAATAGTGGGTTTTTTTCCTATAGGAGTAATTATTTCATTGAGATGTGTTTTTTGAAATTTCGTAAGGAAAATATACCATACAAACGTAAGAGTCGTGATATTTTTAAAAGTAGGAATAAAATCTCTCTCTCTCTCTCTCTCTCTCTCTCTCTCTCTCTCTCTCTCTCTCTCTCAATTTTTTAAAAAATAAGGGGTTTTGTTTTTTATTATCAATTTATAACTGGTTTTGTTGTAAATTTTTTTTTATTAAAAAAAAAAATTTTTAAAAATTTTTTTTTTTTCCCCGGTCAAAGAAAAAAAATCTAACTTATTTTTAATTAGCTATTTAGCCTTTTCCTTTTTGGCAATGCATTTTTTCCCGGAAAAAAATTTAAAAACTTAAAACACTTTTTTTTTCAGAAAGGAAAAAAACCTGGTTTTTTTTAAAAAAAATACTTGCCCATTAAATTTTTTCAACCCCGTTCAAAAAAAACAGTTAAAAAAATTCTGTTGAACTTTCCATTGAAAAGCGGGGGCGTTTTTGGGGCCCCTTTTTCCCCCCCCCATTTTTGAAAAAAAAAAAAAGGGTTTATGGGTGAAAAGAACATCTTAAATTTTAAAATCACAAAATGTTAAAAATTTAAATTTTAAATTAACAAAATTTTTTTTTTATAAAAATTTTGGGTGGAAAAAAATTTTTTATCAAAAAGGGGTTTTTTTCTTTCCTTTTTTATTTGAAAAAAAACCCCAAAAAAATTCCATTTTTGGGGGATTTTTCCCCTTTTTTTCCCCTTCAATTTGTCGCCTCTCTCCAAACACTTTAATAAAATAGGTTATTTCCCCGGGTCCAATTTGGGCTTTTCCACAACAAAGGGGCCCAAAATTTACCAAAGGGGAAAAAAATTTAAAAAAAAGACTTACCCAAAAATTTTGGGGGGATAACTTTGCAACATTAGCGGGATACACTCAAACCAACCCTTTTTCCCCCAAAAATCATTTGCCAAAAAAGAATTTTGGTTTATTAAAAGGAAAAAAAATAAATAGATTATTGTTTCAAACAAATTTTTCTTGGGAAAGGGGCTAAAAATTTCCAAAAATTTATCCAAAACAACGTATCCCCAAAAAAAGTCAAAAATAAAAACTTTTGGGAAATTAAACATTTTTTTTTTTTTTACAGCCACTAACCCAAAATTTTTATTTGAGGGGAAAGTTATTGTGTAAAAAACTTTGAAGAAATTAATTAATGTGAAAGCTTTAAACTACAAAAATTTTGGAAATTTAAAATTTTTTTAGGTTTTTTTTTGTGCATCATTTTTGGGGCGAGTATTTTTTGGAAACCCCCAACAATTTTGGGGGTTTTTTCAAATAAAGGCGGTCTTTTTTTGAATGTTTTGAGAGATTGGAAAAATTTAAAAATTTTAAAAAATAAAATGGCCCAAAATTTTGGGGTTTTTTTTTTTCCCAAATAACAAAAGGAAAAGACAAACCCCATTTTGGGGAAAAGTTTTTTTTTCAAACCTTTTACAATTTTTAAAAAAAAAAAAAATTTTTTGTTATTTTATTTCGATACGTAAAATTTTCTTTTTTCCTAAATTTTAAATTTTCCTTTTCGAGGCCCGGAAAAAATTTTTCTTTTTTAAAAAAGGGGGGGGGGAAAGCAACCAAAGGGCCCCGTTTATCGAAGTTAACGGGAAAATATCAACTTGACTTTTTTAAAATGTTTTTGGGTTTTTTAAAAATTTTAAAAGGAGGGTTAAAAAAGCAAATTTATTCTTCCGAAAAAAGCCTTTTTTGGCCTTTCTAAGAAAAATAAATAATCTAATTTTAAAAATTTTTTTTTGGCAAAATTTTCCCCCAAAAAAGGGAAAAGTAAAATAGCTTTAATTACCCAAACAAAACCTTTGGGTTTTTTTCTTTAAATTTTTTTTGGGGGAAAAAATCTTTAAAATTTTTTCTTTTTAAAAAAAAAAAAACCAAACGGGTTCCGAAATTTGGGATCTGTCAAATTTAAGGGTTCTAAAAAATTTCCATTTTCAAAAAAAATTTTAAGGAAAGGGAAAAAAGGGGGGAAAAAAGGGGGGGGGGGAGAAAAAAAAGGGAGATAAAAGGGGGGGAAGGGTTTTTTTCCACCAAAAAAATCCCTTTAGTTTGTATTAATTTTTTACGTTTTAAAAAAACATTCTTAATTTCTGGAAAAAAACCCCTTGTTGGGTGATTAACTATCTAAAATTGTTCGGCAAAGAGTAAATTTTGAGCAGTAAAAAAAACGTTCTTTACGAAAAAGAACTTTCCCGAGTCCCTTTTTTTTTCGATGTTTTATTTGTTTTAAAAAAAAAGGGTGGGCGCAGAAAAAATCCTTTTTGCCGGGGAAAACAAAGGGAAAAATTTGAAGAAAGGGGGTTTAAAAAATGGTTGAAAATCCTTACAAGAATCCCTTTTTTTTTTAAAATTAAAAATTTTTTTTCAGGGAAAAAATGCCCTTACTTTACTTTAAGAGCCAAGCGTCCGGAGGTTAGAAAAAAAGTGTAAAATAAATACT
This sequence comes from Potamilus streckersoni, assembly GCA_016746295.1. Taxonomy (NCBI): domain Eukaryota; kingdom Metazoa; phylum Mollusca; class Bivalvia; order Unionida; family Unionidae; genus Potamilus; species Potamilus streckersoni. The sequence continues at coordinate 413,230 of JAEAOA010002048.1, read as the reverse complement.
TCTAAACTTCAAAGCTTTTAAACACTTTTTACCATTGAAAAAAAAAAGTTTTTAAATCTCCTTTTTTGGGCCATTTTTTCTTGCCCCAAATTGCTTTTGTTTCCATTTTTAAATTGCTTTTGAAATTTTCCCCAAAAAAAATTTTACTTGGCATATTGAAAAAACCCCTTTAAATAAAAAAAAATTTATCATGGGTTTTTTTTTTTTAAAATTTTTTTAGAAAATAAAAAAAACTAAAAAACAAAAACCCAAATTTAACCAGCTTTGCCTTTTTAATTTTAAAATTAAAAAGGAATGAAAATTTTTAAAAAAAAATGAAAGGAAAATGACTAAAAATTCAAAAAAACCCAAATTTACAAGAAAAATTTTTTTTTCTTTATGGAACTTTAAAAAATTTAATCCCCCGAAAAAAAATTTTTCCTTTTTTTTTGGGGTAAAAAAAACCGAACCCAATTAGTCTTTTCAGTATTTTTTTTCCAAAAAACAAAAACCTTTTCCTTTTTTCCCAAAATTATTTTAAATTTTATTTTTAAAAAATATTTTAAAAAAAAATTTAAAAAAAACAAAAAACCCAAAAAAGGGAAAAGGGTTTTTTTTAAAAACCCCCCCTTTGAGGGATTGGTTAATTTTGACCCCCCACAAAAAAAATTTTCAAAGGGAAAATTTTTGAATTTTGTTCAAAAATTTTGGTTTTTGGGGAAAAACCTAAAGTAAAAGGGTGAAAAACAAAAACAAAAATTTAATTTTTTTATAAAAAAAATTTAAGGGGTTTTTATTCTTTTCTTTCCCCCATAATTTGGGGGATCCCAAAAATTTTTTTTTACAAAATTTTTTGGAATTCAAAAATTGTTTTTGGGGTTTTTTAAAAAAATTAAAAAAGTGTAATTTTTTTGTAAATTTTTTGGGGGTTTTGGGGAAAAAAACCCAAAAAATTTTTTACCCGTAAAAATTTTCCTTAAAAAGAAAGGGATCAAATTATTTGCCCTAACTGGGGTTGATTTTTTGAAATTTTAAACCACAATTTTTTTGGGGTCTTACTTTCTTTAAAATCACCTTTTTTGTGAAAGGGAAGGGCAAAAGGAACATGGCTATTCTTTTTTTTTTTTTAAAAAAATTTTTTTTAAAAAAAAAAATTAAATAAAAAAACGGGTTAAAACCGGGTTTTTCATCGGGGTAACAAAATTTTAAAACAAAAAAAAAAACCTATAATTTCTTTTTTTATTTGGTTTCAAGGGAAAAAAAAAACTTTTTAATTTTTAACACCAATTGGGTTTTAAATTGCCCAAATTTTTATTTTCCGTAGGGGTTGTTTTAAATTAAGGTGATAGGGATTTTTAAAATTTCCTTGTTTTTCAAGCCCCCGGGGTTTTAATGTTGATTTTAATGTTTTGAAAAATTTCCTGTATTTCAAAAAAAGAAAAAGGGGAAAAAAAGAAAGAACAAATTGGTTTTTTTTTCTTGCAATCGGATAAAAAATCCCATTTCAAAAAAAAAAGGAAAACCGGAATTGTAAAAAACAAAAATGCATAAATCGAAAAAGTGAAGAAAATTTGTCCCCCCAAACCAAGTCACAAAACCCAAAGGGCCCCCCCCAAAAAATTTACCAATTTGGGAAACCCGGGGAAAAATTTTCAAAATTTAAAGGGGAAAAAATAATAATTTAAAAAATTTAATCCACGTACCCATGAAACCGAAGGGGAAGAGGGGGGTTTTTTTAAAACAAGAAACAAGAAAGAAAACCAAGAGTTTCCATTCTGAAATTTGAGTTCCCCTTTGGATTAGAAAATAAAAAAAAATTTTTAAAAAAACCCCCCTTTTAAAAACAAATTTAAAAACCCCAAATTTAAAACCCCCCGGGGGGGGAGTTCAGACCCAGTTTTTTTAAACACATGGAAAAAAAGTTTTTTGAAACCCCGGGAACCAAAGATGTAAATTAAAAAACCCCGAAAAATTTTTTGAGTATGTTGGGACGAACGATGGACAAAAAAAACGGGCAAATAAAAAAATCCCCAAAAAATTAAAATGGGCGGCCAAAAACCCCAAAAGAGGGGGTTTTTTAAGGGGGGATTTTAAATTTTTTGGTTTAAAAAAGCAAAAGTTAAATCTGCCATTTTACCCTTAAAAGCACCCTTTTAAATATTTTGTTTCGGGAAAATTTAAAAAAGAAAATCATTACAACCAAAAAATTTTTGACCAAAATTTTACGCCCTTCCGTCTTCGGTTTATTAAAATTTTGGGAAATTTAAAAATGAGCACAAAAACAATTTGATAAAGTTTTAAATTTTTTTTAGTTAAACCTGTTTGGGGAAAAACGAAAAATCTTCCTTTTTTGGGAACTTTGTGTTCCCAAAAATTTTAAACCAGTTAAGGGGGAAATATTAAACCCTAATTTTTTTGGACAACCAAGAAAATATAAGCCCCTTTTAAAAAAAATTAATTTGTTACCAAAGGGTTTTAAAAAATCTACTTAAAAAATAAATTTTAAAAAAAAAGAAAAAAAAAAACAAAGGGAAAAATTTTATCTTTTTCCCATTTCGAAAAGCAGCAAAACTGGATACATTTTAATTTTTCAAAGGTGGGAAAAATATCCCAAACCACTTTTCCCCCCGTGAATTCCAACGGAAAAAAATTTTCCCCCCCCATTGACCATTTTTTCCCAAACCCCCAACCCTTTTTGAAAAAGTGGGGGAGTTTGAAAAATTTCAGTTTCTCGTTTGAAGCATCTACAATTTTGGGATTTATACATTTTTTTTGGGTAAAGGGGAAAATCCCCGGGCCAAATCTTTAAAAAGGGGCAAAATTTCCCCAAAAGTGGTTTAAAATTCGTTTGGTTTTTGGTTTTTGATCGCTGTAAAAATTTGGAGCGGTTTTGGTGGTATTTTCCCCCTTTTTTAAAACCAAGCCCCCTTTTTTTCTAATTTTTGATTTTTTTTAGCCCCGAAAAAACCCAAAAAACAAAACTTTTTTCTTCCGACCCCTTTTTATTTTTCTTAGGAAGAAATTTTTAAAAATTTTCCCGCTGGGCTTTAGGGTTTTTTGGGTTTAGACGTTTTTTGGGAAAAGGAGGGATGAGCCTTTAAAAAAACCGCACCAAAAGGGTTTTACCGAACATTATCCCCAAACTACTTTTCATCCCAAAACCCAAAGGAAAAAAACCCGTTTTACTTTTTTTCCCAGGGCAAATTTTTTTAAAACCCCCGGGGGAAATTAAAAGACCCTCGAATTTTGGGGGTTTTTGTCCCACAATCGGCATTTAAAACGGGTTCTTATTTTGTGCCCATTTCCCCTCCCCAAAAAACTTTTTACAACGGCCTGGGGGGTTGACCCGGTTTTTGACCCCTTGAATTAAAAAGGGGGAAAAATTGTTGGGCCAATGATGCGTTCTCTAGTTTGGTTGGGAAAATTAAAGCTGTTGACCCCCGCCCAAGGGGGTTTGTGGGGAAAACCTTTTTTGAACCCAAAAAAAAGGGGTAAAATTTTTGGGCGTGTTTTTTGTTTGAGTTGCAATATTGCATTTTTCAAAAATTGTCCAAAATACGTGAAATACCAAAACAAATTGTTTTTCAAATTGTCCCCGAATTTTTACCATCCCCTTTTTTAAAATCTTCCAAAAATTTTTTTTCCTTTTTCCTTGTCTCGTTTTAAAAAACCCCCCCCGTACATAAAAAGTGCCTTGGGGGGGGTGGGGGATTTTAAAGTTTTAAAAATGGCCTATAAATTTTAATTAAAATTTAAATTTCCCCCAAAAAAAAAAACCCAAAAAAAACTCGGCATTTTCTCAAACTGATTTTTTAAAGAAGAAGGCCCTGGTTTTTTTGGGTAATTTTAAAAAAACAAATTAAAAAGAAAACGGGAACGAAGAATCATTTGAAAGGGAAAAAAACGGGAAAAAACATCTTTGAAAATTTTAAATTTTTTCAAACAAAACCTGTTTACCCAAACGGGTATTTGAAACCTTTCCCCACTTTTCCCAAAATTTTAGAAAACCAAAAAAAAAAGGGCTGTTCGGGGGCCGTCTAGTTAATTGGAAAAAGATCGTAGGCAAATTTGGGGAAAGCTATCAGTTGTGCCTTTGTTTTTTTTGAAGTTTGTTTTCGTTGGGTTTATTTTCCAAAATTTATTAACATATTTTGGGCAAACCCTAAAAGGGGCCTTAGGCCGGCAGAGGCTCCCCAGGCAAGTTCTAAATTTTCCAGTCGGTTTTAAAATTCGGAAAAACCCTGCCCCCAAAAATCACCCGGGGGGTAAAATAAAAGGGGAAATTATCCCCGCAATGGTCTTTGGGGTTTAAAAAAAAATTGCGTTGGCAGATAAATTTTAAAAGAAATTTAACCAAAACGAGTCGTTTAAAACATCAAAACATACCCGGAAAAATTTTTTAAAAAGTGTAAGGGAAAAAGGTTCCAATTTATTAAATGGACCGTATTTTCCCCAATTAAAAAGGGGGAACCCCAAACCAAAAATTTTTTGTCCCGCAAGCCAAAAGGGAAAATGAAAATTTTAAAAAAAGTCGAACAAAAAACCCATTTGATTAAAAAAAAAAGGGTCAAACCTCTTGTTTTTAAAACCATGCCAAAATTTTTGTTTCCAAAATTTCCTTTTGGCAGGTTTTTCCCCCCAAAAAAGGACTTTCCGGAAACCTTTATTCAAAAAAATGGAAAAAAATTTTTTCAAAGAGTGAAAAAAAGGGGAAAAAACAATTCTTTTTAAAAACGACACAAAGTCGCCGGGGGGGGCCCTTGCCTGAAAATTTTTTCATCCGTTTAATTTTTGTAAATTTGGGAAAAATTTTTTTTGTGGGAAAAAAAATTTGCCCCTTTTTATGAAGGGTTTTTTTAAAGGCATTTACTGCTATTGGGGTAAAAACCCGTAAACCCTCGGGTTTTACCTTGTATCTGACAAATTTGGGTTTTCCTGACCCGGGGTTTTGGCAAAATTTTTCTTCGAAAAAATGGTATTTTCCCAGAAAAAGGGAAAAAAAAAACCCTAAAAAAGACCTTTTGGTTTTTGCCTCCTGGGGGGGACAAAAAACACCCGTTTTATTGCGTAAAACGACAACCTGGAGAAACAGCGTTTTGAATAAAAAAAGGGTTTGGGGAAAAATTTACAGCCCAAAATGTTCGAAATTTCACTTTGGGGAAGAAAAAAGGGAAACGAATTTGTCCTTGATTTTTTGTTAAATCTGTTTAGTTTTTAAAAACGAAAAGGGAGATAAAAATTTTTTTAAAAAAGCAAATTTTTGGTTTTTTAAGGCAAAAATTTTTTTTTAAAAAGGATTTTTTAGCCCAAAACCAATAAATGTAAATTTTTTTTCCCCTTTAACAGTTTAAAGGTGTGAGAAAAATCCGCCGGGAAATTTTAATTGTAAAAATTTTTTCCCCCCAAAAAATTTTTTTTTTTTTTTTCTTATTTTTTTTTAAAATTGTTAATTTTTTTGGAAATTTTCCTTTATTTTTGGGGCAATTTTTTTTCCCTGGTATGGTTTTTTAATTTTTTCCTTAAAAAAATTTCACCCAAATATTTTTAAAACCCTTAACCCCTGTTTTCCCTTCCCAAAAATTCCTTTTAAATTTTTCCTTGGGCCTTTAAAATTTCCAAAATTTTTTAAAATCCCAGACGGTTGACTTCCTCGGGGCATTTCCCCCTTACCCTTTAAATTTCCCCTGAAATTATTACCCCAAAATCCCATTTTTAATTTTTTCCCATACCCCTTCCCCTAATTTTTTTTGGGTTTTCCAAATATTTTTTTTGGTGTTTTAGGGGGATCTTTACCATTCACATCTTGTATGCTGGGCCGCTTGGTTTTTGTGTTTTGTTGGAAAGGCTATATGTGGATCGGCAGGTAGAGCTTCCTGGAAAGCTCATTGCATTGAGGTTTCTTTCAATATATGTATTGGTGGGTAGAGCTTAACAACCACTTCACTGTGTGCATGCTTGTCCAGTTCGTTTTGTTTGGTTTGTGGGCACATATTTTTTTTTGACCGGTAGGTAGATTTCTGAACTGCTCCTTACTTTGAGATTTCTTAGTTTCAATGTTGCGGTGGATAGAGCTTCCCACCCACTTCACTTTTTGTATAGTTGGAGCTCCACCCACCTCCCTCCCGTATGTCTATCTCTGTGCTTGGACCGTAGTGGGAAATCTTTTGGCGACACTGGCTTGTTGGCATTAGTATCCCACCTAGGTGTTTGCTAGTATATTTGTTCTAGCACCTGTTTTATTGTCCCCTTTCTTTTGGTTTGTTGACCTATACGTGAAATATGATGTAGGACCTTTCTTCTCTATCTATCCTGTTGTGTAGTTTTTAGGCTTGTGGTTTTTCGGATCTCTTCATTTAGCTTTCCTTGTGTCCGTAATGTTTTGTTATTTCCATGGTTGTCTTTAGCTGCTGTTTTGTGGCTTGTGTGTTATGTACTTTGTCGCTTCTGTTTTGGTTTGATGTCGGTTCGCTCATTGTTTTAATGTTATGGGGTGGTTTCATGCAGTTGGAGTACGGTTAGGTTATACAGACAGGTCATACTTGGTGCTATAGGAATGAGATGGGCAGGTTCATGCAGGTTAGATGTTGAGGTGACGGCTTTTCTCTTACTAGAGGGTTGTTGGTGATATGGTTTAGGATTGTGATTTATATTTTCGTGCTTGGATTTGCCGTACGGCTGACCACTGGTCATAGTCCAACGTATGTTTTCTTTGTGAGAAGATTGATTTTTCTGTGGTGAAGTTGGTAGTTGATTGTTGTTAGTTGGTTTTTGTTCGGGAATTTTTCGCTCTGGTACTAATCTGCTTGGTGAGTTTTGGAAGATATCTTGGGAGTTCTTTTGTGCATTGATGGTAGTTTAATGGTGTTATATGTGTTGGAGCTAGTTTATTGCCTTCATGAATGGTATAATATTGTTGTATATTAGTTCCAGATTCTTGTTGTTTGTTTTGTTCAGCGTGTCATATGAGGTTATTTCTCTGAGTGTGATATTCGTTGCAGAAGTTTAATATGTGATGAAGTGTTTCCGGTTCTTGGCAGTGTGGACAGTTGGAGCTATCGTTTAGATGAGTCGTGGTGTGTTTTCCAAAGCTGGTTTGTAGTCTGTTGATCACTTGTAATCCTTTATTTTGGAGTGATTTTGGTATTCTGATGGTGCTGGTTGTCTTTTTTTGTAGTTGGTAGAGGTGTCTGCCATTTCTGGAGTTGTTCCATAGTTGTTATCATTTCTCATTGATACGGTGTCTGACTTTGCTATATAGTTTCTGGACGCTATATGCTATGTTTTGGATTTTGTTGAGATGTAGACTGTTTGGCTGTGAGGTCGGCTTTGTCGTTCTCTGGTAGGTTTATAGGGCACACATAGAAAATCATCCTTGTTCTGGTTCGATTCTAGTTGTCGCAGATTGTACATGGTTTCTTCTAGCATGTTACCGCAGCTTTGGCTTGAACCGGTTTTTATTGATTTCAGGACGCTTAGCGAGTCTGTGATGATTACATTGTTTGCTTGTTTGGCTCTTAATCCATGTCAACGGTTTTTTGATAGCCAAGAATTCTGCGTTGTAAATTGAGCACCAGTCTAGGATTCTGGTTTGTAATGTGTGGTTGAGTTCTGGCACTACGACTGCTGCTGATATTCTGTTAAGTTCTGACGATTTGGGGCCATCTGTGTATATTTTGGTGTATGATGCATATTGTTCTTTCCTACATTTTAGTGGCGGAACTCTATGGTAGCTGATTTCATGGTGAGGGATAGAGAAAAATCAAAGAGCATGTATTCACAGTGGGGTTTTCTTAAAAACAAACGACAGTCACATTTTTTCAAAACACAACATTTTGAATTTAAATGGCAAATAACCAACAACTACAATAAAACATTTTTTTTCAAAGAAAATATTATTGACAATGTTGACAACGTTCTGAAATCATGTTAGATTTCCACGAATGGAGGTCATTGGGCCATTGATGTGCATTACATTTCCTAGGTAAAGATCAGAGATGGCCATAACGGTCACAAAACCATTAATCTACTTTTTCATAAAAAATACGATCAAAATAAGTCACTAAGTGATCTAATGGATATCCATGAACGCATTGATTAAGAAAATGCGCACAATATTGACCATACGCCATGGAATATGTGACTTGTAATTTTACGTCATTGAATCTTGTCGTCTGGGCATTTCTTCTCATAACATCGATGCTATCGTTTTCCAAAGGTGGTAATCCATATGAATCAAAGTACTCCACACAGTCATCGCGGGGAAAGTAGACGGCTACCCAGTGACTAGTTTGTTATTCAAATACAAAACCACTATCTTAAACAACGAATGCATGAAATTGTTGACTGAAGATACTCAGGAATCGGCTCTCGGAGTGGTGTCGTCCGTTTTGAACATTTTTCCTTTCAAATACCCCCCCCCCTGCTATTCAAATCGAGTTCAAGTTCGATGGGAGATAAATCTGTCAAAGAATAGACAGGATGAAATTCTACCGATTAGGATGGTGGGTAGCATGGCAAACAAATCCAGTTCCGACTTTGAACATGCGTAAGACTCTTGATGCATCATCTTTTTCTTTCTCTCTGTGATTTAATAATAAGAAAACGTCTAACTCTCGTACGCTTCTTCTTTTCTTGGCCTTTCTAGCTCTGGGAGTGTGAAGTACTCTGAAGTGGTATCTTTAGTCGTTTCTTCTGCCTTGTACTTGCTGTGGCTTTAGGAAAACAGGAATGTCTATCTCGTCAGCGTTATTGGAGTTTCTCGTCGGCCCAAAATGTCTTTGCTAGTTTCAAGCAAGACATTTTTGCCTCCTATCAAAAAAAAGCTTCTTTGGGGTTTTGTTTGTCAATGTTGACATTTTGGAGAAAATTTTCCCTTGCGTCAAGGTGGCATTTTTAAGGAGTGCAATCCTCGTGTCACCATCGGTTTCAAAACAGAAACCACCGAACAAAACGCCGATTTCAGCATATCCCCTAAACCATGTCCTCGCTGTCGAGCGACTCATGGGTACGCATGATACATGACTTACAAGTTGTTATGGAATCGTTTTCGAAAATGTAGTTTCACCGTAGCTTTCCTTCCAGATTTCCTTTATAGTAATGTTGACACTATCGAAATACGACTTACTGGTCGTGGCAGATTCTACTTTGAAAGGAATGACTTGCAGTTGCGGTACGGTACAGAGGTTTGTCTCAACAGATTCTACTCCACCACAGCAGAGTACACAAAGAGCAAATTGAATCCTTGGATCAGTTCTACTGGGGAAAAAAATATTCCACTACAGTGAAGTTGTTGATAATGGGTGGTATTTTGTTACCCTTCATCATCATGAGGTCCCCCACCCAAAATGAAAAACAATTCAGGATGATATGTCGTAGTCAACGTTTTATCATCCGGAAATTTCATCAGTAGGGAACGAGTTACTTTTTGGTACTCGATGGTAACACTTACTTTGGTTTTGTCAAGGCTTTGCCAGACAGCAGAACGAACCCGTTAGCATTTGTGTCCACCAGATGTTGACCACTAAAATAACATCCTGCGGTAATTTTAATAGTATAGATTACCGTGGATTATTGAGGAAACTTGTCGTTTATCTTCAGTTTCGTTTTGATCCAATTACTGTTGCACTTGGTCCTCCAGAACGTCGACCTCAAAAGTGTTTTGATTTTATGAGATGTTTTTGATTTGTGTAGAGTGAATCACTTTGACCAGAGCCACTTCCCAATGGACTTCGTGATAAATTTGAATGGTCTGTTGTATTATGGACGTTAAACAGCAGAAACACATCTATGGAACTGTCACTGTGTAACGTTAAGTAAAATTGGTTATTTACAATTCCTGAGTTCTGCTGTTCGAGGGGTCACTGGAGGTCAGAGGAGTCTTTTTATGGTAGACGTTTATGCTTGGCTATGCGTCTTCTCGTGTTCAAACGACGAGACTGTCCGTTTCCTTTTATTTTCCTTTCTGAACAGGATAATGACAATGGTGTTGGTGTGCACTTCTTTTTCCTGAGCATATAAACACTGACATCCATTGTTTGCCTCGGGTCTTTTTTCTTATAGTGGAATGCGTTGCCACTGTTTGTCGGTCCGTCGTGTCTTTTTATGGCAGTCATCACTTGACGTTGATGGATTCTCAACGGACTAAGTGGGGGTGTCAATTCTTGCTTGGATAAATCCAGTAAAATCTGTACCAAGCATAAACTGATCCCCACACGATCTTTATGTGGGAACATTGGGATCCCATTTTATGAGGGAGCCAATGATGACACCTCCTAGAGTATAGCTACAGCGTGGTTTGAAAATAGTTTGCCTTTTGGTTTGAATGTCGATGTGGATATCTGCTAATTGCGTGAAGGCTTGTTTCTCTTTAAAAAGCGTTTGGTTTGAAGTGGAATTTGAATGATGTCTTGCAGTAATTGACCTACTGTCACCATAAACCATCGTAAGACTTTTCTGAGACTGGCTTCTAAGACACAAGCACCTATTTGTGGATCTATTTGTGATGCCATTCAATTTGATGGAAAGATGAGAATGAAAGGACATCATGTTGACGATGTGAAAGACAGACCAAAAGTGTCCGAGATTTTATAGATTTTTTTTAATAAAGTCGACGGGGTCGTGTACATGACAGGTCCTCCGTCTTGGCGCCAGTGGTGAAACAGATGAGTACGAAATCGCAAACAATCGCGAATACTGGGTTTTAATTCACGAGTAAATATGCGTGTGGGGTTTGAATGGAATCGTCGTACCATGGGTCAGCCAAGGAGTTCCTAACTGTTTGGCTATCATTTGCACTTGCGATTTATCTCTAGGGCTTTTAAATAAGACAACGTAAGGATCATTAAGGCTGATGGTACGATAGGCTTTATTTGCTGAAAGAAATTTTGGGTGATGTAAATGACACTGGCATTACAATGATGCCCTTTTTTTTAGATGTGGTCTAAAGTGATGCCTTCCTGGTGAAGTTACTTCTCTCTGAATTTCTTTTGGTTTTCGGGGTTCTGACACCAGGAAGGATAACCGTTGGCTTCTTGTTTCAAATTCAAAAAGGCATATAAGTACACTTTTCTGTGTCTCGTCACTCTTGTGTTACTGTTCTGTCTTGGGAAAGTGGTATATTTTGTACACTTCTAACAATTGGTACCCCAGGTCCAGAGCTTTGAACAATTCCATACTGACCCATTGACTTTTAAACTTTTTGTATATTTGAGCATCTAACAGTCGGCATTGCGGTCAGGATGGTCGGAAATTTACATCTATCTTTCTCTAAATTTGACTTCCAACAAAATAGAACCTCGGTGGGACTTCTATAATTGTTTAATTGTGTACCTCCACCCAACCATAACAATCGTCACACTCATCAATAGGTAAAAAATCCATTGGGCAAAAACGACCAGCATGTTAGATCATCGATAGATTTTTTCACGTCCTCCAGGCATCTTGTTACAGCGGGGGCAATTGCAAAAGATACGTTCTTGCATGCACTTCTATCAATCGTGATGAGACACAAAAATTGGGAATCTGAATGCCATTTTTTAAAATGCATTCGAAATCGAAAAAAAAAATGAAATTGTCTTTCTTCTGGTCATCTTCTTCGTCATCCTGTTGGGGTTGGGGTTTTACAGTGTAGCATTTGTGTCCCAAATTCACGCTTTGATAACAAATGTTTCATTTTTTTTTCTAAGCAGAACACAATCTCCGGAGTTGACAAACATTTATCTGCTGTGAACCTTGCGTCTTCCTATGTTGTTGGTGACAGGCTCAGCTGACAAACGTTTGCTGGAAAATTGGGAAATGTACCTGTTGATGTACTTCGTCGAGGCAGGTTTTAAAGCAAAACATCCCTCACAATTTTGATCCACAATGTTTGTGCTGCTCTCGAGTGTTAAAGCCAGAGTCACTTTTCTCACAGTAATAAATGTATCCAAGGAATCCAGTGATACTGGTAATGGTATCGAAATGTTCATCACGATAATAGATAAGAATCTATTTTCCATTTTTGAAATGTTTGCCTTGGAACAACAGTAAGCCGCGCAGTTCTTGAGGGAGTACTTTAAAGGTGTCCTGTGGAGCCAAGAATTCTTGCAATATTTGCATTTCAGGAAGGCCACTGGGTGTGTCTTTAGATAGGTCATCTTGCAGTAACAGGAGTTCCGCTTCTCATTGTTGTTTGGCTCAGTTCGATTTTTGAATAGTTTGTAAGGCTCTATTCCATTCTGCCGTGTCATTCTTCTCGGCATACGTTCGTCCCACAATGATGGCCCCGGGTAAACACATCTGGTCTTGAGGGTTTTTATGAGCTGGATGCTGAGAAGGTCGTCCACAAATAACACCTTTTTCGTCCGGTCCCTTGTGAAAGAGAAAGGTAGGCCATGTATAGTGTTATAGGACTACTGCACGTGTTGAATCTCGTCGATTACTTTGGAAAGTGTCAATTCTAAACTCGATCCAAATGGGGAACTTCATACTGTCGTGATAAATTGAAAGTATCAAGCGCTCGTCTTCTTTGGCTTGACATGCTGTTTCAGTGTTGCTAACCAAAAATCTAACAAATCGGTGATGAACACTCCTGCTTTCTCCAACGGCACGTCGAGGCGTTAGGTCACGTTTCTGTTTCTTACTTTCTTCTCCTTTCCTCAGGAAATAAAGCGATCGTTTCACCTTGATTGCGAAAAGTAAAATGAGTACATTTTTAACGTCCCGGTCTCCTATTTATCAATGTAAGGCCATTGTCTTCATATATAAAGGGTTATTGATTTCCCTCAAAGTATTCATTTTCGCTCTCAATTGTTAAAATCGACAAATCTGTTTCTTTTTAAAAGACAATTGCTTTTTTTAACATTGACCTTATTTCTGAGGATATCAACAAAAAAAAAAGGAAAATAGTTAATTTTATGCACTTAACGTAATATTTCTTTTTGTTGTGAGAATGATATATATTAAAATACGTTACATATGTATAAAGTAATGTGCAATATGTGAAAGAAAGCCAACTTGAGGGGGAAAAATATTCGTAGCTGCACGTTTGGTAATAATTATAACATATTGGTATCGTGGCCATAGTTCTAGTTTATATACTACTTCGTCTGCTATATCCGGTGTTTGAACAAATGGCGGCCAGAGAGGACAATGTTCTGTTTAAGCTTAGAAATCGAGAGGTCGTTCAGTTTGTAAAAAATTATTTTAACCTTCATTTATTTGACTATGAAATGTTCTATTCATTATTTACAAAATTCATCGATGACATGATGCATCGCATCCATTGAAATGATACAAAGTCGGATCAAACAAACGTTCTTAACGTGCAAGTGGTTTTTCTTGAGCGTCACATTGTAAACAGAACAAGTAATGAAACTGCCACCATGAAAAAAAAAAAATGAAATAATATTAGTTATTAATGATCCTGACTAAATTAAAGCCTGGCATAGCAATAATTTTGGCTTGCGTGTCCGTTCTCATTACTTTCGTTAGTTTTCCTTTTTTTTAGAAAGTATGAAAGGTAGATTTGACGATATAAAGGTGCATTAGCTTCGTAATAGGTTAAATACCCAGTATTGTTTTGAAGAGGATAGGTGGCGAAAATATCCCATTGCCCAAGTGAGAAATATTTTAAAGTTTTGCAGAATTCCCAAGTTATAGCAGATCACTATTTAAAAAGATTTTTCTTTATTATTTCTTTTACTTATTCATCAGTTGGTCCAATTCTTTACCAAAAGGATGAGATGAGTCCCCATTCCCCCCAAAAATCTGGGTGGACTTGTTTGGCAGAGCTGAAAATGTTGCCATTGTAATAGATGGAAGTAATAATAATAATAACAATAAGAATAATAATGACTTTGTTTAAGAGAGTAAGACAAGTAGCAAAAAAGCTAATCTACCATGAGGTCCTCATACAATGGAATTTATTTATTTTAGCTGCATCTCTGAAGCCACTAGATGTATTGGATTTGTAAGAAGGGAATTGAGTGGGCATTCCTAATCTCAGAGCATTGGAAACTTTTTTAAAAAAATAATTCCTTATTTGGTTTTGGAATTTTATACTGTTTGGTAGACATGGATTGCAGGAGGGTAGTATTGCCAGATACCATATTCTGAATATTGATTGCAAATATTAAGGAGCACTATATTTGGATATTCTGTACATTAATTTGGCTTTTCTCAAATGGATTCAGTCTTTAATAGGTAATATTTTTAACTTATCAGCTAAATTTTACTTGCTTTGTTTCTGGATTGATATTGTCCCAAATGCTCTTTTTTTGAAGATGTGCCAGCTTTGCCATTATTTTTATCATTTGAGTTACCCCATACTGTATTACATTAGTTTAAGTAGGGTTGTATTTAATTGTTATAATATAACTTTCAGTGCCTTTCAGGGAGAAAATGTCTTATCCTGCTGAGAAGTCATAAAATTGAATTATCTTTTTAACTGATGTTTGATATGTTCAGTCCATGATAGGTTAATATCTACCACTATGTAGTCTGTCATGACAGACCAGTTGTGTCCTTCCATGTCAGACATAGTTCATCACTATCAAGATTTGTCCTTTTTGCTTTATTGAGATAAGTAATATTTTAGTTTTACAGTCAAACCCACTTATCCTGACCTTGGTTATCTCAAGAACCCGCATATGTCAAGTGTTTTGGTTCGGTCCCGAAAATATCCATCTTTCTTATGCTATTTTTTCCCTGCCTATCTCAGCCTCTGTTAAGTCAATAACCCTGTTAAGCTAGGCATAAGTTTCGGTCTGAAGTAACATGTGGACCCGCTTAATTTGACGAAATGCAGCTTTTAACTTCTATCTCAGAAATTTTTACAAGAAATGATCTAGCATTTCTGCTATTTCTACTTGTACCAGCAAGGATAGAAAAAGTTGCTAGAAGATTTAAATTTTACCGGTACAAATGCTAATCAACTAGTCACATCAATGCATGGTTTATCACTTGTATAGAGTGGTGCAGATTTTATTGTAAACAATACTTTAGAATAAGGAAATTTAAAGTATGCATTTCTGATTTTTACATAAGCTTTTTTCAAAATCAACATTGTCACTTGTCAGCACAACAACAATACAGTTTGTTCCACATGGCATCATGAAATTTGGTTTTATCTGTAACTTGGAAGATTATCTGGTTAAATATCTAATTTCTTTTACACAACATATTTAAAACAAATTTGGTAATAGTTAAAGTGTTTCCATGCTTGGTGCAAGTGTAAGCTGTTAGCATGGCTAGATCATGTGACTCAATATTCTGTAAATACAAATCCACAAAATTAAAAACTAAGCAGCATGCCCAGTTATTAAGCTATTTTAAACAAGTAAATAAAGCACCAATGGTATTGTAAAAATTGTTTCCATAGCCTCAGTGCCTTTTTTTTAAATTGTCGATCACTGTACCATGATTACATATTCTTCATCACATACGGAATGAAGCAGAAGGCGACTGATAGGATTAAAATTTGAAACCGAAAGAGGAGTGCTTTCATATGTATTGGGTTTTTTTTTAATATCAGTCTTTGAATCCATCAAAGTGGTTAGCCAACCCTCTTTCTGGTGCTGTGTTCTTGCCAATTTGGGAGGGATATGGGACTACAACTGTATGAATGATATAAGTATGGCTTCATACAGAATTTGATGTGGGGACTTCAAATCTAAAAGTCTTCAAACACATTTACAGTATGTCACTACATGAATACAGACACCCCCTTCTTCTTCCTGTACAGAAGCAAATTTTATCTGTGAAAACTGCTATATACTGCTGTAAAGAAACCACTGACAATAAAAAAACTATTGATTTTCATGCATAATATTGGTCACTTAAATTTTTCTGCTAGTCACAAGTCAACTATATTGAAAGAAAATACTTTAAAAAATTATAGACATACATGTACTTAAGTTGGCCTAGATTTTGGATAGCCTGAGTAAATCATTGTCTTGCTGAGGCTACCAAAGGGATGAGGCTATTCACAGGGAAAAAAAACCCCCAACTTACTGTTGTAAAAATGTGTGACTTGTTACTTAATCTCATTTAAAATACATCCAATCTTTTTTCTGCAGCCATGCATGACTTAATTATTTTTTTTTATTGTGCATTAGAAATGCTATTTGATTTTAGAAACAAAGCTCGTTTTTGGTACTTAAGATGCATAAACAGTGTTCTGCAGTCGATTTATCAATTAAGCCCTGATATCTGGAGGGTTATATCAAGGATCAATGATTTTTTTTTGTACACCCCTGAGGTAGATAACCTGTGGTTTGACTGTACTAGTACTTACCACCATGCCATTGTATGTGCACCAGTTGTCCAGCTTGTTTAGGGCATTCCATAAAGAAATTTTGAGTTCATGCTTTGTATTGTGGATGTCTGACAATGCTGTGTCATCTGCATAAAGATCTGTAGATGATATTGAGTCCCTAAGTAAAAGTATTAGGTTATTAATAAATAAAATAAATAGTAATGGACCTAGAATTGAGCCTTGTGGTACTCCATATTTAATTGTTCCAGGTTCAGATGGAACATTATTTATATAAACATGTTGCTTTCTCTTACTCAAGGATGAAGTAAACCATTTAACTGTGCTTTCAGCCATTTATCAGTTAGGGATATCAAGGCAGTCTCACATGAATGTTTCTGTCTTACGACTGATTGATTTGGGTGTAACAGCAAGTGATTGGTTAAGTGTAACATGAATGAGTCATGGACCTGTTTTTCAATCAATTTTGACAAGATTGGTAGTATTGAGATTGGTCAGTAGTTATCAGCATCATCCTTAGGACAGATTTGTGAATAGGAGTTACTTTTGCAGTTTTTCATATTTTGTGGACAAGAAGAGGTTGCAGACCATTAATTGATTATAAATATTATGCTATCTAAATTAGCAGAGGCAGAAAGAAGATTTAATGAGTTGTGGACCAATCTGATCATTTCCTCAAACTTTTTTGATATCAAGTTCACTGAGACATGATTTTAACAAAGCTTTTTGATACTGATGAGATAGAGAAACATACATCCTTAGAGATTTTCATATTTAAATGTTTATATATACATGTATTAGCATCTTTAAAGTTTCATACAGACCCATTAAGTTTTGCATTTCCAGATAATAGAATAATAAACAATGAATATAAATTAACAAAGTTTAAAGCCTTATTATGAAGTACTTACCATATTATATGCTTATGTAATATTCTTAAGATATCAGGAAAAGATTTCTCTTTTAATATTTAAAACATGCTTAATATGTAGAGTATTTTTGACTATAGATGGTTTCTTTTGTACCAGTAGTTAGCAGTTTATTTTTGTTTCTCCTACAAGAGCTGCCTCATTTGATGAAGTGAATGAATGAAACATTTTACTAAAAAGGGCAACACAATTTTGTAATATGTTCAAGTATCCATACTTAAAAAATGTTCACAAATGCATTTCAATTTTTTGTGAGCAATCTTTCAGTAATATCCTGCGAACATTACTTAACCAATCATTATCACGAAATGAATTTTTAAACTTAATTATTTCATGAAGGATAAAGACAGTTTTCAGCTAAGTCAAATGAGTGATCAACTAAAACTGCCGGGATTCTAAAATTGACTGCTTTGTGTCATGGAAGATACAGTTGTAACTTTGTGCATTAAATCAGTCACAGAAATGGATATTATATGTGTTTATTGGGTGCATACATATTGAGAGAATAAACCTCCAGAGTGGAAATCTCTCAACATAGACAAGGAGACTAAGACATTGTGTGTGTGAGCTTAATATAATATTATTATTGTTATAATGAGTTGTAACTTCTACAGTTTACCCAAAGTGCATATATATTGGCTTTGTCCCCAAAAATAATGAACCTAGGCCACATTACCAATTATGATATATCCGTGTTACTGTCTCAACTGCATGATCATAGTGAGATACTGTGGATATGTTTCTGATGATGACATCATTGTCATCCTCAACAGGTTTTGTAGGTTAAGTTTTTTAAAGCCGAAGTCTTTGATAGTATCACTTTACAATATGGGTGTCAGGACCAAAAATCAATGTTCACATTTTGGACCTTAATCATTTCATTCTCTTTCATTACCAACTAGAGATAGTGACTGTTGTGGATTGTCCACATCTTGATTCATTGTGGATATATTAAATTTTATTGCCCCATTAAAAAATGTACAGCTAGATAATTATGTAATAGTGGACATCCACTGTATTGTGTGGAACTTGCTTTTTTGGCTCAGAGGCAGTTTTGGTGTGTCACAAAATATACAAAGTTTACTGATAATAATTTTAATGAGAGATTCTTATTTTAAACAAACAAAAGGAAAAACAAATCACCTATAAGTATAGTGGTTTTCATTCCATTATTAAAATTTTAGAAAAAGGCAAAAAATAATGTTCTTTGAGTAAATTTCTCTCCCATCTTGTCACTTTTAAATTGTTTGTGTAACATGTTCCCACTCAACGAAAATTACACAGCACTTCAAAAAATGCAAACACTTGTCCAGCCTCTTATTAGTGTTTTCAGCCCAAATATACATAATACATTTTATCAGGAACTTGACATGTGTCTACTGATTGTTTGTTTGTTTGTTGTTGGGCTTAACGCCATTTTTCAGCACACGATAGGCTATTCATGGCGGCCAGTATTAATGGTGGAGGAAGAAACCGGAAAATCACTGGAAAGAACCACCGACCCACGAGAAGCTACTGGCAAGCTTTCTCACATATCTATATTAGCCGAATCCTAGACTCGAACACACACAGACAGAGGTGAGATGGCAGTGATCCGTAACGGACAGCGCTTTAGACCACTCGGCCACTCGGGGCACCCCTCTACTGATTGTACACAGATCCTATGATGCCATTGATGCTGTATTCTTTGACCAATACCATAAAAATGTACTTCGGATTGCTGGTTTGATCATCTGTTGAATTTAATATTACCAAATCGGTGGGTGAATATAATGAAAAAATGTAATCACTTAATTAATTTCAGTAAGATATAATCATGTTATTTTAAGTTATTGCAGATAGAATATATTTAGTACATTGCATTATTTCAGTCCATATAACAAAACTGTTCCTGAATGTCAAGCTAATATTATCAGCTTAGTTACTAATTTGTTACATTTTAATCTGATTATTCTTTTTAAGATGTGAATGCAAATATAACATTTTGTTGCCAAAGGATACAAACCAAATGCTTATTTATTCAGGACTTTAGCAATTAGTCCAGCATTTTGAAGTTTCTGAAATTATGTCCATACTTTCTCAAAGAGCAATGAATTTTTGTAACCAAAACTAAGGTTGAAGTCATGTGAATTAGCTTTGGACTAGCTGAATTAAAAGAACTGCTTCAAGTTGTAGTTGTACAAGCACACAACAAGAAAACAAACAATGGATAGGACCAGTTTGTATTCATGGATGGGGGAAAATTGTATTTGTTTTCATACTGCATCAGCAGTTAATTTCACTTGGGCATTCATCTTATCATCTCATCCTTTGTAATTCTACTGAAGTGTCTAATGTTATGCAAACTTAGTTGTGAAATGGGTATCTGTGGTAGATATGGTTGTATTTACTTAAAATTCATCATCTCCAGTTTTGTATGTCAAGTTGGCATTGGGTTTTATATAAGTTTTTGCTTCCTAATACTAATTTATTCCACTTGTTTAACTTGTACTTTATTATACATAAGCTTAACAAATCATATCAATCAATAAGTTTTGTATATTATCCAAAATTGCTAAGGAAGTATTTGCAAAGGCTATAAAATCTATCTTTATCTTATATTGCTGTCAGTACATGGCTTCATATATCTCACAGCTTTAAACAGGTACCCGTAATCCACAGAAGAACTTTTTTAACTACAAAAAACTGGTGGTGGAAGAGGGTTAGGCATCAGCGTTTGTAAATCCCAAATAGTTCCTGTTTGTTTCATCATGAATATTGTCTTGTGTAAACTTTGGTTATTGCAGTAATGCTTGTTGAACTTTTCAATCTGTTAAATTTCTGAAGCTTAAGTTCACACATATTATGACAAGATATGACAATAAAAAAAAAATAAGAAACACAGATTATAAGGTTATTTTATTACAAAGTAAGCTGACCCATGAAGCTGACTGGATGCTTTTAAGTGTGCCTGTTTTATACAAAATCAGCTGACATAAGGATGTCAACTTTGCTTCCTTTTTGCCAGTGTTCATAGGAATTTTGAAAATCAATTGAAGCACTGGAACAGTTTTTAAAGCAACAAAGTCTAGTGCTGTGTACATGGACATAATAACCCAGTGTCTTTCAGAAGATTTAGAAGAGAAAATAATGTGATGATTTTGTGAAGGCCAGAAGAGACATTATGATCAGTAAAGTGGATGAAATTCTTTGCATACTTTTATCTCATTCCTGGATTGACTAGATAAGTTGGAGCATTAGATGAATTGCCAATCATGATAATTTTTCAACTGCATGTGGGAGCTAAAAAAATATTTGTACATTGAAAGGATGGATCATAGATGTGGAGAGGAACGGTTGGGTTGAGGAGGTGATGCTGCAGTTGATTTTGTTTCTCAAGTACACAGTTTAATATCTTTTTTAATAAAATTTAAGTCTGTATTTTCAGACATGTCATTTTTGAAAGATTTAAATGGTGTCTCACAACCTATTGGTTTCAATATTTTCAGGTTTGGAAATGTTTTACATCTGAAAGTCAGTCAGGCATTTTTATAAAGAGTTGGAAAGACACCCACTCCCCTTCTTTGGTTTCCATGTTTGAATGATTTTGCTTTAAATGATTTGTTTTCCTTTTCACAGATACAGGGCTTATTCAGACACCACAGAAAGTCATTGACACAAAGAATTTTCAAAAAGATTCCAGGACGATTGTGTTACCAGTTGCCCTCGCTTGTTCCTCCAATTGTTCTGGAAGAAGGGTGAATTGAATGGATTTTCTGTTTGTCTCATTAGCATTAGCATGATAAGATATAGTTGTCACTTTTCCTATAGCAATGGCAGCATATTCCTCAAGTTTTGCATCAAAGTATTTCAAAGTCATACATCTACCACAACAGTTACTGCATTTCAGTTAAACTTTTTGATAATATATTTTCTTATGTCAAAATTTAATGATGTGTTTTGTTAGGAGTTTGTATTTGTAGGCATCATTTCCTTTTTAATTGCCTAGCATGTTTTTGCTTGTTGAAAAGAATTTCTATAACATTTTATGGAACTTCTGCTTCTGGTGTGATAAATGTTTTTTTGAGAATTTGTGAGCCATTTCCCTTATTAGACAAACAAAATTTTCTTTTTGTAGAAAAGGGGGTAAGTTTGAGTAGTTTGTTGTATTTCATAAAAGAATAAAGGAAGAAGACAACCATTACAGATTAATAATATTCAGATTTATGTCTTTGAAGAATTGGTAAAATAAAATTGTCACCATTAATTTCTTCTTGTGCTGTACTGGTCAAAGACCAAGGGAACTTGTGGGATGGCCTTTTGTCCATAGTCTGTCTTCCATCATCATTCTGTCCATTAGCACAAGTTTGTTATTGCTGGTCCTTGTAAAATATATGGAAGACTGCCATAGAATTTTAGACGCATTCTTCCCAGGATCTAGTTGGTCCAAAATGAAAGTGGTGCTCCTCAGACATCCAGTATAGCTTCAGAACAGATGGTCCTATTGACATGGGTTTTTACTAGAAAACTTCTTGTTAAGCCTAATGAAAATTGTTCTGATATGACATCCATAGGCAGCATTCTTCAAAATCTCTAATCCTCCAGAACAGTCAGTGATATCAACATGGAGTTTTCAGCGGAAGCTTTTTATATTGTCTATATGGTCCATAATGAAAATGATGCTAATCTGATGTCCAATATAGTCACCATAACAGTCTCCCATACAATCTTGTTATTGCTATTCTGAAGAAAAAGCCATATCAGCATGGAGTTTTCACCTGGCATAAAATGCCATATCAGCATGGAGCTTTCACCTGAAAGAAAATGTCATATCAGAATGGAGCTTTCAACTGAAAGAAAATTCCATATCAACATGGAGTTTTCACCTGACAGAAAATGCCATATCAGTGGGGATTTTTCATTTGACAGAAATGCCATATCAGCATGGAGTTTTCACCTGACAGAAAATGCCATATCAGTGGAGAGTTTTCACCTGACAGAAATGCCATATCAGCATGGAGTTTTCACCTGAAAGAAAATTCCATATCAGTGTGACCTGAAAGAAAATGCCATATCAGTGACCTGAAAGAAAATGCCATATCAGTGTGACCTGAAAGAAAATGCCATATCAGTGTGACCTGAAAGAAAATGCCATATCAGTGTGACCTGAAAGAAAATGCCATATCAGTGTGAGCTGAAAGAAAATGCCATATCAGTGACCTGAAAGAAAATGCCATATCAGTGTGACCTGAAAGAAAATGCCATATCAGTGTGACCTGAAAGAAAATGCCATATCAGTGTGACCTGAAAGAAAATGCCATATTAGTGTGACCTTTTTCACCTGAAATGATGTATATAGGTCCAAATGAAAATGGTACAGATATAAAATCTAATATGGTCACCACAGCAGCGATCTTGAACATTTTTTTCTGCTATTCATCCTAAATGGAAAATTGGAATTGTGTTTTTACTTAAAGACTTTTTATGGCATTGTGTTGTCTTAAATGAAAATTGTGTTGTTCTGATAGCCAGTTTGACCATCCAGTGGCCATCTTGAAAATCTAACCACTACTCATCCTTGATGGAAAGTTATATCAACATTGAAGTTTTAACAGAAGTCTTCTTATTATGTCAAGTTGTTACTTAACAAAAATGGTGCTTATCTGTCATCCAGTAAGGCAACCATTGGACACCATGAAAGCCATCAAGAAAATTCTGTTATTTCATGTCTAGAAATGAAAAGTCATACTAACATATTGTTTTCACCAGAAAACTAATTATGTTATCTAGTTTTTCTTGAATGAAAATGCTGATGATTTGTCCTCAGATGTGACTGCTGTATTGAACATATTGTTATGTTGTTAATAATTCTCCTAAAGGTGTGGTCATATTAAACCGCCCTGGTGGCCTAGAGGTTGGAACGTCTGCCTTGGATGCAGGAGGTCGTAGGTTCAATCTCCGGTTGAGTCATACCAAAGACTTACAAAAGTTGTACTAACAGCTGCCTCGCTTGGCGCTCAGCATTAAGAGGTTAGTGTTAGGACTGGTTGGCCTGGTGTCAGGATAATGTGACTGGGTTGGACATCATGCTACATGTCTTCGGCATGATGCCCCAGTGCTAGACATCACTATAAACTGCCACACTGCAGACATTGTAGTGATATGACTGAAAAAATGTTAAAGTTTGATTAAAAATCACAATCACATTTCATCACATTACTAGTCATATTAACATACAGTGTTCACCAGATGTCTTCTAGAGGTGTTAAGTTTATCCACAGACAATAGTGGTGACAATCTAACATGCATAATGGCTGCCACAGTAGCAGATGTTTTTTAACTATTCCTGCTGAATTAGAGATAGTTTCAACACCTGATGGATAAATAGAACAACAGCCTTTCTTGAATTTCTGAAAATTCTTTTCTGCAGCAGAGCATCAGTGCCATTTAGGGACTCTTGTTTTGAATTACCATGAACCTGCTCTTGTTTGTGGAGGATGAAGCTTAAGTTAAAATGTTTGAAAGTCATATGTATTCTGCATGTGTTGCTGCATTCAGTTGAAATTTTAATGATATATTACAAAGGTCTAAAGTTAATACATGGATATGCCAGTTATTCTGCTCATGCTATTTCACTTCATACATAAGCATCAAAGTCAACAATGTTAAAGATATGGGTGAACTTTTGTGTAAAAAGATAAAACCAGGGGTCACGCTACCAGGCGAAGTGGGAGAAAAGTCACCTGAGAAGCGCAAACTTTGCCTTCTTCGGTTATGAAAGCGAAAACGACTTCACCCTCTGATTTTTTGGATGTAATATGACTATAGATTAAGACTTTGAGATGCCCTTTCGCTGTAGCCAGTAAGTTCTGGCACTGCTGTAACCCAACGCCAAATGAATTTACATGGTGTTGATACCAATCAGCTTCTGGTGACAAAAAAATTCTTGCCCATTCACATGCAAGTTTTAATAGCTAACTGACCATTAACCCTTTTCTGGAGCAAGATATCACTGCTTAATTTCTTGAAGTTGGGCTTACAATGCTATGATGAAATTATACCAAATTCTGTTTCGAAATTTAAACATCAATATGCAAATAGTAATTTGCTTTTAAAAATATGATTGGTGAAGAGCGTTTTCTAATTTATATCCTATTTTTAATAAAAGGAGATTTTAACAGCCGTATTTGCGTATTTTCAGTATAAAATCAGTTTGAAACCAGAAATGAAATTTTAATGGTGGACATCGCTGCATATTTGATATACCACTTCATTAAACTGAAAATATGAAAAAAATATATAGTAATGAAGCAAATAATATTTAACCAATCCATGTCATTATTACCATTAGGTAGACAAACCATAAATATGCAGAACTTTTAATGAATTTTTGTAACGAAGCAAGAAAGTGTTTAATTCGAGAACAGGTCCCCGCCTAAAAATAGATTCTTGAATTTTTGGTTGGGGGTAAAAAAAAAAAGGGTCCAGTTTAGTTATATATCGACATCAGTGTTTCAGTGTGTTGTCTATGAATAGTTTCAGTATTGTTTTATTGGGAACAATGAAATCAGGACAAACAGTATGGTTTGAAGTCACTTGTGCATTTATTCCTATGTAAATTTATTAGGTACTGATTCAAACACAGGAGTCTGCAGTTTTATCAATAAAGCAGGACAAAA
Source organism: Potamilus streckersoni (assembly GCA_016746295.1). Lineage (NCBI taxonomy): Eukaryota > Metazoa > Mollusca > Bivalvia > Unionida > Unionidae > Potamilus > Potamilus streckersoni. The sequence continues at coordinate 388,412 of JAEAOA010002048.1, read as the reverse complement.
TTTCTGACTACATGAAATCACCTTAATGGTATTATAAAAAAAATAATTGTATTATTTTATAATACTGTTAAGGCAATTTCATGTACTCAGAAATTTCATCGTGCTTTATGGATAAAACTGCAGACTCCTGTGGTTTCAAAGAATGCTAGAAATCTTTTTGACTGCTGTTGTTGTTGTTGTTGTGGGGCTTCACACAATAGGCTTTACAGTATTAATGGTGGAGGAAGAAACCGGGAAATCATCGGAAAGAACCACTGACCCATGAGAAGCTACTGGCAAGCTTTCTCACAAATCCACATTGACGGAATCTTAGATTTGAACCTACCCAGACAGCAGTGAGATGGCAGTGATCCGTAACAGACAGTGCTTTAGACCACTCAGCCACTTGAGGCCCCTTTTTGACTGCAAGGGTACACTTAAGAAAATAAAATAATTAAGAGGTAGTTTTTTAAACATTTTTACCAACTTGCAGTTACAAGGCTCTAATCTTGTTACTTGTATCAGTGAAAATTAATTACAATAATATATCTTTAAAAGGTTTTTTTTTTAAGTCCTACAGCCAAAATACACTGCATTTACTTCAATTCAAAAACACATATACTAAGTATGAATAGAATGGTTATGAATATAATTTTTATATGTGTACAAAATATATTGATACTCACAAATAACACATTTTTCATGTTTATTATTTCGGTCTCACTTCTCCCTGATTAACTCCCACCTCTCCCTGTTTAGCTCCCACTTTTCCCTATTACTTCTCCCAAAAATTTAAGTCTAGCTTGACCCCTGTAAAACATATATGAATTTGCATTAATCATACAATAAAACCTGACACTGATACAATAAATGACACTGAATGGATCCAGCTATCTAATTTATTAAAAGGTATCTTTTATTGTGAAGGTGCAAGTTCTGAAAGAAATTAAGGAAAGGAACTTTTTATTTGTATAAAGGTATGAGGTATGTCGTAATCCAAGGCATGTTTACCTGTATATGAAAACCACACATAATGATTTGGATTATTAACATATCTTTAAAAATTTTCATTCATATTGCTATGATGTGTGCAGTGTGGGAGTTTATACTGATGTATGGCACAGAAGCACCATGATGTAAACATGTGACAATATGTCCCTCCCAGTTACATTATTTTGACACAAAAGCCACCAATTCTAACACTAATCTCTTTATGTTGAGTTCCAAGCAAAGCAGCTGCTAGCACCATTTTCATAAGTGTTTGGTATGACACAGCCATGGTTTGAACCTGTAACCTCTTTCATCAGAGGCAGATGCTCTAACCACTTAGGTCACTGCACCAATCCACATAAAAGTTGATTGAATGAATTTAAAAGAGTCTGATTCAGAAGCAATTTATATGAAACATTGAATTGTCAAATATATTCCTGATTGTATAGTCTGGCCTTGCCTCATGCCTGTACAGGTATGAATAATCAGATACATGCATGATTGCATAGCCAGGCCTTGCCTCATGCCTGTACAGGTATGATTAAATTATCAGATACATGCATGATTGCATAACCAGGCCTGGCCTCATGCCTGTACAGGTATGATTAAATTATCAGATACATGCATGATTGCATAACCAGGCCTGGCCTCATGCCTGTACAGGTATGATTAAATTATCAGATACATGCATGATTGCATAACCAGGCCTTGCCTCATGCCTGTACAGGTATGATTAAATTATCAGATACATGCATGATTGCATAACCAGGCCTTGCCTCATGCCTGTACAGGTATGATTAAATTATCAGATACATGCATAATTGCATAGCCAGGCCTGGCCTCATGCCTGTACAGGTACAATTAAATTATCAGATACATGCATGATTGCATAACCAGGCCTGGCCTCATGCCTATACATGTGCAATGTTCTCTAAAAATTCCAAAACTTTGCCTATATTTTATAGTAGATGAGGTAAACTGTAATACCTCTTTTTGTACTTAGTGCATTATGACTCAACTCTTTCAAGAGATTTTGTATTATTTCTAAGCAAGTTCATTATGTAATGATTAATTTATACCTTCATTACAGTTATGTGTTCCTTGGCTTCACCAAATGTGGCCAGTTTGTGGTGTCCTACACTTGTCATCTAGACACAAATGAGCATCTGGCATGTCCTATCTACATTTACAGACTACAGTGGTGGTGGTTTGTGCCTGGACAGCCTCTTAGAATGGTAAATGCAGCTATATATATATATATATATATATATATATATATATATATATATATATATATATATATATATATATATATATATATATATATTAATATAAATTATGAAAAAAGATGGGTTTTATGCTAAAATGAAACTGTTTAAAATATACTCTTGGCATGTTAGAGATTGATTATGTCAAAGTGATACATCTTAGCAGAAAAAGGTTAAAAATTATAGAGTGGAATGGGATGTTTGAAATTTTGAAATGTATTCTTACCAATAACATTAATGAAGTAGATTGTGTTAAAGTGAAACATTTTAGCACACAAAGGTTACAAATTATTTTTCTTGTGGGACATTTTAAATTCTGAAATATAATCATACCAATAAAATTATTTTAACAGAAGATTGGCATGCAGATCTTCTGTGCTGGAAAGAGTTGTTCTTTCATACATATGATGAACATGTGTATTGTTAGCAGCTATACTTCATCTATTTTCTAAATAATTATTTTCCCTGGAGAACAACACTACTGGCTTTGGACAAAGACATTAGTTGAAATTATTTCTAAATTGGAACAGAACAATACCCGTTGTGCTTCACAGTTAAAATTCTGGACTTTTTGTGTTAGCCTTCTTCTGATGTCATCATCCTCCATCTTGGACCGGAACTAAAATTCAGAATGTATCAATTTAGAACTGTTTATTCACAGGACTTATGTGTTTTCACAACTTTAGAACAAGTTTTTGGACCTTCTTCATAAATTGTAAGTCTTGTTTCATACATTTACCTTTTCTCCATGTTTTCTAGGGAAAGAAATTATTTTTGTCAAAATTTACAAAGCTTGTTGTCTTCACTCTTCCTTTGTACTACTTTGAACGAGCTGATACGTAACAAGTTCCAGTTGAATTCCAGAGGTATTCCAAGTTAGTTCCGATATTGAATGTGTTGATGTGACTTTATTTCTAATGTGCCAGTAGTCTTGAGAATTGGTAGTGTGCTAAGATTCTTCAATGTATCACAGTAATATAATCTAAATATGTTCTTGTCTGAATTCACCATAAGTCCAAATTGATATTTGAGTCCAAGAATGTTATTGATGAGCACTTTGTAAAACCAGTGAATAGTAATTTGAATACATAAATCCACTGAAATGAAAAACTGAACACAACAATAAGGATGTTAAGGCAAGAACAAGTAATTTTTAGAGAAACACCAGTCTGCTTAACCAAGGTCACAATTACCATTTTCTGGAAATATTCTGTCACTTAATGGAAACTTCCATTCTTGAAGCTTCTAGTGTCATAATCAAAACTTTATAAAACTCAAATTCAGGTAAACATGTTTACATATAATTTTCTGAATATTAAATCTACTGTCATAGAGAAAGTTTTAGTTAACTATTTTGTTGTTTATAAAGTAAATGTTCCTGATCAGGTATACAGTGAACTTGATCTTGGACAAGTTCAAGTACAAAATATAGACTATACATAATGTATAAATCATTAAGAAATGCTAAACAGATAATATAAATTAAGAAATATACATAAAACAGTCCACACTGATCACTAATAAGCCTTTTCCACTATTCTCTATATTCAGCATGAGCTTGCTGAATTTTGCTATCTGGATTGTATATAGTATTGGCTAGACTATCAGGTTTGCTATCTTCATGTATGTCAGTTGTGATATGGTCACATTTTGTTTTCTTAATTTGATATTAATTACTCTGGATCTTTTGCAGCACACCTTGCTGCAAACGTGTAGCAGCATGTACATTGTAAATGATAGCTTATAACGTTTGTTATTTGAAAAAAAAAACCAATTTGATCTTGTGACAGCCATATAGTTCTTCATTGTATGCTTATAGGTTACTGCATTTGTATGGGATAATATGAACAAGGTTTTGGGATTGTTATACTGTACTACCTTGGGTGTGCAGTATATCCATCTAACAAAACGAGTCCATATTTTCCCGTACAAATGCAGTAACCTTTTTATTAGATGCTCATTTTCTTATTCTTCCCAATGCTTAAGTATGTAAACAAAAATAAACTACAATTATAATAAACAAAGTAACAGAATGTATGGTGTTTTCCAAACTAAATATACAAGCCTGGCTGCATTATTACACAACATTATTATTGCGCACTAAACTCTGCCCAAATTTGAAGTTGGTCGTGTGCTAAACGTAAGTTTGTAAAAAAAAAAAAAACGTTTGGTCTACTTAGAATTGAAATTTGGAGCATTATTGTTAATGAAATACGCATTGCAACAACTTTTCCATTTGATCTGGAATGAATATGTTTTGGTATTTTTGTCAGTTTGATGCAATTTTGATATTATGGTCTGGATTTATGTACATGATTCCAACAGCATCTGTCAATTTAATCGCATTGAAGTGTGTTGACATCAGCATGCATGTTTCTGTTCTGTCATTGAATGATTCAGATCATAATGTGTGAAAATTATGAAGCCTTTTTATTGCAATTATCGAAAAGATGCTGTGGAATTTAATGTTTATTTCATTTTGAATGTGGTAAGGAGGATGTAACTGCACTTTTAATATGCTTGAAATTAGAGTACAATTTTGAAATATGTAATCAACCTTGAGAATCTATGACCTAGCTCATGTAATTTGGATTTGCTGAACTACGAAGGTATATTTTGAGGAAATTCAAAATGTAAAATAGTAAGTATATTTTTGTCTTTATTTTTTAGCAGCTAAAGAAGACAGTTTATGTCTTATATCTTGCATGTTATTGTCAGGACCCAGTCTGGCGTCTATAGCTAGCCTAAATCTGAAACATTGTATCAAAAAAGTTAATGCGGTTGTGCCAAAGCTAAAGGATATGTTGCAGTCCATGAAACATCTGCTTTATCCCAATTCATTCAGAAACAAAATTAATCAACAAAAACGTAGCGAGTCTACCACATGAGTACATTATTTGTTTACAAAGTATTTCATAATATACTGTTGGGCATGTGTCTTGTGCATGACTACAGTATGAAGGTATGCAATATCGGGAAATACTGAATGTTTCTGACAATGTAAAGTTAACGGAGAAAAAATGAGCATATAATAACTTCAATTATTTCATGGTCTGGCTTTGAATAATACTGTTGCTGTTCATCTTTTTACTAGAGTTTCAACTCTGGTCAAGGTCTTGCATAGCATTTTCTCCAGATCAATGAATTTTTTATTGTACCATTTATATGAGTGCCTTCTCCTATCATCATTTTAGAAACTTCATGGGCACAACATCATTTAAATAGAATTGTCATAGGTAACACAATTTCAGAAAGTTCTTGCCAATTTTGTTAAACTGCTTATTTTGTTTGAAGGCTGTGAGTGACTAGTGCTGGAAGGAGCAGTGAACTTGACAGAGGCATCATTTATTGTCCCCCCCCCTCATTTTTCCATGGTTTTACAGGACAGTAGTCCTATCTGAGCCTCTTTTGTACAACATATCCCAAACTGTATGGACATGGGCCAAAGTCAACATCTCTGAAGTTCTCCCATGTAGGTTGATAATGCAGAATAAATAAATATTGCAAATCATACATCCCCAATCACAAGTGAAAATTATCCAACAAATACTCAACTATAAACTAAATAAGTAGCACCTATACTCTTCATTTTTACATCATGCAAACCAGATTACAAAAAGAAAATGATATTTATTGGCGTTAATAGATGGAATATACATGTGCAAATAAAACCTATACCTTGTATATACATGTAAAATCTTAGTTTTTTGCTGTCCATTACTGAATGGGAGCTATTTTCAGTATAATGATTTATATGATGCATTTTTACTCACATTTGACACATTTCTGAAGTGTACAAATTAATGTTGTGCCAAAAAGATGGTTTAAATAGGGACAGTAATGAAAATACTTTTAAATCTGAAAATATTTTTGAAAAATTTATTAATAATACATCATTGCAAAGATATTGATGTTCACTGATTCTTCTTGTAATATAATTCAGTCCAGTATGTAGAGTTGTATTTCATTGGCAGATTATTCAGTGTGAAATTTGCAAAACTTAAGAAACAAATAAAATTCTATGCTTTATTTGCAGCGGATGGCAAAATTTGGTGTTTAAAAGTATCATCAGATGAATTGGAGTTCAAATGTTTGATTTAGATATGAAATCTATCCATGCCGTTCATTACAGAGGTTGTCTACTGCAGAGGTTTTGTTTTGCTGTATTTGAAAAATTAATAATTAATAATGTGGACTTAGTATAGCATCTAATCTTTTAGAATCACTTGACACTTTACAATATTAGATAAGATATAAAACATATATAATGACTAGATTACAAAAACAATCACCATGAAATTTTAAAACAAAAACATGCTGACTATAATTTAGAAAGTAAACATTCTTAAGTCTTTAAGTCTGTTCTTGTATTCAAAATAGGTGAGTGTTACAAGCATTCTTGAGAGAGACCAAGGTATTCTTGTGTGTAAGGTCTATGGTCAATTCATTCCATGTAGCTGGGACCTTTTATACAAAAGAGCTATGAGAATGCAAATTTCTTATGAAAATTGTATGTTCTAGATAAGATGATGTTATTGTACACATGGGTGAGGTCAAATAGGTACATTGAACTAGAGCCATTCAATGAAATGTAGCATAGTGAACTAATTTTTTTGATTGGTTCTGGATCAAATGGGTAGACAGTGAAGGCCAAAGAGCAGGGTGGGGGTGAGGTGTGCTCAGTTCTTTGTACTATAATGATAATCCAAGTGGCTGTGTTTTGAACTTGAAGTTTTTGTAGTAGATACGGAGAAGAACCAGACAGAACTGAATTACAGTAGACCACCCTTGAAAGTACTAAGGAACTTACAAGTGTGGTATAAAAGAAAATTGTGAATGGAGCTGATGCAACTTGATCATTACATGTTACTGTAATGAGAGTGTGCCTTCAAGAGTGACACCTAAATTGGTACTTAAAGTTTGTATTTAATGTTCACATTGCTGGCACATAGTGTTTGTGGTAATGAATGTGAATGAGGTCTTTGCATTTTGATCAGAAAGGTTTCAGTTTTGTCATCATTCAGATACAGCTTCTTACTTCTCATCCTTGATTCCACATCGTAAAGGCACCTCACTGCAAACTCAGCTAGGCAACTAGATTTGTATATTTGAATGTCGTTAAGGTTTCAATTCATGAGACTCCAGATGTTGATCTATGACACTTGAGAGTGGCTAAGTGTATAGAAAAGAATTTGGTCAAGAACCGAGCCTTGTAGATCAACTATTCTCAGAAGGGCAGTTTCACTAATATGGCAAGGGCAATATGCAGATGGTGCATTTGCTATAAAGGACTATTAAATATTTGAATTCAGATAAGATACGAGTTAAACAACTTTTTCTGTTTTTAAATGATATGGGTGTTGATAGCATGAAGTTCTACATGGGATCTAGGATTGCTGCTGGGACCATGCTTCATCATTTCCATTCATGTGTTCTCTAAGTATCCTGGAGAAAATATGCTTATAAATTAACCTTACATTGGCTATTTATCATGTCCTGTTTGCACTTATTGATGGTGCATTATTTTCATGCACTTACTGTCATTATCACATGATGTTTCATAATTCTAAAATTTGAGTAGAAATTGTAAAGTGATAATTTTGTTGAACACTGCCATAGCAAAAAAAATAATTCCCTTCTTTTTGCTTTATTAGGTGTCTGATGTGAGACTGTTTGGGGAAGAAGATATTGTACAGGACTTATATATCCTGTTCTGTGAATGGCCAGAAGACCACACTCAAGTACTGATTTTTGGCCACAGGTTAGATGTTATTTAGTGAAGTTTAAAATCTGGTCCCATGAATTAAATGTTATATCATATAATGAGCTGTAACTTGTTAGCTTTCTGCTCTTTAGTTTTTTTCAAAAGCTTAATGTAGATTAGTTAAATACTCATATCTCCATCTAATACATGATATTGTTAGAAAATAAACTTTGTCACTTTTCAAATCCAACCATCCTAGATAATGGTAAGAAACTTTCCATTCGTTTATGTTTTTGATTTTATAGTCACATCCAGTATTCATAAATGCCAAACAACCGCTCCGGTGGCCTATTGGTTAGTGTGTCTGCCTCTGATGCGGGAGGTTGTGGGTTTGATCCCCAATCGAGTCATACCAAAGACTTACAAAATGATACTAACAGCTGCTCCATCTTGACACTGAGCATTAAAAGGTTAGTGTTAGGACTGGTCAGCCTAGTGTTAGGATAATGTGAGTGGGTGGGACATCATGTTATATGTCTGCGGCATGATGCCTCGGTGCTAGACATCACTATAAACTGCCACACTGCAAACATCATAGAGATATGACTGAAAAATTATTAAAGGTACGTTAAAAATCATAATCACATTACATCACATAAATGCCAATGATTATGCTTTTGGCATAATCATTACACTCTTTCACCTAATTGCACCATATGTTTGCCTGTTAATGGATTACACTTTTTGTTACATTAAAAAAATAAAGTAATCCAGCTTTAATCCTGCACTTATAAATTTGAAAATACTCTAAAAAAGAAGACTGCTTTGTAAAAATAGCATATCATCATAGACCTGCATGTACTGTCATTATTTTCTATTTAACATAGCTCATCATGTCACATTTCCAAGAAATCAGATGGATTTCTTCATTATGGAAACTGGTCTCACATATTTATTACATTTGATAAATGTGTTAGGTAGTCAACCAGTTTGCACTGTCAGTAAAGGATGCCAGATGTTAAGCAAAATGGGCTTATCAGTCAGTGTGACTCGAAATGATATATGACTGAAAAATATTATAGGAAAAGGATCTTTTTAAACTTCAAAACCAGAAAATTTGAAAAAAATACATCAACAGGGGTAACAAAACTGAGCTAACTAAAATGATTTATTACCAGTTCTTTACCATATGGAAATAGACAAATTAGAGGTGCTGGATTGTTATTTGACCTTGTTTTTCAGACATTCATAGGGACTTTTATTTTTCGTAACGGACTCGAGCAAAAAGTTGTAGGATTCGACCTCCCTGCTGTTGAGGCTTATATTGTTGCTTACAATTTACCTGTCATTCATGTATTATATAATAATATTATATAGTACATGTATGACAGATAAATTGTAAGCAACGACCTGAGCCCCATGGGCATATGGCAGAACATTGTGAAAAAGCTCACAGCTTGCAAAAGATATTAGTAAAATAAAGAGCACCCAGAAGATTTCAGCTCTGGAAAACTTTAAGCAGGGAGTATCTTGGCTTCCAAAAAGTTGTTGCCAAAAAATTGACCAACCTCAATTGCCAATTTTCAAAAAAAGTTGCCAGAACAAGTACTGAATATTTTTCTAAGTCTGATAATGTATTAAGCAATGAAAATTGAAAGAGATAGGATAGTTATTACTTTATTGACAACAAGCAATACAGCCATACAAAATAAATCAAGACTATTTTGTACTAGTTAAATGGTCTTTGCATCTCGCATCACCTTTAATAGATAGGTGTGACTTATAATTTAGTCATGCCTGGTTGGAGAAAAAAGATTTGAGGTCTTTTAAATGAGGTTAAGTAACAAGTCACATATTTTTGCAACAGCAAGTTACTGCATCAATGTTATTGGTTTAAAGTTGTTTTTATTTCCCAGTGAATAGCCTCATTCCTTTGGTAGTCTCAGCAAGACAGCTATCCAAAATTTAGACCAATTGACTGACTGTACATGTAGCATTGTATAGTGTTTTTGAAAGTGGTTTCTTTTGGTAGAGTTGACTTGTGAATAGTAGAAAAATGTAACTGAACAATATTGTGTGTGAAAAGCAATCTTTTTTTATTGGCAGAGGTTCCTTTACACCAGTATATGCCAGTTTTTACCAAATAGATTTTGATTCTGTAAAGGATTAAGATGAGCTGTCGGTATTCATGTATTGACAAATTATAAAATGTGTTTCAAGTTTTTAAAGTTAATTATCTCAGCATCAAATTCTCCGCTTAATCCATTCATGCAGTTAGAAGACAACTTATTCCATTCATACAGTTATAGTTTCATATCCCTCCAGACTTTGATCAGTGATTGTCTGCAAGAACACAGCACCAGAGGGAGAGTTGGCTAATCTCTTTGATGGATTGCAAAACTTTTGAAATTCAAGATAAAAACAACATAAATCAAAGCACTGTTTTTTCTGTTTCAAATTTTAATCATAGTCGTTTTCTGCTTCATTCCATTTGTGTAGAAGAATATGTAATCATGCAATCACCATTTTCATCAATATACTGGGTGCTATAGACTTTTTTTACAATACTGTTGGTGCCTTTATTTACTTGTGTTCAAAGCAAATTAATGACCAGTGGTGTGTAAGTGGGGGGTAGCTTAGTTTGGAGTTTTGCAGGTTTTTATTTATAGATAATTGTGAGTCACATGATTATTGTGAGTCACATGATCCAAATTTGATGTAAATATATTGTGTCTTTTTAGATACATATAATGATGTTCCCCTGCTAATTTTCTGAATTATAGACAAAATCAAATTCATGATGCAGTGTGTGACGAACTATACTGTTGTGTTGTGGACCTGCAATAATGTCCATTTTGAATGCAGCTTACATAAAGGTCAGAAATGCATGCATTCAGTTTTTGTACTCTAAAGTATTGATTACATGATAATTTTCTCCTGCTGTGTAAGTGATAAAGCATGTAGTGTTGAGATTGGTTGATTAGCACTGATAAAATGTGGTCTTGTACCAACTGTATAAGGTAGTGGTAATAGCAGAAATGCCGGATCATTTCTTGTGACATTTCTCTGACATTAAAAGTTGGTTCACATGTTACTTTGGACAGAAACTTATGCCTGACATAACCTGGTTATTGACTCAATAGGGATCAAGGTAAGCGGGGAAAAGTTAGCATAACAAAGAAGGAATTTTTGGAGATCACACCAAAATGCTTAACATGAGTTCTTGAGATAAGTGGGTTTGATCAGTAATTGTAATAAATGTAAATAATATATTTTATTTTTGCTTTGGGATTTTCATATAAGGCAGTGCTGACCATCAAACTGATTACTGCATGATCTTGGGCATCTCGCACATTGACCATGTAACCAACAAAGAAGTCCACAACAGAATCCAATGAAACATCAGATATCAGATCTTATGATGATCTCTTGACCACTGTAAAAGAAAAAGCGCAAACTGAAGTGGTACGGTCATGTCTCTAGATCATATGGATTGGCAAAAACAATCTTGCAAGACACAGTGCAAGGTGCAGAAGAGGCAGAAAGAAAATGAGGTGGAAAGACAACATTAAGGAGTGGACAGGCTTGAGATTTTGGAGATTCCCAAAGGGCATTAGAGAACAGGGAAAGATAGAGAGAATTGGTTGTAAAGTCAACTGTGGTGCTCCAAAGACCTCTTGGGTTAAGGGATTGATGACCATCAAAGTAGATTGAGCTAGTGTAGAAGTTTTCACTAATTTTTATCCTTTTTTTCACTAATTGTGAGTCTGGAAGGTTGGCAGATATGGGTAACATTCCTCTTTTGGTCATATAAGGTGGAGACCTATCTCCTCAACCTCCATATCAACATACAAAACAGACACCTTCTAGCTGCATCAGTAGCTTGGCTGAGAATTATCCCAGAAGTGGTCATGTCCTTCACATGAAATGGCCCTTCCATTGGTTGTCTTCATTTGGATTTACACACTTCAAGGATGATAGACCTTTTGGCGAAAAGGTGGCATCAGAAGCTACCCACTTTCATTTCCCTAGTTCAGGACATGACAGCTTTGGTCATGGAATGCACTGTTAGCCGTTTGGGAGAGATTGTGTGCCTCTGCCACCCCTCCTATAGTGCTAAAGTTACGAGTGAGAATGGCAAGATGATTCTGAATGCCCTCTTTACAAGCAATGTATCACCAATCTACTTTTCCTAATGATAATTCATCCAGGATTCACCAGGATTCAATCTGAATTAAATGCCCTCGTCAACATAATCGGCTGTTTACCAGGACAGCCTTACAATAATGAGATAATTCCAACCTTCATTTGTGGAGAGAATCTTGAGACTAACCAACTATATCGTCCATATGCTGCCTCTATCCCTCAACTGGTCAACTTTCTCACACTCTGTTCTTGGAGGAGAAACAGTTGGACACCAGTCACTACCAAAGGCCACCTCTCCATGATATTGGACATATTTTATCATCATGGCAACATGTTTGGATGGGACCTATCAGATCTTTTAGACAATATTGGTCTCTTTAACCAACATCCCTTTTTTTGTCTCCATAGTGGTCAAATCCGGGTCTTTAACATAGCTTGATTCAAACCCCTTTGAACTTCTTGCCTATGCATCACTAAATGTCACTATCAAACAGACCATATTTACTGATAGCTTTAGCTTCTACATGTAGGGTAAGAGTGTTGCATCTGTCTTTATGTTCACTTGAATTCCCTTTAGTTTGGATCAGAGGGGTTGATGGTTCTCATCTCACAGTACCATCAGGCTTCGTAGCCCAGAACTGGTTACCGTCTGTCAATAATCATTGCCAGGTTGAGAGCAGCTGCTATGTAGATCTTGTTTGTGTTCACAAGATCTGTGATCTCAGACACATTCCGACATCATGGCAAAATTGGGAATGATAATGATCTCACAGATCTGTTTTCGATCTCCAGTGACCAAAAATCCATGTGTGTGTGTGATTTGGATTTTTAATGTAGCTAGAACAATTTTTCAGTCATATTGCTATGATGTCTTCAGTGTGGCAGTTTATTGTAATGTCTAGCACTGGGGCATCATGCCACAGACATATAGCAAGAATTACTACCCATTGTTTAAAAAAAGTAGAGTGGATAAGATATTTTGCATCTTTAGTAGGGCCAGATTCACAATGTATTGAGCTAATATTCCTAACGTAATGTGATTGGTAAGAATTCTCAGGGGAATTTACATAAAAATTAGCTTTAAGAATTATTCAGGGTGAGTGAATTATGACATTCATTTGTTTTGCTGCCATTATGTTACAGAGCAGTTTTATCTTTCATGTTGGGAATTACAGCTCCCACCATATCTCATGCAAATGTCAGCATTTTTGTTGACGTGTTCATCAAGCTTTAAATAAAAACTGGTATATGTAAGCAAGTGAGGTAATCTGACAGAGTTTGTTCCTTTTGCCAGTATAGGATATATGTAGCAAAATTTACATTTCTCATCTTTCTAGTAAGGTTGGATTGACAGGTGGCAGAGTTATATCCTGACAGTAATGTATTCAGGTATTCTTGTAGAAACATAATAGACTAAAATATCCTGTTTCAATAAAAATTAGAAAATCATGTACATGGAACTGACAATGGTCACAAGGAGTTTGAGTTGGAAAGCATTGAGTTGCAGTAGCCAATATTTTTTCAATTTCTTTCACAATTGGTAGGTTTGTTTGTGTGTGTGTGTGTGTGTGTGTGTGTGTGTGTGTGTGAGTGTGTGTGTGTGTGTGTGACACCATTTTTCAGCACTTGAGAGCATTTTTGATGGAGGAAGAACCTGTCTTTTCTTGTTTGGTAAAGCCTGGCAATGTTTCATGTAAAACATTACCCATAATTTTACTAGTTAAATAATATTTGAACAACTTTTTTGTCACAGTGCTTGTTGCTCATAAATTTTAAAATGTTTAATTTCATCTTTCAGTGTATATAGCAGGGACCAAGAAAGTAGACAATCATACCTCACAATCACAGCAGTGCCTTCACTTTCTCCGTGTGCTGCATGCAAGGAGCTCAATTCTGGTCAGTGTCTCTTACAGCCACACCTCTCATGAACAGACCTCCAAGGAACTTATTAATAGGAACAATGACTACATTCCCAATTTGCAGAAAATGAAGAATTTTAGTTTTAAATATAATCAACAAAAGGGCAAAATTTGTAATGATGTATGTTAACCTTAATAAATGTGGGTGAACATTTAGTGCAGAAGTGATTGATATTGTTTGTTTAATATGGTAACATTTGTTGAATGAACACTGAGCAATAATGGGGTTTTCTAAAAATAAAAAGAAAGTCCATGATAGATGTTATTAATTGTCCAACAAAGTACAGTAAATTACGGGAAATTCTTAATCCATTCGTTCTGAAGTTTGCTGGCTATAGTTTGAGTCAGAAATGTATAATCTGGAAAAAAGCCCTTTGTACAACTATTTTTCATGTGCATAATTAAATATACATTATGTTTATAAACATGACAACATCTATTTAATGTTAAAACTGGCATAGGTTAAACATGTTTCACATTTTTTGAGCTTTTATGTTCTGCAACCTCTCAGTTACTCAAAGCTAATTATGTTTTGCATGTACATAGCTGCCAACCCTCATGATTTTGTTGTGAATTTCATGACTTTTTCAGTGATTCACATATTCATTCTGCATGCAGAAAAAAATCATGAATTTCTCAGTTCTCAATTATTTTAAATCTTTATTAAAATAACTGGTATCCCATTAAGTTCTAGTTGTGATATCAGAGGAAACTGATTAGGTGGCAGAGATGATGTGAGGAAGCAAAATGGTGGCAAAAAGCACATAGATGTTGGGAAAATTAAGAACTTCAGTTGATTTCAGCTCTGGGACTTAGGTGCTCGATGCTGGACTCTCTATCACATTGTATAGTCTTCTTATATAGTATGATAGAGAGGGTCTAATATCAAGCTTGCATTGAGCACCTGTACTCTGGAATATATTAAGCCATCGATGAAAGACCTGCAAGCTATCAACACTGAAACATTATGAGTTTTCTTTTTGAACAGAATCTACCTTTATCAGCAGTATACCATGCTAAACATTTGTTATGACAAATATTCCCAGACTCAAAGATTTCTTCACAAATTCATGTCAAAATTAAAAAATTTGTATCCCTATTTTTACTAACTGCGAGCCTGGAGGGTTGACAGCTATACATGTGAAGAGCACTGCAAGCTCTCATGTACTCAAAAAGTTATAATAACTTGTGGTTGCTGTGAAAGAACATGGTGCTCTGGGGAGTTTAACATGTACATTGAAGGAATAAGCAAGGACAATCATTAACTGGCTAGATATGGGAGGTTGATGACAGGTAACCATTATAGCTAGATTTGGAGGTTGGGGTTGATTAGAGGTAACAATTTTAGCTAGATTTGTGGGTTGGGGTTGATTAGAGGTAATCATTTTGGCTAGATATGGAAGGCTAGGTAACCATTATGGCGAGATATGGGATGTCAATGACAGCTAACCGTTATGGCTGGAAATCAGGGAGGGGGTTGATGAGAGGTGACCATTATGGCTTGCTGTGAGATATCAATGAAAGGAAGCCATTTTGGATAAGTATAGGAGGGTAATGAGAAGTGGCCATTGTTGAAAGGGTAAGATTGCTCATACATTGTCCTCTTACAACATAGCCATGTTTTATCATTTTATGCATAACACTGCATAGTGTTCCATAAAGTGTTTTATCATTTTATGCATAACACTGCATAGTGTTCCATAAAATGTTTATCATTTTATGCATATGACTTCATTGTGCTCCTTAAATTGGTTTATCATTTTATGCATATGACTATAGTGCTCCTTAAATTGGTTTATCATTTTATGCATATGACTGTATAGTGCTCCTTAAATTGGTTTATCATTTTATGCATATGACTATAGTGCTCCTTAAATTGTTTTATCATTTTATGCATATGACTATAGTGCTCCTTAAATTGGTTTATCATTTTATGCATATGACTATAGTGCTTCTTAAATTGTTTTATCATTTTATGCATATGACTATAGTGCTCCTTAAATTGTTTTATCATTTTATGCATATGACTATAGTGCTCATTAAATTGTTTTATCATTTTATGCATATGACTATAGTGCTCCTTAAATTGTTTTATCATTTTATGCATATGACTGTATAGTGCTCCTTAAATTGTTTTATCATTTTATGCATATGACTATAGTGCTCCTTAAATTGGTTTATCATTTTATGCATATGACTATAGTGCTCCTTAAATTGTTTTATCATTTTATGCATATGACTATAGTGCTCATTAAATTGTTTTATCATTTTATGCATATGACTATAGTGCTCCTTAAATTGGTTTATCATTTTATGCATATGACTGTATAGTGCTCCTTAAATTGTTTTATCATTTTATGCATATGACTATAGTGCTCCTTAAATTGTTTTATCATTTTATGCATATGACTTCATTGTGCTCCTTAAATTGGTTTATCATTTTATGCATATGACTGTATAGTGCTCCTTAAATTGGTTTATCATTTTATGCATATGACTTCATTGTGCTCCTTAAATTGGTTTATCATTTATGCATATGACTGTATAGTGCTTAGTTCCTTATTATGGAAATCACTTTATGACTCCAATAAAAGTGTGATCAATAAGGATGTTTAAAACATACAGTACTGCTTTTCAGTACTCTTTTACCAAAAGGTGATCAATTCTTTTTAATTAATATAATGATTTTAGGAACTGTTTCCTAAAAATATGCAAAAAAATACTCTGAAATTGCATTTTACTTCATGGCTTGTTTCAGTAGTTGGAATAGTACAGAAGTCTTGATAAATTTTGTTAAGGCAAAAATCAAAATATGTAAGGGAAGGATGAACCTGGATAATGGAGTGTTACTTTATGAAGCACTGCAGCAAGGTAAGCATTTTATTCTTTGCATACATGGAAAACACCATATTGACATTAATTCTTTTGGAGTGTGCACATGTCAACATAGCAATGCCACCCAGTCTGTGATTATCTGAGTGTATGTATATATATGTATGAGTGTGGTGGTGATATCTGGCAATGTTAAGGGGCCACTAAGTGTTGGAATAACCATCATATAGTGTTGGAGTAGTCATCATACTGTGTTGGAATAGCCATCATACAGTGTTCGAATAACCATGATAAAATGTTGAATTAGCCATCATAGAGTGTTGGATCAGCCATTATACAGTGTTAGAATAGCCATTATACAGTGTTGGAATAGCCATCATACAATGTTGGAGTAGCCATCATGCATTGTTGGAGTGGCCATCATACTGTGTTGGAATAGCCATCATACAGTGTTGGAGTAGCCATCATACAGTGTTGGAATAGCCATCATACAGTGTTGGAATAGCCATCATACAGTGTTGGAATAGCCATCATACAGTGTTGGAGTAGCCATCATAGTGTTGGAATAGCCATCATATAGTGTTGGAGTAGCCATCATACAGTGTTGCAATAGCCATCATACAGTGTTGGAGTAGCCATCATGCATTGTTGGAGTGGCCATCATACAGTGTTGGAGTAACCATCATGCATTGTATATGCATTGTTGGAGTGGCCATCATACAGTGTTGGAATAACCATCATGCAGTGTTGGAATAGCCATCATACAGTGTTGGAGTAGCCATCATGCATTGTTGGAGTGGCCATCATACAGTGTTGGAATAGCCATCATACAGTGTTGAAATAGCCACCATGCAGTGTTGGAATAGCCATCATAGTGTTGGAATAGCCATCATACTGTGTTGGATTAGCCATCATACAGTGTTGGATCAACTATCATACAGTGTTGGAATAGCCACCATGCAGTGTTGGAATAGCCACCATGCAGTGTTGGAATAGCCATCATACAGTGTTGGAATAGCCATCATACAGTGTTGGATTAGCCATCATACAGTGTTTGATCAGCTATCATACAGTGTTGGAATAGCCACCATGCAGTGTTGGAATAGCCATCATACAGTGTTGGAATTGCCACCATGCAGTGTTGGAATAGCTATCATACAGTGTTGGAATAGCCACCATGCAGTGTTGGATTAGCCATCATACAGTGTTGGATCAGCTATCATACAGTGTTGGAATAGCCACCATGCAGTGTTGGAATAGCCATCATACAGTGTTGGAATAGCCATCATGCATTGTTGGAGTGGCCATCATACAGTGTTGGAATAGCCATCATGCATTGTTGGAGTAGCCATCATACAGTGTTGGATTAGCCATCATGCAGTGTTGGAATAGCCATCATACCATGTTGGAATAGCCATCATACGGTGTTGGAGTAGCCATCATACAGTGTTGGAATAGCCACCATGCAGTGTTGGAATAGCCATCATGCAGTGTTGGAATAGCCATCATACAGTGTTGGAATAGCCACCATGCAGTGTTGGAATAGCCATCATACCGTGTTGGATTAGCCATCATACAGTGTTGGATTAGCCACCATGCAGTGTTGGAATAGCCATCATACAGTGTTGGAATTGCCACCATGCAGTGTTGGAATAGCCATCATAGTGTTGGAATAGCCATCATACAGTGTTGGAATTGCCACCATGCAGTGTTGGAATAGCCATCATAGTGTTGGAATAGCCACCATGCAGTGTTGGAATAGCCATCATACAGTGTTGGAATAGCCATCATACAGTGTTGGAATAGCCATCATACAGTGTTGGATTAGCCATCATACAGTGTTGGAATAGCCATCATACAGTGTTGGAATAGCCATCATAGTGTTGGAATAGCCACCATGCCGTGTTGGAATAGCCATCATACAGTGTTGGAATAGCCATCATACAGTATTGGAGTAGGAGAGGCATAGCATTTGTGCAAATTTTGTGTTTCTTTTGGGTAATTTAAGGATTATGGATCATTAAGCATTAATCAAAGTAGCAATGTGTAGAAATTATTTGGAAGATTAGGTTTCATCAATGACATAGCTTAAAAATGCTGATTTCTTGACATAGCTTAAAAATGCTGATCTCTTTTTCTTTGTCTCTTTTTTTAGGACCAGAAACTTCAGAGAATTCCAACAGTGAGAAGACTCTTTGTCTCAGACATGGATTCTGTGTACATACAAAATACGTGCTCACACCTCCATTCCCAGTGTTCTGTCCTCGTGTTCAACTAAAATTTGATGGCTCCATAATTATTAACACTGGAGACTCCATCATAGCTCTCAGTGTGCAATTGAGCACCAGAAAAAAGTGTGATTTACAAGGACAGAAGGCAGATGCAGGTCTCCGTGAGACTCGACAAAACTCCACAGATGACAAGCACAGGGAAAAGTCTGAGAATGGTGCTATTTCAGGGTCGTACAATACATGTAATGTGCAAGACTCATTAATTCATCTTAATACTCATGCAAGAGTAGAAGTAAATGAAAAATCCCTCCAGCTCTCATTATCACAGTGTTCAGATTCAGAAGATCAGAAGGAGAATGAATCTATTCACTCACCAGAAGTCAGGTTGGACAAATGTAAAAGTCCAAAAAGTCCACCAGAAGTGAAATTTGAAAAAATCAAAAGTCCTAAGAGTCCTAAATGTGTCTTATTCCCAAGTCAGAAGAGCCCTACAAATCCATTACCTCATGATAACTGGTTTGAATGTTTAGGTTTTGGAAGCTCATCAAACCAAAATTCCTCATCCAGCCTTAGAAAAATGCATCCAGGATGTAGTGGAATAAATGTTCATCCTGTGGCTAAAGATCTCTATAACTTCGATTCAGATGACAGTGAGGACAGTAGTTCAAATTTACGGTATTCCATTTCTGGCATTGGCAGATATTCCCTTAGGTCGAGACAGGTTGGAAGTACCCAGGACTTGGTCTCACATGCTCAAAACATAATCATTGCTCAAGCTTCTATTGGTTCTCGTGAAAAGATGTTGCAGAATAGTGGCAAGTTTAGTCCATTACACAGCAGTCAGGCTCTTAATTTTGATATTGGAAGGCCAAGTCTCACGGTTGATGTGTGCATTCACCCACGTGCACTGGCATCATCACAAAGGTCTTTTTTCTCGCCAAGTAATAGTGAAAATGGTTCTTCTTGTGGAAATAGTCCAGTAGTAGAAAGTCCAATGTTTGTGTCCAATGAGCCCAAAACAATTACTTTCTCATGCCGGAAATATTCTTTTAAAGAGGGGGAACAAGAATCAGAATCGCCATTGGGATCTGAAGGTATGTACAGTCATGTTACTATAAACCTAAAAGTTTATCAAATTGACTATTAATCATTTTGGATATGAGTATAGTACAAGTAGATTTATTGAGTGTTGACTTGCTGAGACCCGAGTTATCACTTTTCAGTATTAGTATTATATTAGTATTGTAAACTACATCAACAGTTAACTTTGATTTGGAAGTTTCTTAAATGTAATATACTGTACATCTTAGCACAAGTTCATAGGTGCAAATGAATGGTTCACCAAGTCGTTCATGTCATGTGTATGACATAATACCTGGCATATTTATTCAGGGGTCAAGCTAGACTTAAATTTTAGGGAGAAGTGACTTCTCCTTTTGGTCAGAACAAGGAGAAGTGGGAGCTAAACAGGGAGAAGTGGGAGTTAATCAGGGAGAAGTGAGACCGAAATAATAAACATGATATAGATTATATATATATATATATATATATATATATATATATATATATATATATATATATATATATATATATATATATATATATATATATATATATATACACACACACACACACACACACACACACACACAGATGCATTATCTTATTTTAATGATGTGCTCTATTTCTCAGTATGCTTTTAACAGTTTTAAGCAATGCCTTATTTTCAAGTTGAAAAATATTTGTTATTTGTGAGTATCAATATACAGTAGACTCTCGATTATCCGTGGTAATGGTGGGGAGAGCTAGCGCGGATAATCAAAAACAGCGGATAAACCAAAGTGTATATATACAATCCAGATATAGTGGCATAAAATTAACTTAGTTAATTTTTTCACCGTAATATCCTACTTATGTTTACCTTTTGTGATGCAGGCCAATGTTCTTCTTCACTAATATCCTAATGTCATAACACGAAAATAAATAATTAAATTTATTACAATTATAGTGAACATTAAAATAAAGGAAGATGAATAAGTGAACAAACAAAATCAACGAATGTTTAGGAAAAGTAGTCTTTTATTAACTTCTGTTTTAATGACAAGGCTTCTTTCTTCTTTATGGTTGCTCTCAATCTGCGTAATACCAATTTATCTGAGAGCAGAGAATCACTTTGTTGCTCCAGATACTCTAGCAAACCCTCAGAAGAGCAGATGAATTGTTTATCTTTATTTCAGGAATAAGTTCCATGTCTTCGTCGTCATTCTCATCAGAATCTGTTGTCTGCCCTTGTCTACTTTTAATGATTTCACTGTCTGACAAAACCTCACACCCTAGGTCGTCACAATCAACATTAAACCATTCTAAAATATTTCCACTATCAACTTCCTTACCACCCTCTGTACTCTGTAAAATGGCAGCTAATTCAGAAGTCAAAATCTCTTCTTCATCGAAACTATTGCAGTCAACAGTTTCAACTTCAGGAAATATTTTTTTTCCATGATTTACTAATTGTGGTTGGCTTTATGGAATCTCAGGCATGTGCAACTTCGTAGATATCATCCAGCAATGATACTGTTTTTGAGAAAGTTTTTAAATCATTGCCTTCTTCCGCTAACTTCTGCAGAAGTCGTCCTCTATATAGCCTCTTTATGGCAGAAATCACCCCTTGATTCATTGGCTGGATTAGCGCAGTTACATTAGGTGGCAAATAATGTGTTATTATTTTACGGTCAGCAGACTGCAAAACCGCTTTATTTGGATGGCTTGGAGCATTGTCTAATAAAAGAATGGCTTTCTCTGGCAAACCTTTCGATCTCAGATGCTCGCAAACTTGTGGTACAAAGTTTTCGTGGAACCATGTTTTAAAAATTGTGGTATCCATCCAGGCTTTCTTCTGATTAAAATATGTCACAGGCATATTGGTTTTTTCAGTTCCCTTGAAACGACGCGGCTTTTTCGCTTTTACAATTACAGCTAGTTTCACTTTATGAGAACCAGTAGCATTTGCGCAACATAAAGCAGTGATTCTTTCTTTGCTGGATTTATGCCCCGGTGCTCGACTTTCTGATTTATGTGCTAATGTTTTTGTGGGAAGACATTTCCAATTTAGGCCAGTTTCATCAGCATTATAAATTTGTTCAGGAGTCACCTGTTGCTCTTCTATGAACTTTTGAAAATCGTTTTGGAACTCATTTGCAACTGTTTCATTGTTGCTTAATTTTTCCCCATGTATAGAAATCTCATGTATTCTATGCCGCTGTTTGAATCACATCAGCCATCCCGAGGATGCATTGAAAATCACCTTCCATTCCTAATGCATCAAAGTATAGTTGTGCCTGTTTTGCGCAGATAATTCCTGTTTCAGGAATGTTTTGGTCCCCTTTGTTGGTTAAACCATTGCAACATCGCTTTATAAAGCTCATCATAAGTTGAGTTTCATTGTTTTTCTGCTTGATAAGCCACTTGATGACTCAGAATTACTGGCGTAGTTAATCAATTTATTTTTATTTTTTCGGAGATCACGAACTGTTGTTTCACCTATACCATATTGTAAAGCTAAGTTTTGGTAGAGCCGTCTTGCTCAAGTTTCTTAATTATGTTGAGTTTTTGGTTAATTGTTAAAACTACGCGCTTCCTTTTCCGCTCCATTATCCTCTTTCCAACACAAAAACGTAAATACAGTATTTTTGGACACAACTGAAGTAGCCTACTGTACTGATAACAACTGAATATTCGTACTGTTCATTTAACAGAACTCCTTCCCCCACTACCAAAAAGAAGGCTTTTAACATCTGCAATTTCCTTGGGACAGGATATAAAGCCCTATTATAAAATTATCTAACAACTCTCGTCGGAAACCAGTCGTAAGCCCAATTCGTCATTAAACAGCTTGGTCGACTTCCTGTATAAAATTTTCGATTTTGAAATCGTTGCATAACTCCCCATCTTTTTAAGATATGGAGTAAAAAAATCCTTTAAAAATACATTGCTGCGTAAAGCCGCAAAGCGGTTAAACTGCGCGTGGATAATCGAGAGTCTACTGTATTTGATATGCATATAAAAAATTATATTCATACCCATTCTTTTCATACTTAGTATATGTGTTTTTGAATTGAAGTAAATGCAGTTTATTTTGGCTGTCGGACTTAAAAATCACATATGAAGCCATACATTGTATTTAATTTTCACTGATATAAGTAACAAGATTAGAGCTTTGTAAATGCAAGTTGGTAAAAATGCTTAATAAACTACCACTTAATTATTTTATTTTTCTTAAGTTTTGAGTGCAATTGCAGTCAAAAAGATTTCTAGCATTCTTTGAAACAGCCCCTAATACATGTACATAGGAATAAATGCACAGGTGACTTCATACCACACTGTTTGTCCTGATTTCATTGTTTTTGATAAAACATTAATGTAACTATTAATAAACAAAACAATGAAGCACTGAAGTCGATATATAACTAAACTGGACGCTATTTTTTTACCCCCAACCAAAAATCCAAGAATATGTCTTGCACAGAGTGAGTGCATCTATTTTTTGACCGGGGTGTGTGTGTTCTCGAACTACACACTTTCTTGCTTCGTTACAAAAACCCATTATAAGTTCTACATATTTATGGTTTGTCTACCTACTGGTAATAATGACATGGATTGGTTAAATATTATTATTTGCTTCATTACTATATATATATATTTTTCGTATTTTCACAGTTTAATGAAGTGGTATATCAAATACAGTTTCAAACTGATTTTATACAGAATATACGCAAATACGGCTGTTAAAATCTCCATTTATTAAAAATAGGATATAAATTAGAAAGCGCTCTTCACCGATCATATTTTTAAAAGCAAATTACTATTTGCATATTGATGTTTAAATTTCGAAACAGAATTTGGCATTTTTTCATCATAGCACAGTAGGCCCAACTTCATGAAATCAAGCAGTGATACCTTGCTCCGGAAAAGGGTTAATGGTCAGTTAGCTATTAAAACTTGCATGTGAATGTGCAAGAATTTCTTCATAAGCTGATTGGTATCAACACTACGTAAATACATTTGGCGTTGGGTTACAGCAGTGCCAGAACTTATTGGCTACAGCGAGGGGCATCTCAAAGTCAAAATCTACAGTCATATTACATCTGAAAAATCAGAGGTCGAAGTCGTTTTCGATTTCATAACAGAAGAAGGCGAAGTTTACGATTATCAGGCGACTTTTTCGCCCACTTCGCCTGGTTGCATGACCCCTGTTTATTGTAGTAATCTGTAAATCAGCAATGGATTCCTTGTTCATATCATCATGTGTGTGACATAATGCTTAGCATGGGCGTTGAAAAATATGTTGCATTTTTATGGAGAAAGTGCAGCACATGTATCTCGATTTATACCTGTCCATATGTCCATCCTTTGTCTGACCTGTCCAATGTCCATCCTTTGTCTGACCTGGGTTAGCTGTAAGAACATTTATGCACAACAGAAACCAGTGATTGAATTATTTGAAATTTAAAAGGCATGTTTTTTTGCACTTTAAAGGCAATTACATTAATTTTGTACCATTTAAGTGATTTTTGCTTTTTCTGTTTTTTTGCACATTTTGGATTTAGACTTATTATGCCTCTGCCAGATTTCCAGAGTGGTAGTGTTTCCCTAGTCTTTTCATCCTTCTTGTCATGTAGTATTGCATTCCAGAATCTCAAAGCATATCTTGTCACAAATTTGAATTTTTTTTCAATAATTTTAACAAAATTTATACCTTAAAACAAAAATTTGGAATGAGGCTTAATATTAAAAAGATCCATGTCAAGTTTCATTTTTAGTAATTTCCCCAAAAAGCTCAATCGAACAATGGCCACAAATGTGTTAATATTTTGTCTATCATTTCATTTCTGTGCTGCAACTTTTCAAGGCCCTAATGAATTGAAACCAAATTTGGAATGAGGCTTTCCACCAAATTCTAAATCAAGATCTATTTTCACCATTTTCTACCTGGCTAGGTGCTCAGCATTATTAGGAGGTTAGTGTTAGGACTTGTATGCCTAGTGTCAGGATAAGGTGACAGGGTAGGACATGCATAGCTGCCAACCCTCATAATTTTTGGCATGAATTTCATGATTTTTTTTCTCAGTAATTCACGGATTCACATTGCATGCAAAAAATCATGCATAAAATAACTGATTTCCCATTAAGTGCTAGTCGTGATATTGGCAGTTATCAAAACGGTCTGATACTATTGGTAGAACTACAGCCGATTGGTACAGTTGGCCCAGTAGCATGCATTTTAGCCTAATTTAATCTACGTGTATAAGAGTAGTTTTACAAATGCTTTTAAGAGAAACAGGGGCCAAAAATGGAATTTTGTTTTGCACATGCGTCGCCAACACTGATTTGAATCTGTTCGGCATTGCAGCTTGAAAATGGAATCAACACCAAGAAAAAAAGAAATGTATTGCACAAAAAAGTGAAGCTTTGTTTGGAGTATACCAAAAATTGGCCATGCATTCAGCCATCAAACATGCTTTTTGCACAGTGTGCCACAAATTTTAATATTGGACATGGTGGCAGAAATGTTGTGAGGAAGCACATTGGTAAAAAAACCACATAAAGCTTGGGAAAATTAAGAACTTTCAGCAGGTTTCAGCTTGGAATATTTT
The DNA here is from genome assembly GCA_016746295.1 of Potamilus streckersoni. Taxonomy (NCBI): domain Eukaryota; kingdom Metazoa; phylum Mollusca; class Bivalvia; order Unionida; family Unionidae; genus Potamilus; species Potamilus streckersoni. The sequence goes on along the minus strand of JAEAOA010002048.1, from coordinate 362,690 downwards.
AAGCCATCAATGGAAGATATGCAAGCTACCAATACTGAAGCATTGTTTGTGAGTTTTATTCTTGAACACAATCTACTTATATCAGCTGGAGACAATGCAAAATATTTGTTCCGACAAGTATTCACGGACTTAAAGATCATTTCCAAATTTTCTTGTGTAAGAACCAAAAGTGCTGCATTAGTTAAAGCAATGTCAGAGAACACCACAAAAAACTTCGCGCTTTACATGCAGATGTCCTCATTTTCTATAGCAACTGATGGCAGTAGTGACAGAGGAGCCACACTGTTAGTTAAATGTTTCAGTCCTGAATTACGAAGGGTTGCAACTGAGCTGCTATCTGTAGAAGCATACAACAAAGTTTCCGCAGGTAATATGTTTACTTCGACTTTTTTTTAAGTTTTTCATTGGTAGTGTATGTCTAGCAACTGCATCATAATTTTTCATGTATAGAATTTATATAATAAATAAAATATATGGAATAACTCTATCAGCCCCCCCCCTAATTTCCTTGTTTCATTCCAAATCAGTATAAAGTTTTCTTCATATTCTCAAAATTTATCATTTATATCCCTCTCCATTTCCTAATATTATTTACTCACATTTATTGCTTTCACCTAATTTTGTATCGTCGGATTTTCTTGCTTTATTTACTTCATTGTATCATTTTTGCAGGGAAAAATATCTTCAAATTATTTGATGCAGCCTTCAAACAATATGAGATTTCTTGGAAGAATCATTTTTGCTTTGGCACGGATAATGTTGCGGTCATAATTGGCTCTAAGAAAGGAGTTGCAGTATTGATTAACAAGAAAAATTATGGCACTTTTAACCAAGTTGCACATGTCACCTGTTGCATCATTCTGCAAAGAAAGCTATTGATGAACTTCCTTTTGACCTGGAGGAAATCTTTACAGGTAACCATGTTTAACTTGTGTCTTCTTTTTCGTGACCAATGTAATAACAACATTTTCTTTTGGCATTTATATGGTCTTAAACTTCTAGAATAACCACATTAAATTGGTTCTTTATCTTCACAAATATTTATTTTTATTTGGATAAATCTTCCAAGAAATGTCAGGAACTGAAAAGAGTCCAGGTAGAATGTGGAATCAAGGTCTGGAAAATTTTTAAAAGACAGATTTACTCACCAACTGTCCTTCCTTGCTTGACATCCTTGCCTGTGTTATTAAGCAGCGAGAGGCTCTTAAATCCTTCTTATCTGAATTGCCTTCAGTATTCAACCAGGCACATGCAAGTGCTGCTGCAAATGAAAGCCAGAGTGAAAAGCCAGGAAAGAAGGTTGAGAGAGTGGTTACCTCTTTTGAAAACCCATCTTTAAAGCTATATTGCATGTTCCTTAAATTCATTGTTCCCAAGAGGCCGAGTGGTCTAAAGCATCACCATTATGGATCAATGCCATATGACTTCTGTCTGCGTGGGTACGAGTCATGGGCTCAGCCAATGTTGGTATGTGAGAAAGCTTGCGGGTAGCTTCTCATGAGTCAAATTCTTTCGGGTTTTTTTCCTGGTTCTTCCTCCACCATTAATACTGGCTGCCATTTATAGCCTATCTTGTGCTGAAAAATGGCGTTAAACCCTATGAAAACCATATATTTACACATCTAAAATGATAACACCATTGGCTTGCATATATATGCATTTGAGTGTCTGTGTGTGTTTATCAAACTTGTATTTCTGTTTCTAATTTCAGATGGATTCCTCAGTGGCTTCAATTTAACAGGAGTGGAAAGATTAGACCAACAGTGGGTGAAAGTTGGGGCATCAGATGGAAGCCAAAAGAATGTCTATATTCATGCTGCAGCTCCTGTGCATTCCTTACAGCAACAGTGACAGTGAAAGAGTATTTTATCTACTGAGGAAAAATAAGACAAACAATAGGGCTTCTTTATATTTTGAAAATTTGTCAGCAATTTTAGTCACCAAGATCAGCTGCAGTCAAGAATCCAGAACTGTTTCGAAAACAAATTTATGATCAAGCAAATGAGGAAGTTCAAGTCTGCCACAGTATCATGCCTTGATAAAAAACGACAAGAACAAGTGAAGTTTGTGAATACTGTAATAAATAGAAATGCAGACATATTTCTGCAAATATGTAGTGTTTTATTTTTATTTTGCATCTTGATATAATGTAATACTGATGGTCAGGGTGGATGGAGTTATGTTCATGGTATTTTTCACTAATTCTTGTCAAAAATCACTAATTTTTATCCCTATTTTTACTAATTATGAGCCTGGATGAATGGCAGCTATGCATCATGATACATGTCTGTGGCATGATGCCCCAGTGCTATACATCACTATAAACTGCCACATTGCAGACAATATGCTGCAATATACCACCAGGCCAAACCATATCAAATTTGGTATTGCCTGTTTGCAGGCAAAATTTTAAGTTATGTGCTTCTTTGCCATATGATTACATTTATAGCTGAATATAGGCTTTGTTAGCACAGTTACATAGATACTGCTTGATTGAAGCCCTTGTTAGCACACAGATACTGCTCGATTGAAGTGCTTGCTAGCACATTTACATTAATACTGCTTTTTTGAAACACGTTAGCACAGTTACATAGACACTGCTTTATTGAAACACATGTTAGCACATTTACATAGATACTGCTTGATTGAAGTGCTTGTTAGCACATTTACATAGACACTGCTTGATTGAAACCCTTGTTAGCACATTTACATAGACACTGCTTGATTGAAACCCTTGTTAGCACATTTACATAGACACTGCTTGATTGAAGCCCTTGTTAGCACACAGATACTGCTCGATTGAAGTGCTTGTTAGCACATTTACATTAATACTGCTTTATTGAAACACATGTTAGCACAGTTACATTGATACTGCTTGATTGAAACACATGTTAGCACAGTTACATAGACACTGCTTGATTGAAACCCTTGTTAGCACATTTACATAGATACTGCTTGATTGAATTGCTTGTTAGCACATTTACATAGACACTGCTTGATTGAAACCCGTTAGCACATTTACATAGACACTGCTTGATTGAAACCCTTGTTAGCACAGTTACATTGATAATGCTTGATTGAAGACATTTTTGGCATAGTTTCACTTACACAGATACTGCTTGATTGAAGAGCTTTTTAGCATGGTTACATTGATACAGTTTGATTGAAGACTTTTTTAACACAGTTACACAGATACTATTTGATTGAAGATATTTTTAGCAGTTACAAAGGTACTACTTGATTGAAGATTTTTTTTAGTATAGTTACACAAATGATACTGTGATTCCTGTTATTGTGGTAATTTTTTATTGTAGCTGTATAAATACTACATGCAACCTTGAAAGCAAGACATGTTGAGACTTTGACAAAATGCCATTTGCAAAGTTGGTTAAGTATTTTGGGGTTTAAATGGAAAATTGATGATTTTAATGAGATTAAGAACTGCTAAAGTTGCCAAGTGTAATAAAGTGCATGATGCCTGGCTTAAAGTATAGAACAAAAATTTCCTTGGATTGACAAAATTCATTCTGATGGACAGACAAGAGCTTTATGCTAGTGCAACTCAATAGCAACTTTTGTTTTAATCTGCAAAGTTCCACATTTTCTAGGCATGGCACTAAGACCACCTACTTGCTAGGTAGTCATAAAATATTGAACTGCACACTGACAGAAGCTTGTAACACTACTACAGAGATATATTTCCAGACTTTGCAGTCATCTAGCTGCAATTATGTTGGTGTCACCAGTGACATCTATGCCATGTGAGAGAGGCTTCAGTGTGGAGAACAAACTCATGACAAAGGGAATGACAAGAATAAAACATGAGATCTTAACACACTTGATATGAGTCAAAGAAGAGGGACCTAGTGTGGAGGAATAATGGAAAATACGATTAAGAGCCAGGCATCAGAAAATTTTGTGAAATGCAACATAGATGAAAGTGAACTATATTGTAGTTAAAGAATATATTTGTACATGACATAAATTTTAATGTATAATTTTTAAAGAATAATAAATAATGGCCATTAAATAAACTGACAAAGTTTTGTGTCTGTTTATTCCTTCCATTTCAATGGACTTTTAGCCATTTCAACTTGTTTCTAGGTGGTGACTGCAACTTTTACTTATGGAACTTCTATTTTTACCTCATTAGGAGTCCTGGACTTCTCATTTTAAAATCCTAGTGAGGCCTCTGATTAGTCTTGATGTATCACAGTGGTATAATCCAGAATGTTATTGAATGACTCCTCAGTAATTTCAAAATAGTATTTTACTCTGAAAAGTCAGTGAGCACTTTGTTATTCACGTAATAATTTAAATAAATGATTTCCCTCAAATTAAATCTCAACACTTGATTCCAGACTGATATTGAAATAGATATTAATACTTTGTTGACAGAACCTGCGTTTTTCACAACCCCACTTATCTTACAATTAGCATTTTCTGAATCTTAGGAGAAAATTCCAGAAAACAGTAAATAAGTTTGCTTCCAGAATCTTTTAAGGTAAGAATGAAGGTTTGCTCTTGAAGACAAATTCAAGTAAACATCTTTACAAAAAAATGACATTAGTCAGGTTGGTTTAAATTCCTATAAAGGTCATATACACATTACTAATTAAATTTATGTAACTGTTTTATCTGTTGTGATTCAAGCACAAATTATTTATTGTGTATCATGTGTCCACACATGCTTGTTGCTGTTCTGGAGGCATGTGATTGGACTGGATATCAAGATATCAGATGATTCTAGAATAACAAACCAGATCCAGCTATATTAATTTATGCATTGGATTGACTGAACTTTTCACCTTGGAGGACACATTTCTGACTCAGTTCCAGTCAAACTTGGAATGTAAACTTTTAGTCTCTGGATATCAGACAAAGATTGAGAGCCATTTATATTAGTGAGTGATCTTATATTTTACATGCTGAACATGTTACAACTTTGTCAGCCATATTATTTCAATTCTGTGGTCTTAAAATTAGTAATAGGATGGAGTGCAAACCAACAAGTTTTGTAAAAGTTAACAAATAATTTATTGCATCAGAATACAGTGAAAATGTAAAACTAATATAAGCTATTGTTAATTAAATCCCCAATAATCCTAGATTTCTAAAACAAGTCCTAATGAATAAAGTTCTGAATACTTTAGTGGTATTTCAAATAACTTCCAGTGCTGAAGGCGTTGATGTGCCTGTAGTGGCCCATAGAGTCTAATCTACTACTATACCAATGACTTAAATTGTAATGATATGCCAATAGTCTTTTGTTGAATTACAGTAATATAATCCAAGGTTTTCTTCTTTGAATTCACAATAATTCCAGGCTAATGTCTCTTTTGAAGAATATTTTAGTTGAACACTGTATTTCCAGAGAAGATTGAATTTTAATTTTATAATTTCAGCCAGGATCAAACACTGAACACAACAACGATTCTGCCTTAAAACCTTACAGCATGAATGAATAATTTTCCCAGCAAACAAGATTATAAAGCCCTATGCTTGACCTAGGTCACAATTGATATTTTCTAAAGAAAACCTATTACTTAATGGAAAATTTCACTTATAAGATTCCAGTTGTTTACAAGATAAAATCTGTTATTGCAATTATAATATAGAATATGGTAATCACAGTGCCTTAGACTTAGACCAATATATATCCGTTTACTTTTCTATTGATAATGACCATAATATTAAACTCATTGAGAAAATATGAGCTGTTAATTTGTTTACAGAATAAAAATATTCAATGATTTTGATCAGATACACAGTGTACATGATTTTGGACAAGGTCAGATACAAGATAAAACTTTACATAAGCCCACAACATACAATGAATAAAAAAAAATTAACAGCCAATGCAAATTAAATATATATAACATTATATATGGTCAGATTGAGAGTAAAACTTGGAATATATGTTAACACTGTCATGTTAATAATGGCTGAGATTAATGCATATTAATTAGGTCATCATGCATCTAAGTTGCTGAGCTTGTAATCATTCTTGAGACCATTTTTTATGATGTGTGATCAGACTAGTAACCACTTGAGATTTTTTTTATGATGTAAGTGTGATCAAACTTGTAACCACTCAAGACTCTCTTTTTGATGTGTAATCAAACTTGTAACCACTCAATACTCTCTTTTTGATGTGTAATCAAACTTGTAACCACTTGAGACTCTTTTTGATGTGTAATCAAACTTGTAACCACTCAAGACTCTTTTTGATGTGTAATCAAACTTGTAACCACTCAATACTCTCTTTTTGATGTGTAATCAAACTTGTAACCACTCAATACTCTCTTTTTGATGTGTAATCAAACTTGTAACCACTCAATACTCTCTTTTTGATGTGTAATCAAACTTGTAACCACTTGAGACTCTTTTTGATGTGTAATCAAACTTGTAACCACTTGAGACATTTATGTTGTAAGTGTGATCAGACTTGTAACCAGGCGATGTAAGCGTGATCAGACTTGTAACCACTCTAGACTCTTTTATGATGTAAGTGTGATCAAACTTGTAACCACTTGATGTAAGCGTGATTAGACTTGTAACCACTCTTAAGACTTTTTTTACAAAGTAAGTATGATCAGACTTGGTAAAAAATTTATATTGATGTTGAATAAAGTTTTCTTATGATTAAGAACTGCTTAGATGGCCTAGTGGTTTGAGCATCTGCCTCAGATACCAGAGGTCCTGGGTTCAAACCCAGTCTTATAAAAATGGTACTAACATCTGCTTCACTAGGCACTCAACATTAAGAGATTTGTATTAGGATTGGTCAGACTAGTATTAGAATAATGTGATGGGGGGGGACATCATGCTACATGTCTGTGGCATGATGCCCCAGTGCTAAAGATCACTATAAACTGCCACACTGCAGACATTGTAGTGATATAACTCGACATTTTTTAAAGCTACATTAAAAATTCTAAATCAGATGCATACTCTTATGAGCAAGATTTAAGCATATTAATGAGGTGTAACTAACGGGCTCAGAGACATTACACTTGATACATGATATGTTTGAATTTATTTTGGTCTGACTTGATGAATGTTTATTTTGAGCAAGACATTTGCATATTAATGTGGTGATCTTACATATTGTTGGCTTTCTACTTTGGAGACACTATTTTGATGTGTATGAATATAACTGAGATCCACATTTATTAATGATGTGATTTTGCATTTGGTTGGCATAGTATGTCAGCATTCAGGCAACTCTATTTTTGATCAAACTTATTAAATAACTCTTGTGGCACAAAGATGTTGGATGACCTTAATCATTAGCATGATCTACACATGTTTAGGAGGTAGTCTTGTATCTCATAGGCTGACCTTTTTAGACTCAGCAGCCACAATTTTTATCAGATTTTGCTTAGACTTTGTAAATAGTTTTGTAACATTAGTCTTAGAAAGGTTCCATGATGAGTTAGATTTGCATGTGTAACGAGGTGATGTGCATCACATTGTTTTAGCTTTTTAACTCATTCTGATAAAATTGGTAAATAGGATTATATCATCAAGGTTTTGGAACAGTTTGATTATGATTAACTTGTATAGTATGTGTAAAAAAAACCATTTTATTTAAACTTGTATTCAGTGTAAATTAATGTAATTTTATTTCAACTTGTACAGTGTTAAAAAGATAAAGCTTAACTTAAACTTGTAATGATAAAGCAGACCACACTGCTAAAATGGCTCTATCATTAAAACCATCTGATTTTAAAACACCATATAATGATTTTAAACCTAGTATCAAAGGCTGTTTATGTCAAAAAATGGCAGGCATCATGGAATGATACAGTGAATAACAAACTTCATTCCATCAGGCCAAACTTAGGAGAATGGACTCCTTCCTATAGAGCCGTCCGTAGGGAGGAGATAGGTATTGCAAGAATTCATATCGGCCATACTTATTTAACCCACTCTTACATACTAAAAGGAGAAGACCCATTGGATTGCATAGCTTGCAATGAACCATTCACTGTTTCGACCTCCAACCTACACGTAATATATATTACAATGTACAATACATGAGGGAGCTCTTTGATACAGTTAGCATTTCTTATCTTATAGACTTCCTTAAGGAAGTAAACATATATCATAAGTTATAGCTTTTATGTTATCTTTAACATTTTTATGTGCTATATATGTATGGTAGCTAGATTTTAATTACCTTTCTTATGTTTTTGTTGTCATACATTATTTGCAATTCCCGTTGATCAGGAAACTTTATTTTTTTATCACCGTTACCATTTTTATCGTTTTACCTTTAGCTATTTGGTTTCGTATCCCTGGTCAATACAGAACCTTTTTACCATTTGTACATAATAAAAGATACAACCTTTTGTATGGTGCTAAATGGCCTCATTGTGCTGGTGTGCCATAAAAAATTCAACCAACCAACCAACTTAAACTTGTACACTGATTGTAAAATATTGAAATTTATTTAAATTTGTTTTCAGATGACTTGGCATATGGTGGTGTACTTCCTATGGAAGCAAGAGGACCACATGAAAGACTCTTATCCCTACAGACAACTGACAATAATGACGATGACACAAAGCAGGTATTGTTTTTGTCCAAATGTAATATAGTGGTCCCCCTATAAGAGGCCCCTTTCAAAATAAACCAACCCCTAATCAAAACCTGTTCTTAAGAAAACTACATCCTAATGAGAGTCCGACACCAAATGATATTTTACCATTTTAATCGCTTTTTTATATAAGACCAGCTATTCTGGTACAGAAGAAAATGCCTTTGGAGAGAAGGACGATGTTTATGTCCATTTTTGCAAATTACACAACAGGTACGTGATATTTATGGCAACTAAATATCATGACATTCCAGGCCCTGAAATCTAAAACCTCTTTTCAGCTCTTCTTTAATCCAAAAGCCCGATATCAGATCTTATCCTTTAGGTATATCCAAGTAAAGTGCAAGCTTGTAGAAAAACTAAAGTTAGGAAGAGCTTGAAAATTTCACAAATCTAACCTGCTTTTCAAAATTTTTGAACATCAGTTCTATCACTAATGTATAGAGTTCAATCTGAATCCCAGTGGTTTCCAAATAAGTTCCAATGTTGAATGTGTTAATGTGCTTTTAGTCTTTAACATGCTATTGTGCCAATGGCCAGGAGTATAGTGATGTGTTAAATCTTTTGATGTATCACAATAATATCATCCAAAATCTCCTTATCAGAATTCACTAGAATTCCAAATTAATGTTGTAGTCCAAGAATATTATTAAGCACTTTGTAATTCCAGTGAATAAATTTTTGATTATATAAATCTAACCAAATTAAAAATTGAACACAACAATCAATAAGAAAGATTTTGCTTTAGATGTTGAGGCAAGAATGAATAATCCAAATGTAAACAAGAATATATACCCCTTTAATTGACCCAGCTAGCAATTAGCATTTTTGCAAATATTCTAACAACTTAATAGGAAATTTCCATTCTGTAATTTTCTTAGGTTAGAATCAAAACTTCATGTTTAACTCAGATTTGCATAAACATGTTTACTATTAATAATGATCTGAATATTTAATTTATTGTCATAGTTAAATATTGGCTATGTATTATGTTTACAAAATCAACATCACTGAGTACACCATTAACTTCATTTTGAACAAGGTCAGATGCAAAATACAGATACAAATGACATGTAGTCATTAAGAAAAGCCAACAAACAACACAAATTAAATATATATAACAATATCAACATGGATTTTTTTAGCACTACTGGTCCCATGCCAGAAGAAATTATGGAATGATTTGTTGTCCATCTTCTGTCATCCATAGTCCATCCATCCTATAACACAAGTTTGCTATCACAACCCCTCCTAAACCACTTAAAGGATTGCATTTATACTCTACATACATGTAACCCATGATCTAGTCGGTCCTTTTTGTAAATGGTACTGATGAGACATCTGATATGGCCACCACAGTGACCATCTTGAAAATCTTGGTACTCCTCCTGAATTGATGGCCTTTTCAACATGGGGTTCACTGAAAGACTTCTTATGATGTCTAGTCGGTTCCAAAGGACGATATCCAGCATGGCCATCAGGGCATCCATCTTGTTATCGCTATTCTTCCAAGGTGAAAGGTGATATTAACATGGTGTTTCAAAAGATTTCTTAGGATGCTTAGTTGATCCTGAATGGGACGTCTGTAATTGGCCAATACAGTGGTCACCATGAAAGTTGAATTGATACTCCTCTGAGATGCTGCCAGGACTAAGTGAAATTTTTGCATGATTCACTTAATATTCTGTTATCTTCTCACATCAAAAAGTAACAACTGTTGTCTCTTCTTTTCCAATATTAATAGTGTCATATCATTTAAGGCATGTTAGTGAATTTCTAAATTATGCTTCTTCCAATAACAGGTCAACAAAAATTTATATAAAAATGTTGAAATGAATCATAATTAAACATGAATATTATTTTCCTTAAAAATTTGTAAAAATGCTTATTGCAATATTTTTCAGGTATCTACTTTTAGAGGGGCGACTGCCCTGCCTTAATATCCAATTACACCTCTATTTTCTCATCAAAAGTAAAATAATTGTTTTTATAATAACCCTTTTTTTCTCATTGTGCACTGTTACATTTAGCTTTTTTCTTTGTGTATTTGTAAAGCAGCCAGAAATGCCTTTGGATGTCTTGTTTGCCTACTTTTTCTTGGTATTGTCAGGAGTGTACAAAATTTGCCAAATACACCACTCCCTCGATAACTCGCGGACATTGGGGTCCAAAAACATCGACCGCGATATAAATGAGGGCGTGAGTTATCGAGGGACCTATAACAAACAACAAATATAACAATGGGATCAACGCATAGAGAAAAGGGGGATGGGGTGGCTTGGCATGTTGAATACTCAATTAATAATCGCGCTAAGATTAACAGTGGATAAATATCTTTTCATATTGGTGTACTTTGTTTAGTTTTTCCTCACAGAGTAACATTAATTTCAGGATAACTTACTGTATATTGAGGAAATCATCTAAACATTATTCCTCCTGGTTTCCGTTTGCTTAGCACATGTACTTCACACATGTATTACGTCACTTATATTTGTGGTTTATTTTTTCTAATTTTATTGTTTGATCCAAAGTAGACGTTTTTTTTAAATACAAAAGATCGACACACTTCGAAAAAAACAATGTTGATCGCACGATGTGTAGATTTTTATTGCGGTAGAAGTAAAATGAAAGAAAAAAATTCACAAGGTTTAACCATTACCAACATGAATTTGATGGATCTAAAAATTTAAAAGGACATAAATTAGAACACGATAACACTTGCGGTTTGTGACACGTTTGAGAAATATCACTTCACATTTTGAAAAAATGCAAATTTCACAATATGGATTCTATCTTTACAGGCAATACCGTATTTTCCGCCCTATAAGTCGCTCCTGCGTATAAGTCGCTCCTCCGCACTTACCATAATCACGTCTTTGATACCGCTGGCCATTGCATGCGACTTGGTAATTTCCAGCTTCGTATAAGAAATATTATACAATTGTTTAAGAGTTATATAAAAGTCAGTATTACAATAGACTTTGACTTTGCCTTGACTCATATTTGAATTGTTGAAAGTCCATGACCTGCAGCACTCTGTTCCACAATCCATTTTCATAGATTCTCCTCGAGAACTGGCCAACTTGCTTTGCCACTATGATTTCCCTTCTTGGTTTTTTTTTTTGTTGACCTTAACTCGTCTTCTTTTTTACGCCAGTCACGCACAATCTTCTTGCTTACGTTGAATTTTCTTTCTGCTGCACGATTTCCATTTTCTTTCGCAAATGCTACGACGTTAAATTTAAATTCTGCATCATATTTTTTCTAGTTGGTGCCATGATAAATCAGGGTTCCTGCAGGTCATGAAATCCTGGAAAAGTTTTGGAATTTAAAAAATAAATTTCAAGGGCCTTGAAAAGTTATGGAATTTGTCAAAACCTTGAAAAGTTTTGGAAAATTCATGGAATTTGTGACAATGGAGTTAAAGAAATTGATTACTTCAAATTTTATAGAGCACCGAGAACTGATTAAATAAAATGATAAAATTACAATCGATAAATGGTTTCAATTCATATAATAAGAGTAAGTTCTCCTAATGGAAGTATCACATGATTTCCAGTGTAGTTCACTAAATAAAAGAAAGTAACTGGAAAGTAATGTGTTTTGTTAATATTGTAAATAGGAACACATACAAAGACTACTAAGAATTGTTTCCTTTTTTTCTTTTCAATACAAATTACATTGATCATTGGATTATGACATGAATTACTACATAAAGTCAAAGTGTGCTAGCCCATGTAAATTTAAAAAGTACATATTAAATATATTTGTTGTTAACTTATTTCTTATTTTAAATTGAAAGATGTTATTATTTATGTTCATTTACTTGACAATGCAAGATAGCTCGGTCCTTGAGTTTTATGAAATGGCCCTGGAAAAGGTTTGGAAAAGTCATGGAATTTGTTTTTGTTAAGTCTGCAGGAACCCTGATAAATGGCACGAATTTAATTTAAAACAAAACTTATTGACTTACGCTAATATAACAATTTTAGATCATATGTTATTGTGAAACTATATCTTATTAATGCTCCATTTTATGAACAGTACGTATTTATATATTGGTCATTTCCACAACCCAAGTGAACTTCAAAGGCACTTTATACGCTACAGTGATTTTAATACATTAACGAAGACATTGTGAATTCACCTAACAATTGAAACTGTTCCCCAGCCTTCCAGTTATTTATTTTATTAATTACCGGTACTTTGAAGTTCTCTCCATGAAGCCAGTCTTGGCTTAATCCAGAGTTTAAAACTAGAGCAATCATCAGAGGAAATATTCCTGCTATGTTTTTTTTTTTTATAACAAGCCCTTGTGAAACCAACCGAAAAAATGATTGTGTGTTTTTATAAACTACTATTAAAGTAAATTATGAATCGATAACAGAGGTCTCAGAAACGCTTTACAGGGACATAATTCGTTGTTTAAAAAAACAAAATAATCCCAGTTCTGCATAATGTATTTATTTGAGTACATCAAAAGAACATGAAGCAATAGCTGGGCGGCAAGTTCAAAGGATTTTGACTAGCAGCTTAGGTGGGATAATGTGCTGAAATTTACAATGACTGAATTTAGAGACAGATAGATTCTAAGATGTACATGCCGAATAATAAAGGAAATCCAATGGCAATCGTTATTTCAATACTTTTTTATTTATTAATAACAAATTTTAACATATATAACTAAATATTATTTGACTATTTAATTTGATAATCATATAGTCTAATACTTACGTGTACCGTATGTAAGTTTCCAGCAATTGGCTTGCCCATATACGGGTAGATGCATTTCTCTAAAGCACAGCATCACTGCGCATCAGTCACAGTCGTTAAAAAAAATTATTTATGGTATAAGTCGCTCCTGCATATAAGTCGCACACGTCATTTTTAAGAAGAAAAAAAAAAACCGAAAAAAGTAGCAACTTATACCCCGGAAAATACGGTAATCACCATTTTTGATGATAAAAACGAACTATATATCAAGGTTAAATTTGCCAATTTACAATTTCTTATCACGACTTTTTTTCATGTTTAACACATTTTAAAATATATTTTCCTTGGGAAAAAAATCGGGAGCCATGCCGGACACCGTGTTATAAGCGGGTTCATGAGTTATCCGGGTGCGAAATATCGAGGGAGTGGTGTAAATATCAAGTATGGATGATCCTACTGATTCCATTAACCCAGACAAAAATTCAATAACTTACTATCCCTCAAAAAGATGCATGAAACTAGTGAATGGCCTTTTCCAGGTTTAAGGACTTAGAATTTGAGATTCATGCACTGTAGTATGAAATTAATTACAGTTTATATACAAAATTATAAGTTAAACAAATTGTTTATTATATTTTACAATATTCCAATAATACATAGATGTCTACCCAAGATTTTAACTTGCATTTCATTTTATTGAACAAGTTTGAAACTATAATTATGGTATTTTGAAGTGTTGGTCTATTATTATTTAATCACAGGATAAGGTAAACATAAAACAATGGACGTTTGATGTGGAGATTTACATGGAGAACGCAATCAAGAAAACTGCAGAATGGGGCCACCGTTATGTTGACTTTATTAATTACGATCTTCAAGTATTAGATGTAAGTACAAAAGATATAACTATTTCTAAAATTAATTTTCTTGAGCACATATTAGTGGGAAACAAGACATAGCATTCATTTGTTTTAGTGCCAGGATCCTTGTCATCAGCAGTTTATGGCTTTGATTAAAGATTTTAAATTTTATATATTTCATTAAGCCCTCGCGAGATTTTCCTCATTCTTGGCATGAATCATTATGAAGCACATACTGAAAGTTAATTGTTATAGAGTTCATACTCAAAGTGAATCATAAAGCTTATACTTAAAATGAATCAATATAAAGCTCATATTCGAGTGAATCATAAGCTCATACTCAAAATGAATTTTAAGGTAATACTCAAAGTAAATCATAAAGCTCATACTCAAAGTAAATCATAAAGCTCATACTCAAAGTAAATCATAAAGCTCATACTCAAAGTAAATCATAAAGCTCATACTCAACGTAAATCATAAAGCTCATACTCAAAGTGAATCATAAGCTCATACTTAAAGTAAATCATAAAGCTCATACTCAAAGTAAATCATAAAACTCATACTCAAAGTAAATCATAAAGCTCATACTCAAAGTAAATCATAAAGCTCATACTCAAAGTGAATCATAAGCTCATACTCAAAGTAAATCATAAAGCTCATACTCAAAGTAAATCATAAAGCTCATACTCAAAGTAAATCATAAAACTCATACTCAAAGTAAATCATAAAGCTCATACTCAAAGTAAATCATAAAGCTCATACTCAAAGTGAATCATAAGCTCATACTCAAAGTAAATCATAAAGCTCATACTCAAAGTAAATCATAAAGCTCATACTCAAAGTAAATCATAAAACTCATACTCAAAGTAAATCATAAAGCTCATACTCAAAGTAAATCATAAAGCTCATACTCAAAGTAAATCATAAAGCTCATACTCAAAGTAAATCATAAAGCTCATACTCAAAGTGAATCATAAAGCTCATACTCAAAGTGAATCATAAAGCTCATACTCAAAGTGAATCATAAAGCTCATACTCAAAGTGAATCATAAAGCTCATACTCAAAGTAAATCATAAAGCTCATACTCAAAGTGAATCATAAAGCTCATACTCAAAGTGAATCATGAAGCTCATACTTAGAGTGAATCATTATAAAGTTCATACTCAAAGTGAATCATAAAGTTCATATTCAAAGATAATCACAAAGTTCATATTCAGAATGAATCACAAAGTTCATGCTAAAAGTTAGTAATAAAGTTCATATTCCAAGTGTATCAAGGCTCATACTCAAAAGTGATTCATTATAAAGTGAATCCAAATAAAGCTTTTATTCATAATGAACCATTGAATCATAAAGCTCGTACTCAAGGTGAATGATAAAGCTCATATTCAAAATGAATCATTATAAAACTCATACTCATGGTGAATCATAAAACTCATGCTCAAAGTGAATCATTGTAAAACTTGTACTCAGAGTGAATCATTATAAACTCATACTCAAGGTGAATCATAAAACTTATTCTTAAAGTGCATTATAAAGATTGTACTCAAAGTGAATCAAAGCTTACACTCAAAGTGAATCATAAAGCTGATACCCAAATTAAGTCATTATAATGTTCATTCAAAGTGAATTGCAGTAATGCTCATACTCAAAGTGAATCATAATGTGCATGCTCAAAGGGAATTATTACAATCCTCATACTCAAACTGAATCATTACAAAGCTCATGCTCAGAGTGAATCATTATAATGCTCATATTCAGAGTGAATTATTGTAAAGCTCATATTCAAAATTGATCATTAAAAAGCTCATATTCAAAATACTCAAAGTGAATCACATTGCTTATACTCAAACTGCATCATTTTGAAGCTTATACTCCAAGTGACTCTTTTAAGCTTACACTGAAAATGAATTAAAAAGTTATACTCAAAGTGAATCATCATAAAGCTCACACTCAAAGTGAATCATAATTTTCATACTAAAAAATGAATCAATATGGAGCTGAGACATTATATTCTGCTACCTCTGAATCACTATCATGGTGAAACAGAAAAACGTCTGTCAATATTGTCAATATATATTATCTAAACAAAGGGAAGCAATTCTTCCATGTTAACTACCCTTTCTACCTGCTAGGAGTCTACAATTTACCCAGTTTAAACCAGTTTTCATTTTTGCTAGTCATGCCATAGAATCCATTTATAATTTAATCTTGTGCTTAAATTTCAAATCATCAATCTTTTATTTTTAGTGGTATTCTAAGTCAAAATGTTGTTTTATATGGTGCATACAACATTTTTTTAATTCTAGTATATTCATTTTTTGCAATATCTTACCATTCATTATTGTCATTTCAATCGTTGTCTTTCAATTTTATTTGAGAAAATTTCAAGCACTCTAGTTATCAACTGTTACACTTCTAATTTGTTTTGATAATATTGTTTACAGTATTGATATTAATGGTTTACATTATTTCAATATATATTTCTTGTATGCTCTTGTTTATTCCTTTTCAATCCAGAGATGACAACCATGCGCAGGAATTGTAAATAATTCAAGGTTATGGATGAGAAACACAAGTCTTCATTAAGCATATAATTGCTCATTTGAAAAAACACATATAATGTATGTACACTTTGGTATAAAATATTTGGTTCAGCATTTTGGAAACTAGTTCAAAGGAAAAACGAAAAATGCTCCAATACATCTTAGCACGATTTTCAAGCTACTCCTCCCATCCAAAATTCTTGATCAGATTTGTGGTGGATAATGATATGCACTTTCAGCTCCTAAAGCAGACTCCAGATCAGCACCAGAATATACAATATCCATGAATACAGTAGAATCATTGATTAGTCTCATGCAGACTTCAAAACAGCACCAGAATATACTATATCCATGAATACAGTAGAATCATTGATTAGTCTCATGTAGACTTCAAAACAGCACCAGAATATACTATATCCATGAATACAGTAGAATCATTGATTAGTCTCATGCAGACTTCAAAACAGCACCAGAATATACTATATCCATGAATACAGTAGAATCATTGATTAGTCTCATGTAGACTTCAAAACAGCACCAGAATATACTATATCCATGAATACAGTAGAATCATTGATTAGTCTCATGTAGACTTCAGAACAGCACCAGAATATACTATATCCATGAATACAGTAGAATCATTGATTAGTCTCATGCAGACTAAAAAGCAGCACCAGAATATATTATATCCGTGAATACAGTAGAATCATTGATTAGTCTCATGAGTGATGTTGACATGCCCTCTCCACTCCCACCCTCATGCAGAACAGCTTAAATTTAACTGTATCCTTGAATTCAGTAGAAAGCACAATAGGCAATTCAAATCAAGCCTTGGAATCGCATATGATCAGTATGATTCAGAAGGCTTTATGATTGATATGTGGACAACTAGAAATGGCATTATATATTGTAATCCCACTTGGGATAAGCCTATGCACCTGGTAAATCATTCACATACAACTTTCTCACCCCAGTGGTAAAAAGTCGTACATACAGAGGTATTTATTTCAGCTTGTACCTTGTCTTGACACTGATCAACTACTGACACATCTTTAATACTACATCATAGTTTATAGAGGAACATTGTCTTGACTTCCTCTCTACTTCATGCATCTGATAATTTTTTTTTGTCTGTCCAAAAAAGCCATTAACAATTATTGTTTTGTTCTTATGCATTCCTTTACTTTTGGTGCTTTACTTCTGTTAATATATGAAATTGAGGAGTTGAGGAAGCGGGCTTGTTTTTCTTTTCCTCTGACCAAGCAAATTATAGACATTAATATGCCCCTATTTTCACAGCCAGGATGGAAGAGAAAGGAATACAGTTTATCCTTCCCCAGATGTTCCATTAATTATTAGTGTTACATCCACCCCTTCTTGCAACCCACCAAACCCACTATGAATGAACCCCTAAGTGATCACATGAAAAGAGATGTTTTTACACAAGAAAATAATTTTTCTGCATGTAGATGGTGGTGTAGATAGTACAAAGACTGAACAAACAGAACTTCTATTGCAGATCATTTCTAGTCAAGTCCTGCAGGAATTGAGACCTGTTTTAGAGATGCAATGAGTACCTGATCAGTCTTTCAATTCTGTTGTGTACTACCGATTCATATAGTCTGAGTCTACGCCTTTGTGCCTTTAGTAAGATGTAGACTGCAGAGACAGTGATGTTCCTGCATGATGCGCCACAAGAACATTCACAACATAAACAACCATACTTCCCTAGTTGTGTCATAGATAATCTATGTAGAAAAGTTGGACATCTCAACATTTTGGTCTATGAAGTTATGGAGCCCATAACACATATCAACTTGTCATTTCCTTGCAAATGCATCAAACGAATTGTTCTTGCATGAGATGGCATCAACCAAGGCATTGAAGTTGGACCTTTAATATAATATTAGACCGAATCATATCCTATTTCAGAACATACTCCACAGAGAAGGTGGCATTCTTGAATGACACACTGCAAAACCATTTGGTAAGTTTTGTTTTTGTTAACTTGTATTATCTTAGTGTCTTTCCCCCAAATGCATTGAAAGCATGGACCAGGGAAAGCAGCAGATTAGAAACTTTGGGTGAGGTAGTTTCTTACCATTCCTGTGCCTACATACTGGGGACTGGACCTGTTACACTTCCAGTTTACTACTGGACTTGTGATGCTCATTGGAATGTAGATGCTTCAAGTCGAGGCTCCTCATTTCAACCTCTTTGAAACAAATGCCAATCTCAGAGTAATTTCCACACATGGAACTAATCCATGGAAACACAGTTCTGATAGCACAAGGAACATTTGGTTATGGTGACATACCTCTACAGAGTTGTCCAGAGCTGACATTCCTTATTTATGTGCGAGGCTTGTAAATGTTGGTGTAGAGTCATGATCTCTCATTTAGAGTATAACTTCTCATATTTTATTATCATGGAAAAACCCCAGTACAAGACTAAGTTTGCATTCCACTTCGATGTCTATGCATAGTATTTGCATCTGTTTATTAACTGTGTGTCAGGAGGCAGATACTCACTGGCATTAAACATATTAGTACAATATTCCTTGTTCAAAATCAGTCTTGTTAATTTTTATAAAAATGACATTCATCAAAATAGCAAATAGTTAATAAGAGGTTTTAAAAGGGAGTATGCACAAGATTTACTGTGTATAATGGAATCAATGAAAAGATATTTCTTACAAATTTGGTAGCACATACCAGTGTGATTTCTTGATCTCTCTTGGATGGAAGATTGACATAGTGGGACAAAGGGATACCAAGAAACATAAGGATAATGTACATTGCACTATAAGAAGATAGATTTCAGTTCTGAAGCATACGGTAACAGTGATATTAAAGTGGAATGCTTGTTCACATAATTGAACACAATTTGCCATTGAGCTGTGCCAATCATGCTGGTGCATCATTTTGAATAATGTTTCCTGATAGGGAAAAAGTAATGAAGTATGTCTGGTTTCAAGCAAAAACTGCAGTTATCATTGTAAAACTGCATTTAAAGTCTAAGGTCACGTTTTTAGTTGGAATGTGGAAGATCTCTTGAGATCTTATTTTGGAAAGTTGGCAGTTTTGGTTGTCACTCCAAGAACCTTTGTTTAGGTCTATGCCCTTTCGGGCCACCTGGTGCCTGACATTTTATTTTCATTTTTCTTTCTCCAGAAGAATTGACTTTTGATGCTCTTTTAATCATCTGGGAGGCATCCATCAACTTTGATCATGAAAACAGTTAAATAATGAGGGTCATGGACTGCAGTAGCTCTGATTGCCTCCCTTAGATGCAATGAGGGTCATGGACTGCAGTAGCTCTGATTGCCTCCCTTAGATGAAAATGAAAGTCATGGACTGCAGTAGCTCTGATTGCCTCCCTTAGTTGAAAATGAGGGTCATGGACTGCAGTAGCTCTGATTGCCTCCCTTAGATGAAAATGAGGGTCATGGACTGCAGTAGGTCTGATTGTCTCCCTTAGATGAAAATTAGGGGCGTGGACTGCAGTAGCTCTGATTGCCTCCCTTAGATGAAAATGAGGGGCATGAACTGCAGTAGCTATGATTGCCCTCCTTAGATGAATCACTTAATCAACAATCTGCTGATTCACCCAAACAGATCATAGCAACCTTTAAACTCCATTGAAGCAGTTGAGATCACCACTAATAGAAAAAACTTCAAACCTGGCTCCTTTCAGGGATATCCTGATTGAAAAAGAGTTTGGAGCTTCATTTGTGGAGAGGATGGCTGTGGAGGATCTTCATTTGTGGAGGATCTTCATTTGTGGAGAGGATGGCTGTGGATCCTCCAACCTGAGGACATACAAGAAGAAAAATTGTGTTTTGTCTATGACTAATATTAAATCACTGATGTCAGCACCCATTCCCCATTAGCAAATGTCTTAATTTTTCTCACTGAAGACAAGAAGTTAGGCACTTTCACAATCAAGGGATGCAGTTTTATGATCTCAAACATTGACACTTTATGGAAGAGATGACTTTGGCTGCAATAAAATAATTTCTGACTTAGGGCCCAATTTTGACATCCATATCTAGCTCACTTGCTTTATTTCCAAGTGGAAACTCTCCAGGGTTTTGACATGTTCAGAGTTTCAGCTACCATCCCCCCCCAATAAACTGAAATAACTATGATATATGAGACTTTCTATTTATGATGATACTTACTTCATCATACAGAGTGAAAGAGCTACATACAGCATCCATAGATCTAACTACATGCAGTTATGTTCTTTTCTGATGGTTAATTTATTCTAATGACATGACCTGGTTCCTTCCAGAGGAAGGGTTGCTTTTGCTAGTAGCCATCTCCCTGATCAATATGCCGAGAGAAGCAAAACTGAAGACACAGTACATACCTTCAGATGTTACCTGAGATGCACAAACAGTATCTGCATCAACTGTAAAGGACATTAGTCTAAAGAAAGTAATGCAAAACATAACCATACAAGTGCTAGGCACTTGCATAAAAGGAATCAGTGTATTTTGAACTATCATACTATCAGGTATATTTATGATGACTTCAGCTCATGAAATATGAGTGACTTAACATCAGCCTGGTGTCTACTGTAATGCATCATTTTGGGACGTAGTGGAGTCAGTTGGCTGGCATGCCCAGTCTGCCATTTCTAGCTTCTATGCATATGACATGATTGCACTAAGGAGAGACCTGAATCACATTGGGCTAATGTTAGCTTTACCAACAGTGGCCATCCCCATTGATGAAACTATATCCCAAGACCCAGATATGAAATTTCCACATTTGCTGGATTCATCTGGAAAGCTTTTGATGGCAAGACAATAATCACTAGTGGAATCCCACAAGGATCTCCAACACACATGTATAAGCAAAAATTGTCTCTTGTTGTGCTAAACTGACATTATGTGAACTTCATCCTTTTACCAGAGCAGAGGTATGCTGCTCAGCATTGCATCCCCCTCTTACTTATTGTAATGTGACCAGGTAATGTATTTGATTGAGAAAGCAAATCTTTAGAAGGTTATATTTCTCATATTATATTTACCTTATCATATTACAGATAATCCCTCCAACCTGTAGGAGTTATTTCCCTTTGTATAATATATATATATATATATATATATATATATATATATATATATATATATATATATATATATATATATATATATATATATATATATTTAGTGTTTCTGGGAGGGATGGATTTGGAGGTAACAAAGTTATCCTAATGTAATGTGATCATGTACATATTATCAGTGTTATGATTCACTGGTCTTAAACTAAATAACAGAAAGTTTGTTTTTGTTATTGTAGGGTTTAACCCCATTTTTAAACACAAGATAGGCTATACATAGCGGCCAGTATAACTGGTGGAGGAAGAGCCCTGGAAAACACCTGGGAAGAACCACCAACCCACAAAAAGCCACTGGCAGGCTTTCTCACATACCCACGTTATCCCACGCAGACAGAGGTGGGATGGCAGTGATCTGAATGGTGAGGGTTTTAGACCACTCGGCCACTCGAGACCCCCCTCCCCAAGAAAACCAAAAAGGTGTGAAAACCGACAAGTTTTGTAAAATTCAACATATAATTCATTTTTCTTGAATATAGTGAAAATTTAAAGTCATGTGAATTAAATCCTAAATAGTCCTTGAAGTTGTATCACAAGTCCTATTGTATAAGGTTCCAATTGAATTCCAGTGATATTGCAAATAAATTCTGATGTTGAATGTGTTGATGTGCCTGTAGTCTCTTACATGCTAATGTGCTAATAGCCCAGAATGTTTTTATGTCTTAAATGTTTATATGTATCGCAATAATTTAGTTCAAAATTTCCTTGTCTGAATGCACTATAATCATTAAGAAAAACAAAAAATAATACAAATTAAATATGCATAACACGAGAAATATAGTTTTCTGAAACATTTGATTTCTTTTTCCTTGGGGACAAGATTGCAGCCAGAGATATTTTGCATTAAGATTTAGATTACGTAGTTTCTTTAATACATTTTTCATAATCCCTTCAACGTCCTTTGTTCATTAATGGAATAAAATACTATGGAGCTAATAAAATCTATTTTTGTGACATACTCATCTCTTTGACCTTAGGGTCACTGTCACATATACCATATATACTTGATTATCAGTCACTTGACTCAAAGTCAACTCACCCTCTTTTCAGGGCTATAAAAATCCAATTTCTTGACCCTCCTATTATTTGGTATTTTGCATCTTTGATCCTGCTGAAGGTTTGACTTATTATCATTTAGTTAGAGTGGCACATTGGAAAATTAAACTGGATGGATGGACGAAAAATGCAATTGTATTTTTGAGTGTAATATGTTTTAAATAAATTGACAGCTTAGAATTTTGACTATCCTAGTGTAATAGAATCCATTAAAATCCATAATTTTTGAGTTTTATTCTATTTATAAAATAACACATGAATTCAATTTTAGGTGACATGCATAATAAGTTCAGAATGATCTGATTCACAATATCACTTAATATGTTCTTAAAAATAAACATTGAAAGCCAAGTCCATATTTTTGTGATTCACAGT
The DNA here is from genome assembly GCA_016746295.1 of Potamilus streckersoni. Lineage (NCBI taxonomy): Eukaryota > Metazoa > Mollusca > Bivalvia > Unionida > Unionidae > Potamilus > Potamilus streckersoni. The sequence goes on along the minus strand of JAEAOA010002048.1, from coordinate 339,404 downwards.
ATCCTGTAGATATCATTGTATAATGTCATCTGGTAGAGAGTCAAAGAATCTATCCTCATTGCCTGATAATATTTTGAAATCCTCCTTCATTATGAAGGCTATTAAAGGATGCAGCTGAAAAGATGTCATTTGTGCAGCAAGATCATTAGAATAACTACCATTTCTTACTTCTCACTGAGTTAGTATCAATCTCATGGCTCAATCAATGTAAAATATTTTAATTTACAGTATTTTTGCAAACATCTTCCAACATTACCCCTAGATTTATCAAAAGTTTTGTGTATCACACTTATAAGACAGTCACTACTAAGTATGGATACAATTTTCACTAATTAACATTGATTATGAGAAAGTATGTATGATATATGCAAAATGTTTTGGTTTAATATTATCATTTATTTGTTTATATTCCTTAAACCCTTGACGGGTTTCATTAATACTACTGTTGATTTACTACTGTTGAGTTATTGTAAAACAGACATTTCAGTTTGCACTATGGTTGCCTAACCTTTTGTCTTTGGGGTGAAGGTCATTTATTTTACAGCAGTGTTTCAGTTGTGGTCTCAACATTCAGGCCCAGACCTTGTAATTTTTGTGATTAAGTCTGGCAGAATTAATAACATAGTCTACTTTGTTCTTAATGGCAATTGTTATTTTTGGACTGTCTTCACAGATTAGGTCTGGCAGAATTAATAACATAGTCTACTTTATTCTTAATAGCAATTCTTATTTTTGGACTGTCTCATTTGTTTGATAAGGAAGTAAACTTTTGGTCCAAAGAATTTTTTTTCATTTGTATACATTCACTTTTCTCTGTTTAAATACTGTGCAGGTGTGTTCTGACAGGGGATTTGTGTTAGGGCAAGTCTATACTCTGGTCCATGCCCGAGAAGATATCAGCCAGATCAAAAAAGCTAGGAGAAGGTAAGAATGTATTACTTTTTTGTTGTTGTTTTGGAGTCTAATGCCCTTTCTCAGTGCAAGATAGACTATATATCACAGGCAGTTTAGATTGTGGAGGAATAGCCTGGCAAGAACAATCACACGATGGAAAGCTAATGTCAGCTTTCATACTTAAACTGACTGAGCCTGAGACTCGAGATGGAATGGCAGTGATTGATAAATGAGAGCACTTTGGACCACCTGAGACCCTGAATGTACTGCTTGTAATAGGAGATGTCTAGAGACATGACAAATTGTGCAAAGTTTTAAGAAGTTTGACGTTATTAGACAGTTTAAAAAGAATAGCTAACCTGCATATTGTAATCGAGGAATCTTTTAATTCCTCCCTCTTCCCTTCTCCTCCTCATTCCAATTTTAGCTCTATTCTTAAACAGCAAAGTAATTTACTAAAACCATGCCACTTGTATTAAGATTCCATGATCACATAAATTTTGGAATATACTCTACCATTCAAATACAAAAATTCTCAAAACATTCTCTTTACCATCTACAGTGTTTAAAAGAGGGAAGAAAGTCTTACTGATTACCTCCCCTTGACCACCTATAGGTGGCTAACAACATGATGTTTGCCAGTCAGTACAGTGTATTATTGTTTTTTGATAGTATAAGAAGAATTCTTTATTTCAGACCCAATGGTAATTACATCTGAAATTGCAATATAAATGTACATGTTAGGAGATGTTACACTGATATTTTAAATTGTTGATAAATATTTTTTTGTGAATCTTTCAACATTTACTGATGTCACTATTCTGACCTTGTGCTTTAACATAGCATTGTTGGTGAGATGAAGTCATACTCAACAGAGAGACTATCATTTGCTCGTAGTGTCAGACTCAGCAGCAACAGAGAGACTATCATTGCCCAATAGTCATACTCAGCAAAGAGACTTATCATTGGCCACTAGAGTCAGACTTGGCTGCAACAGAGAGACTATCATTGGCCAATAGTCACTCAGCTGCAACAGAGACTATCATTGGCCACTAGAGTCAGATTCAGCAGAGAGACTATCATTGGCCAATAGAGTCTTACTCAACAGAGAGACTATCATTGGCCAATAGTCAGATTCAGCAGAGAGACTATCATTGGGCAATAGTCATACTCAGCAGAGAGACTATCATTGGGCAATAGTCATACTCAACAGAGAGACTATCATTGGCCAATAGTCAGATTCAGCAGAGAGACTATCATTGGGCAATAGTCATACTCAGCAGAGAGACTATCATTGGGCAATAGTCATACTCAACAGAAAGAGACTATCATTGGCCAATAGTCAGATTCAGCAGAGAGACTATCATTGGGCAATAGTCATACTCAGCAGAGAGACTATCATTGGGCAATAGTCATACTAAGCTGCAACAGAGTGACTATCATTGGCCCTTAGATAGGAGCTTGAACATTGCCTAAGAGTTTGACCTCAGTCATTTTTCAGGCAGGAACAGTCTCCTCATTTCCATAGGCAGTTCAATAAGGAGTATGGGATACAATTCAACAAAGGATATAAGATGCAATATTGCTAGATTCAATCCCCTTCCAATGATCTTTGCTGGCTTGCCACTATGACCATGCACCGACAGCCCACCTAATTGGCACTAGACATTTTCATTTACAGAAGTCTTCAAATGACAAATTTCCAAAATATTAATGTGCAATCCAACTTATTTCGGAGGGGCTTCAAACTTTGCTTATGCAGCCCCTTCCCCTTCGTCATCCTTTTCCAATGTGGACATGCCATTGAATCTGGAGCAGGCTGAAATTTTACAGGAGGAGATATTGTCATTACTGAATAGATCATAGATGAGCAGTGTAGAGAGATGCTGTCATTACTCAATAGATGGGCAGTGTAGAGGAATATTGTCAATACTCTATAGATGAGCAGTGTAGAGAGATGCTGTCATTACTCAATAGATGGGCAGTGTAGAGGAATATTGTCAATACTCTATAGATGGACAGTGTAGAGAGATACTGTCATTACTCAAAAGATGGGCAGTGTAGAGGAATATTGTCAATACTCTATAGATGGACAGTGTAGAGAGATGCTGTCATTACTCAATAGATGGGCAGTGTAGAGGGATATTGTCATTACTCTATCGAAGGGCAGTGTAGAGAGATGCTGTCATTACCCAATAGATGGGCAGTGTAGATGGATATTGTCATTACTCTATTGAAGGGCAGTGTAGAGATATGCTGTCATTACCCAATAGATGGGCAGTGTAGAGGAATATTGTCATTACTCAGTAAATGGGCAGTATAGAAATATATTATTACTCAATTAATGGACAGTGTAGAGGGATATTGTCATTACTCTATCGAAGGGCAGTGTAGAGAGATGCTGTCATTACCCAATAGATGGGCAGTGTAGAGGGATATTGTCATTACTCTATTGAAGGGCAGTGTAGAGAGATGCTGTCATTACCCAATAGATGGGCAGTGTAAGGGGATATTGTCATTACTCAGTAAATGGGCAGTATAGAAATATATTATTACTCAATTGATGGACAGTGTAGAGGAATATTGTCATTACTCAATAGATGGGCAGTGTAGAGAGATAACAAGCTGAGCTCTTTGGGTTTTTTACTCCAGGCATTTTCTTGTTTTGCCAAAAAGTTGACTGAAAACTCAGGCTCATCATAGACCACAGCCAGATGAACGAGGACATGCATGAAAGTTCAGAGTGAAAATTGCATAGACAGTCAGGCTTCCTGTAATTAAGATGGATTAATTTGTAATCAGCTTACATGTAACTAACACATATTTTTATATCTCTATCTTCCAAGCTTCATGCAGGTTTCTTCAGTTTGGCTTCCAAGGAACAATATACTGATTTCTTGCACTCCTATGTAGTCTTAACTTCAGATCATTGGCATTCAAGACCATCATCCACTTTCATCATTCTCTTCAAGTTTACTGTGTCAACATTGGATTTTATTTTTATTGACTGCCTTTACATGCACTCTATTAAGGTGGGCCTGCTGGCTCAGTCATACCTCTTTTCAGGTCAAACAGCAAGTTATGACTTCCACTAAGATTGTATCATTTCTGTGTCAGTGGTGCAGCAAAGAGTAGATCACACCAGAAATTCCTCTGAGAAATTCTCATTTGGAAGTTATGGTATGTACATGTGTCACTTAATGCATTTTGTGAGAACACCTGTCATTATGTTTCACCACAGTCATTGATAAGTTAAGCCAGAAGAGTTGTCTCTATCAACTTTGGTAAGTGAAGGCTATAACAGATGCATTTCATTTTTGAAAGGATCAAATATTTTGCAAGGTAGTTCTCATCATCTCAGTAAAATTGGTGGTTGTGACCTTCTTCATTAGAGGGGTGGGGACAAAATCACCCGACATAAGTATTCTGGTTTGAGAATTTCTGCATTAGTGCTTCTAGCTACATATTACAATCAAGGTCAGACATATTTGCAGCATGCTCAAATGTTCTGGTCAACTCATTGTCAAGGAGTCAAATGGTCCATTCTTGCATCATTTTAATGCAGGATTATACACCATATTATATATCTATTATACATCCAGTGATAGACCTTTCTGTGACAAGGTGGAGTGACTCTCCAGAGAGCCAAAAGCATTATCACTTAGTTGTGTAAACTTTGTGGCTATGCCTACCCCCTCCCAATCCCTCCACTGTTCTAGTGTGGCTATGCTTACCCCCTCCCCATCCCTCCACTGTTCTAGTGTGGCTATGCCTACCCCCTCCCCATCCCTCCACTATTCTAGTGTGGCTATGCCTACCCCCTCCTCATCCCTCCACTGTTCTAGTGAGGCTATGCCTATCCCCTCAGCAGTTGACTAACTTTTGCTGTCTTTTTGATGAGAAATAGTTTGTCCCAGTTACTAAATTACGAAAGTACAAATTATAAATTACAAAATTGCTTTCATTTACATCATGTTTTCTGATTGAGCATGAAGGGTGAGAGAGTTGCATTCCCTTTCAGTGGAAGGATGACAATGACAGAAGTTAGATACACATGCATTCCTCCTGGTACAGCCTGTTCTAATGCTATTATAGTTAAATAATGCATTCAATAAAGAAACTTTTTTCCTTGTAAATATGTTTGCCCAAAAGTACTTACCTAATGTTATTAACATTAAATCTTCTACACCTCCCCATGAATGCAGGCATCCTCATTGACATATTTCTCAGCTTAAGCTGGTAAGCATCATGTTGAATGATAGCTACCTTGAGTGAACATGGAGGACTGATGGGTAACTTTTTTCTTCTATTGCATACATGTTATATAGATAGGAACTATAGATCTTTTTCATTGTAGGATTGATGGATTTGTATAGAGATAGGAATGATAAATCTTTTCCATTGTAGGATTGATGGATTTGATTTTCTGATACTAATGTGATCAGAGAAGTATTCTTGGGGAAACAAAATTTACTGCCCTCCTCCCCAAACAAAAATTCAAGTCATTGGTCTCTATGATTAGGTTTATCTTGACATGATGACAGATTTGATTGAAAAAGAGGACCATCTATGCTTGAAATACATTTATTTAGAATTGACATGTGCACATCTTTGCTATAGCTTGTAGCAATTTAGGACAGGATGGTCTGAGGTTGTATGAGCAAAAGGTATATGTGAAGAAAAATATAGAAATATTGCATGTACACCAACCTGAAACTATTTTGTTTCAAGTGCAGTCTTTTCAACTCAACTCCATTACAAATGTATCTAAATTATGACTGGATTGGCAAATATTCAAATCATGAGTGCATATGGATGCATGTCCTTTTTAATGACCTGTATATATGTGGAGAGCACCCATACACAACATAAAGAGGAATGTTCACAGTGGAAACATGAAACTTCTCAGCATAACAAAGATTTGTTTTAATAGCAGTAATACATTACCAGTCACTGTTTCCTTGCTTACCAGGACATAATAGATTACCAGTCACTATTTCCTTGCTTTCCAGGACATAATACATTACCAGTTACTATTTCCTTGCTTACCAGGACATAATACATTACCAGTCACTATTTCCTTGCTTTCCAGGACATAATACATTACCAGTCACTATTTTCTTGCTTTCCAGGACATAATACATTACCAGTCACTATTTCCTTGCTTACCAGGACATAATACATTACCAGTCACTATTTCCTTGCTTTCCAGGACATAATACATTACCAGTCACTATTTCCTTGCTTACCAGGATACAATACATTACCAGTCACTATTTCCTTGCTTACCAGGACATAATACATTACCAGTCACTATTTCCTTGCTTCCCAGGACATAATACATTACCAGTCACTATTTTCTTGCTTTCCAGGACATAATACATTACCAGTCACTATTTCCTTGCTTACCAGGACATAATACATTACCTGTCACTATTTCCTTGCTTACCAGGACATAGTACATTACCAGTCACTATTTCCTTGCTTACCAGGACATAATACATTACCAGTCACTATTTCCTTGCTTTCCAGGACATAATACATTACCAGTCACTATTTCCTTGCTTTCCAGGACATAATTACTTTCATCCACATTACTAAAGCTATCTTCCCATAGATAGAACATTGTAGAAAGTTTAAAACAGAAAGCTCACAGATTAAGTTCGACTCATTCATAGTATAGTGTGACCCTGCTATAACATGGTAGTTGGGAGCCATAGAACCAATGTTATGAATCAAAACGTGTTATAAGCAACCATGTATGTTGCCAACAAATTTGCATGGTTATCAAGGGTGGGGTGGGGTAATAAAAGCGGGTGCAAAAATGTGTGCTTCATTGACCCTGTTACCATTTTAAATCTGTGTTTATTAAATGAGAAAAACACTTGCAGTGATAACAGGTTGCATATATAATATATTACTTTATTCAGAAAATCACATTGATGCATACACCTGTATAGTTTATATATACATACCTAATCTAAAGCATGAATAGAGTGTCAACACTGTGTACTCACCCATTAATTTCATTGTATACACTAAATCCACAATACAAGTATTTCCATCAAAAATATCCACACACATGTTTAAAATATTCACTAATTTTATCACATAGGTATGTGAATTCATTTGGAAAAAAAATAAATAGCAAATAGTATGTAACGAATGATGAAACAGTATGTCTGAAGGTTAAATAATTTTGTCTATATAAATTTCATAGTGCTAAATTTTCTCATCTGTGATTTGTAATACTATATAATTGTTTGCATGCATATCCAAAACCATTTAACTTAGTTTTACTTTGTCCCTCTTCTATCCTCGGATTGTTGATTCAATTACACCTAAATTTTTAGCTGCTTGTGATTGTTTAACACCGGACTTAATCCTATCCAAAGTTTTACATTTTTCTTTTAACAGTATAAGCTTTACGTTTCCCTTATTTTCCATTCAAAATGTCTACAAATTAACACTTGTATATTAGTTATAAGACTACAGCAAGGATAATTTTCAGTAAACAAGGGGGTTATATTTGTAGGGAACAAAAGACATTTTTCACTGGTCAACTGATTCCATAAAGCAAAACTGCCAAGCCATGTGCACAGTTATTTGATATTTTATAAATCGTTTGCCCATAATTTGAACAAGTTTAACTCAGCAATTGACTTTGATGATGAGCAATGTACTCAAATTATTTGATTTATAAATTCTGGAGAGATCTTTCATCAACCTCGGCATGGTTTGTTGATTAGTTGTGTATGCAGTTTATAGAACATATGTTGGATATTGTTTGAGCAACGATTGTATGGGAGTGCATTGAAGACAAACACAAAGAAGGCTTGATGGCTTCATTGCTTATGGATCAGTAATAATAACATTAACACTTATGAGCTGTCATCTTTCAGCAATAAGCAAGCATCAAAGTTCTCAAAAGGCCCAGCCATGGGTTCAGATACTCATATTTCCAATGTTTATTTTGGCACAAATCTGTAAGGGATTTGCTAAATTTAAAAATTTGCCATACCATGATCTTTTTATATTAGAATGCATACATAATTTTCTACCCAAAATGATAACAAACTTTCTACACGTTATTTTTTGCACTTTTAATAAGAAATTTTTCCGTATACAAGAATATTACACGTATATGATATTTCAGGAGCCACACCACAAACTTCTTATATTCAAATTTATAATCAATCTCTTTTCCAAACTGATAATTAAACAGTATGTAATTTACTTTTTGTACTTAAACTTTTTTCTTTTGTTTACGAGAAAAATACCTGTAATAAGGTAAATGAAATTTTGGGATCATGTCATGACCATGTTAGATATGAATTTGTGTTATAACGGAGTACATTATATAGGGGTCACACTGTAGTTCTTATTTTCATTGATGCCATAGGTAATTGATAGATGTTCAAAAATTGGTCTTGGAGAAAATGTTCATTTTCACATGTCCAAGTATTTTTAAGTATTTTTAGTGATAATAGCCTCAGTCCTTTCTTTATTGAGTGTTTGTGAGATTTTAAACATTTGCAGCTGTGAGCTAACTGTTGCACCCTTCTGCCAAGTTATCTCCTTCCCCTATGGTGGTAGGGTAGGTTATAGCATTTCCTACTGGAATCCAAATTTGTAGCCCTCTATCATTAGTATAGTTATTTTAGATGTTTCTGGAATTCTAGGTAAAGAATTCTCTTTTTTGCATCCAGAATTTTTGTAACCTTCTAGGAAGGAAATAATGACAGATAATGTATTACTGCTATTACAGTGTGTGTGCTGTAAAAAGAGTGTGTTTTCTGGGAGGATGGAATGTTTTTATATTGTCAGGTTATTCTGTTCTAGAAAAGGCAGGCAAGACAATAGAGACTGTTAAATATTACATTATTAAAATTAGTTTTACCACCACCACCAACACCCCACCATCCCAACTTTTACTGCACTTTTACACCAAATTAATTGTTGATAGTAATTTTGAGAGATTTCTCTTTAAGGAGCCATGTGTGTTTGATATTACTATAAAATATGAATACACTTATGCTTTTATACTTTATCTTACAGCAGGCTTTTGGTAAAGTTGTATCAGACAAGTTTCACCTTTGAATGGAATATTGGAACAGGTAAGAATCATTGGAAAAAACTTTATTTCTGTCAAAGAATCAAGTTTATAACAAGTTATTAAACTTAATGAGTTAAGTTGAAAATAAAAATCTTTTGTGATTTAAAACATTTTGACCAGAGTTCTGTACAATGACAGGAGAACATATTTTGAATCTCAGTTTCTTCTTTTTTATGTGTACATTTTAGGATCCTCATGAGATAGTTCTATACAAACATTGTGATAGTCATGTATGATAACTAGGTATTTATAGTCTAACCATTATAAACATCAGATGAGGTTTGTTATAACACTTGTATTTCATTGGTCTGCATTCAGTTACAATTTCAGCACAGGAAAGCTTACCTAATGCTTATCAAGAGTATCTAGTATTTTTCCTTCAGCACAACCCAACCCTAACCCATCCTAGTCCTTCAGAAAACTTGAAATACCACAAAAATTATTAAACACAAACCCTTCCGAAACTTGATATACCATAGCTGTTAGAACTTCATCTCTTGAGAAACTTTATATACTGTGAAGTTAGTAGAATGCCAGCCCTTCAGAAACTTCTTGTACTACAGTCAAACCCATTTATCTTGACCTCGGTTATCCTGACAACCCACACATGTTGAGCATTTTGGTCCAGTCTTGAAAAAATTCTTCTTTGTTATGCTATTTTTTGCCTGCTTATCTTGATGTCTGTTAAGTTGATGAACCGGTTATGTCAGGCATAAGTTTCAGTCGGAAATAATGTGGACTTGCTTAATTCAACGAAATGCAACTTTTTAACACCAATCTCATATAAATTATGCAAGAAATTGTCTACAAAAGTGATTGATCGTCATGCACAATTTTGGTCAGTTATGGCGGTAGTCACATGTTTATTTGTATTCTTTCTATTTTTAGTTTGTAAGAGTAGCTTAATTGATTAGTTTATTAAGAATATATCATGTTCACTTCATAAAATATTAAAGGATTCACAAAGACAAGAGTGTGCACAAATTACAATGCAACTTTATTTTATGAAAACACAAAATCATAGATGTCAGCTACATGTGTAATTTATCATTTTTCTTTTGTTTCTTAATGTACAATTCAAATCTGAATTTATGTTCGGAAATATATGTATACAAGAAACAACAACCAAGGAGATACAAGTAATGAAATGTTATGTACATGTACAAATTAATAATCATTGTGAAGATGGAAAATTGCTAATTGGTTGACTATTCAAAAGTCACGAAATTGTTCCTTATGCACGTAATGTCATCATAATTTATTTTATAGCATTTTATGACAAAATAGCCAAACATGTCAGCAGTATTTTCAAAATATCTAGGACTTATAAACTGAACATAATTTAGTGGAAATACAACAATATACAGTAAATTTACCTACACATACATGTACAATAAAGCATACTGTATATGAATAAAAAATTACTTTTCTTATTTTGAATCTAATACATCTGTAAAACACAAAAGTATATAATATGATAATGTGCACTGCATTATTTTTTTTATAGTCAATATGAAGTAATATCAGTCTGCTTTTGTTTAATCTGTTGCTGATTGGCAACAAACAATTCAAAAGCACTTATGTTTTCATACATATGCTTGGCAACTATGACACATGCCACAAACAATTTCATTTTTTTTAATGTGTTCAGCCATGTCATGAAACAGCATACTTGTACTTGTCAACAGAAAATAAACATAACAGATTTATTACTAGGCAGAATATCACCCTATATGTACGATCATATATATGCATGGGAATGGATAATTTCCAGTGCTTGGCTTCTGTACAATGGCAGTCTAGGCCCCATAATTTAGTTCTCAGGCTTGAGGTCTTCTTAAATTTTGTTTTGTTTTCTTATTTGTAATATCTCTTTAGGTCTGGCAGAAAAATTGGCTTCCATTGTTTTAATTTATTTTCAATACTGGTAAAAAAGGAACCATAGTTGGCTAAAAAAAAGAAAACTGAAAAGAAAAAAATCTTGTAAATGAATCCAAAGTCAGTTTCCAATGTTGGTTTGCTTTGCAATAAAATAACCTTTGTATTTGATATCCTGCCAGTAAGTTCAAAGAATGACTTTACAGCTAGCTACTGGATGTGTTTATTCACCACCCTAGCATCTATTTGTTTGTAATCTGGGATTATAATTGCTTGCTTTAATAATACTCTTTGTAACTCATGCAAGCCAAAGGATTGTTATTTTCATTCACAGTGAATGCACCTGTACTTGTATTTTCACAAACATATATTGATCTTAAAGGTGAATTTCACCTAGGGAGACATTTAATTGGTGTTTATTATTAAATATAAGTGATTGACACATTTTAGGACCTCATGTTAATTGTGCTGCACATTCCAAAACCTTTGTAAGTCTTTGGTATGACTCAACCGGGGATCAAACCCTTGACCTCCTGCATCCGAGGTGGACGGTTTATCCACTAGGCCACCAAAGCAGTTTTCATGAATATATTGATACACCACTCCTTCAATAACTTGTGCCTGGATAACTCGCGAACCTGCTTATAATGCAGTGTCCAGCATGGCTCCTGATTTTTTCCAAAGAAAAAATATTTTAAAATGTACTGAAATTTAAAAAGTCGCAATAAGAATTAGTAAATTGGTAAACTGAACCTTGATAGATACCGTATGTTTTGTATATTTTCGTAAACAAAAAAATAATCATTAATTTTTGTATAAACAAAAAGGGAATATGATTCGATCTTTTTTTACAAATGTAAATCTTAGTGGAAATTTTATGTTTGATAATTTTATGAATTTTTAAAATAATACAAAGTTTTATGTACGAGAAATTATATATTTAAATAATTATTATTTCGATAACTGCATTGTGTACGAAAAATTAAAAGGTACAAAATTTACATGAAATACAGTAGTTCATTTTATCATTGGAAATGGTGATTATTGCCCATAAAGATAGAATCCATATTGTAAAATTTGCTTGTTCTAAAAAGATATCACATATTATGTTTTGTTTTTGAGAGAAATAGTTGTCAATATACTGTAGATAAACAGTCTGGTGAAATGGCGATCAACGAAAATTTATGATAAATGCTAACAGGTCGCAACAGAGAATGAAATGAGCACCAATTAAATATGTTTTGCTATGTGAAATTCACGTTCTAATCCTTTAACTTCGCTTCATTGTAATGCAATATAGTCTCTTCTATGAAAACATGTAAAAGAATAAATCGACTGTCACATCAAAACCCATACTTCTGTGAGAACCTAATTACATGCCGGCTTTGTGTTGATTAACAGTGTGGGGAAGTATCTGTTGCATTAAAAAAGCAATTAAAAGAGACTTGTGTTGTTTTATCACTTTGAATATGTCGTTTATATCAAATCAAGCAAGGGAAGTACAATTCAAATAAACAATTCAAAGACATTCCAATAGCAGCATAAGTTGTTGTGGTCATTACTGTTCTCAAAATTAATTTTATTTGACCAATCGAAAATGGTTTCACATTTTTATGCACTTAGCATCACTAAAATATCAGGGGCCCCGAGTGGCCAAGTGGTCTAAAGCAATGTCCGTTACGGATCACTGCCATCTCACCTCTGTCTTCGTGTGTTCGAGTCTAGGATTCGATGAATGTGGGTATGTGAGAAAGCTTGCCAGTAGCTTCTCGTGGGTTGGTGGTTCTTTCCGGTGATTTCCCGGTTTCATCCTCCACCATTAATACTGGCCGCCATGAATAGCCTATCGTGTGCTGAAAAATGGCATTAAGCCCAACAACAACAACAACAACAACAACAACAACTAAAATATGTAATATCAGTAATGTATCCTAATCATTTGAAGTGTGACCATGGAGAGTAAAGAAAGTAAGCAAAAGGTATAAGTGACTGAAAAGCTGTGCATCATTGATAGGATTCATAACAGTGAAGCAATATCCATCATTTGCAATGAACTAAACAATTTCTGAGTGGACATTTAAAGGTTGTCTTAAGGATAAGCAGAAACTTAGGGATTATTTACATAATGTTGATTTAGCTAATGGGATCAAACAAAAGCATGGACTGCAAATGATACTGAGTTAGATGATGCTGTGTACACATGGTTAACACAGCAATGTGAACAAGGTGTTTCCATCTCTGAAACAATACTCAAGGCCCAAGCACAAAAATAAAAATGGCAAAAAGTTAAATTTAGGACAAGGCATGGATGGCATTGGAGATTCCAGCGCCAACATAGAATTAAACAAAATTCATTGTCGGGAGAAATATGCTCAGCGAATCAGGAAGCCACAAGTAATTATCCATACCAACTCAGAGAGATAATCATCCGTGAACAATACACAGAGGTGGCTGAGAAATCAAAGAGTTACAAAAACAATGATCAGATGTTTTCAAAATGTGAAGTGATATTTGTCAAATGTGTCACAAACTGCAAGTATTATCATGTTCTAATTTACATTATATTAAATTTGTAGACCCATTAAATTGATGTTGGTAATGGCTAACCCTTCTAAAAAAATTAATTTTACTTCTACCGCAATCAAATTGACCTGTCGTTTGATCGACATTGTGTTGTTTTTTTTTTAAATGGGTGTCGATCTTGTGTATAAAAAAATCTACTTTGGATCAAACAAGAATTTATCTAATTCAACACCATGATTTGTGATGTAGTACACAATGTGCGAAATCATACATGTGTTAAGCCAATGGAAAACGTGTGGATTATTGTTTTGATGATCTCCTTAATATCATGTAAGTTATCCTGAAATTAATGTTACTCTGTGATGACAAAAGTAAACAAAGTACACGGCTATGACGAAATATTTAATCATAGTTAATCATAGCACGATTATTGAGTATTCAACACTAACATGCCAAACCAATCCACCCACCCCTTTTGCCTGTGTACGTTGATTCATTTGTCTTGTTGTTTGTTATAGGTCCCTCGATAACTCGCACCCTCACTTATAATGCGGTCAATGTTTTTGGACCCCGTTGTGCGCAAGTTATCGAGGGAGTGGTGTATTTAACTAATTTATTTACCCTCTTTAAATAATGATATATTATTATTATTATTATTATTATTATTATTATTATTATTATTATTATTATTATTATTTTAGGGGCCCCAAGTGGCCAAGTGGTCTAAATCGATGTCCATTATGGATCACTGCCATCTCACCTCTGTCTGCATGGGTTCGAGTCTAGGATTCGGCGAATGTGGATATGTGAGAAAGCTTGCCAGTAGCTTCTTGTGGGTCGGTGGTTCTTTCCACAGATTTCCGGATTTTTTCCTCCATAAATAATACTGGCCGCCATGAATAGCCTATTGTGTGCTGAAAAATGGCATTAAGCCCAACAACAACAACATTTTTATTATTATTATTATTATTATTATTATTATTATTATTATTATTATTATTATTATTAATTTTATTATTATTATTAATGTTATTATTATTGGTTTTGTAGCTCAAAATAGTTGTCAGTAGATGTTGGTGACCATATGTCTCCAAATTTGGAAGTTCTAAGTAAAACACTATTGTCTTGAAAACAAAAAAATACTGAGTCCTCACTCCTAGTTTATTGCTTGGGTACCATATGTACTTTATATAATAAACAATTTATTTTATGGTTTGACTGAATGTTAATAAAATAATTACTAGTAGTAGATTCTTCCATGATGATCAACTCTGCTTAGTGTTATATATATTTAGTTTTGCATTGTTTGTTTGCTTTTCACAATGATTCTGTATTTTGTATCTGTAAAATTAAAAAAAAATCATTTTGTATCAGTAAAATTCAGGTTAAAGGTCTACCTGATTAGTAACATTTTTTTGTAAGCAACATAATACATACCTAATATTTCTCTGTGATTATAGATTAAATATTCAGATCATTATTAACAGATGTAAACATGTTTCTTTGAGTATAGGACATTTGTTTTTCACTTGGAAATTCCTAGTCTTGTTGACAATTTAGAATGTTTTAGAAAGGAGATAGAACTACATCCTGTTTCTGTTATTTTGTCATAGCATTTTATATTGATGTTGTTTATTTCAAAATCACTAATTCTCATGTAAACATCTGAAGTGGGATGAGTCTTTTGTTGTGTTCAATATTTAATTTGGTGGATTTATTTAATTTTTTTTTACTGGAATTTCAGTGCTCATTAATACTTTTTGGGCTAAATCATTATTTTGGAACTAGTGTGAATTCATTCAAAAACTTTTTGGATTTTATTATTGTACTACATTAAGACTTAACACATTGCCACATGCCAGGCCATTGGCACATTAGCACATTATAGACTACAGGCACATCAGCACATTCATTATTGGAATTTAGTTGAAACACCGCTGGAATTCATTGGAACTCTATACATTTGGACTTGTGATAGAACTTTTAGAACTATTTTGGGATTTAATTCACAATACTTAAGTTATTGTTAGAATTTTCACTTTAGGGAAATAAGTTATTTGATGAATTTTGCAAAACTTGTTGGTTTTCAATCTTTTCTGTTACCATTACTTAGTTTAAGACCATAGAGGCGTAAAATTAGACTTCATTATCTCTTTATTTAATTGGGTTTACAGCTTCTGCATTGCATAAATGCATACACTTGTTGTTGGGCAGCTGGGCTTACAAATGTTGTCTGGCATGAGGGCTGTTCCAGTAAATGTACCTGGGATCCAACAGAGGGATTTTATTGTGGAGTAGTTGACCATAGATGCAGTTTAGAATTTTACATAATTTTCCTGTGAATTCCTTGAGTAATCAGTGTTAATAGAGCACTCCCAAGTGATGACAAAGTGTTATGCAACACAGATTAGCTTGTGTGCCTAGAAACTGATGAATTGCACAAATTTTACTGAAGTACATAAAATAGATACAATAATGGATTATTTTTGGCAGAATATGTAATTGACCTAAAACTTTTTTAAGTAGCAAATTTTATTTATAGTAATATATTTGTAAAATTATACAATTCTTGTGAAATTTTGAAGGATTCTCCAATGCGAGTGAGCAGAGATTTTTGAAATTAGGATAGATTTTCTGATACAGATGAAGATGTGCTGAGTTTAGTGAAATTAGGAAAGATTTTCTAGTGCGGATGACGGTGCAAGGTAAATTGTATAATTGAAAGTCAGATAGTACTTATTTTTTTAAAATTTCAGATGACTATGAGACTCTCCATATTGATAGCCTCATCGAAATAGATGAAAGAGATGCCAGAAAGTAAGTATTTTGCTTGAAACTATAAATTGTTTGCTGCCTTTGTTTAAAAATGTCGAAATGGTATGTGCTCTAGACTTGGGATAAAAGTCCAACTTTTGCTGATGTGTTCATAACCAAGTACTTAACCCAATTATTTTCTTGTCATCACAGCTATAAATGTTTTTACATCAGTTGGTGTGGAGTCAACCCACTTCAGACTGGCATCAGATTTAGGGAGTGTCATACACTCTCATTCCTTTATCATTTGTACCACATTTTTAGTGCTTACCATTGCTAAAGTACCTATCTCTGTACATCTGTATCCCATTTTGAAAAAAATATATATATCATGCTTCACCTAAAAATAACTGTTAAGTGCTTAAGGTGAATCTATATAATAGAACTGTATTGTTACCAATCCATTGTGTTGTTGCTCGGAATCAAATGAAACAGCTTACCACTATTTCTCTTAATTTAAATTATACAATAATCCTTGAATCCACATGAGGAATGACCTGCTCAAACTTTTATTTCATATTGACCTCTACATGCTTTTGTTTAGTGAAATACTCTTAAGTGGCACAAGTTTTTAAGCAGGTTCACCTTATCTCAGATGTATTAATTGCTTTTGCACTATCAATAGAGTTTGAGAAAGTTCAATCCAAATGTTTTTTATTCTTCTGTAATTTCATTGTCTCAAATATTATCCGAATCCCAACTGGAATTGATTCCTCTGAGGACTGATGCTATGATATGAATGAATAATTCTTAAGTAAGCAACATTTATATAAGAAGGTAAGACACAAGAACAGGACCAGGATGAGGGCTGTTTTCCCATCAAATTAGTAAATAATTTGCTTCCAGAACATTCTTAATTTCTAGAAAAAAAAGAGATCTTAAACACTGCATCTGTAAACATGTTTACTTCCATGCAAGAATGATCTTAAAATATGATCTAAAATCATAGGCAAGAATTAGCTATGTAATATGTTGTTGATAAAAAAAGATACATTAGTCAGATAAGCCCAACTCAATTATGGGCAATTGTCTAATTGTGTATGTGTCAAGAGTTTGATTTTCAACATAGTTTTTAGTCATATTGCTATAAATGTCTACAGTGTGACAGTATTTGTTTGGCATAAAATCGCCTTGCACTAAGTTCATAATGTAAAGTTTTCTTAACAAAATAAGTTTGATAATTTAACTTCAGTTTGATGATTATTTAATAGGCAATGTTCTTATTGTTGTTGAGGAGGCCTTTTTCAAATGGTGATTATTTGAGCATCTGTGTGGTTGTCCATACTTCTATATACTATTTACCTGCCTACACTCTAGGCTAAGGTCATTATTAATTTTAAAGTTTGGTACTTTCTTACAAAACAAAAGAAACACAAATGTATTCTGTTATTGTTATACTGTTTTTTTATTATCTTTGTTAATGCAAAAAACCCTCTCATTTAGGAAAGACTGGAAGCCAGGGTTTAAAGAGTGCACAATACTTCGACGTCAAACATGCGTACCACAGTCTGTATTCAAAACAGTCCACGTGCTTTCAAATGAATCAGTATTCAAGGGTAAGAGTTAACTGTTTTACATTATGGTCACATTTTTGGGGTCCTATGATAATCATCTGTCCGTCTGTTTGCACTTCTAACCAGCTTAGTTCTGCAACCCATAATAAGATACATCATACTATATAATTTACTTATTAAATATTATTATGCCTTTTTTCAAATCACTTTTCTTTTCACACATAGTCTTGATGGAGTTATTGATCCTTTTTCCACTAATATTACCACTAGAACAGATTTTGTAACAAGCCTAGATCAGGAATATTTACTCATATTCTGATGCGTTTTGTTATTAGTCCATGCTCTTAAAATAAGTAGCATAAAAGAGTGAAAAGCAACAAACTATGTAAAATTCATCAATTAATTTATTTTCCAAGAATACAAAATGAAAGTGGAAAAAATGACTTACCATAATGCAAATTAAATTTCAAAATAATTCTAGAATTACAGACACAAGTTCTGATAATTTAAAGTTCTGAATAAACATAAATTAGTGGAATTACAAATTAAGTACAACACTGAAGGTGTTCATATGCCTGTGGCAGTCTGAATTGTGTTATTGTACCAACAATTTTTTGTTGAAAAAGTAATATAATTCCAGGATTGAATTCACTGTAAATCCCAGTGAATATTTCTGTCCAAGGACAGTTTTATTAGCTCTCTGTATTTCCAGAGAAAATAGTCACTGGATTAAATAATTTGAAGAAATAAATTGCAGCCCAAATTGAAATTTGGACACAATATTCATACAAAAATGATTTTGCTGGATCTTAAAGCAATATTGAATATCATTTCTAGTAACATGATTATATAATCTTTAGCTTTGCAATGTCATATAGTGCATTTTTACTCCCGAAAATCTTCAAGTTCCATCCATACAGGAATTCATAAATTACAAGTGTATTAAGGTCCTTACTACAGATTGTTATGATTAAAGTTGATATTTAATATTTATTTGAATTTTTTTATACACTGTTGAGTTATTTTGACCTCGTGTTTCAGGATGGTATTATTGATCTGTGTTATTTTATGATTTCAACATGTACTACATATATATTGATTCTAATCTTTACAACAGCTGATTTATAGCAGTTGGTACATCCTCTATTGATGATTTTCTAATATTTTTTTGTCATTCTTGTTTTTACTGTCAAACAATGATGACAAAATGTAGCTCATGTAAACAGTTTAAATAAGTGAGGACACACATCTAACATGCCATGTATTAAATGCTCTTTTGCTTGTATCATATGTCTTCAATGGTCAGAAAATGACTGGTCTGTGATGTTCAAAAAGAGCATCAGGAAAACCAATCATCCTCTCATTCTTACTGAGTAAAGAGTGGCAGGCTGAGTAGTAAAACTTTTCTATGTACTTCTGCTGGGCTGAGTTGATGCATATTGGCACCTTAAGAATAAATCCAAGTGCATTTTCTACCTCTAACAAGCATTGAAGTTCCATGCCACTTAAGAACATAAATTATAAATGTTACCTAGTTTGCCTGCTTGAAGTCAGTCTATAACATATTGCAAAGGAAATGACAATGTTTTCTTAGTTACCTGATGTAAGCTTGATACTAAAAACTTATGAACATATTATGCAAGCCATGTTTCCTAATAGTGTTTGCATTTACGAGTACTGTAGGTGTCATACAGATAATTGCCTCTTTCAGTAATGTAAGTGTCATATTGATGCAGAACTGTGCCCCTTTCAGCAAGAACATCATAGTTAGACCTTGGAGAAGACAGAATATATATATGTGATTTATCATCTGGTCAGGCAGTTTTACCGTTAGCCCAGGTCACCGTTATTTTCAAGACTGACATTCTCATTGATACATTGTTTTGCCATTGGGAAGATGCCAGTAGAGAAGTATTGCCTTTTCAAAAGAACAATATTGCCAACTTAAATTTTAATGAGTATTTGAAGTGTCTTATCCAGTGCCCACTGACTTTTACACAATCTCCAGACAACAGTTGATTGATCAAAATCTAGTTGGAGTAATGACCTAGAAATGTTACAGTTCTTTTGGTTCGTCATTAATCTTTCCTTTTATGGCACACCTTGAGTAATTCTAGAGAGGAGGTTTGATGCAAATGGATCAGTTAATATGCAAATTGTTATAATTTGAGATGGCTGGAATTTTTATTTCAAAATGCATGTTACTTGTTTTTTCTTGTGAAAAGAATTTACTTAAATATCTGTGGATGTCCTTCCTTTGGCATGACAATGTGTTAATGATAACGCTAATAATTAATATTTGTCTGGAAAATATTGGTGATCTGCAGTAAGTATAACATGTCAGGCCAAACAAATATCATAAAATGTTAACATTTTCTGTCTGTCTCTTAACTTCTCCCACATCTAACTTGTACAGGATTGTAATAGCTCCATGTAAAGGAAAATTGTCACACCTAGGTTTCTGATAGGTTTTATCATTAATGTGATCAACACTATGAAATAAAGGGTTATATATGTGATTACAGTTTCTTGAATTACATTACTAGTTGTTATATGCTTACCTAAGGAGCCATGTATTAGAACATTTTTTCATGGTTTGGACCCAATTTAGTATCAAGCTTGCATGTGTTAATGAATAAGCAGTATAGCAGAGAACTGTACTGTGTTGAGTACAATGGGACATTGACAAGTAACTCTTGCAACTCAATTGTCCCAGGGACAAGTGTTTGGGAGGATGTTTCCTGAGCCCTGGTGATGTATGTCATGATGAGGATGACTTGTACAGTGGGTGTGAGGATACAACCAATGCCATACATAGATGCAACACTGGAATGAACTGAATTTGGTTGTAAGGCAACTGTACAGGAAATCTGAAGAGTTCTATTTTTAGCAGCTGCCCTATTTCCAAGAATGTTTGACTTAGATTTTTATTTATAGCAGCAGTATGGATTAGTTAGGAGAGAATAGACTGATTTTCTAATTTGTAATCTTTGCTCACACATTTTTTCTTCTGTTTCAAATCTGGTACATAACCAGTCTGTAGGTACTTGGTGCTAAAAGTCAAGTCAGATTTATTCTAGTCGATGCATCTGTTCAGAGCAAAAATGTTTTTCAAATAATTTCACAGATGGATTAGATAAAGACTAAAAACAAAGTCAGAGATGAATACAAGAATTACATGAGAGTCTGTTGCTTTTTAAAGATGAAAGTGCTACATGTGAAAACTTGAAGTAGTTATTGATGTTAAGAAACTGAAAAGGTAACTAAATAATTTTGGAGACATGCTTACTGAGTTTTATCAAAAGGTAACTGAATAATTTTGGACACATGCTTGTTGAGTTTTATCATGCTATATGTGGATTACTCTTTTTCTACTCAGATTATTCTTTTTGTCCATTAGGATCCACTTTTTCATCGCCAGGGGTTGGCATGTATGCATAGTTACATCTTCACATTGAAAGTGTCTTTGAGTTGTTCCAAAATTTCTTGGACCTAATGTTATCAATATCTGTTGACAATCAGTGTAAAATTATTTATCATATTTCACTCAAGTGACTTATCTAGATTTTTTTCTCTCCAGTAATTCAATGCCATACATCCCTCAGATTGTGCTCCTTTGAGTAGTGTTTTTCCATCATATATAAGGTCATTGTGACCTTTAATTAAAAGGGGTAAATGTCTTTGAAAATTTATTCACTCATATTTATTGGCAAATATTAGCTTTACAGTGTGTGTGTGTTGACTACATAACGTAGTGTTAAGAATTTTTTGGTCATACATGTACCACTATAATGTCTGCAGTGTGGCAGTTTATAGTGATGTCTGCAGTGTGGCAGTTTATAGTGATGTCTGCAGTGTTGCAGTTTATAGTGATGTCTGCAGTGTGGCAGTTTATAGTGATGTCTGCAGTGTGGCAGTTTATAGTGATGTCTGCAGTGTTGCAGTTTATAGTGATGTCTGCAGTGTGGCAGTTTATAGTGATGTCTGCAGTGTGGAAGTTTATAGTGATGTCTAGCTAAAGACATGAAGTGAGGCAGCAACTAGAACCTGCAACCTCTAGTAAACCAATAATAAATATGGAAGAATCTTAAAAAGTACTACACTACAATACTTTAAATAAGTCACCATGTCATGTTTTCCTCAAGTAAAGAAGTGCAGAGAGTGCTTGTTTCACTGAGGCATACATGTTATGCTTGTGCATATTAGGAGTCACTTAAAATGACTGAGCTGCACCACTCTCTGCTTGACTTACCTGGGCAAATTCATTCTGATCTTAAAAACTCACAACTTTTCTTAAATCGGAATCCTGATATAATTTCCAGCTACTATGTGGCTCTCAACTGAAAAGCTGTATATCATTTGCTTAAAATCTTAATGCATCCACTTTCTTTTGGACACCACTTATACTATTTTCTCCTATTTTCTTTGTGAATTTCTTAATTTGTACATGTATACATTGACTTGACTGTGCCATTTTAATGTGACCATGCTCTAAATTTGACTTGACTGTGTCATTTTAATGTGACCATGATCAGAATTTGACTTGACTTTGCCATTTTAATGTGACCATGATCTGAATTTGACTTGATTTTGCCATTTTAATGTGACCATGATCAGAATGTGAATTGACTTTGCCATTTTAATGTGACTATGATCTGAATTTGACTTGACTTTGCCATTTTAATGTGACCATGATCTGAATTTGACTTGATTTTGCCATTTTAATGTGACCATGATCTGAATGTGAATTGACTTTGCCATTTTAATGTGACTATGATCTGAATTTGACTTGACTTTGCCATTTTAATGTGACCATGATCTGAATTTGAATCAACTTTGCCTTTTTAATGTGACCATGATCTGAATTTGACTTGACTTTGCCATTTTAATGTGACCATGATCTGAATATGAATTGACTTTGCCATTTTAATGTGACTATGATCTGAATTTGACTTGACTTTGCCATTTTAATGTGACCATGATCTGAATTTGACTTGACTTTGCCATTTTAATGTGACCATCATCTGAATATGAATTGACTTTGCCATTTTAATGTGACTATGATCTGAATTTGACTTGACTTTGCCATTTTAATGTGACCATGATCTGAATTTGAATCAACTTTGCCTTTTTAATATGACCATGATCTGAATTTGACTTGACTTTGCCATTTTAATGTGACCATGATCTGAATGTGAATTGACTTTGCCAATTTAATGTGACTGTGATCTGAATTTGATTTGACTTTGCCATTTTAATGTGACCATGATCTGAATGTGAATTGACTTTGCCATTTTAATGTGACTGTGATCTGAATTTGACTTGACTTTGCCATTTTAATGTGACCATGATCTGAATTTGACTTGACTTTGCCATTTTAATGTGACTATGATCTGAATTTGACTTGACTTTGCCATTAAAGGTGACCATGATCTAAATATCTCCTGAAAACATTGTCAGATACCATTCAGGAATTTCAGTTCACTTTCAACTTCTGATAAAATTTCTTGGTTATTGTGAATTATTTTTTTAGTCATATGAAATTTTTCTTTTGTGATTACTGCCTTTTTTAGCCATGTGAAAATGTCTTATGCAGTTAGCTCTGTTATAGTCACAGCACCCAGAATGTTAAAATCATTCAAATGCAGTATTCAACCCCAGAAAGAACTAAACAAACTTTTAGCTATTTCATACATAAGGCAATGACAGTTGTATTGCAGATATTACCTTGCTGAAGAGGAAAAAGGGCACTGAAAGAAAAAATTTCCCATAAAATTGCCTCACATGCACATTGCAAGTCACAACTTTGTGTTCTGCACTAGAATTGTTCCCTTATGTATACAGCATAAAGTTATTCATAATACGACAGTAGATAACATGTTATTTATATTTAATGATTAAAACAATTAACATAGAAAAACTGATTAGAATATGATTACCCCCACAGAGTAACTTTAATGTCATGAAACTTGTGAATGGCAAGACTGTATATATTCTGAACACATTCAGATTTATTTCATATATAAGGTTGTAACTGGAAATTGACTGAAAGTATGCTTGGATTGAATAATGACACAACACAATGTGATGAAAGTATGCTTGGATTGAATAATGGCACAACACAATGTGATGAAAGTATGCTTGGATTGAATAATGACACAACACAATGTGATGAAAGAATGCTTGGATTGAATAATGACACAACACAATATGATGAAAGTATGCTTGGATTGAATAATGACACAACACAATGTAATGAAAGTATGCTTGGATTGAATAATGACACAACACATTGTGATGAAAGAATGCTTGGATTGAATAATGACACAACACAATGTGATGAAAGAATGCTTGGATTGAATAATGACACAACACAATGTGATGAAAGAATGCTTGGATTGAATAATGGCACAACACAATGTGATGAAAGTATGCTTGGATTGAATAATGACACAACACAATGTGATGAAAGTATGCTTGGATTGAATAATGACACAACACAATGTGATGAAAGTATGCTTGGATTGAATAATGACACAACACAATGTGATGAAAGTATGCTTGGATTGAATAATGACACAACACAATGTGATGAAAGTATGCTTGGATTGAATAATGACACAACACAATGTGATGAAAGTATGCTTGGATTGAATAATGACACAACACAATGTGATGAAAGTATACTTGGATTGAATAATGACACAACACAATGTGATGACAGTATGCTTGGATTGAATAATGACACAACACAATGTGATGAAAGTATGCTTGGATTGAATAATGACACAACACAATGTGATGAAAGTATGCTTGGATTGAATAATGACACAACACAATGTGATGAAAGTATGCTTGGATTGAATAATGACACAACACAATGTGATGACAGTATGCTTGGATTGAATAATGACACAACACAATGTGATGAAAGTATGCTTGGATTGAATAATGACACAACACAATGTGATGAAAGTATGCTTGGATTGAATAATGGCACAACACAGTGTGATGAAAGATGCAGGTTTATGAACTTTTTAAAATTATTTATATATACAGGATGATTATTTCACGCTCCAAACACATGACTTATTTGATTATTAACACATTTACAAATGGAAAAATGAGAGTGAAATTCACATAATCTCACAAAATGTAACTGAAATTGAGATACACATAATCTCGTGTAATGTAAATGAAATTGAGATTCACATAATCTCTGTAATGTAAACAGAGATTCAAAAAATCTTGTGATGATAGCATAACTCAATTGTATTCAGTTAAAATGTAATCAGCTATACATCTGTGCATCCACACAGCCACAATAATAAAACCAAACTGGTCATAATGAAGGGTACATAATTACATTCTATAGACAAATGCTACTAGATTATAAGCTTGATAAGAATTTGTAACAATTCAAAAGTTCATTTCAAATATGCATAGTGGTAAAGACAACATTTCACACTATGACATTAAAACTGAATATGCTTCACATATCAAATAAAATAAAAATGTAAACACTTACCTCTATAGCTGTAACATACACCCCTTGATGAGATCTAAAAGACCAGTGTGTCAGTTAGATAATAGCCATGTCTTAAATCTCCAGGGGAATGAGTTTTAGAAAAGGGTAAAATACTTTTGTTTTGCTTTTAGTGTCTCTCACTGCAAGTTAACTATAATGAGAATGTGTTAGTTCAGTCCCTTAATTAAAAAAATGATTACCCACCCTAGGTAACATTGTATACATGTGCAATGAAAATAATCAAATCATTCTAAGGCAAAACCATGTTATTGCTTATTCTGTGACAAAGGCCATGACATTTACAACATAGGTGTTATTTTTATCAAGAGGAATGTTCCTCATGAATGGATGACTTATTCTGAAAACAGCTTGCTTTGAACGTTTCCATGCACAATAAAACATAAAAAAGAGAAAAAACATGCTCATTATAGGTCAAAACTATATCTAAAACCCAATTAGTACAAAATGTATTTGCACTTGTTATATTCACTTGTGCATATAACATTTTCTTGATATATAACATTCCCTTCATATAACATTTCCTTATGCATATAACATCAAGTCATATATACTAGATCTAATAAAAAAAAAATAAGGTATGAAAATGGAGAATCAGTATGAATATTTCTTTAGTCAAAGTTTTTACTTTTGGCTATTCATATATAAAACTGTTTGGTGCTACCTTAGTGTTTTGTTGTTTACAAGCAACAAAGCTGACAGAAATCCACATGTTAGTAATGGCAGACATCCCAGTCTCTGCTGTAGTAGGATTAGGATCACTGGAAAATGAGGAAATTAGTGTACCATAAACATGATGCTAAAAATCATTGCGATAATTTGACTGGAGTCACATTATCTTCTGAAAATAAATACATGTGACACAATTCCCATCAATTTATAAAAAGTAAAGTAGGGAAGGATATAAATCCATTTTATCACATAGTCAGTATTGTTTTCCTACAGTGCGTGCAGGTTCATATTTTTTATATTATAACATGTGAGCATATCACTTTATGTGATTCTGACTGGTCCAGATGAGATCATGAAATTATTGTGCATTATTGTCTTTAATGATTGGCTGCGTCCGTGGGAAAATGTTTTTAACCCCGCCTTCTGGAATGTTTTGATCTGAATGAACATTTTTAGGCGGCCAATTTTTAACTCGACTTGCAAATGGAAATTGAGGAAATATCATATCGGCTGTCTCAATATGGATTTGCTACTCCCACAGGGGTTTATTATGTCATGTTTAACAATATCATCATAAGAAAAATGGCATAAAACTACAATACAAGAACTACAATAACGAATAAAACTAAGGGATAGCAGGGTGGGTGGGGTGTGTACATCAGTAACAGATACAGAATCCACCGTATATACAAGAGTGGTTTAAATGTTAACGAAGTAAACAAACTTACCTCTGTTCGGAGAATAATCTGGACATGAATGGGTCCTAACTGACAGATCTTTATCCAACCACAGCATCTTTACGTAGCATATATGGAGGAATGTTAATCAGACACAAAAATAAATTTGTTGACGTCTTCTGTACAGTCTATTTATCAAATCAAACACTACAAATATCAGGTCACAAATGCATTGCAGTAAATGTGGGACTTTTTGCATCTGTTAATCCTATTTCACATGAAAATCACAACAATGTAACGTTTTTAAACACCCATTTTAGGGTACACATATATTCTACTGTCGGCCTGCTGTACTATTGTCTGAGCCTACTAACCAGTTGGTTTGTAGCCCCCTACCAATTTCAGTAATGCAAACCATTAATTTGATAAAAAGTGCAAAGAACTGAGTTAATTCATTCACTGATTAATATTTTCTAACCAGACTATGCGTAAAATGAACATAACACCATTATTGTCTGCGCGTTTCATGCTTAACAGAAGTTTTTAATATTATAGACAGACATGCATAAGACCCATTTCCAGTTCTTGGACAAGTTCATTTTCAGCAAAGGGTTGTATGCGCGACTAAAGATATATATATATATATATATATGTATCATCTGCTTCCGATATTTACAGTGTCAAAACAAGAAAAGGAAATAAAACAAAATTGGCTTTCACATAAATTTAACAAGTGGTTTCATTAATATGTTCATGTATGCAAAGAAATATAATTCCAAACTCAACATTATGGTAATAAACGGAATTATCTGGCAGTTACCGAATAGGATGAATTACATCATTATGTTTCGATGGAAATAAACTACCCCATAGTGTACGGAATATGGCGTTATGTTAGTATGGAAAGTCCATTAAGCATGACAGGTACAAGGGGATGCCAGTATTAGTGCCATTCTGGTGACAGTCAGGTTAGAAATTATAAATCTATGATTCAATTGACTTAGTTCTGTGCACTTTTTATCACATTAAACTGTTTAGTTGTTGAAATCGGTAGAGGGGTACAAATGAAAAAGGGATATAGCATCGGACTATAACTGTGTACCATAAAACAATGTGGCAGCATCACATCGCATTTAAAAAATGTTTTGAAAAATGATTTTGTGGTTACAAAATGTTTTGTTTATTCGGATGGGAGCTTTTTCTTTGATTTTTAGTTTGTAAAACAGTACAATCTAATTTTACCAGTTCCTCTTTACTTGGGACTATATTTTATGCACAACAAATAAAAAATACACTGTCTGTCAGAATAAACGAAATTTTTCGCTCTTCTATCTAAATAATTTCCATTGAAATAAAAAATATGTGATAAAAAGAATGTCAAATGAGTAAAGATTTAATATTAAATTTATGAAACTCGTTGAATAATGTCCAGCTTTTGCTTGCAGAGGCTTGCGAGCAAAAGCTGGACATAATTATTATGTATGTGAGTATGTAACTGCTAAGGATTAGATTTACTGTAGATCTGCATCTGCATAACTACAGATATTTTAAATATTATTTCTAAAGATATTTTCCTTTCATATTATTCTCTTTTTTTAATACGTATTTCAGGACGATCACTTCAGACTTTGCTTTCTGTTCAGCATTACACGGCTATATTGTTATGATGGCTTAGTTTGGGGTTCAAAGGTTGTGAGTCCAGGTACACAGAGGCTACCCGATGAAGATGGATACATGAAGATGAGAAGATATCAATCCAGATTTATTCATTAATTGGAATGGATTTGACAAAGGGATACAAAGTAAATTTTTCACACTAATTTTACTGCTCAGTTGTCATTTAACGATGAAAATCAAACAGAGAAAGAACAGAAAAAATGAAAATGCAAGAACTGTGTAGTTTGAATACAAATGTTGAAATTATGATGCCTTCTTTTTTAAAAAAAAGTGTACAAAACAAATTTTGACTTCAATTTCTTTTAAAAAACATTACAATATTTTATTCAAATAAGTACAATTGATAATGAATGTTTTATCTGTGATGTATTATATTTCCTTGCTTGTAAGTTTTGTCCAGCTGTAAACAACATAGACCCAGATCTGCCATCACATATTGCACCAGCGAATTGTGGTCTGTATTGATGTTCCACTGTTTTCTCCTTACAAACTGCATAGACCCAGATCTGCCAGGACATATTGCAGTAATAGATTTGGGTCTGTGCATTTTGCAGTTGCATGTATGTATGTAACTATATTAACATAAGTAATACATCTTAGACATACCATGGCTTAGACAGAAGTAATATAACTATTACAGGTCTCTAGAAAAGCCACCTGTATGTATTTTACACATTTAATACAAATGTATAAATAATTTGATAAGTACGTTCAAAGCACACCAGACAGTTTAAGCATTTTGACAAAGTATTTCTTCAGATATAAGTGTAGTAAATGTTTTCTCCTTCAATTAAATTACTTAATCACAATACATTAGGAATATTAGCCTGCTACTTTGTGAATCTAGCCCTACTAAATGGTGCAAATTTATTTGTCCATGTATAGCTCAATACATGAGGAGCAATAACTCTTGCTTGTTACTTCCCCTTGATACCACCTGGTATCGTCAGTTTTTAACTTTGCTGTTGTACAGATTTTATGTCATACATTTGTTCTCTGACAGTTTAGTGTTTTGTGTTTCTATGGGCCCGTCCAATATTTGTATTTGATTTATTGTGCAGATTTATCAATCTACTGCAAGTTGTCTGCTTTATTTTACAATTTCTGCCAAATTTTGAGTTTGCTTTGTTTTTTCCTTCTTGTGCCATTTCATAGAATGTTTGCTATACACATGACATGCAGGTTCACAGTGATTATCCATTTGGAATTTGAAAGAAGAAAACAGAATATATCAAGGAAGACAACCTACGGTTTGTTGTTGGTGATACTAATTGGGAAGTATACCCCAAATTTTAGCAGCCCATGAGGCGCAAGCCCAACTGTATGTCCAAGCATGACTTCAGGCCTGTAAGTCTTGGTGCATGGGGTTTATGCTGGATCTGTTGGATCCAACACTTGATACTGCCATGCCATTACAGACTGTCAGGCAGTCACTGGCTGTCCTGGGACATCACCAAATTTCCAGCCAACACCTGCACTCAGCCAACACCTGCACTCAGCCAACACCAGCACTCAGCCAACACCTGCACTCAACCAACACCTGCACTCAGCCAACACCAGCACTCAGCCAACACCTGCACTCAGCCAACACCTGCACTCAGCCAACACCTGCACTCAACCAACACCTGCACTCAGCCAACACCAGCACTCAGCCAACACCTGCACTCAGCCAACACCTGCACTCAGCCAAAACCATCAGGCCAGCTAACACTGCCAGTGCATCCATCCCAGCATTGGGACCTTTTCTTTGAAATGGCTCAGCCAGATAGTGTGGTCTTAATGATAGATCCATCCAAATAGCAATGCCATCTTAACATTACTATTCTGGAGGTTTCAGTGAGAATTCAACTATGCATTTGGTGCGGCCATTACTGGCGATTGCCTGAATGTTTCTATACTGCCATCATACATGCAGGCCACACATTGTTCACACCCAATTCATTACATCTAATGCATATTATGACCACACTTGCCAGCCATCCACCTATACCAATATGGGGTCCAGCCAACTATGATCTACAGGGATCTTAGAGAAAGATCTGTTCAACTAGCATACAGGCAGTGATGTGCCCTTTCTATGTCAGAGGTTTTGGAGCAGCTGGTACCAGTGATAGCCAGACTGTCTTCTATTCCGCCAGCTTCCAGGCCAGCTATTTGCTGGGTAAATCAAATGGCATTGCTAGTAGTGCCAGATCTCCAAATGTTCACTGCTTGTTCACAAGTGAGATATAATGAAGTTTTATAGAGGATGGAATTGTGTCTGCATACCACCTATTATGTCTTCTCAAGCACTGCAAGTAGACCCATTTAAGTTTAGTTGGACAATGCATGCAAAGAACTCTGTCAATTGACCATGTAATGGACTAGTTGTCAAATTGACCATGGAATGGACTAGTTGTCAAATTGACCATGAAATGGACTAGTCAAATTGACCACGAAATGGGCTAGTTGTCAAATTGACCATGAAATGGACTAGTTGTCAAATTGACTATGTAATGGACTAGTTGTCAAATTGACCATGTAATGGACTAGTCAAATAGACCATGTAATGGAATAGTTGTCAAATTGACCATGTAATGGACTATTCAAATTGACCATGTAATGGACTAGTTGTCAAATTGACCATGTAATGGACTATTCAAATTGACCATGGAATGGACTAGTTGTCAAATTGACCATGAAATGGACTAGTTGTCAAATTGACCATGAAATGGACTAGTTGTCAAATTGACCATGTAATGGAATAGTTGTCAAATTGACCATGTAATGGACTAGTCAAATTGACCATGTAATGGACTAGTTGTCAAATTGACCATGTAATGGACTAGTTATCTTTCAAGCCACTGTTGAGGAAACATTCTTACTATGCTTCAACTTCTACTCTAAAGAATCGGTAGATCTCATTGAGGAGGAAGAAATGGATTTGCGGAAACAGACGCCTTTAAAACTAATCTCCTGGAATTTGACAAGACTGTATTAGTGGTTCATAAGTATGCCTGTCTGTTTTTTAGGGTGGGCAAGTCTGCTCAGTGCCTGTCAGAACTGGTTAGGAATGTCATTGCAGACACCCAGCAACAACTTCGATTGGGAGGTGATGGCCAGGATTGCTAGGGTCATTGACTAAAGCTGCTCACCATAACAAGGCCAACTCTATGGACATTCTGCTCTTGATTTAAAATTTTCCATTTGGGTGATTCACATCACTCCTGTGTTATCATACCCTCCCTTTTTAGGTCACCATTTGATCTGACTAAAGCATACTTTTATATCCCAAATCACCAAGTCATCTCTAGCAAGCTTTTCCATTTCATTTACCACCACACTGTTTATCAATTCACCGTTCTTCTTCCCTTTGATCTCAACATCAGCTCTCACTCAGACTATGGATGGCATTATCTCCCAGTTCATCCAACATCATTTACATTGATGGCAGCATACCAAGGTGGCATCCTTTAGAAACATAGGGTAAATTTTTTTGTACTTGAAGGCCTCTTGACAAACTGGGAAAATCCATCCCAGAACATCATTCCAATGGGAATGGAGTTCTTAATCAACCGGAATCAAGTGTACCGCTTGTGTTTGCATTACCAGAATCATTGAACTATTGAGTCTGTTCCCTACAAGACTTAGATTTCAGAGGGTGAGTTCTTGCAACTCACTTGGGTTATAGTATGGTAGTGGACTTGATCCTGCTTGGTTATCTCTTTCTGTGAACCTTGCCAGCATATTAGTGCTCTGTTTTATGTCCTTTTATTAGAACAGTCATGATTATGCCCAAGATTTGATCATTCCCTTGTTAGTGTAGGGCAGTCGTGGCTGGCTGACCTATGGGATCCTGCTGGAGAAGCCCTAGGTATTACTGTCAATGTGCATAGTGAGGGTGCTCACCTGTTGCTTCACTACTGTGACTGACACATGGGACTAGCTTCTACATCACAGCATCCTAGAAATGAAGGCTGTCATCAATACCTTTCATATCAGAAAAGATCACCTGAGGTGAAAACAGTCCTCATTCGGTATGTCAACTCTAATGGTGAACTGTCTTCTTAAACAGGGAGGTGCCAGATCACTTGATGTCTCATCTGATTTGACATTTTCTGTGTGGGTGTAACAGTCTATATTAACATACAAATCAGACACATTCCTGGCAGTATCAATGTCTTGACTGAGAATCAATTTTTCACACAAAATGGTCCCTCCATTTGGATTTGTGCACTTCAAGGGTGATGCCTCATGGCGATAAGGTGGAATCACAAGCTACCCACCTTTGTCTCCCCAGTTCCAGACCCCAAATCTTGTGGGATGCAATCTCAACCATTTGGAAGGGTCATCAGCTGTTGCCTCCCCTCCCTCATTGGTGATACTAAAAATAACCTAGAGTTACAGATTCAGAATGGCAAAGTGATTCTGATTCCTCTCCTATGGGACAAGCTCTGGGTCACTGATCTACTTGTTCCAGTGATAGAACATCCAGGAAGATTCCAGTTAACCTGAATCTACTCTGCCATGGGTAGACTTTCTCTGCCCATACTGCTCTCTTTTTCTATACACTCAGCTCTTACCAGAACATCCATGTGAGACAAACACTTCAATCATTCGAATGTGAAGAGAATCTCGAGAGCAAGAATGTTTTCCTTTCTGAAGGCTAATACAACCAGGCTTTGTAACCAAAAATCAGTTACCATCCTTTGGTAACCAGTAAGTTGTTATCCATCCTCTTTCTTCTTTAAACAATCAAGACCAGCAGCCATGAAAGAGTCAACTCTATCTTCTCAATCATATATGAGAATCAGGTCAAGGGATCCTGGGCTGTTTTGCTTGAGAAAACCAGCCATTAATACTCAAAAGGATACCCAAGGTAGAGGTCAGATGCTCAGCATGCCCTCATGTTACTTATTTTCTAATGTTATTGGGAAACGCATGAAGGAGGAAGCAATTTTTAAGGGAATTATGTTTCTCTGAAAATACCCATAAAAAGAGGTTATGGGCAAGAGTTATTGCCCTATATATATATATATATATATATATATATATATATATATATATATATATATATATATATATATATATATATATATATATATATACAGTAGTCCCCCTCTTATAAGGCCACCCTTAATGCAACAGGAAAATGGCCTTATAATGCGGGTGGCCTTTCTAGAGGGGGATGACAAATGCAAATAGAAATACATGTACATACATGTACAACATACAGTATTTAGAAAGTCACAACTACATTTCATTCTAAAACATTTAATATTTTCGTTTAAAAATCACATGCACATTGTGAAATCAATGTGAAACTATTTCATCATTTTCAAAAGAATGCAATCAATAACTATTGATATACATGTAGTTTTAAAATGTCTTTAAAATAATGTTACATATCACATCATCTGTTACCAACAGGCACTTAAATACAATACCAATGTTACTAAGAATTCTTATGCTGGAAAAATTTATCCAGTGTCATTTATCCCATGCTTTCTAAAGCTCTTTTATCTTTTTTAAGAATGTCCTGTGTTTTCATGATTATGTCCACAAGTTCAACATTGTTTGTTGTGAGGCCAAACTCCATCAATTCTGTGGAATGTGACCATGCAGTCCTCAGTGTAATGCACTGTTTGACTGGATTTTGATTTTCACATGTATCACTGTCACAGTCACTTTCCTCATCCTGGCATGTTTCACTTGAACTTTTGGCACCTTCTGTCATTAATGACTCCCAGTCATCACTTAGTGTGCCCTTGGTAGCTAATCCATCATCACACTGAATATAATCTTTAAGGGTTGTTCCAGGTGGTATAAGGGGTAGAATGTCCTCTTCATCCCAGTTTTCCTCCTCTGCCTCTGGTACACCCAATACCTCTTGGAAAAACCCACATTTCCGAAAGCATTTTTGAATTGTCTCAGCTGTCAGGGCATCCCATGCTGATGTCAGCCATTGGATTGCATCCAGCAGAGTCACCTTTTGTGCTATCATTGATGCAGCTGTTGTACATGTATTATCCATCAGGAACAAAACATGTCTCAGCAGTTTTTTCCTGTAGTTCACTTTGACTGTCTGGATTATCCCAGCATCCAGAGGCTGAAGTTTTGAAGTTGTATTTGGAGGAAAGTATGACACCTTGACATTTGATAAATCCAGTTTTGGGTGTGAAGCACAGTTGTCAAGGAAAAGCAGGATCTTTCTGTTCTGCACTTTCATTTGCTGATTAAGTTTTTTTTATCCAGGACACAAATATCTGTCTTGTCATCCATGTCTTTTGTTTGCCTCATATGCAACTCTCAATTGTGCTTGGTAATATCCCTTAAAGCACCTTGGATTTTGTGATTTTCCTATCACCAGTGGCTTTAATTTCTCACCGGAACTACTGGCGCAGAGCAAAACTGTAAATATCTCCTTTGCTTTTTTCCCACCTTTACACGAGTCCTCTTTTTGTACCAATGACTTGTTGGTAACAGTCTAAAAAATAAACCAGTCTCATCACAATTAAAAATATCCTTCGTGTCATATCCCCTGCATATATTGCTCAGTCTTTTGCTCCAATCTTCAACAATTTCATTATTGACATCAGCTGATTCTCCGCTAAGGACAGAACACTTAATATTGTGCCGGACTTGGAATCTGTGCAACCATCCATTACTTGCGGTAAAGTTGTCATATCCCATTTCAACTGATAAAATTGTTGCTTTTTCTTGTATCAATCGACCAGTAAGTGGAATGTTCTTAGCACGTGCAGCGCAAAACCATTCAAAAACCTTTTCATTCAAATCAGGATACAAACATCTCCTGGCTCTAACAATTTTCCTTTCTCCGTCCATTCCACCTTCCCATTTCTGGAGAATTGCTTCCCTGTCTTTCACGATAGTGTTTATCTGAGTCTTTCCAACATCAAATTTTTCTGCCAGAATCCTCGAACTCTCCCCCTTTTCGGTCAAATGAATTACTTTCACTTTCTATTCTAAACTGAGAATTTTTCTTTTCCTTGACGACATTTTGATCTTTTTGCAATTACTTATTCCAATGTTGCCAACTACAAGACTGAAAAGAATTTTTTCTACCTTTATACAAAATGCAATGTTTTTAAAGGCAGTGATCTTGTCACGTGATTAATTAGTCGCAGTCTGGTACCCTATTCATTTTACATTGTTTTACACAGAAACCGAAGCCAAAATGGCTTCCATAAGTACGCATAATTGACCAGAACAATAGCACCTTGCGGCCATTAGGATTTGCAATCTTTACAATTATGGTCAGTAATAATAGCCGCTAATTAAGGAAGTGGACAAGCTCCACATTTTAATAATGGAAGCCATAACGGCCATCAAATCGTTTTTACGCTGGCTTGTGGATTGTACATCAATACTGCCACTTCTCAGATGTTACTACTATTAATAAGTGTAATCTTAACAATCATCGGTGACTAAACCGGACATCTTATGATAAGTAAGGATAATAACTTACCTTTTTGTTTGGATTACAATTTGAGTCTTTCTGGGCTTTATGTAATAAAGGTGGCTTCTCGTGAGATGTAAATGATATAATATTAACCTTAGCAGTATTATGGTCGACACTTCTATCAAGAATAAATACCTGACATCGTGGGAAAAATATCAGATTACTTAACACATTAGGAATAAAATTGGTTCTGGATACATATTATAAAATAAAATGTGGCCACTGGTGAGGGGTAAATTTTACGTTTTTGCAAAAATATGCTGGCCGCTGGTCACGTTAGCCGGGTGGCCTTTCATGAGGGGTAGTTTTGAACACAAATTCATCGGTGCCTTCAGATTCTGGAATGATGAATTTTCAGTTTTTAGTAATATTGGATTCCTGAGGTAGAAGGCTAATATTCCTAAAGTAATTTGATTGGGTAAGTATTCTTGGAGAAACATAATTTACTCAAACAATTTCTTTCAATAACTGTAAGCTATGCAATCAGGACAAGGTCTGGCTGTTCTGTACATGTTTGAAGTGATAGTGCTCAATTATATTATGGTTAGAGCCATTATCTTCTGCATATATATATATATATATATATATATATATATATATATATATATATATATATATACACACACACACACATGCACATACAGACATACACACACAAACCCCATATGTTCCAATGTCAGAAGAATGTCTTCAGTAATAGGATTTAGTCCACTAACAAAAGTTGTGTAGTATGGTGTTGACAAAATACCATCCTGAAATTTCAAATAACCCAATTAGTTCCAAATCATGGGAAAAAAAACACCTTTTAATTGTATATGTTATATAGTGTTTTGTCTTGGTGAACAATTCAGACATTTATGTTTTATCCAACAAACATTACCATCAGAGGTATAGATACTAGTTATCAATGGAAATATGTTCATTTGATGTAGAGTTCTGGTTTTGTGAACAATTCAAAAAATTATGTTTTCTCCAACAGT
This sequence comes from Potamilus streckersoni, assembly GCA_016746295.1. NCBI lineage: Eukaryota > Metazoa > Mollusca > Bivalvia > Unionida > Unionidae > Potamilus > Potamilus streckersoni. The sequence goes on along the minus strand of JAEAOA010002048.1, from coordinate 302,651 downwards.
CATTACCATTATAGGTATAGTTATCAATGAAAAATTTTCATTTTATTTCGTTTGGAGGAATGGATCGATTTTTGCAGTAAGAAAATATATTGTTATTCTCCCACAAGTACAAAGGTGGAAACAATGTAATTATTCTCCAAAAAACTTCTATCAAACTTGATGCAAGATTATTCAGTCATCAAACTCTTACATGCATTGGATGGTGTAATGATAAAACTCTTCTATGCATTGTATTGTGTGATGTTATAACTCTTCCATGCATTGAGTGGTTTGATGATATGTTCTAACCTGTTCATGCATTGTATGGTTTGATGTTATTACTCTTCCATGCATTGTATTGTGTGATGTTATAACTCTTCCATGCATTGAGTGGTTTGATGATATGTTCTAACCTGTTCATGCATTGTATGGTTTGATGTTATTACTCTTCCATGCATTGTATTGTGTGATGTTATAACTCTTCCATGCATTGAGTGGTTTGATGATATGTTCTAACCTGTTCATGCATTGTATGGTTTGATGTTATTATTCTTCCATGCATTGTATTGTGTGATGTTATAACTCTTCCATGCATTGAGTGGTTTGATGATATGTTCTAACCTGTTCATGCATTGTATGGTTTGATGTTATTACTCTTCCATGCATTGTATTGTGTGCAGTTATGTTGCAACTCTTCATGAATTGTATGGTTTGATGTCCATAAAATTATATCAAACATGATGCAAGATGATTGACAGCCACCAAACTCTTCCTTGAATTATATGTGTGATGTTAAGTTATATGCACTGTATGGTGTGATGTTTTGTTTCAACTCTTCCATGTACTGTATGGTGTGATGTTTTATTACAACTCTTCCATGTACTGTATGGTATGATGCTACATTACAACTCTTCCATGCATTGTATGATGTGATGTTACATTACAACTCTTCCATGTACTGTATGGTGTGATGTTACATTACAACTCTTCCATGTACTGTATGGTGTGATGTTACATTACAACTCTTCCATGCATTGTATGGTGTGATGTTACAACTTTTCCATGCATTGTATGGTGTGATGTTACATTACAACTCTTCCATGTACTGTATGGTGTGATGTTAAATTACAACTCTTCCATGCATTGTATGGTGTGATGTTACAACTTTTCCATGCATTGTATGGTATGATGTTACATTACAACTCTTCCATGCATTGTATGGTGTGATGTTACATTACAACTCTTCCATGTACTGTATGGTGTGATGTTACATTACAACTCTTCCATGTACTGTATGGTGTGATGTTACATTACAACTCTTCCATGCATTGTATGGTGTGATGTTACATTACAACTCCTCCATGTACTGTATGGTGTGATGTTACATTACAACTCTTTCATGTACTGTATGGTGTGATGTTACATTACAACTCTTCCATGCATTGTATGGTGTGATGTTACATTACAACTCTTCCATGTACTGTATGGTGTGATGTTACATTACAACTCTTCCATGCATTGTATGGTATGATGTTACATTACAACTCTTCCATGCATTGTATGGTGTGATGTTACATTACAACTCTTCCATGCATTGTATGGTATGATGTTACATTACAACTCTTCCATGCATTGTATGGTATGATGTTACATTACAACTCTTCCATGCATTGTATGGTATGATGTTACATTACAACTCTTTCATGTACTGTATGGTATGATGTTGCATTACAACTCTTCCATGTACTGTATGGTGTGATGTTACATTACAACTCTTCCATGCATTGTATGGTATGATGTTACATTACAACTCTTCCATGTACTGTATGGTATGATGTTACATTACAACTCTTCCATGTATTGTATGGTGTGATGTTACATTACAACTCTTCCATGCATTGTATGGTATGATGTTACATTACAACTCTTCCATGTATTGTATGGTGTGATGTTACATTACAACTCTTCCATGTACTGTATGGTGTGATGTTACATTACAACTCTTCCATGCATTGTATGGTATGATGTTACATTACAACTCTTCCATGCATTGTATGGTATGATGTTACATTACAACTCTTCCATGTACTGTATGGTGTGATGTTACATTACAACTCTTCCATGCATTGTATGGTGCGATGTTAAGTTATTACTCTTCCATGCATTGTATGGTGTGATGTTACATTTTATAACTCTTTCATGTATTGTGTGGTGTGATGTTATAACTTTTCCAAGCATTTTTTGATATGATATTACATTACAACTCTTCATCATTTCACTTAAATTAGTTTCAGATATGTTTGTAAAATGTGGACATTTGTGATGCAGCTTTTTTTGCAGGTAAAGTCATACAGAATAGCATATGTATGTTATGTGTCAGAGGTGTCTATATTTGCCTCACACTTCTGATGTTATATCACAGGTGTCTACATTTACTTCCCACATCCCATGTTATGTCAGAGGTGTCTATATTTGCCTCACACTTCCCATGTTATGTCAAAGGTGTCTACATTTGCTTCTTTCCAGGTTATGTCAGAGGTGTCTATATTTGCCTCACACTTCTGATGTTATATCACATGTCTACATTTGGCTCACACTTCCCATGTTATGTCAGAGATGTCTACATCTGCTTCACACTTCTGATATATCAGAAGTGTCTACATTTGCCACACTTACCATGTTATAACAGACATATCTACATTTGGCTCTCACTTAAAATGTTATTTCACATGTGTCTATATTTGACAGAGTTCCATGTTATGTGTCAGATATGTCTGAATTTGCTTTACTTTCTATTTTCTGTGTCAGATGTGTCAACATTTGACTCAGTTCCCTTATGTGTCTGAGATGTCTTCATTTGACTCCATTCCCTTATGTGTCAGATATCTCTACATTTGACTGAACTTGCTATGTTTGATATGTATACAGTTGACTCTCAGTTCCTTTATGTGTTAGATATGACTACATTTGACTCACACTTCTGATATGTCTTGATAATAACTTCCCATGTTATTCGATATCTTTACATCTGTCTCACACTTTACAAGTTATGCATCAGATGTGTTCATTTATCTCACACTTTCCATGCTTTTTCTCAGATGTGTGTACATTTGCCTGATACTTCCCCAGGATTTGTGTCAGGTGTGTGTGTGTGTGTGTGCATTTGTCTGACACTTCACATGCACAAATGGAATATATCCACTTATAAAGATATACACACAGTTAATAACAGTGCATGGTAAAATGTTTTTCTTCATATATCAAAGTGGAAGTGATCAACAGGTGAAATCACAGATTTATGAAATTTTATATGTAACTAGGGAGCTGCTACTTTTTCTTGGACAGTTCATTGTTTGATGTCTACTCTTCTGAATGGGGTCTTTAAGAAAATAATTTACTCTTCTATTTACAAAATGGAACTATAGTTGCTGACCTAATTTTATTCCTTTGAGAAACAACAATATTGTTATTGCTCTACAACACAATATTATATGAAGCTGACCATCGCTAGCAGAGCCCAAGGTAACCAATATTGAATCATGCTTTTCTAGTTTAAGTTCAGGAGTTGCTTTAAAATATTGTGTTTTATCGAGTGTGATATCTTTTACTGTTGCATAAGAACAAAATGAAATCTGGATTGACCACAACTTTTAGTCCTAACTTAAAATTTTCTCAGTTTTATTGAAATAGTATGGCACAGTGCTTGGGAGAGATTGTTGAACATGTGATATGAGAGATTGGTGACTGTGTGATAGGGAGATTGGTGACCATGTGATGATAGGAGAGATTGGTGACTATGAGATGGGAGAGACTGGTGACTTTAATGGGAGAGATTGATGATTATGTGATGGGAGAGATTGGTGACTATGTAATAGGGAGATTGGTGACCGTGTGATGAGAGAGATTGGTGACCATGTGATGGGAGAGATTGGTGACTGTGTGATTGGGAGATTGGTGACTGTGTGATGGAGAGATTGGTGACTATGTGATGGAGAGATTGGTGACCATGTGATGGGAGAGATTGGTGACCATGTGATGGGAGAGATTGGTGACTATGTAATAGGGAGATTGGTGACCGTGTGATGAGAGAGATTGGTGACCATGTGATGGGAGAGATTGGTGACTGTGTGATTGGGAGATTGGTGACTGTGTGATGGAGAGATTGGTGACTATGTGATGGAGAGATTGGTGACCATGTGATGGAAGAAATTGGTGACCATGTGATGGGAGAGATTGGTGACCATGTGATGGGGAAATTGGTGACCATATGATGGAAAATATTGGTGACTGATGGAGAGATTGGTGATCGTGTGATGTGAAAGATTGGTGACTGTGATGGAGAGATTGGTGACCATGTGATGGGGAGATTGGTGACTATGTGATGGGAGAGATTGGTGACCATGTGATGGGAGAGATTGGTGACCATGTGATGGGAGAGATTGGTGACGATGTGATGGGAGAGATTGGTGACTGTGTGATGGGGAAATTGGTGACTGTGTGATGGGGAGATTGGTGACCGTGTGATGGGGAAATTGGTGACCATGTGATGGAATGGATTGGTGACTATGTGGTGGGGAGATTGGTGACCACATTATGGGAAGTTTAGCAGGAAAAGTTTTTATGAGACAAGGCTTTAAAAGAGAAAATGTTTTTCTTATGCAGACTACACAGTAAAAATCAAAACTTGAAAAATGTATTTTTCAAATTTAAAAAATTTATACTGGACATCAAAATAACATTCATTGGGATCTATTCAGGTTTCTTTGCTAATTAGGTTTAGCTTATGTTAATAGTCATATAAACTTATTTTTGTTACATGTAGTTTTGTTAGTGGGGTTAGTTTTATATTTTGTTAGATATTATGAATTAGTTGTTCGGAGTTTTTATAATTTTTAGAATATTTAATGCCAGCATTGTTTTTTTTTTGTTAAAAGCCTTATTTGCTTGTGCCATTAAATGTCCATATCTCTACATATATTGTTAATAATTTTTAAAGATGTTTAGCAAACTTTTTATGTAGAGGTTCATATCTAAACTGTAAAAGGAATAGATGTCAGCATTTTCATTGATACCAGTTTTTATTTCTGTACTTAAGACTTTGAAAAAATCTCAAAATAATGTATGTTCAAAATAGAGATTTTCATGAAAGGATACAAAATAATCTGAGCTTTTCCTTCATACTTTGAAAAGGATTTTTCTAACTCTTTTAAGTATTGCTAGTAAGTTTGATCATTTGCTTTATTTCTTTTCATTTCATTGTTTAATTTTGTTGTCCATATCAGAGGTTAAATACTCTTACCACCGTATTAACTTGTGACAAACTTGTATAGAATTTGAATGTTGACTTCAAAGGGGAGTTCATGATGAAAAGACTTGTATAGGATTTGAATGTTGTCTTCAAAAGGGAGTTCATGATGAAAAGACTTGTATAGGATTTGAATGTTGTCTTCAAAAGGGAGTTCATGATGAAAAGACTTGTATAGAATTTGAATGTTGACTTCAAAGGGGAGTTCATGATGAAAAGACTTGTATAGGATTTGAATGTTGACTTCAAAGGGGAGTTCATGATGAAAAGACTTGTATAGGATTTGAATGTTGACTTCAAAGGGGAGTTCATGATGAAAAGACTTGTATAGGATTTGAATGTTGACTTCAAAGGGGAGTTCATGATGAAAAGACTTGTATAGGATTTGAATGTTGACTTCCAAGGGGAGTTCATGATGAAAAGACTTGTATAGGATTTGAATGTTGACTTCAAAGGGGAGTTCATGATGAAAAGACTTGTATAAGATTTGAATGTTGACTTCAAAGGGGAGTTCATGATGAAAAGACTTGTATAGGATTTGAATGTTGACTTCAAAGGGGAGTTCATGATGAAAAGACTTGTATAGGATTTGAATGTTGACTTCAAAGGGGTGTTCATGATGAAAATACTTGTATAGGATTTGACTGTTGACTTCAAAGGGGAGTTCATGATGAAAAGACTTGTATAGGATTTGAATGTTGACTTCAAAGGGGTGTTCATGATGAAAATACTTGTATAGGATTTGACTGTTGACTTCAAAGGGGAGTTCATGATGAAAAGACTTGTATAGAATTTGAATGTTGTCTTCAAAAGGGAGTTCATGATGAAAAGACTTGTATAGAATTTGAATGTTGACTTCAAAGGGGAGTTCATGATGAAAAAACTTGTATAGGATTTGAATGTTGTCTTCAAAAGGGAGTTCATGATGAAAAGACTTGTATAGAATTTGAATGTTGACTTCAAAGGGGAGTTCATTATGAAAAAACTTGTATAGGATTTGAATGTCGACTTCAAAAGGGAGTTCATGATAAAAAAACTTGTATAGGATTTGACTGTTGACTTCAAAGGGAGTTCATGATGAAAAAACTTATATAGGATTTGAATGTTGACTTCAAAGGGGAGTTGATGATGAAAAGACTTATATATGATTTGAATGTTGACTTCAAAGGGAATTTCATGATGAAAAAACTTGTATAGGATTTGAATGTTGACTTCAAAGGGGAGTTCATGATGAAAAAACTTGTATAGGATTTGACTGTTGACTTCAAAGGGGAGTCCATGATGAAAAAACTTGTATAGGATTTGAATGTTGACTTCAAAAGGGAGTTCATGATGAAAAGACTTGTATAGGATTTGAATGTTGACTTCAAAGGGGAGTTCATGATGAAAAGACTTATATATGATTTGAATGTTGACTTCAAAGGGGAGTTCATGATGAAAAGACTTGTATAGGATTTGAATGTTGACTTCAAAGGGGAGTTCATGATGAAAAAACTTGTATAGGATTTGAATGTTGACTTCAAAGGGGAGTTCATTATGAAAAAACTTGTATAGGATTTGAATGTCGACTTCAAAAGGGAGTTCATGATGAAAAGACTTGTATAGGATTTGAATGTTGACTTCAAAAGGGAGTTCATGATGAAAAGACTTATATATGATTTGAATGTTGACTTCAAAGGGGAGTTCATGATGAAAAAACTTGTATAGGATTTGAATGTTGACTTCAAAGGGGAGTTCATAATGAAAAAACTTGTATAGGATTTGAATGTTGACTTCAAAGGGGAGTTCATGATGAAAAGACTTATATATGATTTGAATGTTGACTTCCAAGGGGAGTTCATGATGAAAAGCTTGTATAGGATTTGAATGTTGACTTCAAAGGGGAGTTCATTATGAAAAGACTTATATAGGATTTGAATGTTGACTTCAAAGGGGAGTTCATGATGAAAAGACTTGTATAGGATTTGAATGTTGACTTCCAAGGGGAGTTCATTATAAAAAGACTTGTACAGGATTTGAATGTTGACTTCAAAGGGGAGTTCATGATGAAAATACTTGTATAGGATTTGAATGTTGACTTCAAAGGGGAGTTCATGATGAAAAGCATTGTTTTATATAAGGTTCATGATGTTTAGAGGGGATTTTAAAACTGGCTGGAAAATAGTTAAATATCAGAAATCAATAAAATCACACGTCACACAAATTATAAATATATATGAGATATTAGGACATGCCAAAAGTAGTACTGTTAGCAGGTGTAAGTTCAGCTATCATGTTTGCTCAAACTGGCATTTTGCATTGAGACATTTAGTAATGCATCTAATTTGATAATTTTCCTCACAAGAAATGTAAAACCAGCTTATATCTACCTCAGTATCAAAAGAAGTGAAACAATATTTTTGTTACCATATATAATTGGTTGTAAGTCTGATCCAACTTTGAACAGCACAGACACTGATCTGCCACTGGTAGATCAGGATCTGTATTGGTTTTTCTTCTAATAAGTCCTAACAGACTACATAGACCCATATCTTACACATTTTACAACAGCATATTTGGATCTATTAAGTTTGCTGTTAGGCTTGTATGCAAATATGTATGGTCAGTCCTTTGTTCATCTTGTACCCCATCAAAATTGATCATCCCTTCTTGAACAATTCAACAACGATCAACCATTGTCCTAGCCCTTCTTAGAAATTAAAACATTGATTAACCATTGTGCCATCCCTTCAAAGAAAATTCAATAGTGATCAACCATTGTGCCATCTTTTGGAAAATTCAACAGTGATCAACCAATGTCCAATCCCATTTTGGAAATTCAAGTCAGTGGTGAGATTTAATGAGTATTGTGTCTCAGATAATAACATGATGACTTAATGATAATTTTAGCAAGTCACACTGTTTGAATCACATTCATTGCTGTTACCTCTAGCTTTTCTAGATTTAACTATTTTTCTGTTGTTCAAAATTTACAAATAGGTGAGCATGAAAAAAAGAGGACAGAAACATAGATCCTGATTAGACTTGTTATTTCCTTTCTTCATACTCATCAAAATTTTTGAGTTGTTTTGATTGAATTTGAATAATAGTCTTGAAATGGAATAGTTGTAGCCCAAATAAAACAGACACTGTCAAGTCAGGAACAAAAGAATGAGGATGCTTGGATCCTTAATAATATAACAGACAATGTAATAGGGATTTAGTTTACATGATCACCCAAAATCAAAAATTTTATTCTTGTGCATTTTTTTTGTAAAAAATTTACTGAACTACCAGCTGAGAGACACCATGCAGATGAATTAACAAGATACCAAGTTCAGGATCAACAAGTCTTATGAGTTATTTTAAAATGTGCATGTGGCCTTAGTATTTCTGTCAAAACTTGCTAAATCACTTTTCATACTTTCAGTTTGGGTAGAGTTTGTGTGATGATATTTTTGTATGGCTTATATCATCAAATCTGGGCAGAGATTACACATGTATGATGGTATTGTTTTATGCCATGATGCCTTTATAATTTGGAGCTCAGTGCACACTCCTGTTATGGTATTAAATTTTGTCAGCTACATTAAGATTTAATAGTGTGTTTAAAAGGAATATTTAGTTCAAATCAAAATTAAATAGAGAATTAGATGCAGAGAAATCCAGAGTTCCATCCAGTTCATATACAGAATTTTTGTACCTGTTATTTTCCATATTTTGCAAAAACTAAATATATTCATTGTGAATTCAATATTCATAGTTCATTTCATGAGACCAACTTGCAAAGACATCTTGCAGTGGTGTATTGGTAGTGATTGGATCAGAGTAACTTGTTATTGTTGAAATTGACAGAAGTAATAACTGCATGGAAATGTCTACACATCTTTGCTGAGTCTTTCATGGGAAAGTTAATATTATTTGGGGCATAAACTTAATACAATCCCATTTACAAACATCACTTGCAGCGTTTACTCCAGGGGCATCAGTATATGATTTGTTGACAAATTAGAATCCATTGGCATGTTTGATTTATCAACAGTCTGAATACTGACAAAATAGAATCCATTGGCATGTTTGATTTGTAAACAGTCTAAATATTGACAAAATACAATCCATTGGCATGTTTGATTTGTCAATAGTGTGAATATTGACAAAATAGAATCCATTGGCATGTTTGATTTGTCAACAGTTTGAATACTGACATCATACAATCCATTGGCATGTTTGATTTTACAGTCTGAATACTGACAAAATACAATCCATTGGCATGAATATTGACAAAATACAATCCATTGGCATGTTTGATTTGTCAACAGTTTGAATACTGACATCATACAATCCATTGGCATTTTTGATTTGACAACAGTCTGAATACTGACAAAATACAATCCATTGGCATGTTTGATTTGTCAACAGTTCAAATACTGACAAAATGCAATCCATTGACATATTTGACTTGTTAACAGTTCGAATACTGACAAAATGTGGTCTACTGACATGTTTGATTGTTCAACAGTTTGCAAACTGGCGATAAACAAATTGTCTATGAAAGTTCAAAAATCTAAGACACCACTGTATACTAAAAGGTATGCGTGGAATGTTTAGTATGGTCTCATGTTAATGGCAACTCACTGGACTGGAATGATATGCCAGTAGTAAGCTTAGTGATCCCTCATACAGGCCCCATATTATTTAATTCATCTTGTTTAACAACCATTTTTGTTTTTCTACATGCAGACAGTATAGTAATACTTTTTTTTTACTTTTCAATTTGTGTGGGAAACTAGCAGTACTGATTTGTTACATTGTTCCATTGAATGGAAATAAATATATGAAAATTGTTGTTTTCTGTATTTTCTTGACTGATATGGAATCTTATGTTCACATTACATGAATGAAATATTAGGATATCCAGATTAATAAATGTTTACAGTTTTAAAGAGTTAAATTTCTAAACAGCATACAATTTATTTTAGCCTTGATATCATGGAGATCAAATGAGAGACAAAAATGGGCAACACAAGTTATTCAATGATGGTTACAATTAGTCAAAACATTATTTAATTCTGGGTACAATTGGGCAACACATTATTTAATTCTGGGTACAATTGGGCAACACATTATTTAATTCTGGGTACAATTGGGCAACATAAGATTAGTGAGGGTAAAATTAGGCAACAAGTTATTTAGTGATTGGTACAATTATGTAACACAAGTTATATAGCAATGGGTATAATTAGGTAACAAGATATTTTATGATGGGTATAATTAGGTAAACAAGTTGTTATTGATGGGTAACAGGTTCAATAGTGGTGGGTACAATTGGGCAACACAAGTTACATATATTTAGTGCTAGATAAAGTTGGACAAGTTATTTAATGATGGGTACAGTTAGGTAACAAAATATTTAGTGATGGGTACAGTTGGACAAGTTATTTAGCTATGGGTCATTTGGTGCCAGGGCAATTGGAGTAAAATGCCAACACCATGGTAGCTGATCTAGTTTAATCTGATGATAAAATCAGAACCTGTGACCATCTGGTCAGGAGTCTAGCATGCTGGTCACTGAACTACTGTGGGTTGAAAACAACTTAATACAGTTCTCATCTTGAGATCTAAACTTGTGCCATTCATTGTACATCCAATCTTGAAAATAATTGTATGGTTACTCCTTATGAAAAGAAGGTTATATCAGCTGGGGTTTTCACTTAAAAAACAATATTAATATGTGGATGACCCTGAATGCTAATGGTGCTAATCAGAAACCAAAAAACTCCATGGTGTTATCTTGAAAATCTTTTTACTTCATAAGGAATGGTCTTACTTACGGACTTAGGGGTTTTAACAAAAAGACCTTACTTCTTCATAAGGAATGGTCTTACTTACTGACTTAGGGGTTTTAACAAAAAGAACTTAATTTTTCATAAGAAATTGACTTACTGACATTGGGTTTTTAATTAAAACACCTTACTTTAACAGGAATGGTTTTACTGACATGGCAGTTTTAAAAAAAACACCTTACTTCTTCATAAGGAATGGTCTTACTAACATGGAGGTTTTAACAGAAACACCTTACTTCTTCATAAGGAATGGTCTTACTGACATTTAACAAGAAGCATTATTTCTTCAACAGGAATGGTCTTACTGACATAGGGGTTTTAACAAAAAGACCTTACTTCTTCATAAGGAATGGTCTCATTGACATGGAGGTTTTAACACAAAAAAAAACTTAATTCTTCATAAGGAATTGACTTACTGACATGGGTGTTTTAATAAAAACACCTTACTTCTTTAACAGGAATGGTTTTACTGATATGGAGGTTTTAACAAAAACACCTTACTTCTTCATAAGGAATGGTCTTACTGACATGGGTTTTAACAAGAAACATTACTTCTTCAACAGGAATAGTCTTACTGACTTAGGGGTTTTAACAAAAACACCTTTCTTCTTCATAAGAAATGGTTTTACTAACATGGGGTTTTTAACCAAAAAAAACATGCTTCTTTATAACAAATGGTCTTACTAACATGGGTTTTGTAACAAAAACACCTTACTTCATCATTAGGAATGGTCTTACTGACATGGGTTTTGACAAAAAAAACATTACTTCTTCAACAGAAATGGTCTTACTGACATCGGGGTGTTAACAAAAAGACTTACTTCTTTAAAAAGAAATGGTCTTACTAACATGGGGTTTTTAACAAAAACACCATACTTCTTCATTAGGAATGGTCTTACTGACATGGGTTTTAACAAAAAACATTACTTCTTCAACAGGAATGGTCTTACTGACATGTTTTTTTTTAACAAAAACACCTTACTTCTTCATAAGGAATGGTCTTGCTGACATGGGGGTTTTAACTAAAAGACTTACCCATTTGGAAAAGGAACCACTGACAGCTATTACCCATGATTTACCCATATGGAAAAAGAACAAATGACAGCTATTACTCATGATTTACCCATTTGGAAAAAGGAACCAATGTCAGCTATTACCCATGTTTTACCCATTTGGAAAAGGAACCAATGACAGCTATTACCCATGTTTGACCCATTTGGGAAAAGGAAGATATCACAGCTATTATCCATGTTTTACCCATTAGGAAGCAGTAACCACTGACAGCTATTACCCATGTCTTACCCATTTAGTAACAGAACAAATGACAGCTATTACCCATGTTTTATCATCATTTTGGAAAAGGAACCACTAACAGCTATTACCCATGATTTACCAATTTGGAAAAGAAACCAATGACAGCTGTTAACCATGTTTTACCCATATGGAAAAAGAACAAATGACAGCTATTACTCATGATTTACCCATTTGGAAAAGGAAGATATCACAGCTATTATCCATGTTTTAACAATTAGGGAGCAGGAACCACTGAGAGCTATTACCCATGATTTACCCATATGGAAAAAGAACCAATGATAGCAATTACCCATGTTTTACCCATTTGGAAAAGGAACAAATGACAGCTATTACTCATGTTTTACCCATTTGGAAAAGGAACAAATGACAGCTATTATCCATGTTTTACCCAGTTGGAAAAGGAACAAATGACAGCTATTATCCATGTTTTACCCATTTGGAAAAGGAATCACTAACAGCTATTACTCATGATTTACCCATTTGGAAAAGGAAACACTGAGAGCTATTACCCATGTTTTACCCATATGGAAAAAAACCAATTGACAGCTATTACCAATGATTTATCCATTTGGAAAAGGAAACAATGACAGCTATTACCCATGTTGGACCCATTTGGAAAAGGAACCAATGCCAGCTATTACCCATGTTTTACCCATTTGGAAAAGGAACCAATGACAGCTATTACCCATGTTTTACTCATTTGGAAAAGGAACAAATGACAGCTATTACCCATGTTTTACCCATTAGGGAAAAGGAACCAATGACACCTATTACCCATGTTTTACCCATTTGGACAAAGAACAAATGACAGCTATTATCCATGTTTTACTCATTTGGAAAAGGAACAGATGACAGCTATTACCCATGTTTTACCCACTTGGAGAAAGAATAAATCACAGCTATTACCCATGTTTTACCAATTAGGAAAAGGAAACACTGACAGCTATTACCCATGATTTACCCATATGGAAAAAGAACAAATGACAGCTATTACCCATGTTTTACCCATTTGGAAAAGGAAGATATCACAGCTATTATCCATGTTTTAACAATTAGGGAGCAGGAACCACTGAGAGCTATTACCCATGTTTTACCCATTTGGAAAAGGAAACACTGACAGCTATTAACCATGATTTACCCATATGGAAAAAGAACCAATGACAGCAATTACCCATGTTTTACCCATTTGGAAAAGGAACCAATGACACCTATTATCCATGTTTTACCCATTTTGAAAAAGAACAAATGACAGCTATTATCCATGTTTTACCCAGTTGGAAAAGGAACAAATGACAGCTATTATCCATGTTTTACCCATTTGGAAAAGGAACAAATGACAGCTATTAACCATGTTTTACCCATTTGGAAAAGGAACAAATGACAGCTATTATCCATGTTTTACCCATTTGGAAAAGGAACAAATGACAGCTATTAACCATGTTTTACCCATTTGGAAAAGGAAACACTGACAGCTATTACCCATGATTTACCCATATGGAAAAAGAACAAATGACAGCAATTACCCATGTTTTACCCATTAGGGAGCAGGAACCATGGACAGCTATTACTCATGTTTTACCCATTTGGAAAAGGAACAAATGACACCTATTATCCATGTTTTACCCATTTGGAAAAGGAACAAATGACAGCTATTATCCATGTTTTACCCATTTGGAAAAAGAAATGACAGCTATTACCCATGTTTTACCCATTTGGAAAAGGAACAAATGACAGCAATTACCCATATTTTTTCCATTAGGGAGCTGGAACCACTTACAGCTATTACTCATGTTTTACCCATTTGGAAAAAGAACGAATGACAGCTATTATCCATGTTTCACCCATTTGGAAAAGGAACAAATGACAGCTTTTGCCCATGTTTTACCAATTAGGTAAAAGGAACCTTTATGATTGATGGCTGTAATTACAGGTACATCTTGGGTATGAATACTTTTACATCCCTTTGTTATTGATGGCTGTAATTATGGGTACATCTTGAGTATGAATACTTTTACTTACCTTTATGATTGATGGCTGTAATTACAGGTACATCTTAGGTATGAATACTTTTACTTCCCTTTATGATTGATGGCTGTAATTATATGTACATCTTGGGTGTGAATACTTTTACTTCCCTTTATGATTGATGACTGTAATTAGAGGTACATCTTAGGTATGAATACTTTTACTTCCCTTTTTATTGATGGCTATAATTACGGGCACTTCTTGGGTATGAATAATTTTACTTCCCTTTATGATTGATGGCTGTAATTATGGGTACATCTTGAGTATGAATACTTTTATTTACCATTATGATTGATGGCTGTAATTACAGGTACATCATAGGTATGAATACTTTTACTTCCCTTTATTCATGATGGCTGTAATTACAGGTACATCTTGGGTAGCAATATTTTTACTTCCCTTTATGATTGATGTCTGTAATTATGGGTACATCTTGGGTAGGAATAATTTTACTTCTCATTATGATTGATAGCTGTAATTACAGGTACATCTTAGGTATGAATACTTTTACTTCCCTTTATGATTGATGGCTATAATTATGGGTACATCTTGGGTAGGAATACTTTTACTTCCCTTTATGATTAATGGCTGTAATTATGGGTACTTCTTTGGTGTGAATACTTTTACTTCCCTTTATGATTGATGGCTGTAATTATGGGTACTTCTTTGGTATGAATACTTTTACTTCCCTTTATCATTGATGGCTGTAATTATGGATACTTCTTTGGTATGAATATTTTTACTTCCCTTTATGATTGATGGCTGTAATTATGAGTACATCTTAGGAATGAATACTTTTACTTCCCTTTATGATTGATGGCTGTAATTATGTGTACTTATTAGGTATGAATATGTTTACTTCCCTTTGTGATTGATGGCTGTAATTATGGGTACTTCTTTGGTATGAATACTTTTACTTCCCTTTATGATTGATCGCTGTAGTTATATTTTCTTTTTTTAAATTCATTAATTGCACTTAAGCTGGCATTGGCTACTCTGGCAAAATTTGCTTTCCTGGTTTTAATAACTGGTATAGGCTGTGTAAGTTAGACTAATTCATGCAGATCTTTTAGGGGCCATGGGAGATGCACCTTTGGTTAGCTATTTACATCCTGTATAATTTCAACAGGTACAGTATGTATTAACACTGCTCCGGTGGCCTAGTGGTAGTGTCTGCCTTCGATGTGGGAGATCATGGGTTTGAACCCCAGCCAAGTCATACCAAGGACATATATAATTGGTACTAACAGCTGCATTGCTTGGCACTCAACATTAAGAAGTTAGTGTTAAGATTGGTTGGCCTGGTATCAGGATAATGTGACTGGGTGGGACATTATGCTACATATCTGTGGCATGATGCCCCAGTGCTAAACATCACTATAGACTATCACACTGCAGACTTTGTTGAAATATGACTGAAAAATTGTTAAATGCCATGTAAAAAGTCTAAGTCAGTATGTAAAGAAATTTCAGCCACAGTACATGAAAGTAGTTAAGAGGTATACCTACTTTCCATTGTGCATGTAGAAAATGCATGTAACTTAATCTTGCACCTATCACTCTCTCAGAAGTTTGTAATATCTGTACAGGTAATATCTTGCCATCACTCTTCCTAAATAATATCAACATAGGATTTTGACCAGAAGACTGGTTGGTCCTAACTGAAAATTATGCCAATCAGACATCCAACCACAATAGCAATACCAGATTTTAAAGTCCTCTATGCCAGGATAATTTCTTTCAAATTGGGTTGAATTCTTTTTTTTTTGTTGAGAAGTCATTTAAACATTTTGGCATTTTTACTAATGGTGGCCATATCTGACAGCAGGTCAAAATTAATAGCCCTAAATACCCATCATGTTAGTAATAGCCCTAAATGCCCATCATGTTAGCAATTGCCCTAAATGCCCATCATGTTAGTAATAGCCCTAAATGCCCATCATGTTAGCAATAGCTCTATATGCACATCATGTTAGTAATAGCCCTAAATGCCCATCATGTTAGTAATAGCCCTAAATGCCCATCATGTTAGTAATAGTCCTAAATGCCCATCATGTTAATAATAGCCCTAAATGTCCATCATGTTAGTAATAGCCCTAAATGCCCATCATGTTAGCAATGGTTCTAAATGCCCATCATGTTAGTAATAGCCCTAAATGCCCATCATGTTAGTAATTGCCCTAAATGCCCATCATGTTAGTAATAGCCCTAAATGCCCATCATGTTAGCAATAGCCCTATATGCACATCATGTTAGTAATAGCCCTAAATGCCCATCATGTTAGTAATAGCCCTAAATGCCCATCATGTTAGTAATAGCCCTAAATGCCCATCATGTTAGTAATAGCCCAAAATGCCCAACATGTTATTAATAGCCCTAAATGTTCATTATGTTAGTAATAGCCATAAATGCCCATCATGTTAGCAATAGCCCTAAATGCCCATCATGTTAGCAATAGCCCTACATGCCCATCATGTTAGTAATAGCCCTAAATGCCCATCATGTTAGTACAAAACTGTTTAGCAGTTTTGCAGAGGATGTTTAAATGAATTTCTGTTTTTAGTATCTGCTGTTATATCTGATGAGAGATTGGCATCTTTTGTACAAATCTGAAAGGATAATAGGCCTTGATAATTTTTCAAATTTGGTCAAATGCTGTTGAGCAATTAAATGTTTTTCTTTTCTACTACTTTTAGTAATGGCAGCCATACCTGAATGCAGATGAGTGCTGTACAAACTTGACAGGCCTTCATGCCTGGATACTGTCTGCCCCTGAATGCAGATGAGTGCTGTACAAACTTGACATGCCTTCATGCCTGGATACTGTCTGCCCCTGAATGCAGATGAGTGCTGTACAAACTTGACAGGCCTTCATGCCTGGATACTGTCTGCCCCTGAATGCAGATGAGTGCTGTACAAACTTGACAGGCCTTCATGCCTGGATACTGTCTGCCCCTGAATGCAGATGAGTGCTATACAAACTTGACAGGCCTTCATGCCTGAATACTGTCTGCAAAGTTCGGTTTTGAGAACTTGAAAACAGCATTAGTTGGTAAATGCATCATTGGTTGTGCATGATGCATGCAGAGCAAACCAAATGTTAACTTGATAAATGAACCTTGAAAGAACCCTCATGCAATAAATATATATATACATGTGTGTATATATATATATATATATATATATATATATATATATATATATATATATATATATATATATATATATATATATATATATATATATCCCAGATAAAAATATGGTGCATATTGTGACCCCCACCAAGTTCATGAGAGGATGTAGAGGGCAGTTTTGGACCACTACGCCACCGCATCTTGTGACTAGCAATAATGATGGTACATAAAGATTCTGGTGACTAAAGTTTATGCTGGTTTGGTCCCTGCCAGGAAGAAGGGCCCATCTGGATAGATGGCTGATGGATTGTGGTGCAGTAAGCCTGCATCAGTTAGAGTGCAAAGTGGTTCGAGAGGCTTTGGTGACCACTGCATACAAATAGTCAAAGAAAGCTCCTGGTGAACTAGCATGTGCCCAAGTCAGGGAGGCTCTACATTTGTACCACTGTCTGCATGCATTTAATGAAATGATTTGCATAGTATGCACTGCATGATGATGACAGGACAAAGGAAGACTGAGTTGCTGAAATAAAGCAGATGCTGTTTGCAAAAAGCCCTACATTTGCAAGTACTGCATGCACAATATACAAAGAATAGAATGGGTGTGGAGTTTGAGCCGTCGAAGTGTGATGACAGGATTTGCATCCAGTGTGATGACTTCAAATCCAGGAAGCTGGTGCCAAAAGAACCAAAGGTTAAAAAGGTGTACACCAGGTTTCTTGCAAAATTGTTGGCAAGTCACATCAAGGAGCTAGACCACACTGGACTCTGTATAAGGTGCTATTAAAGGCACCTGTATTTCATTGAGAGATTGGCACTGGTATAAGATATATGCATGCTCACCACTGTAAATTTTTGCTCTACATTTGAGATTATAGCAGGTAAACAAATCAAATATATGTACACATGCCAATTTTTCTCTCAGAAAGTATAGAATGTATTGTGTAAAATGATGTTTCTCCCATTCAGAGAATATATCAGGTATAATATATGAAATGGACACTGCAAAGCAGTCTCACCAAAGTACTTCAGACAGGGATTGTAACCTCTCAAATATATGAAAATGGAGTAATACTGCTGTGCTGCTGGTGACAAGTCTTCAAGACCCAAAGGTAAGTGCTGGGCTCCAGGACTCTAGTCCCCATGGGCAATTGGCATTCAGATATGTCCTGATTTCTATACAAACACTCTATCTCTGAGATAGAATTTCAACTAATCCTTGTCAAGTGTGACAATAACAAGATGGCCATGAAGGATTTGGACAAAAGCACATATGGAGCATGCAGCCTGGTCCTCAGTGAGGTGCCACATACAAGTTGGTCTCACAAGCAAAGGAAGCCCATACTGAACTCCTGGCAGCACCGAGTGTGGTTGGAAGTCCTTCATCATGTGCCACCATGTAACTGCCACTCTTCCCCAGCATGCCTGTATTTCTTGCACCCAATGACATACCGCATGAGACTTGGAGATGTATATGTCCTGTGGGTATACTAACTGGTAGGCAACATGCTTTGCTGAGAAAATAAGATGTCACCATGGAGTCGTCTGTGATTCTTGAAGTTACACTGACACAAATTTCATGATGCCTGATCTGCCTGTGCCAAACAAACTTGAGCCAGTACAAATGGATAGATGGATGACCTCAGTACATCTCCCTGTGGTGTTTTGTGATCATAGAGCTTGCAATAAAGAAGTTTGTGGTCATTTTCTTTTCGGCACCTGAGTACATGGAGAACATCAATGCAATCAAGGACCCCTATGTGTCACGGTAGCTTAAATGCTCTGCTGAGCCAGAAAACACAAGCAAAGAGACCATGGAGGTCATGCTAGTCACCATGGCGATGCTGCTTGCTAACCTCCATGGAGTTTCACAAACCCTTTGCATGTTGGTTGCCAAGGCACTCTGGCTGGTTCATGTGCTAGTTGCTGAGGGTTTCCCATGCCTTAATTCCAGCACACTGAACACCTAGCTTGGCCCCTCCATCTGTCTGGGACAAACTGGCATCAATTTTAGTCAGCAAAAGTTTTCTATGCCTTTCATTATTGCTCATCACAAAACATGATGGCATGGTAGTCCAAATCAACCATGCATTTTATGATTAGAGAAGAAAACAAGGACTGTTCTTTGCATTGCTATTATAGAACATTACGACATGGTGGTCTAAAATCACCATTTCACATCTACTTTACACTATTGTGAACAAGTTTGAGAACCAGACATACTTAATCTTGGGGTTAAGTAGGCAGCTGCTGTGTGCATTTTTGACTTTCACTGAGCTGATGAACATAGAAAATTGAACCTACATGGTAAATTCTGAATGGATTTTGCTTTGTATTTTATTTTTATCTCAATAAACATGTTGATAGTTAGCAGTCTGACATAGATTTCAAGGGAAAATGTCTTCACTTCATGCTAGTGGAGGGGTATTTGTAATGCAGCAAAATAAATATAAAGGAGGCCCCAAAGTGAATAAGTGATTAAACTGCAGGCTGTTCAAAATCTTTGCCACCTCACCTGTCCATTTGCGTTCAAGTCTTAGGCTTGGCTAATATTTGTAATTGAACAAAATTTGCCGATAGCTTTGTATTGGTTAGTGATTCTTCCTCATTCAGTTATTCTGGATGCCATGTCTTGTGCCAAAAAATGGCATTAAACCCCATTAACAACACAAATATAAAATTTAATAAGACTTTCTGCAAGCCATTTTCTAAATATACCCAAAAACTACCTTGAATGATGCCCCCACTTAAATGTTTTGACCCAAGTCTGAATATTTTGGACAGGTCTCTGGGTAAGTACCTATCAAAAGCTAAGGTCAGTAGGAAAGGATATATTAATTATACCGCTGAATGCATTTGTATTTTCATGCTAGTTAAGGCAAATATCAGTTTGATTTGTGCAACATATTTTCATGCCCTGTAAAGCACAGTATGTATTTAGCTAACTTAACAAGCTTGTGGGCAGAGATAGACCCCAATTTCAATGTCAGGAGATAGACCCCAATTTCAATGTCAGGATATAGACCCCAATTTCAATGTCAGGAGATAGACCCCAATTTCAATGTCAGGAGATAGACCCCAATTTCAATGTCAGGAGATAGACCCCAATTTCAATGTCAGGAGATAGACCCCAATTTCAATGTCAGGATATAGACCCCAATTTCAATGTCAGGAGATAGACAATGTCAGGAGATAGACCCCAATTTCAATGTCAGGATATAGACCCCAATTTCAATGTCAGGAGATAGACCTCAATTTCAATGTCAGGAGATAGACCTCAATTTCAATGTCAGGAGATAGACCCCGATTTCAATGTCAGGATATATACCCAAATTTCAATGTCAGGATATATACCCCAATTTCAATGTCAGGATATAGACTCCATTGACCCCAATTTCAATGTCGGGAGATAGACCCCAATTTCAATGTCAGGAGATAGACCCCAATTTCAATGTCAGGATATAGACCCCATTTACCCCAGTTTCAATGTCAGGAGATAGACCCCAATTTCAATGTCAGGATATAGACCCCATTGACCCCAATTTCAATGTCAGGAGATAGACCCCAATTTCGATGTCAGGAGATAGACCCCAATTTCGATGTCAGGAGATAGACCCCAATTTCAATGTCAGGATATAGACCCCAATTTCAATGTCAGGATATAGATCCCCAATTTCAATGTCAGGAGATAGACCCCAATTTCAATGTCAGGAGATAGACCCCAATTTCAATGTCTGGAGATAGACCCCAATTTCAATGTCGGGAGATAGACCCCAATTTCAATGTCAGGATATAGACCCCAATTTCAATGTCAGAAGAGCAGCAGAGAGGGTGGACCCTACAAAATTTAGCCCGTACCCTTAACGAAAATTAAGGTTCCTACTACTGGCTGAAAAAATAAGTCAATAACGCTAAACCAAAGTCTCTATTATATTTCCGTACGGTTAAAAACTGCATAATAAATCCATGAGGTTAGCACAGTTTTGTTACTCTATTATTGACTATATTTTTCACAATTTTTATGCGATTTTGTTTACTGCAAAACGACCCAATTGTTGTATTTCACCCTCTCTGCTGCTCATGTATATAAAGCAAGGTAACTCCAGAGTGTAAATTAAACGATTATTTCCCCTGTCCAGGTGTGTTTTCATCTGCTAAACTGTCTGTGATTAACTGAATCTTTGTTTGTTGAATCCCACTATAAACTTAAGACACATATTGTAATATAATAACAAGGTTATATATTTTCCAACACACACACATACACTCGCCACAAATAATCCTTTAAGTTTGTAACTGTGTACAATAATACAAATGCCTATCTCAGTGTACAAAATCCCCATGTACATAGGCATGTCATAGATCTGTGTGCATCACCCCTCTCTGCTGCTATTGCCTCTGCCTTTTCGTCCAAACAAAATCACTTGGAGCGTACAATTACTACCTTCAAATTCCTCAACGTCATCACTATCACCCACAAGTGCATTCCATTGTCTCTCTATACGTCTTCTCTCATTTTCGGTCCATAGTGTTACGGATTTACTGCCCCAGGCCGTTTTTTTCGGTCCATAGTGTTTACAGGCTTACTACCCCAGGCCGTTTTTTTTGGTCCATAGAGATGAAAAGGTTCACCAAAGATTTTATTCAGACAACTCAGTTTTATTATGTTTACATTCTCCTATTTTTAATCATGGTTTGGGTCGTTACACAGGCTCGGGAGAATCAGCTATGACAATATGGTTCAGACCCAACCCACTGCAAATTTGTTTTCGTCCCCTATAATAGTGCCGGAAACTATATGTGGGTAGTTGGTTAGAAACTCTCCCTGAGCCCCGTAAGTTTCTTCCCGCAAGACCTGAAATGTCTTCCCGGGCTCTCGCCTAGCGGGACTGTTTCTTTCTCGGGCATTTCTAACCAACTACCTACATACAGTTTCCAGTACTATTATATGGGACGCAATGCATTTGCTGTGGGCTTGGTGTGAACGATACCATCAGAGCTGATTCTTCCTCGAGCTCGTAGTGACAAAGCCCGTGGTCGCTTCGGGATGATCGACTCCTCGTATGGTTTGAAATGAAGGGGAGGAGATGAACATTTCTAAGCAACTACCCACATATAGTTTCCGGCACTATTATATAGACAAAAATGCAAATTTAGGGTGCTTCGGTGAAAGTGAACAAAATTGGTATAGCATTTATAGAGAATGTGTATAGCGACCTTTCGAACGGAGTAAAGCACCCTGTCTCATAGGTCGCTATACGGACAATACTGGGGCTGTTGACTAGGCTGATCTAGGCGCTATCTGGTACAGGGTACCCCTAGGCTGCGGACGATCTGGGCTGGCAGGCAGGCAGGTGGACCTAGGCGACTAGGTCTGGCGTGTGTGGCTTGAACGTACTACGTATAGACCGATGCGGGCACAGTGTGCCTTAAGTGCGGGCGGTGTAGTGTAGCTAGCTTGCGACGAACGAGGCTCTAGGCTAGCTGGTATCAAGCGTCCGAACCGGGTTGTGGGCCGAATATATCTGGCGACCGAGTGACTGCATTATCTGGCAAGGCACTTTTAAAGTGATTCCCTGATCGCAGTCCGATGTGCAAGGTTGTTTGCTCTCGAGCTTATCGGTCAGTAATTGTGAGTTATCGTCCGTTAAAGGATGTGAAGTATTTCTCCGTGTTACACTTTTGTTCACTAACACCTGATTGTTAGTGAACAACAGATAATTAGGTAATAATTGTCAGAAAAAAAGATTTATTTTATCCGTATCAAACTTCGACTTAATTCGCAAAGGGAAATAATTATCTATTGCTCAACATAGATTCAGAGCATAGTTATCGCGCTCTATTATATACTCTAATACCAATCAATATAAATGGTGTTTTTATCTGTATTTTGATATAATTTTATAATAAATTTGCAGATAGACATGATAATTAATAAAATATTTATTTTATCATTAATTTGTCAGAGAATAGAAAATCATTTTTAGCGATTTTGTGTACTTGTGAACCAGCACTCAATTCAATTAAACATCTACTATATATATTATTTAATAATGAATATTGGAGAACCCTTATCTTTTAAATTAGCTCAAGAGCGACTAAAGGCAATTAAAAAATACTTACCTGTTCGTGATGCCGTTAAACAACAACTACAATCGCGTCAGGAATTCTCAAGTTGAATTTGAGGAGTATACAAAACAGTTGTTTAAACCTATCACTGAGACCACTAAAGGTATTCAACCTGTGTTAGAAAAACAGTTGAAACTGCTGAAAAAATAGCACAAAAAAAACCTAAGAAAACAAAAAAGATTCTCGAAAAACTTCCAGACAATACAGCTGCTGTGATGCCAGTCCCGGAAATACCTGAATACGCAGACCAGGCAGAAGAAGGTGCTGAAGCACTAGTTACTGAACCAAAAGTTGAATTAATAGATAAATTTAACGAAGAAACTGTTAAAGTAATTAAGAACCTAAAACCACAACAATTAGCTGAATTTGCTGTGGATGGTTTCAGTCAAAGAGGTAAATTAATAAAACCTGAACATGCTAAAGCTATTAAAACCCGTGAACAATGGCAGAAAGTATTATATCGTATACGCATGAATGTTGAACAAGCTAGAGCTGATGATCCATTATATCGAAATATGCTAAGACAATTGATGATTTAGTCCAATCAAGAAAAGAGGAGAAAAAACAAAGTTTAAAAAACTCCAAAACAAAAAGAACCAAAACCATTTCAGCAATCACAAAGTGATTATCCAGGATCACCAAAATCATGAATACCAATTATATCTACACCAAGTAAAACAACACCACCGAATCCAAGTAAAGAAGAAGTATTTCAAGACACTTCTGGTGCAACTGGAAGTGGTCTTATTACTCAGTGTCCTAATAATGTCCTTACTGATGTTGAACGACTAGAAATTCTCATCGGAGGAAAACGAGCTGGTAATAATTCCCCAGAAATCATTAATGAAGCAGCAGATATTTGTAAACGATTATTTAGTGGCGGTGTTATGGATATTGATGTGTATCAGTCTCTCATTAATGAAACTGCCGATGACTACTATAGTGACTAAGTCAATGTGATTAGTTACAATTAGTGATAAAGTCAATTAATAATAAAATGATTGTGCATGGTGCTCAACGTGGACCTACCATGGTCAGGGCAATTGACTCTCGAATACCGATTTACAGAGCAACCTACGGAGATGGGTTAGGTGGTGGTGTTCAGGGTCTATTTAGAGGAATAGCCCCAAAAGCAATACCAATTGCTAAGCAGCTGGGTATGAAAGCTATTGATGTTGTTCGTGAAAAAGGTATAGACGCTGCTGGTAACCTTGCCAGTAAAACATTCTCGGCAATCAAAGATAGACTAGCACGATTAATACGCAGACCACAACCTGTCCGATCTCAGCCGGTGAAATTGCCCAGTACTGAAGTGATGCTCGCCAGTGTAAGTAAAATAATAAATCAAGCCGCTAATCAAAAACTAGCAGAGTTGGCTGATGTCCCGATGTCTGAGAAGGAAAAAAATATAACCGGTAGTCTGATAGCAGGAAGTGGTCTCACTTCTCGAAGTGATCTTCGTTTTAGATAATAATTATAATAAATATGTTTAAACGTATAAGTGATCCCGCATTCGACATGGACGCACCTGTTCTCAAAGACGAGTCTGTGCGTGATTATCAGTATTATTCTTATGACGCACGAACACCAAATCAGCGTGGACGAATCGAACTACAGGTTCAGGATACAAGTAGATATTTCCTGCTCTCAGAAGCATTTATTGAAATCGAAGGTCAAATTTTAAGAAATGATAATACTGAATATGCAGCCGAAATTAGTGTTGGTTTTCTTAATAATGGTATTATGGCATTGTTTGATAGCGCTACGTATATGATTGACGGAAAAATATTTAATCAATTCAAAAAGATGTTGACGTTGCCTCAACAATACTTGGTCTTGCAAGATACAGTGACGATTATTCAAGATCAGCTGGTCCATCAATGATGTTTGCAAAAGATACAACTGATTTTCCAGAAAATAGAAACGTAACTATTGGTAATATGAGAAATGCCGCCGGGGACAACACTACCCCTGCAGTATTATCGATGAATACAAATTTCAACTTGGGATTCACATCACGTCGATCGATGTTGCAGGGTGGAAGTAGAAGATTTTCATGTGTGATTCCACTAACACATATTTTCGGATTTTGTAGAAATGTCAGAAAAGTGATTTTTGGAGCCAAACATACAGTTGTGCTGGTACGAAAAGCAACCGACGATGATGCAATATGGTGACCTGCTAGTGATGCTGGTAGAGTTATACTAACAAAATTTTCGCTCTGGATGTCGGGAAGGGAACCCCGGGACGATATCAAAAAAAGACCCTTACTAACTTTTTGGGCCCGGGCCCTTTTAAAACAGGGGTTATCATGGAAAAACCCCAAAAAAACCAAAAAAAAGAAAGGGGTGTTTCCAATTTTTGGAGGGTTAATTTTTAAAAAGGGGGGGGGGGGGGGGGGGGGGGGGAAATTGCAAAAAACCGTTTTTTTCCACATGGCAAAAAAAGCTTTTCTTCACAGGGGTTTCTGAAACCGCCCAAAAACTTTTAATATTATTCCTTCAAAATATTTTTTGACGAGGTAAAAATGATTTCCAAAACCCCGTTATATTCATAAATTTTTTAATTTCGTTGGTTTTCTGGGGTTTCATTAAGAAAACGGACTTTAAAAATAAACCCATCCGAAATTTTTTTTCAATTTTTGATCAAAAAATCATGAAAAAAAGAAACGTTAAAATTTTTAAAATTTCTTTCCTTAAAATGTTTTAAATTGGGGAAACGGGGTTTTTTTAAAAAAACAAAAAGGGGATACCCTTGGGTTTAAACCCAAAATATAAAAACCAGTTTGGATTTACAACGTTTGTTTAAAATCCAAAGCAAAAAAAGGGTTTAATTCCCTTTCCTAAAAAACCAATTTAATTTTAAAAACCCAAGGAACGAAATCATTTAAAAAAAAATAAAAAATAAAAATTTTTAGGGGAAAGCCTTCCCGTGTAAAATAAAAAATTTTGGACCCCCCTTTATTCCCTAAAATTAAAAAAGAAACCCCCAAAAGGTTTTAACTTTAAAAATAACTTACCCGTTTTAAAATATTCCCCTTAACAAAAAATTAAAAATAAATTGGTGGACAAAATGAGAGTTTTTTAAAATTCCCCAGTAAAAGCCCAAAAAATTTAGATCAATTCATAAAAATTAATTCCAATCTTTCACTTTAGTGGACCCGGGAACCCCTGGTCAAATAAAAAGCCCTACAATCGGCATAAAACAAAAACTTGATATAAAAAAATCGTTAAAGCGAAAAATCAGATAAAGGGGGTTCAAAAAAAGTCTTTAAACCCGAGCATCAATTGGAAAAACTTTAATGAAGAAAAAAAAAAAAATTAAAAAAAGGGCGTAAAACTTAGTTTTTCGGGGTTTGTATCAAAGATACTTTTTAAAACGGGGGGTTTAAAATTTTCCCCTTTCCCCTCGCAGCTTTTACCAAAATAAAACCCGGAACCCCACTGTAGCAAAGGCACTGCATTAGGTTGTTTTGGGAACTGGCTACTAGGCAGGGCATTAAAGAAAGCGCCCGGGAAAGGAAAAATTTAAAAAAAAGGGGAAAAAGGGTCTTAAAATTAAAACCAGGTCCCCCCGTTTTTCAATTAGGGAAAAAGGGCCAAAGATTTTTCCCGGGAACATTTTTTACTGAAATGGGGCCTATTTCCCAAATTTAACGATTTACCGATCTTTTAAAAAAATAAAAAAAAAAACTTTAGGGGGTTTTTTAAAAGCGCAAATAAATTTTTCAAAAAAACCCCAAACAAACGGGAAACCCATTAAAAAAAAAAATCTCGTTTAAAAAAACCTCTGGCCCCGGCACACTTTGGGGTAGCGAAGAAAATGATCCACGGGGAAAAATTTAAATTTTGATTCAAGGGAATTAGCGCCACCAAAGGAATTTTTAGACTAGCAAAGAACTTTGCAAAGTACCCCAAAGTTGGTATTCAAAGTTACCTACCAAACATTAACGATCCCCCCAAATAGTGGTCGTAAAGTATTTTAATTTTCTTGATGCAAATTTCCCCCGCCCGAAAGGGAAAACCACCCATAAAGTCGTCCTTAATATACCAAAATTGTCAAAATTTAAAAACAGACATATAAAATAATGGTAGAAAATTAAAAATATCTGCTCTTTGGTAAAGCCAAAAGCCAGGTGTTTACCCTAAAAAATGCAACCCTTAAATAAACTTAGAAAAAAAATGGAGTTTTAAAAAAATTTACAAATTGGACAAAAATGAAAATTTTTTTCAGGACAAAAAAGGACAATTAAAGCCGATAATAACGACTACCAACGATTTATAGAATCCACTGAAATTTGCGATAAAATCGTTTTTTTTTCCTAAACAGGGAAAAAATACAAGATTCCCGTAAGTCATTTTAAAGATTATTTCAAAAAAATTTGGGCGGTTTTTAGTGGGGATATTTTTATGAACAAAAAAAAATTCCCGATTTTAAAAAATCCCCCAACAGATAGGGGATGCTACAACAAAAAAAAAAGTTGACATAAAGAATCAAAAAACAAATTAACCAACGTAAATTAAAAAGCATGAAATTTCTTAAATAAACTAAAATAGTTTTAGAAATTTTTAAAAACCCCAAATTTTATTTTGGGTGCGCAAAAAAAAATTACGTCGATGATAAAAAAATTTTTCAATCACAAAAGAAATTCCGACTCAAAACTGTTTTTGCCGTCCCGGAATCCCTTTTTGGGTTTTCCGCAGAACCGTAAAATAGGACTAAAACAATTTTTTTTGGGAAGCCCCCCAAAATGTTATATAAAACTTCCCTGAAACGAAAACCAAAAACAAAAACCAACAAAATTATTAGGGGAATTTCCCCGATATTTTTAAAAAAAAAAAAAACAAAACTAGTCGGGTTAAAAATTCACCCAGCAGTTTTAAAAAAAATTGTGAAAACGTTGCATCGGATCTGGAGTGTGGACGCCAAAAAAAAAAACCACCAAAAACACGCAAAATTCGCTGGTGTAAATGGTTTGCCTACTTAGCTTTCAGATTTTATAAATAACCTAATCCCCAAACAACGGGTAAAAATTTCTAAAAACTAAATTTTAAGAAATTAATAAAGTTTCCCGAGGAAACTTTTTAGGGCCGGGAAATTGTCTGAATAAATAAAGCCTCAGCTAATTACGGGTTTGATTTTTGGGAATTTTTTAAAAACCCCCAATTAACAACTTAATTTTCATTTTATAATGGATAAAATTTAAATACGCACCTATCGACGTTCACGCCCAAAATAAAACAAGCATGTGAATTCTACCAAACTAAAAAAAACCCACCCGCCCCTTTATGCGGGTAAAAAAAAACCCTACCCGTAACGTATGGTCGAAAATTGATAAAAAAGTGTATTCAGTTTCTGCTATTGTTGCGGGAACCGGGAAAATTAATATTATAAACCAATTAACAATTTACAGCCCCAAAATTAAAAAATTTAAATTGTTTAAAACTTTAAAAACCAAAAACAGGTTTTTTTTAGTATTATTGCTAAAAAGATAGTACATTTTGCGAATGAAAAATTGCCCCCCACAGAAACCCCAAAACTCAAAAAAAAAAATTGGATATTTCCACTTTTTCTCGGGTGATGGAAAAAATCTGACAGGAGTTCGTAACAAATTATTAAAACCTACATAAACCTTCAAAATTTTTGGGAAAATCGGGTTTACAAAAAAAAAGGAGAATTAAAAAAAAAAATAACAAAAAATTCAGAAAATTTGAAACCCCTTTTTTGGAATTGTTTTCAAGAGATTTTTTAAAGCAATCGTCGCAAATCCCAACCCCTTTAAAAAACCCCCCAAAAGATTCAATAATTCCCCAAATTTCCCGAATTCAGCAAAAATTTTCCCAAACTGAAATTTTTGGGAAAAAAAAATAGCTTTAACTAAATTACTTGTTTAGTTTTGGCGGGGCCTAATATTAGATCAAAACCTTTTGGGGGGAATTACCCCCAAAAAAAATTCTTTAAAAAATAAATCTGTTTGAACTCCCGTTTGGCAATTATTTAGTATTCCAACGGGGAAATTATCAGTTAAACAGATTAATGAAAAATTCCCCGGAGAAAAATTTTTTTTAAACCCGGGAAAAGAGTCTAAAATATAAATTATTTTTTTTAACGAAACAACATTTCTTTGGGTTGATTGAAAATAAATTTTTCCTGATTATGCGTAATATTTATCAAATTTGGGTTTTAAAACAGTATTTGGGTTGGCCTGAATTTGGGCACCGGTTTAAAAAATTTCCACCAGAACCACACGATCCGATTTCATAATAAATTTTAAATTTTTAAATACAATTTTCCAAATATAGAAAAAAAAAATCCTTTCATAAAAAACACTGCAGCAGCTTACGTTTTTTATATGCTTTAATATTTAAAATTTATGATTTTATCAGGGTAAAAGGGTTTTAGGAAGAATAGACAATTAAAGCGAGCAAATTAACTCAAATCAAGACCGTTTAATCTAAACATAACCGTTTTTAATGATCTTAAAAAATTTAAACTTTCAGCAACATACTTTTATAACGATCAAAAAAAAAAATAAAAAATTTGAAAAGAAATACAACACAAAATCAATTTGTAACAGTTTTAAATACTAAAAAAAGGCTTTTTGTTGACAGAGAGAAAATAATAAACTGCCGGAAGATAGATTTCTAGCTCTTAAAAATTAATAAAAACACCAAATTTCCGCGTGTAATCATAACGATTATTTAAAAACAGTTTTTTCTGAAATTTCGGAATCAAAAGGGGAAACACCCACAACATATTAAATCCGGTTTGACTCCGAAAAAGTTTTTTAAAAAAAAAAAAAAAAAAACATTTAGTGATCTTTTTGATGAACACTTTAAAAAAATTTTTTTAATTTCCGGAAAAAAAATTTAAATTTACCCCCGCAGTTCTCAAATATAAAATGTTTCCAAAAGGGAACGGGTCGCCCCACATCCGCTAATTTTTAATTAAAAAAACACCCAAACCATCGCACAATTTTTAATTTGCGAAAAAATTTAAAAAGGTAGAAAACCTTTTCCATATTTCAAAGTCTACCCAAGGCTCGAAAGGGAAAATATTAACTCATCAAAAACCCAATCCCCCCAGGCGGGCTGATTGAAATCTGAGCTAATAAATCAAGTCACCGCGGTACAAAATTTCTTTATTTAAAGAATAAATTTCAAACTCCCCAAATCAAATGGTAAAAAATTGGGCCCTCCCGGGGGGAGACTTATAATTAATTTTTAAAAACCCCGGGGTAAAGTAGGAAAAAAAAAATATGAAGATTTTATTTTTTTAAGATGAAATTAATTTTTTTTTTAATATATATATATTTAAAAATAAAAAATATATATATATTAAAATAAAAAAAAAAGAACTTTTAAAAATTACAAAGCCATTTTTTTGCAATTGAAAATTTAAACAGAGGGAAAATTCGGTTATCTAAAGGGCCCTTGAAGCTAAAAAAATTTTTTGGGGTTTTTTAAAATCGTTCCCAACAAAAAAAAAATTTAAAAAATAAATTCACATTATTTTCCCAATTACAGTTTCAAAAATTTCAATTTAAAATTTCCCTTTAGAATTTTTAAACAATTGGTAAACGCCCACCCCAAGTAAAGATTTGAGCCTTTTGCGTGTTAAATTTCAAAAATTTTAAAAAAGCGCTTTATCCACAAATTAAAAAAAAAAAAAATAATAGAAAAACCGTGTATGCAGTTGAAAAGTTTATGCTATTTGTTTTCTAAAATAAAATTACAGAAAAAAACTGAGGATAGCGAAAGTGAAGGGGCCCCCAAAGACACGTAAAGGAGATTTTAAATTTAATAGCTAAACAAACCCCTTTGGGCAAATTAAATAGAATCGAACAAAAAAAAAGTAAAATAAAAATTGTACAAAACCTTTAATTATAGTACCAAATAAAAAGTCTTGGCCCTTTCGGTTTTTTATCCCGAAAAAAATTTTATTTGCGACATTGACCAAATTGTAAATAAATTTCAAAAATTTTTGGCGCTGCGTTTATTAAAGGGAAAAGAAAATTTCTTGGGTCTGTTTCTGAAATTTTGGTTTTTAACGCTCTTTTTCCAAAAAATTTACTTTTTCCTGAAATTCCTTTTAAAAAAACTAAACTCTCGAAATATTTTGCAGGTTAGAAATTTCGCAATGTTTGGGGTTTTCCCATCAATGGGTCAAAAAATAAATCCATTTTTTGTTTTTTCCCAAAAAAATATTCAAAAAAATAAACCAAATTTTAATAAAATTTTTTTTTTCCCGTTCAAAAAAATTTAAAAATAACCAAAATTTTAATTAAGACAAACCGAGGTTTTTCTTTTAGTCTACAGTGCCCCTAAAAACCCCAACTCGGGATGCCTTTTAAATTCGTATAAAAGGGGATTCCACAAATTCTTTTTTGTTCCTTTTGTATAAAATTTTTAATTTTTTGGGTTAAAATAAAAATTATTTTTGGGAAATTTTGGTTTTAATAAAAAATTTCTTTCTTAAAAAGGGGATTCCCTTTTCCAAGTATCTTTTAGTCAAAATACCTTAAAATTTCCCTACTTTTGTCCTCCAAAATTTTTCACAATTTTTTTTTCCTCTAACTCCAAAACCCCCTTAAATGAAAGGGTTTTGGGTTCCGGAAACTTCCCCCCGGGGATACTAAAAAAGGAAACCCGAAAGAATTGTTTACGCATGATTTATTAAAAATAAGAAAAAATGCCCAAATTTTTTTAACCAAACAAAATTTTTTATTTCTGTTTTTAATCTTTAAATATATATATTTTTAATATATAGAAATATATATAAAAAAATTTTTAATAAAAAAATATAATATAAATATAACAAAATTTTAAATTTAAATTTTCAAAAATTGTTTTAAAATTATAAAATGGGGAATATCAGCAATCAACCGCCCGCTACAAAATTTAAATCTTGAAAAGACTTTTAAGGGAAATATAAAGTTATTTTTTCAAATAAAAACTAGAAAAAAAACAAAGGCAGTAAAACCCAAATTTACCGTGAGGCCAAAAAAAAAATTCGTGAAGACGGGCTTTTACATGGGGGTAAACCCTTTCAAGTTTAAAAAACCAATATTAATTTATGAACCCGAACGGGGGAAAGGGTTTTTTTAAATTAACCACCTGGGAAAATTTCCAAAAAATTTATTTTAAAAAAAATTAATGTGGAAGGGGAAATGATATTTGGTTTGATTCGGACAAGAGGAACCCATTAAATTACAGTCCGGAAATAAAAAACGATATTTTTAAAAAACAAATCCAAACACTGGAATATTTACTGGAATTTTTAAAACCCGGGTTTTTTAAGGGGGGTTTTATCCAGTTACTTTTTTGGGGTAAAAATGGATTTTTTACTGATAAATAAGCCAAATATTGGGGAATTCTCAAACCGTTTGAGACAATCAAGCCCAAGAAAAAACCCTGGGGCGGAGCGCTTTAAAACGAACTTTTAACAAATGCAAATGCGGGGTAAGGGTTTTTAAAAAATTTTTAAAACTAAAAAAAAAATGGAAGGAAAAACTTTTAAAAAAAAATTCTGGTGCGCCCCATTAAGTATTTGCGAGAAAAGAAAAGTTTTTAAAGGGTTTTTCCATAACAGAAAAATACTAAGGGGAAGAGTTTTTTACAACCCCAAAAATTAAAACAAAAAGGGAAACCCCCCAAAACGTTTAATTTGTTCTTTAATTTAAACCATGAAAGGACAAAGCGGGGAAACAAAAAATCCAGGGAAACAGAAGGGAAAAATTTTATTTATAATTTTCAAATTTTTGTTTTTTTGTTAAAAATATTAAAAAATTGACCCTTTTTCGGGTTTGGTTAACTCAAATTTCCCGGAACACATTACGACCCAATTTGGGTACGCCAAATGGAGAAAATTATCGTAACCTAATCGTTTTTTAAAAAAAAGAAATCTTGCACTAAAATTTTACTTCTGACGATGTAAAATTTAAAGAAAACAACTAAATAATTTTTTTACAATTTCCCAAGGGCCCGGGGCTAAATTTCCCTAAAAGAAAAAAATTTTAGGGAGACCGCCCAAGATCAAAATTTTAAAATTGAGGATTTTTCAAAAAAGTTGCATAAATATGGACACGGGGGTTTATTGGAATACTAAAAAACGAAAATAATAAACTATTCCGCGTATGGCTGCGGGGTTAAACCTTTGGAGTTTATTTTGGTTTTGGGGCGAATTTTTCTAATACTTTAAGAAAAATTCGGACACCCTACACATACATAAACCAAACCCTTTCGATAAATGGATCCTTACCAGATTTTGACTTAACCAAAATGCATGTATAAAACCCAATTCGAGTTCGGAAAAATTATCCCATCCGAGTACATATGCGGGTTTTGGGGAAGCCCATTTTTCAGAAAAATTTTGGACTCCATATTTGTTTATTAAGAAAATTAAATTAAATTCGGAAATTTTAAAGCTGGGGTTTGAGGGTTAATGAATGATTATTTTCTATAGTGCACAAAAGAAAGTTGGTTACCAAAACCCGGGCGTTTTTGAAAGGGATAAAGCCCAGAAAAAAATTTTCCTAAACTTGCCGAAATGAAAATTAAATTAAAAAAAACTAATAAAAAACCAAAAACGGGGATGACACAATAAAAAACTTTCAAAAGATTTTGGTTAGAAAGAAAAATCGGCTTTTTTTTACTAAACAGTTCATACGGCCCATAAACACATTTCGTAAGTTTGATTAGGGCCATGCTGAGTTTAGTTTTTAAATTAATAACTGATACAACGGAGAAAAACACATTTATAACCCCAAGTAATGCTTATTTATGGGAGGGGGGCCCAAAGTAGTCCCAAATTGTGGCTATATTGAGGGCGACCACCGCATTTTATTTTTTTTAAAGATTTTCAAATCTAGCCTATGTTTCTATATTCCTGAAAATGAAAAAATTTTAGTCATTTTAGAGTCGCAAAGGGATTCTTTTTTATAAAAACAAAAAATTAAAAAAAAAGGGGTTTAAAAAAAAATCCCCAACTCGAAAAAGGGAAAAAGGGGGAACAGGGAGAATAAAGCAAAATATATACAAAAATTTTTTAATTTGCTGACGTTAAAATTTAAGGGAAAAATAATTCCAAAAATAATAATCAAATATCAAAGTAAATTTTCCCCATCGGCATCTTTGTAACGTTTCCGGGTGGCTAACAAAAACCCGTTTATCTTAATGATTTGGAGGGTAGGAAAACAACTCGTGCGATTAAATAATTTATAAACAAAAATTCCCAATAAAAATTTTTGACACCAACACATAAACTTGCTAGAGAGTTTAAAAAACGAGGGGTTAAAACATGTACATAAAAATTTTCTTTAAAAGGGTGCGGAGAAAAAGGGGACCCCTGGCGAATGGGTGAAAAATATATCCCAAAAGGTAAAAATTTAGGGGACGAGAAAATTTACGGTTTCCTCAAAACACAAAAAACCAAACCCTTAAGGGTTTATTAAAAAAAAAAGGGCTGGTTTAAATGGTGGTGATCATGGCCCAACCACCCCCTTTTTTTTGGACAGCCCATCACATGAAGGCTAAAAAAAAAAAGTGGATTTTTTAACGAAGAAATAAAAGATGATCAAAAGAGCTCTTGATAAACGCTAAAAAAGAATTTAAAAAGGTTAATAAACCCTTAAAAACCAAACAAACAATGTGAATAATCTAGATTTTTTCCCAGAAACAACCTAAAATGTTTTTTGGACTTTAGGGAGACCTACTGTTTTTGAAAAATCCAAGTAAAAAGATAGTTCGTGATAAATTTCAAAAGAAATTTTTACGTTACATAAAAAAAGTTTTTAAATCTACCACTACCTTTAAATTTATCGCCCAGTAGTTTCCCTCACAAACGGGAATATTGAAGTTGAAATTCCGGGTTTGAAAACGAAGGTAGCCAAGTAACAAAATCTGGTTTTAGAAGGGATATTGTTTTGTACAGCTAAAATTTTTTTTTTAAAGGCATTGAGTAGGGTTAAATCCCGGGAAAGGGTTGGGAAAACGCTATAACTTTTCATTCGTCACGGGGAATTAAACCCAAAACTAAACAATACCCGGGAAATTGTAATAAACAAAACGAAGGGTCAAACTTAAGGGTACCCTCGGGGCAGAAGAAAACTCAACTACATAAAATTTTTCCCATAAATTTTTTGATAACGAGGAGAAAACAAAAGGACGCGGGATGCAAAAAAAAAAATAGGGGCCTATAAACAATTTGACAATAAAAAAATAAACGTGACTTTGATATTGATACAAAATTTTAAAAAATAAAACAAAACCCAAAACTACAAAAATAACACTGTGAAAATTTGTAACACAAAAAAAGAATGGCAATATCGAATAAAAAAAACCAAAAAAATTTTAACCGAAGAAAAATTTAAATTTTTTTAAATTTGGGCACACCCCCAAAAATGCAATTTTGACCGTCTTGAATTTAACCCCCCCGTCGGGGTTCTATTTTACATAAGTAAAGGGGTTGGGAAATTTTTGTGGGTAAAACCGCGGGAAAATTATTTGAAATTGCCACGTACAAACCCCCGTTGAGGTGCAGTAAAATTTCTATCTGTTTATAAAAGCTTCCAGTAGATCTAACCACGCAAGAAATTGTAAGGTTTTGGTCACACCCCCAAAATAGAGTCAGAAGTCGCCTTTTGCAAACCCCCAACTTCCCTGGTTCGTATAAATAACTCAAAATCCAAAACCAAATACGGTTGGCCCCTCTTTGTCCTTTTCCCCAACGCTACGGGTATATTTTTTGGGTTTTTTGCTTTTGGGTTTTTAAGGGAAGGGTTTCCACGATAATTTAAATTTTTTTAAAATCAAATCACATTTGGGTAACCTTAAAACCCCTTTAAACGAACCCGCTCACGGGCCTTAAATTCCAAATTTTCCCTTTTGCTTTTGACCCCCCAAATAACGGGCCAGCAAGTGTTCGTTTAAATGGGTTCAAAACTTTGCTTGATCACATGAATTTCAGTAGGGCCCTTGTTTTAATTTTTGACGTTGTTTTTTCATAAAAGGGATAAAACTGCACCAAGAAATTATTTCCCCGGTTTCAATTTGTATTTTAATTTTAAGGCCATTGTAACCCCCCTTTGAAAAATTCCTAAAACCCAAATTTTCTACTTTAAAAATTCTGAATTTTTTTGATAAGGGTTTCATTTTTAAAATCAACTGCAATATAAACCAACAGTCAATCGAAATTTGTACTTTGGCGTGATTTTCCCCCCCCACGTGCTTTAAAAGTATCAATGGAAAAAAACAAAATATCTGCTTAAAGAAAATTCGTTGGGAACCCCGACATCAAATGTGAAATTTTGGGAATTTTTTTTGGGGGGGGGGGTAAAAAAATTTCCCATTTGCCTTCGAGCTAACTAGGGCTGCAGCAACAAAAATTAAAACTTTTTTCTGCTTTAGCTTTTTATATCGTTTGTTTTAAAATTTTCCCAAATACACCTAGGATTAAAAAATAGATTCCTTTAAAAAAATTTTATAAAATTTAAATTACCAGCCCCTAAAAATTATTTTACTTTTCATAGAAAGTTTTTTATTAGGAAACAACCGATTTTCTTTTCAAACCCAATTTTTTAAAGGTATAAAATTTAATGCATGAATAAATTTTTACATCGCAAGATGCCGTTTTTGCAAATCGGGAAATTTTTAAAAGCAACGCCCTAAATGTGACATGCTTGACCCCGTTCTTTTTTACGGATACCTCCGGGTCTTGGTTGATTTTTTTTTATCGAGTCTGATACGAGACGATTTCCGGACCAAAAAAATTTAATATCCAGTAAATTTTTCCTCACCAAAAAACTTAGCCCAATAAACCGGGTAATTTTCCTAATGAGAGGAAAATTTCCCCCCCTATTTTGTTGTCCCCGGATAAATTTTATTTTTGTCCCACTTTTTACACTTTTAACCTTTTAAAATTCATTTTCGTTTTTTTTTTTTGTTATTATTGTTGTCAACCCATTGGTCCCACCAACGGGGGGGGGTTGATGATTTCCCTTCAAACCCCAAAATATAGCACTTTATTAAAAAAATGGATACAATAATTAAATTTTTTGAAACAAAAAAAACAAGAACCAGTAAAGCCCCAAAACCAGCATTCCCAAAATTCATAAAAAAAGTTTATAATATTCCAACGGGATCAGTTAAACAAAAATTATTTTTTAAATTAAAAAAAAGAGATGGATAAAAGGAAAAAACCCTAAAAATTTAATAGCACCGCAGTGGAAACAACATTTTTTATAAAAGTATTTAAAATGTTTTTTAAAGAGAAAGCAAATCATTAAAAAAGAGGGTTTGAAAAAAAAATTAACTTTATCTCAGAAATAGTGAACCCCCATCTTAGTTTAATTGGGAGGGTTTCTTTTAAAAAAACTCCTAGTAATGAGATGGGCTGGACAACAATCAAATCCACCCAAAATTTTCTGGGAGGTCTTTCACAAAAACATTTTTAAGTTACACAACAAAAACCCCGAAACCAAAAATGTTTAAAAAGAAAACTAAATATTTGTTTTTTTAAAAAGGGAGTAAAATAATTTACTCTCCAGAATATTTTTAAAATTTGGGGTTTTCCCGGAAAAAGGGACAAAAATGAAGTTTAAAAATTTTCTTTTTCAAAAGCCAAACTTTTCCATTTGGTTTTTAAAATAAAAAAACCCACTTTACCCAAATCCAGAAAAAAATAAGGCTGGAAAAAAATCTTTGGTTAAAACCCCAAAATAAAATCAGGAGCAGCAAGGGGAACGCCAAAAATTTGGGGCCCTTTTGTAGTAAAAAAAAACCGCAAAAAAATCGTGAAAAAAAAAGTCAATATTAGGATTAAAAAAACTGAGCTAACCTCATGGAATTATTTTTCAGTTTTAACCGTACAAAATATAATAAGCCCTTTGGTTTAAACGTTATTGACTTATTTTTTTCCAGCCAGTTGGGAGGAAAACCCTTTTTTTTCCCTTTTAAAGGTTTTCGGGGTAAATTTTGTAGGTCCACCCTCTTTTGCTGGGTCAGGGGATAGACCCCAAAAAACAAAATTTTAGGATTTGACCCCCTTTTCCCAAAGTCAGGATATATACCCCAATTTTTAATTCAATAAAGACCAAACCCCCAAATTTTAATGTCAGGAGATGACCCCAATTTCCCAAAGACAGGAGATTCCCCCCATTTCCCAAATTTTAGGGGAAAAGACCCCCCCAAATTTTAAAGTTAGGAATAGACCCCCCAAATTTCAATGTCAGGGAGAAAGACCCCCAAATTTTAATGTCAGGAATAGACCCCCCAATTTTTAATTCAGAAGAAAGACCCCCCAATTTTAAAAGTCAGGATAAAGAAACCCCAAATTTTTAAGTCAAGGGGATAGACCCCCAAAAATTTAAAGTCCCGGGGATAGACCCCAATTTCAATGTCAGGATATAGACTTCAATTTCAATGTCAGTTGCATGCAGAAATTTACCTTTCCATGCCCAGTAAAAGTTATCCAAAAGGTTGCCCCATGTGGGAAAATTATTGGGGTTACAAGTGACCAACAAAGAGGCAGATCCCTTGGGGAAAGGGGTTTAAAGTCAGTTTGCACAAAAATTTGTTGTTTTATCTCTTAAATTAAAGTTAGGGGAAAGAACAATGGGTCACAGTTTGACAAAATGTAAATTCTTGCTTATTTGGTTACAATTAGTCTCATATGTGAAATATACGCCTGGCTTGATTTATTATTTAATAAAATCACCAATATCTCACCCATCTATATATGCCAACCCCTGGCGAGGAAAAAGTGTATCTTTGTGGACAAAAAGA
The DNA here is from genome assembly GCA_016746295.1 of Potamilus streckersoni. Classification (NCBI taxonomy): domain Eukaryota; kingdom Metazoa; phylum Mollusca; class Bivalvia; order Unionida; family Unionidae; genus Potamilus; species Potamilus streckersoni. Next base: position 263,161 of record JAEAOA010002048.1, on the reverse strand, counting down.
GTAATTTGAAAAGAAAAAGAGTAATCCACATATAGCATGATACAAATTCAATGAGTATATGTACACAATGATTTTTTTTACCCCTAATTTTCTTTTAAAATCAAAAAAAAGCTTCAAAATTTTTATATAGTAGCACTTTTAGATTTAAAAAGCAACATAAAACCTATGAAGCAAAATTTTTTAAAAACCCTTTGGGACCAACGAGAGGAACTTTAATGTTTGCACACCAACAGAGCACAAAGAAATGGGTTTTTCACCTTTAACTAATTCAAAAATTTTCTTTGGGTTTAAAAATACAAACCAAACCTCACTGCCCCCATTAGAATGGCAAAGAACCAAATTTTTTCATAAAATGACAAAAATAAATTCATATCTTCCAGTTATTGGGGCATTTAAAAATGGAAAAAAGGGTGAAAAAAAAAACAATTCTGTCCGCTGAAGTCCTTGTCCCCGTAAAAAGCCAACTTTATTTCTTCAGGCCTTTTTCTTTCTAAAATTTTTGGCAGCCTTACTGCAGCAAGGTTCATCAAAGGGCAGAGTTTAACCTATGATGTAATCTAAGGGCTTTTTTTTAAAAAACAAAAACAGCTTCTTTTTTAATTTCCCGTTAACATTAAAAAAACCCATCCGCTTTAAAACCCCAAACGCCAAAAATATAAATTTTAATTTTAAAGCATTTTCAATCAAAAACCAAAAATTTTTTCTCAGTGGAATTTACTGTTTTTTTCGGTTTAAAGAAATTAAAATAAATCCCAACTTTGCCGTTTTCATTGCCCAAATCTCTTTACAAAAGGGAGTACAATGTTTTTTTTCATTGTAAAATTTTACCCCATCTATGGCAATACTAAATTTACCCAAAATTTTTTTAAATTTTGCAATTTTTTAAAGGGGAAATACTAAACCCTATTAATAATTTTTCCTTTCAATGCATGAAACTGCAATTTTTGTAATCAGAAAAAAAGTCCCGTTTTATCTGAAAAACCAATGTAGCTTCTAAACCCCAAGAGGTTGTTCTATTTAAAAAATTGGGAATAACACCTCTCAATTTTTACCATTTTATTTCCCAAAAATCAAATTTTTTTAAAAAAAAAAAATTCCTTATGCTGGATTTAAAATGATTTTAGACTATTTTTTGTTTTCAAGGTTTCTTCAAACAAATTTACTACAATTTAATAATAAAAATCCTTTCCCCACAGCCGCAAAAGGGGATGAACCTGCCATGAATGGAATTCATTTATCTCTGAACACTTTTTTTTTCTTATTTAATCCGGAAATTATTGAAAACAAATTTTTTTCAAACACACCCAACTTAAAAAAAATCTTAAATGAAATTTTTAAAGACAAATACCAAACCAAAGGTTTTTTGACCAAATATAAAATAAAACAAAATACCCGTGAGTAAAGATTTAAAAATTTAAAAAAACCCGTCTGTTTTTCTCCTTCCCCTAAGCCCCTATAGGGTCATAAATAGAATGAGGTCCCAAAAAAACATAATACGTTAGGAAAGTGCCTGCAAGTCCCAAGGCCCAAAAAAAACTCCCTTTTTAACGTAGTTACAAAGCCGTCTTCTCATGAATACAGTCTGTGATTAATGGGATATTAATAAAAATGAGAAAGTAAATTACTTTTATTTTTTAGAAGGGGAATATACCAAAAAATTTCATAAACCCCTATGGTTTTCCCCAAAGGTTAAATTTTTGAAAAAAAAAATAATGATTATTCCAAAAGCATAAAGGGTTTCAAATTTTGCCCATCCCCCTTCCCCCCAGGGCTGTGATCAAAATTCACCCCATGTCAGCACAACCACACTTTATAGAGCCCTCACAGGGTCCATTTAAGGTCAAGGGGAGGCTAAACCCCCGGGCAAAAGGTTAAAAGTTCTAGCAAGCATTCACTGACCAGTGTTTCACGAGCTTTTACAGGGCAAGGGTTAAACATCATTACACATGAATATGTCTCTACATGGACTGGGCAAACCCGAGTTTTCCATGCTTCTAAAAAAAAACAAAAGGGGATTTAAACCCTTTTATCCCGGGACTCTTTTTAAAAAAGCCCATCAAAATTTTTGATGCACAAAGAAAAGGATTAATGAGATTCCCAATCTACTATCTAGCGAAATGACAGCCAAGGCAACAGGCTTGGCACAAATGGTGAGAATGAAACTTGTTTTTAAACCCGATAAATTCAAAAACCCAAAAATAGTATGTGGGTTTTAGTTGATACTTCAGGTTTTTAGTCAAGATTTTCACATAAATATTTAAAGAAATTTCTAAACAAAAGACCTACCACAAACAAAGTTTCAACCTTATGAAAATTCCCAATTTAAACTTAGTATGTGGATATAGCACATCAAAGTTTCATCTATTCAGGTAATAACAAACTCTTGCAAACAATAGAGATGATATGGCATTTTTTTAAAAACTTCATCAACAAAGCAATTTTATTCTTATGCCAAAATTCCCCCTCACTTTTTGTCTCTTTTTCACATAACAATTCACACTTTTAAAAAAAATTTGTTCAAAAACCCTTTTCCATTTAAACCTCAAAAAAAACAAATTTCCCAAACAGGGAAACAAAAATTGACCCTAATAATTAAATCTTAGTCACTTATGTAATTATTATAAAAAAATAGGAATTTACAAAGGGTGGTTTTTTCACTGTTTTTTATTCAACAAAAAAAATCAAGTGGGTTTTAAAATTTCCTGGGCTAAACCCAGAACTATTTTTATTTACTGGGATTCATTATAACATCATGAAAAAACTTTGGGTTTAAATTTTAAACACAAATTCCCAAACATTCCCCTTTATGGAGATTATAAAAAAATTTTAATTAAATTTTAAAAAGGGTTTTTGCTATTTAAATTAAAAATCAAAAAGAATTTAATGCGATGCAAAGAAGTCTTTGAATAATGTCCTAAGACAATTTTTTTAGATGATAATATTAATGGATAATCATTATATGATGATATTAACAGAAAATCTGGTTGTGGGTCTAAATTAAACTTACTTTCTATTCCCTGGTATTTCCTTATTAACAGAACAGCCATATAATTTGATGCATACTGATTTGTCTGCAAATAATGGCTTGATATGTTCAAGAAGGTTAACAATGATTATGAAATTTTCATGTACATAAATAATTATTTAAGCAACTTCAGTGGTTTACCATATTAAATTCCCATGCTTTCTCCTGCACACACCATCTCCCCTCCATAACATCACCCAGTATTCACCATAACCAGTGACCTTGGGGTCATAATGCAAAAGCCATCATATGATACATTTCCCTTCTGTAACAGCATGTACAAAGTCTGACCAGAAAATATTTGACATTGTCATCTTTTGTCATTTTTTTTATATTATTTGACCTTTAACCCACTCTGGTGCCAAGGATTACACCCCTCCTTGGAAACAAAGTTTGGTCAGTTTCCACCCAATGCTTTAGTAGATGTGTAAAAGGACAGATTGATGGATAGTTTGACGATGTCACACACCTAAGGCATGAAGATAATGATATCAATATTTTTTCAGTACAACTGCACCACTCTTACATTAGGCAGTTTCAAAGACAAAATGATTGTTTATAGCTGTCTGCAGTAGTATTTAAAAAAAATAAGATGTTACTTAGCAAACTTCCATAGTTACTATTAAATTTTCATAACCAGTACTTTGTCTATCAGATGAGGCAAATAAAAAACATGGACAAGAAAACTAGAGACAGAAAAATGGATGAATACAAATTATAAGTTCACTTTTTTGTTTAAATGAGAAAGATTTGCAAAAATGCAAAATGAATATTGTTGCCTGCTACATCCATTTGCAGTTTATGATTCCAAAAATAGATACCTTTCTGTAGCAAAGGATTTCATCATGTGATTAACATTTCAATGATCATGTGATTAACATTTCAATGATCATGTGAGTCCAGTCCAAATGTCAATTGACTAAAGAAGACATTGTGAAAAGGTTGAAAGTTTAGAAGTCAAACATCTGCAATGCATCTAAATAAAATTCCCATTAATTATTCCTCTTGCCATGGAGGAATGGGAAACAAGATTCGTGCATTAACTAACTAACCAGGCGGATGTTAGGAGATATGTTGTTTAATCCAAGCTGCTCAAAATATGACTGAACAGAATGTGCTTATATCTCATAGGAATAATATCTTTTTGCAACAAAAGTCTGTAATCCACAATACCTCTTAGTATTCTCTGAAGTGTACTATGCAAGCCAGTGCCTATGGTTTCGCACAAGTGAAATTCTCTTCCACATAAAGTATATGGATGTGAACCAAATTGGACCTTATAAATGCAACAATATGAGAACATTAGATAACGCATTGTGTCAAGAAATTTTTTTTGTATTACCTCTGAAAATGTCAAATTTTTCCAACCTGGATAAAACAGAAAACTTAATTATTTCTGATTGTTTGGAATGGAAATTTACTAAAGCATTTAGTTTAAAACATTACAGATATTACAAATTGACACAATCCCAATGAAATGAGTTTTTAGTTGAATTTTGTGCCCATCCCTGGAAATGACTTGAAGTCCTGCTTCAGGCTTGAAGTGTTGTATATAATTCAGATCAATAAATAGACATGATTGGTTATGCCATGAACACTATGAATATGATGAAGAATATTATAAGCACTGCAAAAATCTTTATCATTAACCATCTATTTGATGTCACTGATTGAAAGTATTTCAAAATTTCACTGTGTGCAGCTTCAACATTCATCTGAGTGTCCTCCACATTAGAATCAATCCTGAAAAAAAGAAAGATTACCCTGCTGAACTGACATGATATTTTGTTGTTACAACTAGGGTCTTAAAGTAACAGAAAAGAGCAGAACCCAACAAAATTAAACATTCAACAATTTATTCCCCCAAGTTTCAAAGTGAAAATGCACCCCCCCCCAAGTATTTGGAACTATGTTCCAAAGGAATTCTAAACATATGAAGTTGCAACCTAATTTCAGGGGTATTCCAATTAAATTACAATATGAAATGTGTTAATATGCCATTAGTTTCAAACATGCTAATATGCCAATAGCCTGGAATATGGCAATGTGCTAACAGTCTTTTGATGTATCACAATAATATAATCCAGTGTCCTTGTCTGAATTCACTATAATTCCAAATTAATGTCTTAATCCAAGATTATTTTTAGGTATATTGTAATTCCAGTAAATAATAATTTGAATAAACAAATCTTCCCAAATTAAACACAGAACACAATGGTATGATTCTGCACAAGATGTTAAGGAAAGAATATCTAATTTTTCAAAGTAAACAACATTATATAGAATGCTAAGACCACAATAATTGAGCCAAGATGTATGTCAGTCTCCTCTTTAAACAATTCAAAAGCTGTTAACAAGTTTAGGCATTTCCAGCTAAAAAACTAATATCATATATTCAGATAAGTAAACATGGTTACATCCATCAATCTGAATATTTAATCAATACTCACAGAGAAGCTCTGGCTATGTTAATGTTGCTTACAAAACATTTTTCCTAGCAAAATATTTCTTTAAGAATACTTACCCAATCCAATCATAATACCTCAGAACTATTACTACCTCACAAATACAGCCCTCTCAGAATAAAACATTTTAGCTAAAAAGTTATCAGCCCACCTAGGTGGCAGTTGGGCAGATGGATTTCCCCTTAGTATAGGGACTGGCACCAAATCCTAAGAATCTCTTGCTTACTACTGGAGTGGAACGTACACTTTCTACATAGATGTAACTGCTGGAAGGCTAGGAGGGTGTATGTGTATTATTGGTTAAGTATTCATGAAGAAACATATTTCTAGGAATAATTATTTTCTTCTTTAAATACATTATCCAATCAAAATACCTTAGAAGAATAGGATTGAAGTGGAGTGAGATACATCACTTGTCACAGCGATGCCTATCTGGTCTTCTAGATAATCCGAACGGAGAACACTCCATCTTCAGGGAAGTGATTTAAAAAATTACAATTAAAATGGACCCATACTAGTCTTGGACAATGTGAATATACTAATAGGATTTTAAGTTAGGCTTTCATTATCTTGCTGAGAAATTATGGGTCTATATGAATATAATGACCAATATACCAGCATAGTCATCAAATGGGAAACTCTGAATTCTTTCAATCAATACATTTCTGTGCAAATAAAATGTGCAACCCATTATTATCACAGTGAAATGCATCTAATAAAAAGTTCACACATGTATGTGACTCAAAGAAAGATTATGCAGCTAAATGTAGATATATACCTTGCTACCATTTCCTCCTGTTCTTTGACCATATGTGCCAGCTGTGTAAATATCTGACCCAACTCAACTATTGTGGATTCAATGTTCTGCATGGTCTCTGCTCTACTTTGTATATATGAATCCTGTAATAATAATTTAAAATCTTTGATAATAAAAAAAAAGCCTCAAGCTGTAATAGTTTTTATACATTTATCCCAAAACATGGTAAATAAAAATCATTTATTAACAAAATATGAATCTTGGAACACATTTTTCAAACAAATATTGAGATTACACGTTATACTTTATCCAACCATAAAAAATTATATACTTTCCAAATAACAACTCAATTATATCTCTTCTAGATAACAACAAACCAAGCTAATACAATGTATACATTTAAAGTTCATTTCAAATAGAGAGTACTTTTGAAAGATTTTTTTAAAAGCTTTTCTTATCATTTAAAAAAGAATTCAAAAATTGCCCAAGTTTTTGTTACTTGATCAAATGTACATGCTTACTGAAAGTAAAATGTGTCATTGCTGAAAAAGTTTGTCATCTGTAGTAAAAACAGAACTGATTATAACACAATGGGAAAATCAACTTGATGTACACCTCTACAGTTTAAAGGCAGAACTACAATGCTAGCAGATAAAATATATCAACCCAACTGTTTGTGAGAAATGTTGCACAGATCTTGAAAACAATTGGTCACAGTAACAATTCTGATGCATGACCTCCTATACACAGCCTATGATGCATAAAACATGCCATTATTGTGGCAACTGATGAATGGGGGTACTCAAATCAGAACTTAGATGAAAGTTTAAAGAGAACTCAGATGGGAGTTTCGATACACGATGAGTAAAACCCAGAAATAAAGTACACATGTGCTAAAAACTTACCCAGAATTTAATTTCTCTGGTGACTGGTAAATGATAAAATTTGTACACAATGTTGCACAAATCATAGCAACTAGGTCACAGTGACCAGTTTTGGTACAAAACAACTTTATACTTAAGATGAATGTACATTACAAGTTTGGTGATAATAAATCCAATGAAATAAGAGTTACAAACTGGACAGGCAGCATTGATGGATAAACGAAGTGAAGCAGGTAAAATTAGTTCTTCTGGAAGAAGGAGCTAACAAAATTATAGCCAGTACAGATGTACTGGTATCAACCTGTTCATCTATGAGCTGCAATTGTTGCTGATAACGTGACTTGTCATTTGTCCCTGTTCGGTCATCCATCATGTCTATTGCCACATGACCACCTGTGGCCCCCATATGTTTAGCCTCATCCTGCATGAGAACAGATTGACCTAGGGACAGAATAAAATATATAATAGTTAATATCTTTTGAATCGCTGAATATTTTCCAACAAATGTCCGAAATTCAGGTCATGTAAATAATAGTTTTCATACCTTCAATATTCACTTCTTCACTGTGAAAAATATTTTCAGTGTTACTTATTTTGCAAAAATTTTACATTAATAAAAGTGATATAAGAAAAATATGTGTGAATACGGTTTGGTTTATGCAAGTCAAGTAACCAACTATGTCACTGAAGATTCTTGTGTTTGTTACATCTCAAATATTGTCATGCTTTTAAAAGAGAAAGATTTATACAAATTAGTCAAATTACACATGTTAAAATTTTTTTTAATACTATTTCATTTTTATATCATTAAATATAATTATGATTATGTTCAAATGGTCAAATACTTTGTTAGAAACATAGTGTTTATTATAACTTGAATGTGACTCACATATGCATGATTTTTGCAATACGTTTTGTCATATGGAAATAGCTTTGTAAATGATTGGTTGTGACCATGGTCATTACTAATAATACTTGTTGACAATCTATACTACTGGTGATATTTCAAAATCCCCATGCTTTCTTCATGCATGTACATGAAATGACGTGTTAGTTTGCTTTAAATGGTGTTAGTTTGCTTTAAATGCGCAGGTACTTGTGAACTAGTCCAGAGTCATATTTTAACAAGTTAGAGAGTCACATCATAACATCTTATAGAGTTTCTAGTACCTTAAGAATAAGGTATTTCTTTGTGCTGGATAGAGTTGTTTGTTCATACGTTTGTATAAAAATGTGTTTTGTTATTTATGATAGCTGTACTTCATTTACCTTTTAAAGACTAATTAGTTTCCATGGAGAACAACACAATTGTCTTTGCACAAAGTCATTTGCTGAAATTAATTCTAAATTAGAACAGAACAATACAAATTATGATTCACAGTGAAAATTCTGGACATTTATGTTAACCTTTGTCTGATGTCATCATCCACCATCTTGGAACAGAATTGTGATTCAGAATACATCAATACAGAACTGTTTAGAGGGCTTACATGCTTTCACAATTTAAGGACAAATTTTTTTTATTTTTTTCATAAATTTTAAGTATTATTTCATATTTTTACCTTTTCACAATGTTTTCTAAGGAAATAAATTATTCTTCTTAGAATTTACAAAGCTTTTTGTTTTTGCTCTTTTCTTTATGTTTTTTTTAAATGAGAAGATATGTAACATAAGAAAATTGTGGGCTCATCCAGGATATATGAAATTGGCAAAAAAATGAAATTTACATTCCCCTACTTCAAATCCCATTTTCCTTGAAATTTTAGTGAAAACAACTGGCTTTCTTTCAAAATATTAAAAGTGGAGTTTTCTTTCTAACCAAACTCAAGAGCAGTTGGATAGTCTGAAAAAGGATGAGTTGTTTGAACTTGCTAGAAAGTACAATCTTTCTGAAGCAAAAACTTCCTTGACAAAACAAGAAATCAAAAATATTTTAATTCAATATTTAGTAGAAAAGAATATTTTTCACCAAAGTATTTTTGCATCAGTAAGTCTATGACAGACTATGGCGTTAAGAAAATGGAACTGAAAATGTAATACAAGACTGAATAGAGTTAAGGAAGCTTGAGCTTCAGAATCAGAAAGATAAAGAAAAAGAACAAATGAAATTACAATTTGAAGAAAAGGAAAAAGAAATACAAAGTGAATTACAAAAAGAACAACTGAGATTACAATCTAAAAATTAGGAGAAAGATATATAGAAAAGAAAGAAGAAAGATAAATAGAAATGAAAGAAAGGCAAATAGAAGAAAGGGAGAAAGAAAGACAAATGGAATTACAAAAGGTAAAATGCATTTACAGAAAGATAAAGACCAACAAAGGGAGTTACAGAAAGAACAAATACAGTTACAAAAGGAACAAATGCATTTACAGAAAGATAAAAAAGATAAACAAATGCAATTAGAGAGAGAGAGAGAGAGAGAGAGAGAGAGAGAGAGAGAGAGAGAGAGAGAGAGAGAGAGATGAAAATTAAAATGAAGGAATTGCAGCTGGCAAGTGACAAAAAAACAATTCCACTTTTCACACAAAGTTCAAAGTTTAACATGTTAGGAAATATCAAGTTAGTTTACCCTTTTAGTAAAAAGGAAGTAGACATATAATGTATTCTTTTTGAAAAAGTTGCTAAGAGTTTGAAATGGCCAGGAGAGTACTGCACTCAATTATTTCAGAGTGTACTTTATGGCAAGGCCAGAAATATCTATATATCTCTGTCAGTAGAACCAAGCTCTAATTACGATTTGTTTAAAGAATGCATTTTGAAAGGTCGTGCATTAGTCCCTGAGGCTTATCGGCAAAAGTTCAGAAACTATAGGAAAGATGCTAGACAAACTTATGTTGAATTCGCTAGAGAAAAAGAACAGTTATTCAAGAGATGGTGCTTACCTAAAAAAACTGAACATGATTTTGAAAGTCTTGAACAATTAGTTTTACTTGAAGAGTTCAAGAACTCTGTCCATAATGACATTATAAATCATCTCTAAGCGAAAAAGTTTAAAACCTAGGGAAAAAAAAGTCTACTGACAGAAAGGTGTTTCAATCAAATATGACTCTCAGTAAAACTCGGGCACAAATTCTAAAAATCTGAGAGACTTGATTCAAAATCCTTGTATATTCCTACATGTACCTATTGTAAGAAAAAAAGGTCATGCTATTTCTGATTGTTTCAAATTAAAATATCATCATCAGAATCAAGATAGATCTATCCCAAATGCTCTTATTTCTAAGAGGTCAAGGCCATGGTCATGTACTGAAAACAATACACTTGTTGGGTTTGAGAAACCTCAGTCTCATTCTCTTATGGAGAATATTAAACCATTTGTATTGAAAGGTTCTATATCAACTCTTAGGTGATTTGGCCAATCCTATCCCTATTAAAATTTTAAGGGATACAGGAGCTTCTCAGTCTTTTAGTTTCAGGTATTTTGCCTTCTTCTGTAGAGTGCGGCTTTGTAAATTTTCCTCTCCATTCTGTTAATTTGTCATCATACTTAGTTTCAGGACCTGTGACCATCAGTTAGTATCTCCTTTACCCATTTAGGGCATTCATTTGTTGCTAGGCAATGACTTAGCTGGAGAAAAGTTTGTGGTTAACCTACTTGTAACTGACGAGCTTCCTTTGTATCAGAAAGTTGATCATATTGATTCATGTTCAGTTTGTTCAGTTACTAGAGCTATGGCAATGAAAGCTCTTGAGAACGATTTTGATAACGAATGTATTACTTTAGCTGACACATGTATTGGTCAGGCTTTTGACCAGGTCACTTTCACTTCTCATTTGGATCAGTCAAAAGGTATTGATCATAGTGATCCTCTTTGGAATACTCATTCTCTTTTATCTGATCAGGGCAATAAATGACAATCACTTGTCATCAGACAGGAGAATGATCCTGAGATCTCAAGTTTGTTTCTGCAGGTCTTTAGTGAAACAGAAGCAACTGAAGTACCTGTCTGTTATTTCATTAAAAATGGAGTTCTTATGAAAAAATGGAGATCTCCTGAGGTATCTGGTCAGTAAATATCAATTTGTGGTTCCAAAATCTTGCAAACAAGAAATACTTAGTTTGGCCCATAAAACTCCTATGGCTGGTCATTTAGGGATAAATAAAACGTATCGCAAGATCATGATTTACTTCTATTGGCTAAAAATCAAAAGTGATGTGTGCAAGTTTTGTTAAGTCTTGTCATACTTACAAATTGTAGGAAAACCAAATCAAAAGATACCTAAAGCTCATCTGCAACAAATTCCTGCATTTGATGAACCATTCAGAAGAATTACAGCAGTTTGTGTTGGTCCCTTACCAAAGACCAAGACCAAGTCAGGAAACCAAAATTTGTTGACTATCCTGTGTGTCAACAAGTTTTAAAGCGGTAATTCCTTTAAGGAATTTTACTCAATTTGGCCTTCTCAAATTTGATCAATCCTTTCAAATGTCAAATTTTAAGTCTGGAATGTTCCACCTTGTATTACTTGAATTTGGAATTCAGCATTTTAAGTCAAAAGTGAAACTATGATTTCCCCAAATTTTGCTAGAGAGACTTTTTGAGTCCAGTAATAAAGTCCATTCTCTTCTGCTCATTCTGCAAAATTTTCTTCAATTAAAATTTTATGGCCCTTACAAAGTAAAGAAGAAAGTGAAGGAGTTAAATTGTAATATTAGTACTCTGGTCTAAGTAAATTAATGGAACATTACTGTATTGAAAGAAATAGACAAGTAAATCATGTAATTAATTTAGTTGTACCTGTCCCAGCAACCAAGGATTTGAATGAAGGAAATCTGTTGGATTCTACCAATCCTGGAACAACCAATCTTTGGAATTCAGAAGTTATGTAAAACCTAGACCAGAAACTTTCTCATTTACAAACTCAAGAAACAAGTGAACTTTGACAATTATTGTCTGAATACGAGCAGTTGTTTTCTGACATGCCTACAAGGACAAACAAAATTTTCATGACGTTGAAATAGTAGATTCATAACCAATGAAACAACACCCATAATGGATGAATCCTTTTAAAGAGGAATGCATGAAAAAAGAGATTCAGTATTTACTGAAAAATGATTTTATAGAGCCCAGTAAGAGCGATTGGAGTTCATTCACCGCACATTCTTGTTCCCAAACCGAATAAAACTTTCCAAATGTATACAGATTGAAGAAAGGTAATGTGACAAAAACAGACTAATTTCCATTGCGAAGAATCAATGAATGTATAGAAAAAATTGGAAATGCCAAATACATCACCAAATTCAACCTTTTGAAAGGATTTTGGTAAATTCTAATTATGGAAAGAGCAAAAGAAATTTTGGCATTTATGACTCCAGATGGACTCTACCAGAATAAAGTAATGCCATTGGGATAAAGGGCTCTCCAAGTACTTTTCATTGTCTATTGAATATGATTATTTCTGGTCTAGATACAGAGTTCCTGCAGACTTAACAATAACAAATTCCATGACTTTTCCAAAACTTTTTCAGGGCAATTTCATAAAACTCAAAGACAGTGCTATCTTGCATTGTCAAGTAAATGAACATAAAGAATGACATCTTTCAATCTAAAATAAGAAAAGAGTTAACAACAAATATATTTAATATGTACATTTTAAATTTACATGGGCTAGCACACTTTGACTTTATGTAGTAATTCAGGTCATAATTCAATGATCAATGTAATTTGTATTCAAAAGAAAAAAGGAAACAATTCTATGTAGTCTTTGTATGTGTTCCTATTTACAATATTAACAAAACACATTACTTTCCAGTTGCTTTCCTTTATTTAGTAAATTACACCGGAAATCATGTGATACTTCCATTATGGGAACTTACTATTATTATATGAATTGAAACCATTTATTGATTGTAATTTTATAATTTTATTTAATCGGTTCTTGGTGCTCTATAAAATTTAAATTAATTTCTTTAACTCCAATGTCACAAATTCCATGACTTTTCCAAAACTTTGCAAGGTTTTGACAAATTCCGTAACTTTTCAAGGCCCTTGAATTTTTTTTTTAAATTCCAAAACTTTTTCAGGATTCCATGACCTGCAGGAACTCTGTAGATAATTGTGATGCCTATACTGATGATGTCATCATCAACAACACCTGGAAAAAACATTAGCCACGATTCAAAAGTTCTTTGACAGACTCAAGAGATGCAAATTTGACTATTAGTGTATTTAAAAGTGAGCCATGCCATGCTTGTGTTACTTTTCAAGGATATATTGTTGGACATGGTCAAATTAAACTTATAGATGCTAAGGTCAAGGCTATTTTTGAATTTCCTGGGCCTGTCAGTAGAAAACAGCTGATGTGATTTTTGGGAATGGCTTGGTACTATCACAAATTTTGTTTTAATTTTTCTGATATTGTGGAACCTTTGATAAACTTGAAAAAGAAAAACAAGTTTCTTTGGACTGAAAAATGTCAAGAGGCTTTTGACAGATGAAAGGCCATACTTAAAAGTGCACCAGTTTAGACAGCTCCAGATTTCAGTCAACCATTTAAACTATCTATGAATGCAAGTGAATTTAGGGTTGAGCAGTTTTAACTGAAGATGATAAAAATGTTGTTGAACACATTTCTCTAAGAAATTAAATAACAAAGGAACTAATCCAATCAAGAAGGAATGCTTAGCTTTAATTTTAGCATTACAGCATTTTGAAGTATAGATTATTTCAGCTCCTTCTTCGGTTGTTGTGTTTAGTGATCACAACTTCCTTACTTTTATCAGCAAAATGAAAAATAAAAATCAGAGACTATTGAAATGCAGTATATTTTTGCAAGAGTACAATCTTAACATTAGCCACAATAATGGAATAGACATTTTAATTGCCGATGCACTTTCTCATGTACAGAAATATTTTCAGATACATCTCTGCACAATTCATAAGAGTTCATATGTAATTTTTTACCTCGTGTTTAATTTACATCTTTTAAAAAAGAAAGTTTAATGCATAAATCTTTTTTTTTCTTTATGGGTTGAAAGTTTTATGACCCTGTAGTTATTGGTGTCTTTGTAGGCAAATCACAGAAACTTCTTAGAATGGGGACATGAAGATAGACATCTTCCGACTCCATAATAATTGCATAGTCTCCCTACTAGATTATAGTTCTTCTAAGAAAATAATTATTCTTTACAAGGTAGATGAATTACAGCAATCATCAATAACAAAACGCATCTTCTACAATGTATAAACGAACAACTCAAGATTGCATTTAGAATCTGGCATAGTGTTTCAATCTTTAACTAATGGGCATGAATGAACAGATTCAGTCTGCTTCAGCTGACATCAGGGTGAAGAGTGTCGCATTTGTAATTAAAGCAACCCTGGACATAGGAGGAGGTCACTGAAAGTGCTACCGAGTAAATCGCTTGTCAGGTCCACAGGTTGCCATGGCATATTTTGTCCAATTCTGCAGAATTGGAGCCTCTGTGAGAAGAGCAGTATGAACATGATATCATTTGTAGTGACAGGGAGACATTTTTGGAGAGAATTGTCAAAAAATGATGACTGTCTGTCTGTCTCTCTGTGCCTCTTGTTCATTTATGTTTGGAAGATTGTGCGCTAAGGATGTCATAGCAATCTTTTTGCCTTAAAAATCCCTCTGCTGTTGAAGAGACAGAGAGAAGTGGTAGCTTTTTGTCATCAACCTGACATTGAAAAGGAGATTAGATGATAAAGGCTGCTAGCGTAGCTTGACCTAGTGATGGTCTTAAGAAAGGGTAGAGATAAAGAGCACTGCATCTAGTTCTGTTAGTTGCTTCATAGCTCCTGCTATAGCAATGGCCAGTGATGTGAGGACTTCAAACAAACTTATAAAATTATCATGATGGATTTATGGTAAAATGTTTTCCACCTGTTGAATAAATTCCATAAATACTAGATCCAACCAAAGCCATGGCCAAGACATTGCACACCAAATGCAATGTGTCATTAAAAGACTTTAAATCCATGTCTGCGGATTATGGCTTTGTCATTCAACAAGCTGCAATATCTCTGTCAACTGCTGGGTTATCCATACTGAAAAATGGTCAGGAGAATTGCAGACTAAAATTTGCAAGAAAACTTCTTGGTATGAAACTTAATTGAGGATATAAACAGCTCCGAATGAGAGTAAATCTGCCTGACTGTGAAAATAATTTGACAGGAGATTCTTTCTTTTTACTTAAAAATCAACTGATACCAGAACTTTAGACTAAGAAGTTGTTGTAGAGTGAGGAGGAAGACTGAACTTTGGTGATAAAAGGTGGAAAACCTCTTCAGTTGGAGCCCATATGGCTGATTCTTTGCGCCTCAAATAATTCTAATAATAATAATGATGAGGCTTGTTTGTCATCTTTGGATCAAAATGGTGAAGCCAATGTCTCTTGTGCTACCTACCAAATATCTGGAGAAGAATGTTACAGATGATGGCTCACTAAATTTGCAGAACATCCAGAATTCAAAATGGTGACCACCAGTGACTTCCATGCTGTTGCTAGGTACATGTTCCCTTTGAGTGCCCAGGAATTGAAAACCAAGTGAAGGAATATTTTCTAGGATACTGAGATGCAAAGTTGGCAATGTATGCAGGAAGTGCCTAATGGCACCATGCAAGTCAGACTTATCCACAAGTGCCTGAATAGCCTGGGTTTGTGAAACTGGATAGTTATATTTTCTGGTGACTGACACTGTAATTGATTGTGGTTGTGACCCATCACAATCAGATGTATATTGGAGAATCAAATTGTTATTGAACAAGGCCATCTTTATTGAACAGGGCCATCTTGGTTGGCATGACATTGTCCAGTTCCTGAGACTGAGATGAGATACAGGATAGAGATCCACATAGCTGGTCCATAATTCTGATGTGTGAGATTTTGCAATCAAAAAACAAAAACATGTCATCTGAAAAAATATGCTGCATACACATAGTGTAAATATCAGTCACAGAAAAGTGTTTATCTGGCTCCCAGGTCACTCTAGACATCTTGTTAATGAATTAATGTTTCTTGAATATTTTTTAAGGATTTTTAGAAACTGGCTTAGTCTATAGTTCAAATGCAAAATGCCATTACCATACATATCTTTATGAGTATCAAATTAAAGTCTGGTATAAAGCAAGGCAACATTTTTGTTTCAGCGTATTTTACAATTAAGTAAACTGTGCTCTCTTTCATCTGTCTTAGCTTTAGAAAAAAAAATCATGCCTCTATGAAATGAAAAATAAAAGTGCTGAACATATATTTTTGTTTGTATCCTATTCCAAATGTATCTTAAATGGGGTTTATGCTGAATTACAATATACCTTGCTGTCCAAATGTTGCTGGTGGCATACTGGCAGATACAGAAGATTGTGAAAATTGTTCCCTTCGATTTTTCTGATGTTTTAGATTCTGAAAGACAACAAATTAAAAAAGCAAAGTTAATATCAGGAATCGCTCTTAGTTGACAAATATTGTTACCTCATGCCTGAGATTAAAAAAAAATTGTTGTATGATGCTTGTCAAACAATTTCACTGATGAAAGCTTTGTTTACGGAGATTTTTCATGCCCTGAAACTTTATTACCTATTAAGGATAAAAAGTTTAAGCTGTTTATTCAGCTAAGCAGCCAACATAAGTATGAATTTTGTTTATTTATGACAGGACACTGACAAACCTGGCAGCTGTTAGTACCATATTTATAAGTCTTTGGTATGATTTGGCCTGGGAGCGAACCCACAACCCTTCCGCATCCAAGGCGGATGCTCTAACCACTAGGCCACTGGAGGGGGTCTTCAAATTTTGTCTCTGTAGAGCTTAATTCTGGAGACAAAACCACAAAAATCTTGACTGTGCCAACAACACAATTACATCTTGGATCAAATAATTATGTTAAAAAATGTTGAATAATTGTTTTCCTGGAGAAAAACATTACTGATTTGATCAAGGACATTTTTCAAAAATTATCTAAATTGGAACAAAATAATACAAATTGCTTTACTGTGTAAATTCTGGATTTTTCTGTTAGCTTTCGTCTAATGTCATCATCCACCATTTTGGACCAGAACTGAACTTCAGACTATATTTAGAACTTTTTACAGGACTTATGTTTATCTTTAGAACAAACAATTTAGATCATTTCCGTAAATCCTAAGTCTTGTTTTAGATATTTACATTTTTTTTCATGTTTTCTAGGAAAATAAATTATTTTTGTTAAAATTTACAAAGCTTGTTGTCTTCATTCTTTCTTTATGTTACTTTAAACGAGCCGATACATAACAGAACAAAGATATTGTTTGGGTATTATCTTTTATTTCAAAGCAGCATATGGATATTCAAAACTGTTAAATATTATAAATATTAATATTTCTCTCAGTTTGGCTGTAGTCTATATTTTTAGATTCATTGTCTGTCCTATTTCCACTCAAATCAAAATATAGAACCAGATTAAACTAATTTTATAATTAAGACTTTACAGTTACCATTTCTTTTTTTTCCATATTAATCATCATTATGAGAGCTTGTTGAGTTTTTTTTCCAGCTGCATGTGACTGTAGAGCACTCTCTCCCATTGCATGCAAATCAATATTCTTCTGGCATAATCAGTATTTAGCATAGCTCTCTGAGAAAGATCTCTTAATCAAAACTTTATATTTTTCTTTGTCTAGCCACTGAAGATGTAATTGGCAGCCAGCCATTTAGAAGCATACAAATGATTCATATTTAAACCTTGGCTAGATCTGGGATTAAAAAAAGCTGGAAGCTGAAAATGTACAACTGCACAGTGGGCAGTTGCAGAAATTTCTCTTCCATCACAAACTTAGATCATATTTTTGGTTTTTTAATATGAATCTTCAAATTGAAAACAATCTATTAATTCCTTTCAGTTTCAAGAAAATCAAGGCTTTTTAACAGACAATATTTTGAATTTTTGAAGTGTTTTCAAGGCCTTGAGGTACAAATTTCAATTTTTAAGGCTCTTCAAGGTCCACTATGGACCCTGCTTCTATGGGTACAAGTTTTAAAAAAATAAAAGATAATTAACTATTCTCATTCTTATTTTAGCGAGAGAGGACTGGTTTTGCAAGCAAAACCATTTACAATAAAAATGTCAGTATAAGTGTAAATTAGAAATGGATTCATACTCACTTCGGTCCTGACTTCAAGAACTTGCCTGAAATTATTGGACATATTTGCCAACTGGGACTGAAAATAGTAATAACAAAAGTAAAGCTGATGTCCTTACAAGACTAATTAAAAATTTAGATAATTGAACATGATTTTGTTGCTATCCCAATAATTAGTGGTGAAAATATTTTGAATAATAGTAAACATGGGTCATAAAAATAGGGACATCAAAGTAAGAACTTTAAATCCTGTGCAAACAATTTAGCAACTAAATCAAGAAGAGTTATTATTATTATTATTATTATTACTTTATTTAAAGAGGGTAACTCAATTAGCTAAGAACTAATCTACCTTGAGGCCCTCATTCAAAGGAATTTATTTTTTTTTGCTGCATCTCTGAAGCCATTGTATATACTGGGTTTGGAAAGAGGAAATAGAGTGGGCATTTCTAATCTCAACTCTCAGAGCAAAGTTCCAGAGTATTGGAAACTTTTTTTAAAAATAATTCCTTATTTGGTTTGGGAATTTTGTAATGTTTGGTAGACATTGATCACAGGTGGGGAGTATTTCCAGGTAGCCTATACTTGAATAGTGATTGTAAATATTCAGGAGCACTATTATTGGCTATCCTGTACATTAATTTGGCTTTTCTTAAACAGATTCGGTCTTTAATAGGTAGTATTTTTAACTTACCAGCTGAATTTTCCTTGCTTTCTTTCTGGTTTGATATTAACTCAAAAGCTCTTTTTTGAAGATATGCCAGCTTTGCTAAGTTTTTATCATTTGAATTACCCCATACTGTATTACAGTAGTCTAAATAGGGTTGTATGTAACTGTTATAAAGTAATTTTCTGTGCTTTACCGGGAGAAAGTGTCTTATCCTACTGAGAAGCCATAAACTTGAATTGACTTTTTTTTACTGATATGTTTGATATGTTTAGTCCATGATAGGTTATTATCTACCAAAACACCAAGTAGACTATAGTGACAGTCTACTTGGTTACTCTCAGCATATTGTAAACTTATATCATGTGTATACAAACCATCAACATGGTCACTATGGCATATGCAAATGTACACAGCCAATCCATAATTACCCTAATGCATAGCAAATCAGAGCAAAGATCTAATGCTTTCCAATTGTTTGATACAAGACAATAAATGCCTGACCTAAAAGCATGTGCTCTCCAGGAGTTGCTATAAGACAATTAGTGCCTTACCTAAAGCCTTGTCTTCAACAGATTACATGCTCATATTATTGATTTGAAAAAGGAATGCTGTTTTAGTACTTATAAACCTAACCAACATTTTATATTAAATAAAGAATATTGTAAATAGTACATCTTATGCTGATCATGTGTCAGTAGAATTATATACTTTGTTTATGTAAATAGTGCAAAAAGTATTATCAAATTTTATATAAATAGTACATTCTATGCTGAACAAGTAGTAACTAATATTATTCCTTGTGTAAATAGTACACTGTATGCTGACCATGTGGCAAATAGTATTATATACTTTACGTAAAAGCACACTTGATAAATAGTACACTGTATGACGACCATATGGTAAATAATAGTATACTTTATTTATATCAATAGTAAATTATATGTTGACCACGAGATATATTTTATGAATATAGTACATTGTACACTAAACATGTGGTAAATAGTATTATTATACTTAACTTGCTTAAGTAAACAGTAAATTATATGTCTGCCAGGTGGTCAATAGTATTTTTATTATATGCTGTTTATGTACACTGTACGACAATCATGCAGTAAATTATTACACTTCATGTAAATAGAACAATGTATGCTGACGATGTAGTATTTTAATATTATTATACTCTGAAGATGTAAAAAGCAAGTTGTATGCTGACCATGTAGTAATTAGCATTAAAATAATCTGAAGATGTAAAAAGCAAGCTGTATGCTGACCATGTAGTAATCAGGATTATTATACACCACTTCCTAGATCACTTGAAACCCTGTTTATAATGTGGGTTCAGACATGGATCCATTTTTAAAACCCAAAAATACCCAAGAATTGATGCCTATTTGTTAAACTTGAAGAAAATAATCAAAATAGGAAAATAAAACTTTGATATATCAATCATTTTATTGTCAATCAGAGTAGATAGGACCTGGAAATTTTGATCAACATATGAAATTATAAACTTTTAATAAGGTGTTTAAAATTTTTGTTACATGTTCTTTCCAAACAACATTAATAGTACACCATAGGGGCCCCGAGTGGCGGAGTGGTCTAAAGCGCTGTCCGTTATAGATCACTGCCATCTCACCTCTGTCTGCAGTGGGTTCGAGTCTAAGATTCGGTGAATGTGGATATGTAAGAAAGCTTGCCAGTAGCTTCTCGTGGGTCGGTGGTTCTTTCCGGTAATTTCTCGATTTCTTCCTCCACCATTAATACTGGCCGCCATGTATAGCCTATCATGTGCTGAAAAATGGCTTTAAACCCCACAACAACATAGTACACCATACATAATGATATTCAATAAAATTTCAAAAAAATAAAAATGTAATTTACATCTAGTGGAGGCAGATGTAAATGGATATTCAATGAAATTTTTTGATCAATGGAAATGCCACTTAGCTCTAGTGGAGGCAGCACTTGAATAAATGAATACCAATTAAATAAGTTTTTTGTCAAGTGAAATTTGTGTTTTAGTTCCATCATTTAAATCTATTTAAGTATAATCAACATAAATGCAATGTGTCCTCCTGTATTTAAACATAAAATGTGTCAATCTACCATAACAGCTATGTCCATGAGTGTTTCTCAGAGAACCTACTTAAGTGTCAGCCATGTTTTGATATCTGATATCTGACTTGTGGAACTATTTGTTTTATTGTTTTACTGAATTAAAAGCTGTCCTCATCTGTAATATCCTGTTAATTGTGTCTTTTGTGGATAAAAAAAAAGTTTATTAAAGGCATGCAAATTCTACATGTGTAAGATCTAGTGGTCCCAGTTATGTCTGAACTAGTCTGAAATAATAAACTGAACACTGTTATAATTATTATTCTGTACATAATATATTTAAACTACCTTAAACTAACTACTCAATCATAAATGTGATCAAAAAGAGCGAGGCAATCAAGTAAAAAGACTGTAAAATAAAGAGCTTTGTTTCTCAGATACTGATCATTGTGGAGAAATAAGTTTCAGAGAATTCCTAAATTGGCACTTAGAGATATCCTTGAGGATGAGAAGTTTCACATTACTTGCAATGAAATGATGGCATCAGTATTTTACTAATCGAACAATACAAAAAATGAGTTTTGACACTGAAAATTGTTTCATGAAATAAATGTTACTTATATTTAAAAAAAGGAATCTTGTGTTGTAATATATCAACAGTTAGTCTGGTTCCCTACTTCACTACTTCCTGATTTGCACTTGGTTATCACACACCAAGCAGTGAACCCAACTAATCAACAACAAAAAGCAGTGATGTAATACATAAATGTTTTTACATACATGTGAAGGATTTTGAAACTATCTAAATTAATGTCAATGATTTTTAAGATGTTGGGCATCTAAAAATAAATTATATTATACAGAATAAGGAACAATTTCATTAGAAAAGCACTTTAATGACAATTATTCTGAACATGATTATAAAACTAATATCCAGTCACTAAACTGCCCAGTTCCCCTCCCCCTTTAGTTTCTGTCAATGTCTAGTGGGGGTGGCATCACCTTGGTTTTTATTTAGGTCTCTCAAAAACTTGTGCCTTCACTTAGAGTGTTTTCTATGTTTCTGTACCCCGTTGTGTTAAGAAGGGAGAGGTATACTTTATGTAAATAGTGTTAAATAGTATAGTTATACTTCATGTAACAAGTATACTAAATGCTAACCATGTTGTAAATAGAATCATTATACTTTATATTAACTAATTAACGCCTTGATGTTTTTGTCGTTTTCGCCTGAAATGCAAGTAGGAAACCCATTCTGGAAGATATTTCTGAATACATCCAAATACATCGACCGCCAAGACATTTTCAGTTAACCTAATGCCTATTTGTGTTAGAAACATGGTTTTTTACTAGCTCTTTCACTTAAGCATGAGCAGAAGGGTAAAAGTTGGACTTTGGGGAGGGGTGCCTTCCATTTTCATGTTGAGACCACTCTTTATTATAAATGCCCATCTTATCCTACTTTTTGCAAAGGTTCACCTGTCTGTGTGCAATTCAGAACAGTCTGTCTTAAATCTGAGACCAAAAAGTCTAAAATCCAGACACAAAACCAGATTCTGACCTTGGACGAATTTCGGCTGGAAAAAACTTGGGTCCAAAAAGTGACATTTTTCCCTCTGTATTTCGTAGTCCAACTAGAACATCCATATTACTTGCTATCATTGTAAAGCTACATTTGTCTACCTTTCTATAATACCACCAACTTTATTGTATCGGACATGACTATGACCCTACAGAGCTCAGAGGTAGGCTACCACATCCTGCTCCGTAAATGTGGCACCAGGGGTTAATGAGTTAATGGTACATTGTATGCTGAGTGTGTGTGATTTGGAGTTTTAATGTACCTTGAAAAATTTTAGTCATATTGCTATTAATAGTAACAAATTATTCTGTATTTCAAAATGTCAACAAATCAGCTGAATCAAAACTGCTAATCAAAAAGTCAGTCATGAAATAGAATGTATTATATGACCAATTCAAAGAGTACAAAACAACTTTCTTAGGAACTTAGAATTAAAAATGCCATTAACTAAATGATTCTTACAGACACTATTAAGTATATATATATATATATATATATATATATATATATATATATATATATATATGCAATAAACTGACGACGAACAGTACAAAACTAGTAACTAACTAGCCTAAGCGCTTTCGACTCTTAATGAGTCTTTTTCAAAGGCAAATACAAAACATAAATACGACAAACAAATAAACACAAAAACGTGTTTGTAAACCTCTACATGGCTGTCTCCACATGTGTTAAAACTATAAATACAACCAGGTTGTATAGACTAGTTGCGGAAACTTAAAACGGTGTATAATTCCCTAAAAGTCTACAAGCCAAAGCGACATCTATTTTTACTTTTTGTACATTTATGTAACGCAGATTATATCCCGGATATTTGCTTCTATACCGGTTATTCTTATAGTAAAAATTGAAGGATAATAAGAAGATTTAGAAAATGTTAAATTCTACTAGTGCATAGTTTTCATTTTCTAGTCTTCTTGGTTTAGACCGCTTGGTTTCAATGTTCTAAGGTGGCATATCCAGTATGATTCCTTTTCCTTCCTGGTTTCGGAACTCCAGCTGTGGTTGTTAGCAATAGCGATAAGTATTATATCACTGAAAGTGTGGCCATGGAAGGAGAAGTGTTCTGCGACTGGGCTTCTGTACAGCTTTTTTGTCATCCAATCAGATCTATGAAGGTTTATCCTTTTGTGTAGCTTTTCAGTTTCTCCGACGAACTGAAGGCCACAGATCTTACATGTGATGAGATAAATCACATTCTCTGTTTTGCACGTTTTGTTTGGACCATGTATGTTTAGTTTTTCTTTAGTCACTGTGCTAGTGAATGTCTTGGTCTCTATCATATGTTGACAGGTTTTGCATCTTTTATCGCCACAGGGTCCAGATTGACTAGGTTGGTTTTGACTAGCAATTGGCGTTAGCTTTGCCCTGACTAGGATGTCCTTTAGGTTTTTTGGTGTCCTGTAAGCTACTACAGGTTTGTTCGGAAGTAAGCGTCCCTAATTTTCCAATTGCTGATCAACATTACTGTATTAAATTCAAAGGTCATGATACAAGGTGCTATCAGTCAAGTCTTCTGAAAATCTGTTGGGCAGCTTTTGAGAAAAAAGTCTTTTAGAAGTTTTAATAACTGTAGTAAAGTGTACAGATTTCATGGTGAATCACCATCTTGTGTATGAAATTAAAGACACCAGGGTAAATTGAGATATTTAGTTTAATAATAAATCATTAAAAGACTTTACAGTAATACTGCCATATTTGTTGGCAGAGAAAAAGTTTTATGCATAAATAAATGAAAAATCTTTTAAAAAAGCAAACATATGCATGAAAAATGACATACAGTGCATACTGCAATACTATATCAAAATATGTTAAATCCATAATAAGAAATATTATGTCTCAAGTCAATTGTACCATGTTATTTTCTGTATATCTTGAAATGAAACTGCAATACGAACATGATTGATGCCAATACCATCAAATGGTTGGTGCCAGCCTGAAAAGTGACTGTCACTATGTCTTACTACTTACAAATGCAGGCCTTCTAAAAACACAAGTTACTGACAGAAGAGAAAGACAGACTTGTATACCTGTAAAGCAACAACCACTGAATTGGAGTGAGTCTGATTTTGACCATTTTGTGTCTGTTTTGTCCGTATCAGCTCCTGTAACTGTGCTATCTGTTTGTTTAAACTGTTTATGTCCTCTTTGATGATGTATGTTAATTCCTGTATTTCAACTGGCTTGTCATCAAACAAGGACTTCCTTTTTGCCACTAAAATGAAGAAATTGCCATTTTTATAAGTTAAATACTTTTTCTTACAATACAAATAGTTTGACATGTTTTAAGTGAGAAAGTACTTTATCTTTCAAAATTACAGGCAACAAGCAAGTGAGAAAAAAATTGATCTTCCCTACTTTTTGGGTGAAATAACAACATATTTGGTATTTGGTATTCTTGCCTCAAATCTGACTTGATTACAACATATTTGTTATTTGGTATTCTTGCTTCAAATACAACTTGAGTACAACATATTTGGTATTTGGTATTCTTGCCTCAAATCTGACTTGAGTACAACATATTTGGTATTTGGTATTCTTGCCTCAAATATGAAAAATTTTAATCCTCCTTACAAGGAATAAGTGATTCATTATGTTGTCAAATTGCTTCTATTTAGTAGCAGATTGCCTGATAAAAACTTGCCTGTTTTACAAAATTCTTAACTGTATTTTTCTTAGTTGAACGTTTAAAAAAAGCTCTAAAATATGCTGTTTTATCATCAAATAAAAAATTGGCTGAAAGAGGTTACATCTTCAATAAATTTCCTCATCAACATAAAGAATTGACAGTAGCTGGCCATATGGAAAGTCATTGGAGTAATACTCTCTTAAATTTACTACTTATTGTCTAAGAGACGCACAGAGCAATAAAAAAATAAAGAAATATGTTTTGCCTTAGTGGCAGTTTCCCTATTATGAAATTATATTTGGGATTGTCAATAAATATCAGAATAAAAGTTTATGTAACACCAATTAAACATTAAAATATTGAAAACTGGAAAAAGTTTTTTTAAAAACAAAATCACCAGTCACTTCACTGATGAAAAATCAAACTCAGCCAAGGTGCCAGAAATATAATAGAATGGGGTGGGTCGGGCAATCTGGAAAATATAACTATGATAAACAATAATGTAGAACACTGATACCGAATTCAGTCAGGAGTTTGTTAATGTTAAGGTGATCATTATTGAATAATTAGAGAGAAACTGTGCACAAAAAGTGGAGTGAGTTCTCACAATAGGCCAAGATTTTAACCCTAATTTCTTTGTAGCATATAGAACTAATAATTTAGAAATTTAATAATCTTGCTGGATCTTCACTAGTCTTTCCCATGAATGCTGACATGCAGCAACTGAAACTTTACTGCCAACAGACTACTGAATTATAATAAGAGTCTACTGGTCCAAGACCATTACAGTTAAAAACTACTAGTCTGACAAGAAATTTACTGGATTTGGGCTTGATGACGATTAATATTGAGTTCTGGACAATCAACTGCTGTCACCTAAAGAATGTAGTTGAGGTCCAGTGCTGATAACAGATATCAGTCAGGTCTCATCAATATCAAGCTGCATACCCAGAGTGGATCAAATCTAAAGATAATTAGAGACTAATTACATGTTAACTAAAGCCAGACTGACTGATAGATGTAAGGACAAACAGATCTGATTTAATATCAAGTTTTCTACAAAAAAAATTGTAAATATAGAGTTGATCGGACCAAGGTTAGAACACTGCAGTCATGTCATCACATGGTGATTGGAAGATACCTGACCTTCATAAAGCAAAAATGAAGAGTATTGCCCATGTGTACATAGCTTGTTTAATAGTCCTGTGGACTTGAACAAAACTTGCTATGCAAAGCTAAATTTTTTTCTGATCTGACCATGATTTTGACTGATGAATTTGAAGCACCAAATTAAATAGGTTACATTCTTAGCCTAAATGCAAGTTTGGTCAAAATACTTAATTTATCATTTAGTGAACTACAAAGTTTTGTTATTGTATATAATCCATTTTTCTTTCAGACAGATTATGGAATAAAGTAACTGAAGGATTTTAAAGGGGATGTTGGTTTCATCATCAAAGTTCATTTTGTTAATTTTCATCCACTCTGAATGAATGCAAAAAAGAATTAGACAGCATGACTTCACAAATTACATGTAATCCAAATTCTGTCCAAAGATTTTAGTTTCTCATAATGTCTAAAAAATCAAATCATACTGTAGATATTAGGCATATTGAAGATTGAGGCATACCAAGCATAGTTTATATATCATATTATGTAACATTTTAATTCTGGCATACCAAGCATAGTTTATATATCATATTAATGTAACATTTTAATTAAGGCATACCAAACATGGTTTATATATCATATTAATGTAACATTTTAACTCAGGCATACCAAACATGGTTTACATATCATATTAATGTAACATTTTAATTCAGGCATACCAAACATGGTTTATATATCATATTAATCTAACATATTAATTCAGGTATACCAAACATGGTTTACATATCATATCAATATAACATTTTAATTCAGGCATACCAAGCATAGTTTATATATCATATTAATGTAACAGTTTAATTCAGGCATACCAAACATGGTTTATATATCATATTAATCTAACATATTAATTCAGGTATACCAAACATGGTTTACATATCATATCAATATAACATTTTAATTCAGGCATACCAAGCATAGTTTATATATCATATTATGTAACATTTTAATTCAGGCATACCAAACATGGTTTATATATCATATTAATGTAACATTTTAATTCATGTATACCAAACATGGTTTACATATCATATTAATGTAACATTTTAATTCAGGCATACCAAACATGGTTTATATATCATATTAATGTAACATTTTAATTCAGTTATACCAAGCATAGTTTATATATCATATTAATGTAACAGTTTAATTCAGGCATACCAAACATGGTTTATATATCATATTAATCTAACATATTAATTCAGGTATACCAAACATGGTTTACATATCATATCAATATAACATTTTAATTTAGGCATACCAAACATGGTTTACATATCATATCAATGTAACATTTTAATTCATGTATACCAAACATGGTTTACATATCATATCAATATAACATTTTAATTCAGGCATACCAAACATGGTTTATATATCATATTAATGTAACATATTACTTCAGGTATACCAAACATGGTTTACATATCATATTAATGTAACATTTTAATTCAGGCATACCAAGCATAGTTTATATATCATATTAATGTAACATTTTAATTAAGGCATACCAAACATGGTTAATATATCATATTAATGTAACATTTTAATTCAGGCATACCAAACATGGTTTATATATCATATTAATGTAACATTTTAATTAAGGCATACCAAACATGGTTAATATATCATATTAATGTAACATTTTAATTCAGGCATACCAAACATGGATTATATATCATAATAATGTAGCATATTAATTCAGGTATACCAAACATGGTTATCAGGCATACCAAACATGGTTTATATATCATATTAATGTAACATATTAACTCAGGTATACCAAACATGGTTAACATATCATATTAATGTAACATATTACTTCAGGTATACCAAACATGGTTTACATATCATATTAATGTAACATTTTAATTCAGGCATACCAAGCATAGTTTATATATCATATTAATGTAACATTTTAATTCAGGCATACCAAACATGGTTTATATATCATATTAATGTAACATATTAATTCAGGTATACCAAATATGGTTAACATATCATATTAATGTAACATTAATTCAGGCATACCAAACATGGTTAACATATCATATTAATGTAACATATTAATTCAGGTATACCAAACATGGTTTACATATCATATTAATGTAACATTTTAATTTAGGCATACCAAACATGGTTTACATATCATATTAATGTAAAATGCTAATTCAGGTATACCAAACATGGTTTACATATCATATCAATATAACATTTTAATTAAGGCATACCAAACATGGTTTACATATCATATTAATGTAACATTTTAATTCAGGTTTACCAAACATGGTTTACATATCATAACAATATAACATTTTAATTCTGGCATACCAAACATGGTTTATATATCATATTAATGTAACATATTAACTCAGGTATACCAAACATGGTTAGCATATATTAATGTAACATATTACTTCAGGTATACCAAACATGGTTTACATATCATATTAATGTAACATTTTAATTCAGGCATACCAAGCATAGTTTATATATCATATTAATGTAACATTTTAATTAAGGCATACCAAACATGGTTAATATATCATATTAATGTAACATTTTAATTCAGGCATACCAAGCATAGTTTATATATCATATTAATGTAACATTTTAATTCAGGCATACCAAACATGGTTTATATATCATATTAATGTAACATATTAATTCAGGTATATCAAACATGGTTAACATATCATATTAATGTAACATATTAATTCAGGCGTGCCAAGCATGGTTAACATATCATATTAATGTAACATATTAATTCAGGTATACCAAACATGGTTTACATATCATATTAATGTAAGATTTTAATTCAGGCATACCAAACATGGTTTACATATCATATTAATGTAAGATTTTAATTCAGGCACACCAAATATGGTTTACATATATTAATGTAACATTTTGATTCAGGTATATCAAACATAGCTTATATATCATATTAATGTATCATTAATTCAGGAATACCAAACATGGTTTACATATCATATTAATGTAACATATTACTTCAGGTATACCAAACATGGTTTACATATCATAATAATGTAACATTTTAATTCAGGCATACCAATCATAGTTTATATATCATATTAATGTAACATTTTAATTCAGGTATACCAAACATGGTTTACATATCATACTAATGTAACATTTTAATTCAGGCATACCAAACATGGTTTATATATCATATTAATGTAACATTTTAATTCAGTTATACCAAGCATAGTTTATATATCATATTAATGTAACAGTTTAATTCCGGCATACCAAACATGGTTTATATATCATATTAATCTAACATATTAATTCAGGTATACCAAACATGGTTTACATATCATATCAATATAACATTTTAATTTAGGCATACCAAACATGGTTTACATATCATATCAATGTAACATTTTAATTCATGTATACCAAACATGGTTTATATATCATATCAATATAACATTTTAATTCAGGCATACCAAACATGGTTTATATATCATATTAATGTAACATATTACTTCAGGTATACCAAACATGGTTTACATATCATATTAATGTAACATTTTAATTCAGGCATACCAAGCATAGTTTATATATCATATTAATGTAACATTTTAATTAAGGCATACCAAACATGGTTAATATATCATATTAATGTAACATTTTAATTCAGGCATACCAAACATGGTTTACATATCATATTAATGTAACATTTTAATTCAGGCATACCAAGCATAGTTTATATATCATATTAATGTAACATTTTAATTAAGGCATACCAAACATGGTTAATATATCATATTAATCTAACATATTAATTCAGGTATACCAAACATGGTTTACATATCATATCAATATAACATTTTAATTTAGGCATACCAAACATGGTTTACATATCATATTAATGTAACATTTTAATTCAGGTTTACCAAACATGGTTTACATATCATATCAATATAACATTTTAATTCTGGCATACCAAACATGGTTTATATATCATATTAATGTAACATATTAACTCAGGTATACCAAACATGGTTAACATATCATATTAATGTAACATATTACTTCAGGTATACCAAACATGGTTTACATATCATATTAATGTAACATTTTAATTCAGGCATACCAAGCATAGTTTATATATCATATTAATGTAACATTTTAATTAAGGCATACCAAACATGGTTAATATATCATATTAATGTAACATTTTAATTCAGGCATACCAAGCATAGTTTATATATCATATTAATGTAACATTTTAATTCAGGCATACCAAACATGGTTTATATATCATATTAATGTAACATATTAATTCAGGTATATCAAACATGGTTAACATATCATATTAATGTAACATATTAATTCAGGCGTGCCAAGCATGGTTAACATATCATATTAATGTAACATATTAATTCAGGTATACCAAACATGGTTTACATATCATATTAATGTAACATTTTAATTCAGGCATACCAAACATGGTTTACATATCATATTAATGTAACATTTTAATTCAGGTATACCAAACATGGTTTACATATCATATTAATGTAACATTTTAATTCAGGCACACCAAATATGGTTTACATATATTAATGTAACATTTTGATTCAGGTATATCAAACATAGCTTATATATCATATTAATGTATCATTAATTCAGGTATACCAAACATGGTTTATATATCATATTAATGTAACATTTTGATTCAGGTATATCAAACATAGCTTATATATCATATTAATGTAACATTAATTCAGGTATACCAAACATGTTTTTTTTATCATATTAATGTAACATTTTAATACAGGCATACCAAACATAGTTTACATGTCAAATTAATGTAATATTTAAATCCAGGTATACCAAACATAGTTTATATTTCATATTAATGTACCATTTTAATTCAGGAATACCAAACATGGTTTACCTATCAAATTAATGTAACATTTTAATAGCTTTAAGTTTATTCTCATGATATCTTTCTATCTTACTAAATAAATTTGCATTCTAATACTTACATAATGTCAACTTTTCTAATTTTGCAAATGTGTTTGCAATATCTCTCCCAATTCTCCTGCAATAAATAACCATACATTATGAAATATAAAATCTATTGTATTAGGTAAATATTAAAATTTCTTCCCTATCAAGTTTTTTACAAATGTTTTCTTATTGTAAAAGAAACAAACTGCCAAAAAAATGTTTCATAATTGTCATGTATATTTAATTTGTATTGTTTGTTGGCTTATTCAATGATTTTATGATTATCTGCAATCTGTACTTGACCTTTGTCCAAAATCAAGTTAATGGAATACCTGATCAGTTACATTTTCTTTGGTAAACAGCATAATATATAGCTTATATTTCAGTATGAGTACAGATTAGACATTCAGAGCATTATCAATGCAAGTAAATATGTTAGTTGTATCTGAATTCGAGATATTAGTTTTTCATCTGGAAATTCCTAAACTTGTTGACCATTGTGAATGGTTCAGGAAGGACACTGACCTACATCCTTGCTCTAATCTTGTGTATTGGTTAATATATAATGTATACACGAAAAATCATGCATTTTCGCCTTTAACATCTTTAGTAAAATCAGTCTTATTGTTGTGTTCAGTCATTACTTTGGATGGATTTATTTATTCCAATTATTATTCACTGAAGTTACAAAGTGCTCAATAACATTCTTGGACTAAAACATTATTCTGGAATTAACAGTAAATTCAGACAAGGACAATCTGGATTATATTATTGTGATTAGTCTAAAAACTTAATTCATCGCCACATTCCAGGCCATTAGCATATAGCATTTTTAAGAATACAGGCACATCAGCAAATTCAATCTCAGAATTTATATGGATTACCATTGGAATTAAGTTGTAACTTCATAAATTTAGACTTGTTGTTGTTGTTGTTGTTGTTGTTGTTGTTGTGGTAGTGCTTAACGCCATTTTTCAGCACACAATAGGCTATACATGGCAGCCAGTATTAATTGTGGAGGAAGAAACCGGGAAATCCACGGAAAGAACCACTGACCCACGAGAAGCTACTGGCAAGCTTTCTCACATGATATAACTTTTAAAACTATTTATGATTTAATTCACAATGCTCTCAATTTTTTTAAAATTTTCATTTTGTATTCTAGGGAAATAAATTTGTTGAATTTTACAAAACTTGCTAGTTTTCAATCTTTTCTGTTACTACATTTAAGAGTATTCAGCTGTAACATAATCTACATAACAAATGTCAGCAATTCAAGGTGTATTTAAAGAAAAACATTTTTGTAAATTTTTTTACCAAGTGTACTCTAAAAAAGTTCTCAACTTTCAAAATATTGTTACATACAAACAAGTACATTATCTCAATGCATTGATTACTCACTTTGCAATCTGTGTAAATTCACTTCTTTGCCTGAGTGCTGCATTTTGTCTGGTAGCCACAAATCCATTTCCCTAGGAAAAAAGAACAAAGCACAACATAATATTTTGTGATGTTCAAAAACCTGAATTGATTATAATGTACTGAATATCTCTAGTAAAAGCTTGGATGGACAGAATCATGGACTGTGATACCTCACTATACTGCCTATCACTTAGATTGACAGAATCATGGACAGTGATACCTCACTATATAGCCTATCACTATGCCACAATACCATATTAATGGTCACACCTCACATTATAGTACTGAGCTAATTAAAATCAATGCTACCTGAATTACTTTGCCATTAAGTACCACATTTATGTGGGTTTGGGAAATATTTTAACACTCCCTCACAAATTCAATCACTCTATAACCATCATGAACATTGTTGCAACTCTCACTGGATAATGTATGCAAAATGGAATCCAAACACACAGACCATTTAAGTGAAGGCTCAAGTTACTATGGGATCTCTGAAAATTAACAAGGTGGTGCCATTCCGACTGTACATCAAGAATGAAAAGATAGGGGAGGGGCTATTTAATGGTTTAAACTCATTTTTTAATTGTCCTGGGAATAATGTTAAAAAAATGCTTTTTCTAATCATGTTACTTGCATTTCTGGATACATTACCTTTATTTTCAACATAACCAACCATTAGAGATCATTAAAAACATTACTCCAAGTGGTTTCAACATATGTTGTTGTTGCTGTTGTTGGGTTTAACACTATTTTTCAGCACAAGACAGGTTATACATGGCGGCAAGTATAAAAAGTGGAGGAAGAACCCCGGAAAACCCTTTAAAGAACCACTGACCCAAGAGAAGCTACTGACAAGCTTTTCACATTCCCACATTGGTTGACCCCAAGATTTGAAAACATGCAGATGTAGGTTAGATGGCAGTGATCCATGATGGTTAGCATTTTAGACCACTATGTAAATGTTGTACCTAAAAAACGTGTTAATACTTTGCTGCTTTTCACATGTGAATGTGATATATATTCAAGTGTTATTATTGTTTCACAATAAAAATAAAATGTCTTTTTTAAAATACGAGACATCAAATTTGTGAAACAGCAACTGTCAATGCTGAAACATGTTATATTAGTAAAATACTGATGCCATGATTTCAATCTAAGTCATAGTGAAATTTCTGTTCATCATTATACAAATCTCAGTGTGAACATTCTTGAATTTAAAGTACATTACAAACTGAGAAAAAAGGAAATGTATCAGTGAAACAAAAGCTTTCCATGCAAAGAGTACACTGTTCACTTGCTTTCCTTCCTATTTTTAGACGTCTTTATGTTACCTATGTGATCATATTAGTCATTTGAAGAAGAGGTTACCTGACAAAGTTCTATAACCACTAGCTCTTAGGTGGATATGATTTGCATGCTTTTTAACATTTAATTTATCATTCCACATCCTTTATTGGATTTGAAGCAAAAGATCTAATTAATTGGATAACACTTAACTGATCTATTTTAACTAATTTTAACAAAGCAACAAGCACATCAGCAAATCAGAGCAAAACACAGTTGTGACTAAAGATGCCAATGAGTACCCAGGTACCCACCCATTCATAATTACCAGTGTAATAAAGACAGCTTAAGTTACTCATTTAGTTCATGTAAAAAAAAAAACAACATATCTTCAGGTTTAAATCAAAGATTATGTGTCAAGATCAGAAGCCAGTGAGACACAGAAAAATAAACAAAGTACAGTTTGAGGCTCGTGTCATGTGACTATTGACTGCTACACATTCATTCATTAGAGACCTTTGTCTACTGACCTATTTTTGATTTGTATGATCATTTGGACCTGTATATTAAATAGTCTCATTAATTTTCCTGAATTTGAAACCATGTGCCACATGTTCATGATATTTTGAAGTACAGTTATTTAGTGGACCAGTCTGTATTGAAAAAAAAAAACCATGGTAACAATTATTTAATTGACATTGGCTTATTGATGTGACTTGTGGACATTATATTACTGAAAATTGTTAAAGGAGAGGGATTTAGTTAGGTTGAAGAACAGGAATGGACAAATCAATAATGCTTTCCAACTTTTGAATAAGGAATTCAATATTAATGTAATACAACATTCATAATTTGTGCACTTTTGCTGGTGGGAAATTTTTACCAACTTATGAGTCCCGGACTGCTAGTTTCAAAATCCTAGCAAGACCTCTGAGTCCATCAAAAGAACATGACACAATAACTGGGCAGCAAGATCAAAGACTAGCTGCTAAATGGATGGAAATATGCTGATATTTACAAGGAGGAAATTCAGAGGCTTTTGTGTTTTTTAGATTTTTAACACAGCTTTAACAATTTTTCATTCATATCATTATGATGTCTGTATTGTGACAGTTTATAGTGATGTCTAGCACTGGGGCATCATGCCACAGACAGCTGTTAGTACTTTTTTAAAAAGTCTTTGGTATAACTCAGCCAGAGTTTGAACCTGCAACCTCCTGCATCTGAGGCAGATGTTCTAACCACTAGGCAAACAGAGCGGTTGTGCCAACAGTAGATATGACTAAAATAAAAGGAGCATATAGTGTCACCAGTAGGCATTAATGACATAAAATGGGCATACAGTTCTAAAATTAGCTGAGCTGTCAGGGTTGGCACTGGTTTTAAAAGAGTTGTTGCCATATAAATCAATAAACTGAATATTATTTTGTTGCTAATTTTGAAAAAAATGTTGCTATTTTCATAATACAGTACAATCCATTTACCTCAAAATCATCAGGACTAAGGTAATATTGTAGACATTAGTGGATCTTTAGATGGGGGTGGGGTCTGAAAATAAATTGATATTTCATATAGGAGTGAAATTTTTAAGAAATGACCTGCTGTCAGTGACTAGGATTTTCAGCAGAGGGACAAAAATGGAAATTTTGATTAAATGAAGACAACTAGTCTGAAATACACTTTTATATTAACAACTTACTTTTGTTTAGTACACTCAACAATACGTTAAATAATGTACATGCAATGAAAAATCCATGATTTCAAGTATTCAATCACATGTTAGAAACTTCATGTATCAGTCAAATCCCATTAGAAAAGACAACTAAAACATATATATAAAGAAGGGTAGTCTTCGTTTGATCTACATCCCATTGTCAGCTAAACATGTTTCATGAAACAATTCACCAATATTTAGTATCCTGTATAGCTGTTTACTTGCTACATGTACATGTACTTTAATGGGTCTTAATTTTGGTCAGCCACAGAAAACTACCATGTAGCTGAGCCTACCATGGGGATGAGGAATTCACAGGTAAATGAGAAAATAAACAAATTATAAGTTTCACCTTCACTTTACTCAATGACCTGATATCTATTGTTTAAAAATTTTTTTGAACTTTAATTTGGGTTTTAAACTGCCATTGATAGCTATTGTAAGCATGAACTTTTTGTTTCAAACAGGAAACGTTCATGGCACAATAAATATGTTCCAATCACTATGAAAAATGCTTTTATATAAGTTTGTTCCCATCTTTCTTTGGCATGCTTTGATGAAGGTTCATGTGTTACTGAAGGTGCCACTAAAGGTGCTTTTTGAAGGACTAAATTAATGCTCATTTATTATTGCTGTGGCATCATCAAATAATTGTAAAACACTGATGGTGACAGATTTTAGATTTTTTTTTATTTGCTGAGTACATAAACCTTCAAAAACAAGCATAAGCATGTTCCCTGGTATCGATTTATATCATACCTGTCTTGATTGAAGAGATTTTACTGCCGACGAAAATTCCTGTGTACGATCTCTACATGACATCTCTGGATCTGGGAAGTTTTGTGGCTGGTAACTATCTGTATATGTTTTTCCAGCACTTACGTAGTAGCTGTTATTCTGGTTGTATGTTGCTGATTCTGAGCCAGAGTTGGTTCTTCTACGCCGGGCTATCATTTAGGACAAATTGGTTTTGCACAGGCATCACACCAATACCACTTCTATTATTTACTGAAATAAAAAACAAACAATAAATGAAAACATACCTTAAAGCCATCCTGCAGTAGAACTTCCACTCGCTTATCTCTTTTGCCACAGACTAACCACACATTTTGGTCCCAAAAAGTGCAATTAAAAACTGTGTTCATAAAATTTGGAACCAATGTGGTAATAAGATTGATCATTTCACCAATAACTGCAAGGCTTTCTTTGAGAGCCATGCTTTCTTTTATCTCGACCAAGTTTTGCATTTCCAACTCTTGATAGTTCTGGGGAAAAAGTTATACCTGCAATTTGCTTTCCGATCCGGGTGTAGCTATGGTGCTACTGCCAAGGACCCAGACACCAGATACCATCACCAACCACATACCACCACCGTCATATTTCTCGCATTCATGCACATTTCTTTTACCTTCCTGCATGAAGATAATTTTGCAAGGCCAGTTTCCTTCATTCCAGTGAAAAAAAAATTTCAGCTCTATAGGTAAGAAAAATTTACTGGTGAACTCATTTGACCTAAACTTGATTATGCAAACATCAAAGAGGGGGCTTACATTATTCCATAAATGTCACTTCTGTATGAACATAATCTCTATTACAAACAATTGGATACAGTGCCTCAGATCCTGCAGATGGCATTTCTATTGAAATGTTGTAAAAACTTTTATTTACCCTATGCCTGCACCAACAAATGATGGAATACAACTTTCCTATACAAAGGTAACTCGGGTCATGAATAATTTCTAGCATAGAGATCATCTCAAAACCTAAAGAAAAGGGATGTAACCATAACAAAATACCAGCTCATTATTCACTTTTGCTTCCCATCTATTAACACACACACAAACAATATCTATCTATCCACACACACATATACACCAAACCATACAACATAATTTATATAAATGTTGATATAGATCAAAGCTTAGAATATTTAATTATGATGAGACTGATTGGAGCAGAAGAGAGAAACTACAAAAAAGGTGTGTAGGGCCATAACACACATCAGCAAGCTCTCATCATCTGGACACATCACTGTTCACATTTGTATTGCTGCAGATGGTAGAGTCCTTCACACGCTTCTAATTTTTGTAAACTTTTACCCCATACAGCCTATAAAGATGATGTTTCAAGTAAATGAAACATCTGGGCCTGGATACATGGACAGCTATCTTTTTCTTACATGGTTTGAAAACTTATTCATTCTAAATTGTGGGAAAGATTTTTCAGAGTTACTGGTTATGGATAACCATGACAGCCATATCAACCTGGATGTAGTTGTTGTTGTTGTTATTGTGAGGTTTAACGCCATTTTTCAGCATATGATAGGCTATTCATGGCAGCCAGTATTAATGGTGGAGGAAGAAACTAGGAAATCACCAGAAAGAACCACCGACCCACGATAAGTTACTAGCTACTGGCAAGCTTTCTCACATATCCACATTCGCCTAATCCTAGACTTGAACCAAAGCAGACAGAGGTGAGATGGCAGTGATTCGTAACGGACAGCACTTTAGACCACTCAGCCACTCAGCGGTCCACCTGGATGTAGTTTAGCTGGCCTAAGAAAACCATGTTGAGTTTCTTGGACTTCCTCCACATAGTATGCACATTTTGCAACCTTTAGATGTTGGAATCATTGGGTCTCTAAAGATAAAATTCAATTCCATCGCTCTGAATCTTTGATTCATCACTCAGCATCAATCCATCAACAAAGCTAAGTTTCCAGTAATTCTGTTATATGCAATTGATCATCTCAATCCAAAATTAGTTTTAAGAAGTTAGGCCTTTATCTTTTGAATCCAGGTGCTACTGACAAAACACAAGTTATGCCATCAGAGTTCATCTATAAAAGTTACCTCAAACCAGTCCCACTGAAATCATCTGAAACTATCACATTAAAATCTCCAGATCTGAAGTCTTCCACATGTATAGAAGCCAAATCTTCAACATCTTTGATTACAATTTCATCATCTGCATGTAATTATTCTTGTGACAAATGTGGATCTTACTTAGATGGTAACCCATTGGTGAAAGTAAGCATTATCCCAGAAGCTTTATCAGAGCTTTTACCCCTAGTGCCTGCAAAGCCCCAAACACCAAACAGCAAAAAAAAATAAATAAAAAAATACATTACTGAGGCAAGACCGATAACTGAAGAAAATGAATGAAAAAAAAAAGAGAATGGATGCACAAAAAATACAAAGAGAGAAATGATAGAAAATCATTAAACACGAATAAAAGATGAGACATTTAAAGATGAACCAACTATTATTGATGATGAGTTAGATGTACACTGGATTTGCTATAATTTATGCGAGAAATGGTACCATCTGGCCTGTGTTGGATTAACAGATGAGGAAAACATTGATGACACCTATTTTATCTGTACCTTTTGCTCTACCAAATCAAATTA
This sequence comes from Potamilus streckersoni, assembly GCA_016746295.1. Lineage (NCBI taxonomy): Eukaryota > Metazoa > Mollusca > Bivalvia > Unionida > Unionidae > Potamilus > Potamilus streckersoni. The sequence goes on along the minus strand of JAEAOA010002048.1, from coordinate 224,002 downwards.
AATTGAAGGAAAAATGTAACCTATAAAAATTAAACAAACCTCTATCTTTCTATCTATCTATCTATATATATATATATAAACTTTCTTAAGCCAGAGGTCTCCTTAGAATTTTAAAACAAGGAGTCCAGGACTCCCAATTTGGTCAAAATTGGAGTCCAGGGATCGTCCTGGGCTTTGCCAATGTCACAAATTGCTATTTTTTTCCTTATTGGTGACAAAAAATACCAGTTAGCAAAATTTTGGGCGACAACCTTTTTGGCAGTTTAGCTTGTACATACAATCATGGATTTGGAGTGGAGAAATTCAATGGGACCATGAAAGAAAGTCTTTGAATTTTGATGATCACCTATTACATACAATCGGAGGACTACCCTCTTAAGAGACTTTCTTTGCATCCCAGACAAAACATTGGCATATAAATGTGTGATTAAGCATTTCTGAGACCTTTGTTAGCTTTCCAGTAACTGATACTGAAGTAGGTTTTTTTAATGCTGAAGAAAAGATTACGTTTTTTAAAGAAGTTATATGGACAAAGCAAATAATTACTGTTTGTCTTACATCAACTGTAAGTGGAGTACATGATACTGACTATCAATTTTTATTAAGATAAGGGTTTGATTCAAACCTTATTAAAATGCAGGGAGTCAATGTGACACATGCGCGATTCATAATGTTGGAATGCATCAACAGTACCAAATTGCTATCAGTTGCTTTGATTGCTAATAATTTATGAAGCAGAACTTCCCTTTTGAAGAAAGTGAATTATGTCATATAAAATATGAATGTTTTGTTGTTATCATGTAAAAATGAATTTTATCTGAATTTCTGATTATGAAACTGGCGATAACTGGTACTGTCAATGACAAAGATGGGACTTGTTATTACGGATACTTTATTATATTCTGAAAGGCATAACTATTACATTTTTACTGTTGACATATTCGTAAAGGCAAGACTAAATTTTTCATTATATTCATAAAATAGGTCGAGATAAAGTAGATAGAATTACAAGTTTCAAATATTCGTGATTATAAAGAATGTGTTGAGAAACCCCGATAAAGTGCCAGTAACTGGTCCCCTGGCAGTATGTAGATCAGCATTCCCATTAGTCTGAGTTTCCTCTGACCCTTGCTACCCCATTTTTGATACTTGGACATTCATGTTGGGGTGTAGAGTCAGAGTCCATTTCTTATTGAAAAGTTAGAATTTGAAGACACCATTTGGTGTTGGCATAAGGTAGTCATTATTAGCTGGCCAAGCAAACTTTAATGACTTTTCATTGAGGTGTACTTGCAGATGAAATTGATAGTAATATTTTTTTTCTCAGAAACAATGAGCGTAACATTCATTATATCTTTAATCCACTGAGAGATGAGATGTAACTGTAGTGTTGATGAAATTTGACCTGAAACTCATCATTTGCATTCCAAATCACACGACTATGCAAATCTCACTGTCTACATGTAAATGGCATCCAGGTCCAGTCATGTGATATCAACAATAAACCATTTTGAAAGTCGTTGTACTAAGAATTTTAAAATATTAATTAAAATTCACACAAATATAATGTACACATAAACATATTCATTCTGAGAACAATGACTAGAAACCTTTTGGTATTGCAACAAGGTGGAGATAACCAGATTCATCAAGTACTAAGCATGTGTCAGCAATGTATTTTATTGGTATCACATGACTACAGTGATTGACCTGTGTTCTCCACTTGCTGAATCTGCTTTTTTCCAAGTTGCTGCAACATTAACAGATTTCTGGAATTTCGTTTCCAGAAAAAGTATTTTTAGAAGTTTATGTTCTTTTATTGTTTCTATAAATATTAAATGAATTTCATTTATGTTCGATTTGTTTTCCTACAGCAACATTTGAAATGGTTAAATGTTAATATCACATGACTATTTGAACTCTGAAGTCACTGACATGTAGATCACAAAATATGTAGTCATGAGACTCAAATGAAAATGGGAGTTCCAGGTCAAATTTCATCAATGCTATAGTTTCAACTAGTTTGTCAGTGGATTAAATATATAATAGCTGTTATACTCGCAATATCTGATAAAAAAAATCATATTCCTATCCATTTTATTCAGATACAACTTGATGAAAGGTTATTAAAGTTTGCTAGGACGGTTAGCAAGTGGTTACCCTATGGCGATACCATATGGTGTCGGCGAATTCTAACTTTTCGAAAGGCAATGGATTCGGATTTACACTACAACATGAATGTCCAAATATCAAAAATGGGGTGGCACGGATCAGAGAAAACTCGGACTATATGTAGCTGTTTTGCGAGTTTTCTGACATGTTGGTAATTGAACAACACCTTTGTAGTGGCTACCTTGCTGAGCAAACTAAGTGTACTGACTCAAGTGTAGATAAACAAAGTTTTTAAATAATGTCTCCGACTTGTTTTAACAATTGCGTGAAATGTATATTCTCAGAATTAGGTGCTCCTCGGAAACATGTTACTCAACGACACAGACTTATGAATGTTTGACAGCTACTGTGGTGACTGTCATGACATCAATTTGTTCACTACTTATTATATTTACAAAAGATAAACCATATAAGATTTATCAAACATAAATATTGTTATTTAAACACTGATAGTATAATTACAGACCTAAAACGTTTCGTCTATGGTTTTGGAAAAGCCACAGGCGTCAACAGAAAAGCAATCACTGTCCACGAAGCAGACAGTGCGTCACTTCCTTTTATCGTATACACAATAAAGCGCATGCTCGATACCATTACTTCTGGGTAAAATTCGATTCGGAATCATTTGGTCTGTAGACCGCGAACTGTCAATAGTGTAGGTACTCCTGCACTTCATAGAAAACTATCGCTATATGAGGGATAATATAGTTTTAAAAATGCCTCCAACTACGCAAACAGAGCAGATATCTAATGGTAAAAACTTAAGAAAATATGTTCATTTCATAAATTTATGTTTTCTGTACATAACAGGTTACAATGCTGGAATTGTGTGATCATCCACATTAAAGAGAAGCTTTCATACACAGAAAGAAAATGAACTTTACCTCTTAAGTAATGTACACGAATAATTACTGTGAAAAGCTAATTTTTGACAGTTTCAATTTATACGAAAAAAAGAAGGATGGAGGATCAACACTAAACTTGATTTGTTTAGTACACCTTATAAGGGTTGACAACTTAGTTGAAGGATGTTCGTTACGTCACTTTGGTGTTAACCGCCTATAGACTAACCCACAGTGACTCGTGTGGACTAACCTGATATTGTTGTAGTCGAACGATTTACCGGAACAAACTGAAAATTCTGAAGGGGAAGGGGCGGGGGGGGGGGAAATGAAAATATCAGAACAAATTTAAATAAATATTCGAAAATCTAAGAGTACTTATATAAAAGTAGTTTGGCGAGATGTTTTATGATTTATTTGAAATGGGTATTTTTATTAAAACTAACCATCAGATTTTTTTTTTCTTCAAGGCAATTATAATTTGATAAACTGATCTCTTTATTGAGCAGTTATTTCTGTATAACAAACAGGATTTATTACCGGAATAACAATTACAAGTAGTCCTTTCTAAATACTGTCACATAGACTAATGGACAGTAAGATATTTTCTGATATCAAAAGTAGTGTGGATAGTTAAAACAAATGAACAAAATAGAGTAAAACTAAAGTGTGGAAAAAAAATTTTCATAAAAAAATAAACATCTGAAAAGAAATGACATTTTATATATTACTTTAGCAAATTTAATATTCTTAAATATGAAAGATTATGATAAAATGCATTGACCAATGTATTTAAAAGATGAATTTTCGTAAAATTGTGGTCTGAAATTGGCTTGCAGATGAAGAAATAAGTATGAAAATAACTAATATTTATTTATTTATTCTTCAAATTCAATTCAGTTTTCCCCATAAAATGAACCCTAATGATATTGTGTTGATAGATGGAACTAAAACAGTGGTAATACCATTTTCGGAAAAAAAAGACAAACCAAAATGAAAAGAAATAGTGTGGATAGTCAAGAACTACTCATTCAGCAAATAAGAAACTGGTAACACCCCAGTAACCCAGTAATGGATGGCATTATTACTTAAAGATTAACTTACTCATGTAAGATCAAATTATAAGGAACCTTTGTGTTCTTTTATTGCTTGTAATCTTTCTTTTTTTTTGTGCAATTCATTAAAATGCTGCTTTTGGCAGTTACAAATTTTATGGTAAATATACTTTCAAAAATGATGCAGAGTTTACTTGAGTATAATTTTATCTTTGTCTTCAATTATATTACATTTAATCAAGCAATAAAGGAAATACGTAGTTTTGCTGCACTTGTACATTCTTATAAGTATTTTAAAGGTTAACAGGTTACAATGCTGGAATTGTGTGATCATCCACATTAAAGAGAAGCTTTCATACACAGAAAGAAAATGAACTTTACCTCTTAAGTAATGTACACGAATAATTACTGTGAAAAGCTAATTTTTGACAGTTTCAATTTATATGAAAAAAAGAAGGATGGAGGATCAACACTAAACTTGATTTGTTTAGTACACCTTATAAGGGTTGACAACTTAGTTGAAGGATGTTTGTTACGTCACTTTGGTGTTAACCGCCTATAGACTAACCCACAGTGACTCGTGTGGACTAACCTGATATTGTTGTAGTCGAACGATTTACCGGAACAAACTGAAAATTCCGAAGGGGATGGGGTGGGGGGAAGAAATGAAAATATCAGAACAAATTTAAATAAATATTCGAAAATCTAAGAGTACTTATATAAAAGTAGTTTGGCGAGATGTTTTATGATTTATTTGAAATGGGTATTTTTATTAAAACTAACCATCAGATTTTTTTTCTTCAAGGCAATTATAATTTGATAAACTGATCTCTTTATTGAGCAGTTATTTCTGTATAACAAACAGGATTTATTACTGGAATAACAATTACAAGTAGTCCTTTCTAAATACTGTCACATAGACTAATGGACAGTAAGATATTTTCTGATATCAAAAGTAGTGTGGATAGTTAAAACAAATGAACAAAATAGAGTAAAACTAAAGTGTGGAAAAAAAATTTTCATAAAAAAAGAAACGTCTGAAAAGAAATGACATTTTATATATTACTTTAGCAAATTTAATATTCTTAAATATGAAAGATTATGATAAAATGCATTGACCAATGTATTTAAAAGATGAATTTTCGTAAAATTGTGGTCTGAAATTGGCTTGCAGATGAAGAAATAAGTATGAAAATAACTAATATTTATTTATTTATTCTTCAAATTCAATTCAGTTTTCCCCATAAAATGAACCCTAATGATATTGTGTCGATAGATGGAACTAGAACAGTGGTAATACCATTTTCGGAAAAAAAGACAAACCAAAATGAAAAGAAATAGTGTGGATAGTCAAGAACTACTCATTCAGCAAATAAGAAACTGGTAACACCCCAGTAACCCAGTAATGGATGGCATTATTACTTAAAGATTAACTTACTCATGTAAGATCAAATTATAAGGAACCTTTGTGTTCTTTTATTGCTTGTAATCTTTCTTTTTTTTGTGCAATTCATTAAAATGCTGCTTTTGGCAGTTACAAATTTTATGGTAAATATACTTTCAAAAATGATGCAGAGTTTACTTGAGTATAATTTTATCTTTGTCTTCAATTATATTACATTTAATCAAGCAATAAAGGAAATACATAGTTTTGCTGCACTTCTACATTCTTATAAGTATTTTAAAGGTGTCATGGTTTGTACGGTCTGCTCAGATAATATTTGTATGTTGTCAATACAGTTTTTTAAAAAATGTAGTTTGCTCAGTAATTTCCTTCAAAAAGAACAAAATTGGAATTTTAAAAAAGTAATAAAGAAATTACTAAAAATGCATTTTGTTTTGCTTTTCTTTTTTGCAAGTAAGTGTTCTCACAAGTAATTGTACAAATTTTATGCTATAGCCAATGTGTTTTTTTTATCTTTCATTTTTAAGCAAAATTGAATTAGATAAAGAAATAAAGAAAATATGTTTTCATTTCTCACTTTTTTCTTTGTTTTGCAAGTCCAGCTAACACTTACATTGTATCAATCTTTAATTTCATTACATTGGAAAGACACCATACTGAGGACCTGTCTTTTTAAAGCTGTGTGAAAAAAACTTTAATCTGATGTTTTGTCTGTGTAAATGCATTCATCTTTGTGTGTCATTATCTTCCATTAAAAAATAATCCTTGAATTTGGTGGAGGAATAAAGAAAATACTAACTTGTTTCCTTTTGTGAAAAGAAGTTTCTTTGACACTTAAGAAATGCTGCATGAAATAGATTATGCAGAGTTTCGCAAATTCATCAATGTGATCTGAAATGGTAATTTCATCCGACGGGACAACTAAAACTGCTGCATTTAGGAGCAAGGGAAAGAGTATTGGTGAAAAAAAGAAGACTGTGAATGAGCAAACAGAAACAGCAAAACAGATTGGTGTTGACACATACAGGTGCAAAGTAAAAGACGAAGAAATAAGAACTAAAAAATAGTAAATTTCATCTTATAGTACAGTTTCTATATGATACCAATAATAACCTAGCAGCTTTTATTCTTTCATATTTCAACACTTTGTGTGATGTATGTACAATTCTTAAATACTAATTTGTGTTGTTTTGCCTCTCTTAAACAAAGTTATGCTGAGCAAAAAATATGAATAAGACCGTGTATTTATTCATGCATAAGAAAATGAGCAGTTTGGTTAGATAATAATAATGGCACTATCCTGCTGCTAGCTGCAACTTGCTGAAACTTGATTCATGCAAATATTTTGATGATAAAGCTCAGTATTTATATATATATATATATATATATATATATATATATATATATATATATATATATATATATATATATATATAAAGAATACAAATCATATGGCGAATAACAACCCTCTCAAGCGTACTGGATCCACCAAGGGATCACGTTTGTCAGGGATTAATTAAAATAGATGCAATAAACTGACGACGAACAGTACGAAACTAGTAACTAACTTACTAGTTTCCTACTGTTCGTCGTCAGTTTATTGCATCTATATATATATATATATATATATATATATATATATATATATATATATATATATATATATATATATATATATATATATATAATTTGTTTTAGTATTCTTGTGTGTGCCCTAGTTGCATCAAAATAATAAAGGTATATTTATTTATAGAAGTAAGTAGAATTTGTTTTTTACTCTTTGTTCAGGTATTATCCATTTTTTGTTCTAGTATTTTCATTTGTTCTGACTTGTTCAAGTTTTGTTGTCATAAATAGTCTGACTCGATATTATAGTCATGTACATAAAAGTTTATATGGTCTACTGCATCAAAACTAAACATGGTGGCATGATTGAACTATGTCACAGTAGTATTCAATATTTATTGAATTCAGCAATGTATTTGCCATGACATTCCGCAAAGAAGGTTCAGTTACTATCAATTTTGTATGGTTAATACAAAATGTTTGAAAATAATGACATATTTAATTTAGAAAATTTTGTATGCAAAATTACAAACCTTGTACCTCAATTTAAATTTTGTAAAATCTTCAACCACTTATGTTAATTTTTAATATATCATTGCAAAATAGTAATTTGATTGAAATTGTTGTTGAAAGTTTAATATTAGGAACAGGGCTCTCAACAGAGTTTTAGGAACAGGAATCCTGCACTCTTCACTTTTGGAACTTGGCTTTACCAGCCAGTCTTTGTTACCCCATGTCCTACTGTGTAACACATTTTTGTTTTTGGGTGCTATCTAATTAATGGCGCTGCATAGCATGTTCCAAGGTCAACTGACATCAGAAAAAGAAGTCAGATTTATAGTCCATATCAGTGTTTTTCTACAAATTAAATTGATATTCTTTTAGTCAGACTTTACTTATTCTGTTGCCTTTTTTTCAAATAAATTCAAATTCTGACTGAAGCAAATGGACATATTTTCAAGTTCTTGTGACCTACATTTCAGTTGTCTGGAATGTGACAGAAGCTGGGAATGCCAGATTAGGATGAAGTATGTTTCTCTAATGAAATGAATACCAACATAATAATATTGATATTAATTAATTGATTATTAATATTGAAGAAAGTGTTTGGATAGCATTGTTTTCTTTAAGATTCTTATTCTCTTTTTAACTTAATAAACTGATCCTAGCACTTTTTTCCCCTGGCATTAAAAACAAAGTTTTGAAGAAAAAATTCCTGAAATTGATAAATAGATCTAATTGAGCCAGTTAAACTCATTACTTAGAGTGCTTTGTACATTACATATACTTATCATTATATATAATGTTACAAAAAACTACCTACCCTGATATTGGAATCACTGCAGTAGAAAAATATACATTTTTGGCATGATTACAGTGAAACTGAATTAAAAGATAGAATTAAAATGTGAATTTCATTTGACAGTACTCAGTTAATTGATATTTATTTATGATAGTTGTAGGCATTAGTGACATTTCCAATATTCAAAATTTCAGCAAGCACAGTATTGTTATTTAAATTATACTGAAAATGTTGTTTAGAAAGAAAACTTCACAAAGGACATATATGTGATATCTTATTAAAATCTGATGCTGTTGATTCAAATTTCCAGGTACTAACTACCATTTTCATTTATAAAAGAACATGATATCAGAGTTTAATTTATCAATTGAGGTAAAAATTTTCTTCATATTCAACAAATTGTAACCTATTTTGGGTGTTTTCTAGTTAACTTTTTATGTCATAGAGTGTATGGCTTTCTAGAAGGTTGATATATAAGTGCCAAAATTACAAAATTACAGACACCTACGTGACTCCATACACATAGGTCTGCTTGTTATCTGTTAAGCAGTTTAGTACATGTTACGTTCAACATCAGTTCTAACCATTTTTACAATTTTAGGACACATCTATTATGTATAGAAAGATTTAAGAGTAAAATCAATTTGATCATAGATGCCATTTATCATACATGTACTTAAATTTTACCAGTTCTTTGTCTACATCAACATCACAGACTCATTTTGAATTTGAATTATAAAAACTCATTGTTGCCTACATCAGCATCAGAGCTTATACCTAAGTTATTGAAGCTTTCATAATCATGATTCTAATCATGCAAACTCCAGAAAATACTGAACTAAGTCCACAAACTATCTTTTGGAGAGTGGAGAATATGACCTAGTTACATTAAATAACAGATTATGACTAGAACTTAAACAGTGACCAGATGATAAAATGTAATGGTCATTCTCATCAGTGAATGTAGTATCCAATAAGGGGCTTTCTTCAAAGGGGCACACAAAAATCAGTTTAAAATGGCTGATATTTACAAAAACCTTTATAAACATTTGGCTGCTGTTACTAAATTCTTAAAAGACATCTTAACAATTTTGTGGAAAGGACCCTGGCATAAGGCTTTTCAAATTTCTACCAATGTTGCTAATTTGCTATTCAAAAAATATTTTTAAGATATTTTCATTGTCAGAAAGCATCATACCAACTTTCCTGTTCTTTGGTTTTATTAGGTGAGTGAACTCAAGCACACTTTGGTCTCTTGTTTTGATGGCATCATGACTAATATAGGTATTATGTAATAAAAACACTGGCTCTAAGAGAATTGTCATTATTACTATTATTATTATTGTTATTATTATTTACATTTTTTATTATTATTATTATTATTATTATTATTATTATTATTATTATTATTATTATTATTATTATTAGGTTGAATATATTGTAGATGACTGCAGAGCTGCTACAGACCCTGAGGGAGAGGATAATGATATTTGATGGGAGAATGGGTGCCATGATTCATTCTGTGATAATTGCTGTTTCAGGGGTGGCTGCAGAGCTGATACAGACCCTGAAGGAAAGGATAATGATATTTGATGGGGGAATGGGTACAATGATACAGCAGGAGCAGCTACAGGAGAAGGATTTTCGAGGATCAGAGTTTGCTAATCATCCCAAAAATCTGAAAGGGAACAATGACATGCTTTGCTTGACTAGGCCAGATGTTATCTTCAAAATACACAGAGTGAGGGAGATTTGTTTATTTTACACGTTATATGTGTTGCAAATGTATTTCACCCAAAAATAAAATATGTATTCATCAGGTTTTGCTTTCAAAGCTAAAAAGTGTCAAGGTAATAATATATATATGTATATTGAACCTAATTTTGGAACAAAACAAAACAATGTTTTTAATATAGATTATTAATTAATTTCGAAAATATTGTCTTGAAAGCAACAGGAAGTATTTCCTTATACAAATTAATCATCTGCTCAGTAAACCTAAAATTGAAAGAAATTGTATTGAAATGGCATCTTGGAAGATGGTATTGTGGTCCAAATATTTTATTGTGGTATGAATATACATCTTTTAGCATTACTGAAGAGATTATGGGATGGATTGTTGTCCGTTTATAAAGATGTCCCACCATTAGCTCAAATTACTACTTGAAGGATTGCCTTGAAACTTCTACTCCACACATTTATTCCCAGGTCTAATGGATCCTAAATGAAAATGATGAAGCTCAGACATATAATATGGTTGACATAGCAGCCATCTTGAAAATGTTGTTATTACTCCTCAGCAATGGATGGTCATATCAACATAGGCTTTTCAATAAAAGACTTTATGATGTATAGTTGGCCTTAAACATAAATGGCACCAATATGACATCTAGTATGGCTGTCATCTTGAAAATCTTGTAACAGCTATTTTTGAATGGAAAGACATATCAACATAGATTTTAAGGTATTTCGTGGGTCCTAAATGAAAATGGTTTCGTTTGAATATCTAATACGGCCACCATAGAGCAGCCATCTTGAAAGTCTCATTAATACTATACTTTCTGAATATGATAATATTGTACCATATCATACCATATACCATGAGGTTTTAATTAAAAGACTTCGAATGATACTTACCTGGTCCTGAATAAAAATGGTATTCATTTAAAATCTACCATGGCTGCCATAGCAGCTGTCTTGCTCTTGTTACTCCTCCTGAAAAATACATATATTGGCATGCTGTTTTCACTTGAAGATTTCTTATGGTTTCTCATTGGAAATATCTGAAAACAGGACCTATATGACAATAGTATGGCACCATGGCAGCCATCTTAAAAATCATATTGACCCTGAAAAAAATAATACATTTCTGACCTCAGATATAACTACCACAATGAACATTTTGAAAGTCTTCTAATTCTTCTGAATTGATGGTAATATGAACATGGGGTTTTTTTTGACCAAAAGTCTTCTAATGGGATGGTTAAATGCTCTATAGTTCAAAAGAAGAACTAGTCTTATCTTGAATTCCTGGAAATCCTTTTCAGACAGTAGAGCATCAAGGGACTCTTGTTTTTTCTTTCAATACATTACCAAATCATAATACCTTAGTAGAACTACCACTGCCTTGCAAATCCAGCCCTCACATAACAACACTTTTAGCTAAAAAGAAGCTGTTATCATAGGTTTTGGTCAGGCAGAGTAATCTCCCCTTTGTTACAAAGATTGACACCAAGTCCCATGAAATATCTCAGTTGCTACTTTAACTCATGCAAAGAAGCATGCTATCATGACGAAAGCCAGAATCAACTTTTGGAAGTTATACCATTGACAGAAAGGAAGTATTTGATTCTACGTGTACAACGTTTCTTACTTCCTATGTTGAAAAAGTTCTGTCTTTACCATTTTCCAACACTTTTTTGGCACATCAGTAGCCTATGCAGCATCTCCATCAGTTCAAGTTAAAATTATTTTTTTCATGTGTCACTCTAGTAACTCTTGATACATCTATGCCTATAGTAAACTCTTGATATATGTGTCCCTCTAGTAAACTCTTGATATGTGTGTCCCTCTAGTAAACTCTTGATATGTGTGTCCCTCTAGTAAACTCTTGATATATGTGTGCCTATAGTAAACTCTTTATATGTGTGCCTATAGTAAACTCTTGATATATGTGTGCCTATAGTAAACTCTTGATATATGTGTGCCTATAGTAAACTCTTGATATATGTGTGCCTATAGTAAACTCTTGATATATGTGTCCCTCTAGTAAACTCTTGATATGAGTGTCCCTCTAGTAAACTCTTGATATATGTGTGCCTATAGTAAACTCTTTATATATGTGTGCCTATAGTAAACTCTTGATATATGTGTGTGCCTATAGTAAACTCTTGATATATGTGTGCCTATAGTAAACTCTTGATATATGTGTGCCTATAGTAAACTCTTGATATATGTGTCCCTCTAGTAAACTCTTGATATATGTGTCCCTTTAGTAAATTCTTGATATATGTATGCCTATAGTAAACTCTTTATATATGTGTGCCTATAGTAAACTCTTGATATATATGTGTGCCTATAGTAAACTCTTGATATATGTGTGTGCCTATAGTAAACTCTTGATATATGTGTGCCTATAGTAAACTCTTGATATATGTGTGCCTATAGTAAACTCTTGATATATGTGTGTGCCTATAGTAAACTCTTGATATATGTGTCCCTCTAGTAAACTCTTGATATATGTGTGCCTATAGTAAACTCTTTATATATGTGTGCCTATAGTAAACTTTTTATATGTGTGTGCCTATAGTAAACTCTTGATATGTGTGTCCCACTAGTAAACTCTTGATATGTGTGTGCCTATAGTAAACTCTTGATATGTGTCCCTGTAGTAAACTCTTGATATATGTGTGTGCCTATAGTAAACTCTTGATATATGTGTCCCTCTAGTAAACTCTTGATATGTGTGTGCCTATAGTAAACTCTTGATATATGTGTGCCTATTGTAAACTCTTTATGTGTCCCTGTAGTAAACTCTTTATATATGTGTGCCTATAGTAAACTCGTGATATGTATGTGCCTATAGTAAACTCTTGATATGTGTGTGCCTATAGTTAACTCTTGATATATGTGTCCCTCTAGTAAACTCTTGATATACATATAATTCCATTATGACCAGGTACATACAGGTGAGTCTTCTATACTGTGGTAAACCCCTACTCAACTTTGTGTGGTGGGTTTACTGGTTTGGGATTCATATCTAGGAGTGACCTTCATCGATGTAATTGATGTAATTTGCCTAGTATAAAATAAGAATTTATGGATTGAATAAAGATGTAATCTGAGCTAATATATAGAACAAATAAGTTGAGCCTCCATTACAAGTAAAGACATAAAAGAAGTATATGAGATTTATGCAATTTACTAATTTTTCAAGCTTTTGGTGTCTGTCGAATCCTTTAGACAAACATCTCTCCTTGGATAGAATTTTGATTGATGAGAACTTTACTCATTAAATCCCCAGTCTTTTTGATCTTACTCCCTTTTCCCTCTCGTAGATCTTGAAATCCTTCCAGTTCATTTCAACTAAAGGTTTTCGTTGTAAACCACACTCCCTTCACAGCATGACCAATCAGATTTACAATAATTGCCTCCTTTCTGGAACTAAACACTGCATTATTTATGTCAACAAATGGCTACATCTGTGCTTTCTCCTACTATCAATTCCATGCAGAACCAAACTTGATCCCCTTTCGGTAAGTTTAAACAAACTAAGCCCTTAATTAAAAACTAATAACTTCTGGTCTTGCCCCAAACTAATCAGTACTTTATGTCTTGTACAATGTGGCTATTTCCCCATAAATCTCGTTAATGGTACATGTATCAACTTTTCTACCATAATTAACTCTAACAAAGATCAACCTAAAAATTTGGTCCTTTACATATACTAAGGCATTCTTAGCATCCTGGCACCAAGCTTCATTGCTTTATTAGATAATCTGTTATCAGTAAAGAGCTTTTTTTGTCTTCCTGTTCATACAAACAACTACTTTTAATGACACTTAAATGATTTTTCCTGTACAGGCAGTCCGATTCACTTGCCTATGGGTACCTGTACAGGCAGTCTGATTCACATGCCTATGGGTACCTGTACAGGCAGTCCAATTCACATGCCTATGGGTACCTGTACAGAAAGTCTGATTCACATACCTATGAGTACCTGTACAGGAAGTCTGATTCACATTCCTATGGGTACCTGTACAGGCAGTCCAATTCACATGCCTATGGGTTATTTTGGTTAGAATTGGTTTTCAGTCAAGGCTAAGTAATAAAAAAAGGGTGAAAACCAACTAGTTTTGTAAAATTCAGCAAATAATTTATTTTCCTAAAATACAAAGTGAAAAAAACAACAAATATTAGTGGTATTCTAAATAAATCCAATGTTGTAAATGTTGATGTGCCAGTGGTGGCCTGTGTTGTAGTGATGTGCCAACAGTCTTTTGAACCACAATAGTACAATCCAAAAATATATAATTATTTGAAATTTCTCTGTTAATCCAAGTCTATATTAATTAGCTATGTATTTGTTTGCATAATTAATAAACTCAATGATTCAGGAGAGGTAGAAAATGCACTTTATATTGGACAAGGTCAGGTCAAAAATACAATTATCTATAGCATAAATAAAATAAAATAATTGAAAAAACTAACAAACATTGCAAATTAAAAATACATAACAATTTAGGATCCACTTTCTAAATATTCATATCTATGTACTTTTACAAGTGGATATCTTTTTGGGTAACTGAACTGATACTTGCACATAAAACAGGACACTCCCTATACTACTTGTATAAAGGGTCTTCTCTATTTTATCACACAGATTTATACCAGGATGAGACAAGTCTGGAAGGATTTGGTCAAAATTATAATTATTTTGTTTCTGATAGTTACTAAATGTTTTCAAGTGATATTTCATATTATAAGTTTTGCTGTGACTATTCTAAATATGTATTGTTATTATTTACAAAATTTATAATATTAATGTAGATAATTTTGGCTACTATAATTTAGTTGAGAGGAAATCTACATAAGAATATGTTTTTTTTTTCATAATACTTCATTGCAATCAAATTAAAATTTGTATATGAATGGCCTTCTTTCCAATCAAATTAACACAGCCAACATGTGATTGGATCTATTTTTAAAAAAAAGTTTTTTTTAAAAAAATTAAAACTATTTACTTTATAGCTTAATACAGCAGTCCATTGATAGATTTTCAAATGTTAGGTTTTTTTATTTGTCTCTTTACTTGTAGTAGTGTTGGATATTAGTTCAATAGTGTTTGTTTTACTGCATATTTTTTCCCAAATATTTTCACAAAAATGAGTGAAGTAGGAAACTTCTCGACATATCATTGTTCCATATGTTTTTGACCTACATATTTGCATTTTAACGCAAAGTCTTGAATAACATAATATTTAGACTTTGATTTCAGTGTATAATTTCCTGACAATAGACAGTCTAATAAAGTGTTACTTTCCAGACACAGTGATGTCTGGCATTGACATTTTCAGTTGTGGTTTCAAACTAATTTTAGGAAGAAATAATGTACACACCGCAGAATATTAATGTCACAGATTCTATTCTTAAAATACAAACTACTATTTGCATACTATTTTTTACATTTCAAAACACAAGCGTGTAATTATCTTCAAAGGAGAACTTGTGGAAATCAGGCAGTGATATTTGTTATATTGTATAGGGTTAATGGTCAGTTTGCTATCAAAACACATGCCTGCAATTGTGTAACAGTTAATGCCAGCTGCCCAGCAGCTTGATGCCTACAATATGCCTTGGACCACAACACAACACACAACAACACTCAAACTACCAGGATAGGTTGAGGGAGTAACTAAACAACACCAGTCACTCGCTGCAGTTCTAAAAAATCACAGGGTGAAGTTGTTTTTGATTTCCTAATAGAAAAGGTGAATTTTATATTTGTAGGTGATTTAGTCTCCCACTTAACCTGGTAGCACGACCCCAGCATAGTGGTTATTAAGGCTGGAAAATATTGTATAAAATCCTATTTTATACCTAAATTCATTGTGCTTATAAAGGTGGGAAAATACTGAATATTATATTTTAAAGCTAAATTTATTGTTTGACACTAATGATATTATAACTATGTAATAATGAAAATATGAAATGAGTTTGAGATGTCATATCAATAACATGCTGTTATAAATCATGTTTTTTAGACAGTTAAATCTTGTATATCCTTTTCTTGACAGAGTTATCTGGAAGCAGATTTCATAGAGACCAGTACATGTTATGTAGACAGCTACATCTGTTATACTTTTTCTTTGACAGAGTTATCTAGAAGCAGGAGCAGATTTTATAGAGACCAACACATTCAGTGGCACGAAAATTGCACAAGCTGACTATGGAATGGATCACTTGGTATTTTTCAACTTGTTATTCAACCACGATGCAGAATGAACTATGTAACTGTACCTTTCCATGTATGATTTGTTTGGTGTGAATAGTTCAGCATATGATTTGTTTGATTAGGTTCTCAGGCTTATGTAAACATTCTTAGTGTGATTTTCTTGAACTTATTCACTAATTGTGTGATAATTTTGTGTTTGAAATGATTCATTTATAATTTCTAACTCATGTAAATAAAAGAATTTTTAGAATCCTAACATAAATATTATTTTTTTAGGTTTTGTTATAGTGTTGGAATCAAATAAAAATAGAAAAAGTCTGATTTTGAAATTTATTTATTAATATGTGATTCAATGTAAGACAAGTCTTAGATTCACAATGAGTTGATATATTATGTGATCAAGCACCTTGCAGTATCAGATTAAGTTTTCATAAATGCTGTTTGATGTACACTCTAAGTTTTATATGGACATCTGTTGAAATACTGTTTGATAAACAAGTTTTATATGAACATCTGTTGAAATGCTGTTTGATAAACAAGTTTTATATGAACATCTGTTGAAATGCTGTTTGATGTACGCTGTAAGTTTTATATTGAATATCTGTTGAAATGCTGTTTGATGTACGTTGTAAGTTTTATATTGTATATCTGTTGAAATGCTGTTTGATGTACACTATAAGTTTTATATTGACATCTGTTGAATTACTGTTTGATGTACACTATAAGTTTTATACTGACGTCTGTTGAAAGTTTTATATTGACGTCTGTTGAAAGTTTTATATTGACGTCTGTTGAAATTAAAATCTCAACATGAAGCTGCATAACATGGCTGTGTGACCTTGCTCTGGTGACCTTGCTATCAGTCAATAAAGGTGCAAGCAGCTTTCAGGATTCTTAAAGTCAGGTAGTTGACAAGCATTGCCACTAATATGAATAAATATGGAATCTTGTGGGCAGGGGGCAGGAATAGTGACTGATTGGTTGATACATGTTTTTATTATGGAATTAAAGAGTTCATCAAAACATGACTGCTTGATTGGTTGAAACATGTTTACAGTATAGAAATTATAGAGAGGTCATCAGAACTTGGCTGTTTGATTGATTGGTACATGTTTTCAATATGTCAATTAAAGAAGTCATTAGAATTGTGCTGTTTGATTGGTTAGTACACGTTTTCAATATGGAAATTAAAACAATCATCAGAACTTCGCTGTTTGATTGGTTGGTTCATGTTTTTAATATGGAGATTATGCAGGTCATCAGAAAATGACTGATTGATTTGTTGATACAAATTTTTAATATGTAAATTATGGATGTCATTAAAACCTGATGATTGATAGGTTAATATATTTTGATTATGGAAAATATAGAGGTCATGAGAAAATGTAACACAGGCTTGTTGAGACTGATTTAAATCAGACTGATATTATTACTGTCATCAGTCACAGTCTAACCAATATTAGTAGAAGTATTGAAATGATTCATTGATATATCAGTACATTGATACTTTTGCTGTAACAATGCACATATTGATACAAGAGATGGAGAATCAATATAAAACAATACTTTATTTATGTTAGTTTTTAGCAGTCAAGAATAATTATTATAAATTTGCCTTGTTATTCATTATATATAGAATTCATCTGAGACAGCATTTGCAGTCATTTTTACTAATTTGTGTTAGTAAAATCAATGCAGACTTTGGAGAATATTCAATCACTATCTGCAGATTAACAGAAAGTTATATGGTGTGTAATCTGCCCCCCTATTATGTGCTAATTATTTTGATCCAGAAGCATGTAGGATACATTCCACATGCATTACATGTATAATGAAGTACTTTACTCATCATTTAATAACCACATTTATTCGAAGTTTCTATGTTGAATTGTATCTTGTCTACTTTGATCACTCTGAAAGCTACATGACAGGTGTGCCAAATGGTGAAATATGTTACATTAAATTCTCACTGGTGGTTATTGCTTGTGCTGGTTCAGGTTAAATAATAACTGTCAATCAGGAATTAGTGTAACTTATTACCTGCATGACAAACAGGAAGTACTGGCAAAGCAACAGAGAAACTTTGTGGAAAAGTCATTAATTGATATGTAAAGTACTTAAACAGAGGCTAGCAGGATGTGCAGTAGCATTAATCCAGCAAAATGAATTCACAGAACAGTGATGTATGAGAACTCCCACAAATTAGTTGAAAGTCCCGCAAATGAAAATGTGCTCAGCAAGTATATAATTTTTATTTAACTGTTCTTGTTGCAACATATCTTTCTGGTGGGCAATTGTTCACATATCTGGATTCATCAAGCATGACATGAATTTTTGTTTTGATTTGCATGTTGTGTCCTGGAATATGCATTGTGGCTTAGTTTGAACTTTCCATCTAGGAAGTTTTGTAAATAGGTGTTAAAAATATTAACTACAAAGAAAACCCAAAATATTTTATTTATGGCATGGTTCATTATGTTTTCTTTCAGCAAAACTTGGCTGGTGATAGTGATGATGACAATCATTTTTAAAGCTATGCAGTATGTTAGAGATCATTAGAGCTGGGAAATTGTTAGTGGAGATACCAGTGAGTGATTTTGGGGCTGAAAATGGTGTTAAATACAAGTCAGATGTACATTTTGGATTTCCAAAATTAGATGGCTTGACGGCCAATCTCCCTTTCAGCAGTATTTTGAAATTAAATGTAGAAAGGGCAAAAAACTAATCCTAATTCAAATACAGAATATTGAAAAAATAATGTTATTTTCTTTCTTTTTTAAATCAATTTAGCCCTGTGGATCATATGCTACAGAACCCCAAAAAGGTAGGGGTCTCAAACTCACACCACCCTGAGGGCTGCATGAGGGCATCTTTGATGGCTCAAGGTCTTTGTTATCTCTCATGAGACCTTGTGACACTGATCCAGGCCACAGGATATGGCTTGGTCCACAATTCTTTGTTATCTCTCATGAGACCTTGTGACACTGATCCAGGCCACAGGATACAGCTTAGTCCACACTTCTTTGTTATCTCTCATGACACCTTGTGACACTGATCCAGGCCACAGGATACAGCTTGGACCACACTTCTTTGTTATCTCTCATGACACCTTGTGACACTGATCCAGGCCACAGGATATGGCTTGGTCCACACTTCTTTGTTATCTCTCATGACACCTTGTGACACTGTTCCATATGCAGGCCACAGGATATGGCTTGGTGGGACACATGTTTAAGACACCTGATATGTGGGCTAAGATAAACTGAATAAATAAGGATAAAAAAATGAAATTAACAAGTAAAGATATTTTTGGAATACCTCTGTCTGCACAAGCAGACTATGGCTTTGATGAACTAAAAACCATAATACAGCATTATGGAACAGATACAAAATCTGGCATGTTTGTCAGAAAACTACTGAGTCAAGAAAGTAAGTTAAAAAATCCTATTTTGGAGCAGATTTACCCAAAAGATATTATTTGTGAGCTCAGGAAAATTATTGTATAATGGTCATAAAGTTTCCCAAAACATTCAAGCGGACAATAATAGCTATGTATATGCCGTTTCAGAAGGAAGCACAAAACAATATTCATGTACAGATAAGAAAAATAGTATCCACATAAATAATTAACAGATCAACATGTATACAACTAGAGGTGACATCTTTTAAAGATTCAATTCCAATAGAGCTCTAAGAAAGTGGATCAGGAAGAAAGTTATATGTGCAAAACAGAAGGCCTGGTTACTTAAGTATGTTAAATATCCTTAAACCTCAATAAAATTCATTGACAACCAACAGGTAGTCAGTCTGTTTGAAAGTACTTTTTTTCTTGTGATCAATGTGAATTTTATATAAATGTATGGCAACTATATCTCTCTCTATCTGCATATTGGAAATACAACCAGTATGACAATATACATAAAAGGGCATGACCTACCTTCCAACGATGGAAAGACCATCAAGTTCATATGTGTATCGATATGTATCATATCACAGGCTGCGTCTCATGAATCGTATAGATACATGAAACACATCTATCATTTTGCCCCTACCTAGCAGCCACATTTGTAAGACAGTCATATTTATCAAAATTCAATAAAATGCATTTCTGATTTTAAAAAGACATAACAGACACCCCTAAGTTACAGCCAATTTTATCCACTCAGTAGGTGACTTTTTTATTCAGGTTTCTGTGTGTTCCATTCTTCTCTCCTGACTTTAGTATGACAGTGTGTTTCTGTTTTTTAGGCATACAGGTTGAATGTGGAAGCTGCCAAGTTGGCACGCAAAGCTGCAGATGATGTTTATGCAGAGACAGGTTTGTGTGAAATTGCATTCATCCCTTAATCCAGTCAGTAAATGGTTACTTTTTATAACAACTGCATTATAAGAAGGCAGTAAATTGCCTTTCTTCTGTGCCATGTATGTTTAATTTGTTTGTTGGGGAGTTTTTGTTCATTTTATGATATGGGTTATGTACTTTTGTAATTTGTAGCTGACCTTGTCCATAATCAAGTTTATTGCATACCTGACCAGAATCATTTATATTTTTTATTATGTAAACAACTAATACATCATTTTTATTTCTCTGGGAGTGTAGGTTAAATATTAGGATTATTATCTTTGTCAAGGACATTATGTTCCTTATTATTTTTTTTATTATGTTCTTTTTTATGTTTTTATTATGTTTTTATTTACAGACCTTGTCAAATTATAGCTTGGATTGTTCTGGAAGTGAAATTTCATCCATCCTACATCCTAACTCTTTTTTTTTTTTGTCTTAGTAATTTGATATAATCATATTTATATAGAATTTTTTATTCATGTTATTCAATCTTGAAGCAGAATCATTTGCTGTGATTATCATATGAATTGGCCTGGGACTGATTTATTCAATATATTTATTGATTAGAAATACAAAGTACTCAATATTCTTTTTGCACAGAGACATAAAATGGGATATATAGGAGAAATCAGACAAGGACATCTTGGATTTATTACTGTGATTCAACAAGACTGTTGGCATGTCATTACAATACAGGACACTGGTACATTAGTTCATTAGAGACAATGGCCACTACAGGCACATCAACACCTTCAGCATTGGACATTATTTGGAATAACACTAAAGTTTATTAAAACATTTATTTTTTTAGGACATGGGTTAATAATTCTATAATTACTTGGAATTTAATTTGCAATCCTATATTATTTATTGAATTGTACAAAACTTGTTGAATTCACTTTTTTCATAGGGTCATGATATATGTTACAGATTCTAAAGTTTCATATACAAGTGTTTTTCTTATACATTAAAAATATTTTTTTTCATCTTAAAAGTATGAAAAAGAACATGTAAAAAGATTTTTCAAGTATTGTGCTCAGATATGCCATTGTTGCAAATTGTGATTTTTTTTTTGTTTTTAGTGATAAAATACCATCTGGCAATTGTTTTAGTGACACCATTGTTGGCTTTTTAAGTTTGGATTGGGAGTGGAGAAATTCAAAGGCAGCTGCAAATGTGGATACAAAATGCACTGGAATCTATCTATTGTTACATGAACAAATTCTTTGTTCATATTGGTAAATCATATTAACAATGCATTATTATATCATGTGGTTGTGATGCCATTTGGCATGAGTAATGTATGCTGTGATGCCCTCAGTTAATCCTGCAACTGGACTAGTTACAATTGACCAACCTCTGAATACAGAAACAGGAACAGCTAAGTCAACCAGTAGACAGCTAATTATTTTCTTTTTAATTGTACTCGGAGGAAATAGTTTCGCTGAAACTTCAAAGAAAACTGATTACCTTTAAGGTATCAATCATTCTGTATAAATACTAAACAAATGAAAAAAATTAAGTCTCAATCAATGTTTAAAAATTTTTTTGATGTTGCCCCCACAATAAAAATAGGGGTTTTGTTTGGTCCTCCAATGTTGGCCTAAGTAGCAGTGACTTAAATAACACATGTACCATTCATCAAGGTAAGATGATGACAGTCTTCAATAAAAACAAAGCATCTTTTATCAAAGTAAGCTGCCTACAGTCTTCAATAAAAACAAAGCATCTTTTATCAAAGCCATAAGCTGTTGGCCACTAAAGAATATTGTAGTGAATTGTTTAGTGACACATGGTTGGATCAAGGTCAGATGAGGACTACTGTATTTTATGTATGTGTTATTTCCAAAAGGTCAGGACATTTTCTATTTCTATCCATTTTCTTATTTACATTTTCTAATGGGATGTAACTGATGCATACATTTTATAGTGTGATCTGTAGTCATATTCATGGATGTTTCACATATACAGTACTTACTTGATTGTACAATACAGATTTAAGTGTATTTTGGACTAGCTTTGTCAACACTTAATCAAAGAACATATGTTATTGTGTGGTTAAATTACACCTTAAACCCCTTTGTTTGCATGCATTATTTTCGTTAGCTGACTTGGTTACTTGTTTAGTTATAAGACAGTTTGGTACATAACAGATTCTGTGGACCACAACATTGTGTTATAGCTAGGTGTATATATATATATATATATATATATATATATATATATATATATATATATATATATATATATATATTGATCAAATTCCATATCTTTACACACTGGACTGTTCATTTTCAAAGGAGGAAGAGTAAAAGCATTAATTTTCAGACTTTAAACACTTTATATCTCACCATTTATGCCATGACATTGGAAAACAGAAATCAATAAAGAGGAGTAATTACATTACAGTATCAATTCAATATTGGCTCTGGGCACATATTAAAATAAAATGTTGCCACTTGTGAAAGGCAAATTTCATATTTTTGTACCAATATGCTGGTTGCACTAGAGTGATGGCCTTTCTTGAGGGGTAGCCAAGAAAATCTTTCTATAAAAAATGGGTGGCCACTGGTCAGGGGTGTAGGTGGCATTCATGAGGGTGACCATTGTATCAGTATCAGATTTTTACTGAATGACCTTTTTATATCTAGTTGGTCCATATGAAAACATTTTGTTTTCTTAATTATTCCATATTTGAAGGTTTCCAGGCCTGTTACATGTATGCATGTATATACTTGTTTTAGGTATCAAGAGATATGTGGCTGGTGCTATGGGTCCTACAAACAGAACACTGTCTATTTCACCCTCTGTGGAGAAACCAGACTTCAGAAACATCAGTAAGTTTTCTTATATAGGTATCAAGAAATATTTAGCTGCTTTTCTTGGTCCTACAAACATAACAGTTTTTGTCTGTGTTGGGAAAGATTTAATGAACTCAAAAAGTTTTTATGAGCAAAAGTGTACCAACAGTGTATACATTAGCTTTAATGGCATTATAGGACAGTCTCATATTATCTAGTTGTTCAACGGTTTTGAGGTATATTATTTTGTGATTGAAGACTCGTTAACAGTGACATATTACTTTGTGGTTTAAGACTTTGATTTTGACAATGTACTTTTACTCTACAACTCAAGATTGCAGAATGAACATCCTATTAAGTCAACAATACCTTGCACTAGGGACAATGTAGAAGTTGTGATGTGAGCAATATTACATTACTTGAAGGAAGTATTGCATTAGTTACTAGGGACAACGTAGAAGTTTTAATGTGAGCAATATTACATTACTTGATCTAGGTAGTGTAGCATTAGGTACTAGGGACAATGTAGAAGTTGTGATGTGAGCAATACTACATTACTTGATCTAGGTAGTGTAGCATTAGGTACTAGGGACAATGTAGAAGTTGTGATGTGAGAAATATTACATTACTTGATCTAGGTAGTGTAGCATTAGATACTAAGGACAATGTAGAAGTGGTGATGTGAGAAATATTACATTACTTGATGTAGGTAGTGTAGCATTAGGTACTAGGGACAATGTAGAAGTTGCGATGTGAGAAATATTACATTACTTGATCTAGGTAGTGTAGCATTAGGTACTAGGGACAATGTAGAAGTTGTGATGTGAGCAATATTACATTACTTGATCTAGGTAGTGTAGCATTAGATACTAGTGACAATGTAGAAGTTGTGATGTGAGCAATATTACATTACTTGATCTAGGTAGTGTAGCATTAGATACTAGGGACAATGTAGAAGTTGTGATGTGAGAAATATTACATTACTAGATCTAGGTAGTGTAGCATTAGATAGTAGGGACAATGTAGAAGTTGCGATGTGAGAAATATTAATTACTTGATCTAAGTAGTGTAGCATTAGCGACTAGGGACAATGAAGAAGTTTTAATGTGAGCAATATTACATTACTTGATCTAGGTAGTGTAGCATTAGATACTAGGGACAAAGTAAAAGTTTTAATGTGTGCAATATTACATTACTTGATCTAGGTAGTGTAGCATTAGGTACTAGGAACAATGTAGAAGTTGCGATGTGAGAAATATTACTTGATCTAAGTAGTGTAGCATTAGCTACTAGGGACAATGAAGAAGTTTTAATGTGAGCAATATTACATTACTTGATCTAGGTAGTATAGCATTAGATGCTAGGGACAATGTAGAAGTTGTGATGTGAGCCATATTACATTACTTGATCTAGGTAGTATAGCATTAGATGCTAGGGACAATGTAGAAGTTGTGATGTGAGAAATATTACATTACTTGATCTAGGTAGTGTAGCATTAGGTACTAGGGACAATGTAGAAGTTGTGATGTGAGCAATATTACATTGCTTGATCTAGGTAGTGTAGCATTAGGTACTAGGGACAATGTAGACGTTGTGATGTGAGCCATATTACATTAGTTGATCTAGGTAGTATAGCATTAGATGCTAGGGACAATGTAGAAGGTGTGATGTGAGAAATATTACATTACTTGATCTAGATAGTGTAGCATTAGGTACTAGGGACAATGTAGAAGTTGTGATGTGAGAAATATTACATTACTTGATCTAGGCAGTATAGCATTAGGTATTAGGGACAATGTAGAAGTTGTGATGTGAGAAATATTACATTACTTGATCTAGGTAGTGTAGCATTAGATACTAGGGACAATGTAGAAGTTGTGATGTGAGGAATATTACATTACTTGATCTATGTGCTGTAGCATTAGGTACTATGGACAATGTAGAAGTTGCGATGTGAGAAATATTACATTACTTGATCTAGGTAGTGTAGCATTAGGTACTAGGGACAATGTAGAAGTTGTGATGTGAGAAATATTACATTACTTGATCTAGGTAGTGTAGCATTAGGTACTAGGAACAATGTAGAAGTTTTATTGTGAGCAATATTACATTACTTGATTTAGGTAGTATAACATTAGATACTAGGGACAATGTAGAAGTTGTGATGTGAGAAATATTACATTACTTGATCTAGGTAGTGTAGCATTAGGTACTAGGGACAATGTAGAAGTTGTGATGTGAGAAATATTACATTACTTGATCTAGGTAGTATAGCATTAGGTGCTAGGGACAATGTAGAAGTTTTAATGTGAGAAAAATTACATTACTTGATCTAGGTAGAGTAGTTTTAGGTACTAGGGACAATGTAGAAGTTGTGATGTGAGCAATATTACATTACTTGATCTAGGTAGTGTAGCATTAAGTACTAGGGACAATGTAGAAGTTGCGTGTGAGAAATATTACATTACTTGATCTAGGTAGTGTAGCATTAGGTACTAGGGACAATGTAGAAGTTGCGATGTGAGAAATATTACATTACTTGATCTAGGTAGTGTACCATTAGATACTAGGGACAATATAGAAGTTGTGATGTGAGAAATATTACATTACTTGATCTAGGTAGTGTAGCATTAGGTACTAGGGACTGTAGCAGTTGTGATGTGAGCAATATTACATTACTTGATCTATGTAGTGTAGTATTAGGTTCTAGGGACAATGTAGAAGTTGTGATGTGAGAAATATTACATTACTTGATCTAGGTAGTGTAGCATTAGATACTAGGGACAATGTAGAAGTTGCGATGTGAGCAATATTACAATACTAGATCTAGGTAGTGTAGCATTAAATACTAGGGACAATGTAAAAGTTTTAATGTGTGCAATATTACATTACTTGATCTAGGTAGTGTAGCATTAGATACTAGGAACAATGTAGAAGTTGCAATGTGAGCAATATTACATTACTTGATCTAGGTAGTGTAGCATTAGGTACTAGGGACAGTGTTGAAGTTGTGATGTGAGCAATATTACATTACTTGATCTAGGTAGTGTAGCATTAGGTACTAGGGACAATGTAGAAGTTGTGATGTGAGAAATATTACATTACTAGATCTTGGTAGTGTAGCATTAGATACTAGGGACAATGTAGAAGTTGTGATGTGAGAAATATTACATTACTTGATCTAGGTAGAGTAGCATTAGATACTAGGGACAATGTAGAAGTTGCGATGTGAGAAATATTAGATTACTTGATCTAGGTAGTGTAGCATTAGGTACTAGGGACAATTTAGAAGTTTTAATGTGTGCAATATTACATTACTTGATCTAGGTAGTGTAGCATTAGGTACTAGGGACAATGTAGAAGTTGTGATGTGAGCAATTTTACATTACTTGATCTAGGTAGTGTAGCATTAGGTACTAGGGACAATGTAGAAGTTGTGATGTGAGCAATATTACATTACTAGATCTAGGTAGTGTAGCATTAGATACTAGGGACAATGTAGAAGTTGTGATGTGAGAAATATTACATTACTTGATCTAGGTAGTGTAGCATTAGATACTAGGGACAATGTAGAAGTTGCGATGTGAGAAATATTAGATTACTTGATCTAGGTAGTGTAGCATTAGCTACTAGGGACAATGAAGAAGTTTTAATGTGAGCACTATTACATTACTTGATCTAGGTAGTGTAGCATTAGGTACTAAGACAATGTAGAAGTTGTGATGTGAGAAATATTACATTACTTGATCTAGGTAGTGTAGCATTAGGTACTAGGGACAATGTAGAAGTTGCGATGTGAGAAATATTACATTACTTGATCTAGGTAGTGTAGCATTAGATACTAGGGACAATGTAGACGTTGTGATGTGAGAAATTTTACATTACTTGATCTAGGTAGTGTAGCATTAGGTACTAGGGACAACGTAGAAGTTGCGATGTGAGAAATATTACATTACTTGATCTAGGTAGTGTAGCATTAGATACTAGGGACAATGTAGAAGTTGCGCTGTGAGAAATATTACATTACTTGTTCTAGGAAGTGTAGCATTAGGTACTAGGGACTGTAGCAGTTGTGATGTGAGCAATATTACATTACTTGATCTATGTAGTGTAGTATTAGGTTCTAGGGACAATGTAGAAGTTGCGATGTGAGCAATATTACATTACTAGATCTAGGTAGTGTAGCATTAAATACTAGGGACAATGTAAAAGTTTTAATGTGTGCAATATTACATTACTTGATCTAGGTAGTGTAGCATTAGGTACTAGTGACAATGTAGAAGTTGTGATGTGAGTAATATTACATTACTTGATCTAGGTAGTGTAGCATTAGGTACTAGGGACAATGTAGAAGTTGCGATGTGAGAAATATTACATTACTTGATCTAGGTAGTGTAGCATTAGATACTAGGGACTATGTAGAAGTTGTAAGTAATAAAAATATCCTTTGCCCCTTCCTTCAGGCATCTTTATCTATTCTTAGTAATAAAAATGACCTTTGCCCTCCTTTCAGCATCTTCATCCATTCACAGTAAAAAGAAATGCTTTCACCTTCCTTCAGGCATCTTCATCCATTCTCAGTACAAGTCGAAAATTTTAAAAATTTCCTCAGCAGTATACAATATTATTATGTAAGTAAAATGAATATATGATTGGCAACCATGAAAATTTTCATAGATTTCCAAGTTCAACAGAAAGCTTAGACCAGCAGTTGACTGAAGTTCATTCAGTCATCATATACAGATGCCTGTGTTCAGGATGGGAAGTCCATAGATGATTAGTTGATCTTAATAAAATTAGACAATGTATTTGAAAGTAATTTTTTAATTAAAATATATTTCTTTTGATAAAATATATCAAGATCATGGACTCTCTCTATCAGGAATAAACACTCCAGTAGTAACTGACCAATGATGGATTTAGTGTCAGTACAGTCCAAGATGAGGTAACTCCAATCTGATTTTGGTTACAGTAAACAGAAATATCTTTGTACTGCTAGCACTAAGATAACCCAGAATATAATAAATTTTTCTAGCTAAATATTTTTCTGCAGACATGACAACAAAGGTCACATGCCTATAACAGACAAACTATTGTCTTTTGCAGTATTTGTTCATAAGTATGCAGCAAAAGTTTAAGGACTCTATTTATATTTTTTAGCTTTTGATGAGCTTATAGAGGCCTACACAGAGCAGGCCATGGGACTGTTAGATGGAGGGGTGGATGTCCTGCTTGTGGAGACTATCTTTGATACAGCTAATGCAAAGGTTGACTGTGTTTAATATATATATATATATATATATATATATATATATATATATATATATATATATATATATATATATATATATATATTGTGTATAAAAACTAATTTACTTGACTTCTATTTCGAATCACTTGCTTCATTATTTTTTTCCCCCAGAGCCTAAACAAGCTCTGAGCAGCTATTCTGTAGCGACCAGGTTTCTGATGTGCGCTTCCACGTATGAAGTTTAAATGAAAGAAAGAGGTTATATGTGTATAATAATCCTAACCATGTCTATATAATTTTGTACTTATTAGAAAGCGTACAATATGCTCATATTATTATAAATGCTGACAGTATTACTGACATAGGACACATTGTATAAATGATACCTTTAGACAGCATTATTGACATATGACCTATTTAATATATAATGCCTTTTGACAACATTGCTAGTATAGGACACATTGTATAAATGATGCATTTAGACAGCATTATTGACATATGACCCATTTAATGTATGATGCCTTTTGACAGCATTACTGATGTAAGAATGGGCCCCGAGTGGCCAAGTGATCTAAAGCGCCGACTGTTAAGGATCACTGCCATCTCACCTCTGTCTTATATGAGTTCGAATCTGACTTGGGTAAGTGAGAAAGCCTGCCAGTAGCTTCTGGTGGGTCGGTGGTTCTTCCCTGGGTTTTCCAGGATTCTTCCTCCACCATTAATACTGGCCACCATGTACAGCCTGTCTTGTGCTGAATTATGGCGTTAAACCCTACGACAACAACTGATGTAAGACAGCAGAAAATTGTGAATATTATGAAGATAAAAAAGAAATGAGATAGTATACATTTGGTAAGAGCAAGTTTCTTTCTAGAGTCACTTGCCTGGACATGGGGCTTGGAAAAGAATTTGTAAATCTGTGTTTGTGCCATATATAGTGCACACATCTTACCTAGCTAAAATTTGAGACAATACACATAATAGAACCTATAAATAATTTTCTGATTTGCATATATTCTCCAATCATGTTAACATCAGGAATTTAGACCTGCTGCTTCCTGAATTGAGCCCAACTAAAAGACTAAAATTTGACTTTTCTATCATGTTGACAAAGAGCAGTAACTCGTGCCCATTACCTCCCCTTGAGACAACTAGCCAGCTTTAAGGCTCTGCTTCTCTCCACACAACACACTATGATTAATGTATGTTTTCTTTTAAGTGTTTGCATATGCTGTCTTTAGTTTACTCACTTTGTTTGTTAGGAATCTTATTTAGTGAATTGATTGTCAAATTGTTTACATACTGATATTAATTTTTTTTTTTGTAACTTTCTTTGCCATGTCAGAAACATTATTTTAAATGCAGTAAATACAAGAGATACAAAGCAAAGGATGACACATACAAGTTCAGCCTGGCATGTACAAAATATACTTCTTTCTTAGTGAATTGTCTTGCAAAAAGGAAGGCAAAGACAAGAGAGGAAAAGCAAACAAGACCAGAACAAAAGTACTAATTATACAGAATCAGTTGTGTGCTTTGTGGGGGACACTAATTGGATCACCTTCCAAATCAGGACAATGCCTTCTACAACATCAGCAGATTTGGGGAAGACTAATGCAGACATCTTGCAGTCACAGTTGGATACACAAGCCTTTCAGGAATACATGAATCAACTGATGCAGGAGACGATGATGAAACTCCTGACTCAAGTCCAAATTTTATTTCACTTTTCATCTTTTGCAGATAAATTTAATGCCATGGACAACCTTTCATCAGACCCCTTTCAGCTTATCCAGCCTTTCAGCAGACCCCTATCAGCCTATCCAACCTTTCAGCAGACCCCTATCAGCCTATCCAACCTTTCAACAGACCCCTATCAGCCTATCCAGCCTTTCAGGAGACCTTTAAAAGCCTATGCAATAAATTTGGCCAATCGACATTATTATTATCGATCCCTGGTTGAGTCATATCAACGACTTAAAAAATGGTACTAACAGCTGCTTTGCTTGATGCTCAGCATTAAGAGGTTAGTGTTAGGACTGGTCGGCCTGGTGTCAGAATAATGTGACTGGGTAGGACATCATGCTACATGTCTGCGGCATGATATCCCAGTGCTAGACATCACTATAAACTGCCACACTGCAGACATCATAGCGATATGATTAAAAAAATGTTAAAGCTACATTAAAAATCATAATCACATCACATTGTTTTATGTAATCCATCAGTAAGTATTAACCATAGAATTGAATAGTCAATACAGAATGGACAGCTCAGTACTCAGATGGTTTTATAATTGTTGATGATAATGAAGACTTTGCAAATGTACTATTTTTATTCTTTTTTTTAAATTTGCTTGTGGACTTTTTGGCAACATGTGATGGACCTCAAGGGGTCAGCGGACCACAGTTTAAAAACCCCTGCTTTAATGGGTAAGAGTTACTGCCCTTTGATTTTAAACCAAAAAGTTGTATTCAGAAGGCTTGAGCTTCAAATGTTAATTTGATAGAGTAAATATTCTCATAGAAACATAATTTATTAGAACAGCTTGCTTTTATGATTTACTCTCTACTAAGTCTGATATATATATATATATATATATATATATATATATATATATATATATATATATTAAAAAATTTTTATTTAGGCAGCCCTCTTTGCAGTTCAGGAATTACTTGAGAAAAGGAAATCATCATGCCCAATATTTGTAAGTATTTCAAGTTAACTTTTGCATATTGTGGTCACCTCAACATTTCACAACTTTTTTTCTTTTGAAAACTCAGTTTTTTCTAATTAGAGTTGCTTTCCATAAAATTTAATAATTTATCAAAATATACATTTTTAATTGTATAATTGTTAAAATTGTGTGTAACACACATTATTAAAATTATTGTTTGTACAGAATTATTAAGAGAAGTATAATTTTAGTTAGCAAAGAAATCATTGGTTAGACGTCATTAATTTTTATTTTATCATTCACAAAAAATGGTTTGTTCTGCTCTCTTTGGTCCACAACTTTTTTCTTATATAAAAATTATAATTTACATGCTGTTCTTTATATAAAGCAAATTGTTAAGAATTACATTGTTTTCAAGCCATAAATATGAACTCATAAGATTTCTTCTTTAAATGCATTATATAATCATAATATGGTTGGAGTAGACCCACTACCTCGCAGATCCAACCCTCCCAAGCTGAGAAAGACATACTACCATTTTTGTGGCTTGTTTAAGGTGCTGTTTCAAAATGCCTTCAACTTTGTGCTTTAACCACTTTAAATGATCTTAGAGTTTTCTCACCTCCGTGATTTAGACTCCATCTTGATCTCATTTTATCATAGAGGAATATTATGCATTTGAGCTATTTAAATCAGCATAATTTTCTGCCTTTTCATCATATTACTTGACCTTTTTTTCTAAGCTAAATCTTGTAAATGATGACTTTTTTCTATCAATAATATAATTTTATTAATTTTTCTCTTTACTTACCTCATAGTGACCACATCATAGCAAGCACATCACAATGCATGTCTGATGTCTCATGTTATTTTGTGGCTTTCATTAATTAAGGTACAAAGAACAATGGACAGAATGGAAAATGTGTAAGACATTTAGACTGGTGGAAGATATTCAACTGACCTGTATTAGTTTAATGCTGTTTTCTTTAAATTATTGTTGTTACACTTGCTTTCACTGGTATTAAGAGATAAGGGTGAATGCCACACATGGAATTTACCTTGGCAAAGTCAAGAAAAAGTACACTGTTGTGGACACAATTAGTATTGTAATTAATATTATCTCAGTTTCCAACTTCCTTCTGACCTATTCACTTGAAACAAGATCACCAATTCAGAAAAACATTAGGAAGTAATTCCCACACATTTATAGCTTACAGTTGTTCTCAATCCTGCCATTGCCCACATTGCCAGAACCAGAGCATATCATTAGTGTACTGAGTCATACTCATATTTCAGACTCGTCCTTCAAGCTTTTATTCCATGTGCCCATATAGGAGGCCAGACAACAGGCTGCCTAAAAGGCAAATATCATGCTGGTCCAGTGATTCATAACATGGCTTCCATTCCACAAGAGGACCAGAGATCTTGGAATGACTCCTCTTAGTCATAACATTATTTGAAACACTCCCAGTACCCTAGTCCTTAGTTAGGGTCCAGTTTCACAGACTATGAAATGAGAAGACTCAGAAGAGATTGACCAGTTTGAAACCAACTTTTCCCAGGCAACTACTTTCCTGTAGAAAATATTGGCATACCAATGCTGCCATTTCAGATATTTCTGTGTCAGAAGCATTCCTCACTTCACAAAGGAATGGGTGAGATTATGCCTCAACAGTCTGTGGTTTTTACAATATATACTCACATGAAAAGGTTGGTCAAGTTGAGTGGCAAGGATTTTGCTCCAAGTTTTCCCTTGATCAAAGCTTTCTCTACCACTACTTCCAGGCACCCAAGTTCACTTTGGTATTATGATTCTAGTCTAAAACAATTTACCAGAAAAGAGTGAAAGTCAGCAAGTTTTGTAAAATTCAACAAATACCTTATATTTCCCTTGAATAAAAAAAGTGAAAATTTATGTATAAAAGAAAACTTATTGTATTGGAAATTAAATCCCAAATAATCCTAGAATTACTAACATAAATTCTAAAGAATAAAGTTCAGAATAAACATTAGTGGTATTAAAAAAAAAATCCAATGCTAAAAGTGCTGCCCTGTGATGGCCTGAATTGTGATGATGTGCCAACAACCTTTTTTTGAATCACAATACAGTAGTCCTTCTCTTGAATGGCCCCCCTCACCAGTGGCCACCCACTCCTTACGGCCAGAATCTGAAGGCACCGACGAATTTGTGTTCAAAATTACCCCTCACGAAAGGCCACCCGGCTAACGGAACCAGCGGCCAGCATATTTTTGCAAAAACATAAAATTTACCCCTCACCAGCGGCCGCATTTTATTTTGTAATATGTATCTAGAACAATTTTTTTTCTAATTGTGTTAAGTAATCGGATTTCTGTTTCTCGAAGTCAGATTTTCGTTCTTCAAAAAAGTGTTCTATATGTACCACTAAGGTTAATATTATATCCTTTACACCTTACCAATAGGGTATTAGACTGCAACTAATGAATCACGTGATAATCGCTGCCTTTAAAAATATACGGCATCTTGTTTAAATGCAGAAAAAAAAATTGTTTCATCCCTCAGGTAGTTGCAACATTGATGATTATAACTGGATGTAAGGTCAAGATCACACGGTCAGCATTGGCTAAAAATAGAAACAGTATACTAGACAAAGACCGAAAAATCATGTGACAACACAACTTGTCGCTTCTTTATAAGAAAGCATGTTGTCCGCTCAACAAATGTGTCGTCTGCATAATTAAATCACATACAGTTAGCAACATCGGAATAACTCACTACCAAACATTAACGTAAACGAAGATGATTTTTTTTTCAGAAAACGTCGGTTATTATATATAGTCTACAGTATCGGGTGAGGTGGGGAGGGGGACTGGTCAAACAAATTTAGGTAGAAAAAAATTGAATAAAACAATTTTATGTTGAAAAGACTCGAATAAATATCATTGTAACCGATAAGTTATTTAGCAGCAGTAGGAAAATGGAGCAAATGGATAGATAATTGCGTATGTACCAAGATTCAAATGACGTTTTTGTATGGTTCTGCTATGTGCATGACAACACCCGCTCGCATATCGCACTTTTGCCAAGAATAAGAACTATTAATGCATACTCAGTTGAAATAAGTCAACTATTATAGCACAAGAACCGTTTAATATTTAATGGTGCTTTTAAACGAAGATATTTAATGCTTTGAAAAATTAAGCTTTCTTTCTACGTACATATACTTCTCACAAAAAATTTAGTCCTTCTCTGGAAAGGCCACCCACCTTATAAGGCCACTTTCCCGGTGCAGAAGGGGTGGCCGTATAAGAGGGGGAATACTGTAATAAAATTCAAGAATATATCATTTTTTGAATTTCACTATAAATCCAAGTCTCTATTTCCAGGTATAATGTTTTAGATGAGCACTTGAATTTCCAGTGAATAGCTCAAACAAATAAATTCCAGCCCAAATGAAACACTGAACACAACAACAAGACCAATTTCTGCTTCAGACATTTTGTAGGAATGATAATTTTCCCTTAAACAAGATTTTATACTCTGCAACCTGACTTAGCTCACATTTATCATTTTCTTTAAAAAGAAAACTTAATGGAAAATTTAATTCTAGAAGGTTTCAAATGTTTGCAGGATAAATTCTTGGTAAAGAATATGGTGAACATAATTTCCTTGACTCAGACCAAAATGATTAATTCAATATAAGGTAAAGAATGCTAATTTTTTTTAAAACTGTCACAAGATTTTTTGGACAATTTCAACTTCAAATATACAATTTTAAATAACCCACAGTATATCATCAAATAGGAAAAATAAAAAATAACTAACAATGCAAATTAAATACACATAACAATGGGTACCTCAAGATTGGTTCTCAAAGGCAATCAGGAGGAAGTCATTACGAGTTTTGGATCTTCAATTTAGAACCAGCTACACATCCCTGAGACAGATCTATATAAACAGCAGCCTCCAGGAGAACTGGGTGAACAGCAAAATATGAAATATTATTTTGTGCTCTTGTTTTGTGTTGCTGCTTAGTTTTGCTTTGGATGCCTTATTTTGTATTGGATACCAATGTCGATATATCCTGTTATGTTCCATCTCAGCACTTCATTTATCTGGACATGGGGTTCAAAGATCATTTTGTCTTGCTTTCATCTCCCCAAAGGAAATTCATAGGGGATCACCTAGTCATGTCTCCAGTCTACTTAGAGAGCTAAATCTTAGCTTGGAATTTCTTTGCCTTTTGAGAATCATTCCTGACTTGTTTAGGTAACCCTGCTTGCAATAGCTAAAGCTTGCCTTCTGGACCAAATAATCATTTCAGACTTCATTATGTCAGGTCCATATTAGTAAATGGGTTATTGTGGAAATTTAGTTGCACTATTAACTGCTAGGTATGAGGATTTGCATTGCTGGCTGAAGTACCCACCACCTATCTTCCTTTCAAGTTAACAGTGTTTGGCCCCAGCAGGAGTGTTCCATACACATCCTCCTATATAAGTGGAAATAAAGGTCACAGCAAATATCATCTGACTGCAGCATGAAATGCTATTTGCTATTTTACCCAAATTACCCCTAGCATTTGCCCAGTAATCACCCTACCCATGGACCCTGCTATCACCCTCTAGCATGGACCCTAATAATCAACACCTAACACTAAAACTTGTAAACACATATAGCATGGACCCTCCCTGTAATCACATCTAGCATGGACCCTGTAATCACATCTAGCATGGACTCCAAAATCACATCTAGGATGGACCCTGTAATCACATCTAGAATGGACCCTGTAATCACATCTAGCATGGACCCTGTAATCACATCTAGCATGGACCCTGTAATCACATCTAGGATGGACCCTATAATCACATCTAGCATGGACCCTGTAATCACATCAAGCATGGACCCTCTAATCAAATCTAGCATGGACCCTATAATCACATCTAGCATGGACCCTCTAATCAAATCTAGCATGGACCCTATAATCACATCTAGCATGGACCCTGTAATCACATCTAGGATGAACCCTGTGATCACATCTAGCATGGACCCTGTAATCAGCACCTAGCATGGACATAATAATAACATCTAGCATGGACCCTGTAATCACATCTAGCATGGACCCTCAAATCAAATCTAGCATGGACCCTGTAATCACATCTAGGATGGACCCTGTGATCACATCTAGCATGGATCCTGTAATCAACACCTAGCATGGACCCTATAATCACATCTAGCATGGACCCTATAATCACATCTAGCATGGACCCTCTAATCAAATCTAGCATGGATTCTGTAATCACATCTAGGATGGACTCCATAATCACATCTAGCATGAACCCTGTGATCACATCTAGCATGGACTCTGTAATTAACACCTAGCATGGACATAATAATAACATCTAGCATGGACCCTGTAATCACATCTAGCATGGACTCTGTAATTACATCTAGCATTGACCCTGTAATCACATCTAGCATGGACCCTGTAATCACATCTAGCATCGACTCCATAATCACATCTAGGAAGGACCCTGTAATCACATCTAGCATGGACCCTGTAATCAACACCTAGCATGGACATAATCACATCTAGCATGGATCCTGTAATCACATCTAGCATGAACCATTTAATCACATCTAGCATGGACCCTCTAATCAAATCTAGCATGGACCCTCTAATCACATGTAGCATGGACCCTGTAATCACATTTAGCATGGACCCTGTAATCACATTTAGCATGGACCCTATAATCACATTTAGCATGGACCCTCTAATCACATCTAACATGGACCTTGTAATCACATCTAGCATGGACCTTGTAATCACATCTAGCATGGACCCTGTAATCACATCTAGGATGGACCCTGTAATCACATCTAGCATGGACCCTATAATCACATCTAGCATGGACCCTCTAATCACATCTAGCATGGACTCTGTAATCACACCTAGCATGGACTATGTAGTCACATCTAGCATGGACCTAGTAATCACACCTAGCATGGACCTAGTAATCACATCTAGCATGGACTATGTAATCACATCTAGCATGGACCTAGTAATCACATCTAGCATGGACTATGTAATCACATCTAGCATGGACCTAGTAATCACATCTAGCATGGACCCTCTAATCACATCTAGCATGGACCCTGTAATCACATGTAGGATGGACCCTATAATCACATCTAGCATGAACCCTATGATCACATCTAGCATGAACCCTCTAATCACATCTAGCATGGACACTGTAATCACATCTAGCATGGACCCTGTAATCAACACCTAGCATGGACATAATAATAACATCTAGCATGGACCCTGTAATCACATCTAGCATGAACCTAGTAATCACATCTACCAGGGACCCTGTAATCACATCTAGCATGGACCTAGTAATCACATCTAGCATGGACCTTGTAGTCACATCTAGCATGGACCAAGTAATCACATCTAGCATGGACCCTCTAATCACATCTAGCATGGACCCTATAATCACATCTAGCATGGACCCTGTAATCACATCTAGCATGGACCCTGTAATCACATCTAGCATGGACCCTATAATCACATCTAGCATGGACCCTGTAATCACATGTAGCATGGACCTAGTAATCACATCTAGCATGGACCCTGTAATCACATGTAGCATGGACCTAGTAATCACATCTAGCATGGACCCTGTAATCACATCTAGCATGGACCCTGTAATCACATCTAGCATGGACTCTGTAATCACATCTAGCATGGACCCTGTAATCACATCTAGCATGGACCCTGTAATCACATCTAGCATGGACTCCATAATCACATCTAACATGGACTTCATAATCACCATGTTGTAGCCTGTAAGTATGCAGATTCTCCTAAATAGGTGCACTGTCAAAAACTGATAAATAGACAGCTAGATAGTGCACACTGGTAATGGTCAGTACACACACTTTGTACTTTCATTTGATTAAAGTCAACACATGGTCTGCGAATCATTCGGTAATAGTCAATACACACTTTCATTTGAATAAAGTCAACACATGGTCTGAGATTCATCTGGTAATGGTCAGTACACACATTCATTTAAATAAATTCAACACATGGTCTGAGATTCATCTGGTAATGGACAGTACACTTTGTACTTTCATTTGATTAAAGTCAGCACATGGTCTGAGATTCGTCTGGTAATGGTCAGTACACACTTTTTACTTTCATTTGATTAAAGACAACACATGGTCTGCAAATCATTTGGTAATGGTCAATACACACACTTTGATTTGATTAAAGACAACACATGGTCTGTGAATCATTTGGTAATGGTCAATACACGCACTTTCATTGAATAAAGTCAACACATGGTCTGAGATTCATCTGGTAATGGTCAGTACACACTTTCATTTGATTAAAGTCAACACATGGTCTGTGAGTCATCTGGTAATGGTCAGTACACACTTTCATTTGAATAAAGTCAACACATGGTCTGAGATTCATCTAGTAATGGTCAGACACACACTTCATTTGAATAAAGTCAACACATGGTCTGAGATTCATCTGGTAATGGTCAGTACACACACTTTCATTTGATTAAAGTCAACACATGGTTTGAGATTCATATGGTAATGGTCAGTACACACACTTTCATTTGAATAAAGTCAACAGCCATGTAATTCATGACCTCTTTAAGAGGATGATTGCTGAAATCATGTTACTGTCAAATTTCAATGGAAAATCTGGTAAAGCTAATATGCTGTGTTGGTTTAATTAGGTTTGGTGGCTGTCTGGACCAAAATAAAACGACCCAATAGATTTTGTCTCTTTAAAATAAACCCGAAGATAAAACTTCAGCATCAATTCAGAATGCCAGCCAATAGCTTTTGTGATGTCTTGGATCAATACACTGTTTTTGAATGCAAACCTCACAGAGATCATTCTAAGTTCATTTCATGAGGTGACTCTGATCTTTTGAGACTTCAAAATGCTGAGCATATAACCATATGAAGATATGATCTTAGACTTATGTCCTGCCTTCCCGCCTTCATGGAAAGAAAGTATCTTTTGTTGCTTGTCATAACTTGGCTCATTGTACTTGAGGGCATAGACAGGATCTTGCATTGAGGGCATAGACAGTTTCTTGCATTGAGGGCATAAACAGGATCTTCCATTGAGGGCATAAACAGGATCTTCCATTGAGGGCATAGACAGGATCTTGCATTGAGGGCATAGACAGGATCTTGCATTGAGGGCATAGACAGGATCTTGAATTGAGGGCATAGATAGGATCTTGCATTGAGGGCATAGATAGGATCTTGCATTGAGGGCATAGACAGGATCTTGCATTACAGCATTTTTTTTAATTTATCAATAAATGAGAAGACAAATGACAAATCTCTTTCTGTCCACTGATGGTAACTGGTTCATAGATAGAAAGCCTGGTTGTGTCATGAGGGTCACTTTAATCATCTGGTCTGAATTGAAGATAGTGTTGGTCAGTAGAAAGGGCAGTCTGAATTAAAGATAGTATTGGTCAATAGAAAGGGCAGTCTGAATTGAAGATAGTGTTGGTCATTGGAAAGGGCAGTCTCAATTGAAGATAGTGTTGGTCAGTGAAAAGGGCAGTTTGAATTGAAGATAGTGTTGGTCAATGGAAAGGGCAGTCTGAATTGAAGATAGTGTTGGTCATTGGAAAGGGCAGTCTGAATTGAAGATAGTGTTGGTCAGTAGAAAGGGCAGTCTGAATTGAAGATAGTATTGGTCAATGGAAAGGGCAGTTTGAATTGAAGATAGTGTTGGTCAATGGAAAGGGCAGTCTGAATTGAAGATAGTGTTGGTCATTGGAAAGGGCAGTCTGAATTGAAGATAGTGTTGGTCAATGGAAAGGGCAGTCTGAATTGAAGATAGTGTTGGTCAGTGGAAAGGGCAGTCTTTGAAGATAGTGTTGGTCAGTGGAAAGGGCAGTCTGAATTGAAGATAGTGTTGGTCAATGGAAAAGGCAGTCTGAATTGAAGATAGTGTTGGTCAGTGGAAAGGGCAGTCTTTGAAGATAGTGTTGGTCAGTGGAAAGGGCAGTATGAATTGAAGATGGTGTTGGTCAATGGAAAGGGCAGTCTAAATTGAAGATAGTGTTGGTCAGTGGAAATGGCATCTTGAATTGAAGATAGTGTTGGTCAGTGGAAAGGGCAGTCTGAATTGAAGATAGTGTTGGTCAGTGGAAAGGGCAGTCTGAATTGAAGATAGTGTTGGTCAATGGAAATGGCAGTCTGAATTGAAGATAGTGTTGGTCAATGGAAAGGGCAGTCTGAATTGAAGATAGTGTTGGTCAGTGGAAAGGGCAGTCTGAATTGAAGATAGTGTTGGTCAATGGAAAGGGCAGTCTGCATTGAAGATAGTGTTGGTCAGTGGAAAGGGCAGGTTCCATTTGGAAACAGCTTTATTGAGATCCTTGCTAATGGCTCAAATTTCTCCGAATTGAGTCATGTTAAGACCCAGGACAGATTCCATTTTGGAAATGGTGAGAGATTTTGGCTCATTCAAATCAAACTTGGCCAGCAGATTTTTATCATGATATATTGCCATAGTGCCTGGATTTGTCACATATCAGGGTGCAATAGCCTTTGCCATAGTGCCTGGATTTGTCACATATCATGGTGCAATAGCCTTTGCCATAGTGCCTGGATTTGTCATATATCATGGTGCAATAGCCTTTGCCATAGTGCCTGGATTTGTCACATATCATGGTGTGATAGCCTTTGGCTTAGTGCCTGGATTTGTCACATATCATGGTGTGATAGACTTTGCCATAGTGCCTGGATTTGTCACATATCATGGTGCGATAGCCTTTGCCATAGTGCCTGGATTTGTCACATATCATGGTGTGAAAGCCTTTGTCATAGTGCCTGAATTTTTCACATATCATGGTGCGATAGCCTTTGATGGCAATTAGTGCCAACTTTTTCTCCTTGTAGAGCCAAAACCTAGTTTGTTGATTGATTGAGACACTTAAAAGGATAATGTTATCCAGGCTTGAAGGAGAAGACATTCCAGACATGTGTAGAACACTTGCAACCATGGTTGTTTGAGAAAATTCAGTTTTACTGTAATCTTCCTGGGTAGGTCTTTCACTAGATCAAGCAGATTGTTGACACAGGACTTGGATTCAGGATGTAGAAAGCTTATATTCATGATGTTAATTTGATCGGGTAAGTATTCTTGGAGAAACAGTCTACTGGAGCAATTAGCTTTCCCAAAAATGGGGACAGATCTTCAAACTTTTGTCTGTAATGCAACCCAGTAGCATGCTAAAATATTCTTAAATGGTGAATGTACAACATTCAAACCAAAAAAGTCTGATTTCCATTCTTTATCAGACTTTTTGTAAACATAAAATTCACAATTTTCAGCCTAAAAGCAACTTAGAATTATCACTAAAAGCTACTATTAACCGTTGATATTCAGTCTCCATCCAAACCATGAATTGCATAGTCTACAGTTTAGCTGAGAAATCATAGTTTACTTCTTTTTAATTTATGTCCTGATTGCTTATCTTAAAGTTCTTTGAATGGTGCTTGGAACATTAATACAAATAAACTTACTAAAA
Organism: Potamilus streckersoni; assembly: GCA_016746295.1. NCBI lineage: Eukaryota > Metazoa > Mollusca > Bivalvia > Unionida > Unionidae > Potamilus > Potamilus streckersoni. Next base: position 182,059 of record JAEAOA010002048.1, on the reverse strand, counting down.
GCTACATCCAGGTCCTCAGAACATTATTACAGATAAACTGACTAAAAGCTACATTCAGGTCCTCAGAACAAATAGATAAACTGACTAAAAGCTACATTCAGGTCCCGAGAACATTAATACAGATAAACTGACTAAAAGCTACATTCAGGTCTTTAGAACAAATATATAGATAAACTGACTAAAAGCTATGTTCAAGTTCTCAGAACATTAATACAGATAAACTGACTAAAAGCTACATTCAGGTCCTCAGAACATCAATATAGATAAACTGATTAAAATCTACATTCAAGACCTCAGAACATTAATACAACTAAACTGACTAAAAGTTACATTCAGGTCCTCAGAACATCAATATATATAACCTGATTAAAATCTACATTCAAGACCTTAGAACATTAATACAACTAAACTGACTAAAAGCTACATTCAGGTCCCCAGAACATTAATACAGATAAACTGACTAAAAGCTACATTCAGGTCTTTAGAACAAATATATAGATAAACTGACTAAAAGCTACGTTCAAGTCCTCAGAACATTAATACAGATAAAAACTGACTAAAAGCTACATTCAGGTCCTCAGAACGTCAATATAGATAAACTGATTAAAATCTACATTCAAGACCTCAGAACATTAATACAACTAAACTGACTAAAAGCTACATTCAGGTCCTCAGAACATTAATACAGATAAACTGACTAAAAGCTACATTCAGGTCCTCAGAACAAATGAATAGATAAACTGAGTTAAAGCTACATTCAGGTCCTCAGAACAATAATACAGATAAACTGACTAAAAGCTACATTCAGGACCTCAGAACATCAATATATATATATATATATATATATATATATATATATATATATATATATATATATATATATATATATATAAACTGATTAAAATCTACATTCAAGACCTCAGAACATTAATACAGATAAACTGACTAAAAGCTACATTCAGGTCCTCAGAACATTAATACAGATAAACTGACTAAAAGCTACAATCAGGTCATCAGAACATTAATACAGATAAACTAAAAGCTACATTCAGGTCCTCAGAACATCAGTATAGATAAACTGATTAAAATCTACATTCAAGACCTCGGAACATTAATACAACTAAACTGACTAAAAGCTACATTCAGGTCCTCAGAACATTAATACAGATAAACTGACTAAAAGCTACATTCAGGTCCTCAGAACAAATGAATAGATAAACTGACTTAAAGCTACATTCAGGTCCTCAGAACAATAATACAGATAAACTGACTAAAAGCTACATTCAGGACCTCAGAACATCAATATATATATATATCTATATATATATATATATATATATATATATATATATATATATATATATATATATATATATATATATAAACTGATCAAAATCTACATTCAAGACCTCAGAACATTAGTACAGATAAACTGACTAAAAGCTACATTCAGGTCCTCAGAACATTAATATAGATAAACTGACTAAAAGCTACATTCAGGTCCTCAGAACATTAATACAGATAAACTGACTAAAAGCTACAATCAGGTCATCAGAACATTAATACAGATAAACTAAAAGCTACATTTAGGTCCTCAGAACATCAATATAGATAAACTGATTAAAATCTACATTCAAGACCTCAGAACATTAATACAACTGATTAAATACTATATTCAGATCCTACAAAATGCTTTAAAAATATCAAAGATTGCAATGAACAAGACAAAATGGTACATGATCAACTTTTTGATTTTTATTTTTATCACCCCTCTTGTTTCTTATTCACTGGATCTGTGATCCATTTTAATAAATCTAATCGTATATTGCAATATTCAATTATTTTAAACACTTTATACTATGATTATATAATCATTCTTAGCTAACTAGTTCAGTTTGTTGGTTCATACAGATAAAATTAGGCTTATAGCATATTTATGCAGTGATCATTTTAAATGATATTTTGCTAAATGATGGCTGATTGAATTATTTTCTGCTTCTGTCTGTCTCTAATTCCATATCATGGGGTACCATATTTTGTTTGCATCACAATGGAGGTCTAGAAATTGCACAAAATTACTTTGTTTAAGCATAGTTTTTATGTGCATTGGTCCACACAGATAAAATGAAACTTATTATTAATGCAGTGACCATGTGAAATCATAATTTGCTACATAATGTAAACTTATGGTGGCTTTCAGATCATTTTTGATCTAAGACTATGTCAGTAGCACATTGTCACCTTCCTAAGTGACTTGGCAGCTTGTAACAATGCAAGTTCTTATATTTCTCCTTGATTTACAGCAGCAAAGTTGTTTTCTAAACTGCATTCATTGATATACCATATCCTAACACTAGCCTATGCATCATTCGAAATACAGAATAGGTTATGTAAGAATTCATGTAACTCCCCCTGCCTTTTACCTTTTCTCTGTACATGTTAAGATTGGGTAATGCAGTTAAAGAAGAGACCAATTTTCAGAGCAAGATATGTTCTATGATTATACCTAATTATAATATGGACACACCCTCCTAAGCCCTGCTTTAGTAGAAGCTGACAAATGATGGGATTTGTCAGCAGTTCCTCTCTCCAAGGTTAGACTACTCTCGTCTGAATTCCATCTGGCAAGCAAATGACTCTAAAAAACTTTTGCTGTTAAAAGAAACCATGAGGCAAGCTGAATGTCTTTATTAACCTCGGAGACTTGGATTTACAAGGTAATGGATGACATAAATTTGATCTGTAATTATCTTCAAAGAAAAATAATATTTTCCCATTTTTTCCCAACAAGACTATTAACATGGAGTTTAGTTGTATTGAATGCAGTTGCTTTGCACATTTCAGGTCTCTGGGACCATTGTAGATAAAAGTGGTAGAACTTTGTCAGGCCAGACAACAGAGGCTTTCATTATCAGTGTTGGTCATGCAGACCCAATGTGGTGAGTTTCAGACTTAATACCCATCATGTTTTCAGATCAGTATATTACATAACACAAGTTTTAATATCTATCATTCAGATCAATACATTACATTACACATGCCTTAATATATGTCATTCAGACCAATACATTACTTTATACAAGTCTTAATATCTGTCATTCAGATCAATACATTACATTACCCAGGTCTTAATATCTGTCATTCATATCAATACATTACATTACACAAGTCTTAATATCTGTCATTCAGACCAATACATTACATTAACCAAGCCTTAATATCTGTTATTCAGATCAATACATTACATTACATTACCCAAGTTTTAATATCTGTCATTCAGATCAATACATTACATTACCCAAGTTTTAATATCAGTCATTCAGATCAATACATTACATTAACCAAGCCTTAATAACTGTCATTCAGATCAATACATTACATTACCCAAGTTTTAATATCTGTCATTCAGATCAATATATTTCATGACACAAGCCTTAATATCTGTCATTCAGATCAATACATTACATTAACCAAGCCTTCATATCTGTCATTCAGACCAATACATTACATTACCCAAGACTTAATATCTGTCATTCAGACCAATACATTACATTACCCAAGACTTAATATCTGTCATTCAGACTAATACATTACTTTACCCAAGCCTTAATATCTGTCATTCAGATCAATATATTACATTACCCAAGCCTTAATATCTGTCATTCAGACCAATACATTGCTTTATGCAAGTTTTAATATATGTCATTCAGATCAATGCATTACTTTATGCAAGTCTTAATATCTGTCATTCAGATCAATACATTTCATTACACAAGTCTTAATATCTGTCATTCAGACCAATACATTACATTACCCAAGCCTTAATATCTGTCATTCAGACCAATACATTACATTACCCAAGACTTAATATCTGTCATTCAGACCAATACATTACTTTATGCAAGTCTTAATATCTGTCATTCAGATCAATATATTACATTAACCAAGCCTTAATATCTGTCATTCAGATCAATATATTACATTAACCAAGCCTTAATATCTGTCATTCAGATCAATACATTACTTTATGCAAGTCTTAATATATGTCATTCAGATCAATACATTACTTTATGCAAGTCTTAATATCTGCCATTCAGACCAATATATTACATTAACCAGGCCTTAATATCTGTCATTCAGACCAATACATTACATTACCCAAGCCTTAATATCTGTCATTCAGACCAATACATTACATTACCCAAGACCTAATATCTGTCATTCAGACCAATACATTACTTTATGCAAGTCTTAATATCTGTCATTCAGATCAATACATTACTTTATGCAAGTCTTAATATCTGTCATTCAGATCAATACATTACTTTATGCAAGTCTTAATATCTGTCATTCAGATCAATACATTACATTAACCAAGCCTTAATATCTGTCATTCAGATCAATACATTACATTACCCAAGCCTTAATATCTGTCATTCAGATCAATACATTACATTACCCAAGCCTTAAGATCTGTCATTCAGACCAATACATTACTTTACCCAAGACTTAATATCTGTCATTCAGACCAATACATTACATTAACCAAGCCTTAATATGTCATTCAGATTGATACCTTAGATTACTAAAGCCTTAATATCTGTAATTCAGATCAATTTAATGCAATACTCAAGTCTTAATATTTGTCATTCAGATCAATAAATTACTCAAGTCTTAATAATCTGTCATATAGATCAATACATTACAATATACAAGCCTTAATATCGTTCATTCAGATCAATACATTACTTTACACAAGTCCTAATATTTGACATTCAGATTGATACATTAGGCCTTAATATCTGTCATTCAGATCAATGCATTACAATACACAAGCCTTAATATCTGTCATTCAGATCAATTCAATTCTTTACTCAAGTCTTAATATCTGTCATTCAGATCAATACATTACATTACTCAATTATTATTATGTTATTCAGGTCAGTTCATTACTCAAGCCTTAATATCATGTCATTTAGATCAATACATTACATTACTGAAGTCTTAAAATCTGTCATTCTTTCGGACCAATACATTACATTACCCAAGCCTTAATATGTTATTCAGATCAATACATAATGTAACTTAAGATAGTATTAATATCTTTCGTTCAAATATATTACATAACACAAGACTAAATATATTTGTCATTCAGATCAATAGATTACATTACACAGGTCCTAATATCTGTCATTCAGATCAATACATTACTTTATACAAGTCTTAATATCTGTCATTCAGATCAATTCATCACATTACTCGTGTCTTAATAACTATCATTCAGGTCTATAAATTTACATTATACAAACTTAATATTTGTGATCAATACATTAGACAAAGTCCTAATATCTGACATTCAGGTCAATACATTACATTACACATGCCTAATATTTGTAATCAATACATTACATTATTCAAGCCTTAATATCTGTCATTCAGATTGATACATTACATTACACAAGTCTTAATATCTGACATTCAGATCAATACATTACATTACAAAAGTCAATATGTCATTCAGATCAATACTTTACATTACACAAGTTTTAATATCTGTTATTCAGATAAATGCATTACATTACATTACACAAGTCCTAATATCTGTCAGTCTGATTAATACAGTATTTTACATGAATATTAATATGTCATTTAGATTAATATAGTACATTACACAGGCCTTGTGTTTTGCAAATTGGAGGAGAGCTGCAAAAAGCTGTTCAGGAGAATGAATAACAATTGTCAATGCATATTTTGCCAGATGCCTGGCCCTAACTTTAAACCATATTTTTTATCATTGTTTCAGTCCTTTGAACTAGTTTTCAATATTGTGTTCATGGAACATTAAAATTATTTTTAAAAAAACAACTTCTTTTTAATGAAGATTCAAAGGTTATATTTTTAGACTATGGTTCCAATTTTAAATGTCATTAAAGTCTTGTAAGCAGCAAGAACTAATATTCAGCTTAGTAAAAATGAAGTATGTCAGAAATTAACTGGAAAGAAATTTTCAGTCATGTGATAGAGTACTGGCTCTCTTCCCCATACCTCAAAATTCTATTTGAACTAAATCTTATAACCCTTGTATGACTAAAAAGAACGTAAATGACTAAATTTTATAATTAAGACTTCAGGAAGGCAGAAACATCGACAACCTTGTCTTTTAGATATGTTAATCATGATATTAATTTATTTGTACCTCTTCCACACCATGAGGATGTGAATGATAAATTTCAATCTTACTTGTGACTTTGGTTATGTGCATATAAGATTCCTGATGTTCCAACATGAACAAATAAAATCTACCATGACACTGAGATTGTGGATTCCTCAAAGGATGAATTCTCTTCATGAGAAAAAAAGAAATTCAGTATTTTCTGGAGAATGATATCTTAGATTCATCCTTTGTGGATTCTGTGAAGCAGCATCCTCAAAGAATGAATCCTCTTGATCAGAATGTTTGAAAAAAGCAATTCATTATTTGCTAGAGAATGATATCTTAGAACCAAGTGAAAAGTAGTAACTGGAGTTCACCATGTATTCTTGTATCTAAGCCAGCTAATAAAATCAACATGTGTACTGTTATAAACCTTTGGTCTTAAACTAAGTAACAGAAAAGAATGAAAACTAACAAGTTTTGTACAATTCAACAATTAATTTATTTTCCTAGAATACAAAGTGAAAATTTCAAAAGAACTTACAGCATTGTGAACTAAATCCCAGATAGTCTAATTAAATGTTCTATCACATGTTCAAATGTATAAAGCTCCAATTCAATGGTATTCCATATAAATTCTGATATTGAATGTGTTGATGTTTGTAGTTTCTAATGTGTTAATGTTTCATTGGCATGGAATGTGGGTGTGTACAGTCTTTTGACCTATCACAGTAATATAATCCAAAATGGCTTATCTGAATTGACTATATTACATAATTATTGTTTTAGACCAAAATACATGATGAGCACTTTGTAATTCCAGTGAATAAAATTTAAGGAAATAAATTGAACCAAAATAGAAAGCAAACAGAACAATAAGACTGATTCTGCATCAGATGTTAAGGCAAGAGTGAAAACCTTTTTCAAGTTAAGAACATTTTATAAAAAGCTAAGACACAATAATAGAGCCAGGATAATAGACAAGTCATGTCTCTGAAACATCAGAAATATCGACAAGTTTAGGAATTTCCAAGTGAAAAAATAAATGTCCTAGACTTAGATTCAGGTAATTATGTTTATCATTGATAATGATCTGAATAATAAATCTGTAAACTTTGAGAAGTATTAAATATGTATTAGGTTGTTTACAAAATAAATGTCACTGGTGAGGTTGTTGTTGTGGGGTTTAATGCCATTTTTCAGCACACAATAGGGTATACATGGCGGCCAGTATTAATGGTGGAGGAAGAAACCAGAAAATCACTGGAAAGAACCATGACCCATGAGAAGCTTCTGGCAAGCTTTCTCACATATCCACATTCGCACAATCCTAGACTCAAACCCACATAGACAGAGGTGAGATGGCAATGATATGTAATGGACAGTGCTTTAGGCCACTTGGGGCCCCTCACCAGTGAGGTACAACATTAACTTGATTTTAGACAAAAACCAAGTACAAAATACAGATGTATATAACTTATAACCATTAAGAAAAGCTCACAGACAATACAAAGTAAACATTCATAACACCTCCCCCCATGAACAAAAAAAAAAAGGTTTATACAGAAAAGCTTTCATTTAAATATGTCAACTTTCCTATGATTATAATTACATAAGATAATGTCTTATAAATGACACCGAATGTACATGAAGCAATATAATACTTGCATACACATGAAAGTGCATCTGCAGTTGTCTTTTCCTTTGATGTGCCTGTTGTCAATATTGTATTCCTGCAATATCTAAATCAACTTTTTTATGTTGCTAATGGCATTCAATGGCCTGTGATCACTTAATATAATTATTGGAGTAGGACCCTTACACTTCAAAGTGTTGCAATTGTTGCAAAGCCAATATTGAATTCAAACATGATTGTGGAAAAATTTCTCTGGTGCCATATGAATCACTCAGGTGAGAAGGCAACCAGCTTCCAAGGTTTGTGATAGCTTGCAGAGAGTTTTCGGTAAATGGTATAGTGGCATATGTGCTGATCCTATATGTCCCTCTTTAACTGGAGGTTACTTTTCCATTTTCTCTTTTGATGAAAAAGATGGCTAGTAACTACCATTAAGGATTTTTAACAGTCCTTTATAATACCTTTAAGTTTTCTATTGGATGTGCTATAGAATCAGATCAGTGTGGCAAAGTGGTTTGAGACACTCAAATTAACAGTCACTGACATCTCTACTCTTTCTGCAGTGGTTTTGAGTCACAGGCTCAGCCAGCATGTGTATGTGTCAGTGGCTCCTCATGGGTTGGTGGTTCTCGCTAGGATTTTTGTGTTCTTCATTTAATCAAATATGCTGACCACCATTTATAGTTTATCGTGTGCTGAAATATGAAGTCAAACCTAATGCAAGAAAGTAGATATGATATCGTGTGCTGAAATATGAAGTTAAACCTAATACAAGAAAAGTAGACATCATATTGCCAGCAACAGTAAGTTTGGTTGCATCATCCACCTTTCTGATGTTTGTCTAAGTCTGAGGGGGATGATATTCCACTAGTAAAACATGGACTAATGTATCAGAGTTTGTGAAAACCTAATTAATAATAGGTTGCCATGAACCAAAGAATCTATTGACATATCTGATATTTAAGTTTACATATGCCAAATGTTACCTCAACTTGCTTTTCAGCTTGGGGTTGAACTGTGCTTTAGGAGCAGCAGAAATGAGACCCTTTCTTGAAGCTGTCAGCAAAAATACAAAAGCTTTTGTTCTTTGTTATCCCAATGCAGGTAATTCCTATATTTAAATATAATATTCCAACCATGTGCAATAGATTCTTTCTTGTATTGATCATGGACTTTAAAGCATTTATTATATGATTGGTAAGCAGCTAATTTATGACATGAATAGTAAGTACCTAATTATGACATGAATGGTAAGCACCTACTTTATGACATGAATGATAAACACTTAATTTATGATATATATAGTAAGCAGCTAATTTATTGCATGAATGGATGTCACTTAATTAATGACATGAACTGTAAGTAGCTAATTTATGACATGAATGGTATGCACTTAAGTTATTTCATGAACAGTAGGCACCTAATTACATAAATGGTAATCAGCTAATTTATGACGTGAATGTTAAGTGCCTAGCTAATTTATGACATGAATGGTAAGCACCTACTTTATGACATGAATGGTAAGCACCTAATTTATGACCTGAATGGTAAGCACCGACTTTATAACATGAATGGTAAGCATCTAATTTATGACATGAATGGCAAGCACCTACTTTATAACATGAATGGTAAGCACCTACTTTATAACATGAATGGTAAACAACTCATTTATGACGAATGGTAAGCATCTAATTTATGACATGAATGGTAAGCACCTACTTTATAACATGAATGGTAAGCACCTACTTTATAACATGAATGGTAAGCACCTACTTTATAACATGAATGGTAAGCACCTAATTTATGACATGAATGGTAAGCACCTACTTTATGACATGAATGGTAAGCACCTAATTTATAATATGAATGGTAAGCACCTAATTTATGACATGAATGGTTAGCACCTGATTTATACATGAATGGTAAGCACCTACTTTATAACATAAATGGTAAGCATCTAATTTATGACATGAATGGTAAGCACCTACTTTATAACATGAATGGTAAGCACCAACTTTATAACATGAATGGTAAGCACCTACTTTATAACATGAATGGTAAGCACCGAATTTATACATGAATGATAAGCACCTACTTTATAACATGAATGATAAGCACCTACTTTATAACATGAATGGTAAGCACCTACTTTATAACATGAATGGTAAGCACCTACTTTATAACATGAATGGTAAGCACCTACTTTATGACATGAATAGTAAGCACCTACTTTACGACATGAATGGTAAGCATCTAATTTATGACATGATTGGTAAGCACCTACTTTATAACATGAATGGTAAGCACCTACTTTATAACATGAATGGTAAGCACCTAATTTATGACATGAATGGTAAGCACCTATTTTATGACATTAATGGTAAGCATCTAATTTATGACCTGAATGGTAAGCACCTAATTTATACATGAATGGTAAGCACCTACTTTATAACATGAATGATAAGCACCTACTTTATAACATGAATGGTAAGCACCTACTTTATAACATGAATGGTAAGCACCTACTTTATAACATGAATGGTAAGCACCTACTTTATGACATGAATGGTAAGCACCTACTTTATGACATGAATGGTAAGCATCTAATTTATGACATGAATGGTAAGCACCTACTTTATAACATGAATGGTAAGCACCTAATTTATGACATGAATGGCAAGCACCTACTTTATGACATTAATGGTAAGCATCTAATTTATGACCTGAATGGTAAGCACCTAATTTATACATGAATGGTAAGCAACTACTTTATAACATGAATGGTAAGCACCTAATTTATGACATGAATGGTAAGCACCTACTTTATGACATGAATGGTACGCACCTAATTTATGACATGAATGGTAAGCACCTAATTTATGACATGAATGGTTTGCACCTGATTTATACATGAATGGTAAGCACCTACTTTATAACATAAATGGTAAGCACCTACTTTAAACCATGAATGGTAAGCAACAACTTTATAACATGAATGGTAAGCAACAACTTTATAACATGAATGGTAAGCACCTACTTTATAACTTGAATGGTAAGCACTTACTTTATAACATGAATGGTAAGCATCTACTTTATAACATGAATGGTAAGCACCTACTTTATAACATGAATGGTAAGCAACTAATTTATGACATGAATGGTAAGCACCTACTTTATGACATGAATGGTAAGCACCTAATTTATAACATGAATGGTAAGCACCTAATTTATGACATGAATGGTTAGCACCTGATTTATTCATGAATGGTAAGCACCTACTTTATGACATAAATGGTAAGCATCTAATTTATGACATGAATGGTAAGCACCTACTTTATAACATGAATTGTAAGCACCTATTTTTTAACATGAATGGTAAGCACCTACTTTATAACATGAATGGTAAGCACCTAATTTATGACATGAATGGTAAGCATCTACTTTATGACATGAATGGTAAGCACCTAATTTATGACATGAATGGTAAGCACCTAATTTATGACATGAATGGTTAGCACCTGATTTATACATGAATGGTAAGCACCTACTTTATAACATAAATGGTAAGCACCTACTTTATAACATGAATGGTAAGCACCTAATTTATACATGAATGGTAAGCACCTACTTTATAACATGAATGGTAAGCACCTACTTTATAACTTGAATGGTAAGCACTTACTTTATAACATGAATGGTAAGCATGTACTTTATAACATGAATGGTAAGCACCTACTTTATAACATGAATGGTAAGCACCTAATTTATGACATGAATGGTAAGCACCTACTTTATGACATGAATGGTAAGCACCTAATTTATAACATGAATGGTAAGCACCTAATTTATGACATGAATGGTTAGCACCTGATTTATACATGAATGGTAAGCACCTACTCTATAACATAAATGGTAAGCATCTAATTTATGACATGAATGGTAAGCACCTACTTTATAACATGAATGGTAAGCACCTAATTTACGACATGAATGGTAAGCACCTACTTTATGACATGAATGGTAAGGACCTAATTTATAACATGAATGGTAAGCACCTAATTTATGACATGAATGGTTAGCACCTGATTTATACATGAATGGTAAGCACCTACTTTATAACATAAATGGTAAGCATCTAATTTATGACATGAATGGTAAGCACCTACTTTATAACATGAATGGTAAGCACCTACTTTATAACATGAATGGTAAGCACCTACTTTATAACATGAATGGTAAGCACCTAATTTACGACATGAATGGTATGCACCTACTTTATGACATGAATGGTAAGCACCTAATTTATAACATGAATGGTAAGCACCTAATTTATGACATGAATGGTTAGCACCTGATTTATACATGAATGGTAAGCACCTACTTTATAACAAATGGTAAGCACCTTCTTTAAACCATGAATGGTAAGCATCTAATTTATGATGTGAATTGTAAGCAACAACTTTATAACATGAATGGTAAGCACCTAATTTATAACATGAATGGTAAGCACCTATTTTATGACATGAATGGTAAGCATCTAATTTATGACATGAATGGTAAGCACCTACTTTATAACAGGAATGGTAAACACCTAATTTATGACATGTTTCTGTCATGTTGTTTGGTTTGTTACAGGTTTACCCAATACATCTGTCATGTTGTTTGGTCTGTTACAGGTTTACCCAATACATCTGTCATGTTGTTTGGTCTGTTACAGGTTTACCCAATACATCTGTCATGTTGTTTGGTCTGTTACAGGTTTACCCAATACATTTGGTGACTATGATGAAACTCCAGAAATGATGGCAGCTGAAATAGAGGTATTCAATTTAAAATGAATATATTGACCTGTCAAATTTATACAAAGAACTTAAATTAGGTACCAAAATAGTGCTGGGGTGTTGACTTTAGTTAGTCTTGGAAGTGGAGGAGACCTGAAGACCTGCAGGAAATAATCCAGCAAATGTTTCTGATACCATAATCCTGTAAGTAATGAATCGGAGTGATCTAACCTAAGATTTAAGTGCAAAGTGACTTGATTGTTAAATCTGTCAAATCAATGTTTTTTTTTTCTCTGACGAAAGATGTGGCTGAACACATGATTAAATTGGAATCCATTTTGTCCAACATGACTAAATTAGTATCCATTTTGTCCAACATGACTAAATTAGTATCCATTGTGTCCAACATGTCTAAATTAGTATCCATTCTGTCCAGCATGTATAAATTAGTATCCCTTCTGTCCAACATGTCTAAATTAGTATCCAATCTGTCTAACATGTCTAAGTTAATATCCAATCTGTCCATCCTTACATCAATCTGTCCATTGATGAGGTGGTATTTGCAGATATAATTTTAATTTGCTTTGGAATATTTTCTTAATCCTTATTTGTGCAATACCCATGGGTAAATGCAGAAGCCTGTTGATTTGAAGAAACTGCTAGGTCCATGGTTAGGGTAACTGGAGCCAAAGATGTTATTTTCCTTTCCAAAGATTTTATCATTTTCTGGACACTTGAGTAAGCATCTGTTAGTGGTTTTGCTGTTTATGATTGAATGACCAATAGTAGAAAAAACCCAAAATTTGCATTTGAATATGACTGGGTTTTTTCAGTATTGTGTGTCATATATTTCAGTATGTGTTAAACATTAACTGTTAGAGTGTTCTCAGCTTGTTACTGGGATTGGTTCCAAATCCTGTGAAATCACCAGTTGCTACTTCATGCTTGTGCCAAGTAACATGCTCTCTTCTGACAGAGAGGCCTTCAAAACTTTACACAAACAGTTTGAAAGTTTTCTACCTGAAAACATGGAGGAATCGAGGGAAGTTTGCTCCATCTATAAATGTCCAACTTTTCTGTTCTTTCTATCATTGAGAACAAAGTTTTTAACTGTTTTCACTTTACTGTACTCACAAGTGTATGCACCATTGGTTTTCATATCTGAATGGGTCAAGATGCTTCTTCCTCACATTGCTATAGCCATATTAATGAGTACGATTTTGGTGCATGATTTAGAAAACTCGTTCAATATTGCTGTGTAATATCTGCTTTGTAACCAGATACACAAAGCTACATTTTCTATATTGTCTTTGCATCCACCTCTTAGTGAGATACATAATCCTTTATTGATTTTACCAGTATAGAATATAATTGAGCTTTCCTTCAGGTAAAATTTTCTCATCATGAATATTGTAGTCTCTGCTTGTAACAGTGATACTTAAGTACTTTTTATGTTCAGGTTTTGTTTGTACTATATTTATATTGCTGTATAGCTTCTGCTGGGGTCAGATACATGCAGGTAAGTTTTCTATACATGGTTGACTCATTATTCATTCAGTTAGTTACTTTAAGAAGTGCTTCAGTAATTTAACCTGTATAAGGCAGTCGGAAATTGGCAATTCTATGGGTAACCTATTATTAGAATTTATTATGTAGCATCCACTTCATAAGTATTATTAGCAACAATCTAATTCTCTACCTATTCAGGTCATGAAACGTGATCAGCTTGCATGCAAGGGTTCAAAACATTATCATTTACTGGGAAGCAAGATGGAGAGAGTAACAATAGCCTCAGTTACAGTCTCACATAATGGACAGACTACATGCATCAATATCATGTACCCCTTTCCAACCTTAAGAGCTGGACATTGTCATGCCAGCCACCATGACTGTACTTGACTATATAACTCTGATTGCAGTGACCACAATTGATCATGAAGCACTGTCTTCGACACAAATGAACTAGTCCAGTTTCATGACTCGCATAGTGCTGCTTGGCACTACCAGCATATGAAGCCCATCTTAGTGTCTCGGTAGCCAAGAACCCATTTTCACATGAATCATTGTAACCTGCATAGTGTGGCTACTCAATTCCAGTGGGCAACACACAGCTTATATAGGCACTTGCATGAGCTATATCGTACCTCTAGACACTGAGCATACAATGCCCATCAATGTACCTCAGTTTTCAAGAGATATCTCTTTACTCATCCTTAAGCCTTCACCACACAAAGGGAGTTTCAACTTAGTGACACCTTGGAAGCAATCAGATCTAACTCATAACATGCTGCAAGTGTAGTTAGCCTCAACATTCTTCTCCAGCTACTTCGCAGGTAGCACAGGAGATGTTGGCTTCACTGCCTTGATCCAAAAACAACAAAAAATGGCTTTCATGCGCTCTCCTCTTTAGTAGATCTTACTTTTATAGTGAAACTCCGCCTTGCTGAATTAAACTGAAGACATTTTCCACCCACTCCCATTGGAGTCTGTCCGCCTTGCTGGCTTAAACTGAAGACACTTTCCACCCACTACCATTGGAGTTCTGTCTGCCTTGCTGGCTTAAACTGAAGACATTTTCCACCTACTCCCATTGGAGTCTGTCCGCCTTGCTGGCTTAAACTGAAGACATTTTCTACCCACTCCCATTGGAGTTCTGTCCGCATTGCTGTCTTAAACTGAAGACACTTTCCACCCATTCGCATTGGAGTTCTGTCCGCCTTGCTGCCTTAAACTGAAGACATTTTCCACCCACTCCCATTGGAGTTCTGTCCACCTTGCTGGCTTATATTGAAGAAACAGTTAAATAATTGTTTACTAAGTGCCATCACAGTTGGATTATTGTTCACTAAGTGTTTTCACAAATGGATCATTGTTTGCTAAATATCTTCACAAATGGATCATTGTTTGCTAAATATCTTCACAGATGGATCTTGGTTCATTAAGTATCTTCACAGATGGATCATGGTTCAGTAAGTTTCTTCATAGATGCATCATGGTTCATTAAGTATCTTCACAGATGGATCATGGTTCAGTAAGTTTTTTCATAGATGGGTCATGGTTCATGAAGTTTCTTCATAGATGGGTCATGGTTTAGTAAGTTTCATTATAGATGGATCATGGTTCAGTAAGTTTCTTCATGGATGGGTCATGGTTCATGAAGTTTCTTCATAGATAGGTCATGGTTCATTAAGTTTCTTCATAGATGGGTCATGGTTCAGTAAGTTTATTCATGGATGAGTCATGGTTCATGAAGTTTCTTCATAGATGGGTCATGGTTTAGTAAGTTTCATCATAGATGGGTCATGGTTCAGTAAGTTTCTTCATAGTTAGGTCATTGTTAATGAAGTTTCTTCACAGATGGGTCATTGCTAATATCGTCACATATGAATCATTGCTCCTTAAGTGCCTTCACAATTGGATCTTTGTTTATGCAGTGTCTTCAAAGATGTTCACAGTCTTCACAGTTGGATTATTGCTCACTAAATGTCTTCACAAATTCATTAAATATCTTCACTGATGGATCCTTATTGCTCACTAAATGTCTTCACAAATTCATTAAATATCTTCACTGATAGATCCTTGTTCACTAAGTGTTTTCAGAGATGGAAGATTGCTCATTGGTTGTTTAAATTCATGGTCTTCAGCAACTTTGAAATGCAGTCCCAAGAAAGCAGTAAATAAGGGAAATTGACTGTATCAAAATTTATTAATTTTGATGTATTTGTTTTATTAGTTCAATTGAAATACCAGATAATGAAATCTTTCTTCTGCAGTCAAACAGCTAATTATGACCTCTATTCAAATTTTTTAATTTTGACAGGGTTTTGCGAAGGATGGATTACTTAACATTGTTGGTGGATGCTGTGGTACAAATCCAAAGCATATCAAGTAAGTACCCTGTAAATGTCATACTAATCAGACAGCATACAGTTTATTTATCTTTTATCCAGAAGTTAAGAAACCCAGGATTGAACTAAAATACATTTTTCAATAATATTACTTTATCATAACACTTTAGAAGTCCTTTGACTTTCTTACAATTCCAGATCCGAAAATAAACACATGTTCATATTCATTCAAAATATGAACCATTTGGTACAGGTACTCAAAGGCAGTTAAACAACATTCAAAATACTGTACAATTCTGTCAAAATGCAGGAAATTACCCATACACTAGTGTCTTTGAACTCTAGGCACCTGCCTTAATACTGCTACATTTGCCTTTTAGACAATGCGTGCAGGTGAACATTGTCAGACCCACTTGGGCTTCTGCAATGATAGATTCAGCTAAGTAGGATAGGAAATTTATATTCTTAAAGTTAAATCTTTGTGTATTGTCCCTTCAAATTATTTATAATAGTTCACATATCTCTTGATCAATCACAGAATTTAAGTTTTATTGTAAACAGTTCTTTTAAGATGTATTTCTTTACCTGTAAAATGTATACTGCATATGTCAATCATTGCAAGAACATATTCTCACCATTCTACAGGGCCATTAAGGAAGCAGTTCAGAAATACAAACCTAGAGTACCTCCAGTAGATGTTCATGACAGCTATATGAAACTGTCAGGTAAAAGTTGTGTACAAAACTTTCAGATTGTTATTTAATGTCAAAGTGGGTTTTAATGGAATCATGTATCAAATATGTTGCTCCACTGTTTTGTTTTCTTATTCATTTACCTAAAATTACTTTTAGCCAAAAAATTTGTTTTGGTTTTCTTTAGTCCAAAGAGTTTTGTCATTTGAATCCCGTATTTATTTGCATGTTTTGTTAGTTTCAAGTAACATACTCCTTGTACAAAAGATATTGTCATATCTAGCTTATGACTTAATATTAATGAAATTGCTTTGTTAGCTAGACTACATCTGGTCTAGCCTGTGATTTATAATAATGAAATTGCTTTGCTAGCCAGACTTGTCCAACAGCTGTACGTCTGATGCAATCAAAATATTTTAGAAAATCATAATGCAATAAGAATGTAATTAATCTGATTTGTACAGCTTAAGAAGTTATTATATTTTTCATGAGTATAAAATTTATCCCATTTACACATTTTCTAAAACTAATATGGGCATTTTGCATAATTAAAGTTTTAATTTTTTGTTTAAAATCCCTATTAGGTTTTAAAGTTTGCAGACTTCATATGATTTTCAATTAAATTTTTTTTCCATATTTCCATATTCTTTAATGAATTTAAAACTAAATTATTGATCTAGAGAATATATGCACTTTTAGTTTTCAACAGAAATTTGTGTATTTGATTTTTCAGGTTTTGAGGAGAAATGTTGCATAAAATTTAAGTATTTCATTGTTTCTGAAATATTAAAAATCTGTAATTACCAATAAGTATTCATGTTAAATATATTGTATCTCCTTCAGTTCCTTAATCACATTATCATTGGAATATAAACATAACTATTTCCTGAATCCAGCCCTCCAAAAAAAGATGAAAAAATGTCTTTTCTATCCAGTCATGTATACAGAGGGCAATAACTCTTGTCCATTACCTCCCTTTGACACAACCAGTCGTTGCTAGGTTTATGTTTTCACTTTTAATGAAGCTTATAATAAGTTCCTGTCATTCCTGGAAAGATTAACTGTGCATGAAAGTTATCTTAATTTTGTCTGGCAACTTGGTGGTCATGACCTACCTCCTCCAGCCAGGGTGAACCTGTGCATTCCCAGTAGACTGGATGTCTTGGTTGATTCTCTGTCAAGAAAGTGTCAGACAATTCCATTCACCAATTGGTCTTTCATTGGATTTGTGCATTCGGGGCAGGGGGTTGCAACCACTGATCAGTCCTTTGCAACAAGATCGAATCACAAACTAGCCATCTTTGTCTCCTCAGTCCTACCAGTTTGGGCCATGGACAATTTCAATCAGTTTGGAGGGTCTGTGGACCGTTGACTACCTATCTTCAGTCTTAGTACCAAAAAAAATTAAAAATGTGAACTGTATCTAATCCTCCCTCTCAGGTGGGACAAATTTTGTTTATATGATCTTCCTGTTCTACACAGGAAGATCCCAGCAAAAATTGAGCCTCTGAAACTACTATCATACAAAATTTGTTTTCTCATAAATTTGGCTTCAGCATAATGTGAGTTAATGCTCTTTCAGTAGACACAAACTATCTTTAATTCAGATCATTTGGCAATCATATGCTATCTCTCTTTGATAGATACATCGTTAGAAGTGTCTTTGCAAGATATTGTGTGTGCTGATAAACATTACCTGAAGCACACAGGTATATTTCAAGTGTCTTTGCAAGATATTGTGTATACTGTTAAACATTACCTGAAGCACACAGGTATATTTCAAGTGGCTTAGCAAGATATTGTGTATACTGTTAAACATTACCTGAAGCACACAGGTATATTTTCAAGTGTCTTTGCAAGATATTGTGTGTGCTGTTAAACATTACCTGAAGCACATAGGTATATTTCAAGTGTCTTTGCAAGATATTGTGTATACTGTTAAACATTACCTGAAGCACACAGGTATACTTCAAGTGTCTTTGCAAGATATTGTGTATACTGTTAAACATTACCTGAAGCACACAGGTATATTTCAAGTGTCTTTGCAAGATATTTATGTATACTGTTAAACATTACCTGAAGCACACAGGTATATTTCAAGTGTCTTTGCAAGATATTGTGTATACTGTCAAACATTACCTGAAGCACACAGGTATATTTCAAGTGTCTTTGCAAGATATTGTGTATACTGTTAAACATTACCTGAAGCACACAGGTATATTTCAAGTGTCTTTGCAAGATATTGTGTATACTGTTAAACATTACCTGAAGCACACAGGTATATTTCAAGTGTCTTTGCAAGATATTTATGTATACTGTTAAACATTACCTGAAGCACACAGGTATATTTCAAGTGTCTTTGCAAGATATTGTGTATACTGTCAAACATTACCTGAAGCACACAGGTATATTTCAAGTGTCTTTGCAAGATATTGTGTATACTGTTAAACATTACCTGAAGCACACAGGTATATTTCAAGTGTCTTTGCAAGATATTGTGTATAATGTTAAACATTACCTGAAGCACACAGGTATATTTCAAGTGTCTTTGCAAGATATTGTGTATACTGTTAAACATTACCTGAAGCACACAGGTATATTTCAAGTGTCTTTGCAAGATATTGTGTATACTGTTAAACATTACCTGAAGCACACAGGTATATTTCAAGTGTCTTTGCAAGATATTGTGTATACTGTTAAACATTACCTGAAGCACACAGGTATATTTCAAGAAACAAAACAACTACTCTATCATCATGGCCGTAGTGTGACAGCATACTAAGATTTTTCAAGAGATCATGAAAATTAAAACTCATAAAATTACAGCAATCTCTGCAAAACTCACTTTTGAATGCTGTGTAGCAATACAAGGCATAAAAGAAGCTGTTGGCTGACACATTTTGCCAACATTATTGTGTTTCTGTCTTAGGGACTTAGCTTCCCAGAAATATCAATCTTATGGCTCCTGTGACTGTGGCCCAGTTATCCATCAGACCATTGGCATCATGGGCATTCCTAGTGTTTTCACACAATTTTGTTGGTAAGAGTTCAGAAACTCTATTCTTAACCTGTTATAATTATCATAAGCTACATAACAGATGGCTGTGCTGCAGGTAAGTTAGGTATAGTGGGTTATCTATCATGTAATGAATTCAGCCCTTCTTACCTGGAAGGATTCCTTGGGTATAAACAGGATGCTCAGCACTCAGAAAACTTACCATGAACTTCAGAGAATCTTTTCTTCATGAGGATAATGAAATGCTCCAAATAGTACTGAAATTATATTTCTAGTATTTGGGTCAAAATTTGAAGTTTCTAGCACTGTTGAAAAGTTATACTAATTTTACTAAAACTGCACAACAAAATACTTGGAACAATTTGTTGAGTTCACAATCTAGAACATGTACTTTCAGCATGTAGTTTCTCAGAAAAAAGCTTGTCCTCAAATTAATTCTAGAAATCTTTCAGTAGGTAATGATTAAAAAATTTTTCCACATTTTGAAGTCCACATCATCACTAGGTCAGTATTCTTCAGGGTGTTGAACACTTGCCCCTAATCAATTTAAATCATAGCTGCAACCGAGGAAAAAAAATCACCCTGGACCTACTCATCTTCAAATCCTTCAAAGTACTCTTCATTGTCCAAATCGCTGTAAAAAAGTGGATGCAGTCATGCACCATCTCTTTCATCAACTTCATTTACATCTAAACCATCAATTAGGTCAATATTATTTTCAGAATCATCAAAACCTTCTACTTGAATGTCACTACCTTCGCTATTAATATCCATGTTCACATCTGAGTTGTTGTCCATCATTTTATTGATCGATTTTCAAATCAGCTGTTTCTTTTCCAACCATTTTTTTTTTATATAATATTTCTGCGCATGGGTGCTTTAACCATTTTCTGTTATCGGTGATGAAGTACACAAGTATATGTGATGTAAATCACATGTTTCTAGAGATGCTATATTCACACCTAGTGAACTACAACTCAAGTCGTATTCTGCATACAATGGAAGCCTACAACCACAGGCATATTCAGGATAGAATGGGGAATTACGACCGCAGGCATATTCCAGATACAATGGGTTAATCCGGTGCCAGTTAATCAAAATTCTGTTGTAGAGGGATAAAATGGAGGGTTATTTTATCTTTTGAGGTTTGGATTCATGAGGTAGTAAGCTTATATTTATAATGATGTGATTGGGTAGTAATCCTATTTTCAGAGAAATAAAATCTAATTTGAAAATTTCCTTTTTTTATCTTCAGGATTGGAACCTATGCATATAGGACCCTTCACCAATTTTGTCAACATTGGGGAGCGATGCAATGTAGCTGGATCTAGAATATTTGCAAAACTAATTACAAGTGGGAAATTTGAGGTATGTTATAGCCCACTTTTTTGCGCCTTCACTACTAATATTGACTCCCCAAGCAATTTTGGGCATGTAGAATAAACCTGGATTGCCCTTCTGCATGTCATAAGAGATGGAATGTATGGTAGAAGAGTGGTTAGAATGCTGGACTTTGGGCTGAAAGGGTGCAGGTTTGAATCTTACCATTGGATTGCCATCATAATGTATCCTTGTGCAATGCACTTTATTCCTATTGCCATGGCATAAAATAACCTACTTGTGTTGCTGTGCCATAAAACCCAAACAAGGAGTTTGTCTTACCTGCTTTCAGAGAGCAACAGTTGTGACAATGGCAAAATCCAAATCAGGACTTTATAAAAATTGAATTTGTAAGACTTAAATTGTTTGTTTTCTTTAAAAAATATAACTGACTAAATGCAGGCAAGACAGTGTTTCATTGTGAAGATATGTGATTAGCTGCAACATTATCCATGCAAATATTAGTTACTTACCCAGCATACATTTGATGAAATTTTATCTGAGAGACATACATGATAGATATGTATCCATGAAAGTCATGCAGAGACACATGATAGTCATGCATTTATATTACTAGCCAATGTAAACTGCTTCTTTCTTCATTTTTGTCTAAATGTTCACCGATGGATCTTTTAAATCTGATAATATTTGTTTATTCACTTCACTCCACCTGCCAGTCAATATCAGACCTAACCAATATTCTTTTTACAGGATCCACCTGCATGTAAATGTTAGGACTGACCAAAATGCTTTTAATAATATCCACCTGTATGTCAATATCAGGCCTAACGCACATGCTTTTCACAATGTCCACCTGCATGTCAATATCAGACCTAATCCTTTCTTTTTTACAGTATCCACCGGCATGTCAATATCAGGCCTAACCCAATTCATTTTTACAATATCCACCTGCATGTCAATGTCAAGCCTAACCCAATTCCCTATTACAATATCCACCTGCATGTCAATGTCAAGCCTAACCCAATTCCCTTTTACAATATCCACCTGCATATCAATATCAGGCCTAACCCATTCATTTTTACAATATCCACCTGCACGTCAATGTCAAGCCTAACCCAATTCCCTTTTACAATATCCACCAGCATGTCAATATCAGGCCTAGCCCAATTCATTTTTACAATATCCACTACTCAAACTGAAAACACAGGAATACTGGTACATTGCAGAAGTGTGGCTTTAACATATTACATTAATGTATCAGTTAACTCTGTATTTATGTGACTACTATTGTATGCCAAATGTCAGCTTATTTGTAAGTAACTGAACTTGTTGAATTAACGTTAAAAAATGTCAGAAAATCTTTGATTTAAAGAAACTGACAGATGTCAGCAAGTATCATACTAACCCCTTGGGCAACTAGCCTTGCATTTGGCTTTTTACCAGATGTCAGCAAGCATCATACTAACCCCTTGGGTACTTGCCTTGTATTTGGCTTTTTGCTAAATGTCAACTGGTGTCATACTAATCCCATGGGTTACTGCCCATAAATTTGGCTTTTTACTAGATGTCAGCAAGTATTAGACTAACCCTGTGTGCAACTGCTGTTATGTTTGTCTTTTTTACTAGATGTCAACAAACATACTAACCCTTTGGTCAACTGGCCTTGCATTTAGTGTTTTGCTAGATGTTAGCTCCTGGGTAATTTCTGGCCCATTAAGGTAATTACCATGTCACAATTAAAGAAAGACAGCTTGTTAGAAACCTTTTGACTCATTCATTTAATTGTTTTAGGCAGTGTTTACACAATGTCATTCCATTTCAATAAATCAGATCCACATTAATTTGGTTCTTTAAAGGCCACAAGATTGGTGCAGAAGGTTTTTGAATTGGTCAGTTATTGGTTTGTCATGTTTTCATTGTGGAGAATTCTGTATATGAAAATAGCAGAGGATTTTGAAGTTGTGTTGAAAAGCATACTTGCAGAGAATCTCATACGTGGAAAGCATAGATGAAGCTTGGGATTTCAGAACTTATTTTATCTATTTTTTCAAGTCTGGCTTAATAGAACTATCAAGAACCTCAGTTTTAAAAGGTCTGGAGATGACAATATTCTGAGCTTGAGTTTTTAATTTGTTTCACTCAGCCAATCAAGAGTGGCATTACAAGTGAAGTCCTCTATGTATGGCTGACACAGACTCTAAAGCTCAGAAGTTTCATGATTTCTAGGGTTGGAGAGATCTTACTAATTGTCAGAACATTTCTAGTGGTCAATATTCTAAGTCTATTAACTATCTTTTTAGTGGTCAATAATCTAAGTCCATTTACTATCTTTCTAAAGGCCAGGATTCTAAGTCTGTGAACCGTATTTCTAGTGGTCAGGATTCTAAGTCTATTAACCATATTTATAGTGGTCAAAATTCTAAGTCTATTTACCACATTTCTAGTGGTAAAGATTTTAAGTCTATTTACCACATTTCTAGTGGTCAAGATTCTAAGTCTATTTACCACATTTCTAGTGGTCAAGATTCTAAGTCAATTAACCACATTTTTAGTGGTCAAGATTCTGTCTGTTAACCACATTTCTAGTGGTCAGGATTCTAAGTCTGTTAACCACATTTGATAGCCTGAAACTGCTGTTGCATACTTTTTCCTTGCCTGAACTATTAAAAGCAAAACATGGTTATCACTTCTACAGTATTGACAGTAGATGTAATAAAATTGAAATCGGTTGGTTGGTTGGTTGGTTGAATTTTTATGGCGCACCAGCACAAAGAGGCCATTTAGCGCCATACAAAAGATTATATCCTTCATTATATACAAATGGTAAAAAGGTTCTGTATCGGCCAGCGATACGAAACCAAATAGCTAAAGGTAAAACAATAAGAGTGGTAACAGTGATAAAAAAATAAGGTTTCCCGATCAACGGGGATTGCAAATAATGTATGACAACGAAAACATATGAAAGGTAATTAAAATTTAGCGACCGTACCTATATAGCACATAAAAATGTTTAAGATGATAACATAAAAGTTATAACTTATGATATATGTTTACTTTTTTAAAGAAGTCTATAACATAAGAAATACTAACTGTATCAAAGAGCTCCCTCATGTCTTGCACATTTTACTATTGATTACGTGTAAATTGGAGGTCGAAACACTCCAGCATAAAGTGCTTAACTGTGAATGGTTCATTGCAAGATATGCATTCTGGTGGGTCTTCTTTTAGTATGTAGGAGTGGGTTAAATAAGTATGGCCGATTCGAATTCTAGCAATGACTACCTCCTACCTACGGTCGGCTCTGTAGGAAGGAGTCCATTCTCCTAGGATTGGCTTGATGTAGGACAGATTTGATTTTAATTAGATTGGAGTGTCCAACTCATTTGAAATCTGTAAAGTTTTGTTAAAATTTCATTATAGTATGGAAGGATGTTCGTGTGAGACATCACGATTGATAGAACCCTTTGTGCATTAAACTTCCATTACTCATTAGTTTTCATTCCAATTGCTTTCACTTACAAAGTGTGTCACATTTTTTACTTGGCAGTATGACCTACTGGTTCAGAAAGTGAACTTATTATCTGACACTTATAAGTTGTAGTACCAATATGATTGCATTTGTACCCTCTGAGTTAGACACTCCAAACTAATTTAAATCAAACCTGTCCTACATGAAAATCTGACAGCAACTGCTTAATGGTCATGTGACCCATGTTATTACCATGATTGCTAATTTTATCAGCCTTATATCTTAGCATTTGAGAGTATTATGACTGAAGAGCATCGATGTGTGCCAAATGATTTGATTCATTCAAATTTCCAAAAGCTGCATTTTCATGTGCAAATTCAAAGGTTTCCAGAACATCACCCCTAATCGGTTGCTGTCTGTTCTTCACTTAGGACAGTGGAGATAAGATTTTAATCAGATTGTGAGATACGCAGTATTGCTTTAATGATTATTGTATTTGTACACTGAGTGAAATTGTACACTGAGTGAAAAGCTCCGTCTTTATTCATTGTGGTTATTGTATTTGTACCTTCTGAATGAGAAACTCAGTTTTGATTCATTGTGGTTATTGCATTTGTACACTTTGAGACACTCAGTCTTCATTCTTTATGATTATTGCACTTGTATCTTCTCAGTGAGACACTCACTTTTGATTCATTGTGATTGCATTTGTACACTGAGATGCTCAATCTTGATTCATTGTGATTATTGCATTTGTACACTGAGATGCTCAGTCTTGAGTCATTGTGATTATTGCATTTGTACACTGAGATGCTCAGTCTTGATTCATTGTGATTATTGCATTTGTACACTGAGATGCTCAGTCTTGATTCATTGTGATTATTGCATTTGTACACTGAGATGCTAAGTCTTGATTCATTGTGATTATTGCATTTGTACACTGAGATGCTCAGTCTTGATTCACTGTGATTATTGCATTTGTACACTGAGATGCTCAGTCTTGATTCACTGTGATTATTGCATTTGTACACTGAGATGCTCAGTCTTGATTCACTGTGATTATTGCATTTGTACACTGAGATGCTCAGTCTTGAGTCATTGTGATTATTGCATTTGTACACTGAAATGCTCAGTCTTGATTCATTGTGATTATTGCATTTGTACACTGAGATGCTCAGTCTTGATTCATTGTGATTATTGCATTTGTACACTGAGATGCTCAGTCTTGATTCACTGTGATTATTGCATTTGTACACTGAGATGCTCAGTCTTGAGTCATTGTGATTATTGCATTTGTACACTGAAATGCTCAGTCTTGATTCATTGTGATTATTGCATTTGTACACTGAGATGCTCAGTCTTGATTCATTGTGATTATTGCATTTGTACACTGAGATGCTCAGTCTTGATTCACTGTGATTATTGCATTTGTACTCTGAGATGCTCAGTCTTGATTCATTGTGATTATTGCATTTGTACACTGAGATGCTCAGTCTTGATTCATTGTGATTATTGCATTTGTACACTGAGATGCTCAGTCTTGATTCATTGTGATTATTGCATTTGTACACTGAGATGCTCAGTCTTGATTTATTGTGATTATTGCATTTGTACACTGAGATGCTCAGTCTTGAGTCATTGTGATTATTGCATTTGTACACTGAAATGCTCAGTCTTGATTCATTGTGATTATTGCATTTGTACCTTCTGAGTTAGATGAACAGTCTTGGTTCAATTTGGTTATTGCATTTTGTACACTGAGTGAGATGCTCAGTCTTGATTCATTATGATTATTGCATATCTACCTTGTCTACCTTGTAAGTGAGACACTCAGTCTTGATTTGTTGTGATTATTGCATATCTACCATGTAAGTGCAACACTCAGTCTTGATTCATTGTGATCATTGCATATCTACCATGTAAGTGTGGCACTCAGTCTTGATTCGTTGTGATTATTGCATTTGTACCTTCTGAGTGGGATGATCAATCTCACTTGAGTCACAAGGACAACCAGTCATGAAAATGTGTGAAATTCTGACAACACAAAAGGTCAACTTTTGATCAGGATCACAGATATGGTCAAACAAAAAAGTTTCAACAGATGTATTATGAATGCTTTACAGGCTGTTGTTTCACTGACATGTTTGATTCCAACTGAGATATTGGAAAATTTTCCACACAGTGCCTGCTGGTAGATAACTATTTATATTATCTTGTGCATATATTCAACGGGAATTATAATGTTCTTTTAACATATACATTGTTTATAGAGAGATAGAGTTATGATACCATGTCATTCCTATAACAACACTGAAATATGATTCATCATTCATATGATGAAAATAAACTATGATACCACATTGTTCATCTGATGATAGGACTGTCATCTAACCCCACTTGGTGCTCAGTATTAAGATGTTAGTGTTAGGACTGGTTGGCCTGGAGTTAGGATAATGTGACTGGGTGGGACATCATGCTATGTGTCTGCCGCATGATGCCCCAGTGCTAGACATCGCTATAAACTGCCATACTGCAGACATCATTGCGATATGACTGAAAAATTGTTAAAGCTATGTTAAAATTCATAATCACATCACACCCATGTACTAATGGTAGAATCTAACAGTCCTGCCATATACTGATTGTACAAACTAATGGTCATTGCCATTTAGTGACGGTACAACTAACAGTCCTTGTCTACAATTTAATGTACAACCAGGCCTTACCCCATACTGATAGTGCATCCAAACAGTACTTGCCCCAAATTATTCAAACTTTCAAAGCAAGAACTCCAACTCAAATTTTGAAATTCTGATGACCTGAACGATGACTTCAAGTGCTTGTAATCTTGCACTTCACACTTCACATTTCACATGGAACATTTCCATGACACACATAACTCTATGAATCAGATGTAATTATAGTTTTTGAGTTTTGGCACTCAGTATTAAGAGGTTAGTGTTAGGACTGGTTGGTCTGGTGTCAGGATAATGTGACTGGGTGGGACGTCATGCTACATGTCTGTGGCACAATGTCCCAGTGCTGGACATCACTATAAACTGTTATACTGCAGACATCGTAGTGATATGACTAAAAAGTTTAAAATCCAACACGCATACACACACATCTTACAAGTATGAAATTATGAAAGACACTGTTCAGTAATAGATGTGAATGCCCTTACAGATTATAACATTGACCTAAAGTCCCATGGATCAGTTCTGGCATGTGACTTGGTTTACACAGTTGCTTAAATCTTGAAAACTTGCTTTTTTGGCCTCAGAGGAAGTTGTGCATGCCTGGCATAAAACAAAAATATAATCTCATATAATACTTGTCTACTGAGGACCCCACTCACATTCACACAGACACAGGCTTGAGCATGATCTGTGACCCCACTCACATTCACACAGACACAGGCTTGAGCATGATCTGTGACCTCACTCACATTCACAGACACAGACTTGAGCATGATCTGTGACCCCACCCACATTCACACAGACACAGGCTTGACCATGATCTGTGACCCCACTCACATTCACAGACACAGGCTTGAGCATGATCTGTGACCCTACTCACATTCACAGACACAGACTTGAGCATGATCTGTGACCCTACTCACATTCACACAGACAGGCTTGAGCATGATCTGTGACCACACTAACATTCACAGACACAGGCTTGAGCATGATCTGTGACCCCATTCACATTCACACAAACACAGGCTTGAGCATGATCTGTGACCCCACTCACATTCACACAGACACAGGCTTGACATTGTTCTGTTGAACTTAGGGCACTGAGTTTGACCACTTATGACTTCCTATAGCCAACACATTATGTTCAAACTTGTACTGCTAGAATTCAACTAGAAATAAACACAACCATATCATACATGAGTGATAAGATAGAGAATGTTTGGATACAGAAACCACTATACATTCTATGTATACCTAAATGATGAATGACTGCTCAAACACCAAAACCATTCTACATTTAGAAAAATGTAATGCAATAAATGACAACCTGCTACAGAAAATGACACTTAAGAACTACATAGATAGACTAGATCCAAGTCCTCGCAACACTTTATGCCTTCAAGCCATTAAAACACTGGTGGAAAAGAGTAACAATAAATATCAAAATTATTTAATACAATGTATCAAAATTTGACTTCATCAAACTAATTGAATATTACTCTGACATCATACTTTGTTACTATTGTAGGAGGCTTTGTCTTTAACTAAGACACAAGTGGAGAATGGGGCACAAATTCTTGACATTAACATGGATGAAGGCATGCTGGATGGGGTGGCAGCCATGACAAAATTTGTCAACCTCATCGCATCAGAACCTGATATAGCCAAGGTGAGTGACTGAGTCATTTATAACTACTAATATATGAAATAATTACTTTATGTTATAATTTTGTCTTGATTTATTTAAGATTTTTATTAATATATGCAATATATGATATTTCAGTAGGCAGCTACTAGTATGGTAACGCCACATGTGATGTAAAGCACATTATGTTAAGAGTTAATACTTTTCCCATAATCATTAAAAATTTAAAAGATTTGTTGAAAATTTTTATGTTTTTTCTTGAAGTAATTTACCTGATATTTATATCATAAGAGTACTACCCACTACCTAACCATACCAGATCATTATACCATAGGAGTACTACCCACTACCTCAACATACAAGATCATTATACTATGGGAGTAATACCCACTACCTCACCATACCAGATCATTATGACTTAGGAATACTACCCAGTAGCTCACCATACCAGATCATTATACTATGAGAGTACTACCCACCACCTCACCATACCAGATCATTATACCATGGGAGTACTACCCACTACCTCAATTGACCATATCATTATTTCATAGGAGTACTACCCACTACCTCACCATACCAGATCATCATACCATGAGAGTACTACCCACAACCTCACCATACCAGATCATTGTCATAGGAGTACTACCACTACCACACCATACCAGATCATTATACCAAAGGAGTACTAGTCACTACCTCACCAATCCTGCCCTTTCAGTAGAAGTGCTACCACTACCTCAACATACCATATCATTATAGAGTAGGAGAACTACCACTACCTCACTCCATACCTACATGTGTTTCCATTGAACACTGTCATTTTTGGACGTTCATAATATGACATGTAATTATTTTGTTGTGCAGGTAATTTGTGCTATAAAAAAACCTCAGGTTTGAAGCAGTTATGTAAGTTCACATTGCACATATATTGTAGTATAAATCCACTTCAATTAGATCCCAGTAAAGTTTTCTATAGATAATTTAAAGTCATGTGTTTCACTTAATACAGTCAAACCCATTTATCTCGACCTCATTTATTTTGACAACCTGCATATGTCAATCATTTTGGTCTGGTCCTAAAAAAAATCCTTTATTATGCTATTTTTTGCCTGCTTATCTTGACCTATGTTAAGTCGATAACCCAGTTATGTCAGACATAAGTTTTGGTCTGAAGTGACATGTGGACCTGCTTAATTTGATGAAATGCAACCTTTTAACATCATTCTCACAGAAATTATACAAGAAATGGTCAGCAAAAGCGATTGATTTTCACGAACAATTTTGGTAAGTTATGGCGGTAGGCACATGTTTATTTAGCATTCTTTCTATTTTTGGTTCCTAAGAGTAGCTTAATTGATTAGTTTATTAAGAACATATGTTCACTACATAAAATATTCAAGGGTTTACAAAAACAAGAGTGTGCACAAATTACAATGTAACTTTATTTAATGAAAACACACAATTGTAGATGTCATCTACATGTCAGCTATATATTTCCCTTTTGTTTCTTAAAATATGTTTCAGAACTGAATTATGTTCGGAAATATATGTATAAAAGTGACAACGATTGAGGAGATACATGTAATTAAATTAAT
The DNA here is from genome assembly GCA_016746295.1 of Potamilus streckersoni. NCBI lineage: Eukaryota > Metazoa > Mollusca > Bivalvia > Unionida > Unionidae > Potamilus > Potamilus streckersoni. Next base: position 151,180 of record JAEAOA010002048.1, on the reverse strand, counting down.
AATCAATGTGCAGGCGGAAAATTGCTGATTGCATGAATATTCAAAAGTCATGAAATTGTTCCATATGCACGTAATATCAAGACAATTTTTTTAAAGCATTTTATGATAAAATAAACATGTTAGCAATATTTTCAAAATATCTAGGAATTATAAGCATCATAATCTGCACTGCATTATATTTTTTAGCAAATATAAAGTAATATCAGTCTGCTTTTGTTTAATCTGATGCTGGTTTGTAACGAACGATGCAAAAGCTCTTATGTTTTCTTGCATATGCTCGGCACCATTGACACTTGGCACAAACGATTTCATTTTTTTAATGCATTCAGCCATTACATGAAACAGCATATACATGTACTTGTCAACAGACAATAAACAGAAGAAATTTATTACTAGGCAGAATATCACCCTATATACACTCATATATATATATATATATATATATATATATATATATATATATATATATGCATGGTAATGAATAATTTCAGGCTCTTGGCTTCTTTACAATGGCAGTCAAGGCTCCATAAATTAGTTTTCAGGCTTGAGCTCCTCTTAATTTTGTTTTGTTTTCTTATTTACAATATCTCTTCTTTCTGTCTGGCAGAAAAACTGGCTTCCATTTTTTAATTTATTTACAAAATTGTGGTGAATACCTGTAAAAAGAAACCACAGTTGGCTAGGAAAACCCCAAAAAAAGAATAAAACAATCAGCACACTTAAAGAATCATAAGTCAGTTACCAGGGCTGGTTTGCTTTAAAATAACCTTTGTATTTGATATCTAACTGGTAAGTTCAAAGAATGAGTTTACTGCTAGTTACTGGATATGTTTATTCCCCACACAAGCATCTATTAGTTTGTCATCTGGAATCATAATTGTTACAAACTTGCATTGATACCTGCAGGGTAAGTATTATACTGAACATCCACTTGCTTTAATAATACTCTGTAACCCATGCTAGCGAAACTATTGTCATTTGCACTTACAGTGAATGTGCATATACATGTATTTTCAAAAACATGTAATGATCTTTATCTGCAAATTACTGTCATATATTAACCTGGATAAAATACAATCTTGGTTATTTTGCACCTAACACCATGATATGTGTGAATGGCAGGTGCCTGAAAACATTCCATTGATGTTTCTCTCTCTTGTTTGTGATTTCCTTGGATTAATTTTTCAGTCATGATAACATATTCAAACCTTCAAGTACAGCAAAACATGATTTGTTTTTCAATGTATCATGTGTTATATGGTATAAGTGATGCACACAATAGTATAAATGCATACACTACATGTGAAGTTTATATATTTTTTCTTTATTACATTGCTCATGATGATAAGAAAGGACTAACAATAACAACACCAGGTTAGTTTCTTTCATTTTATTATCAATTAAGCATTTTTTGTATTTTATTGTAACATGCAATGGGAGGGGATTCCAGTTAAACAAAAGAGCAAGAGACCTGATCAATGGACATCTTAAAAATTATGTTACTGTTTTTATGAACCTGGATATCTTGGGACCCAGTTATGTTGACGATTTTTTTTACATCCCTGATGTAATCGAGATAACTGGGTTTGACTAGTTATTAAAAGCAACACTTCAGTTACTTTACAAACTATTTCCTCTTTCTTATTATGTATTCTATATAATAGCATTTACTTCTTAGTTATTCAGTGTCATGCTTAAATAACTTTGCCTCTATAAGATGCTATGTGAACCTTTTCTCCTAGGTAACTTTATACAGTGTAGCATAGTAGATCTGCTTGTATAAGTCTACATGTGGGCCTTTTCTGGTTGGTTTATACAGCGTAGCATAGTAGATTTGTCTATGTAGGCTGTCATGTGGGCCTTGTCTTTAGTGTTACTTTATCCAGTGTAGCATAGTAGATCTGTGTATGGGACATGTGGGCCTTTTCTCATGGGTTACTTTATACATCGTAGCATAGTAGATCTGTCTATGTAGGTTGCCATGTGGGCCTTGTCTTGACAGTTTTGTAGATGACATATTCCATAACCTGCTAAAGCACTTGACAGTTTTGTAGATGACATATTCCATAACCTGCTAAAACACTTGACAGTTGTGTAGATGACATATTCCATAACCTGCTAAAGCACTTGTCAGTTTTGTAGATGACATATTCCATTACCTGCTAAAGCACTTGACAGTTTTGTAGATGACATATTCTTAACCTGCTAAAGCATTTGACAGTTTTGTAGATGACATATTCCATTACCTGCTAAAGCACTTGACAGTTTTGTAGATGACATATTCTTAACCTGCTAAAGCATTTGACAGTTTTGTAGATGACATATTCCATATCCTGCTAAAGCAATTGACAGTTTTGTAGATGACATATTCTTAACCTGCTAAAGCATTTGACAGTTTTGTAGATGACATATTCCATATCCTGCTAAAGCAATTGACAATTTTATAGATGACATATTCCATAACCTGCTAAAGCAATTGACAATTTTATAGATGACATATTCCATATCCTGCTAAGGCAATTGACAATTTTATAGATGACATATTCCATAACCTGCTAAAGCACTTGACAGTTTTGTAGATGACATATTCTTAACCTGCTAAAGCATTTGACAGTTTTGTAGATGACATATTCCATATCCTGCTAAAGCAATTGACAATTTTATAGATGACATATTCCATAACCTGCTAAAGCACTTGACAGTTTTGTAGATGACATATTCTTAACCTGCTAAAGCATTTGACAGTTTTGTAGATGACATATTCCATATCCTGCTAAAGCAATTGACAATTTTATAGATGACATATTCCATAACCTGCTAAAGCAATTGACAATTTTATAGATGACATATTCCATATCCTGCTAAGGCAATTGACAATTTTATAGATGACATATTCCATAACCTGCTAAAGCACTTGACAGTTTTGTAGATGACATATTCTTAACCTGCTAAAGTATTTGACAGTTTTGTAGATGACATATTCCATATCCTGCTAAAGCAATTGACAATTTTATAGATGACATATTCCATAACCTGCTAAAGCACTTGACAGTTTTGTAAATGACATATTCTTAACCTGCTAAAGCAATTGACAGTTTTGTAGATGACATATTCCATAACCTGCTAAAGCAATTGACAATTTTATAGATGACATATTCAATATCCTGCTAAGGCAATTGACAATTTTATAGATGACATATTCCATAACCTGCTAAAGCACTTGACAGTTTTGTAGATGACATATTCTTAACCTGCTAAAGCATTTGACAGTTTTGTAGATGACATATTCCATATCCTGCTAAAGCAATTGACAATTTTATAGATGACATATTCCATAACCTGCTAAAGCAATTGACAATTTTATAGATGACATATTCCATATCCTGCTAAGGCAATTGACAATTTTATAGATGACATATTCCATATCCTGCTAAAGCACTTGACAGTTTTGTAGATGACATATTCTTAACCTGCTAAAGTATTTGACAGTTTTGTAGATGACATATTCCATATCCTGCTAAAGCAATTGACAATTTTATAGATGACATATTCCATAACCTGCTAAAGCACTTGACAGTTTTGTAAATGACATATTCTTAACCTGCTAAAGCAATTGACAGTTTTGTAGATGACATATTCCATAACCTGCTAAAGCACTTGACAGTTTTGTAGATGATATATTCCATAACCTGCTAAAGCACTTGACAGTTTTGTAGATGATATATTCCATAACCTGCCACAGCACTTTAAAGCATTATGACTCTGTGTCATGCAATCTAGGTCAAACCACATCAGACTGATATCAAAGCTGATCTTTGCCTATTCTGTCAGTGTCATCCATGATGGACCCTGCTTTAATTGCCAATAATAGGTTACCAATCATGGACAGTTTACTTGCCAAGGTCTATCAAGGCTTAGTAAGGCTTCTAAATGGCTTACCAAGGGCCACCAAGACTTGTCATGGCTCTCTCAAGACTTGATATGGCCCATTAAGACTTGACAAGGCCTGTCATTAGTTGATGAGGCCCATAAAACTTGACAAGGTCTATCATTGGTTGATGCGGCTCATTAAGACTTGACAAGGTCTATCATTGGTTGATGTGGCTCATTAAGACTTGACAAGGTCTATCATTGGTTGATGCGGCTCATTAAGACTTGACAAGGTCTATCATTGGTTGATAAGGCTCATTAAGACTTGACAAGGTCTATCATTGGTTGATAAGGCTCATTAAGACTTGACAAGGTCTATCATTGGTTGATAAGGCTCATTAAGACTTGACAAGGTCTATCATTGGTTGATGCGGCTCATTAAGACTAGACAAAATCTATCATTGGTTGATGAGGCTCATTAAGACTAGACAAAATCTATCATTGGCTGATGTGGCTCATTAAGACTTGACAAGGCCTGTCATTAGTTGATGAGGCCCATAAAACTTGACAAGGTCTATCATTGGTTGATGAGGCTCATTAAGACTTGACAAGGTCTATCATTGGTTGATAAGGCTCATTAAGACTTGACAAGGTCTATCATTGGTTGATAAGGCTCATTAAGACTTGACAAGGTCTATCATTGGTTGATAAGGCTCATTAAGACTTGACAAGGTCTATCATTGGTTGATAAGGCTCATTAAGACTTGACAAGGTCTATCATTGGTTGATGCGGCTCATTAAGACTAGACAAAATCTATCATTGGTTGATGAGGCTCATTAAGACTAGACAAAATCTATCATTGGCTGATGTGGCTCATTAAGACTTGACAAGGTCTATCATTGGTTGATGCAGCTCATTAAGACTTGACAAGGTCTATCATTGGTTGATGTGGCTCATTAAGACTAGACAAAATCTATCATTGGTTGATGAGGCTCATTAAGACTTGACAAGGTATATCATTGGTTGATAAGGCCCATAAAACTTGACAAGGTCTATCATTGGTTGATGAGGTTCATTAAGACTTGACAAGGTCTATCATTGGTTGATGTGGCTCATTAAGACTTGACAAGGTCTATCATTGGTTGATGCGGCTCATTAAGACTTGACAAGGTCTATCATTGGTTGATAAGGCCCATAAAACTTGACAAGGTCTATCATTGGTTGATGAGGCTCATTAAGACTTGACAAGGTCTATCATTGGTTGATGTGTCTCATTAAAACTTGACAAGGTCTATCATTGGTTGATATGGCTCATTAAGACTTGACAAGGTCTATCATTGGTTGATATGGCTCATTAAGACTAGACAAAATCTATCATTGGTTGATGAGGCTCATTAAGACTTGACAAGGTCTATCATTGGTTGATGCGGCTCATTAAGACTAGACAAAATCTATCATTGGTTGATGAGGCTCATTAAGACTAGACAAAATCTATCATTGGCTGATGTGACTCATTAAGACTTGACAAGGTCTATCATTGGTTGATGCAGCTCATTAAGACTTGACAAGGTCTATCATTGGTTGATGTGGCTCATTAAGACTAGACAAAATCTATCATTGGTTGATGAGGCTCATTAAGACTTGACAAGGTATATCATTGGTTGATAAGGCCCATAAAACTTGACAAGGTCTATCATTGGTTGATGAGGTTCATTAAGACTTGACAAGGTCTATCATTGGTTGATGTGGCTCATTAAGACTTGACAAGGTCTATCATTGGTTGATGCGGCTCATTAAGACTTGACAAGGTCTATCATTGGTTGATAAGGCCCATAAAACTTGACAAGGTCTATCATTGGTTGATGAGGCTCATTAAGACTTGACAAGGTCTATCATTGGTTGATGTGTCTCATTAAAACTTGACAAGGTCTATCATTGGTTGATATGGCTCATTAAGACTTGACAAGGTCTATCATTGGTTGATATGGCTCATTAAGACTAGACAAAATCTATCATTGGTTGATGAGGCTCATTAAGACTTGACAAGGTCTATCATTGGTTGATAAGGCCCATAAAACTTGACAAGGTCTATCATTGGTTGATGAGGCTCATTAAGACTTGACAAGGTCTATCATTGGTTGATGTGGCTCATTAAAACTTGACAAGGTCTATCATTGGTTGATATGGCTCATTAAGACTTGACAAGGTCTATCATTGGTTGATATGGCTCATTAAGACTTGACAAGGTCTATCATTGGTTGATATGGCTCATTAAGACTTGACAAGGTCTATCATTGGTTGATGCGGCTCATTAAGACTTGACAAGGTCTATCATTGGTTGATGTTGCTCATTAAGACTTGATAAGGTCTATCATTGGTTGATGCGGCTCATTAAGACTTGACATGGTCTATCATTGGTTGATGCGGCTCATTAAGACTTGACAAGGTCTGTCATTGGTTGATGAGGCTCTTTATGACTTGACAAGGTCTATCATTGGTTGATGAAACCCATTAATACTTGTCAAAGCTTGACAATGTATTATAGCTATTATTAAGCAAGTGAAATTCTAATAAGATACAGCATGGAAATAATGAAACAGATCAGGCTTTTTTTCTAAACATAATTCTGGCTTATGATTCACTGAATTGCAAATCATTGTCAGCAAATTTTACAAAAATTAGTTTTTTCACAATGATTTGATGAAAATGTTTTTAAATTAGTTGATGTGATGTTTAAGTAAGTATATACAGTACAATAAAATCCCTCTGTACAGTCCACCCAGTAAGACTACTTCCCTGTTACAACCACTCTGTCATTTCAGTTTATTCTTTACATGTATTCTCATTTCAGAAATCCTCCCAAGATTAAATACTTATCCTCTGTCCTAATTATGGTCATAATTGAGAAGTTTTACTGTGCAATTGATAAATGAGTATGAAATTACATGTTTGCAAATATGTTATGTGAGTTTATCAGTTGCTTCCTAAGAAACGTATTGGCTGAATACAGTGGGTGTCATTGGCTGGACATTTATAGATCTGGAACTGTTATGTATTTCTTGCCTAAATTTATTAGAAAAAATAGACAAATTAAATTTCTATGAGCTCTTTATATCCATTACATTTCCTGTTTGCTCTTCATATTTCTTGCAATTCAGGTCCCCTTATGTATAGACTCCTCTAACTTTGCTGTAATAGAGGCAGGTTTGAAGTGTGCCCAGGGGAAGTGTATCGTCAACAGCATCAGCTTAAAGGAAGGGGAGGCAGAATTCATAGCCAAAGCAAAAAGGATCAAGAAATATGGATCTGCTACAGTCATCATGGCCTTTGATGAAATAGGACAGGTAGAAAGATAGTGTTCAATTGCTGCAGTCATCATGGCCTTTGATGAAATAGGACAGGTAGAAAGATAGTGTTTAATTGCTGTAGTCATCATGGCCTTTGATGAAATAGGACAGGTAGAATGATAGTGTTCAATTGCTGCAGTCATCATGGCCTTTCATGAAATAGGACAGGTAGAAAGATAGCATTTAATTGCTGTAGTCATCATGACCTTTGATAAAATAAGACAGGTAGAAAGATAGTGTTTAAGGACAGGTAGAAAGATAGAAAGATTTGTGTTTAATTGCTGCAGGAGGGTTCAGATACTTGAAATTTTTTTACATGTAGTTGCACGGTTATGATATTAAAGTTTTACAGTTTGCTCACTGGCATTATCATATGTTTACAACAGTGTTTCTGTGATAGTTTATAAATTGTTTATTTACCAATGAATTCACAATAATTGTATGATGGAGAACACATAATTTATGCCTTGTAAAAGAGCCTTAAGTTTGTCTTTGTTAGAGAGTTTTTCAGATATTTCGGTGGGAATCTAGTAGGTGGTGAAGCAGTCCTTCGAATTTACAGGGTGCTTTCTTTACAGTTATATGTATTTAAATTTTTTAATTGTTTATATGCAGTTGTGTGTTTTTTCTTCTATCAGTTGTTTGTATGTGTATTTGATCATAGACAGTTGTGTGTTGCCCTTGCTTCAGTTTCTATATTTAATTGATGCTAGTTGTGTAGCGCCCTTGCTTCAGTAGTCTGCATGTTTAATTGATTATAGACAGTTGTGTGTTGCCCTTGCTTCAGTTTCTATGTTTAATTGATGTTAGTTGTGTGTCGCCCTTGCTTCAGTAGTCTGCATGTTTAATTGATTATAGACAGTTGTGTGTTGCCCTTGCTTCAGTTTCTATGTTTAATTGATGTTAGTTGTGTGTCACCCTTGCTTCAGTAGTCTGCATGTTTAATTGATTATAGACAGTTGTGTGTTGCCCTTGCTTCAGTTTCTATGTTTAATTGATGCTAGTTGTGTGTGTCACCCTTGCTTCAGTAGTCTGCATGTTTAATTGATTATAAACAGTTGTGTGTTGCCCTTGCTTCAGTTTCTATGTTTAATTGATGTTAGTTGTGTGTCACCCTTGCTTCAGTATTCTGCATGTTTAATTGATTATAGACAGTTGTGTGTGGCCCTTGCTTCAGTTTCTATGTTTAATTGATGTTAGTTGTGTGTCGCCCTTGCTTCAGTTTCTATGTTTAATTGATGCTAGTTGTGTGTCGCCCTTGCTTCAGTAGTCTGCATGTTTAATTTTTTTGATTATAGACAGTTCTGTGTTGCCCTTGCTTCAGTTTCTATGTTTAATTGATGCTAGTTGTGTGTGTCACCCTTGCTTCAGTAGTCTGCATGTTTAATTGATTATAGACAGTTGTGTGTTGCCCTTGCATCAGTTTCTATGTTTAATTGATGTTAGTTGTGTGTCGCCCTTGCTTCAGAAGTCTGCATGTTTAATTGATTATAGACAGTTGTGTATTGCCCTTGCTTCAGTTTCTATGTTTAATTGATGTTAGTTATGTGTCGCCCTTGCTTCAGTTTCTATGTTTAATTGATGCTAGTTGTGTAGCGCCCTTGCTTCAGTAGTCTGCATGTTTAATTGATTATAGACAGTTGTGTGTTGCCCTTGCTTCAATTTCTATGTTTAATTGATGTTAGTTGAGTGTCGCCTTTGCTTCAGTAGTCTGCATGTTTAATTGAATATAGACAGTTGTGTGTTGCCCTTGCTTCAGTTTCTATGTTTAATTGATGTTAGTTGTGTGTCGCCCTTGCTTCAGTAGTCTGCATGTTTAATTGAATATAGACAGTTGTGTGTTGCCCTTGCTTCAGTTTCTATGTTTAATTGATGCTAGTTGTGTGTGTCACCCTTGCTTCAGTAGTCTGCATGTTTAATTGATTATAGACAGTTGTGTGTTGCCCTTGCTTCAGTTTCTATGTTTAATTGATGTTAGTTGTGTGTCGCCCTTGCTTCAGTAGTCTGCATGTTTAATTGAATATAGACAGTTGTGTGTTGCCCTTGCTTCAGTTTCTATGTTTAATTGATGTTAGTTGTGTGTCGCCCTTGCTTCAGTAGTCTGCATGTTTAATTGATTATAGACAGTTGTGTGTTGCCCTTGCTTCAGTTTCTATGTTTAATTGATGCTAGTTGTGTATTGCCCTTGCTTCAGTAGTCTGCATGTTTAATTGATTATAGACAGTTGTGTGTTGCCCTTGCTTCAGTTTCTATGTTTAATTGATGTTAGTTGTGTGTCACCCTTGCTTCAGTAGTCTGCATGTTTAATTGAATATAGACAGTTGTGTGTTGCCCTTGCTTCAGTTTCTATGTTTAATTAATGCTAGTTGTGTAGCGCCCTTGCTTCAGTAGTCTGCATGTTTAATTGATTATAGACAGTTGTGTGTTGCCCTTGCTTCAGTTTCTATGTTTAATTGATGTTAGTTGTGTGTCACCCTTGCTTCAGTAGTCTGCATGTTTAATTGAATATAGACAGTTGTGTGTTGCCCTTGCTTCAGTTTCTATGTTTAATTGATGCTAGTTGTGTATTGCCCTTGCTTCAGTAGTCTGCATGTTTAATTGATTATAGACAGTTGTGTGTTGCCCTTGCTTCAGTTTCTATGTTTAATTGATGTTAGTTGTGTGTCACCCTTGCTTCAGTAGTCTGCATGTTTAATTGAATATAGACAGTTGTGTGTTGCCCTTGCTTCAGTTTCTATGTTTAATTGATGTTAGTTGTGTGTCGCCCTTGCTTCAGTAGTCTGCATGTTTAATTGAATATAGACAGTTGTGTGTTGCCCTTGCTTCAGTTTCTATGTTTAATTGATGTTAGTTGTGTGTCGCCCTTGCTTCAGTAGTCTGCATGTTTAATTGATTATAGACAGTTGTGTGTTGCCCTTGCTTCAGTTTCTATGTTTAATTGATGCTAGTTGTGTATTGCCCTTGCTTCAGTAGTCTGCATGTTTAATTGATTATAGACAGTTGTGTGTTGCCCTTGCTTCAGTTTCTATGTTTAATTGATGTTAGTTGTGTGTCACCCTTGCTTCAGTAGTCTGCATGTTTAATTGAATATAGACAGTTGTGTGTTGCCCTTGCTTCAGTTTCTATGTTTAATTAATGCTAGTTGTGTAGCGCCCTTGCTTCAGTAGTCTGCATGTTTAATTGATTATAGACAGTTGTGTGTTGCCCTTGCTTCAGTTTCTATGTTTAATTGATGTTAGTTGTGTGTCACCCTTGCTTCAGTAGTCTGCATGTTTAATTGAATATAGACAGTTGTGTGTTGCCCTTGCTTCAGTTTCTATGTTTAATTGATGCTAGTTGTGTATTGCCCTTGCTTCAGTAGTCTGCATGTTTAATTGATTATAGACAGTTGTGTGTTGCCCTTGCTTCAGTTTCTATGTTTAATTGATGTTAGTTGTGTGTCACCCTTGCTTCAGTAGTCTGCATGTTTAATTGAATATAGACAGTTGTGTGTTGCCCTTGCTTCAGTTTCTATGTTTAATTAATGCTAGTTGTGTAGCGCCCTTGCTTCAGTAGTCTGCATGTTTAATTGATTATAGACAGTTGTGTGTTGCCCTTGCTTCAGTTTCTATGTTTAATTGATGTTAGTTGTGTGTCGCCCTTGCTTCAGTAGTCTGCATGTTTAATTGAATATAGACAGTTGTGTGTTGCCCTTGCTTCAGTTTCTATGTTTAATTGATGCTAGTTGTGTGTGTCACCCTTGCTTCAGTAGTCTGCATGTTTAATTGATTATAGACAGTTGTGTGTTGCCCTTGCTTCAGTTTCTATGTTTAATTGATGTTAGTTGTGTGTCGCCCTTGCTTCAGTAGTCTGCATGTTTAATTGAATATAGACAGTTGTGTGTTGCCCTTGCTTCAGTTTCTATGTTTAATTGATGTTAGTTGTGTGTCGCCCTTGCTTCAGTAGTCTGCATGTTTAATTGATTATAGACAGTTGTGTGTTGCCCTTGCTTCAGTTTCTATGTTTAATTGATGCTAGTTGTGTATTGCCCTTGCTTCAGTAGTCTGCATGTTTAATTGATTATAGACAGTTGTGTGTTGCCCTTGCTTCAGTTTCTATGTTTAATTGATGTTAGTTGTGTGTCACCCTTGCTTCAGTAGTCTGCATGTTTAATTGAATATAGACAGTTGTGTGTTGCCCTTGCTTCAGTTTCTATGTTTAATTAATGCTAGTTGTGTAGCGCCCTTGCTTCAGTAGTCTGCATGTTTAATTGATTATAGACAGTTGTGTGTTGCCCTTGCTTCAGTTTCTATGTTTAATTGATGTTAGTTGTGTGTCACCCTTGCTTCAGTAGTCTGCATGTTTAATTGAATATAGACAGTTGTGTGTTGCCCTTGCTTCAGTTTCTATGTTTAATTGATGCTAGTTGTGTATTGCCCTTGCTTCAGTAGTCTGCATGTTTAATTGATTATAGACAGTTGTGTGTTGCCCTTGCTTCAGTTTCTATGTTTAATTGATGTTAGTTGTGTGTCACCCTTGCTTCAGTAGTCTGCATGTTTAATTGAATATAGACAGTTGTGTGTTGCCCTTGCTTCAGTTTCTATGTTTAATTGATGTTAGTTGTGTGTCGCCCTTGCTTCAGTAGTCTGCATGTTTAATTGAATATAGACAGTTGTGTGTTGCCCTTGCTTCAGTTTCTATGTTTAATTGATGTTAGTTGTGTGTCGCCCTTGCTTCAGTAGTCTGCATGTTTAATTGATTATAGACAGTTGTGTGTTGCCCTTGCTTCAGTTTCTATGTTTAATTGATGCTAGTTGTGTATTGCCCTTGCTTCAGTAGTCTGCATGTTTAATTGATTATAGACAGTTGTGTGTTGCCCTTGCTTCAGTTTCTATGTTTAATTGATGTTAGTTGTGTGTCACCCTTGCTTCAGTAGTCTGCATGTTTAATTGAATATAGACAGTTGTGTGTTGCCCTTGCTTCAGTTTCTATGTTTAATTAATGCTAGTTGTGTAGCGCCCTTGCTTCAGTAGTCTGCATGTTTAATTGATTATAGACAGTTGTGTGTTGCCCTTGCTTCAGTTTCTATGTTTAATTGATGTTAGTTGTGTGTCACCCTTGCTTCAGTAGTCTGCATGTTTAATTGAATATAGACAGTTGTGTGTTGCCCTTGCTTCAGTTTCTATGTTTAATTGATGCTAGTTGTGTATTGCCCTTGCTTCAGTAGTCTGCATGTTTAATTGATTATAGACAGTTGTGTGTTGCCCTTGCTTCAGTTTCTATGTTTAATTGATGTTAGTTGTGTGTCACCCTTGCTTCAGTAGTCTGCATGTTTAATTGAATATAGACAGTTGTGTGTTGCCCTTGCTTCAGTTTCTATGTTTAATTGATGTTAGTTGTGTGTCACCCTTGCTTCAGTATTCTGCATGTTTAATTGATTATAGACAGTTGTGTGTGGCCCTTGCTTCAGTTTCTATGTTTAATTGATGTTAGTTGTGTGTCGCCCTTGCTTCAGTTTCTATGTTTAATTGATGCTAGTTGTGTGTCGCCCTTGCTTCAGTAGTCTGCATGTTTAATTTTTTTGATTATAGACAGTTGTGTGTTGCCCTTGCTTCAGTTTCTATGTTTAATTGATGCTAGTTGTGTGTGTCACCCTTGCTTCAGTAGTCTGCATGTTTAATTGATTATAGACAGTTGTGTGTTGCCCTTGCTTCAGTTTCTATGTTTAATTGATGTTAGTTGTGTGTCGCCCTTGCTTCAGAAGTCTGCATGTTTAATTGATTATAGACAGTTGTGTGTTGCCCTTGCTTCAGTTTCTATGTTTAATTGATGTTAGTTATGTGTCGCCCTTGCTTCAGTTTCTATGTTTAATTGATGCTAGTTGTGTAGCGCCCTTGCTTCAGTAGTCTGCATGTTTAATTGATTATAGACAGTTGTGTGTTGCCCTTGCTTCAGTTTCTATGTTTAATTGATGTTAGTTGTGTGTCGCCCTTGCTTCAGTAGTCTGCATGTTTAATTGATTATAGACAGTTGTGTGTTGCCCTTGCTTCAGTTTCTATGTTTAATTGATGTTAGTTGTGTGTCGCCCTTGCTTCAGTAGTCTGCATGTTTAATTGATTATAGACAGTTGTGTGTTGCCCTTGCTTCAGTTTCTATGTTTAATTGATGCTAGTTGTGTATTGCCCTTGCTTCAGTAGTCTGCATGTTTAATTGATTATAGACAGTTGTGTGTTGCCCTTGCTTCAGTTTCTATGTTTAATTGATGTTAGTTGTGTGTTGCCCTTGCTTCAGTAGTCTGCATGTTTAATTGATTATAGACAGTTGTGTGTTGCCCTTGCTTCAGTTTCTATATTTAATTGATGTTAGTTGTGTGTTGCGCTTGCTTCAGTAGTCTGCATGTTTAATTGATTATAGACAGTTGTGTGTTGCCCTTGCTTCAGTTTCTATGTTTAATTGATGCTATTTGTGTAGCACCCTTGCTTCAGTAGTCTGCATGTTTAATTGTTTCTAGACAGTTGTGTGTTGCCCATGCTTCAGTTTCTATGTTTAATTGATGCTAGTTGTGTATCGCCCTTGCTTCAGTAGTCTGCATGTTTAATTGATTATAGACAGTTGTGTGTCGCCTTTGCTTCAGTAGTCTGCATGTTTAATTGATTATAGACAGTTGTGTGTCGACCTTGCTTCAGTAGTCTGCATGTTTAATTGATTATAGACAGTTTTGAGTCACCTTTGCTTTAGTAGTCTGCATGTTTAATTGATTATAGACAGTTGTGTGTCGCCCTTGCTTCAGTAGTCTGCATGTTTAATTGATTATAGACAGTTGTGTGTTGCCCTTGCTTCAGTTACTATGTTTAATTGATGCTAGTTTTGTATCGCCCTTGCTTCAGTAGTCTGCATGTTTAATTGATTATAGACAGTTGTGTGTTGCCCTTGCTTCAGTTTCTATGTTTAATTGATGCTAGTTGTGTGTCGCCCTTGCTTCAGTAGTGTGCATGTTTAATTGATTATAGACAGTTGTGTGTTGCCCTTTCTTCAGTTTCTATGTTTAATTGATGCTAGTTGTGTGTCGCCCTTGCTTCAGTAGTCTGCATGTTTAATTGATTATAGACAGTTGTGTGTTGCCCTTGCTTCAGTTTCTATGTTTAATTGATGCTAGTTGTGTGTCGCCCTTGCTTCAGTAGTCTGCATGTTTAATTGATTATAGACAGTTGTCTGTCGCCCTTGCTTCAGTAGTCTGCATGTTTAATTGATTATAGACAGTTGTGTGTTGCCCTTGCTTCAGTAGTCTGCATGTTTAATTGATTATAGACAGTTGTGTGTCGCCCTTGCTTCAGTAGTCTGCATGTCTAATTGATTATAGACAGGTGTTGCCCTTGTTTCAGTTTCTATGTTTAATTGATGCTAGTTGTGTGTCGCCCTTGCTTCAGTAGTCTGCATGTTCAATTGATTATAGACAGTTGTGTGTTGCCCTTGCTTCAGTTTCTATGTTTAATTGATGTAAGTTGTGTGTCGCCCTTGCTTCAGTAGTCTGCATGTTTAATTGATTATAGACAGTTGTGTGTTGCCCTTGCTTCAGTTTCTACGTTCAATTGATGCTAGTTGTCTGTGTCACCCTTGCTTCATTAGTCTGCATGTTTAATTGATGTTAGTTGTGTGTCACCCTTGCTTCAGTAGTCTGCATGTTTAATTGATTATAGACAGTTGTGTGTTGCCCTTGCTTCAGTTTCTATGTTTAATTGATGTTAGTTGTGTATCGCCCTTACTTCCGTAGTCTGCATGTTTAATTGATTATAGACAGTTGTGTGTTGCCCTTGTTTCAGTTTCTATGTTTAATTGTTGCTAGTTGTGTGTCGCCCTTGCTTCAGTAGTCTGCATGTTTAATTGATTATAGACAGTTGTGTGTTGCCCTTGCTTCAGTTTCTATGTTTAATTGATGCTAGTTGTGTGTCGCCCTTGCTTCAGTAGTCTGCATGTTTAATTGATTATAGACAGTTGTGTGTTGCCCTTGCTTCAGTTTCTATGTTTAATTGATGTTAGTTGTGTGTCGCCCTTGCTTCAGTAGTCTGCATGTTTAATTGATTATAGACAGTTGTGTGTTGCCCTTGCTTCAGTTTCTATGTTTAATTGATGCTAGTTGTGTATTGCCCTTGCTTCAGTAGTCTGCATGTTTAATTAATTATAGACAGTTGTGTGTTGCCCTTGCTTCAGTTTCTATGTTTAATTGATGTTAGTTGTGTGTCGCCCTTGCTTCAGTAGTCTGCATGTTTAATTGATTATAGACAGTTGTGTGTTGCCCTTGCTTCAGTTTCTATGTTTAATTGATGTTAGTTGTGTGTCGCCCTTGCTTCAGTAGTCTGCATGTTTAATTGATTATAGACAGTTGTGTGTTGCCCTTTCTTCAGTTTCTATGTTTAATTGATGCTAGTTGTGTAGCTCCCTTGCTTCAGTAGTCTGCATGTTTAATTGATTATAGACAGTTGTGTGTTGCCCTTGCTTCAGTTTCTATGTTTAATTGATGCTAGTTGTGTATTGCCCTTGCTTCAGTAGTCTGCATGTTTAATTGATTATAGACAGTTGTGTGTTGCCCTTGCTTCAGTTTCTATGTTTAATTGATGTTAGTTGTGTGTCGCCCTTGCTTCAGTAGTCTGCATGTTTAATTGATTATAGACAGTTGTGTGTTGCCCTTGCTTCAGTTTCTATGTTTAATTGATGTTAGTTGTGTGTCACCCTTGCTTCAGTAGTCTGCATGTTTAATTGAATATAGACAGTTGTGTGTTGCCCTTGCTTCAGTTTCTATGTTTAATTGATGCTAGTTGTGTATTGCCCTTGCTTCAGTCATCTTCATGTTTAATTGATTATAGCCAGTTGTGTGTTGTTCTTGCTCCAGTTGTCTCTATGTTTAATTGACTGTAGAAAATTGCATGGGCGAACATTCTCCATCATATGATGGAAGTCTCATCTTAAGAATGTCCCTACAAGTCAATTTTACAAATCACGAAAAAGCCGTTATTGGGGTTGGTACAGTTGAGAGCTAAAGTGGTTGCAAAGTGTTTCATTTAATAATAAACTTAACCTTAGGGATTCTTAATTTTAAGCTTATGATTTACTATAGAGCAGTCAGATAAAAGTTTTCATATGATATTCAATTCACTTGAAGCTTCTTGGGTGTCTTACGCTGATTCATGAAGTTCATACTTTATTCCTTAATTCAGTGCCCTCTTTACTAACTCAGTCATTATATATTCTACTGCTATTTTCCATTCCTACATTTTTCTCATAGGAATGAGAGTGGACAGAGGGTACTGAATTATTTGAGTGAGACACCTTGGGCAATTGAATCTATACATCCATTTATATAATTCTACCAGATTCTCAATCCCTCCTCATTGCTTCATTAAATAATTATTAAAAAAAATAATTGTTATGTTATCTTGGCTTGATAGTTGTTGATCAGTCAGTCAGAATGACTGGAATTTTGCCCATGCTAAATTTGCAGACAATAACTGCATTTTATTCTTCTCTCCAATTCAGTACAGTTACAAATGTATAAATGGCTGGTTAAAAGAGAACACTTATTTTTCCTAAGTTGAAACAAAAGCATCACCTTGTACTTCTCCTGACTGCTGGTTGTGCATCTAGGAAAATTTGTTATCTGTTTTGGCAGCTTTTTACAGTGTATACATGGTGATGGATTTATATAATGTATACATGGTGATGGACTTTATACAAGGTATACATGGTGATGGACTTTATGTATACATGGTGATGGACTTTATACAAGGTATACATGGTGATGGACTTTATACAATGTATGCATGGTGATGGACTTTATACAATGTATACATGGTGATGGACTTTATACAATGTATACATAGTGATAGACTTTTTACAGTGTATACATGGTGATGAACTTTATACAATGTATACATGGTGATGGACTTTATACAATGTGTACATGGTGATGGACTTTATATTGTTGTTGTTGTTGTGGGACTTAACACCCTTTTTCAGCACACAATAGACTATACATGGTGGCCAGTATTAATGGTGGAGGGAGAAACCGGGAAATCATTGGAAAGAACCACGACCAACTGACCAACAAGAAGTTACTGGCAAGCTTTCTCACATATCCACATTCACTGAATCTTAGACTCAAACCCATGCAGACATTGGTGAGATAGCAGTGATCCATAACAAACATAGCTTTAGACCACATGGTCACTCAGGGCCTTCAATGGACTGTATACATGGTGATGGATTTATACAATGTATACATTGTGATGGACTTTATATAATGTATACATGGTGATGGACTTTATATAATGTATACATGGTGATGGATTTATACAATGTATACATGGTGATGGACTTTATATAATGTATGCATGGTGATGGACTTTATATAATATATGCATGGTGATAGACTTTCATGGTGAGAACACTCTGTATGCACTGCCATTTACAAAGAAAGAAAAGATCAGTTTGATCCCAACAGTACTAAAACAAATAAAATGTCAAGCACTATGTTATCAGTATTTAATTTACTTGTGCACAGTTAAGAATATCTGACCCTATCTTTTATTCATTTATTCATCCTTTGTTGGTACATGTTTCCTAGTTTGTGTTAGAGCATTTCTGAAGAAAAAAAAAAAATATATATATATATATATATATATATATATATATATATATATATATATATATATATATATATATATATATATATTAAATTTGGTTCTGCTATTAATATTATTATTATTATTATTATTATTATTATTATTATTGTTATTGGGGCCCCGAGTGGCTAAGTTGACTAAAGTGCTATCCATTACAGATCACTGCCATCTCACCTCTGTCTTTGTGGGTTCGAGTCTAGGATTCGGTGAATGTGGATATGTAAGAGAGCTTGCCAGTAGTTTCTCATGGGTCGGTGGTTCTTTCCAGTGATTTCCGTTTCTTCCTCCACCATTAATACTAGCTGCCATGTATAGCCTATTATGTGCTGAAAAATGGCACTAAGCCCCAAAACAACAACATTATTATTATTATTGAAGTTAATCCTGATTTATAAATATCAATGATATAAATGTTTTTCAGCTCCAGAATTTTCACTTTTATAGAAGAAAATAGACAAATAGTGTTGAGATTAAGGAACTAATTTTTTTCTTCAAAATTTACACTGAACAATTGATGTATTAATAATTCAACAGATGCATCATATTTAAGAGTCAGAATTTTGGATTGTTTTCACTTATAATTTTCATATAGAAATATAGTGTCAAATGACTTCCTTTTAGCTTTCAAATGGGTTTTTCCCACCCCCACCCTGCCCGAACCCCACCCCTTCCCACCCTGTCCCCCGAATCCCCACCAAGGTTTTACCTTGGGACCCACACTCCATAAACTCCCCACGAGGGCTTTGCCCTTAATACCTCAGTGCTTGTCAGTATTGTTGTTTCTCCCAACATTAACCTATGCAGTTGTGAGTACTGCTTCATGTCAGCATGTTTAATTGATTCTAGACCATTGTGTATTGCTTTCTAGCATGTTTTCTGAATGTTTAATTGATTATAGCCACTTGTGTTTTGATATCCTACATCAGTTGTCTATGTTTAATTGATAAAGCCAGTTGTGTGTTGCTTTCTTGCATCAGTTGTTTGCATGTTTAATTGATTATATCCAGTTGTGTGTTGCCTTCTTGATCAGTTGTTTCCATGTTTAATTGATTATATCCAGTTGTGTGTTGCTTTCTTGCATCAGTTGTCTGCATGTTTAATTGATATAGCCAGTTATGTGTTGCCTTCTGGATCAGTTGTTTGCTTGTTTATTTGATATAGCCAGTTATGTGTTGCCTTCTGGATCAGTTGTTTGCTTGTTTAATTGATTATAGCCAGTTGTGTGTTGCCTTCTGGATCAATTGTTTGCATGTTTAATTGATATAGCCAGTTGTGTGTTGCCTTCTGGATCAGTTGTTTCCATGTTTAATTGATTATAGCCAGTTGTGTGTTGCCTTCTGGATCAGTTGTTTGCATGTTTAATTGATATAGCCAGTTGTGTGTTGCCTTCTGGATCAGTTGTTTGCATGTTTAATTGATATAGCCAGTTGTGTGTTGCCTTCTGGATCAGTTGTTTGCATGTTTAATTGATATAGCCAGTTCTATGTTGCCTTCTGGATCAGTTGATTCCATGTTTAATTGATTATAGCCAGTTGTGTGTTGCCTTCTGGATCAGTTGTTTGCATGTTTAATTGATATAGCCAGTTCTATGTTGCCTTCTGGATCAGTTGTTTCCATGTTTAATTGATTATAGCCAGTTGTGTGTTGCCTTCTGGATCAGTTGTTTGCATGTTTAATTGATATAGCCAGTTGTGTGTTGCCTTCTGGATCAGTTGTTTGCATGTTTAATTGATATAGCCAGTTGTGTGTTACTTTCTGGTTCAGTTGTTTGCATGTTTAGTTGGTAAAGCTGTTGTGTGTTGCCTTCTGGATCAGTTGTTTGCATTGATTATAGCCAGTTGTGTGTTGCTTTCTTGCATCAGTAGTCTGCATGTTTAATTGATTATAGCCAGTTGTGTGTTGCCTTCTTGATCAGTTGTTTGCATGTTTAATTGATTATAGCCAGTTGTGTGTTGCCTTCTGGATCAGTTGTTTGCATGTTTAGTTGGTAAAGCTGTTGTGTGTTGCCTTCTGGATCAGTTGTTTGCATGTTTAATTGATTATAGCCAGTTGTGTGTTGCTTTCTTGCATCAGTTGTCTGCATGTTTAATTGATAAAGCCAGTTGTGTGTTGCCTTCTGGATCAGTTGTTTCCATGTTTAATTGATTACAGCCAGTTGTGTGTTGCCTTCTGGTTCAATTGTTTCTATATTTAATCTCACTTGTTTTCTTGTGAATTGTAGGCAGCAGATACAGAAAGAAAATTTAAAATTTGTGAGAGATCCTACAGAATTTTGGTGGATAAAGTTGGATTCAATCCAAATGACATCATATTTGACCCAAATATTCTCACCATAGCAACGGGAATGGAGGAACACAATACCTATGGAATATCATTTATTGAGGCAACAGCATTAATAAAGGTGAGTCATTTTTGTCTCATTTGTGTTATTAGCTTGCAAAGCATGATAGTGCAGATGTCCTTCCAGCCATCTGTACTTCCCTCCATCCAACATAGACTTGTTGGGAGCAGTTACTTAAATTATAGTTGGATGGTCATTTAATAGATTTAGATTTGGCAATACAAAGTAGGATATTAATACAGGTATGGAAGTATAATGTCAAGGTCACTATAACAGGCTTGAAACTAAATGGATGCTTGGAATGAATGATAATGCAACACAATGTGAGGGTATGAAAGTTTATGAAACAAACAAAAGATGAAAAAATAAATGTTCACTACAGCACATTTGCAGATTGATTTTCACATCCAAAAACAAATATATTGTAGTTACAGATAGAGGTATGTGTTACAAGAATAATGTAGTTACAGATAGAGGTATGTGTTGCAAGTATAATGTAGTTACAGATAGAGGTATGTGTTACAAGAATAATGTATTTACAGATAGAGGTATGTGTTACAAGTATAATGTAGTTACAGATAGAGGTATGTGTTACAAGAATAATGTAGTTACAGATAGAGGTATGTGTTACAAGTATAATGTAGTTACAGATAGAGGTATGTGTTACAAGAATAATGTAGTTACAGATAGAGGTATGTGTTACAAGTATAATGTAGTTACAGATAGAGGTATGTGTTACAAGAATAATGTAGTTACAGATAGAGGTATGTGTTACAAGTATAATGTAGTTACAGATAGAGGTATGTGTTACAAGAATAATGTAGTTACAGATAGAGGTATGTGTTACAAGTATAATGTAGTTACAGATAGAGGTATGTGTTACAAGTATAATGTAGTTACAGATAGAGTTATGTGATACAAGAATAATGTAGTTACAGATAGAGGTATGTGTTACAAGAATATGAGTATGGTTCTCACGTTCATTTTGTGCATAAGTAAAAGAATATGATTTATGGAATCATAGGAGTCAAATGAACAAACAGGTATGATTCACAGAATTGTATGATGCAAACATTAAACAAGTATGGATCACATAATCATATAATACCAATGAAAAAAGTATGGTTCACACAAACATGTAAAAATGAAAAATTTGTGATTCACACAACCATATGATAACAATAGAAAAATATGTATGGTTCCCACAATGAAATGCAACAAAATAAATTATGTATGATTCAAATAATCATGTTACAAAACAAGTTAAGTTTGGTTCAAATAACCACTTGTTACAAAGCAAATTAAATGTGGTTAACAACCACATGTTCTTGTACACATTATACAACGAAATGGTCCTTATCCAGGAGTTGAGAATTCACATCATAATTCCTCGTCCTTCTCAAGAATTATATGTCCATATCCAGCAATACCCACCATGAAACAGATATACCGTCATTTAAAATGGTTTCACTGCGGATGCTAAACTCTCTATACTAGTTCTTCTAGCCGATATGTTTATCCATCCACCCATACATACAGACAGACAGCTTTAAATAATTCAATCTGGTCATAACAAGTATAAACAAAATTGCATAGAAGAAATCCATAAATATATGTTACTAAATTGTTTTATGTTAGAAAAAGCCCTTAGCGATAAATTGTAATATACCGACTGTTTTCTAGTGTATTAAATCTGCAGAATAACAACTAAAGGCAGTAAATTGAAGAAAGGTACTTAAGCTATCAAAATACAATTACAAACTGGATCAAATTTAATACTTACCCCTGTAGTTCAAAGTAAGAAGTTGACAGTCTCTGACAAGAGCCAAGCATCACTGTATTACATAGAACAATAAACCTCTTTTAAATACATGAGAGAAAAAAATGTACATGACCAGATGTAAGGTACCAATGCATAATGTGCTTGATGAGTATCTCACTTAGTCGTACAAAAAAGAATGAACCACCTAGGTAATGCTGTATGCATCCATAAAGTTAATAAATTAAATTGTTCTTCAGGCATACCAAATTATTTTTTTGCCTTATTCCATGACAGTCACTATTAAGCTGGTTAAAGTATATTAAAAAAAACAGAAGAATAGAAGAAACACTGTCCATAGATGGGTGTTTGACTCACAACCTAGCTGTGTAGATGGATTGTCCATGTGGATAATGAATTCAGAGGTCCTTGGTCAATGTCATGGTATTAGTCGTTTAACTTTTGGGTTTGGTTTGCATGAGCTTTATGAAAGAGATGTATCTTCTGTTTCCTAGCTTTGCATTTTGTAAGATTCAGCACAACAGTGATACAGAGGAAATAGCTCTTCTAATTGGCCGCTTGAAAGGTCAGACAATCAGGGTCATATAATTGTTTTGATGGTGTGTTAAATTTGCCAGAGGAACTCTGTAGAAGGCAGACAATAATTTTACAGCTATTTTTATTGTCTTGTATGTATTGCCTTTATAATGCATGGAGGTATTTTCTACTGCATACTTTTGTAGTCTGCCAATTCTGATTGTGTTGTATCTCCATGTGTAACTGTCCAAAAAAGACTGAAATTGTTTCAGCCATGGATGTCAATGATGAATGTGAAAAATGGACAGGTTTTTTGGTTTGAGGGAGAAATTACATTGATCATAACATGATTAGATGTTGATATTATCTGGTTATAATGAAACACAATGATGTTGATATTATCTGGTTATAATGAAACACAATGATGTTGATATTATCTGGTTATAATGAAACAGAATGATGTTGATATTATCTGGTTATAATGAAACACAATGATGTGAATATTATCTGGTTATAATGAAACAGAATGATGTTGATATTATCTGGTTATAATGAAACACAATGATGTGAATATTATCTGGTTATAATGAAACACAATGATGTTGATATTATCTGGTTATAATGAAACAGAATGATGTTGATATTATCTGGTTATAATGAAACACAATGATGTTGATATTATCTGGTTATAATGAAACACAATGATATTGATATCATCTGGTTATAATGAAACACAATGATGTTGATATTATCTGGTTATAATGAAACACAATGATGTGAATATTATCTGGTTATAATGAAACACAATGATGTTGATATCATCTGGTTATAATGAAACACAATGATGTTGATATTATCTGGTTATAATGAAACACAATGATGTTGATATCATCTGGTTATAATGAAACACAATGATGTCTAGGAACGATAGTTTTCAAGATTCACTATTTTTCAGATGATTTGAAATATGTGTTTTTCCATGTAATTGCGACATTGAGGCTTCAATTAATTTCTTTTTGAGGTGCCACTAATTTACTCAAAATTATTCTTTATAACATATTTTTTTGCAGATTTCGCTATATCACAAAATCTATTTATAACAAAACTAGAAGAAAATGTAGGATATCTTGAAGAACAACACACGGTCCCTTCTGATTTGTAATTTTCTAATATTTCAGCTTTAAAAATATAAGATTGAGTAAAATCTGTCTTATGAGACCTGCTTGGTTTAAGAATGAAAACCCATAATTACTTTACTATATTTGATTCATTATACATATTTCTTATTAAAATATTGCATGCATTCATATAAAATTGTTATTTGGGAATTAAAATACATTGATCATAAACATCATATTTTTCTGAATTTTACTTGTAGGTTTTTTGGCTTTTAAATGACATTGTCAGTGATAAAGTAACACTGCTGATAAATTGCACAGTTATCTTTGATGACATTTACTCAGTGAAATAATTTAGGGCAAAAACCCTCACCTAAGTCATCAATGACATGGACAATAAATGGATCAACTCAGTGAATAATAGAATGTAATAGATGTGCCAGATGAACATATTTCTGACCTGGCATATTTGGCCGAGGGTTAGAATTTAACATTTCTTCCACTTCAGCCAGAAGGACCAGTAAATCAAGACATTTACTTGTCCTGTTGAATCTTACCTAGTCCTTCCCACAAATGCTGACTACTTTACAAGCAAACTGACTTAAAATTTTAAAATTGTGTGTGTGTGTGTGATTTAGATTTTTAACATAGCTTTAACAATTTTTCAGTCATATTGCTATGATGTCTGCAGGGTGACAGTTTACAGTGATGTCTATCTCTGGAGCATTATGCCACAGATATGTAGCATGATGTCCCACCTGATCACATTATCCTGACACCAGGCCGACCAGTCCTAACACTAACCTCTTAATGCTGAACACCAAGTGAGGCAGCTGTTAGTACAAGTTATTTAAGTCTTTGGTATGATGAAGCCAGGGCTTGAACCTGCAACCTCCCACATCTGAGGCAAACGTTTTAAACACTAGGCCACTAAATTATTAACTAAATTCAGCATTTCTGCATTTTTTGTGCATCTTGGTTTGAAACAATCTGCATTAGCTGTGTTGAAATACATATTTTGCCACAGAATCGTGGTTGCTTGTTATGTTGAGCAGATGGTCACTCATACCAGTGCATTTAATATGTCAAATGATTTTGGTTTTAATTGGCAGATGGTCACTCATACCAGTGCATTTAATATGTCAAATGATTTTGGTTTTAATTGGCAGGTGGTCACTTGTAGCAGAAGTTGCTCAAATCAAATGCGATAGTTTAACGTTAGGTTTAAGTTTTGGCCCTGACCCATGGCTTTTTTATCTCAAATTTGTTTTTACATTTTCTGATATTTCAGGATATTCAATATTTTCTCATTTACAATAAATTGTATTTATGAAATTTCAGAAACATTTGCCAGGTGCCAGAGTGAGTGGTGGTGTTTCCAATTTCTCCTTTTCCTTCAGAGGAATGGATGCAATCAGAGAAGCCATGCACAGTGTCTTTCTCTACCATGCAATTAAGGTAAATGTTGCACAATTAGGTACCACTGTAGCTAAGTTGTCACAGACTTGTATTAAAATGATAATGGGTTCAATACTAAACCATTACATCACAATTAGGTACCACTGTAGCTAAGTTGTTACAGACTTGTATTAAAATCATAGATGGTTCAATACTAAACCATTACAACCTGTTTGGCCATCTAGATCTAGATGTGGGAAAGAAACTTAACTTCCATATCCTTTGCATGATACAACTGATAATGTGTTAAAAGTGCAATTAAAACAAAAAAAAAAAACAGCAGCAAGAATTTCCTGACACCATCACTATGTAGGATGTTGCATACTGTGTACCTGGTTATTTCTATGTTGTCATTTATTCATGATACATCAGACTTCCTAAACAATAAAAAGCAATTAAAGTGTTATAGTATAAAAAAGGATAATATCTGACGGACATCAATATGAAATTTAACCAAACAATCATGAAATCATCAAAGATAAGAGCTTAACAGTTTTGCATTGCAAAGATATCAACTTATCAATATTCAGATCCACCTTCTATAACAGTATATTGCCAGGTCAGTCACCCATCTCAACAATCACTTCCATATTTAGCCAGGTGAGTCACCTTTCCAAACATCCACCTACTTGTCTAGCCAGGTTAGTCACCTAGGTGAACTTCCACCTCTCTATCTGGCCATGTTAGTTATCAATCTTATCAATCTCAACATCCACTTTCATATCTATACAGGTCAGTGACCTATTGTAACTTCCACCTCTTTATATGCCCAGGTAGTCACCTATCTTAACTTCCAACTCTATATCTAACCAGTTCAGTCACCTTTCCCAAAATCAACCTTCTTGTGTAGCCAGGTTAGTCACCTTTCAGAACTTGCACCTCAATATCTGGCCAGGTTAGTTATCTATCTGAACATCCACCTCAATGTCTAGCCATGTGAGTCACCTATCTGAACATCCACCTCTGTGTTACTGGATGTCAGTCACCTATCTCAAAGTCCACTTCAATGTCTAGCCAGGTCAGTCACCTATCTCAACATTCACCTCTATGTCAATGTAGGGTAGTCACCTGTCTCAACATCCACTTCCATAGCCAGGTTTATTTTCTGCCCACCTGCTATTGTACATGTAAAATCTGCTAAATGTTATTGATAGATCATAATAGAATTTAATATTTATGCTACTAAAGACATAATAAAATAAATTGTAATTAAAACAAACAGTAATTAATGTAACTTTTGTGTAATGCAGATTGGAATTATTTTCTTAAGAGGGAATTGTCACTCTCTATAAAGTTATTATTATTATTATTATTATTATTATTATTATTATTATTATTATTATTATTATTATTATTATTATTTTTATTATTATTATTATTAATTTTTTTTGTTTTTTAATTTCTTTTTACCCGAAAACTTCCTACAGTATTTAGTAGTGTCCAGACCATTAGCTGCTCTATCAGGACCAAGCAGCTTACTTGTGTTGTCAAAACTGTCCATTGTCTGGCTGTTCAATCAATACCAACTAACTCACTTGAAATGTCAAAACTGTCCATTGTCTGGCTGTTCTATCAGTACCAGCCAACTCACTTGAAATGTCAAAACTGCCCATTGTCTGGCTGTTCTATCAGTACCAGTCAACTCACTTGTCAAAACTGTCCATTGTCTGGCTGTTCTATCAATACTAACTAACTCACTTGAAATGTCAAAACTGTCCATTGTCTGGCTGTTCTATCAGTACCAGCCAACTCACTTGAATTGTCAAAACTGCCCATTGTCTGGCTGTTCTATCAGTACCAGTCAACTCACTTGTCAAAACTGTCCATTGTCTGGCTGTTCTATCAATACCAACCAACTCACTTGAAATGTCAAAACTGCCCATTGTCTGGCTGTTCTATCAGTACCAGTCAACTCACTTGTCAAAACTGTCCATTGTCTGGCTGTTCTATCAATACCAACCAACTCACTTGAAATGTCAAAAACTGTCCATTATCTGACTGTTCTATCAGTACCAGCCAACTCACTTGAATTTTCAAAACTCTCCATTGTCTAACTGTTCTATCAGTACCAGCCAACCAACTTGAATTGTCAAAACTGCCCATTGTCTGGCTGTTCTATCAGTACCAGCCAACTCACTTGAATTGTCAAAACTGCCCATCATCTAGCTGTTCTATCAATACCAGCCAACTCACTTAAATTGTCAAAACTGCCCATTGTCTGGCTGTTCTATCAATACCAGCTAACTCACTTGAATTGTCAAAACTGCCCATCGTCTGGCTGTTCTATCAGTACCAGCCAACTCACTTGAATTGTTAAATCTGCCCATTGTCTGGCTGTTCTATCAGTACCAGCCAACTCATTTGAATTGTTAAAACTGCCCATTGTCTGGCTGTTCTCTAAGTACCAACCAACTCACTTGAATTGTCAAAACTGCCCATGGTCTGGCTGTTCTATCAGTACCAGTCAACTCACTTGTCAAAACTGTCCATTGTCTTGGCTGTTCTGCCAGTATCAGTCAGCTCACTAGTACCAGCCAACTTGTCCAATCATATATTTGACTGCTCCGGTGGCCTAGTGGTTAGAGTTTCCACCTCAGATGTTTGAAATCACAGGTTCGAACCCTGGCCAAGTCATACCAAAGACATAAAAATGGTACTAACAAGTGCCTCACTGGGTGCTCAGTATTAAGAGGCTAATGTTAAGACTAGTTTGCATGGTGTCAATAAAATGTGATTAGGTGAGATTAATTGCTACATGTCTGCAGCATGATGCCCCAGTGCTAGATATCATAATAAACTGACACACTGCAGATATATTAGTGATATGACTGAAAATGTTTTTAAAGCTTTGTTAAAAATCCACACACACTTGTATCTGTCCTGTCATTACCAGGCAGCTCTCTTAAATGGTCACAATTGAGAAGACTCATAGCTTTGCAAGTAATGTACCAATAAGATCCCTTTATATATTAAATCTAGACATTCCCATAGTTATTCTGCCAATACCAGCCTACTCCCTTAAATGGTCAACACTGTCCAGTCTCTTAGCTGTCCTGTCAGTACCAGCCAGTTCCCTTAAATGGTTAACACTGTTCAGTCTCTTAGCTGCCCTGTCAGTACCAGCCAGCTCCCATAAATGGTCAACACTGTCCAGTCTCTTAGCTGTCCCATCAGTACCAGCCAGTTCCCTTAAATGGTTAACACAGTCCAGTCTCTTTGCTGTCCCATCAGTACCAGCCAGTTCCCTTAAATGGTTAACACTGTTCAGTCTCTTAGCTGCCCTGTCAGTACCAGCCAGTTCCCTTAAATGGTCAACACTGTCCAGTCTCTTAGCTGTCCCATCAGTACCAGCCAGTTCCCTTAAATGGTCAACACTGTCCAGTCTCTTAGCTGCCCTGTCAGTACCAGCCAGTTCCCTTAAATGGTTAACACTATCCAGTCTCTTAGCTGTCCCATCAATACCAGCCAGTTCCCTTCAATGGTTAACACTGTTCAGTCTCTTAGCTGCCCTGTCAGTACCAGCCAGCTCCCTTAAATGGTTAACACTGTCCAGTCTCTTAGCTGTCCCATCAGTACCAGCCAGATCCCGTAAATGGTTAACACTGTCCAGTCTCTTAGCTGCCCTGTCAGTACCAGCCAGTTCCCTTAAATGGTTAACACTGTCCAGTCTCTTAGCTGCCCTGTCAGTACCACCCAGCTCCCATAAATGGTCAACACTGTCCAGTCTCTTAGCTGCCCTGTCAGTGCCAGCCAATTCCTTTGAATAGTTAGAACTGTCCAGTCTCATCACTGACCTGTAATTAAATCTATAGTTTAGCTTACTTTCTAGTTCAGTTTACAAATATACAATTCATACTCAATCGGGTGTCATTGAATGAACAGAAAGGTAAACAATTATGTAAGATAATCACCATCTCTGCCCATTTCTGTAAGTATAGTTCAGAACCATTCAAGATATCATTATTTAATTTGATATAAATACTGTTTCCAACATGTTGATACATCTTTGGAGAACTAATTTCTTCTACACCTTTTTTTATAGAGTTATTGGTCTTTGTGGTTCAGTATTGTGTTTTCATTATTGGTAGTTTGTTGTAATGTGTATAGGTCTGAAACCATTCAGTGTTTGGTGTGGATACTGCCTGCTAGATTCTAGAAGACTACTTTCATATAAAATGTTTTTGCAGAGTTATTGACCTTGTTGATTAATGGAAGTTTCCTATGAGATATCCATCAAGGCTCAGGATTGTTTAGACAAATTCTGATACAATTTGACATGTCATTTGTCTTTAGAGTTGATACACAGGATGGTTTAGACAAATTCTGATACAATTTAACATGTCATTTGTTTTTAGAGTAATTACACAGGATTGTTTAGACTAATTCTGATACAATTTGACATGTCATTTGTCTTTAGAGTCGATACAGATGTGTTTATTAAAGCATTTGTCTCTTTCACTTTATTTTTAAAAAATTACAGCCCTTTTATAAAAGAAACTTTTGCAGGGCATTTTGTCACTCATCATATTTCTATTTCCATTAAAAAAGTTATTCAAAGTTATCTTTAGCTACATGAGAGTTTCCTTATCACCAGTTTATGCTCCTCCTGCTTTAATTAACAGAAGCAAGAAATTATTAGCAGCTTCCAGTAAGTTATCCTTCAGGTAAAAACATTGAATTGTACTATACATTGTATAGCTACTGAATCTTTCAGGTAAAAACATTAAAATTGTACTATACATTGTATAGCTACTGAATTGTTCAGGTAAAAACATTGAAATTGTACTATACATTGTATAGCTACTGAATCGTTCAGGTAAAAACATTGAAATTGTACTATACATTGTATAGCTACTGAATCCTTCAGGTAAAAACATTGAATTGTACTATACATTGTATAGCTACTGAATCGTTCAGGTAAAAACATTGAAATTGTACTATACATTGTATAGCTACTGAATCCTTCAGGTAAAAACATTGAATTGTACTATACATTGTATAGCTACTGAATCGTTCAGGTAAAAACATTGAAATTGTACTATACATTGTATAGCTACTGAATCCTTCAGGTAAAAACATTGAATTGTACTATACATTGTATAGCTACTGAATCGTTCAGGTAAACACATTGAAATTGTACTATACATTGTATAGCTACTGAATCCTTCAGGTAAAAATAGAAATATGATGAGTGACAAAATGCCCTGCAAAATTTTCTTTTATAAAAGGGCCGTAATTTTTTAAAAATAAAGTAAAAGAGACAAATGCCTTAATAAACACATCTGTATCGACTCTAAAGACAAATGACATGTCAAATTGTATCAGAATTAGTCTAAACAATCCTGTGTAATTACTCTAAAAACAAATGACATGTTAAATTGTATCAGAATTTGTCTAAACAATCCTGTGTATCAACTCTAAAGACAAATGACATGTCAAATTGTACTTACACTCCACTCTGATTATGATAGTGCATAGATAACCATGTAAGATTTTTGTGCTTGTACTCCCAGTTTCATCACAGATTATGGCCCCATTAGGCTTTTACATTTCAGTCAGGATTCTGCATTTAATTGGCACTGTTATGACAACTGGGTGATACACTTTCACAAACAGAAATTCCAGTTAATTGTAATATTTCAGAGTGGAATGGACATGGGTATTGTGAATGCTGGGTGTCTTCCAGTGTACGATGACATTCCCAAGCCATTGCTAGAAATGTGTGAGAACCTACTTTGGAACAAGGATCCAGAAGGAACAGATAAACTCCTTACCTATGCACAGGTTGGTTTGTTTATTGTTATACAATATATGAATTTCAAAGTCACTAACAGTAAGCCATTAAAATGTTCTGAGTTCAAAATGAAATGCTGACCCTTAGGTATTTGTATGTTCATCTGCCCCTTCAGTATTAGTATGGGCTTCTTCCTCTTAGGTATCTGTATGTACATCTGCTCCTTAGGTGTTTGTTTGGGCATATGTCCCTTAAGTATTTGTATGCTCATCTGCCCCTTAGGTATTAGTATGGGCTTCTTCCCCTTAAGTATTTGTATGTACATCTGCTCCTTAGGTATTAGTATGGGCTTCTTCCCCTTAGGTATTTGTATGTTCATCTGCCTCTTATATATTAGTATGGGCTTCTTCCCCTTAGGTATTTGTATGTACATCTGCTCCTTAGGTGTTTGTATGAGCATCTGCCATTTAGGTGTGTGTTTGAACATCTGCTCTTTGGATATGTGTATGAGCATTGACCCTTTAGGTATGTGTATGAGCAGCTGTCCTTTGGATATGTGTATGAGCAGCTGCTCTTTGGATATGTGTATGAGCAGCTGCCCTTTGGATATGTGTATGAGCAGCTGTCCTTTGGATATGTGTATGAGCAGCTGCTCTTTGGATATGTGTATGAGCAGCTGTCCTTTGGATATGTGTATGAAAAGTTGCCCTTTGGATATGTGTATGAAAGTTGCCCTTTGGATTTGAGTATGAGCAGCTGCCCTTTGGACATATGTACAAGTATCTTCCCTTTAGGCATGTGTATGAGCAGCTGCCCATTTGATATATGTCTGGGCATCTTCCCATAAGGTATGTGTATGAGCAGCTGCCCCTTGGATATGTGTATGAAATTCACCCTTTGGACATATGTACAAGCATCTTCCCTTTAGGCATGTGTATGGGCATATATCCTTTAAGGATGTGGATGAGCATCTCCCTTTTGGTACATGTATGAGCATTTTACCTTTTGGTACTTGTATGAGCATCTGACCTTTTGGTACATGTATGAGCATCTAACCTTTCGGTACATGTATGAGCATCTGACCTTTTGGTACATGTATGAGCATCTGACCTTTTGGTACATGTATGAGCATCTGACCTTTTGGTAAATGTATGAGCATCTGACCTTTTGGTACATGTATGAGCATCTGACCTTTTGGTACATGTATGAGCATCTGACCTTTTGGTACATGTATGAGCATCTGACCTTTTGGTACATGTATGAGCATTTTACCTTTAGATATGTGCATAAGCTGCTGCCTTTTTGATATGTACATGAGCATCTTCTCTTTAGGTGTGTGTATGAGCTTGTTATGCTTGTTAGGTATGTATAATCAGCTGTTTCTTGTATATGTACATACCTTTTAAATAAGTGCAGGAGCAGCTGTTTTTTAGGTATGATTATTTGTCCTTTAGGTATGTGTGTGTATCTACCTTTTTTTGTACATATATGAGCATCACCTTTAAGGATATGTATTAGCATCTGTCCTTTAGGTATGTGTATGAGCATATCTTTTAGGTATGTGTATGATCAGCGTCCCTTATGATGTGTGTATGATCATTGTTCCTTAGGATATGTGTAGAGATAAAATAGAGGATATGCTTAAATGCTTGCATAGCCAGAAACAAAACAATGCAATTCAAATTAGCCCTTAACTCACCAAATCTGCATGCCATGTTTATGGGTAAAGAGGTTGTACACTACTTCCAGGTTCTAACATCAATCAATTCTTTCATGCTATGCTTGATATGAATACCCAATTCTTACCTGCTTGATATGATTACCCAATTCTTACCTGCTTCATATGAATACCCAATTCTTACATGCTTGATATGATTACCCAATTCTTACCTGCTTGATATGATTACCCAATTCTTACCTGCTTGATATGATTACCCAATTTTTACCTGCTTGATATGATTACCTAATTTTTACCTGCTTGATATGATTACCCAATTCTTACCTGCTCAATATAATTACCCAATTCTTACCTGCTTGATATGATTACCCAATTCTTACCTGCTTGATATGATTACCCAATCATTACCTGCTTGATATGATTACACAATTCTTACCTGCTTGATATGATTACCCAATTCTTACCTGCTTGATATGATTACCCAATTTTTACCTGCTTGATATGATTACCTAATTTTTACCTGCTTGATATGATTACCCAATTCTTACCTGCTCAATATAATTACCCAATTCTTACCTGCTTGATATGATTACCCAATTCTTACCTGCTTGATATGATTACCCAATCATTACCTGCTTGATATGATTACACAATTCTTACCTGCTTGATATGATTACCCAATTCTTACCTGCTTGATATGATTACCCAATTCTTACCTGCTTTATATGATTACCCAAATCTTACCTGCTTGATATGATTACCCAATCATTACCTGCTTGATATGATTACCCAATTCTTACCTGCTTGATATGATTACCCAAATCTTACCTGCTTGATATGATTACCCAATCATTACCTGCTTGATATGATATGAAGTAGTCAGTGAGTTCACTTACCTTGGCTCTACCATCACCAACAACCTCTCACTCCTTTCCGAGCTCAACAAGCGGATTGGAAAGGCGTCAACAACTATCTCTAGATTGTCACAGAGAGTGTGGAACAACAACAAGCTGCGTGCTTAGCATTCTCCTGTATGCTGGACCATGTGCATTGAATGGATGATGGACGTATCCCCAAAGACCTTCTCTACTCTAAGCTTGCCTCAGGCAGAAGATCAATCGGACAGCCACATCTTTGCTTCAAGGATGTCTGCAAGCATGATATGAAAGTTCTTGGGATCAAGGTCAACACCTGGGAAGAGCTTGTCCTCAGCAAGTCCAGCTGGCGACATGCTATGTTCACAGGTCTGAAAGCCATCAAGGAAAAGTTATGACAGCTCGCTGATGAGGAAAGGTATTCAGAGGAAGAGGATGCAGTTCCAACCAAGACCTGACTCAAACTTCAAGTGTAGCAACTGCAGCAAGGATTGTCACTCCCATGTGGGGCTTTATAGCCACAGAAGATTCTTCACAACTACAAACTGGGACACCTTTAATGGGCGCATTTCCATCGTCTCTCGAGACTAACGGAAGACAACAGCAACAACAACCTGCTTGATATGATTACCCAATTCTTACCTGCTTGATATGATTACCCAATTCTTACCTGCTTGATAAGATTACCCAGTTCAGAAGCTAACATGACCCCAATTACATTTTGTAATGTACTGTAAATTACTTTTGATTTCTGTTAATATTAGTATGTAGAAATAATTGAAATCTTGTTCCTGCAATGAATTTGCATAAAGGTCAACTAAATGATGTAAGTTTAAAGGTCAACTAAATGACATAAGCTTAAAGATCAAATAATTTTCTGTGCTTTCTTTGTAAAAGTTTGTATTTAAAATAAAATAAAGATCCACAGATTTGGAAATTGTGAAAATAAGGCAGCCAGTAGTATGTTTACATTACAGAACATAAAAGCATATAACATAGAAAAGATACACAGTTTAGTCTACTTTTTTACATCTGTTAATATTTGTCTTTACAGAGCATGGGCAAAGATGCCAAGAAAGCTGTGGTAAGCGATGAGTGGAGGAATAGAAATGTTGAAGAAAGGCTGGAATATGCTTTGGTTAAGGTATCATTTGAATATGGTTCAATTTTTGCCTTTTTATTTCAGAAGTATGCATATTTTGTACAGTATTAATTCTGATATTAAGTTTTCATTGCTGAATGTATTTGGTAAATACAATGTATATTTCACTGTATAAAAGACTATAATTTTAAGAAATGCAGATGTTGCTCTTGCAAGTAATTATGTATTAGATTTGGACTAAATTGTTGCCAGAGATTGTCAGTACTTTACTCTTTATCAGTACTTAAACATTTCCTAAGTACAAGTGGATGTAGACACTGATCTCATTTGAGTGCATGCACAATTTGGCAACTTGACCACCTTTCTCTATCAATTACATTTTATCAGTCACATTAAAATTAAGAGTTAACTCAAATGGAGCTCTTCTGAAACGATGAATAAATTTCATCTTTGCTATCTGTATATCGTATGTATATTAGTATGGGCTTCTTCCCCTTAAGTATTTGTATGTACAACTGCTCCTTAGGTATTTGCATGGGCATATGTCCCTTAAGTATTTGTATGTTCATATGTCCCTTAGGTATTTGTATGGTCATTTGCCCCTTAGGTATTTGTATGGGCATATGTCCCTTATGTATTTGTATGTTCATCTGCCCCTTAGTTATTAGTATGGGCATATATATAGTATATATATATATATATATATATATATATATATATATATATATATATATATATATATATATATTACATAGACTGTGAATACTGCAGAGAGGGCTTGAATAAATATGATGGAAGCTGATGAAGTTGCATTTAAAAACCCATACTACTGGACTAACAGGCATTTTGGTCATGCTTATGTGCATGTAGGGAATTGTGCCCACTGGACCGCTCTAATGTTTGAACAGTTCTTTTTTATCCATACTTGTAATAGAAAAATAGAGCTAAAGGTTAGATACAAAATCCTCTAAAGTCAAGTCCATCAGTGCTTTCACTGATGCAGTCCTAGAATGTAGGCTCAGTATTTCAGTGTCTCAAACATATACAGATGACAGTGGACTATGTCTACTCTGACCATCACAGATGACAGTGGACTATGTCCACTCTGACCATCACAGATGACAGTGGACTATGTCCACTCTGACCATCCTGTACAGATGTAATACTATGAAGATGTAATGTACTTAATGCAGAAAAGCTTATGACAATGAATAATAAATGGAACTAATTGGAATATTCAATTCAATGTGTTAGGTAATACTGCTATTTGGACCTATGTTCAATTCAATGTGTCAGGTAATACTGCTATTTGGACCTATGTTCAATTCAATGTGTCAGGTAATACTGCTATTTGGATCTATGTTATCCACTCCAGAATGTGAATATGTTATTTGCTCTATGTGAAAATGACAATCATCAAGGATTAAACAATAGGAAATGACACGGCAAATGTGTAAACAATAAAAGTACAGGATAGAAACACTTATACAAGATAAATCATGAAGCATGAGTAATTCCATGCAATACTACAAGGTGAAACAGTGAGCATGAGCAATACTACAAAGTCAATGTCCTCAAAAGTCTATAAAAGTATGCAAATTTGATTATGAAAGAAATTAAAAGGTTGCAGTATCTTATCATAGCATTCATTTTTACACCGCTTACAAACAGAGTATGCTCTAATCGGTAAACTCTTATTGTCTATACAAAACTATTATGTGAATTAAATGTCTCTTTTTCTATCCCTCTCTCCATTTAATTCTTGGCATCCTAACCCATAGGCTTCTTACTGGACAACTTTCCTCAAAACATAAGAAAACATCAAAATTGCAGAGCATAATTTATAAACAGAAACAAACATAACTTTTCTAAGTTTTTTTTCAGTTACTTTTTGACCATAGAGTTGTAAGAAAGGGTGTGATGGAAGTGTTTGTATGCTATCATGGTAAACAGATAGAGTACTAAAGATGCAATAAACAACGACTCTGTCTGTCAATGAATTAAACATACTAGGAAGCTTGCAAAGAGAAGGTTGTCAATGCTTCATTTATAACAAATCTAAATGTACCTAGTGAGATTCTTGACTCGAACTATTCAATGGACACTATTAAAAAGGCAAAGAGATTTTCAGGGTCTGTATGTGACTGAAGCTGCAAATATATATAAACATTTAGATATGGAAATTCGATGTCAGAATGATAAAAGTAGTATGGACCTAAGTGAGTACCCCATAGCATGATGATATATATAGAATTGATATGAAACTAATTACAAAAGGTTTTTACATAGGTCACATAGTGAGAAAAATGAATCAGATTAAGATAATGTTGTCTTCCCAGGAAAATAATATACATGCTTTAGGATTCAGTGAAACCAAATTAAATGCTAACCACATTTTTGTCAAAATAAATTTCCACCCAGATACATTCAATTTCTTGTGACTCCAAGTCAAGTCACCATTCTGCATTTACATCTTCCCTAATGTATACAACAAGACCTCCCCCTACTGTCTCTCTGTCCCTGCCTAATGGTTTATTGCAACCTTGACAGTAAAATAGACATATACATACATACATACATACATACATACATACATACATACATACATACATACATACATACATACATACATACATACATACATACATACATACATACATACATACATACATACATACATACATACATACATACATACATACATACATACATACATACATACATACATACATACATACATACATACATACATACATACATACATACATACATACATACATACATACATACATACATACATACATACATACATACATACATACATACATACATACATACATACATACATACATACATACATACATACATACATATGGAGTACAATTAGACTTAGTGAAACGTTGCCACTGTTTACAAACTTGCCAATGATATTTAATATTGATGTCTTAAACATTTGCATTCAAGGCAATAAAGTGTAATAACTTTTAATATAGATGGCAGTGATGTGTACTAACTTTTGTTCCTTAGAATGCAGCTAGCATATCTTCATTTACCTATAGCTTAAAATGAATTGAACTGTTCCACTTTGTGAACTTTAAAAATACAAATTAGCACAATGGGTTCCCCTACAACATATCATGTAATGACTAGTATGCCACCTATGCAACAAAGGGTTAATCAGAAATATAGTCTGTGCTTTTATAGTTGATAGCACTAAGAATGAAAGAAAAATACAGTCTGTGCATTGTTAGGTGATGGCACCACCAATGAAAGAAAGAGTCAAAATCAGGGTTACAGTCAGCAGAGAATAATTGAACAATATTAAGCAGTTCATACAACAGTATTGTGATTATGTGGTTTTACATGCAAACCATGTTAAAGTAATAATGAACAAGTCAAAATGTGTTAATTTAATCATGAAAATTTGATGTGTGTGTTTCTGATTATTTTGCCTATTGATCATACCAGGGAATTGACAAGCATGTGATTGAAGACACAGAGGAAGCAAGACAAAATACGGACAAATATCCAAGGCCTTTGAATGTGATAGAAGGCCCACTCATGACAGTAAGAATTATATCTCTTTATTAATTGAAATTATTAGACATCTTTCTCATTAGGTTTCAGAAATAGAAACAGCCATATTGAGCAGAGGGGTATGTACATATATTTATTTCACACAAGAGGCATGCATATGGTTGTTTGAAAGACTGCTCAGTGCTTTTAGTAATTTGTTAATTACTGTAGGAAGTCATGTATTACTTGTATTCTGCCACAAGTATCATATAACCAGAGCTGCTGTCTGACAATGTACCAGCAGGTAAGAATATGTTCATATTTCTGAAAGTTATAAATAAGACAAATAGTATATACCCTTATGTAATGGCACATCATATACTATGGTAGATTATTTATCTATGCTGTTGACAGTAGTAGGTATGTTATGTACTAGAAATACAGTATTTTTAGAAAAC
This sequence comes from Potamilus streckersoni, assembly GCA_016746295.1. Taxonomy (NCBI): domain Eukaryota; kingdom Metazoa; phylum Mollusca; class Bivalvia; order Unionida; family Unionidae; genus Potamilus; species Potamilus streckersoni. The sequence goes on along the minus strand of JAEAOA010002048.1, from coordinate 112,731 downwards.
CACAGTGATGTAAGAGATTTTGGAATTATCTTCCATCCAAAATTATAGAAACAAGATGTTAGGTTCCTTTGTGTCTGAAATTGAGAATGGTTTGTTCATGCATATTAGGGTTTAATGTTATTGTAATACTCAGTATATGGTGCCAATCAATGTTCCAAAAATGTAAATACAAAGATATTAAAACAAACATTAGGAAGACCAATCTTAGTGTGTGTGTGTGTATATATATATATATATATATATATATATATATATATATATATATATATATATATATATATATATATATATATATATATATATATATATATATATGGCAGAGGAATTTATTTGCTGCCTTTATCTTCTTGCTATTATACTGTTTCCTCTTCCCATAATCTGCTGAAATGAATGAAAATGTACAAGGTTTTTTAGATATAGTAGAGAACTGTAATGCTATATACATAACTGTTTATCAACATTCTGGTTGTAGTATACATTGGTTGTTCAGATCTTTTTGCAGGTAATTAGAGATCTGTTACTTATTTACAGGGCATGCAGGTGGTAGGAGATCTCTTTGGAACAGGAAAGATGTTTCTGCCTCAGGTCATCAAGTCGGCACGAGTCATGAAAAAAGCTGTTGGATATCTCATTCCATATATGGAAAAGGAAAGAGAGGAGAGAATAAAGGCAGGGGGAAGTGACTTGGTATGTCTTTCATCTGTATGTTTCATGATACATATGAAACTTTTGGAAAAAACCTTTTTTGACATATTAGGTAGTATTTTGATACTATGACATTTGCAAGTATTGAAAGCTTTTCATTTTACTGTGGAGTTGAATTTAGTGCCAAAACAGAATAGATCCTGAAGCAGTAGTAGTGTTTGTTTTACGGATTACAAACTTCTTAGACTCAAATTTGCTGGCACATTGAGGTCAGTTAGTGTTAAAAGTAATATATTATATGGATACAAGAAGATGGTTGCAATTTACCAAAGCAAAATAATGTTTTATTCCCTTTCAGGAGAATGCATACAATGGTACAGTTGTCTTGGCAACGGTAAAAGGAGATGTTCATGACATTGGGAAAAACATTGTGGGTGTAGTACTAGGATGTAATAACTATAGGTCAGTACCTTTCCATTTCATTGAATCCTATATCAGCATTGTGGGTGTAGTACTAGGATGTAATAACTATAGGTCAGTACCTTTCCATTTCATTGAATCCTATATCAGCATTGTGGATATTGTACTACAAGATACTAAGTATAGGTCTGTACCTTTCAAATTCATTAGTTGTTATGTTAACATTGAATTTACTAGCTAAAATAACTACAGTTCAATACATTTTTAAGGTGTTGGATGCTGTGTTGAATGCTTTACAGATCACTGCCATTTCAATTCTGTCTGTTCAAATCTCGGATCGGCCAATGTGTTTATGTGAGAACAACAAACACAAAAAATTTAAATATATGTTAAAGTTCCTTTTACTCAGTACACATCAAAAGGAAAGGTAGCTGAAATGTTTATTCATCATACTGTATTTAAACAATGTATACATCTTTTTTACATTATTGGCATATATTGGAAGCAATTCTGTGTCACACAATCAGAAAATTAGGATTGGACTAGTAAACATGAAGCAAAAATACATGATACATGTATACTAAAGAAAAATACAGTAGGCTATGGTACAACTGGCAATGGAGTTACATATACCAGTTGAGGTGCAGCTAGCAATGGAATTGCATATACCAATTGAGGTGCATCTAGCTATTGAGTTGCATGTACCAATTGAGGTGCTGCTAGCAATGGAGTTAGTTGCATATACCAATTGAGGTGCATCTAGCTATTGAGTTGCATGTACCAATTGAGGTGCTGCTAGCAATGGAGTTAGTTGCATATACCAATTGGGGTGCATCTGGCTATTGAGTTGCATGTACCAATTGAGGTGCTGCTAGCAATGGAGTTAGTTGCATATACCAATTGAGGTGCATCTAGCTACTGAGTTGCATATACCAAATGTAACAAGATAACCGAGTTTGGGATTTTCAGATTAATAATAAAACATCATTAATGGGAATGCAATACAACATTTAATTATATATTTAAATAACACACAATACACTGGTTCAATAAACACTTTATTGTATATATAACATCATTTTTTTGGCATAATGGGGGCAAATCTTGTCACAGCACACTGCACCAGCCCAGCTCTGAATTGTTCTAAAGGATACCTCAGGACAAGATACATGTTGGAGTTTGTAGGGTTGTGAAGTGTCCAATACCTGTATGTTGAGCGACATGGGGCTGACATGAGGTATATAGGGACAATGATACCGAAACTCGACAAGTCTGATCCTGAGGATGCTATGATAACAAACATCAGCCGATACTCCGTACATGCACCGTAGGAAGCTGGTATGAAGTATATGGGCATAATAGTCGTTTACATTTAAGCACTGACACAAATTGGGGTTCAAAAGCAAAGTTTTGAATGAATGAAAACTTGGCAATAGCCCAAACGAAGTGAAAGTAGCACTGTGACTCTGGAACAGTGTGACTGTAATGAGGCCCCCAACTTGAAGTAAGGTAAGGATCTTTAAAGGGAATAATGCCTAGAAATGCATGAAATATTTATGAATTGCATGAGAAAGCCTGATGCATACAAAGGTAGGCATATTAGATACATACACACACAGGAGTGCCCATTATAATGACGTGCATCATAACCTAACATGGACAAAATGGCCTTAATGGTAGTGATAAAGAAAGTTTTACTTAAAGCGTGACCGTTGTCCATGAGAAACAGAGGATCACAAGGGCGAGCTCCTGCTAATATCTGAATATGATGGAATTTTTTCATCACATGGTATGGGCATACAAGGACGTCACAGTGCATAGAATAAATCTGAATATCCACCCCTTGACGGAAAACATCAGTCTTAGATGCTCTAAGATGTAGAATGAATAGGCGCTTATCCTTATGAAACATTATGTCATACACAAGTTGTTTGCTGCAGAAAAATGTGTTCCATGAATAGTAAATTCTCCACACCGCAAAAATGCATAAAAAGCCAGTGCTGAAGCAGTTTGTAGCAATAGTTTAGTGTACTCACTCACTCCATAGTGTTCCATGCACTGCCATATATCACATAATATATCGTATATAATCGGAAGTCTTTTCAATATATTCTGAAGCAAAGAACTAATATGAGTTAATGGAGTATGGATACCAAGATACAAGTATGAATGCCTAATACCTCCTAGATAAAGTTTTATAGTGTGGTATGTCAAAGTGCAGCATCTGTGTTCAATGCGCAATAAAGTAAATCAATGTGTCCTCATTCACAACGGGGAAGGCATTAGTAAGAAAGACTTGAAGGTTTGGAAGCCTGTAGAATAAACTAATCTTGTGCCTGTGGCCAAAGATGATTCCCACAAAAATTTTACTGTAGACTCTAGGTGAGCAGTAGTCTTCCTGGAGGAGGGCACTCGCATGGTTGTTCCTCTGCTGAGGGCGCCAGCTGCCGGAATCATGCAACCTGTAAACGAGACAATGCATTAGCTATAGCGTTTTTGTTTCCTGGTATGTTTCCCGCATATATGACAAAGCCATTAGTTGCAGCTGTCAAAGTCAGGCGGTGCATGAGTTTCATAATGTCCGAACTCTTAGATCTGCCCCTTTTTATAATTGCAACTGTAGTCTCATTGTCACAGTGGAAGAGTATTTTCCTTTGCCACAATTCATGACCCCACAACACTGCCGCCACCAGTATCGGATATAATTCGCAGAAAGCTATAGACAATTTTTGGTTTACTAAATGACTTAGCTCCTCTGGCCATGAGTTTGCAAACCAGCGACCTCTAAAATTACCTCTAAAACCTACAGACCCTGAAGCATCACTGTAAAGTTCCATATCTGCAGAATTAGTGATATCATCATCATAAAATAAAGAAATCCCATTCCACTGATTGAGAAAACTACTCCACATTTGTAAATCTTTCTTGCATTCACTGGAAACATGTATGCGATGATGTAGCTCCCTAACAGACGTAGATATTTGCAATAAATATGAGACAAATGTCTTGTCTGGGACATTTACACGGCAGGCAAAATTCAAGTGTCCCAGGAGGCTTAAGAGTTCATATTTAGTTACAGACTTTGTTTTGAGAAATTCAGTCAGAAGAATTCTAATTCTGCATATTTTCTCTTCTGGTAATCTTGCTTGCATGGCTAAAGTATCTAAAAGTACTCCTAAATATTCCAAGCATGTGGTTGGACCAAAAGTTTTATGAGAGGCAAGAATCCCAGTCGAGCAAATAACATTGTCATGATGGCCATGGTCCTATCAGCCATGTGGTGAGGGTGATCAATTGTAAGGAAGTCGTCCAACAAGTAGAGCAAGCTGTTAATGCCGTAATTATTCACTGCAATCCAACTGATAGCTTCTGACAGTTGGGTGAAAATCTTTGGTGAAGAATGGGATCCAAACATTAAACGTACATAGAAATAATACTGGTTATTCCATTTAATGCTATGAAATGGCCACAGACTAGGGTGTATGGGGATGAGTTTAAATGCATCGCAAATGTCAAATTTACATAACCACGCCCCTCTACCTGCCTTTCTAATTGTCTTAATGGCATCATCAACCTTGACATATTTCAAGGAAAATTCCTGCTTGTCTATCAAACCGTTAAGGCTCAAGTGTTCTTGATCATTATGCAGGACAGAGAGGTCAACGATTAGTCTCTTTTTGTTTTTTTTTGGAGTATTTACCCTCCACAATGCCAATAGTATTTACTCTGTAGATGGGGTAAGGTGGAGAATCAAAAGGCCCTATCAGAAAACCCTTCTGTTTCTCCTGCTCTATAATATCTTGAACTATGTGTGGCTGAGATCTAGCAGAAAGATTTTTGCATTCAAAGGTTGCTGATGGTTCTCTCCGAATACCAGTATGAAATGGAGTTAGTTGCATATGCCAATTGGGATGCATCTAGCTATTGAGTTGCATGTACCAATTGAGGTGCTGCTAGCAATGGAGTTAGTTGCATATACCAATTGGGATGCATCTAGCTATTGAGTTGCATGTACCAATTGAGGTGCTGCTAGCAATGGAGTTAGTTGCATATACCAATTGGGGTGCATCTAGCTATTGAGTTGCATGTACCAATTGAGGTGCTGCTAGCAATGGAGTTAGTTGCATATACCAATTGAGGTGCATCTAGCTATTGAGTTGCATGTACCAATTGAGGTGCTGCTAGCAATGGAGTTAGTTGCATATACCAATTGAGGTGCATCTGGCTATTGAGTTGCATGTACCAATTGAGGTGCTGCTAGCAATGGAGTTAGTTGCATATACCAATTGAGGTGCATCTGGCTACTGAGTTGCATGTACCAAATGTAACAAGATAAAGAGTTTGGGATTTTCAGATTAATAATAAAACACCATTGATGGAAATGCAATACAACATTTAATTATATATGAAAATATCAAATAAAGTATGATTGACACGTGTGTGAATGGGTCCCAATATGGGACTAATTAACATAATTAGCACGATCTTAATGCAACAAATATGATACCAAAACAAAGAAAGAATGATTCACAGTATATCACAAAACAAATATGATCTTCACTATAGTAAAATACAAATGATATTTCATTCAAAATAAGGAGTTGATAGTTTTACTCATAATAGCAAAACAAATGATAGTTCATTCAAAATAACGAATTGATAATTTTATTCACAATAGGAAAACACTGGGTATTACAAAAAACCTGCATTAGCCCACAGCCAAAATATTATATATCTGGAACAATGTCTATACCCCCTTAACTCTTTGCTACCAGTTACACTGGCCAAACAAGCAAAGATTTGTAGTCACAGACCACCATTGATGCCTGGGTTAGACAATCAGCGCCCACCACTTTGGTCTGCAACGCCTGATCTTCTTCAACCCGACTAGCAATGTTGGAATATTCGAAGCACAGCATGGCTCAGCACTACACACAAAGCATATGCAGCTCTACACAGCACACGCATCTCTACACAGCTTTATACACAGCATAGCTCAGCAATGCAAACACAGCATACACAGCTCTACACCAGAGCTCTACAGCATAGCACAGCACCAACACAGCACTGCAACAACACCAACACAGCTGAAACAAATAACCAATACAGTTTACTATGCATGACACTGGTATATACGGTAGTATGCAACGACTGTATATATGGTAAGTTATATACATTATCAATCTTGCATTCTAAAACAACAAACAACAGGTTCAAGAGTAAATTGTTGAATTATAAGATTCATAATGCACTAAACGGTCATTCATTAAATGCAATCTTGTAGAGTTCTTGCTAAATCACCGAGAAATAGAATAGCATTTACTAAGCCAGTCAAAGCGACAGAAATATGGAATCAAACATGATAATACAATAGATATCACTTACAATGCATATAAACAAATAAATTACATACCTCTACAGCTGGAGATATCTAGGTATAGACTTCGATAAAACGGTTCATAATGTAAGGATATGGTTGTAATGTGAAGCATTTATACACAGGAAATGTTGCTCAACATCATCTGTGTAATTCATGTATTTGGTTTTTCCCATCTAAAGCACTCCCCACGTGCAGCGCAAGATAAACCGAACTCACTGTTTCAAAATATTGTAGACTATACACTGATCACTCTCAGGCATCATTGTACACGAAAAATGAAACCAGAGTACATTTACTATGGAGTTGCATATACCAATTGAGGTACAGCTAGCTATGGAGTTGCATATACCAATTGAGGTGCAGCTGGCAATGGAATTGCATATACCAATTGAGGTACAGCTAGCTATGGAGTTGCATATACCAATTGAGGTACAGCTAGCTATGGAGTTGCCTATACCAATTGAGGTACAGCTGGCATTGAAATTGCATATACCAATTGAGGTACAGCTAGCTATGGAGTTGCATATACCAATTGAGGTACAGCTAGCTATGGAGTTGCATATACCAATTGAGGTGCAGCTGGCAATTGAATTGTATATACCAATTGAGGTACAGCTAGCTATGGAGTTGCATATACCAATTGAGGTACAGCTAGCTATGGAGTTGCATATACCAATTGAGGTGCAGCTGGCAATGGAATTGTATATACCAATTGAGGTACAGCTAGCTATGTAGTTGCATGTACTAAGTGAGGTGCAGCTAGCTTTGGAGTTACATATACCAATTGAGGTGCATCTAGTTATTGAGTTACATGTATCAATTGAGGTGCAGCTAGCAATGGAGTTGCATGTACCAATTGAAGTGCAGCTAGCAATGGAGTTGCACATATCAATTGAGGTGCAGCTAGCAATGGCATTGCATATGCCAATTGAGGTACAGCTAGCTATGGAGTTGCATATCCCAATTGAGGTCCATCTTGCTTTGGAGTTACATATACCAATTGAGGTGCAGCTAGCTTTGTAATTACATATACCAATTGAGGTGCATCTAGTTATTGAGTTGCATGTATCAATTGTGGTGCATCTAGTTATTGAGTTGCATGTATCAATTGAGGTGCATCTAGTTATTGAGTTGCATGTATCAATTGAGGTGCAGCTAGCTATGGAGTTGCATATACCAATTGAGGTGCAGCTGGCAATGGAATTGCATATACCAATTGATGTAAAGCTAGCTATGGAGTTGCATATACCAATTGAGGTACAGCTAGCTATGGAGTTGCCTATACCAATTGAGGTACAGCTGGCAATGAAATTGCATATACCAATTGAGGTACAGCTAGCTATGGAGTTGCATATACCAATTAAGGTACAGCTAGCTATGGAGTTGCATATACCAATTGAGGTGCAGCTGGCAATGGAAGTGCATATACCAATTGAGGTACAGCTAGCTATGGAGTTACATATACCAATTGAGGTACAGCTAGCTATGGAGTTGCATATACCAATTGAGGTGCAGCTGGCAATTGAATTGTATATACCAATTGAGGTACAGCTAGCTATGGAGTTTCATGTACCAATTGAGGTGCAGCTGGCAATGAAATTCCATATACCAATTGAGGTACAGCTAGCTATGGAGTTGTATATACCAATTGAGGTGCAGCTGGCAATGGAATTGTATATACCAATTGAGGTACAGCTAGCTATGTAGTTGCATGTACTAAATGAGGTGCAGCTAGCTTTGGAGTTACATATACCAATTGAGGTGCATCTAGTTATTGAGTTACATGTACCAATTGAAGTGCAGCTAGCAATGGAGTTGCACATATCAATTGAGGTGCAGCTAGCAATGGCAGTGCATATGCCAATTGAGGTACAGCTAGCTATGGAGTTGCATATCCCAATTGAGGTCCATCTTGCTTTGGAGTTACATATACCAATTGAGATGCAGCTAGCTTTGTAATTACATATACAAATTGAGGTGCATCTAGTTATTGAGTTGCATGTATCAATTGAGGTGCATCTAGTTATTGAGTTGCATGTATCAATTGAGGTGCATCTAGTTATTGAGTTGCATGTATCAATTGAGGTGCAGCTAGCAATGGAATTGCATATACCAATTGAGGTGCAGCTAGCAATGGAATTGCATATACCAATTGAGGTACAGCTGGCTATGGATTGCATATACCAATTGAGGTGCAACTAGCTTTGGAATTGCGTATACATATCAAGGTGCAGCTAGCAATGGAGTTGTGTATACCAATTCAGGTGCCACAAGCTATGGAGTTGTATATACCAACTGAGGTGCAGCAAGCAATGGAATTGCATATACCAATCAAGGTGCCGCTAGCAATGGAGTTGCAACAGGGACATTAGGCATAATGCTGGTTAAGAAATTGAACTACAGCAACTAAAGATCTGTAGAGGTTCGTGTAGTATTGGGGGCAAGAAAATGAAGTAACAGAAAATGAACAGATGAAGTAGAATTGAAGCCATCAAATGCAAATTAGCACAGAGCTATCACCAATATCAATTTTTGTTTTCATTTTTTGTTTTGTCTTTTTAATTTTAAAGGAAGCCAACAATGTAGCAAACTTCACATAAATAATGCTGTTTGTGCATGCCCAAGATAAAATCACATGATGCACATGAGAAAAGCATAATTCACACTGCAGAGAAGAAAAAAGCACTGAGACCAATGAACACAGATGATTGTGCTTGCATTAACAAATGTCCTGACACATGAATATATCTGGTCTGAAGATCATCATCCTAACATTCTGATTAGGTGGTCTTCCTTGCAGACTGCGGCGTCTATAGATGCACAACCAATATGAATCGAGTGAAAACAATATAATTTGTTACCCACATGAAGAACTGTTTACAACATGTAAAAACAAATCTTGTCATGACATCCACAATGGGGTCCATTGGAAGAGCACTCATGCTTTTACACACTTACAGAAATTTAAGCAAAGGGACATATAGAATGTTTTGTTCTGTATAAATACCAAACAATCCCTTTATGACAAGGAGCAGTATTTGAGGATTTAAATTTCAGAGTAAAGTAATCCAGAGTAATGGAGACATCTTGAAAACAGTTTCAGAATTTCTCATAGAAAAAATAAATTTTCCACCCCATAGAAAACCAAAAAATGCAACACCCGGCACCACTTCCATCAGCAGATCCATGTGTGGTGAATAATTTCCTGCATGGAATAGGATGCACATTGTGAAAATTTATATGAATCCTTAGTCAATTTAATTCCTTATAAAATAGTGAACAGATGAAAGAACTGATGTCCATCTTGATGTAAAAGTCCACCTTTTAAATATGCATAGTGAATTACACAGGTAAAGTTTAATTGTGTTGTTTTTTAATTTTTTACTCCGTAACAATATGCTGACTAGTGTAGAAGATTATCCTGAGAAATTTGATGAAATCCTGATCCTTGGGTTTTGCCGGCCATAACAATGAAGTTGAGAAACTGCTTTTGTAGGCCAGATTGGTTAAATATATGTCTTGCACTGCTGATGACAGCATCCTAGAGATGGTTGATGATATCTGTTCAAACAGAATCTCGTGTAGGTATATATGTGGGTTTCTGGCTGCCTGTTTGCCTCTGACACAAGCTGTTTAAATCTGTTCCACTGTTAAACAAGATAATCATCAATGCCAATTTCTATTACACATCACAAGTATTGGAGATTTTTACACAGTTATCAGGCAGACATAAGAGCTGTGAGTCTCCACATGAGTCTGTAAAGAGGGCTTTTTTGAATGACGGCAACTCTTGCCTGATTGTCACAGTTAAGGATAATTGTTCATTTCAGTTAACATCCCATAGCACAGAAGCAGTAGGATATAATTCAAGAAAGGCTATGGAGGATTCTTGATCATAAATAGAAATACCATTTACCTGCAACCATTTCCTTTGAAAATAGGCACCAAAACCATGAATGGAAGATGCATCAGTAAAAAGTTCGACAAAAAAATGTAAGTTCCACATTTCCAATTCAAGTCTGCATTCAGTATCCATATGCACATGATGACTTTGACTTGACCCATAACAAAAGGTATGAAACAAATGCATGTCTGCACAGCATAATAATGCAAAATTCAGGTACCCAAGTAAGCTCAGGTGTTCTTTTTTTGTGCTGGTATAAATTATGTAGCAATGTATATTGTATAGACAGTATCAAAACCATTTAACTTCCATATGTATGTACGTATGTATGTATCTGCAGTTTTATCAATGGAGTTGAGATCATTTAGGTGCAACATCAAAAAAGTTTCAAACAGTTCTTTAAGTAGTCATTTTAACTTGTAAATTCATTAATTTCTTTATCATATTATTGTTTTATTTGTTTTGTAAATGCCTTCAGGCAATACATAAAAAGAATCAAAAGTGTTATTTACAATATTTGTTTTGCACTGCTTATTGCCAGTTGTTTGCATTTGTAATAATCAATCCCTAAAACACATGATCTCTTCGCTGTATCCATTGCACTTGATACACTTTTAAAGGATTATTATGTACAACATGATTGTATATGCACACACATACATAGTCAAACCTGTCAATAATGACTACTCATGGGAAAAAGCAAAACTTGTCATTGCACACAGGTAACTGTTGTACACCAGTTCACCTTATAAAATTGATTTTTGAACAAATGTAACAAATGTTGTCGTCATTATTATTATTATTATTAAGAATGTTTGATGTACAACAAAATTATAATTACAGTTTCATGTTCTCCCCCAGATTTTTTGTTCCACTCAAGATTACTGTATTTTGCTCATTTTAATCCATCTTATAAATTAAATCATCACCAATTTAAAAACAATCTCCAATCTTACTTTGTTGATGCTGTAAAAACAATATCTGGATTATTCAATTGCCTAACACTCCAAGATGAAAATTTGTAAGCTAATGTGAGAAGCTTGTGATGAACCAAAAATCTAAACAAGCCATGTATTGTTTGGTATTCCTTGTGATGAACCAAAAAATCAAAACAAGCCATGTATTGTTTGGTATTCCTTGTGATGAACCAAAAATCAAAACAAACCATATAGTTATTCCTTGTGATGAACCAAAAATCAACACAAGCTATATATTGTTATTCCTTGTGATGAACCAAAAATCAAAACAAGCCATATATTGTTATTCCTTGTGATGAACCAAACATCAAAACAAACCATATATTGTTATTCCTTGTGATGAACCAAAAATCAAAACAAACCATATATTTATTCCTTGTGATGAACCAAAAATCAAAACAAACCATATAGTATTTCCTTGTTATGAAACAAAAATCAAAACAAACCATATAATATTCCTTGTGATGAACCAAAAATCAAAACAAACCATATATTGTTATTCCTTGTGATGAACCAAGAATCAAAACAAACCATATAGTTTTTCCTTGTTATGAACCAAAAATCAAAACAAACCATATAGTATTTCCTTGTTATGAAACAAAAATCAAAACAAACCATATAATATTCCTTGTGATGAACCAAAAATCAAAATAAACCATATAGTTATTCCTTGTGACCCATGAACCAACACTTTGCCTGCCTTCACAAACATATTTTGGATACTGAATGACCTCTGACCCTAATGAAAAAGGATATAAGTCATATTTCTTCTGAAAAAAAGAGAAACAATTTTCTTTAGAGAAAGCTTTTATTCACAGGCAAATAGATGTAGATATCTAATTGTATCCTGTCACACAAGGGCAAAAGGTGACTTTCATTTCTGCTTTGGTAGTGCTTTTCCCACCATCCAGCAAATAAATTGCTTTGACCCTCGGTCTTCATGATGACAGTTACCGTACTTTCAAAATTCACATAATGACACCTTTTGTTATACTCTCACCATGACTGTAGTTACAAGTGAGACAAGATATTCCTTTGTCTAAACAATGCCTTCCTAATGAAGCAAAATTCAGTTTGCTGAATGATCAATGTAGATATGCAGTAGTCAATGGTTAGGAAACACCAGTTCCCTGACTGGAGAAGGCAGGTGACCTTTACATACAGGACATTGATATAGGATAGGAGATTTGCCGGTGGTAAATTTAATTATCATTGTTTGTGACTGCAGAGTAAAGTTGATTTTAATGCTTATATGTTGTGTATATCTGTACCAAATCAGGTTAATGGTGTACTACCTAACCAGTGACACATATATATATATGTAAAAAACATAATGCATAGCTATTATTTCTCAGTGAGTATAGATTAAATATTCAGATCAATTATCAGTCATAAACATGCTTAGTTGAATCTAAAAATCTATGGCTTTAAATTTTCCACTTGGTAATTCTTAAACTTGTTGGCAACTTTGAATGTTTCAGAGAGGAAGCTGGCCTAAATCCAGTCTCTAATATTGTGTCTTAGCTTTTTATATCAATGTTGTTTAATTGAAAAATTATTCATTCTTGCCTTAATATCAAAAGCAGAATCATTTTTATATTTGTGTTCAGTTTTGAAATTGGGGGATTAATTTATTAAAATTATTCACTGGAATTAAAATGATGCTGATTAAGATTCTTGTACTAGAACATTAATTTGGAATTATAATGAATTCAGATGACAGTTTAGATTATACTACTGTGACACATCAAAGGACTGTTAGCACATCACCACATTCCAGGCCATTGGCAATTTAGCACATTCAAGACTAGGCACATCAACACATTCAGTATTGGAACTGTTTTGGAATTCAATTGGAACTTAATATATTTTGGACTTGTGATAGAACTTTTAAGATTATTTGGGATTTAATTCACAAAACTATAACTTCCTTTTAAATTTTCTGGGAAAAGAAATTATTTGTTGAATTTCACAAAACTTGTTCACAAGCTAAGGAAAAACATTGTTGATATATTATTCATCAAATCTGTTTGAATTGCAGGGTAATAGATTTAGGAGTAATGTGTTCATGTGAAAAGATATTGGAAACAGCACTCAAGGAAAAAGCAGGTAATCTTTCCATATTAATAAATTTCTTTTTTCCCATTTTATAACTATTGTATGGTGAGAAAATTATGATTCAACATGCAGCACTAGAAATAATGAACATTGGCTTGCTACTGTATTGAAGGGGATTGCCTTGTATTGATGAGGATTGGCTTGCTACTGTATTGAAGGGGATTGCCTTGTATTGATGGGGATTGGCTTTGTACTGTATTGATGGGGATTACATTGCTACTGTATTGATGGGGATAGGCTTGCTACTGTATTGATGGGGATTGCATTGCTACTGTATTGATGGGGATTGGCATGCTATTGTATTGATGGGGATTGGCATGCTATTGTATTGATGGGGATTGGCTTGCTACTGTATTGAAGGGGATTGCCTTGCTACTGTAATGATGGATATTGGCTTGGTACTGTATTGATGGGGATTGCCATGCTACTATATTGATGGGGATTGGCTTGCTACTATATTGATGGGGATTGGCTTGCTACTGTATTGATGGGGATTGGCTTGCTACTGTATTGAAGGGGATTGCCTTGCTACTGTAATGATGGAGATTGGCATGCTACTGTATTAATGGGCATTGGCTTGCTACTGTATTGATGGGGATTGGCTTGCTACTGTATTGATGGGGATTGGCTTGCTACTGTATTGATGGGGATTGGCAGCTACTGTATTGAAGGGGATTGCCTTGCTACTGTAATGATGGAGATTGGCATGCTACTGTATTAATGGGCATTGGCTTGCTACTGTATTGATGGGGATTGGCTTGCTACTGTATTGATGGGTATTGGCTTGCTACTGTATTGATGGGGATTGGCATGCTACTGTATTGATGGGGATGGCAGTGGATAACAGGTAGAGCTTATCCACAAACTGATTGGAACATGATTCTTATGTAAAATGAGGTCACAAAGTATTGATATACTCACCTCTTTTGTGTACATAGCATAGCATGTGACTATTTGATAACTTACATACTCAGCTCATTGGTGTACACAGCATAGCATGTGACTATTTGATAACTTACATACTCAGCTCATTGGTGTACACAACATAACATGTGACTATTTGATAACTTGCATACTCAGCTCCTTGGTGTACACTGCATAGCATGTGACTATTTGATAAATTACATACTCAGCTCCTTGGTGTACACAGCATAGCGTGTGACTATTTGATAACTTACATACTCAGCTCCTTGGTGTACACAGCATTTGACTATCCAGGGAATGTGTGTTATTTAACCATCCAGGTTATGTATAATTTAACCATTCAAGGTATTATCATTTATTCATCTAGGGTATGTATTATTCGACCTTGCTGTGTATGTATCCATTGCCCACCCGGGTATGTATCATTTAACTATTCAGGGTATGTTTTATTTCACCATCCAGGGTATGTATCAATTAAAAATTCAGGGTGTGTAGCATTTCACCATTCAGGGTATGTATCCATTAAACATTCAGGGTTTGTATCATTTCACTATTCAGGGTATGTATCCATTAAACATTCAGGGTGTGTAACATTTCACCATCCAGGGTATGTATCCATTAAACATTTCGGGTGTGTATCATTTCACCATCCATGGTATGTATCCATTAAACATTCAGGGTGTGAAGCATTTCACCATCCAGGGTATGTAATTTTTAGCCATTCAGGATATTTATCATTTAGCCATCCAGGTTATATACCATCTGACCATCCATAGTATGAATCATTAGCCAATCAGGGTATGTATCATTTAACTATCCAGGGTATGTATCATTTAACTATCCAGGGTATGTATCATTTAGCCATATGGGTTATGTACATTTACATTTAACCTTCCAGAGTATTATCATTTAACCATTTAGGATATGTAACATTTAACCATCCAAGGTATGTATCATTTAGACAATCAGGGTATGTATCTTTTAATTATGTAGGATATTATTTAACCATATGGGTTATGTAACATTTAACTATCTAGGGCATGTATCATAAGCAGTGAAAATGTATTGCAAAATCCATGTTAAGTTAATAACAAAAAATAAGCATTTTTACTCTTTCAGACTTCATTGGACTGTCTGGTCTCATAACACCATCATTGGAAGAAATGATCTATGTTGCCAAGGAAATGGAGAGAGTGGGTTTTAAAATTCCACTTTTGATTGGGGGAGCTACAACCTCAAAGTATGTACATATTTGATTGCCTCATCTACAAAACCTAGATTATCAAAGTCAGGTGCAATTTAATTTCAGAACTAAATGAAGAACATATTGATTAAGCACAAAATCAGCTTGTAATTTTAGCACACTATCAAATCAGGCATATTATACTTTTGGCAACTGTAAGTATTTATAACATAATGCTCCCAGTAATAATACAGGTGTATGATGATTTAAATTTCCCAGTACTAAAACAGGCTTGTGTTAATGTCATGTTCCTGGTTATAAAACAAGCGTATGTTGATTTAAGTTTCCCTGTACTAAAACAGGCTTATGTTAATGTCATGTTCCTAGTAATAATACAGGCTTATTAATGTAATGTTCTAGTAATAATGCATGCTTAAGATACAATAATGTTCTGAGCAATAATACAGGCTTTTGATAAGATAAGTTCCATTTAATAATGCAGGCTTATAATAATGCATTGTTTCCAGTAATAATGTAGGCCTATGATGGTGTAATGTTCTCAGTAATAATGCAGGCCTATGATGATGAGATGTTCTCAGTAACAATGCAGGTCTATGATGATGAGATGTTCTCAGTAATAATGCAGGCCTATGATGATGAGATGTTCTCAGTAACAATGCAGGCCTATGATGATATGTTCTCAGTAATAATGCAGGCCTATGATGATGAGATGTTCTCAGTAATAATGATGAGATGTTCTCAGTAATAATGTAGGCCTATGATGGTGTAATGTTCTCAGTAATAATGCAGGCCTATGATGATGAGATGTTCTCAGTAATAATGCAGGCCTATGATGATGAGATGTTCTTAGTAATAATGCAGGCCTATGATGATATGTTCTCAGTAATAATGCAGGCCTATGATGGTGTAATGTTCTCAGTAATAATGCAGGCCTATGATGATGAGATGTTCTCAGTAATAATGCAGGCCTATGATGGTGTAATGTTCTCAGTAATAATGCAGACCTATGATGATGAGATGTTCTCAGTAATAATGCATTCCTATGATGATGAGATGTTCTCAGTAATAATGCAGGCCTATGATGATGAGATGTTCTCAATAATAATGTAGGCCTATGATGGTGTAATGTTCTCAGTAATAATGCAGGTCTATGATGATGAGATGTTCTCAGTAATAATGCAGGCCTATGATGATGAGATGTTCTCAGTAATAATGCAGGTCGATGATGATGTAATGTTCCCTGTCATAATGCAGGCCTATGATGGTTTAATGTTCTAAGTAATAATACAGGCTGATGATAATTTGATGTTCCAAGTAAAAATGCAGGCTTATGATGATGTAATGTTCCCAGTAATAATGCAGGTTTATGATGACATAATTTTCCCAGTAAAAATACAGGCTGATGATAATGTAATGTTCTAAGTGATAATACAGGCTGATGATAATTAAATGTACCCAGTAATAATACAGGCTTATGATACAGGACTGGTCAGACTAAGTAATAATACAGGCTGTAATGTTCTAAGTGATAATACAGGCTGATGATAATTAAATGTACCCAGTAATAATACAGGCTGATGATACAGGACTGGTCAGACTAAGTAATAATACAGGCTGTAATGTTCTAAGTGATAATACAGGCTGATGATAATTAAATGTACCCAGTAATAATACAGGCTGATGATACAGGACTGGTCAGACTAAGTAATAATACAGGCTGTAATGTTCTAAGTGATAATACAGGCTGATGATAATGTAATGTACCCAATAATAATACAGGATGATGATACAGGACTGGTCAGACTAAGTAATAATACAGGCTGTAATGTTCTAAGTGATAATACAGGCTGATGATAATGTAATGTTTCCTTTAATTATGCAGACTAATGATGATGCAATGCTCATTGTAATATGGCTGGTTGTGATAATGTAATGTTCCATGTAATAATGTAGGTTTATGATGATGTAATGTTCTCGTAATAATGTGAGTTCATGATGAGGAATAAGGCAGACTTCAGATAATTAATAATGTAGAATTATGGTAAAGTGCTATGTAATAATACAGGCCTATGATAATGTATTGTTCCCTTCAATAATGCAGGTTCATAATAATGTATTGTTCTCTTAAATAATGCAGGCTTGTGATGATCTTATGTTCACAGTAATAATACAGGCATAAGATAATGTAATGTTCCATGTAATAATGCAGGTTTATGATGATGTAATGTTCCATGTAATAATGCAGGTTTATGATGATGTAATATTCCATGTAATAATGCAGGTTTATGATGATGTAATGTTCCATGTAATAATGCAGGTTTATGATGATGTAATGTTCCATGTAATAATGCAGGTTTATGATGTAATGTTCATGTAATAATGCAGGTTTATGATGATGTAATGTTTCATGTAATAATGCAGGTTTATGATGATGTAATGTTCCATGTAATAATGCAGGTTTATTATGATGTAATGTTCCATGTAATAATGCAGGCTTATTTTGTTACGTTTCTTGTAAAAATGCTAGGTTAGAAAAAGTTTATGAATTAACCAAATTAATTGTTAAACTGGAGTGGGAAATGAATAAAATAAGTGTTTTAGGAAATATCCATTGTAATTAAGAATTTCTTTCCTCATAATAGAAGCAAAGACTTCTCTGATAATGTTGCCATTAAAGAAATCCCACAACAGTAAGACACATAGCAAAGTTGGAAATTTAAAATACATTTATATTATTTCAAGTCATCATGATGAAATGTTATAGTTGTACTTTGCATCCATAAGTACTTTTCCCACCACTCCAATGGCCATGTGGTTAGATGCTTTGGATGCGGGAAGTCGTGAGTTCGTACCCCAGCCAAGTCATACCAAAAACCTTTTTAAAAATGGTATTAACAGCTGCCTTGCTTGGCACAAAGTATTAAGAGGTTAGTGTTAGGACTGGTTGGCCTGGTGTCATGATAATGTGACTGGGTTGGACATCATGCAACATGTCTGCGGCATGATACCCCAGTGGTAGACATCACTATAAACTGTCACACTACAGACATTGTAGCAATATGACTTAAAAATTATTAAAGCTACGGTACAAATCTAAATCACACATACACACACACACACACACACACACACACATAAGTACCTTTCTCAAAATGGGATTGAATGACATAGTTGGTTACAGTTCCAGAAATGAAGACCAATAGTGAAATTTCACTGATGGATCTTTATTTAAATGAATGGAAATTGGTAAAATTTATTTATATATGAGTGTTCATTATTTTTCTTTATATACATCAATGGGGGACAGGTTCTTCCTCTGAAATTACATCAAATATATTTATATAAACTTTTATGATAATTAAAGAAAGTCACAAGGTATTTTGATTCATTGTCATTCTGAGCAAAAAGCCTTGTTTATAAATCATTGCCATTTGTAGTGAAGATAATCTTACATGATTATGTGCTGTCAGAGCCAGTGCAAGGCAATACATCTCCATGTGCAAAACAGACATTTTCCCCCTCCCCATTGTCGGTATTTGCCCCTTCTCCATTCTGTCGGTATTTGCCCCCTCAACAGTCTTTCAGTATTCAGACTTTTGGAGCCTGTAATGAGTACTAAAATATTTAAGTTACCACAAAGATTTTCATGTGGAGAAAAGGCATGTTTTATTTCATTTTGGCTCCCTTGGTACCCCTCAGAAAATGGCTTCTTGTGCTAGCTCAATGTGCATTAAAACAAAATCTTATTCATACCAAATGGTAGCACACATTATGCTATAATGTCCATCCATCCATCTTTTTCTTTTACTAGTTTCATAACCTAAGTTGTCAGTCATAACAGCTACCAAACTTTGTCATCACTGTCAGTTTTGTAACAAAAGTTCAAGGTCACTGACCCAAAGTTAAAATGGATTTTCACAATAACTTGAATTGTAGACTAGCTTCAGTTAACAAACTTGGCAAGTCAATAGGATAAAGGTCAAAGTTACGGGCAGAAAGAAGTCAAATGATTTCTGTTCGGTATCTCTTGTTCTCCACCATCTACAGTTACCATGCTTTGGGCATAGCTTGCAGCAGAATCTGAAGATTTAGGTATTTTTAGTATTTTGATGGGGACCTAGTCATGTCATTTATGGATTTGTATAGATATTGATTGGAATTTTTTGTAACATACATAGACCTTCATTAGAGTTTTTTACAGTCTATTGACCTTGATAAGAATTCTTTATAAAATATACCTTGATTACAATTCTTTGTAAAATGCATAGACTGTCATTAGAATTTTTTGTAAAAGACATAGACCCTTCATTAGAATTCTTTGTAAAATATGTAGACCTTGATTATAATTCTATGTAAAAAATGTAGACCTTAATTATGATTCTATGTAAAATATGTAGACCTTGATTATAATTCTATGTAAAATATGTAGACCTTGATTAAAATTCTATGTAAAATATGTAGACCTTGATTATAATTCTATGTAAAATATGTAGACCTTGATTATAATTCTATGTAAAATATGCAGACCTTGATTATAAATCTTTGTAAAATATGTAGACCTTGATTACAATTCTATGTAAAATATGTAGACCTTGATTAAAATTCTATGTAAAATATGTAGACCTTGATTATAATTCTATGTAAAATATGTAGACCTTGATTAAAATTCTATGTAAAATATGTAGACCTTGATTATAATTCTATGTAAAATATGTAGACCATGATTATAATTCTTTGTAAAATATGTAGACCTTGATTATAATTCTATGTAAAATATGTAGACCTTGATTATAATTCTATGTAAAATATGTAGACCTTGATTATAATTCTATGTAAAATATGTAGACCTTGATTATAATTCTATGTAAAATATGTAGACCTTGATTAAAATTCTATGTAAAATATGTAGACCTTGATTATAATTCTATGTAAAATATGTAGACCTTGATTAAAATTCTATGTAAAATACACAGACCTTGATTAAAATTCTATGTAAAATTTGTAGACCTTGATTTAATTCTATGTAAAATATGTAGACCTTGATTAAAATTCTATGTAAAATATGTAGACCTTGATTATAATTCTATGTAAAATATGTAGACCTTGATTATAATTCTATGTAAAATATGCAGACCTTGATTATAAATCTTTGTAAAATATGTAGACCTTGATTACAATTCTATGTAAAATATGTAGACCTTGATTAAAATTCTATGTAAAATATGTAGACCTTGATTATAATTCTATGTAAAATATGTAGACCTTGATTAAAATTCTATGTAAAATATGTAGACCTTGATTATAATTCTATGTAAAATATGTAGACCATGATTATAATTCTTTGTAAAATATGTAGACCTTGATTATAATTCTATGTAAAATATGTAGACCTTGATTATAATTCTATGTAAAATATGTAGACCTTGATTATAATTCTATGTAAAATATGTAGACCTTGATTATAATTCTATGTAAAATATGTAGACCTTGATTAAAATTCTATGTAAAATATGTAGACCTTGATTATAATTCTATGTAAAATATGTAGACCTTGATTAAAATTCTATGTAAAATACACAGACCTTGATTAAAATTCTATGTAAAATTTGTAGACCTTGATTTAATTCTATGTAAAATATGTAGACCTTGATTAAAATTCTATGTAAAATATGTAGACCTTGATTATAATTCTTTGTAAAATATGTAGACCTTGATTATAATTCTATGTAAAATATGTAGACCTTGATTATAATTCTATGTAAAATATGTAGACCTTGATTAAAGTTCTTTGTAAAATATGTAGACCTTGATTATAATTCTATGTAAAATACACAGACCTTGATTATAATTCTATGTAAAATATGTAGATCTTGATTATAATTCTATGTAAAATATGTAGACCTTGATTATAATTCTTTGTAAAATATGTAGACCTTGATTATAATTCTATGTAAAATATGTAGCTCTTGATTATAATTCTATGTAAAATATGTAAACCTTGATTATAATTCTTTGTAAAATATGTAGACCTTGATTAGAACTCTGTTAAATATATAGACCCTAATTAGAATTCTTTGTAAAATACATAAACCATCATTAGAATTCTTTAGCCTTATTGTACATAAATTTGCTATGTTTATGTTAAATGTTGTATAAGTTGTAATCTAAAAACTGTGATGATTAAAGCATACCATATAGCTGGTACCCTGTGAAAGACTGCTGACATTGGTGAGCCTGTGAATAAATATTGAAAGTGTTAACACTGAAATAATTATTTACCAGCTAATCTGTTGATAATAGGCATGGAAATATGATTACAATGCCAACACCTGGCAAGAAAATATAAGATATATCCAGTAATCAGAAAATATTTATTGACTTGAGAAATTATGGAAACTTCAAATAGAAAATATATGTTGGTCAGATATTAATAGGTGAGCAATGTCAGGCCCACTTAGGTCTCTTGTCATTTAACAGAATGCAGCTGAATAAAAACTGGTGTCAATATACATTTTATTGTGTAAAATCTTTTTCAGGACACACACAGCTGTTAAAATTGCCCCCAGATACAGCTGTCCCACCATTCATGTATTAGATGCCTCCAAGAGTGTTGTTGTGGTAAGCAGTAATATAGATATAAAAATTAAATTTGTATCCAATACTGTAACTATTGTATCTAATATTACCCCTATTGTATCAAATACTGTAACTATTGTATCCAATATTACCCCTATTGTATCAAATACTTTAAATATTGAATCCAATATTACCCCTATTGTATCAAATACTGCCTTATTATGTCATGTACTACCCTGCTGTATGAAATACCACCTGCATAGTATCAGATGCACCCCTGGTATATCACAAGGTTTGAATTCGCAGTCATTGAAGAATTGGCTAATAATTTCTCAGAAAAAAATCCAATATTTTCTTAAAAGGTGGTAATATATATGTACTACTTCTAATAAAAATACAAAATAAAACTTCTCTCCTTGATAACCATTGAAATACCATTAAATGTTTACAGTGCTCTGCCCTTTTGAATGAGGAGAATCGAGACGATTTTGTGGAGGAAATAAAGGAGGAGTATGAGGAGATCTGCTCAGACCACTACGACTCACTCAAGGTACTTTGGATTAACAGATAGTCAAGCATATGTATCACTTTCCAGCAGTGACTATGGCAACAATGGCTTCAACAATATTGAGATTTTGTTTTGTAGCTCATCTGGACATAATGCCATGTGACCTTATGTTATGGTCATTCGACTGTGGTCATATGTACATATATAAACAAGGCATGTGGCTCTTCAATACACACCACCCTTCTCATAACTTGGTATGGATTCTCAATACACCACCTTTGTTATAACAGGTATGGCCCTTCAGTCCACAATCCCCACTTATAACTTTGGTGGTCCCTCAATACACCAACATTCTGATAACAAAAAAAAAACCTGATAACATGGATATATCTCCTCAGCATACCACTCCTTTATATAACATGGTATGTTGCCTCACTATGCCACTTCTTCTTATAACATGGGTATGTCCCCTCAGCTTACCACTCCTTTATATAACATGGGTATGTTGCCTCACTATGCCACCCTCTCTTATAACATGGGTATGTTGCCTCACTATGCCACCCTCTCTTATAACATGGGTATGTTGCCTCACTATGCCACCCTCTCTTATAACATGGGTATGTTGCCTCACTATGCCACCCTCTCTTATAACATGGGTATGTTGCCTCACTATGCCACCCTCTCTTATAACATGGGTATGTTGCCTCACTATGCCACCCTCTCTTATAACATGGGTATGTCTCCTCAGCATACCTTCTCTTATAAGCTTGAGTATTGGCTTTCAGTACACCACCCCTTTTATAACTTGAGTATGGCCATGAATCAGTTATTTAAATTTTTTCACTTAAATATACTAATAAAAACAATTATTATGTGATTACCCCCTATATATATATATATATATATATATATATATATATATATATATATATATATATATATATATATATATATATATATATATGGTCTTATTGCACCATCATTCAGGTAAAGGTTTTCTCACAACATGTTTTTATTGACATCATTATAAATAAAGAGACATGTATATAACAAATCAAAATGGATTGTGTGATGTGTCTAGTAATAACTAATGTATCATTTTGTATTATTTTGTTTTACAAATAGCTCTCAAATGATTTAATACTGAATTCATGAAATGAGATGAATAATTTCCAGTTTTTGTTAGCCATGTTTATCATAGTTTTATTAGTATAAAGAATTTAGATACCAAGAAGAACAAAGGAATACCTATATTTCATTTAATTCAGATGAAGTTGCTGCTCTTTTCAATTTCTTCTGCATGAAAAAGTCATATACTATTTATGATTAGCCAATTAAAATTACATTTTCCTTTCACAAATTATAATTCAAAGCATGGCTGTCCTTTAAAATAAATAGTATATTTGACAGACATAATTTTTAAAAACTGATCACAGATGGAAGTTACTCTGTGATATTGTATAATTCATTCTGGTGCGGTCAACTAGGGTAGTTGATTTGCTATATATATGGATTTCAGCAAGATTGTTCATAATGTTTCACTTCAAAGTCGTTAATTGACATTCACCACAGTATTGGATGCAATTGAGAAACTAGCATTCCACTTGTTGGATATTTTTTTGAAAAGACAAGTCACCACTACATAGTTGTCAGATATAATGAGGACTCTTTTGCCAGAGAGAGCTCTTTCAAGAACTGAAAGGCATTGATGACAGCCTTCATTTCTAGAAAGTTCATTTGTAGAGGCCATTCCCTAGACTTCCACATACTGCTGACTGCAGTGAAGACTGGCAACAGATGGACACCCATACCATATCTACTGGCATCCTTATATATAATTATTTATACTTGCTTGGGGATTCTCCATTGGGATCCCCAGGGTTGATGTATGTGTTCACACTGATTGCAATGCAGTGGAATTTTATGTATGTGTTCACACTGATTGCAATGCTGTGGAATAGTTGATGTATGTGTTCATACTGACTGCAATAATTATATAGGTCCTATGTATATATAATGCTGTATATGTTCACACTGATTGCAGTGCTGTGGAATAGTTGATGTATGTGTTCACACTGATTGCAATGCAGTGGAATTTTATGTATGTGTTCACACTGATTGCAATGCTGTGGAATAGTTGATGTATGTGTTCATACTGACTGCAATAATTATATAGGTCCTTTGTATATATAATGCTGTATATGTTCACACTGATTGCAGTGCTGTGGAATAGTTGATGTATGTGTTCACACTGATTGCAGTGCTGTGGAATAGTTGATGTATGTGTTCACACTGATTGCAGTGGAATTTTATGTATGTGTTCACACTGATTGCAATGCTGTGGAATAGTTGATGTATGTGTTCACACTGATTGCAATGCAGTGGAATTTTATGTATGTGTTCACACTGATTGCAATGCTGTGGAATAGTTGATGTATGTGTTCATACTGACTGCAATAATTATATAGGTCCTATGTATATATAATGCTGTATATGTTCACACTGATTGCTGTGCTGTGGAATAGTTGATGTATGTGTTCATACTGACTGCAATAATTATATAGGTCCTATGTATATATAATGCTGTATATGTTCACACTGATTGCTGTGCTGTGGAATAGTTGATGTATGTGTTCACACTGATTGCAGTGCTGTGGAATAGTTGATGTATGTGTTCACACTGATTGCAGTGCAGTGGAATTTTATGTATGTGTTCACACTGATTGCAATGCTGTGGAATAGTTGATGTATATGTTCACACTGATTACAATGCAGTGGAATTTTATATATGTGTTCACACTGATTGTGATACTGTGGAATAGTTGATTATGTGTTCACACTGATTGCAGTGCAGTGGAATTTTATGTATGTGTTCACACTTGATTGCAATGCAGTGGAATAGTTGATGTATGTGTTCATACTGACTGCAATAATTATATAGGTCCTATGTATATATAATGCTGTATATGTTCACACTGATTGCAGTGCTGTGGAATAGTTGATGTATGTGTTCACACTGATTGCAGTGCTATGGAATTTTATGTATGTGTTCACACTGATTGCAATGCTGTGGAATAGTTGATGTGTTCACACTGATTGCAGTGCAGTGGAATTTTATGTATGTGTTCAACCTAATTGCAATGCAGTGGAATGCACTATACATGGCTGTCATTGAGAATATTTCCCATGAAAATGTGTGTAAATTTCCCCATGGACAGTTACCACAGATGCTGGACAGTTACCACAGATGCATTATTGGATATGACTGAACAAACAGCATTCCATCTCTTGGATATTTGTTAACAAAAATGTTTATTTGATGCAGTAATTGTACTGCAATATGAATGTGTTAATGAATATGGAGGATATACGCATTTATTTGACCATTCCCAAATTTAACATTTTTGACCAGATATTTGCATTGTTTGATTTGGAAGAATGTTGTGATTTGATAACTTTCTATAATATGTGAGACCAGCATTTGTTGGCACTCTATTCTTGAGAATGGTGAGTTTATTGGTTGATATTTAAACCAATTTTGTCTAGAAAGTGGGATGGAAGAGTATACCACATCGTAACAGCAATATAAATGGAACTATCTGGATTAAAGTATGTTATTGGGATTTATTGACTCATAATCACATTTGACATTTGAAAATTCTCATAGGGCTATATTCTAGCCTATGTAACAACTACTGTGAATATTTTGTGGTAGTCACTATTTTCTGTGTCTATTTTACTAACGAGTAGAACGACTGACACCACATTGTTAATAGTAGTAGTAAATTAAAGTGGTCCTGAAGGTGGAGTATGGAAAATTCCCTAAATCACAGCCAATGGATTATTGAGCAAAGATTTTACGGCTTGTTTGGGCCAATCAGAGGCTTGTTGGGGCTAATCAGAGGCTTGTTTGGGCCAATCAGAGGCTTGTTTGGGATAATCAGATTGATATGGCAGTATGTTGGCATATAAAAAATTATAAACACTTTATATAATGTACCAACTCAAATTTAGCTGTATTTTGATATAAAATAAACTTTTTTAAGTCTTTAGGTATCAGTAAATAGGGAGTTTGCAAAGAAGAATTGATCTTAGTCATTTAGGATGAAAGTAACACAGAATTTTCAAAATTTCAGGACAGAAAATATCTGAGTTTACAGGCTGCAAGACAAAAGAAACTTGAAATAAACTGGGCTACAGATCCTGTTGTTGGTAAGTGGGAGTGCTGAAGTAGAAAATGGAAAAGAATGAAAATAGTAGTCTCTCATGCATTAAATTACTGAGGCTTTGTCTTCATTCTTTTGGTACCAATCAATATGCTGCAGACTATAAACCTAATGTACCATGGTGAAGATAACCCATGCATGATGAATGAAGACTGCATCCATCACAAACCATGAATTGAATGAATTAGGAGGAAGATAATCCACGTCTGATAAATATAGACTGCCCCCATCACAGATAATGAATTTAATGAACAGGGAGAAAAAATCTATGCCTAGTGATTGAAGACAGCCTCCATCACAGACCATGAATCTAGTGAACCATGGCAAAGATAATCCATGCCTGATGAAAGAAGATAGCCCCCATCACAGACTGTGAATCTAGTGAACCATGGCAAAGATAATCCATGCCTGATGAAAGAAGACAGCCCCCATCACAGACTGTGAATCTAGTGAACCATGGCAAAGATAATCCATGCCTGATGAAAGAAGACAGCCCCCATCACAGACCATGAATCTAGTGAACCATGGCAAAGATAATCCATGCCTGATGAAAGAAGACAGCCCCCATCACAGACCATGAATCTAGTGAACCATGGCAAAGATAATCCATGCCTGATGAAAGAAGACAGCCCCCATCACAGACCATGAATCTAGTGAACCATGGCAAATATAATCATTGCCTGATGAAAGAAGACAGCCCCCATCACAGACCATGAATCTAGTGAACCATGGCAAAGATAATCCATGCCTGATGAAAGAAGACAGCCCCCATCACAGACCATGAATCTAGTGAACCATGGCAAAGATAATCCATGCCTGATGAAAGAAGACAGCCCCCATCACAGACCATGAATCTAGTGAACCATGGCAAAGATAATCCATGCCTGATGAAAGAAGACAGCCCCTATCACGGACTGTGAATCTAATGATGCATGGTGAAGATAATTAATGCATGATGAATAATGACATCCAAGGCATATGTGTGAAATTAGGTAATAAAAAGTGTTTTTTTGAATTACCACATTAAATAATATTGAAAAATATCTTAATGAATTTATGCCATGTTATAAAGCCAAGATAACGTGAAAGTTTAAATTACAAGTTAGATGACACCAAATTATTGATGTGAATTCTTTGTGACTGGATGTACAATTAGAGATTTACCAATTTTATACTTTAGCTCTTGAGACAAAACTGTAATTGTTCAGACAAAAACTTAAAATTTCTTCTTAGTACTATAATTTGGAAACTAATGTGTGTATAATAATGATCTGTGTATTATAATTACATGATTCTCTAGGTCCCATGTGTATATAACAAATTATATGTGTATTATAATTACATCTATAGCTCATATGTGTATATAATGTATGATCTGTGTATTATAATTATATAGGTCCCATGTGTATATAATGTGTAATCTGTGTATTATAATTCCATAGGTCCCATGTGTATATAATGCATGATCTGTGCTTTATAATTCTCTAGGTCCAATGTGTATAAAATTCATTATCTGTGTATTATAATTCCATAGGTCTCATGCTTATATAGTGTGTGATCTGTGTATTATAATTCTCTAGGTCCCATATATATATAGTGTGTGATCTGTGTATTATAATTCTTTAGGTCCCATGTGTATATAATGTGTGATCTGTGTATTATAATTCTCTAGGTCCCATGTGTATATAGTGTGTGATCTGTGTATTATAATTCTCTAGGTCCCATGTATATATAATGTTTGATCTGTGTATTATAATGTTCTAGGTCCCATGTGTATATAGTGTGTGATCTGTGTATTATAATTCTCTAGGTCCCATGTGTATATAATGTGTGATCTGTGTATTATAATTCTCTAGGTCCCATGTGTATATAATGTGTAATCTGTGTATTATAATTCCATAGGTCCCATGTGTATATAATGCATGATCTGTGCTTTATAATTCTCTAGGTCCCATGTGTATAAAATTCATGATCTGTGTATTATAATTCTCTAGGTCCCATGTGTATATAATGTGTGATCTGTGTATTATAATTCCATAGGTCCCATGTGTATAAAATTCATGATCTGTGTATTATAATTCTCTATGTCCCATATGTATATAATGTGTGATCTGTGTATTATAATTACCATTTTAAATAACACACAGTACACCAGGTTCAATAGACACTATTGTACATATAAAATAATCTTTTTGGCATAATTGGGGCAAATCCTGTCACAGCACACTGCACCAGCCCAGCTCTGAAATGTTTTAAAGGATACCTCAAGACAGGAAGCATGTTGGAGTTTGTAGGGTTGTTAGAATTGTCTGATACCTGCAAGTGTTGGGCCACACGGGGCTGACAGGAGGTATATACTGACAATGGTCTGATACCTGCATGTTGAACTGCCAGGGGCTGACAGGAGTTATATATGGACAATGACAACCTAAACACGACAAGTCCAATCTATGATACCAAACATCAGCCGATACTCCATACATGCCACAGGAAGCAGGTTTGAAGTATATGGTCGTAATAGTGGAGTACATTTAAGTACTGACACAAATTGGGGTTCAAAGCAAAGTTTTTTGAATGAATGAAACTTAGCAATGGCCATACATGCACCGTAAAAAGCAGGTATGAAACATCTGGGTATAATAGTACAAGTACATTTAGGAACTGATCCAAATTCATTTCTACGTAAAGTTTTTTGAATGCATGAAAACTTGGAAATGTTGCTGTTTTTGAAAGTGCTGAAAACCTTGTTCAAAAGTCGGGTCATGAATGCTTGAAGTTGGGCAATGCACCCAAGAACAGAACTGGAACAGTATGCTATGCAAGAAATGCCCCAAATAAATGAGATGGTGGACCTCAGGACAGGAGACATGTTGGAGTATGTAGGGTTGTGAAGAGTGTCCGATACCAACCGAAACTCGACAAGTCCTATCCTGAAGATGCTTAAAAAAACAAATTACATGGTGGAAGGTGGGGAGGCAGGTGGTTCTTTCCGCTGATAAATGTTTTAAGTTAGATGTCGCAATCAACAGTTCACAGAAAAGCACATGAATGACACCAACAACCGACTATGCCTGATCACATGCTCCAAACTCAGCCATCTGACTGGCTAAACATGACATCACATCCAAATTTAGCTACCAGCCCATTAATATTAATGACATCATGTCTGGTAGCAATAAACCTGGCAGACAAAGAGGGGTCCAAAAAGGGGCTAGAGAAGGATGTACTGTGTATTATTCAAACTACATTTAATCACTTAAATCACAATATATAGTTCCCATGTGAATATAATGTAAAATCTATGTATTATAATTCTATAGGTCCTATGTGTACATAATGTTTGATCTGTGTATTATAATTCTATAGGTCCCATGTGTATATAATGTTTGATCTGTGTATTATAATTCTCTAGGTCCCATGTGTATATAGTATGTGATCTGTGTATTATAATTCTCTAGGTCCCATGTGTATATAGAGTGTGATCTGTGTATTATAATTCTATAGGTCCCATGTGAATATAATGTATGATCTGTGTATTATAATTCTCTAGGTCCTATGTGTATATAATGTATGATCTGTGTATTATAATTCTATATAATGTATGATCTGTGTATTATAATTCTCTAGGTCCCATGTGTATATAATGCATGATCTGTGTATTATAATTCTATAGGTCCCATGTATATATAATGTGTGATCCATGTATTATAATTATGTAGGTCCAATGTGTATTTAATGCATGATCTGTATATTATAATTCTCTAGGTCCCATGTGTATATAGAGTGTGATCTGTGTATTATAATTCTCTAGGTCCCATGTGTATATAGAGTGTGATCTGTGTATTATAATTCTCTAGGTCCCATGTGTATATAGAGTGTGATCTGTGTATTATAATTCTCTAGGTCCCATGTGTATATAATGCATGATCTGTGTATTATAATTCTAGGTCCCATGTGTATATAGAGTGTGATCTGTGTATTATAATTCTCTAGGTCCCATGTGTATATAATGCATGATCTGTGTATTATAATTCTAGGTCCCATGTGTATATAGAGTGTGATCTGTGTATTATAATTCTCTAGGTCCCATGTGTATATAATGCATGATCTGTGTATTATAATTCTAGGTCCCATGTGTATATAGAGTGTGATCTGTGTATTATAATTCTCTAGGTCCCATGTGTATATAATGCATGATCTGTGTATTATAATTCTAGGTCCCATGTGTATATAGAGTGTGATCTGTGTATTATAATTCTCTAGGTCCCATGTGTATATAATGCATGATCTGTGTATTATAATTCTAGGTCCCATGTGTATATAGAGTGTGATCTGTGTATTATAATTCTCTAGGTCCCATGTGTATATAGAGTGTGATCTGTGTATTATAATTCTCTAGGTCCCATGTGTATATAGAGTGTGATCTGTGTATTATAATTCTCTAGGTCCCATGTGTTTATAGAGTGTGATCTGTGTATTATAATTCTCTAGGTCCCATGTGTATAAAATTCATGATCTGTGTATTATAATTCCATAATTCCACAGGTCTCAAGTGTACATTCTGTGTGGTCCAGTAGAGCATTAGTCCCATTAATCAAGGGACATTTGTTTACTTTTAGTAACATATATTTAATTTTTGAAAAGAATGTGTTTTGATTATGATCATAATTTGGTAATTCTAGTATCATGGGAACATAACATGGAATAGAGTCCAGATCCAGCCACTTTGATTTTGTATCAGAATGAAAAATGACCAATGGTCTCTCTTCATTTGTCTGTCCATTTAGCCCATTTTTGTGAGGTAGGGAGAGCATTTGAAATATTTGTGAACCTTTCAAGTAATTCCAGGAGAAAGTGTGAATTAGCTTGGATGCTATATTTCCATTCATAATACTGATCATACACATCCAGATTTCCTGTGACTAAAATATCACCAACTATTCCTTGACTCGAGTACCATCATTATGGTATGTTTGTAATGGAACATACATGGCATTATATACATGTTATTAAAATTGTTGAGTTCAGTTTTGTTTCTTCCCTATAGTGGCACCAACCTTTCTGGGTGTGAAGAAGTTCAAGAATTACGATTTGTCAAGACTGGTACCTGTCATTGACTGGAAACCTTTCTTTGATGTATGGCAGCTACGTGGAAAATACCCCAACAGGGGATACCCAAAGATATTCAGTGATAAAACTGTAGGTAAGTACTTATTCATCTTTCATGTATAATGGGCAGTTCATCCTCATACATTTTTAGTGTCTCTCCATGAATGTAAGAATATATGTTACACTTGTCCACCAATCTGATTAAGTTTTGGGTCACTCCATGAATATCTAAAGACATGTATTGTTACCTTCATCCACCCATCTGGTTAATTTTTGTGTCCTTCCATGAATGTGCTAGGACATGTAGTGTTACACTTGTCTACATCTGTTTATGTTTTGTGTCCCACCATAAATGTGCAAGAACATGTAGTGTTACCATCACTCACCCATCTGGTAAATTTTTGCATTAGATTACTATAGAGGGATACATGTGTTCTGTCCATTACTATAGTGTTTGTGTGTCTGATTTAGATTTCTAATGTATCTTTAAACAATTTTCAGTCATATCACTGGGGCATCATGCCACAGACATAAAGCATAATGTCTCAACTAGTAACATTATTTTGTCACTAGGCTGATCAGTCCCAACACTAGCCTCTTAATGCTTAGCACATATCAAGGTAGTTGTTAATACCAATTTTATAAGTCTTTGGTATGACTCAGTGTTGGTTCAAGCCCGCAGTCTTCCACATCAATTTCTATAGCAATAATAGAAAGTTTTACTTTAGTAGACACTGACCCATTTCACTTTATATGCCATTGCAGTTTTTACCTTATATACACATAGAAAAGACAAAAAATACTAGGTTGATTTTTACAAAAAATAAAAATAGTGTCACTGGTGTTACCCTTTGATTCAGAATCCAGCTTTCTAAGCACTGGGCGATGTTGCTATGTGTTCACATATTTGCCTGTAAAGAGAGTTTTACCATGTGCCTAATTACAGGTGAAGCAGCCAAGCAGGTGTACAATGATGCCCAGGTGATGCTGGAAAAGATCATTAGTAGTGGAAAGCTAAAGGCTCATGGAGTGATTGCATTCTACCAAGCCAACAGTAACCAGGATGACATACAGGTGTATGATGAACATGGAAAAACAAAAGAGACTTTGCATGGATTAAGACAACAGGTACAGAATAAAATTAGTTCATATTTCTAATTTAATTTAAACCATGTGAGACTTTGTTCAGGTAAATAATGAAATTGCCATCCATTTTTCAAATTTGCTGTAAAGGCTTGTTCTGTTTTTATAACCCATGCCCAGTCTTCATTGTCACAATGATTAGATTTGAAAATGTGGAAAAATATTCTCAACATAGATTAATGACTGTATTTTAAATCATAAGAGTAGAACAGTTTTCATAAAAAGCTATTAGAGATTAGTCTTTGTTACCAGGATTAATTGGTGAACATGAAAATAGTTTGAATATTTGGGACCACTGACCAGTTCCACTAAATTTCCAAGTTTTTCCATTTAAATGAGGTTTTTCATTTGTTAAGCAGCATTTTGATTTTCACGAAAGATAGACATATTAGAATGGTCAAAAGCAACTGTACATGTTTAAAATTGAACACGAGAGGTAGACCTAATGGATTAAGAGTAACCGTACAGATTTAAAATTGTATTCATGAGAGATAGAATTATTGGGTCAAAAGTAACTGTGCAAGTATAAAATTACACAAGAGTCTTTTATTCTTGAAAACCAAGTTTAAGAATTCCTCAGATTTGAGGAAGACATGGAATTTTCTTCAGAAGTAAAATTAATTAAATAATACAGTCTTTTGGATAGTGCAGGATGCAATGACTGTTTTAATCCTTGACATATGAATAATATCTGGTGCAGGATTCGTTGTACTAAATCAGACAACAAGAAAGATTTTTAAAATCTTGTTTTAAGGCTGAAAATGGGTAAATTTATTAAAATAGGGGCCATATAATCAAGGCAATGATATTTGTTATAACAGAAAATATACTATTTAGTAGAACAATCATAGGGCCTGTACACACTATTCAACATTACAAATGGACCAGTGGAATTCTTGTACTAATACTGATGTTCATAATGTCAGTTACCTATATAAACTGACCATTACACTGCTTCATGGCATTGACTGTTTGAAGTGGGTGTTGATCTTTATTTTGAAGAGTCTGATTGTCAATTTAATTTGTGATGTACCTGTGACTTTTAGGCAGCCAAGTGCACAGAGCATGTCAAGTGCTTTTTGCTTTAGCTAACATTTAATATGGGATGCTACAATAAATCTTTGTTAGTAAACAATTGAATCAGAAAATTACTGGTATAGCAAAACCAAATCATCATTTATTGTTTCTCTTTGGTTAATCAAAACTGATGTACAGAATCTTGAGTATACTAAATATTTTGGGACAATAAAAGCTTAAATACAGAATATTAGTTTAATAAATAATTGTTAAATGCAAAATAAAGATTCATACCAGACTTTAAAAAAATGGGACTAACAGCTGCCTCGCTTGGCACTTATCATTAAGAGGTTAGTGTTAGGACTGGTTGGTCTGGTGTCAGGATAATGTGACTTAGTGGTACATAATGCCACATGTCTACATCATGATGCCCAAGTGCTAGACATCACTATAAACTGTCACACTGCAGACATTTTAGCGATATGACTGAAAAATTGTTAAAGGTACATTAAAAATCTAAATCACACACACACACACTTACTATATATGCATACATTACATTAAATACTTACTGTACAAGCATACATGACATTAAATGCTTACAGTATAAGCATACATGACATTAAATGCTTACTGTACATGCCTACATTATCTACTTACTGTACATGCATACATGACATTAAATGCTTACTGTACATGCCTACATTACATTATATACTTACAGTACATGCATACATTACATTATATACTTATAGTACATGCATACATAACATTATATACTTACTGTACATGCATACATTACATTAAATGCTTAATGTACATGCCTACATTACATTATATACTTACAGTACATGCATACATTACATTATATACTTCCAGTACTTGCATACATTACATTATATACTTACTGTACATGCATACATTACATTAAATACTTCCAGTACTTGCATACATTACATTATATACTTACTGTACATGCATACATTACATTATATACTTCCAGTACTTGCATACATTACATTATATACTTACTGTACATGCATACATTACATTATATACTTCCAGTACTTGCATACATTACATTATATACTTACTGTACATACATACATTACATTAAATACTTACAGTATATGCTTGCTTATAAGTTGGATCCAACTGCAAACTGCACAAATCCCCATTGCCATCGCACAATTTTTGGTTCTATGCATTTTGTTAAGAGTAATCAGTATAGTAAATAGCATACATCCTGCTCTGCAGTAAGTAACAGCAGATAAGAGTCTGTATTATTTTTTTTACTGTATTATTTTTATGTTGGACCAAACTTATTAGCCAGCATATACAGTAAGATTATGTTCATATACTGTAAGATTACATTTTTATAGAATACACTGACAGTACAGACATTGCAGAAATTATTTATAGCCAGAGAGACATATATATAGTCCTTAATATTATGTCCCCAGTGTGCTGTTGATGGATAGCTGATGCTACTGTTGATTATATAGGATCAATAAAATTGAAATAAATTCTTGGATATTCAAAATAAAACAGTAATAAAGAAAGCTAACTGCAAGTTGAGAACATAATTGGGGCCTTCTGTGACTGTCTAGTCTAATTCAGTAACATTGTGTGCTGAATTTGTTAGACTATGACTTATAATAAATGACCAGCTTCAGACTTGCTTTTTGCATATAAAGATTAGACTGTGAGTTTTAATAATGCCCAGCTTCAAATTTCTCATTATATTGGTAGATCAGACTGCACCTTTTGGGTCACATTGAAAGAAAAGAAGCAAACATTTTTTATTTGTTTAATTAACTGATATATTGATTACTGTCTTATGATTTATCTTTCAGGTTCAAAAGGATGCCATGGCTACTGACTCCTATGCTTGTTTATCAGACTTTGTGGCCCCGAAAGAGTCAGGCCAAAAGGATCATATTGGGTTGTTTGCGGTAACAGCTGGGGATGGAGTGGAAGAGATGTGTAAAGAGTAAGTTAAATTATAGAAATCCTTAGTTAGCAATGTTTTCATTTTAAACCTTAGAATAGATGTCCTCAAAGTCTCAGTCTTGGTAGCATATAGTAATTTTCAGCTTTTAATGTGATGCTTTCAATAAAGATAATTTTTCGTTATGGTCACATGACATCCGGCATCTGACAAAAGTACCATGAAAAGCAGTGACTTCATGGAAGCAGATGGAATTAGCATTGAGGAAGATAAAAAGTGATAACAGCAGTCAATAACAATTTACATACCAAATTCTTCTGGAAAAGGGCTGAAAAACTATTTACCTACCAAAGGAATTCATTTATTGCTTGGCAATGACCTACTGGAGATTAGGTTGTGGTTAATCCACTTGTGACTATTAAAGCCTTTTTTGGATCAGAAAGTTGATCTCATGGAAGAAGAAATCCTTGATTTATACCCAGCTTGTGCAGTTACTAGAGTTAAGGTAATGAAAGCTCTTGAGAATGATGCTAGTCTTCCTTTAGCTGTCATATGTATTGGTCAGAATTTTGATGAAGTCACTTTTACTCCTTGCATTGATCAATCAATGCAAGGAGTAAAAGGGTATAATCACTTGTCAAACAGGAAGATTTGATATTTCCTGTTCATTTCAGAGGGCAATTAGAGAAACTGAAGTCACAGAAGTATCTGTTTGTTTTTTTGTTAAAAATGGTGTTCTTAAGAGAAAATAGAGACCACCTGAGGTGTCTACTGGTGAAAGGTGGTCAGTGAGCTATCAGATTGTAGTTCCAAAGTCGTGCAGACAGGAAAATTTTAGTCTGGCCCATGAAACTCTTCTGGCTGGTTATTTAGGGATCCATAAGACTTATCACAAGATTTTGAATCTGTTTTTACTGACCAAAAATTAAAATTAAGATCTTGTTACACTTGTCAGGTGGTAGGAAAGTCCAATCAAAAGATATCTAATGCTCATCTGCATTCGATGAATCATTTGGCAGAAATGGTAGACTGTCAGTCCTTTCCAAGTCAGACAACCAATACTTATTTACAATAATGTGTGCATTTACAAGATTTCCAGAGGCACTTACTTTGGGTAATATTAAAACTAAATAGTAAAAGGTTTGATAAAGTTTTATTTTTACTTAATTTGGTCTACCCAAATCTGTCCAATCTGATCATGGGTCAGATTTTATGTCTGGAATTTTCCAGCAAGTTTTGCATGAATTAGGCATCCAGCAATTCAAGTCATCTGCCTATCACCCTGAAAGCCAAGGGAATTTAGAAAGATTTTTGAAAAATGAATCAGTAATGTTATTTTGATAATGGAAAAGATTGGGCTGAAGATGCTCATTTGCTGTTGTTAGCTGTAATACCTGTCTATGGAGCACACTCATCAGGAAAATCTTCAATACTGAGTGTTGACAGTAATCACTGACAAAGAAAAGATATTTCAAAGATGGGCAGAACACTTCAGCAACATACTCAGTCAACAATTGTCTGTTGAGAAAATTGATAGACTGTCTGACTTGGAAATCATATCGCCTGCTGACTGAAATGGTGACCTACTGTCAATGGCAAACTGAAAATGTTGACCCGATGTCAATGGCAAACTGAAAATATTGAACAGCTGTCAATGGCAAACTGAAAATATTGACCTGCTGTCAATGGTAAAGCAACTGGAGCAGATGCCTGGAGGGTCTCACATGGCACAGAAAGATCTTCAGTCTGAGGGGACTGTAGTAGAAGAAAATGTTGCAGGAAGTAACTGATATATTTGCTGACATTGTTATCTTACCTGAATACCAGATCTGAGTCTGACATACAACATAGTATGGAACATTTCTCACGAGCATGTAAAACATTGTGGCTTACAAATCAGTATGAAAAAAGATAAAGTGTGGAACATTTCTCATCAGCATGTAAAACATTGTGGCTTACAATCGGTTGTATGGAACATTTCTCACTAGCATTGTGGCTTACAATCAGTATAAAAAAGACAGTATGGAACATTTCTCACTAGCATGTAAAACATTGTGGCTTACAATCAGTATAAAAAAATGACAGTATGGAACATTTCTCATTGGCATGTAAAATATTGTGGCTTACAATCAGTATAAAAAAGACAGAGTGTGGAACATTTAACACTAGCATGTAAAACATTGTGGCTTACAATCAGTATAAAAAAATGACAGTATGGAACATTTCTCATAAGCATGTAAAATATTGTGGCTTACAATCATATAAAAAAATGACAGTATGGAACATTTCTCACTAGCATGTAAAATATTGTGGCTTACAATCAGTATAAAAAAGACAGTATGGAACATTTCTCACTAGCATGTAAAACATTGTGGCTTACAATCAGTATAAAAAAGACAGAATGGAACATTTCTCACTAGCATGTAAAACATTGTGGCTTACAATCAGTATAAAAAAGACAGTATGGAACATTTCTCACTAGCATGTAAAACATTGTGGCTTACAATCAGTATAAAAAAGACAGAATGGAACATTTCTCACTAGCATGTAAAACATTGTGGCTTACAATCAGTATGAAAAAGACAGTATGGAACATTTCTCACTAGCATGTAAAATATTGTGGCTTACAATCAGTACAAAAAAGACACTATGGAACATTTCTCATAAGCATGTAAAACATTGTGGCTTACAATCAGTATAAAAAATGACAGTATGGAAAATTTCTCACTAGCATGTAAAATATTGTGGCTTACAATCAGTATAAAAAATGACAGTATGGAACATTTCTCAATAGCATGTAAAACATTGTGGCTTACAATCAGTACAACAAAGACAGTATGGAACATTTCTCACTAGCATGTAAAACATTGTGGCTTACAATAAGTATAAAATAGACAGAGTATGGAACATTTCTCACTACCATATAAAACATCGTGGCCTACAATCTGTATAAAAAATGACAGTATGGAACATTTCTCACTAGCATGTAAAATATTTTGGCTTTCAATCAGTATAAAAAAGACAGTATAGAACATTTCTCATAAGCATGTAAAGCATTGTGGCTTACAATCAGTATTAAATAGATGGTATAGAATATTTCTCACCAGCATGTAAAACATTGTGGCTTACAATCAGTATAAAAAATGACAGTATGGAAAATTTCTCACTAGCACGTAAAATATTGTGGCTTACAATGAGTATAAAAAAATGACAGTATGGAACATTTCTCACTAGCATGTAAAACATTGTGGCTTACAATCTGTATAAAAAATGACAGTATGGAAAATTTCTGACTAGCACGTAAAATATTGTGGCTTACAATCAGTTGTATGGA
Source organism: Potamilus streckersoni (assembly GCA_016746295.1). NCBI lineage: Eukaryota > Metazoa > Mollusca > Bivalvia > Unionida > Unionidae > Potamilus > Potamilus streckersoni. The sequence continues at coordinate 73,295 of JAEAOA010002048.1, read as the reverse complement.
ACATTTCTCACTAGCATGTAAAACATTGTGACTTACATTCGGTATGAAAAAAGTCAGTATGGAACATTTCTCATCAGCATGTAAAACATTGTGGCTTACAGTCGGTTGTATGGAACATTTCTTACTAGCATTGTGGCTTACAATCAGTATAAAAAAGACAGTATGGAACATTTCTCACTAGCATGTAAAACATTGTGGCTTACAATCAATATAAACAAATGACAGTATGGAACATTTCTCATTGGCATGTAAAATATTGTGGCTTACAATCAGTATAAAAAAGACACTGTGGAACATTTCTCACTAGCATGTAAAACATTGTGGCTTACAATCATTATAAAAAAGACAGTATGGCACATTTCTCACTAGCATGTAAAACATTGTGGCTTACAATCAGTATAAAAAAATGACAGTATGGAACATTTCTCATAAGCATGTAAAATAATATGGCTTAACAATCAGTATAAAAAAAATGACAGTATGGAACATTTCTCACTAGCATGTAAAACATTGTGGCTTACAATCAGTATAAAAAAGACAGTATGGAACATTTCTCACTAGCATGTAAAACATTGTGGCTTACAATCAGTATAAAAAAGACAGAATGGAACATTTCTCACTAGCATGTAAAACATTTTGGTTTACAATCAGTATAAAAAATGACAGTAAGGAAAATTTCTCACTAGCATGTAAAACATTGTGGCTTACAATCAGTATAAAAAAGACAGTATGGAACATTTCTCACTAGCATGTAAAACATTGTGGCTTACAATCAGAATAAAAAAGACACTATGGAACATTTCTCACTAGCATGTAAAACATTGTGGCTTACAATCAGTATAAAAAAGACAGTATGGAACATTTCTCATAAGCATGTAAAACATTGTGGATTACAATCAGTATGAAAAAGACACTATGGAACATTTCTCACTAGCATGTAAAACATTGTGGCTTACAATCAGTATAAAAAAGACAGAGTGTGGACTATTTCTCACTAGCATGTAAAACATTGTGGCTTACAATCAGTATTAAATAGACAGTATAGAACATTTCTCACTAGCATGTAAATCATTGTGGCTTACAATCAGTATAAAAAAGACAGAGTGTGGACTCTTTCTCACTAGCATGTAAAACATTGTGGATTACAATCAGTATGAAAAAGACAGTATGGAACATTTCTCACTAGCATGTAAAATATTGTGGTTTACAATCAGTACAAAAAAGACAGTATGGAACATTTCTCATAAGCATGTAAAACATTGTGGCTTACAATCAGTATAAAAAATGACAGTATGGAAAATTTCTCACTAGCACGTAAAATATTGTGGCTTACAATCAGTATAAAAAAATGACAGTATGGAACATTTCTCACTAGCATGTAAAACATTGTGGCTTACAGTCAGTATAAAAAGACAGCATAGAACATTTCTCATAAGCATGTGAAACATTGTGACTTACAATCAGTATAAAAAATGACAGTATGGAACATTTCTCATTAGCATGTAAAACAATGTGGCTTACAGTCAGTATGAAAAAAGATAGAGTACGGAACTTTTCTCACTAGCATGTAAAACATTGTGGCTTACAATCAGTATAAAAAAGACAGAGTATGGAACATTTCTCACTAGCATGTAAAAAATTGTGGCTTACAATCAGTATAAAAAAAGACAGAGTATGGAACATTTCTTACTAGTATGTAAAACATTGTGGCTTACAATCAGTATAAAAAATGACAGTATGGAACATTTCTCACTAGCATGTAACAAATTGTGGCTTACAATCAGTATAAAAATAGACAGAGGTGATACACCAACCTGCACCGGGAAAGTTTCATGTAAGGTCCCTGGACACAATAAATGATTGAACCATCCTGGCAGTGGACAAATTTCATATGAATGATGAGATTAGAAGCGATTAAGCAAGTTATGCCTTTGGCAGACTACATGCACATTTCAGAGCATAGAGGCATCAGTTTACAAACACAACTTAAGATGGCAGGACAGACACTGATTTTTTTCACTTGGGTAGACAATCCAATCCTTACTCAGCTGTTGAAATCAGTTATGAAGGTCAGACCACATCACCAGGAAGTCAGAAGAATGATTGCCAAATAAGATCTTCTAGGGTGAGTTGAGTGAGGCAAAACAATCTCAGATTGGTCAAAAGAGATGCTTGAGAATCACTTCTACATTGACGCATTGTTGTGGGAAGATTGATCCACCTGTCCACCTGATACAATCTCATCCATACTGAAGTTACAGACTTTTCATTGTAGGAGAAGTCTCAGAATTGCAGCATATTCATTATTGGTAAGTGGTATCTCCTGTTAAGTGTGGCACAGACAGTTAAGAGCACAAATTGGACTGATCAGTCACTCATGGATTCATGTAATCAAACCTGCAATCATATCATACTCATCTTTGAACTGAAAACATATGCCTTCTTTTTTGTTCTCTTTTCGTAAGGTCAATTTTTCATTGCATTAGAGTTAGACTAGTATGAGATGAACCAGTGGGCACCATTTTAACTTTTTATTAAATTTATTCCTCATGTAGATCAGATCAGTCATCTTTTATAAAATTTTAACTTTTTTTTACCTTTTTTCCTTATCATTGAGGTGTACATGTTTACTTTAAAAGGTTTATCTTTCTGAACAAAATTGCTTTTGATATTTATGCAGACTTTTGTCATAAACTAAGTATAAAAAAAGCAAAATCAATATCTTTTTTAAATGTTGTTGTTATGAGGTTTAATGCAATTTTTCAGCACAAAATAGACTGTACATAGTATCTAGTATAACTGGTGGAGGAAAAACCCAGGAAAACCCTGTGAAGAACCACCAACACACAGAAAGCTACTCACAAGCTTTCTCACACACCTATATTGGCCAATTCCGAGAGTCAAATCCATGCAGACAGAGGTAAAATGGCTGTGATCCATAATGGTGAGTGCTTTAGACCACTCTGCCATTCAGGGCCCCTTTGTAAATTCAACAAATAATTTAATTATCAGTTTTAAAATGCAAATTTAAAAAGAAAATACAGTATTTTTTATTAAATCCAAAATAATCCTAAAAAGCTCCACACAAGTACAAAATAATTGAATGTTCCAAAATTATTTCAAGCTCCTTGAATGTACTGGTCTGCCAGCAGTCTTGATGAATCACATTGGCACTGTCCAGAACTCCTTTGATTAAATTCACAATCTTACCAGAATAATATTTTAGTCCAGTGAGCGCTTAGTAATTCCTATGAATAATCTAAACAAATGTTTCCTCCCAAATTGTATCTAAACACAACATTAAATAAATCTGCAGACTGATATTAAAATATGAACATATGAAATAGGAATGAATTAATTGCTCATTAATTCTGTACATCTCTGAGAGTCTAATATAACTGCATGTTGCATTGACCTAAGTCATAAAATAACCCACCCGACCAACCCATCCAATGGAAAAAATCCTAATCTTTCTAATAACCAACCTGATTGCGATAGGCAATGAGAAATTACTCAAAAAATGTGAACAGGTTCAATATATAGATTGAATTTAACTGGTAAAACCCTATTTATAGTTTAATATCTTTAAAATAGAATCCACTCTCCATGAATAGGCTGTATCTTGTGTATTTTAATTTGCATTGTTGGGGGGTCTATTCACTATATGCTATGGATAATTGTATTTTGTACTTGACCTTCTCCAAAATCAAATTCATTTTATACCTGACCTGCTGAATCATTGATTTTGGTTTTGTTGATTTCAATCTGAATTCAGAATGTTTGAAATTACTCATGAAATGCTGGGCCTACCTGTTATTTGCTAGATTTTTTTATGATAAATTTCATTAAAACACCTAATTATTACTATGATTTCATCTTGTAAATGTCTGAAACCTTCCAGAATAAAAAGTTTTCCATTAGGTAATATTTTTTGTAGAGAATATTAAATGTGACCTGAGGGCTATATAATCTTGTTTATCAAAAAATTATTAATTTGTGTAGTAGGATCTGAGCACAATCAGTTGTTTTGTTGTTGTGTCTAGTATTTTATTTAGGCTAAAATTTATTTATTCAAATTATCTAATTCAGGTGATACTTCTCTGGAAATACAAAGTGCTCAAAAAAGACATCACTACATCACTAATTGATTACTACAATTTATGGTCATGAACAAAAATTTACACACAACAAAGGAAAAGTCATGTACCAAAAGTTATACAAAAATATAGACATATATAACAATTGTTACTTTGCTCTGCCAGGGTTGTGTTTATGTGCCATACATATATACATCTCAGTGCATATTTGAACTTGACCAAACATTATTTTCAGGTTTGAAAAACAATATGATGACTACAGTATTATCATGGTGAAAGCATTAGCAGACAGGCTAGCAGAGGTATGTGTAGACAGGCATTCAAATGAAGATTTAGAAGGATCTCATATTATCTTCTCAAAAGATCTCTTCTATTACTGAAATAATCTGTGCTTATTTTTACCTTTGTGCAAGCTGCTACATTTCACTATAAGCTTTATTTGAGTTTTGTTAACATACAGTTCATCTAATAAGTGAAAATATTCAATAAGTGACAATTCATTCAAAACGTCTTGGATAAATGAACACAGAATTGATCCACATAGTTTTACCTGAACACGGGTTTGATTTATGTACTTCTGTATTTATTTTTGCACTATTTTAAAACTTAAATGCATACTGCCTTGCTTTAATATCCACCATTGTTCATCTTGTCTACCTATTTATTAATGTTGTCTTATTTTCACAAAACATTTTTTAATGTTTAGTACAGACCTTTCTAGAACTGTACCGTTAATTTGTAGGCCTTTGCTGAAGAGATGCATGAGAGGGTCAGGAAGGAGTTCTGGGGATACTGCAAGGAAGAGTCCCTTGAGGCCCAGGATCTTCACAAGATCAAATACCAGGTACATAAGAGATACTTTGAGTACATCACTTTTACAAGGTAGGTCTTTTGAGAAAAATCGGAATCAGCTTGCCTATTTGACCTTTAACTCTTTAACCTACCAATGACCGTGACCTTGTAGAATCTATACTTTATTGAACTGTCTTGATCTTATAATATTCTTTGGATTTCAGGAATCATCATACTCGAGGTATTTTTTTATCTTAGGTTGGTTAGAAGATTTATGGATGATGGATAAATAAAGACATGTAACAGCTCCAATGTGTCATTTCTGGTATATGGTAGATTTATGGATGATGGATAAATAAAGACATGTAACAGCTCAAATGTGTCATTTCTAGTATTGCTTATACTCTTGAGGAATCATATGTTACTGTGAAGTTGTATGTGAGATGGAGAAAACCAGAAAACTAAACAAGAGAAACTACTACATGACAGGTCTGAGAATCTCACACAGTTGCTAAGGGAGCATGCTACTGCTCTACTGCTCAGACCTAATGTAGTCAATAATAATGACAGTAGCAACAATTCAATAATAACTGCCAATTTGTTAATCACTGCATTCAACTGCAGGGTATTCGTCCAGCACCAGGGTACCCCAGCCAGCCTGACCACACAGAGAAACTCACCATGTGGCATCTTCTGGAGGCAGATAGTGTGGGTATTAAACTGACCGAGTCCCTTGCAATGGATCCTGCAGCATCTGTGTCTGGCCTTTACATACCCCACCCCAAGTCTTACTACTTTGCAACAGGGAAAATAAATAAAGACCAGGTATGAACAACAAATTAAGTTATTTGCATTGAGGAACCATACTGTAAAACAATAATTTCAGTTTATTCCCACAAATTCAATTTCCAGCATTCCATGACTTCATTTACAAGATTTATGTGCTCTGATCTCTGTAACATCACTTTACCAAGGATTTTTAGATTTCAACCAAATTTTGGTATGTGGCTTTATATTGATGAGACATTGAATGGTTCCACTCCAGCATTAGTGACCACTGTTAAAAATAAAGAAGGCAAAATTGTTTGCTCTGCAACATGCAGAATGCTGAAAAAGTTCCATTCACTTATCTTTTGTCTATTTGGGTTGACATTTATTTTTATCTCAGCAAAATTGTATGCTGTCTGAAGCAAACCACTGATGAAAGTGATTGCTTCTTTATTATGTGAAATGTACTTGAAATAATATGGAGTACTTTAACTTTGACTGCCCTTGAAATACATAAAGAAATTTTCATAGTGTATGCAATGCTATTTTCTAAAATGCTTTAATGAAATTTTTAAATATCAGAAATCTGAAAATGCAGTTATTGGCTCAAGTTTTTTAATTAACATCACAGGAAGAACAAATGGCAATACAAAACTAGCAATCTTCTTTGAGATGCAAATAAGAAGTAATGTTCAACTCTGATTTCTCAAACCCAAATCACCTCCTCCACCCCCTACATCATTCAAATATCAAAGTAAAGAATAGTGTAGGCTCATTAAACAATTTCTGGTACATATACATGACAAGGACTACCTGTTGGAAACATGGAGAATACATTTTTTTTATTTTAAATTTTGAACCCTCTGTAAACTTGCACAGCTCCAGAGTATAATAAATGAGTTTGATTTCTTTCGATCTAATACAGCATTTACAATAGTTATTTCCCTTGATTGCCTATCCTAAGACATCATTTACAATAGTTATTTCCCTTGATTGCCTATCATATCTAAGATCATTTACATTAGTTATTTTCCCTTGATTGCCTAAGAAATCATTTACAATAGTTATTTCCCTTGATTGCCTATCCTACCTAAGACATCATTTACAATAGTTATTTTCCTTTGATTGCCTATCCTAAGAAATCATTTTCAGTAGTTATTTTCCTTGATTGCCTATCCTATGACATTACTTACAATAGTTCTTTACCTTGATTTCCTATCCTATCTAAGACATAATTTACAATAGTTATTTTCCCTTGATTGCCTATTTGCTTGTCTCTTCAAGGCATTTTAATTTTCATCAAAATTGGGTATGACCCTTTATATTGATAAGAAACTAAATGTGTTAAATTATGATTCTGCTAAAAGGATTGTTAAATATCTCACTGCCATCCTTCATTTTTTTCCACTTCATAATTAATTTTAGAAATGTCTGATTTCAACCATAATTTTCATGTACCTTTATATTCTTGAGACCCAGGAAGAAATTGGACTTCCCTCATTCCATATCATCATCTAGAGTAGATGAATCCCATAATTTTCTATTCAATAAACTTTAGATTCTCAACAGAAGTTCCTTTGTTGAAGTAACTTTGGATTCCCAACACAAATTCCTTTGTTGAAGTAACTTTGGATTCTTAACACAAGTTTCCTTGTTAAAGTAACTTCTGATTCCCAACAATTGTTCCTTTGTTGAAGTAGCTTTGGATTCCAAAAACATGTTCCAATGTTGATGTAACTTTAGATTATCAACACAAGTTTCTTTGTTGAAAGCCCTCCCAAGTAAATTTTAATGAGCCCTGTGGTATGTAACTGTTACTATTAGCCGCTGTTTATGTCATATTTCCATAACAGTTTAATCTCTTAAGTTCATGCTCATTTTTACCTGCAGGAAAACACAGGACATGCATAAGTGCTATTAGTAATTTTATAAGAATTGTCTCATGAAAGGAACAAGTAAAAGATTTTAAATGCATTACATTATATATTGGATCTTATTAATCAATACAACTTTTGCAAGGACAGAGTAGATGTTATGATTCTATGCTGTTAAAATAACCAACAGTAAAGAGGTAAGAAAATAATTTGTCAAAATTTAACAAATAATTTATTTCTCTAGAATACAAAGCAAACAATGAGAAAAAGGAATGTGTTGTTTTGCAAATTAAATCAGAGTAATTTAAGAATTAAAGACACAATCCTGGTAATAAAAAGTCCTCAGTAAAACTCAGTTCAATTCACGAAGAGATCCAACATTGAAGGTGATGACATGTCTGGTATAACCTATAAAGTACTGATGAGTCAACAGTTTCTTGTTGAATCACAGAAATATTATTCCAGGTTTTAATTAAGTATAAATTCCAGTGAATGTCTTTATCCAAGAATTTTATCAGAGCACTTTTGTATTTCCAGAGAATATAAGCACTTGAATTCAATAATTTGAAGAAAATAAAATTCAGACCAAACTGGTCAAAACATAATACAGCTTAAAGTGCTAGACTGGTAAAATCCCCACAGTCACAAGATAATATAGTCTTCTGTTTGACCTCTGGTCACAAATTAGCATTTACTAAAAACAACCATTACCTAATGGAAAATAAATTTCTAGAATTATCTAATGAACCTTGTTTACTTAACACAATAACCTAAAAAATTCACTTGGGGATCTCCAAAACCCTAACCCTGATCAATATATTTACACCTTCATGTTTACTTAAATAATAATTCCATCAATGAGCTCATATACACAAAAAATGATCACATTATTATTACTTGTTTACATAAATGAAATAAAAATATTATAAAAAACCATCAGGTCAAACAGAAATGAACTCAGTTTTGGACAAGGTCAACTCTAGCAAACAATGTTACATTACAGCAACATGTAATGAAATTAAGAAAAGTTAAAACTAAAAGACATTTAAATTAAGTATACATAACATAGAAAAATAGTTTTACATACATACATACATACATACATACATACATACATACATACATACATACATACATACATACATACATACATACATACATACAATAAGATAGTATTTTTTAACCCAATATGAACTTAAAAATTGGAACCATTAGATGCATTTGATTTTCTATTGTAGGGCTTCAAAAACTATTTTCATTCACACTTGTAATCATTTAATGTTTAAAGTTGAATTAGGCCATACACCGAAAGCAATATTTAATAACTTGTATCACACGATGTTGATGACTCATATCTTGGCTTTATGTAACATGCTGTTGATGACTGATATCTTGGCTTTATGTAACATGCTGTTGATGACTGATATCTTGGCTTTATGTAACATGCTGTTGATGACTCATATCTTGCCTTTATGTGACATGCTGTTGACAAGTCAGATTTTGTCTTTATGTTACATGCTGTTGATTACTCAGATCATGGCTTTAGTATTGTGCTGTTGTCAACTCAGACAAATTGGATCTTGACTTTGTGTAACATGCTGTTGACAAATTGGATCTTGACTTCATGTAACATGCATGCTGTTAACAAATCAGATCTTAACATTTTTAACATGCTGTTGTCAAATCAGATCTTAACTTTATGTAATATGCTGTTGACAAATCAGATCTTGTAATCCTGTATTTATGTGGCCTTTGAAATAGGAGAACCACAGAGAATAGCTCCAGGTTGATTTTACATAGGTATTGCCCCTGTTTGATTTTACATAGGTATAGCTCATTTAACTTGACATAGGTATAGTCCCAGCTTGATTTGACATTGTTATAGCCCCTAATTGATTTGATATATTTAGAGCCCCAGCTTGATTTTGACATTTTTATAGCCCCTAATTGATTTGATATAGGTAGAGCCCCAGCTTGATTTGACCTTGTTATAGCCCCTAATTGATTTGATATAGGTAGAGTTCCAGCTTGATTTGACATTGTTATAGCCCCTATTTGATTTGATATATTTAGAGCCCCAGCTTGATTTGACTTAGATATAGCCCTAGTTTGATTTGACATATGTATAACCTCTGTTTAATGTGAAACATTGCCTTTGGACATTAAACTTAGATTTATTTAATTGCACGGGTGGCATCCATGACATATGGACACAGTTCTAGTTTAAAATATACAGAATTATTGTTTTTGGGTTGTTTTTCAGGTTATTGACTATGCCAGGAGGAAGAACAAGACAGTTTCAGAAGTAGAGAGATGGTTAAGTTCCATCTTAGCCTATGATATGGATTGATACATTCTTCTTTTGTTTGTATACATCTTGATTGACACATTCTTCTTTTTTTTGTATACATCTTGATTGACACATTCTTCATTTTGTATACATCTTGATTGACACATTCTTCATTTTGTATACATCTTGATTGATACATTCTTCATTTTGTATACATCTTGAATGACAATTTCTTCATTTTGTATACATCTTGATTGACACATTCTTCATTTTGTATACATCTTGATTGACACATTCTTCATTTTGTATACATCTTGATTGATACATTCTTCATTTTGTATACATCTTGAATGACAATTTCTTCATTTTGTATACATCTTGAATGACAATTTCTTCATTTTGTATACATCTTGATTGACACATTCTTCATTTTGTATACATCTTAATTGACACATTCTTCATTTTGTATACATCTTGATTGACACATTTTTCATTTTGTATACATCTTGATTGACACATTCTTTATTTTGTATACATCTTGATTGACACATTTTTCATTTTGTATACATCTTGATTGATACATTCTTCATTTTGTATACATCTTGAATGACAATTTCTTCATTTTGTATACATCTTGATTGACACGTTCTTCATTTTGTATACATCTTAATTGACACATTCTTCATTTTGTATACATCTTGATTGATACATTTTTCATTTTGTATACATCTTGATTGATACATTCTTCATTTTGTATACATCTTGATTGACACATTCTTCATTTTGTATACATCTTAATTGACACATTCTTCATTTTGTATACATCTTGATTGACAATTTCTTCATTTTGTATACATCTTGATTGACAATTTCTTCATTTTGTATACATCTTGATTGACACATTCTTCATTTTGTATACATCTTGATTGACACATTCTTCATTTTGTATACATCTTGATTGACAATTTCTTCATTTTGTATACATCTTGATTGACACATTCTTCATTTTGTATACATCTTGATTGACAATTTCTTCATTTTGTATACATCTTGATTGACACATTCTTCATTTTGTATACATCTTGATTGACACATTCTTCATTTTGTATACATCTTGATTGACACATTCTTCATTTTGTATACATCTTGATTGACAATTTCTTCATTTTGTATACATCTTGATTGACACATTCTTCATTTTGTATACATCTTGATTGACAATTTCTTCATTTTGTATACATCTTGATTGACACATTCTTCATTTTGTATACATCTTGATTGACAATTTCTTCATTTTGTTGTTGATTCCATTATGATCCTGACAATGGCTCAACATCATTTACTGAGATCTGATCAAATTAAAATTGCTCAAGTGTAGTATAAATGGATTGATTGTAAAATCTAAGAGTGTATAAATAGATGGAAGAAAATGTTACTTCTTCAGACACATTGCCTGATCATAACACATTAGATATGCATCCCAGATCCTGTCGTCCATAGATAAAAATAAAGCTGTTTACCAAGAATTATATATTTTTTAGCAACTAAAGTGTTTCAAAGATTGTCTGCTTGCCAAGGTGGATGTCAAACCAGATTTGTCTCCCCTTGGATAGAAGGATTGGGACCAAATTTTGTCAGAGTTCAGTTACTACTTCCGTTTATGTTTGGAAACACACTCTTTCTTCAAGGTTCACATATACTGATTTCACTTGTGCCATTTCAACCATTTAGAGATTTCTCTCCTCTGGGAAGTAAATCATCTTCTCTTCTTAGTTGATGAATATTTTATATTGTAATGATTACAACTTCATTATACAGTGACTGAAGACAGTACCAGCAACTGTATAAATTTTGTTTGCATATACCATTTACACAACTTGTGCTATGTTTGATTGACAGTCACTGACAAACAACTCATAAAAGAGACCAATGAAATGCACTATCAAGGATGTTGACACCATCATTCTTATCATCAATCCTTGCTGTGATGGGTTCCTCACACACCATCATTCTTATCATCAATCCTTGCCATCATGAGTTCCTCACACACCATCATTCTTATCATCAATCCTTGCTATCATGAGTTCCTCACACACCATTCTTATCATCAATCCTTGCTGTCATGAGTTCCTCACACACCATTCTTATCATCAATCCTTGCCATCATGAGTTCTACACATACCATCATTTTTATCATCAATCCTTGCTGTCATGAGTTCCTCACACACCATCATTCTTATCATCAATCCTTGCTGTCATGAGTTCCTCACACACCATCATTCTTATCATCAATCCTTGCTATTATGAGTTCCTCACACACCATCATTCTTATCATCAATCCATGCCATCATGAGTTCCTCACACACCATCATTCTTATCATCAATCCTTGCTATTATGAGTTCCTCACACACCATCATTCTTATCATCAATCCTTGCTATTATGAGTTCCTCACACACCATCATTCTTATCATCAATCCTTGCCATCATGAGTTCCTCACACACCATTCTTATCATCATTCCTTGCCATCATGAGTTCCTCACACACCATTCTTATCATCAATCCTTGCTGTTATGAGTTCCTCACACACTATCATTCTTATCATCAATCCTTGCTATCATGAGTTCCTCACACACCATTCTTATCATCAATCCTTGCTGTCATGAGTTCCTCACACACCATCATTCTTATCATCAATCCTTGCCATCATGAGTTTCTCACACACCATCATTCTTATCATCAATCCTTGCTGTCATGAGATCTTCATACACCATCATTCTTATCATCAATCCTTGCTGTCATGAATTCCTCACACACCATCATTGTTATCAATCCTTGCTGTCATGAGTTCCTCACACACCATCATTCTTATCATCAATCCTTGCCATCATGAGTTCTACACACACCATTCTTATCATCAATCCTTGCTGTCATGAGTTCCTCACACACCATCATTCTTATCATCAATCCTTGCTGCCATGAGTTCCTCACACACCATTCTTATCATCAATCCTTGCCATCATGAGTTCTACACACACCATTCTTATCATCAATCCTTGCTGTCATGAGTTCTACACACCATCATTCCTATCATCAATCCTTGCTGTCATGAGTTCCTCATACACCATCATTCTTATCATCAATCCTTGCCATCATGAGTTCATCACACACCATCATTTTTATCATTAATCCTGGCTGTCATTGGTTCCTCATACACCATCATTCTTATCATCAATCCTTGCTGTCATGAGTTCCTCATACAGTATCAGTCCTGCCATAGCCATCATGGCTAAAAACAAAACAGATCTTCTTGGCACTACCTACTCGGCCAGTACTAACTTGATATGGTGGCCTATCTGTACCACTGGCAAATAAATCAACAACACAGTCAAGTCCCTGTTCTGGCAATGGTGATCTTTTTAAGGATAGTGTCATCGCTATTTATACCCAACCATATTGTAGGCACACTTTCCCAAGCCCTTGCTACAGTTATATCCTTGGAAGAGCATGCAAATCATCTCCTCAGGTAACTGTTGCTGCCAGACCCTCTATCCAAGGGGAGAATACTCTAATCTGACTTCCAACTTGACAAGCAGACAACCTTTTAGCTCCTTTGTTGCTAAAATAAGAAACAAGATGTGGCAAATGACTTTTTTAAGTGGCAGGGCTAGATTTGTGAGGTAGTGGATGTACTTCTAACATAATGTGACCAGGAAAAATATTTGAGAGATGTATTTGTCCCTGAAAATTGGGATTTTTGTATTTATTTAAAAGGCATACTAAATTTTAACTGTTTTTTTTTTTAGCACACATTAGTAGAAGATTGGTATAGTGATCTTTTTGGCATCCAAGTCCATATTTCAGTTTGACATCCATGTCAGTGTCCAGATTCCATTTGGTTATGGTCATTGTCTTGCATGCGCAAGTCCATATTCCACTGGGGCATAGTCATTGTCTCTCATGGCAAGTCCATATTCCACTGGGTCATGGTCACTGTCTTTCATGTTCATATTCATATTCTACTGGGGCATAGTCATTGTCTTTCATGGCAAGTCCATATTCTACTGGGTCATGGTCATTGTCTTGCATGTGCAAGTCCATATTCCACTGGGTCATGGTCATTGTCTTTCATGGCAAGTCCATATTCCACTGGGTCATGGTTATTGTCTTGCATGTGCAAGTCCATATTCCACTGGGTCATGGTCATTGTCTTGCATGTGCAAGTCCATATTCTACCGGGGGCATGGTCATTGTCTTTCATGGCAAGTCCATATTCCAATGGGTCATGGTCATTGTCTTGCATGTGCAAGTCCATATTCCACTGGGTCATGGTCATTGTCTTTCATGGCAAGTCCATATTCCACTGGGTCATGGTTATTGTCTTGCATGTGCAAGTCCATATTCCACTGGGTCATGGTCATTGTCTTGCATGTGCAAGTCCATATTCTACTGGGGCATGGTCATTGTCTTTCATGGCAAGTCCATATTCCACTGGGTCATGGTCATTGTCTTTCATGGCAAGTCCATATTCCACTGGGTCATGGTCATTGTCTTTCATGGCAAGTCCATATTCCACTGGGTCATGGTTATTGTCTTGCATGTGCAAGTCCATATTCCACTGGGTCATGGTCACTGTCTTTCATATTCAAATTCATATTTCACTGGGTCATGGTCATTCTTTTTCATGTGCAAGTCCATATTCCACTGGGTCATGGTCATTGTCTTGCATGTGCAAGTCCATATTCCACTGGGTCATGGTCACTGTCTTTCATGTTCATATTCATATTCCACTTTGTCATGGTCATTCTTTTTCATGTGCAAGTCCATATTTCACTGGGTCATGGTCATTGTCTTGCATGTGTAAGTCCATATTCCACTGGGTCATGGTCACTGTCTTTCATGTTCATATTCATATTCTACTGGGTCATGGTCATTCTTTTTAAATGTGCAAGTCCATATTCCATTGGGTCATGATCATTGTCTTGCATGTACAAGTCCATATTCCACTGGGTCATGGTCATTGTCTTGCACATGCAAGTCTATATTCCAGCGGGTTTTGGTCATTGTCTTTCATGTGCAAGTCCATATTCCACTGGGTTATTGTCAGTGTCTTTCATTTGCATGTGTATATTGGGTTGTGGTCAGTGTCACTGTTTCTCAGATTAGGCTGATAATTAAAGTGATTTACATTGTTGCTAAATACAACACAGACTCAACAAAAAGGAAGTCTCTTGTGAAATTAAATTTTGTAATTTTTTAGAACTTTTGTCAAAATTTGAATGCTGTGAGTTGTACATAATGTTGTTGCCAGACTTAGAATGGTCCAAGTTTTTATATATTTGTAAACATAGAAATTATCTTTTATCAATAGTTTAAAAAAGTATTTTAAAAAATATTGATGTTGACAACAGAACAGTTTAATATAGAGTCATTTGATATAGAGCTGGAGAATCATTCATATTTATAGTTAAGTAAATTTTAATAACTCATCAAGATTTATAGTATTTTGTTTATCCTCCATTTCGTTTCCAATCCCACCACTGATCTTAAATATGAAAAGCATCAATGGATATAAAAATTCACAAAACCGTCATTCCATTCATAAATTTATAATTTCTAAACTGATTGTTTCCATGTGGCCCCTAACATTATCATCTAAGGCCCCCAGCTGGCAGAGTGGTCTTGAAGCACTCGCCTTTACCAATTACTGCCATCTCACCTGTCCATACTACTCCTAGCGGTTAGAGTATCTGCCTTGAATGTGAGAGGTAGTGGTTTTAAGCGTTGACCACCATCAAGTTATAAAAATGGTACTAGCAGCTGCCTCACTTGGCACTCAGCTTTAAGAGTTTGGTGTTAAGAATGATTTACCGTCATTCCATTCATAAATTTATAATTTCTAACCTGATTGTTTCCATGTGGCCCCTAACATTGTCATCTAAGGCCCCCAGCTGGCAGAGTGGTCTTGAAGCACTTGCCTTTACCAATTACTGCCATCTCACCTGTCCATACTACTCCTAGCGGTTAGAGTATCTGCCTTGAATGTGAGAGGTAGTGGTTTTAAGCGTTGACCACCATCAAGTTATAAAAATGGTACTAGCAGCTGCCTCACTTTGCACTCAGCTTTAAGAGTTTGGTGTTAAGAATGATTTGCCTGTTGTCAGGATAAGGTGACTCGATGGGACATCATGCTACATGTCTGCTACATGATGCTCCATTGTTAGACATTACTTTTAATTTGCCACACTGCAGGCATCCTGGCTGCCATCCTAGATGCTCTTCATTTTTAAAATTGGTAAGGGGGTAAAAACAACTGGCAGGATAAACAAATAATATAGGAAATACTTGATTGTTCTTACATATCTTTTATATGTGGATATTTTCCATGATTTTAAAAGACATGTGAAGATGGTATCATGTATTCCTCTTATCTGCTGGCAGTATGCTATGCCAGATGCAGAAAGATTTCATGTGTCCATAACATTAGGTGTTTGTCTTCTCAAAGGATCCTCTGCATCTAAAATATTCAGAGCAAGAAAATATAAAAAATTAATTTTTTGGCTAAGGAAACTATCATTACCTGAAAGGAGTAATAATGTTTTACAAGGACTAATGATGTAGATGTAAGATGTATGTGTGTTCCTGTTTTTGGATAATAGTTATTAGATTCCAAGAGAAAATTTCATTATCTTAAGCAAGCATACTAACACCATCTCAAACAAGCATACTAACAGAGGACACCATCTCAAACAAGCATACTAACAGAGTACATCATCTCAAACAAGCATACTAACAGAGTACATCATCTCAAACAAGCATACTAACAGAGGACATCATCTCAAACAAGCATACTAACAGAGGACACCATCTCAAACAAGCATACTAACAGAGTACATCATCTCAAACAAGCATACTAACAGAGGACACCATCTTAAGCATTCTAACAGAGAACACCAGTTACACTTATAGAGATCTTTTCACTATCTAAATTCTACATTGTCAATGCCATGTACTGAATATTCTGCCACTTTCTAAATTCCATTTTGTCTGTCAATGCCATGAACAAGAACCGGAATATTCTACCATTTTCTCCTATTGCAGTTCTTTTTCCTACTTCACATAGATACTGTTTGTACTTGCTCATAAGTCAATTCCATCTGCAAACTGCACAGACCCCAGTCTGCCATAACATCTTGAACAGGCAGATCAGGGTCTATGCAGTTTCTTAGGGGTAATACAAACAACATAGATCTTGATATGCATGTGCATTATGTAAGGGTCCATTTTGTTTGCAATGGAACATGACTTGTTCACAAATATATATGGTAAGTTTCAAGCCATGCAGTGATTTGTACTGGAATCTCTGCATCTGATTGTAGTGATGCCAAATTATGCTTGATCTATTTCTTATATATATATATATATATATATATATATATATATATATATATATATATATATATATATATATATATATACACACACACACACACACACACACACACACACACACACACACACACACACACACAGGAAATCATACTTAGTTTGAACATCTTGTGCCTTAAAGAATTATTTCATTGTATCATTGTATCCATAATTTGTTATGTCCTTTGAACAAATGTAGATATGTAGATATTCTGCTTTATCAGGTTTGCAGATTTAACTTTAAACTAATCAGACATTTGTTGTAATACTGGTTTTACTGATTGGGTTTTACTAACCTGCTCAGAAAAGATTAGATAAGAATTCTTTATTTCAGATTACATAGTCAAGACATGTAAATTGAAATGTAAAGTAAAATTATTGTAAACATAAAAGATCATATATATCTTATGTACAAGACACATCTACAACAATGGACTGTCCCCAGCATTGTTAAAAATGAAATTAGATAGCACATTTAAAGAGTGATTTGTTCCATCAACTAATAATATGAATATCTAAATGACTGACATAGTTCCACAGAGATTCCAAGATACAGTTCTCACTATTAGATATTCTTGTCATCACTGAGAATACACTATTACATTTCTTCATCAAAATTGAATACATTATAATTTACAAACATGTTGGAGGCACTGTTCCACCTAGGAAGGCCTAACAGAAAATGAAGACTATTATTATAACCAGTGACTAGTTTTCTTTTCATATATCCACTGTAGTTTGTCACAGAGGAGCATAACACATCGTGCAACAATAAGATTGAATAATCTATTTTGATATTCAATGAACTATTCTTAAATTTACATTGAAGCATGTTTAAGTACACAAAATCTGTAATATCTCTTCATATCTTCATTATTTGACAGATTGGATTTTAAAATGTGACTCAAATGTGTATAACTGTTGACATAAGAGCATTGCCATTAAGATGTACCGGGGAAGGACATAATAATTTGAAAAAAGCTGACAGAAAGACCATGCATACTGATATTTGTGTATTAAAGATGATATTCTCTAATGTGTATTGTTCATTTATTTTTTTTAATAATTTCCTTAAACCTGCAAAAATAAAAAAATTGTCAGTGACATATCATCAGCAAAACTAACATTGTTAAGAAACAGCCCATTTGGTGGCAGACATAACCCCACATGACTCTGACCCAGTTTATGATTGAATTTGTCTATGTATATATTATAATAACAAAGGGGATAGAACATCTCCCTGCCATAGCCCATCAGTTACCTGGAAAGCACTGGATACTACACTTCACCATTACGAATAGTACAACTGTTTGCCATATCAGAAAATTTACAGCCTTTATATTTTTTCTTTAAATGTTGACTAAAGTTGTTATCATGACACTGGATATGTCACTGGTCAGTATGTTAACATCATCAACAGTGTCTGAGGTTCACACCATCCCTCATGAACCATCATAGTAGCATGTTATTATTATTATAATATTGAAATTCAGGACAGAAGAATATACCTGGATATGCCTGAGCTTTTTTAGTAGTATAAATATGCTTTTCAGATTGAATGTACTGAAGATACCTTTGGGCCAAAGACTGTTGTATACTTCATGTCCATGTCACTTTATGTCACATATTGTGTCATTTGAAAGGTATGCTTACCCTTGGCACTTTGTTGCATAGTGTGTCATTAAGAAGGTATGCTTGCCCATGTCACTTTATGTTGCAGTATGTCATTTGAAAGGTATGCTTACCCTTGGCACTTTGTCACATAGTGTGTCATTAAGAAGGTATGCTTGCCTATAGCATTTTCAGTTACATAGTGTGTCATTCAGAAGGTATGTTTACCCTTTGCACTTTGTATCACGTAGTTTTTCATTTGGAAAATATGATTTCCCATGACACTTTATGTCACATAGTGTTTAATAAAAACAAATATGCCTGCCCTTGGTCAATTACACTTTATTCAAAGACAATTTGTCAACAGAAAGATTTATTTAACAAAACTTTGGAAACATGCAATTTTAGTAGCAGATTGCAAGATCAACAGATTTTTTAAACTTTACTTTCAGCATTATGGTCATATTAGTGGATCAATCATAAATGTAAAGTGCCACAATAAGTAATTCCAGTCACCATCTATATATTAGCTGTTTAAAAATACATACCTCCAGAACATTTGAAGGCATGCCACTTTGTAAATACTCAAAACAACTTTTTGTAAACACAAAAGATTCTAATAAATCTTTAATTTAGAA
This sequence comes from Potamilus streckersoni, assembly GCA_016746295.1. Taxonomy (NCBI): domain Eukaryota; kingdom Metazoa; phylum Mollusca; class Bivalvia; order Unionida; family Unionidae; genus Potamilus; species Potamilus streckersoni. Next base: position 53,797 of record JAEAOA010002048.1, on the reverse strand, counting down.
AAGACATCTATTAACCTACAAATCAATTGCTCAGTAAATCAATTATTAAAAAAATTAACACATACAGTAAGTCTAATCAATTGCTCAATAAATTAATATATATACAGTAAGACTGAACAATTATGTAATATATTAACAAATATACAGTAAGTTAAATCAATTACTGCATAAATTAAATATACAGTAAGTCAAATCAATATTCAATTAATTAACAAGTACACATTAGGTCAAATAAATTATGCAATGAATTAACAAATGTACAGTAAGTCAAATCAATTACTTAATAAATTAATAAATATACAGTAAGAAAATCAATTACCTAATAAATTAATAAATATATGGCATGTCCAATTAGTTACTCTATGAATTAACAAACTGATAACCACACATGTAAGAAGTCATATTCTCTGAAGCAACTGAACTTTGTGTCTGTTTAGTCATGGGAGTGCATAACCATGGAAACTACGCCTTTTTGTCATGGAAGTATGTAACCATGCAAACAAATCTGTTTTTGTTTTCATGAGAGTATATAACCATGCAAATAACTTGTCTGTTTTGTCATGGAAGTGTATAACCATGCAAACAACATGTTTTGTCAAGGGAGTATATAACCATACAAACAGCGCCTATTTTGTTATGGGAATGCATTAACATGCAAACGACGACGTGTCTGTTTTGTCATGGGAGTATAAAATCATGCAATCAACATCTATTTTGTCATGAGAGTGTATAACCATGAAAACAACACATTTGTTTTGTCATGGGAGTGCATAACCATAAAAACTACATCTGATTTGTCATAGGAGTATAAAACCATGCAAACAACGTGTTGGTTTTGCCATGGAAATGTATAGCCATGCAAACAACATGTTTTTGTCATGGGAATGAATAGCCATGCAAACATGTTTTTGTCATGGGAATAAATAGTTATGCAAACAACGTGTTTTTGTCATGGGAATGAATAGCCATGCAAACAACGTGTTTTTGTCATGGGAATGAATAGCCATGCAAACGTGTTTGATTTGTCATAGGAGTGTATTACCATACAAATGGTCTGTCATTTTTCATGAGCAGCAGGGAGGGTGAACCCTACAAAATTTTGATCAAATCCATAACGAAGAAAATAAAGGTTCCTGCAGAAGCTGAAAAAAAAGGTCAGCAACGCTAAACCAAAGTCTCTGAGTATATTTCCATACGGTTAAGTACTTAACCGTATAATAAAATCATGAGGTTAGCTCAATTTTGTTATGCTATTGTTGACGTATTTTTCCTGACTTTGTCAGGTGATTTTATTTACTCGTAAAGTGACTCAATTGTTGTACTTCACCCTCCCTGCTGCTCCTGATTGTCAAGGGGAGTTTAACCAAATATTTTATCTAGACCTACACAATATCTTGATCTTGGATCATGTAGATTTATCGTTATAAATCCAAACGGAACAGATTGTGCTTTAGTAAAGAAATTTTTAAATTTATTCATATCCATGTCACCTGAACACCAGGTATAATAAATATTCTGTAGCATATAATTATCTACTCCATTAAACACAACCAAAATATTACAGTTATCTCTAATCACCTTAGTTATTTGTGTATATCTCTGAGTAACATAAATCACGTCTGTGTTTTTATGTCTACCTCGAGAAAATATTCTAGCTGGATTAGATTGTTTGTCCAGCATTACATCATCATATATTACAAGATTATAATTGAATCCATCTAAGTCATCTACAGACGGGGATTCATCTATATCTGTGATAAAGTCAATAATATTGTCACCGTCTTTATTAACTGATTTTGCTTTCTCGTTAAAATCCTTAAGTACTTCGTAACAATGCTGATCATCTACAGACGGTGCTATTAAATATAGTTTGTTCCATCTCAACCACCTCATTAATAAATTTAATAATAATTGTGTTTTACCTGATCCAGATGGACCTATTATAATCATTCTTATCAAATTTGGTAATGCTGGATGGTGCTTTACTGGTTCCTGTTTTCATGTAGCCGAAAAGTCAATTATTGTATCCATATTATTAATAACATGAGTCTATATTGTTTTCGATGTAGATCATCTACACCCACCACTGGATTAACAACAATAATAACGAAAAATAAACGACATGCATTAACAGGTAAATGTGTAAAATGTGGTACACAAAAATATAAATTTATCTCGGGGACAACAAAGATTGGTGGTGATATTGCTGCTGCTCTAGGAAAATTACCTGGATTACAATGGGCAAAGTATGTTGGTGAGAAACACCTTCCTGGATATAATTACTGTGGTCCTGGAACTAGACTTGATATCCGATTCGATGATCAAGATCACCCAAAACCAGGAGAGTATCCAGTAAATAAAATTGATCAAGCATGTCATATTCACGACGTTGCTTATAAAAGTAAAGATTTGTATAAATAAATTACCGTTGACCGATCGTCAATTCAAAAGCTTTAATGAAGCAAAAAAAATCAAATAAAGGCGTCAAACTTAGTCTTTCTGCAGGCGCTATCAAAGATACTTTTAAAACAGGTGGTATATTTCCCCTTCTCGCAGCTATACCAGCATTAATAGCCGCTGTAGTCCCAGCTGTTGCAAAAGCAGCTGCATTACGCACTGTTGGAACTGCTGCGGGAATGGTATTAAAGAAAGCAACTGGACATGGAATAAAACGAACATCTAAAAAAAAGGAAAAGGCCTCAGATTACCAGGAACCCCGCCTTCATTGTACGGAAAAGGTCTAAGACTTCCAGGGACAGTTTACTGATCTCGCCTATGTCTAATTTTGATTTACTCGATGCTGCTAAAAAACACTAAATATAAAAAACTTCAGAGGAGTTTTTATGCGCGATCAATTATCAAAACAACCGAACAATACTGAAACAGGTATTATTGATCTCGATAAAAACTCTGGACCAGGTACCCACTGGGTAGCGTATTTAATTGATCCACATGGAAGTATCTATTTTGATTCATATGGATTAGCGCCACAAAAAGAATTTCTTCATTATGTCATAAATAATACTGCTCCAATCTGGTATTCAACGCTACCAACACAAACATTAACTGATCCACCAATATGTGGTCGTAAAGTACTTAATGCTTTATCCATGACACCGCCAGGAAAGCCACTTCATAAAGTCGTGCATGAATATACGATAGTCACATTTAAACAGACATCAGTAAATATAATGGTAGATATTTACGGAAGATCTACTCGTGGTAAAGCTCAGCAGCAAGGTGATTTATCTAAATATGCAACCATCGATCAACTCAGAAATGAGATTGATGATTTATTAAATATTACAAGTATGGATCAAAATGAAGTGGTTATTTTTCAGGGCAAACAAGGATGATTAAAGACAAGCAATATACAACTACCAGACGTACTTATACGAATTCCTACTGCAGTTGTTGATAAAATCATTACTTTTACTGATCAGGGTAAAATACAAGATTCAGGTAAGTCAGTTAACGATTATGTCAAGACGACTGGCGGTGTATTTAGTGGAGACGATATTATGAGCAAAAATAAAATTACAGATCTTGGATATCCAACGACAGATAGTGATGCTACAACAAAAAAAATTTGTCGATCTGGAATCTAAGTACGTATTAACCAACGGTGGTATAATGCGTGCATTTCCCAATATGAATCATAATGGTATTAGTAACTTAAAAACACCAGAATCTGAGTTTGATGCTGTTACAAAAAAAAAAAAAAACGTTGATGATAGAGATTCCAATCAGTAATGAAATAGTCACGCTCAAAACTGATTTTACCGGTCACATGAATACGTTTTTGAGTTTTCGCAGAAACATAAACAGAACTAATAACGAATTTTTGGGAAGTCCACCAAATGTTGATATAAAACTTACTGATATTAACACAAATTTTAACGATATTATCGGTGGAATTCCGGATATTATTATAAAAACAAACCTGATTAAAATCCTCACAATCAGATAAAGAAATATTGTGTATACAGTTACATCTGGGTTTGGATTGTGGACACCAGAAAATAAAACCATCAAACACACCACGGAGATCACTGGTATATATAGGATGTCCGTACTTAGTGTTGCAAATTTTAAAATATCCACAACATTACCATCAACTGGCGAATTTTCTAAAACAGTATCTGTGTTGTTAGATAAAGATTCTGAAGAAATGTTTACGCTGGAATCGTCGAGTAGAAGTTTACCTCAAGCTAATTACTGGTGGTGTTTGGAATTTGTAACTCAATTAATTACTTAACGTAATAGTATAATGGATCAAATGACTCAGCAGGCAGACCATAATGCTGTGATAATGAAGTAAGTAAATTTCTTAAATCAATAAACGCTTTATCGTATTCCAGCTTGAGAGCATCTAAAATTTACACAAAAAAACAATTCTCCATCAACAATATCTTTAGTACGTTGCGTCTTGGGATCTTCGTTAACATTAAATGATTTTATTATACGGTTAAGTACTTAACCGTATGGAAATATACTCAGAGACTTTGGTTTAGCGTTGCTGACCTTTTTTTCAGCTTCTGCAGGAACCTTTTATTTGTTTTCGTTAAGGATTCGAGCAAACGATTGTAGGATTCACCCTCCCCGTTGCTTCATGAGAGTATATAACCATGCAGAAGACGTGTCTTTTGTAATGTGAGTGTATAACCATGCAAACAACGTGTCAGTTTTGTCTCGGGAGTGTATAACCATGCAAACGACGTGTATGTTTTGTCATGGGAATGTATAGCCATGCAAACAACATGTTTGATTTGTCATAGGACATTTGTATTTTTGAGTTTTCGCAGAAACATAAACAGAATAACGAATTTTTGTGAAGTTCACCAAATGTTGATATAAAACTTACTGATATTAACACAAATTTTAACGATATTATCGGTGGAATTCCGTGTATTATTTAAAAAAACAAACCTGATTAAAATTCTCACAATCAGATAAAGAAATATTGTGTATACAGTTACATCTGGGTTTGGATTGTGGACACCAGAAAATAAAATCGTTAAGGATTCGAGCAAACGATTGTAGGGTTCACCCTCCCTGTTGCTTCATGAGAGTATATAACCATGCAGAAGACGTGTCTTTTGTAATGTGAGTATATAACCATGCAAACAACGTGTCAGTTTTGTCTTGGGAGTGTATAACCATGCGAACGACGTGTCTGTTTTGTCATGGGAATATATAGCCATGCAAACAACATGTTTGATTTGTCATAGGACATTTGTATTACCATGCAAATGGCCTGTCATTTTGCATGAGAGAGCATGACCATTCAAACTACGTATTATGTTTTGCCATGAAAGTGTATAACTGTGCAAACAACGTGTCTGTTTTTCCAAGAAATGCCTTGTCTAGGTAATGATGCATCGTGTGATTTGTGAAAAAAGAAAGCCTTGTCTTGCTGGTTTTCACCATATTCAGTCAGTCTGTCAGTGTAAATACACAAGGTAAATCGACATTCAACATAATGATAGTGATTAAAAATAGTGATAAATTCTTCCTCATTTCCATCAGAAAAGGGATTGTAATTTTTGTAAGTAGATAAAACCAGTTTAAGCATTAGAATAGTATGATTGAGTATTGGGGTATGAGAACAACAAAGAGATAGTCATAAAGAAAATACCAGATCTTCATTAAATATCCATCTCTTCTGCAGAAAGATCATTTTCAGTGCTCAGAATAATTCAAGATCTTAAAAAATGTTTCAGGAAAGTACCATCCAGTCCAGAGTGTAGATATGGAAACTAATAACATTACCTTCATTACCTTCAGATCTCCCAATAAACTGTTGAAAATAGCAAGGCAGTAGCTATTGAGACCAGAAAGTCAGCAACTATTGAGACCAGAAAGTCATTAAGTATTGAGACCAGAATGTCAGTAACTACTGAGACCAGAAAGTCATTAAGTATTGAGACCAGAATGTCAGTAACTACTGAGACCAGAAAGTCATTAAGTATTGAGACCAGAATGTCAGTAACTACTGAGACAGAAATCTAGTAACTGTTTAAACAGAAACTCAGTAACTATTGAGACCAGAAAGCCAGTAACTTTTGAGACCAGAATTTCAAAAACAATTGAGACCAGAAAGTCAATAACTGTTGAGACGAGAAAGTAAGTATTGAGACCAGAAAGTCATTTAGTATTAAGACCAGAAAGTCGGTAACAATTGCGACCAGAAAGCCAGTAACTGTTGAGACCATGATGTCGGTAGCTATTGAGAACATAATGTCAGTAACTATTGATACCAGAATATCAGTAACTAATGAGACAGAAAGTCAGAAATTATCGAGACAGAAAGTCGGTAACTGTTGAGACCAGAAAGTAAGCAAGTATTGAGACCAAATGGCAATAACTGTTGAGTCCAGAAAGTCAGTAACTATTAAGAGTCAAAGGTCAGCAAATATTCAGAGTAGCGAAGTCATCATCTAAACGTTAATACTGTATTCCTCAATCCATTGTATTTTATTTAACATCTGTCTGGTTGAGATTTGGTGTGGGTGTATAATTGGACAAAATAAATTAACGTGTGGTCCCAACACGACATCTTTCATTGGTCCAAAAGAGGGGCTGGTTTAAAAGTTCTTATGCATGGATTAATGTCCATTGCACGTCCATTCATTATCACATTTGCTATTGCTACCCCTTCCCAATTAGTTATTGGACTGCAATGAAACTTGACACACATTCATCCTAAAGTCCAGTAGGTCATGAATGAAACGTTGTTGTTCAAACATATAGTATGACCACTTAAGTGGTCATCTTAAAAATCGTGCTAGCTACACTCCCGTGAATTGATGGTCATATCAACATTGAGTCTTCACTAAAAGTCCTCATGATATCAGATTGTTGCTTAAAATAGTGCCTTGATTTTGACAATCTTCTTATTGCCATTTGTCCAGAACGGAACGAAATAATGACGTGGCGTTTTCACCAGAAGACTTCCAATTGTGTTATGTTGGTCATATATAAAAATTATGCCGATCTGACATCCAATATGACCACCATGTGGACATCTTGATAATCTGACATCCAGTATGGCCACCATGTGGTCATCTTGATAATATGACATCCTGTATAACCACCATTAGGATATCTTGATAATCTGACATCCTGTTTGGCCACCATGTGGACATTGTGATAATTTGACATCCAATATGGCCACCATGTAGACATCTTGATAATCTGACATCCTGTATGGCCACCATGTTGGTATCTTGATAATCTGACAACCATTATGGCCACCGTGTGGACATTTTGATAATCTGACATCCAGTATGGCCACCGTGTGGACATCTATATAATATGACATTCAGTATGGCCACCATGTGGATATCTTGATAATCTGATATCCAGTATGGCCTAAATGTGGACATCTTGATAATCTGACATCCGGTATGGCCACCGTATGGACATTTTGATAATCTGACATCCAGTATGGCCACCGTGTGGACATCTATATAATATGACATTCAGTATGGCCACCATGTGGATATCTTGATAATCTGATATCCAGTATGGCCTAAATGTGGACATCTTGATAATCTGACATCTAGTATGGCCACCGTGTGGACATTTTAATCATCTGACATCCAATATGGCTACCGTGTCGACATCTTGATAATCTGACATCCAATACGGCCACGATGTGGATATCTTGATAATCTGACAACCAGTATGGCCACCGTGTGGACATCTTGATAATATGACATCCAGTATGGCCATCATGTGGATATCTTGATAATCTGACATCCAATATGGCCACCATATGTGACATCGTGATAATCTGACATCCAAAATTACCACCATGTGGACATCTTGATAATCTGACATCCAGTATGGCCACCGTGTGGAAATCTTGATAATATGATATCCAGTATGGCCACCATGTTGACATCTTGATAAGCTGACATCCTGTATGGCCACCGTGTGTACATCGTGATAATCTGACATCCAGTATGGCCACCGTGTGGACATTTTGATAATCTGACATAGCCACCGTGTGGACATCTTGATAATCTGATATCCAGTATGGTCACCATGTTGACATCGTGATAATCTGACATCCAGTATGGCCACCGTATGGACATTTTGATAATCTGACATGGCCACCGTGTGGACATCTTGATAATCTGATATCCAGTATGGTCACCATGTTGACATCGTGATAATCTGACATCCAGTATGGCCACCGTATGGACATTTAGATAATCTGACATGGCCACCGTGTGAACATCTTGATAATCTGACATCCAGTATGGCCACCATGTGGACATCTTGATAATCTGACATCCAGTATGGCCACCATGTGGACATCTTGATATCTGACATCCAGTATGGCCACCGTGTCGACATCTTGATAATCTGACATCCAATATGGCCACCATGTGGACATCTTGAAAATTTGACATCCAATATGGCCACCATAGTAGTAGAGGAAAACCAGGTTTTCAACTCACTTTGTTTTTTTTACCCTCCAAACAAGTATAAATTATAGTCCTAAATTATCCCCCACCCCACCCCCTTTTTTCCAAAATAAAACAGGGTTTTGACTCACCCTCCCCCACCTCTTTTTTTCCCCCTACTACTACTATGTAAACAGGTATTTTGTAACCAAACAAAACAACAGGTGTTGGAATGCGATAAGCTCTTTAAACAGAGGTGACTAATTTGTTAAAACAGCGCATGTGTGGAATACAATTATTCTAAAGACGGCAAACGGGTTTTTACCACAAGATAACAGGATGAAAATTAAACTGTGCATTAGAATGTTTCAGTTAACAAGGTGGAAATTAAACTAGCATTAGAATGAAAATGATATTATTTTAGTTATATTATATCTTAAGTTTAGATAAAATTTTACGTTACTCATATTTTTTTGATATTTTTTTTCATACTTGCTAACCCTCATTGGTAGAATGTCTGTTAACATATTATCAACAATACAAAATTCACGTAATAAATCATCCATATTATATTTGACTCCTCGTAGGTAAGACCGGATCTGATCAAGTAGTTTCTTGTAAGTTTTAATTGATGTTAAACATCCATGCTTTTTTATCAAAAGTCTTGGTTCTACTTTTTTACACGCCGCTGTAAGTGAAACACCAATACCAGATATAATTAACAAAAAGGGATTTAACGATATCCCACTTGAAATTATACCGGAACTGGTCATTAACAATGGTAGATATGATATTACTCGAAGGATCTTGTTGTAGTATTTGTAACATTTCTTAACACACCAATGTTTTTTGTGATAATATTTATAGTATTGTATTAGTGCGTCCACATCCTGTTCTGAAATATCTTTTGAAATATGATTAAAATCAACTATACTTTTTTTCATTATAATATTTATTTACATAGTTATGATAAATCAGTTACAAATTCCAAACACCAATGATAATCGGCTTCAACTACTGGAATTGTATCAACCAGTTCAATTGAAAATTCTTTTTCAATACCTTTTAGTAATAATATAATTACAGTTCCAGAAGACCTATTAAAATTATGTAATGAAGATGATGTGGTATATATTTTAAAATTTACAGTGCTAATCACTGACAATCTATACATACCAGTAACTTCTGCAGTGTATTTGATAGAATTATTTTGCCTCGTCCATGTACTAGACCCAGATGCAACAGTATACACAATATTTTTAATCTGTTTGTGAGGAATTTTAATCATACTCGTTTTCTCAGCAATATTAGGAATTCCACTTTTAATATCATTGAGTTCTGTGTTAATATCATTAAATTTTGTGTTAATATTAGCGAGTGTAATGCCAACATTTGATGGACTTCCAAAAATTTCATCTCTAATTTTGTTTATGTTTCTGCGAAAACTTAAAAATGTGTTTACATGACTAAGATACTCATTTTTGAGTGCTGTGATTTCATTATTGATTGAAACGTCCTGATCATTGACGTATTTTTTAGTGGCAGCATTCCCATCCTCAGTTGGGTTTCCAAGATCTGTAATCTTGTTTTGTTTCATAACAATATTCCCACTAAATACATCACCATCTTTTTTAACAAAATCATTAACTGACCTACCAGAATCTTGTATATTACCTAGATTGTTAAAAGTAACGATATTATTAGCAATCGCAGCAGTATTTCGTACAACCACATCTGACAGTTTTACATTACTCGTCTTTAATCGTCCTTCTTTGTCTTGGAAAATGACAACTTCATCTGGATCTACGCTGGCAATATTTAGTAAATTATTGATTTCATTTTTAAGCTTATCAAGAGTTGCATATTTGGATAAGTCACCTTTAAAACTTTTTGTGGATAAATCTTCTAATAGTGTTCCAAATTTTGTATAGTAGCTCATTATTTACTATCCTAGATAAAATTATCAACACTAGTTTAATATTATACAAAATGGCAAAATCGTCGATACTAAACTTTGATACAGAGAGACTAGTGAAGCATAAACATAACAATGAACTTCCTGATTGTCATTATCTTATTGTTGGGCGAACTGGATCGGGGAAAACAAATTTGCTTATGAACTTGCTTCTTGGTGATAATTTTAACTACGATAGAGTTTATATTTACACAATCAATCCACAGCAAGATAAATATGAGTTATTAAGTGAGTATAATGAAAAACTTCGTGATGATCTTAAAGCTGGCGAAGATTTTTTTATAATTAGGCAGCCAGAAGATCTTATTCCAGTTAATCAACTTGATGCAGATGAACATAAGATAGTAGTTTTTGATGATATTCCGCTAAACAACATGGAGATGAACAAAATAAGATCATATTTCTCACTGTCGCGTAACAAACAGTGTAATTCCGTTTATCTCGCTCAAGGATTTTATAATGTTGACAGGTTTATTAGGCGAAATACGGGTTGTTTTATTTTATTTCCAGGACTGGATAATGTTGACGTTAGAAATATTGCAAGCGAGCAATGCGGTGGCGTGACAAAAGATAAGTTTATTGAACTTTACCGTAATGCTACAAAAGATAAATTTAACTTTTTCTTGTTTGATAAACTTACAAATGATCCAACTAAAATGTTTCGCTGTTGTATTGACACTTACTTACAGTAAAGCGTTTCAATTTTATAAAATTTATAATTATAATAATGGACAAACGAGCAAGATACAGACAACACATAGAAGATCTAAAAAAACTTGCTCAATCTCAGGCATCACTTAAGCAAAAAGTACAAGAAGCACGACGTGGGCAAATAACTGCTACAGAAGCAACAGCTACAATTTTCAAGCCGGTTACTGAAGCATTATTAGGTAAACAACCTGAAACTAAACCACTGTTAGAAGAAGAACTTAAACAACTGCAGGAAAAAGGTTTGGTTGGAATTGTTAAAGAACAACAAGAAGCAGCTGCTGCAAAACTTGTTACCAGATCTGATGAAGAAAAAAGAAAATTAATTGAGGCACTTACAGCAAATATAGCTGATCCTGCTGCTAGACAAGCTGAAACAGATCGATTGATAAACAATCCGCTGGAACTTGAGCGAAGATTAGCAGAGTTAACAACGCAAGGAATAACAAATATTATAACAAGTTTATCAGGAGACATAAAAGATATCAGAGAGGAGCAACAAAGAGTCGGTGATCTTACTGTAAAGTTTATGGAAGTTGGAGATCAAAGACTTTATTTTACAAAAAGAGCAAATGATGAGATAAAAGGTAGTGAATATGATGATTTTTTAAACAAAGAAAATATAATAGATATTGATGATATAAACAAGTGGACTGATGCAGAATATCAAGCATTAATCGATAAATTAGATGTAATATTAAGAGACGAAGCTGCTGCTAAAGATAAAATAAACATGGTTACAAAAATTGATGATATGCTTCCACTTTATGATAGAATGAGAAACGGTGTCATTGCTCTCACGTTTAAAAAAACAGCAGAAAATAGTAGAGCAAAACCTTTTGGTAGTGGGTGGAGTTTTAGAAGGAAATTTTTTACTTTTGATAAATCTCGTATACAAAAAAGTAGAGTAAGAACAGGAACTGGTATAAAAGTATTTACTTCAAATACTGAAATGATAGGTAGATTAATGTTATTAATATCGTCAAAGGAAGCTGGAAATGTTAGTGTTGAACTTGATAATGAAATCATTGACATACTTGATCATCTAAGATCGAGTGAATTATTAACATCTGACGAATATGAAACTTTACACCGCGACTTAATCGGGGCGACTTAATTTTGTAAAATGATATAATATTAAAGGAATGCAAACAACATTATTACTAAACTCTAGTGAGTCTGCAGAAGATAGCGCAAATTTTTCAGTAAATTATATTCCACCTATAGAACTAGATCCTGCAAAACAATATGAAATTGGATTAATTTCTTGTACTTGCTGGAATGCTATACCTAACGTGAAAAATTATGTTAACGATGAAATGTATTTTACTATGATTACAACATCTCCAATATCTACAACAAAAAAAATAAAAATTCCGCAAGGAGCTTATAATATTGAAGATCTAAACAAGACGATCAAAGAGCTCATAACAAAAGCTAACGGTGTGGCTGATAATTTTGAATTAGCAGCAAATTATAACACATTGCGAACTAGGATAACTTTGAAAAATATAGCAATCAATCTTGAACCAAGAGAAAGAAGTATTGCACAACTGTTAGGATTTACTGAAAAAACTTACACTGCACTTGATCAGCCTATTACATATGACAGTGAACTGCCAGCAAATATAACAGAAGTAAATACAATATTAGTAAATTGCTCTACTGCTTCTGGCTCTTATACATCAAAAGGTAGCAAAGGTCAAACGATTTACAGTTTCTCACCAGAAGTCCCGCCAGGTTTTCTCATGCAAATAACTCCATGACATATTATATATTATCCTTTAAACGTTGAAGATCAAATATCAAGTATAAGGATGCAGTTGACAGATCAATCAGGAAAACAGTTACATGTTAGTAATGAAGTTGTTACTTATTATTTACATCTACGCGAGCAAAAGTAAAAATTATGAAACATCAAATATAATGAAACAAAGAAAAAAAGTTTATCGAAGAAAAATAGTAGGAGGATTTTTTGGAAATATATTCACTAAAGTTATTAAAAATATTCCAGGACTAGCGCGTAAAGTTGCACCAATTGCTATTGACGCGGGTAAAGCTTTTGCAACTGGGGCTGCATCTGCCGCTGGGACTGCGGTGGGACAAAAAATAGCTAATAAAATAAAAGGAGATCCACCGACTGCATCTGAAATAAAACAAGCTATCTCAGAAATCGCTCCAACAAAAGAAACTCAAAAAGCTATGATAACAACAACAAAAAAATTATTATCACCAAAGGGCGAGCAGATCATACAAAAATTAATATCTAAAGTAACAGTGCCGCAATAAAATTTTATATAATCTAATAAAATAAAATGTCTGTTTAAAATTATCTCGACTTAACAGAAACTTATGACATCGACAACGATGTGACAGAATTCGAGTTTGTTGAGTACCTTGATGAAAATTCTAACGAACCAAATAAAACTGGTATTAGAACCTTTAACACCAGAGACGAAGATGTATTTCTACTGCCACATAAGGCTATGTTAGAAGTTCGTGGTCAGATTATGACAGTAGCCAATCCACCTGCTGCATTTGCAGTTGGAACAGAAGTAGCTCTTATAAATAACGGGTGGTGTTTATTCAAAAGTGCTAGATATCAACTGGCTAATCAAACTGTAGAAGATATTTCAAGTCATCTACAAGTTGCAAGTACAATTTTAAATATTATTTCATTTTCCGACGATTACTCGAGATCAACTGCAACTAATATGATGTGGTTTAAAGATACTGGACGGGGTATAGCTGAATCAACAGAATTTTTAAAGAGAGGCGCTATAGTACATGGAGCTAATACTGATGAAAATACTGTAATTGTGAGAAATTTTCTCATTGCTAATGCTGCTGCACTAGATATTGTCGCACCTGCTGCAGATGCTAATGCAAACGCTACAAGAGTTTCTCTTACAGCAGCTTTTAATAATCTAAATATAACGCCACCATGAGCAGCTGCAGACGGTACTGCAATGTTAAATTTACTTCTTAACACACTTGACGTGAGAAATCCACGTTATAACGAAGGCTTTGCTAGGCGAAGAAAACTTGCAGCAGGATCACGTCAAATTACAATGATGCTTCCGCTAAGCACAATTTTCGGCTTTTGTCGCGATTATGATAAAGTATTTCGCGGAGTAAAACATACGCTTATTTTAGATCGAGCAGACCAAAACGATTGCTTGTTTAGATCTGGAGGGGCTGATGTACAGTTTATCATAAACAAACTCGCTTTGTGGATGCCACGTATAACACCATCAATCACTAAAATGTCAGAATTAAATAGTACGCTTGATAAGCATACGAATAGAATTTACTTTAAGCAGCATAAGGTATATCAGACAGCGGTTCCAAATACTACTGACTACACATGGAGGGTCACAACAACATCAAGCGAACAACTGCCGAGAAATATCTTTGTCGTATTTCAACAGCACGCTCGACGAGGAAACCAACAACAAAATAATGCAATATTTGACCACGCTGATGTCAGACGAATATACGCTAGATTAAATTCAAAGCAATATCCAGAACGAGCTATCGAGTGCAATTTTGCTGATGACGTTAATAAAAATATTTCTCGACCGTACATGTACCTGCTTGACGCAATGCAAAAATATCAAGATGTTGAAGATGGAACTCAAATATCAGCAGAGGAATTTCGTACGCTTTATCCTATATTTCATTTTGATGTTAGTAAACATAACGAGCGAGCTGTAGACAGCACAGCGGATATTGAAATTACCTGGACACTTGGGGCGGTTCCAGTAGCGCCGTTGTACGTATACGCATTAGTGATTAGTGATAGATTTATCACGGTAGATTCTATTGGAGGCAAAATGACAGTTCAAGTTTAATCTACAGTTGTTATATAAAATGGCAAGGTATATTGTAAAAGAAGTGTATTTGACTGATGGTCAGGTCAAAAAATTAGTAGCTGCTATTGCAAAGCGAGAACAGGTATCATTAAAAATCAATCCTAATATTTCTGATGGTGTTTTAACAAAATTAATGCTAACAAAAAATCAAGTAAAAAAGTATGATCGTAAAAAAACTTTTGTTTTAAATTTGAGTGCTGCACAAATAACAGCGATGGCAAAAGAAGGTGGTTTTCTTGGTCCGGCATTATCAGTATTAACTAGTACAATAATACCTAAACTTTTACCAGTCTTAGGCACATTAGGAATAGAAGCAGCGTCTGGAGCAATATCTGGCGCAACGGAGAAAGCAGTCAAAGGTAATGGTATCATTCGTGGAAGTGGAATAAAAAAATTGTAAATTTTATGTAAATAATATATTATAATGCCACAAAAGAAAAGGAAATCACCAACAACAAAAAAAAGAAAACAACAAAAACAAAATCACCAACACCAAAGTGCAAATGCATATGCAATCAAACAAAACAAGGAGGAATTATTCCGTTCGCTCCACTTTTGGCGGGACTAGCGGGAAGTCTGCTGCCAAATCTTTTAGGAATCGGACGTGGTCTAACATTACCAGGAACTCGTCGACCCCGTTGAGTAATTTTGATATCATTGATAAGTTAAAAGCAGTTCCTGGATTTCACGGAGTTTATTCTAAAGATGAGCTCTCAGCAATAAAATCACCATCTGCTGTAAGTTCATGTGTTATTAATATACAAGATTTCAATGACGGATCCGGCACGCATTGGGTAGCAGTTTATAATAATAATTATTTCGACTCGTTTGGACTTCCTCCAAGCGATGTAATAAAAAAGTATATGAACAAAAAATTTAAAAAGGTGTATTATTCGTCAAATCAACTCCAATCTGTTGGAACGTCTGCTTGCGGATATTATTGTATTATGTTTATCCGACAGATGAGCAGAAATCTTAACTTTTTAAAATTTATTTTACAGTTTGATAAGCAACCTTCTCACGCTAATGATGAGATCGCAATTAATTTTATCTAAACTTACAAGTATAATAATGTCAACATACTGTCTCAAGTGTAAAACTAAAACAGAAAATATTAATGAAACAACAGAAAAAACAAAAAACAACAGAATAATATTAAAAAGTATTTGTGCAATCTGTGGAAAAAGAAAAAATACATTTTTAAAGAAAACGTCCCCAGCGATAGTATCTCCAGCGACGTCGCTAGGATCTGGTTATCCTAATATTATTTTAGTCGACGACTAAAAATATAGAATGATATGCAACTGTGATTCTGACAGAGATTTGTGTATTGAGCAAAATAAAATTGTCGCATACTGTCAATGTTGTAACAACAGAGAAATAATAGGGTCAGGTATAGATATACATAAACTAATTGGAAAATTACCAAAACCAAAGGCGGTTGGACATTGCCAGGGCATCGGTATACTGGTCCATGGAATCCGCTAGATCAACAACTAGATGAAAACGACAATCCATTGCCAGGACAAGAGCCTTACAATCAAGTGGATGCAATAGCAATGCGTCATGATATCTGTTATCGTGATCATGAAAACTCAAAATTAGATTGTGATAAAGTAATGTTAGACGAATTACGTGATATGAAGCCAACAAATCTACGAGAACGTTTTGATAGAAAATTTGTTCAGGGAATAATTGGAGCAAAATATAAACTTGGACTCGGAGAGTCTCGTCAATCACCTCACGATCGGGGAAATAAAGTATACGATGATCTTGCATTCGAACTACACAGACCTAAAAAAAAAAAGTTCCAACGACGTAAAGTTGTCGCTAATGGTGTAGATGATATCTGGGCAATAGATTTGGTGGATGTATCCAATCTAGCTCAGTTTAACGTTGGCGCTGATGGCGCTCCAAAAAGGTATTTGTTTAATGTTATAGACGTTTTTAGCAAATACGCTTTCAGTGTACCTGTTTCAGATAAGACAGGAACTTCAATGACCGATGCGCTAAAGCAGATAATAACGAGTACAGAAAGAAAACCAAACAAAATCTGGACTGATCACGGATCTGAGTTTTTTAACAAAAAGTTTGAACAGTTTCTAGAACAAAATAATATAAAAAATACGTTACAGGAAACGAAGGTAAAAGCGTTGTTGTTGAGAGATTTAATCGCACGCTAAACGAAAAAATACACAAACATATGACAGCTAAAAACACCAACAGGTACATCGATGACCTTTCTCAAATCGTAAGCGAATATAATAACACGAAACATCGAACCATCAAAATGACACCTAAAAAAGCTGTTAAAAATCCAATATTAGCAAATGAAAACATGTACCGCAGACATAAATTTAAGGTTGGTGATAAAGTTAGAATTTCTTTGATGAAAAAGGTATTTGCAAAAGGATTTACTCCAAACTGGAGCGAAGAAGTATTTGTGGTTGATAAGGTACTTTTAACATTACCTGTAACATATGTTTTAAAAGATCTGGCAGGGGAACCGATTGTAGGTAGTTTTTATGAACAAGAACTACAGAAAACTGAGCAGGATGTTTTTGTTATCGAGAAAGTGATTAGAAAAAAAGGGGATAAAAGTTTAGTCAAATGGCGTGGGTATAGTGATAAATTTAACAGTTGGATCCCAACTAAGCAGATTATGATATAATGCTATTATAAATTAACTCATACTTTTGTTTGACAGATTTACATTTTACTGGTTTACATAATGATATTAGATACTGCTTACGATCGTTAGAGATCGTCATTAGATTAAAAATCTTGACAAATATGAAATCGAATTTGATATTTTTCTGTCGGCCTGGGATCTTAATGTTTAAAAAAGGTTTGATTAACTGCCAGAACAGTTGTTGTTCGGCAACGGTAAAATTAAATTTAATTATTTGCTTAGCAATGTGATACTTGACATTATACCGTTTAGTTGTTGATCTGCTGTAATTAGATCTGTCAGCAACAATGACTATTTCACCATCATCATCAGATTCATTGTTATACAAAATATCATCTTCACTATAACCAACAGATTTGTCTACGAAATCTTTGGAAAATGTAATACTATGCGTGACCTCATCACTGACGACCTTATCGCTGACGACCTTATCACTAGTATCTTCTTCGTAGAGTTCAGCGAGTCGTTTCATCAAGTCCATTATTATAATATATTTTTATCTAATTTATTATTATAAGATGACTGATGAGATAAAATATCACCAAAAAGTTAATATAGTAAATTATAACGAACTAGCCGAAGCGGTAAGAAAATGTTTGTTGGGTTATAGTGTTGATGTTATTGTAATGCAAGGTGATTCTCATAAAATATTACTAACAGAAGCAGAAAAAGATAAAATTAATGAAAATGTAGTAACAACGTTAAAATTTAATCACGATGATATCATAGCATTTGCTCATCATTGCTTGACTAAAACCGAGCTATCAAATATCATATCTAAAACCAATCCTAGCATCGTATTCTCTTGAAAAAGTTGATTTTGTTGCTCCATCAGCTATAATTTTTACGACTGCGGGATTTATCTTATAATATTTCGCCGCAGCTGAAATCGATTTGAATTCGATCTCCTCATCCGTTTCGAGGTTTTTTGAAATAACAGGTTTTATTGGGCATCTAAAATTAATACCATTACTATTTTTTCCTTTTCTCACATTTTCCTGTTGCGTTACTATCTCCAGATTTTCCAATCGATTATCAGTTTGTATATTATTGATGTGATTAATAACAAGACCATTGGGTATACATCCATTGAACACCTCATAAACAAACCTATGACCAAGATAACGAACTTGATTTGTTGATGTTCGTCTGACAGTTACCCTGATATATCCCATATTGCTAATAGTACTAAGAACTTTTTTAGTTTTTCTATTTCTAATAATACCGCGATCGTTAGCCTCATATAAATCAAATACTGGGTCCGGCTGAAACTCATCTTGTAAGGATATATTTTCAATATTATCATCAGTGACTTTACCATTATAATGATATACACGCTGTCCCTCTGGAATATCATCGCAAAACAACGTGTAAATAAAATCTTTTCTAAACATTGTAATCCTCTCGGCATTATCTCCCTTTACACTAATATTATAACCCGTTGACGTTAATTTGCCAACAGGTATTCTAGTTTTAATGTTAATAACCGAACCAATTACATTTCCAGCGTATAAGTTATACTTTGGGTGAATTTGATAAATCTCTTGCTCACGTGCGCTTGTCAGATTTACTGTCATTATATTATAGGTAATATTTTTTATCTCTAATTGATTTTTAGCGCATGCGCAGTGTGAGGTAAAGTTATGTTTTGGGTGAACTTGATATGCTTCTTGCTCACATGTGTTTGTTAGATTTGCTGTCATTATATTATAGGAGATATTTTTTATCTCTAATTGATTTTTAGCGCATGCGCAGTGTGAAAAAATTATCAATTAAATATTACATTATAGTATAATAATGTTAAAATTGCGTGATATAGCTAAGAGAAGCTTTATGGGAGAACCTAATAAAATAGCGACTGCTTTTGCAGGTTTTGATAATAGTTATCAGTTTGATAATCAAATTGTTTTAGTAAATTTTACTGCAACTAATCTTTACCACCTACTACAGACAATTGTAAAACGTGAGCTCGAGAAACACAAAAGTATCAGATTATTTGTGCAATATCATGTTATATTTTCAAAGTTAGTTATAATGGAAGAATTAACTAACAAGGAAATTGCAGAACCTTATATGAACGCAAAATCAAGACGTGTTTTGCTTGGGACTGATCTGTTATCACTATCTGATGAAATACACCAAGAAATTTGGAAAAAAATAGAGGAATTTAGTCAATTAGGTTCGGGTTGGAAGTTTGAAATGATCAAAGGAATATTGTTTCACACGATGAAATATAATGTATTACGAGGTAGTTCATACGTCGACCTGCCACCAAAAATAAAAAGTAAAAGATGTTGTATAAACATCAAAAACGTAGATAACAAATGTTTCCAATGGGCTGTTCTTTCCGCACTATTTCCAGCAGAAAAAAAACGCTACTCGTGTTGAAAGGTATATCAGTCATGTGTCTAGATTAAATTTTAAAGATATTAACTTTCCAGTGGCAGAAAATCAAATACCAAAATTTGAAAAGCAGAAAAATGTTTCAATTAACGTTTTCGGACTAGATGAAAAGGAGGACGTATATCCGAGATATATTTCAGAAAAAGCTTCACAATCAACTATAAATTTACTGTACTACAAACATCATTATGTTTGGATTAAAAACTTTAACGGACTAGTTGGTAGACAGTACAATAAGGATAAGAACAAAAAGTTCTTTTGTTACCGCTGCTTGCATGGCTGTACAAACAATGAAACATTACAAAAGCATTTGCAGTACTGTAGTGATGTGCAAAGAATAACAATGCCATCTAAAAAAGATAGTGTGTTACAGTTTGTCCATCATCATCACAAACTAAAAATTCCTTTCGTCATATACGCTGATTTCGAATGCCTACTTCAACCTGTACTTGGTGTAGAAAATAATCCTAATCAATCGAGTACAAGAAAAGTTCAAAATCATGTTCCGTGTGGAGTAGCGTATAAGGTAGTTTGTTGTACTGATTCTAGATTATCTAAATCAATCCAACTCTATCGTGGTAAAAATCCAGCTGTTTGGCTTCTCAAGCAGTTGATTAATGAAGTTGATAATATATTTACTCATTTGAAAAAAGTAACGCCAATGTTAAAATTAACACCTCAACAAGAATCCAATCACGAGCAAGCAGAAATTTGTCATATTTGTGAAAAAGCTTTTGACGATGATAAAAAAGTACATGACCATTGTCATTTGACTGGACAGTATCGTGGAGCGGCTCATAATCAGTGTAATTTAAAATTTCATGCTCCAGATTTTAATCCGGTTATTCTTCACAATTTTCGAGGATATGATAGCCATATTATAGTAGAAGCTTTTGGTAATCCTGAGATAAAAGCTCATCTAAAACTCGATAACGTCATCAAATGCATCCCAAATAATTTTGAAAAGTACATGTCAGTTACGCTAGGTAAATTACGTTTTATTGACAGCCTGCAGTTTATGGCAGCCTCGTTAGATGAGTTAGTGAAAGGTTGTAGTAAATTTGATAACCTAAAAGACTGTTTTGGAGATAAATTTAATCTACTAGCTAAAAAAGGAGTTTTTCCATACGAATACCTCGACGATTGGAGTAAATTTGATGAAATATCTTTACCTGACAAAGACAAATTTTACTCACAACTTAAAAACGAAAATATAACCGATGACGAGTACAGGTATGCACAAAATATCTGGAAAGAGTTTGATTGTAAGACTTTTGGTGATTATCATGATTTGTACTTGAAAACTGACGTGTTATTATTAGCAGATGTTTTTGAAAGTTTTTGTGAAGTGAGTTATAATAATTATGGACTAGATCCTTGCTGGTATTATTCTGCCCCTGGGTTGTCATGGGATGCTTTGCTAAAGTTTAGTAAGGTAAGGTTAGAATTACTGACAGATGTGGATATGTTCAATTTTATCGAAAAAGGTAGCCGAGGTGGTATTAGCGTGATAACAAAAAAATATGCTGAAACAAACAACAAATACCTGAAACAGTATAACCCTGACCTTCCTTCGAAGTATATAATTTATCTAGATTGTAATAATCTTTACGGTGGTTCGATGGCAAAACCAATGCCTTTTAGCGGATTTCATTGGATCACGGTTGATCGATTTCTATCAGAGACAGAAAAAAAGATACCCGATGATGTTTCCTATTTCGTTGAAGTTGATCTTGATTATCCAAATTCGCTACACAAATTACATAATGATTACCCTTTCTGTGCGGAATCGATGGTAATAGATTATAGTTTGTTATCAAAAGAACAACAAGCGTTAGCATCACCAAGGCAACATTCTATGGTCAAGAAACTAGTACCAAAATTACTTGATAAGAAAAATTACGTTTTGCATTACAAAGTTTTAAAACAAGCAGTCGATGCTGGTCTTGTGTTGAGAAAAGTTCATCGTGTACTAAAATTTAATCAGTCGCCGTGGATGAGAGGTTACATTAACTCGAACACTTCAAGAAGAGCTGTAGCGAAAACAGAGTTTGAGAAAAACTTCTTTAAACTGATGAACAATTCCGTTTTTGGTAAGACGATGGAGAATATTAGGAAACGCGTAAATATTGAAATAGTTAATGATGTCAATCGCAGAAACAAACTTGTGTCAGACGATGATTTTGTGAGCATGAAAATATTTAATGAAAATCTTGTTGCGATACAAAGAAGAAAAACAAATCTAAAACTAAACAAGCCGATCTATGTTGGAGCTGCAGTGTTAGATTTATCAAAGTGGATGATGTACGATTTTCATTACACTTTTGTTAAAAATCAGTGGCCGGCTAGTAGATTATTGTTTACTGATACTGATTCACTCGTATATGAAATCGAATGTGAGGACATCTATCAGGATATGTATAATAATCGACATCTGTTTGATCTTTCCGATTATCCACGTGACAGTAAATTTCATGACGACACAAATAAAAAGGTTATTGGTAAGTTTAAAGATGAAATGAACTCGAGCGCTATCAAATACTTTATCGGATTACGTAGTAAAATGTATGCCGTATTGTTAGATAATAATAAAATAACGAAAAAAGCCAAAGGTCTACCTCGTGATTTTGTTAAAAAGTTTATGAAATTTGATGACTACAGGTATGCGCTTGATGGTGGTGTTAGTTTTATGAGAGCTATGGCAATTCGAACTAATCATCATAAACTCGAAACAGATGTCATTATCAAACGTGGATTGTATAATTTTGATGACAAACGCTATTGTGAAAATGGGGTAGATACATTTGCCCTTGGGTATTGTTATGTTGATAGATCTATACTCGACATTATCTTTTCCAACTGAAATTTTATCTAAACTTATAAAATAATGTTTGAAAATTTGACAATGACAAATAGCTACAATAGTAACATCAAATATCTAATGATGGACGGTAAACAATTGACAGTTGAATTTAATAATGAAACATCAGGTATATGTTTTAATGGAACATGTGACAAGTTAAAACTTTCGCTCATCAGATCTGATGACAGCATGTATTTCAATTATCTCGAACAATTGTATCAAAAGTTGCTAGCGGAATTTAAAAACTTTCACAGCCCCATTAGCCAACAAAACTATACTAAACTCACAATTGATCTCGATCGGTCAAAGGTATATTTTATCAACAAAAAATATCCTCTGAACAAACCAGAAATGAAAGATCTGTTTGAGTCCCGTCGCTGTGTGAGTGGTAAAGTAAAATTTAGTATCTATAGTCGTGATAGTGAAATATTTTTAATATCAACAGTTGAAACATTAATCATTGGTAACGAGATATAAAATAATATCATTTTCATTCTAATGCTAGTTTAATTTCCACCTTGTTAACTGAAACATTCTAATGCACAGTTTAATTTTCATCCTGTTATCTTGTGGTAAAAACCCGTTTGCCGTCTTTAGAATAATTGTATTCCACACATGCGCTGTTCTAACAAATTAGTCACCTCTGTGTAAAGAGCTTATCGCATTCCAACACCTGTTGTTTTGTTTGGTTACAAAATACCTGTTTACATAGTAGTAGTAGGGGGAAAAAAGAGGTGGGGGAGGGTGAGTCAAAACCCTGTTTTATTTTGGAAAAAATGGGGTGGGGTGGGGGATAATTTAGGACTATAATTTATACTTGTTTGGAGGGTAAAAAAAACAAAGTGAGTTGAAAACCTGGTTTTCCTCTACTACTACCATGTGAACATCTTGAAAATCTGACATCCAATATGACCACCATGTGGACATCTTGAAAATCTTGTCTCTATTAATATAATGAAAGTTATATCGACATTGGGTTTCAGCATACAACCTCTTATGATGTTGGTCACCTTGCAGCACCGAAAAATCAAATCCGCAAGTATAAAATTCAGTCCGGGTGTTGTTTTTTTTTTGGAATTCTTAATTTTACATTTTTTTTTATAAATCTGGTTTTGGTACTCTCAGGTGTATGTGAATGCCAAGTGCTAGAATGAATTCTGGTTTTCGAGCGTGCAGGGTTTGATATTTGGAACCCTCAATGAGAAAAAATTGCCGGACAAAACCTCCAGAAGTAATAGTTTATGTTTCGGAATTCAAAAAGTCCTCAACACACCCTCTAGCTTTCAAAGTCTTTTCAATGGAATCGGAGCCTTCCTGTCATGGCTATACTTCTCTGTACACGGTTCGAAAGGTGGATACAAGATTGGAGCCGCTAAAATATCTATTAGCTACAATGAAACCTAAATAAATGTTGATCTTTTCGGATTCCCGGTATACACTGAAAACCCGGCAAGACTCTAAATTTGATGACCAGTTAATAATCCAAATCTTGCAAAAACGGGATTTGTTGATAATCAGGGGTGTGGGTGTGTTTCGGGCTGTCTATTGAAATGGCAGATTAAATGGTCAAAGCTGACACTCGGGCTGTCTAATCACGCTTTATTAAGTACATTGAAATGGCTGATAAAATGGTCAAAGCTGACACTCGGGCTGTCTAATCGCGCTTTATTAAGTACATTGAAATGGCAAATAAAATGGTCAAAGCTGACACTCGGGCTGTCTAATCGCGCTCTATTAAGTACATTTAAATGGCAAATAAAATAGTCAAAGCTGACACTCGGGCACCCATTTAGTAATGGTTGATTCAATATTCTGACTTCATCATCGTTATCCAACGTTCTGCAATGTTAAACTATCAACACCTTGACGGATCTATCTGATATTTCGGTGCTTCAAGTCTTGAATTTCATTGGAAGCAGTGGCAAACCACCGCATCTAATCAAAATCGGGTTGCTCAGATTTAACACATTTGTAGCATATTATTCATACCTGACAAATATGAGGCAAGGAAAACTCCACAAACTAAAGAACATCAAGCCCATTATTGGAGCGGAAAATCCGTCGCACAAGGATGAGGTAGCATTGTGCCGATCACGTACAGGGCACGCATACGTTCATCGCGCATATTTCCTAAAGGGTGAACATTGGCCTGAGTGTGTACCTACCCAGTATCAACTGATAATTGCATACATTCTTGACGAGCTTATCGAGTTGCACCATGTGAGACAGAAGCTTTTAAAATGTGATGGAGTAGGTGGGTGTCGGTTTTGAGTTGTACGGCACATCAACACATTATTTAGTGCTTTGCCCAAGGACGCACCACGATAACCAAATCTTGATGCACCATAAGACTAAAAGATATTTGACTTTTGTTGGAATGCAGTGTGTGTGTGTCTGTGTGTGTTAAGAATTTTTGAGGATTTACCTTTGTTTTATTTTGTATATCTTTCACAGAACTTTAGCAGCATTTAACTTTTAAATTGTACTATTCAGTACTTAATATTTATGTTAAGTTGTATCGTCTGTGGAGGTATAATCGTTCCGGAGGTTTTCTTTATTATTCTTTATACTTACATATTTAAACCAATACTTTTAGTAGGTACCATTAAGTCAAGTTACGTACTGATATGTATCTTAAGGACAGTATCGTACAGAGGTACCGTTAAACCCTACAACTATTAGTATTCCGTTTCCAACAGGAGTGATGAATGCCACCAAGAAATACGTTAAATCATTTGATCTGCCAATTGAATTGCACGCACACCTACCCACCCAAAACACACACACATTATGTATGTATGTATGTATGTATGTATGTATGTATGTATGTATGTATGTATGTATGTATGTATGTATGTATGTATATATATATATATATATATATATATATATAACATTGTCGTAGGATCTAATTTAATAGCAATGGATATAGGTCTATAAATAGAAACACTATAAATAGTGAGATGTGTTATGCCAAATATCGACAATAAAATAAAATATCGGCTATGTGAAGTTACTGTAGCTATTTTTAGCCGAATATAATTTTTACAATTTTAAACAGATGATACAGTGTATGATTGATCTTTTGTATTCTCTCCATTAAAAAGATATGAAAACTCCTAATCTTTCTATCTTTGTTAAACATTCATTTAATTCAAGAAACGAATCACTACCGTGTTATTGGCGGTCAACAGTTTCGTATTTGTGTAGGATTGGATTCTTGAAAAAAGAATTCCACGTGTTTTTCTTACTGATTATCCAGACTTTTTAAAAATACTTTTTTGAAGAAAAAATATGTTGCAAACCAGTTTAAGTTAAAATGACCTGTGATGAACAGTTACCGTATAATTTTATATATTCATAATTGTATTAAGATGTAGGAGATCTGACTTGAGTTTCAGTTTAGTTATTTTATTGAAATAAGCGGCCTCTAATGTGTGATCTTCAGTAGAACGCAACTACAAATTTTTGACATTATAACATCCCAAATACGGTCGTTGGGGGCAGGGATATATCTACTTCTACTTTGCAAACAATAAATTCTCCATTAACACGTTCCATTCTAGTTGTACATCTGAATTTTAAGTCATTTTCGCTCTCATCTGAGTTTTCTTTTTCTTTTTCTAAATTTAGCTCCAACCAATTAGTCAAAAGCAATACAATTCTGTTTCCATCAGTTTTTAATGTTATCCAGTGGTGCTGTGCAATTCAGCTAAGACATTTACCCGTCAAATTATTATTTAGAAGGAAAAAAAAAGATAATGTCAATGGAGTTGCCTTACACGCGTATCTTATAAATTCAGACTATGGTAAAGATGGTATATACAAGGTTGCCTGAGTGTAGCTAACTTTGTACAAGTCTTTAATTTCTCCCAGCTCACATTGACAGCGTTCCTCTGTCTGCCTTCGCAGATCACTAGTCAGCAACCGATCTTAAATGGGTGACAGTGTTCACTTCAACGTGGCGAAACCGGAGCTCTAACCCGAGATCGTAGAGGGAGCGCGTTATCACTGTTATCTAGACAGAGCCGCTTTAAGAAGTTTGTGGGCCCTAGGCACAAACTCTAACCTTAAAAGTAACCAGAATTGCGCCTCAGTCTATCTGTTTCAGCATAGAGTATTGCATTGCATTTCCATGGGCAGGTGGGTTATATTGTTAAATGTATTAATATGGTACAAAACTGCTAACACAACCGACATCGAAATTTTGTTTTGGGGCTTCCGCAGGCCTCCCCACCCCACCCCCACCCCCTTCTGCTGCGAGGGGCACTAGGCACATGCCTCGCGTACCTATGCCTTAAAAAGGCACTGTATCTAGGCCCCTTAAATAAAGCATTTTATTGATTGTCCAGTTGGGCAGTTATAATGGACGTTCATTATTTGGTAGTATATGATCGCTACACACAATTTCTTTTTAGTAAAGAACGCAATATGATGGTAATAATTTTTAATTGCATTTAGCTAATTGATTATTTTCAAGTATATTCATGAATTTTTAAGTTTCTTACATAAACTTATCGTGGCAAGTTTGATATCTTCTGTAAAATAAATATATTTCGTGTGTAAACATTCAATCAGTACCGAAGATAGATACTTGTGTATACAGACCTATATCCCCAGACTCATTCTTGCACTCACACAGCATATGTAGATGCATATACTCCTACACATATCCTACATATGCACATAAATGTACACGAACATATGAATACATGCCTGCTTGTCTGTATACATTGAATATGATACAATTTAACTATACATAATGTTAATGTTTGACCTGTAAAATACAACAGAATTTCTTGATTCGATCACGTGTTATTAAGTACAATCTCTTTTGGTATTAGAGCAGAAGTATCATCAATCTATAAGCAATAATCAAAATGTTTTCATAATGTGATTATAAGAAAGATAAAGCTCATAGTAATGAATATTACAAAGAATGAAATGGAGATGAAAATAACAGGGAACGTAAGACAATAAGAATGGAAAATAATATTTTTTAAAAATTTAATTAAATCTTGGATTTATTAAGTAGCATTCACCATGTTAGTGCTCCACGAGTATATTTTCTTGGATTGCCAACATTTGAAGATTTAGTTTAGCCATTCAGGAAAAGCTAATGATATAGGCTCTCTAACAGAAAGTAACAATTGTACTACGATGAAATGTACTAATGAAAGAGTGATTCCAAATTTAATCCGCTAATCAGACACTTCACACAATAGCTAACTTGTTATCAATCTTGATTGGGATCCCACTTTCTATAAGAGAACATATTTATCTGGTACAATTACAGTCCACGTCCAGATTCTTGCGTCGCTAACGGCAGTGCTAAGTCCATGTTGTTTATAGGAGACGGGGTATACTGGCTCAGAATTATATAATGCCTTTAAACCAAAGAGTATGAAACCCTACCTTGCTATGTTGGCACAAACATTTACACAATATATTAAAATACAGTACTAGGTTAAGACATAGGAGTCTGCAGTTTTATCAATAAAGCACGACGAAATTTCTGACCTCATGAAATGACATTAACGATATTATAAAATTATATTATTTTATAATACCGTTAATGTGATTTCATCTAGTCAGAAATTTCGTCGTGGTTTATTGATAAAATTGCAGACTCCTTTGGTTAAGATAAGAAAAGAATATTTTATTTCAGACTACATAGTCCATACATCTAAATTAAAATGTAGATTAAAAGTATTTTAAACATAAAAACATAGGTATCTTAGCTACAAGTATACATATATAACATATACAACAGTGCATTTTGCCCCACTGTATTGTTAACAATGAATTATGAGGTGGGTTTTTTTCTTCAATCTAACGGAGAAGGTGAATGTACCCGTTGATGAGCATGGGCGTGACACATGTGACGCCACGCTCATCACAGCTCATCCTCTCTTTGACACATAAAAAAAGTTTTTAACACGATAACAAAATACTTGTTGCTCTTTTCGTCTTGTTCGAGTACCAGCAAATACTTTGTTATAGGGTTAAGAACTCTTACGCCGCTATATGAATTTATTTAAATTTACATTTCAGGCATATTTCCTAGACATGATTTAAGGAATAATCTGGTAAATGTACAGTTAAAATGAACAAACATACATTAGATTGGCAACGAAACAACCTAATAGGTGTCAGATAAGAGGATCGAACCGCAGAGGTACATAATGAACGCGTTTCCTCTGCACCTTGTGGTCAGTCAACCTGTTAAGAGTAAGTACATGCTTTTGTTTGTCGGGATTTATGCGGTGTGTATCTTGATTTTCTCCAAATTTCCAATAATTCAAACAGTAATCAGTCCAATAAAATGCATACATGACAGACTCCAACGCAGACTTCGAATGTGTGACCAGTGTCGGAATAAATGAATCACTTTTAGTTAAATGTTTTCTCGAGTGTTCTTTGTCTGTTACACCTCTTTTGTAGACTCGTGAGTTTTTTACTTCTTCTTTGAATCGGAATGATTATATCATTAGGGTTAAGGTAGAAATTCCCTCGAACGAGCTTTTCAAAAGAATTGTTTGAGAAAATTAAAAACCTCTTGTCACCTGTGAGTCTGTGTTTACATGGCATCCAGCGATCGGTGACGATCCGAATGACTGTCTGATTTCCAGGGTACGATCCAGTGCCCTGCCATCTTCTGGGGTGTATGGTTCCATTATAGAATGTATTGAATCCATTGGTTTCAATTTGATGTCTAATGACGATAGTGTTGGCTAAAATTAAAGCAAAGATTTAGTGAAAGGACTGCCCAAGATCGACTGAAAAAAAACCCACATCGATTTTTAAAATACAAATATATTTGAGTATTCATAATTTCATCTTAGTTTAAATAAAACAAAAAATCCCCTCCCTCAATCTGCGGAATTACAATTAATCTAGGAATCTTTACTACATTATCAACAACTTCCGCATTTGCCACTAGCCTTGTGTCTCTTGGTTATTTAAACTCGTCCATTTATTGGCCATATTACAACAACAACGATGACCATTTAGTCGATATTGCTGATATATATATATATATATATATATATATATATATATATATATATATATATATATATATATATATATATATATATATATATATATATATATATATATATATAAAAAAAAAATAAAAATAATTTCATTTGATTGATTGAACAGTTGGTTTATTATTTTGCCTGGTTTTGTTTTAACTTCGTGGCGTTTCGTTTTGTTTTTCTTTTCTTGGTTTCGATCTGTTGAAGATTGTACAACCTACCATAACTTTTCTTGCAGGGATCCCTAAATGGACTCGGCTTATTACAAAAAGCGTAATTCTGCTTCGGTGTTCGACAGGTAAGTTCATTCATTTGGGTTTTCTGTATGTTGAAAACCTCTAACCCACAGCACCTGAACCAAAACATAATGAAATGTATACTTACTCATGTATATATCTACCCGGTAGCTACTTTTATTCGTTACCCCCATAAAACTGGCATATATATATATATATATATATATATATATATATATATATATATATATATATATATATATATATATATATATATATATATATATATATATATGCACGAATATATGCACACAATAGCTACTTCGGCTTATTCCTTCTTGCTCTTTACTGCTTAATACCCTATTTTGTATGTTCAAAGAGAACCGTAAATTATAGCTCGCCATTTTATATTATACTCAGAAGATAATATACTATTGAAATACTGATTCTAGCTTACAAGCTTCAGGACATATGTATGTAAGTCTTTGACTTAATTAAATTCTATCTTATTATCTGCTGTATTTCCTGGTATATATCAATAATAATAATAATAATAATAATAATAATAATAATAATAATAATAATAATAATAATAATAATAATAATAATAAATAAATAAATAAATAAGTGGCAAAATATTCAAATGTAACAA
Source organism: Potamilus streckersoni (assembly GCA_016746295.1). Classification (NCBI taxonomy): domain Eukaryota; kingdom Metazoa; phylum Mollusca; class Bivalvia; order Unionida; family Unionidae; genus Potamilus; species Potamilus streckersoni. The sequence goes on along the minus strand of JAEAOA010002048.1, from coordinate 22,933 downwards.
ACATTGATGTTGCATTACACATGCAGATTAGATATTTTACATACATACATACATACATACATACATACATACATACATACATACATACATACATACATACATACATCTGCGTGTGTTTTATTCAGTCCTCAATTTATTTGGGCAGCACCGGCCTTTGTAAACTCCCGATTTGGATTATTTTGGCGAAGTCTTTGGGTTTACACTCAGGGTCTCCTGTGAGTACGGTATTTTGAAATAAACTTTCAAACAAATTTTATATTATATTGAACTTACAGATTTCTTCAATCGCTTTAAAATTGCATTCTCTAGTTTTAAAAATTACTGTGCGGGGCCCAATTGGGCCAAATCGGTTCATCGGCCTTTTTTTGGGGTATATTTTACAAACCACAACTGATACTTACACACCGTAGAGCGATGGAACGTCAGCCAGATAGCCTACGGTACAACATGTTTGCTTGTCCGGGTTAAAGCATTGGTCAGAAGCTGGGCAAGCTAGACTAGATGACCCGTGGTTCTGACGGCAGTAAGCGTCATCCTGTTAAATACGGTATTCTTTAGTATCTGTTGCTTAGTTCCTTCATATGTATACATTAATGTACATGAATAAATGAATAATAGTAATTAAAATTAACTCTTTAGTATCTGTATAAAGGGTAAACATGTTCATTTTTGACAATAATACATTATTTGGTTACAGCACAACGGTATAATGTCATGGAAACTAAAAAAAAAAAAAAAACCAAGTCAGCAGGAATAGAAATTTATAAAACTTAAAAAGTTCTGCTGTTTCTAAGAAGAGTTAAGAATTTTTAAATATAATAAAGTGTGTGTGTGTGTCTGTGTGTGTGTGTGTGTGTGAGAGAGAGAGAGAGAGAGAGAGAGAGAGAGAGAGAGAGAGAGAGAGAGAGAGAGAGAGAGAGAGAGAGAGAGAGAGAGAGGCGTAGCTATGATATTTTGCGCCCGGGGACGAACTATAAAATTGGCGCCCCAGCCCCCTCCCCGTTTAATCACATTTTTCTATTTTACTTATTATAATGTAACGTTGTAAGCGCCGGAGACATATGCAGCCCCCCTGCAGAGAGAGAGAGAGAGAGAGAGAGAGAGAGAGAGAGAGAGAGAGAGAGAGAGAGAGAGAGAGAGAGAGAGAGAGAGAGAGAGAGAGAGAGAGAGAGACCTTTGGTGTCCTGTTCTGTTCGCCAGCTGTAAAAAAAAAAAAAACAAGAGGTATAATATTAGCCCTGATATCTATCTTGGATTGGATTTAACCATTAACCATTTTGAACTGACGTACCTTCCGCTAAACAAAGTAATAAAACGCACAATTATCGCATGAGAAATGTAACCAAATATCCTAATCATCAGTTAGTTATAGTATCAGCTATATTACCGATGAAAAAGGCTTCGGTTGTGAGGACATTAAGCACCAATATAATAATTACTGGCAACATGGTTGAGTGATTCTAATGATTCCAATCCAATCACGATTTCCCTCGCCATCTACCGACACGCATTTTATAGCATTGTTGCGGGATTTTCAGAGCATGGGAGAGGCTGGAATTTTCATTTTTTATTTATAAGGTATTCTGTCTGGGATTTTTTCATGCGGGAGTGGTGAGATCACACACCCGATACAGAAATATTAAGCGGTGTATTTTTACAAACGTAAACAATATATTTGCTTTGGTACGTTTTGGCAAAGCTTTGACAAGCACTCTTTTTGCAACACACTTGGTGGGGGGAGGGTAAAGGTGAAGAGGTAGATACAATGGCTTTATGGTATTTTCAATATGTATATACATAACGTTCGTCGCCCAGTATCAATTGTTTAATTGCAAGCAAAAGGTGGCGCTAATACACATGTCCTGCCCAAAATTGTGTCACGTGACTCAAAACCTTTCAACTGTGAGCGAGCAAGTGTTGAAATTTCCATTCACCAAATTTTTACAAATTATATAAAGTATTTTGACTGAATGAACTTTCGTAAATTTCTAACAAGGAATTACAACCATTTTTTCGTTTGGCGAGTATAGCAAATATTAAACTTACTTTTCAAAAATACATGTACAAATGCTTTGAATTGGGTTTGGTGTGTGGTTGCGCGTGTGTGGTTCTCTATCTCTTCGGTATCAGATTTTGCCTGACACAGTATAAATTCACGTAACCTTCGTTCAGTTTTGGATAGTCCTGAAGGCATCATCGTGGGTGGATGAATCGACAATGGGTGGCCAGAGTGAATATGTGTTAATCAAAAGCGACTATAATCATTCAGTCAGTCAATCTGGACCTAACAATTTTGTGCTTCGCAACTGGTTATAACCCTGAACTTGGCCTTTGTTCCTATGCGGGGCCCTTGTTCCCATGTTGGGCTTTTTGCCCCTGACTGGGCCCTCGTCCCCATGCTGGGCTTTTTGCTCCTGGCTGGGCTGTACAGTGAGCATGGCACCACTGCATGTCTGTGGATGGGGCAAGGAGAAAAGGAGAATGGAAGGCGGTGGTTTATAACTAAGGCTAAATTGACTAAAGATAAGGAGTAATAATTGCTAGGGTTCTTATTACAATAGATCTAAATTATTGCTTTTAGCTTTATATTTTATAATAAGTTTTAATAAGTGAACATAATTCTCAGAATTATTGAATTTGTGACAAAGTGGGGAGCGTTGGGCTAATGCTGAATTTCCTGCTTACGTAATTAGCATGCCATATTTGATTGGTTGTTGTAGATTTAATTTTCAATCCTACTCTGGCCCGATATTGAATTTTCTGTATGGGGAAAGCGCGCTTAAATTTTGGGCCAATCAAATGCAATCATAGATTGAAGGCTTATTTATATTGTATTACCTAATTTGTAAGCTGGTTCAATATTTTACCCGGAACGGGGAAGGGAGAACTTTGTCCGGCGGGCGAAAATTAATGTTTAATTTTGTTTTCTATTAAAGTTTTAGGATCTTTTTTTGTGGAGAGTTTATATTATTGAGTAGTATTAAGATAATGATTGGGGATATTGGTGTGGTTTTATAATATTGCCCAAGATAAATGTAGCTGAGCACGTATTTATTTACTTATAGACAAAGAAATTGTTGTAACTGATAGAGTTTTTTGGTTTAGTCAATTTGCTTTATAATTATTAAAAGAGGGTATATTTTATATTGTTAGTCATAGTAGAGAGTTATTTAAGGTAATAGTTAGAAATCAGTTTTAGTTAGATTCATTATATATTTACATTTTGTCTAAGATAATAACGACAGTAAAATTTTAATTATACTGATAGTAATATTTATATTCGTGATTTAAGTAGATTTGTTTTAAATCATGTGTGTGTGTGTGTGTGTGTGTGTGTGTTGTGTTTTAAAACCCCACTGTTAATATATGCTGTATGACTTCTTTCTATCCCTCACCATGACCTGAGCTATCATAACGTTCCGACCCAACAAAAATCTCAGCAAGGATGTTTTCTATCGCATCCGCGTTTCAACTGTATAAAGCGAGGCAGTCTCCAGCCTGACCACCCGTTAACCCATCCGAACATCAGGTGCCCGAATGTGACGTAATAGTCGCTGTAGCAGAATTGAAACCGAGTGTTTTTTTCTCCGTTTGGACACAATGAATAACAACAAACACTTTGCAAACTGCTACTCTACAGTTTATTCAATTTGCAAACTTGAACTCTGCAGTTTTACTAGATCCCTCTTTTTATCGATCCACGTTCATATACTCCATGAATCCACTATATGTATTCATTTACACATAAATTTATACATACACATAGACGGCCTGTCGCAATACAGATAGCTACATCCAGCCATGGGTAGCTACAGTCAGCTCTTATCGGACACTGAATCTCCCATAAGAAATCGCCAGCTCCAAAAAGACACCGTCAGCCCCAATAAAACATAGTCAGCACAATAAGACGTCGACAGCCCCAATAATGTCCAATAAGCTCCAATAATGTCCAATAACTCCCATAATATCCAATAGGCTACAACAAAATCAAACTATTTATTATTAAAATGGTAATAACAAAGCACACAATGTAGCAAAGCTTCATCACCTGACATAACGTAATACTGAGAAAAGGTTTCACAATTAAATAAAACAAAAATTTGACACTTACCCCTATGGCCTGAGACGATAGTGGAGAGTACGCACACCACTGACAAAATCCAAATGACTTGTGTCTCAGTTCAAAATATATCAAGCTTAAATCCATAGGAGTGAATGATAGTTATGATCAAATGCTCATTTTTACCATGCTTTAGTGGCTTTTCGCCGCATGTAATTTCGAAATCACTTTACCTGATGAAAAGTGATTCACCCCAGGTAACGTTTTACTCATGCAAAACGAATAAATATGGAAAATAGATTCAAGGCTAAAGCAAGTTATTTATAGCCTTATTCTGTGACAGTCGCTAACCAATAGCGATGGACGTCTCTCACTGCTTGGTTGACACCTGATGGTTACACTTCAGACTGATATCCTAATTGTGCTTGAGTGCGTGATGGGGCCATTCCCTCTCAAGCAAAAACCCTGGCTGGCGCTATCTGGCTCCACCAGTATTCAGTCAATTCGACAGCTAGTATAGTCGATTGGGACTTAATGTCTCATGAAAATAAGCGAAACATCTTGGGCTAATTTAGCAGTCCTCTTTAAGGACATTACGGCCTGGGGGATGAGGCATATTTTCATTCTTTCTTGTAAATGATTAGTTTGCCATGCATACATTAACTACTGGCACATACAATATTGTGCAAAAGCCACTATAATTTAAATAACTAAATACCAATCGCACCATGACTCATTAGATAGTCATACGGAGTACCTGTAACTCAATACAGTAGTATAGGGAAATGAGGGTTTTGGCTCACCACCCCCCTCCCACACCTCCTCCCCCACCCCCGCCAAACCCTCATTTTCCTATACTACTACTATGTAGACATATTTTGTAACCAGACAAAACAACAGGTGTTGGTATGCGATAAGCTCTGTCAACAGAAGTGACGAATTTGTTAGAACAGCGCATGCGTGGAATATGATTATTCTAAAGACGGCAAATAGGTTTTACCACAAATTTTTTTATCAGATAACAGGATGAAAATTAAACTGTGCATTAGAACGTTTCAGTTAACAAGGCGGAAATTAAACTAGCATTAGAATGAAATGATATTATTTTAGTTATATTATATCTTAAGTTTAGATAAAATTTTATGTTACTCATATTTTTTGTGATATTTTTTTTCATACTTGCTAACCCTCATTGGTAGAATATCTGTTAACATATTGTCAATAATACGAAATTCACGTAATAAATCATCCATATTATATTTAACTCCTCGTAGGTAAGACCGGATCTGATCAAGTAGTTTCTTGTAAGTTTTAATTGACGTTAAACATCCATGCTTTTTTATCAAAAGTCTTGGTTCTACTTTTTTACACGCCGCTGTCAGTGAAACACCAATACCATATATAATTAACAAAAATGGATTTAATGATACCCCACTTGAAATTATACCAGAACTGGTCATTAACAAGGGTAGATATGATATTACTCGAAGGATCTTGTTGTAGTATTTGTAACATTTTTTAACACACCAAAGTTTTTTATGATAATATTTATAGTATTGTATTAGTGCGTCCACAGCCTGTTCTGGAATATCTTTTGAAATGTGATTAAAATCAACTATACTTCTTTTCATTATAATATTTGTTTACATAGTTATGATAAATCAGCTACAAATTCCAAACACCACCGATAAGGACCTACAAAATTTTTATCAGTTGGTTCAAGTGTAAATTCCTCCTCAGAATTTTTGTTTAATATTACAGATAATATTCCAAATATGTCATCATCTAAATAACGCCATGAATATGTGGTAAATATTTTAAACTTTACACTGCTAAACACTGACAATCTATACACACCGGTAACTTCTGCAATATATTTGATTGATTTGTTTTGTGATGTCCATCCACTATAACCAGATGCAACAGTATACACAATATTTTTAATCTGTTTGTGAGGAATTTTAACCATACTCGTTTTCTCAACAATATTAGGAATTCCAATAATAATATCATTGAGTTTTGTGTTAATATCATTGAGTTTTGTGTTAATATTAGTGAGTGTAATGTTAACATTTGATGGATTTCCAAAAAATTCATCTCTAATTTTGTTTATGTTTCTGCGAAAACTTAAAAATTTGTTCACGTGACTGGTAAAATCAGTTTTGAGCGCTGTGATTTCATTAGTAATTGAAGCGTCCCAATCATTGACGTATTTTTTTAGTGACAGCATCCCCATCCTCAGTTGTGTTTCCAAGATCTGTAATCTTGTTTTGTGTCATAACAATATTCCCACTTGGATTTCGTACAACTACATCTGACAGTTTTACGTTACTCGTCTTTAATCATCCTTCTTTGTCCTGGAAAATGACGACTTCATCTGGATCTACGCTGGTAAGATTTAGTAAATTATTGATTTCATTTTTGAGCCGATCAAGAGTTGCATATTTGGATAAGTCACCTGTGGATAAATCTGATAGTGTTCCAAATTTTGCATAGTAGCTCATTATTTACTGTCCTAGATAAAATTATCAACACTAGTTTAATATTATATAAAATGGCAAAATCGTCGATACTAAACTTTGATACAGAGAGACTAGTGAAGCACAAACATAACAATGAACTTCCTGATTGTCATTAATTATTGTTGGGCGAACTGGATCGGGGAAAACAAATTTGCTAATGAACTTGCTTCTTGGTGATAATTTTAACTACGACAGAGTTTATATTTACACAATCAATCCACAGCAAGATAAGTATGAGTTATTAAGCGAATATAATAACAAGCTTCGTGATGATCTTAAAGCTGGTGAAGATTTTTTTTATAATTAGGCAGCTAGAAGATCTTATTCCAGTTAATCAACTTGATGCAGATGAACATAAGATAGTAGTTTTTGACGATATTCCTCTAAATAACATGGAGATGAATAAAATAAGATCATATTTCTCACTGTCACGTAACAAACAGTGTAATTCTGTTTATCTCGCTCAGGGATTTTATAATGTTGATAGATTTATTAGGCGAAATACGGGTTGTTTTATTTTATTTCCAGGACTGGATAATGTTGACGTTAGAAATATTGCAAGCGAGCAATGCGGTGGCGTGACAAATGATAAGTTTATTGAAATTTACCGTAATGCTACAAAAGATAAATTTAACTTTTTCTTGTTTGATAAACTTACAAATGATCCAACTAAAATGTTTCGCTGTTGTATTAACAGTTACTTACAGTAAAGCGTTTCAATTTTATAAAATTTATAATTATAATAATGGACAAACGAGCAAGATACAGACAACACATAGAAGATCTAAAAAATCTTGCTCAATCTCAGGCATCACTTAAGCAAAAAGTACAAGAAGCACGACGTGGGCAAGTAACCGCTACAGAAGCAACAGCTACAATTTTCAAGCCGGTTCCTGAAGCACTATAAGGTAAACAACCTGAAACTAAACCACTATCAGAAGAAGAACTTAAACAACTGCAAGAAAAAGGTTTGGTTGGAATTGATAGAGAACAACAAGAAGCAGCTGCTGCAAAAGTTGTTACTAGATCTGATGAAGAAAAAAGAAAACTGATTGAGGCACTTACAGCAAATATAGCTGATCCTGCGGCTAGACAAGCTGAAACAGATCGATTGATAACCAATCCGCTGGAACTTGGGCGAAGATTAGCAGAGTTAACAACGCAAGGAATAACAAATATTATAACAAATATATCAGGAGATATAAAAGATATCAAAGAGGAGCAAAAAAGAGTCGGTGAGCTTACTGTAAAGTTTATGGAAGTTGGAGATCAAAGATTGTATTTTACAAAAAGATCAAATGATGAGATGAAAGGTAGTGAATATGATGATTTTTTAAACAAAGAAAATATAAGGGGTATTGATGATATAAGCAAGTGGACTGATGTAGAATATCAAACATTACTCGATAGATTAGATGTAATATTAAGAGACGGAGCTGCTGCTAAAGATGAAATAAACACGGTTACAGAAATTGATGATATGCTTCCATTTTATGATAGAATGAGAAACGGTGTCATTGCTCTCACGTTTAAAAAAACAGCAGAAAATAGTAGAGCAAAACCTTTTGGTAGTGGGTGGAGTTTTAGAAGGAAATTTTTTACTTTTGATAAATCTCGTATACAAAAAAGTAGAGTATGAACAGGAACTGGTGTAAAAGTATTTACTTCAAATACTGAAATGATAGGTAGATTAATGTTATTAATGTCATCAAAGGAAGCTGGGAATGTTAGTGTTGAACTTGATAATGAAATCATTGACATACTTGATCATCTAAGATCGAGTGAATTATTAACATCTGACGAATATGAAACTTTACACTGCGACTTAATTTTGTAAAATGATATAATATTAAAGGAATGCAAACAACATTATTACTAAACTCTAGTGAGTCTGCGATAGATAGTGCAAATTTTTCAGTAAATTATATTCCACCTATCCAACTAGATCCTACAAAACAATATGAAATTGGATTAATTTCTTGTACTTGCTGGAATGCTATACCTAACGTGAAAAATTATGTTAACGATGAAATGTATTTTACTATGATTACAACATCTCCAATATCTACAACAAAAATAAAAATTCCGCAAGGAGCTTATAATATTACTGATCTAAACAAGACAATCAAAGAGCTCATCACAAAAGCTGACGGTGTGGCTGATAATTTTGAATTAGCAGCAAATTATAACACATTGCGAACTAGGATAACTTTGAAAAATATAGCAATCAATCTTGAACCAAGAGAAAGAAGTATTGCACAACTGTTAGGATTTACTGAAAAAACTTACACTGCACTTGATCAGCCTATTACATATGACAGTGAACTGCCAGCAAATATAACAGAAGTAAATACAATATTAGTCAATTGTTCTATTGATTCTGGTTCTTATACATCAAAAGGTAGCAAAGGTCAAACGATTTACAGTTTCTCACCAGAAGTCCCGCCAGGTTCTCTCATGCAAATATCTCCACGACATATTATATGTTATCCTTTAAACGTTGAAGATCAAATATCAAGTATAATAATGCAGTTGACAGATCAATCAGGAAAACAGTTACATGTTAATAATGAAGTTGTAACTTATTATTTACATCTACGCGAGCAAAAGTAAAAATTATGCAACATCAAATATAATGAAACAAAGAAAAAAAGTTTATCGAAGAAAAATAGTAGGAGGATTTTTTGGAAATATGTTCACTAAAGTTATTGAAAATATTACGGGTATAGCACGTAAAGTTGCACCAATTGCTATTGACGCTGGTAAAGCTTTTGCAACTGGGGCTGCATCTGCCGCTGGGACTGCGGTGGGACAAAAAATAGCTGATACAATAAAAGGTGATCCACCGACTGCATCTGAAATAAAACAAGCTATCTCAGAAATCGCTCCAACAAAAGAAACTCAAAAAGCTATGATAACAGCAACAAAAAAGTTATTATCACCAAAGGGCGAGCAGATCATACAAAAATTAATATCTAAAGGAACAGTGCCGCAATAAAATATTATATAATCTAATAAAATAAAATGTCTGTTAAAAATTATCTCGAGTTAACAGAAACTTATGACATCGACAACGATGTGACAGAATTCGAGTTTGTTGAGTACCTTGATGAAAATTCTAACGAACAAAATAAAGCTGGTATTAGAACCTTTAACACCAGAGACGAAGATGTATTTCTACTGCCACATAAGGCTATGTTAGAAGTTCGTGGTAAGATTATGACAGTTGCCAATCCACCTGCTGAAATTGCAGTTGCAGCATAAGTAGCTCTTATAAATAACGGCTGGTGTTTATTCAAAAGTGCTAGATATCAACTGGCCAATCAAACTATAGAAGATATTTCAGGTCATCTACAAGTTGCAAGTACAATTTTAAATATGATTTCATTTACAGATGATTACTCAAGATCAACTGCAACTAACATGATGTGGTTTAAAGATACTGGACGGGGTATAGCTGAATCAACCGAATTTTTAAAGAGGTGCTCTATAGTACATGGAGCTAATGCTGATGAAAATGCTGTAATTGTGAGAAATTTTCTCATTGCTAATGCTGCTGCACTAGATATTGTCACACCTGCTGCAGATGCTAATGCAAACGCCACAAGAGTTTCTCTTACAGCAGCAATTAATCTAAATATAACGCCACCAGGAGCAGCTGCAGACAGTACTGCAATGTTAAATTTGCTTCTTAACACACTTGACGTGAGAAATCCACGTTATAACGAAGGCTTTGCTAGGCGAAGAAAACTTGCAGCAGGATCACGTCAAATTACAATAATGCTTCCGCTAAGTATGATTTTCGGCTTTTGTCGCGATTATGATAAAGTATTTCGCGGAGTAAAACATACTCTTATTTTAGATCGAGCAGAACAAAACGATTGTTTGTTTAGATCTGGTGGGGCTGATGTACAGTTTATCATAAACAAACTTGCTTTGTGGATGCCACGTATAACACCGTCGATCACTAAAATGTCAGAACTAAATAGCATGCTTGATAAGCATACAAACAGAATTTACTTTAAACAGCATAAAATATATCAGACAGCGGTTCCAAATACTACTGACTACACGTGGAGGGTCACAACAACATCAAGCGAACAACTGCCGAGAAATATCTTTGTCGTATTTCAACAGCACGCCGGACGAGATAACCAACAACAAAATAATGCAATATTTGACCACGCTGATGTCAGACGAATACACGCTAGATTAAATTCAAAGCAATATCCAGAACGAGCTATCGAGTGCAATTTTGCTGATGACGTTAATAAAAATATTTCTCGACCGTACATGTACCTACTTGACGCAATACAAAAATATCAAGATGTTGAAGATGGAACTCAAATATCAGCAGAGGAATTTCGTACGCTTTATCCTATATTTCATTTTGATGTTAGTAAACATAACGAGCGAATTGTAGACAGCACAGCAGATATTGAAATCACCTGGACACTTGGGGCGGTTCCAGTAGCGCTGTACGTATACGCATTAGTGATTAGTGATAGATTTATCACGGTAGATTCTATTGGAGGTAAAATGACAGTTCAAGTTTAATCTACAGTTGTTATATAAAATGGCAAAATATATTATAAAAGAAGTGTATTTGACTGATGGCCAAGTTAAAAAATTAGTAGCTGCTATTGCAAAGCGAGAACAGGTATCATTAAAAATCAATCCTAATATTTCTGATGGTGTTTTAACAAAATTAATGCTAACAAAAAAATCAAGTAAAAAAGAATGATCGTAAAAAAACTTTTGTTTTAAATTTGAGTGCTGCACAAATGACAGCGATGGCAAATGATATTGTTGTCAAAGGTGGTTTTCTTGGTCCAGAATTATCAGTATTAACTAGTACAATAATACCTAAAATTTTACCAGTCTTAGGCACATTAGGACTAGCAGCAGCGTCTGGAGCAATATCTGGCGCAACGAAGAAAGCAGTCGAAGGTAATGGTATCATTCGTGGAAGTGGAATAAAAAAATTGTAAATTTTATGTAAATGATATATTATAATGCCACAAAAGAAAAAGAAATCGCCAACATCAAAATCGCCAACAAAAAAGAAAACAACAAAACGAAATCGCCAACACCAAAATGCAAATGCATATGCAATGAAACAAAACAAGGAGGAATTATTCCGTTTGCTCCACTTTTGGCGGGTTTAGCGGGAAGTCTGCTGACAAATCTCTTAGGAATCGGACGTGGTCTAACATTACCGGGAACTCGACCACCCCGTTGAGTAATTTTGATATTATTGATAAGTTAAAAGCTGTTCCTGGATTTCACGGAGTTTATTCTAAAGATGAACTCGCAGCAATAAAATCGCCGTCAGCTGTAAGTTCGTGTGTTATTAATATACAAGATTTCAATGACGGATCCGGCACGCATTGGGTAGCAGTTTATAATAAAAATTATTTTGACTCGTTTGGACTTCCTCCAAGCGATGTAATAAAAATGTATATGAACAAAAAATTAAAAAAATATATTATTCGTCAAATCAACTCCAACCTGTTGGAACGTCTGCTTGTAGATATTATTGTATAATGTTTATCCAACAGATGAGCAGAAATCTTAACTTTTTAAAATTTATTTTACAGTTTGACAAGCATCCTTCTCACGCTAATGATGAGATCGCAATAAATTTTATCTAAACTTAAAAATAGAATAATGTCAACATACTGTCTCAAGTGTAGAACTAAAACAGAAAATATTAATGAAACAACAGAAAAAACAAAAAACAACAGGAGTGTATTAAAAAGTTTTTGTGCAGTCTGTGGAAAAAGAAAAAATATGTTTTTAAAGAAAGTGTCCCCAGCGACAGTATCATCAGAGATGTCGCTAGGATGTGGTTATCCTGATATTATTTTAGTCGACGACTAAAAATATAGAATGATATGCAACTGTGATTCTGACAGAGAATTGTGTCTTGAGCAAAGTAAAATTGTCGCATACTGTCAATGTTGTAACAACAGAGAAATAATAGGGTCAGGTATAGATATACATAAAATTATTGGAAAATTACCAAAACCAAAAGGCGGTTGGACATTGCCAGGTCATCGGTATACTGGTCCGTGGAATCCGCTAGATCAACAACTAGATGAAAACGACAAACCGTTGCCAGGCCAAGAGCCTTATAATCAACTGGATAAAATAGCGATGCGTCATGATATCTGTTATCGTGATCATGAAAACTCGAAAGCAGATTGTGATAAAGTAATGTTAGACGAATTACATGATATGGAGCCAACAAATCTACGAGAACGTTTGATAGAAAATTTGTTCAGGGAATGATAGGAGCAAAATATAAATTCGGACTCGGTAAAAAAGTATACGATGATCTTGCAGTCGAGCTGCACAGACCTAAAAAAAAAGTTCACACGACGTAAAGTTGTCGCTGATGGTGTAGATGATATCTGGGCAATAGATTTGGTGGATGTATCCAATCTAGCTCAGTTTAATGTTGGCGCTGATGGTGCTCCTAAAAGGTATTTGTTTAATGTTATAGATGTTTTTAGCAAATACGCTTTCAGTGTACCTGTTTAGGATAAGACAGGAACTTAGTAGTATAGGGAAATGAGAGTTTTGGCTCACCCCCCACCTCCTCCCCCACCCCCGCTAAACCCTCATTTTCCTATACTACTACTATGTAGACAGATATTTTGTAACAAGACAAAACAACAGGTGTTGGAATGTGATAAGCTCTGTCAACAGAAGTGACGAATTTGTTAGAACAGCGTATGTGTGGAATATGATTATTCTAAAGACGGCAAATAGGTTTTACCACAAATTTTTTATAAGATAACAGGATGAAAATTAAACTGTGCATAAGAACGTTTCAGTTAACAAGGTGGAAATTAAACTAGCATTAGAATGAAAATGATATTATTTTATATCTCATTACTAATGATTAATGCTTCAACTGTTGATATTAAAAATACTTCACTATCACGACTATAGATACTAAATTTTACTTTACCGCTCACACAGCGATGGGACTCAAATAAACCTTTCATTTCTGGTTTGTTCAGAGGATATTTTTTGTTGATAAAATATACCTTTGACCGATCGAGATCAATTGTGAGTTTAGTATAGTTTTGTTGGCTAATGGGGCTGTGAAAGTTTTTAAATTCCTCTAGCAACTTTTGATACAATTGTTCGAGATAATTGAAATACACGCTGTTATCAGATCTGATGAGCGAAAGTTTTAACTTGTCACGTGTTCCATTAAAACATATACCTGATGTTTCATTATTAAATTCAACTGTTAATTGTTTACCGTCCATCATTAGATATTTGAATTTACTATTGTAGCTATTTGTCATTGTCAAATTTTCAAACATTATTTTATAAGTTTAGATAAAATTTCAGTTGGAAAAGATAATGTTGAGTATAGATCTATCATCATGACAATACCCAAGGGCAAATGTATCTACCCCATTTTCACAATAGCGTTTGTCATCAAAATTATACAATCCACGTTTGATAATGACATCTGTTTCGAGTTTATGATGATTAGTTCGAATTGCCATAGCTCTCATAAAACTAACAGCGCCATCAAGCGCATACCTGTAGTCATCAAATTTCATAAACATTTTAACAAAATCACGAGGCAGACCTTTTGCTTTTTTCGTTATTTTATTATTGTCCAATAATACGGCATACATTTTACTACGTAATCCGATAAAGTATTTGATAGCGCTCGAGTTTATTTCATCTTTGAACTTACCAATAATCTTTTTATTTGTGTCGTCATGAAATTTACTGTCACGTGGATAATCGGAAAGATCAAACAGATGTCGATTATTGTACATGTCCTGGTAGATGTCCTCACATTCGATTTCATATACGAGCGAATCAGTATCAGTAAACAATAATCTACTAGCCGGCCACTGATTTTTAACAAAAGTGTAATGAAAATCGTACATCAACCACTTTGATAAATCTAACACTGCAGCTCCAACATAGATCGGCTTGTTTAGTTTTAGATTTGTTTTTCTTCTTTGTATCGCAACAAGATTTTCATTAAATATTTTCATGCTCATAAAATCATCGTCTGACACAAGTTTGTTTCTGCGATTGACATCATTAACTATTTCAATATTTACGCGTTTCCTAATATTCTCCATCGTCTTACCAAAAACGGAATTGTTCATCAGTTTAAAAAAGTTTTTCTCAAACTCTGTTTTTGCTGCAGCCCTTTTTGAAGTGTTTGAGTTAAAATAACCTCTCATCCACGGCGACTGATTAAATTTTAGTACACGATGAACTTTTCTCAATACAAGACCAGCATCGACTGCTTGTTTTAAAACTTTGTAATGCAAAACGTAATTTTTCGTATCAAGTAATTTTGGTACTAGTTTCTTGACCATGGAATGTTGCCTTGGTGATGCTAACGCTTGTTGTTCTTTTGATAACAAACTATAATCAATGACCATCCATTCCGCACAGAGAGGGTAATCATTATGTAATTTGTGTAGCGAATTTGGATAATCAAGATCAACTTCAACGAAATAGGAAACATCATCGGGTATCTTTTTTTCTGTCTCTGATAGAAATCGATCAACCGTGATCCAATGAAATCCGCTAAAAGGCATTGGTTCTGCCATCGAACCACCGTAAAGATTATTACAATCTAGATAAATTATATACTTCGAAGGAAGGTCAGGGTTATACTGTTTCAGGTATTTGTTGTTTGCTTCAGCATATTTTTTTGTTATCACGCTAATACCACCTCGGATACCTTTTTCAATAAAGTTGAACATATCAACGTCAGTCAGTAATTGCAACCTTACCTTACTAAACTTTAGCAGAGCATCCCATGACAACCCAGGGGCAGAATAATACCAGCAAGGATCTAGTCCGTAATTATTATAACTCACTTCTCGGAAACTTTCAAAAACATCTGCTAATAATAACACGTCAGTTTTCAAATACAAATCATGATAATCACCAAAAGTCTCACAATCAAACTCTTTCCAGATATCTCGTGCATACCTGTACTCATCATCAGTTATATTTTCATTTTTAAGTTGTGAGTAAAATTTGTCTTCGTCAGGTAAAGATTTTTCATCAAATTTACTCCAGTCGTCGAGATATTCGTACGGAAAAACTCCTTTTTTAGCTAGTAGATTAAATTTATCTCCAAAACAGTCTCTTAGGTTATCAAATTTACTACAACCTTTCACTAGCTCATCTAACGAGGCTGCCATAAACTGCAGGCTGTCAATAAAACGCAATTTACCTAGCGTAACTGACTTGTACTTCTCAAAATTATTTGGGATGCATTTGATGATGTTATCGAGTTTTAGACGAGATTTTATATCAGAATCACCAAAAGTTTCTACTATAATATTGTTATCATATCCGCGAAAATTGTGAAGAATAACCGGAATAAAATCTGGAGCATGAAATTTTAAATTACACTGATTATGAGCCGCTCCACGATGCTGTCCATTCAAATGACAATGGTCATGTACTTTTTTGTCCTCGTCAAAAGCTTTTTCACAAATATGACAAATTTCTGCTTGCTCGTGAGCGGATTCTTGTTGAGGTGTTAATTTTAACATTGGCGTTACTTTTTTCAAACGATAAGTAATATTATCAACTTCGTTAATCAACTGCTTGAGAAGCCAAACAGCTGGATTTTTACCTCGATATAATTTGATCGGTTTAGATAATCTCGAATCAGTACAACGAACTACCTTGTACACTACTCCACACGGAACATGATTTTGAACTTTTCTTGTACTCGATTGATTAGGATTATTTTCTACGCCAAGTACAGGTTGAAGTAAACACTCAAAATCAGCGTATATGACGAAAGGAATTTTTAGTTTGTGATTATGATGGACAAACTGTAACTCACTATCTCCCTTAGATGGCATTGTTATTCTTTGCACATCACTACAGTACTGTAAATGATTTTGTAATGTTTCATTGTTAGTACAACCGTGCAAGCATCGGTAACAAAAGAACTTTTTGTTTCTATTTTTATTGTACTGTTTACCAACTAGTCCGTTAAAGTTTTTAATCCAAACGTAATGATTTTTGTAGTACAGTAAATTTATAGTCGATTGTGAAGCTTTTTCTGAAATATATCTCGGGTATACATCCTCTTTTTCATCTAGTCCGAAAACGTTAATTGAAACATTATTTTGCTTTTCAAATTTTGGTATTTGATTTTCTGCCACAGGAAAGTTAATATATTTAAAATTTAATCTAGACACGTGACTGATATATTTTTCAACACGAGTAGCGTGTTTTTCTGCTGGAAATAGTGCGGAAAGAACAGCCCATTGGAAACATTTGTTATCTACGTTTTTGATGTTTATACAACATCTTTTACTTTTTATTTTTGGTGGCAGGTCGACGTATGAACTACCTCGTAATGCATTATATTTCATCGTGTGAAAAAATATTCCTTTGATCATTTCAAACTTCCAACCCGAACCTAATTGACTAAATTCCTCTATTTTTCCAAATTTCTTGGTGTATTTCATCAGATAGTGATAACAGATCAGTCCCAAGGAAAGCACGTCTTGATTTTGCGTTAATATAAGGTTCTGCAATTTCCTTGTTAGTTAATTCTTCCGTTATAACTAACTTTGAAAATATAACATGATATTGCACAAATAATCTAATACTTTTGTGTTTTTCGAGCTCACGTTTTACAGTTGTCTGTAGTAGGTGGTAAAGATTCGTTGCATTAAAATTTACTAAAACATTTTGATTATCAAACTGATAACTATTATCAAAACCTGCAAAAGCAGTCGCTATTTTATTAAGTTCTCCCATAAGGCTTTTCTTAGCTATATCACGTAATTTTAACATTATTATATTATAATGTAATATCTAATTGATAATTTTTTCACACTGCGCATGCGCTAAAAATCAATTGAAGATAAAAAACTCTATAATATAATGACAGCAAATCTAACAAACACAATTGAGCAAGAAACATATCAAGTTCACCCAAAGTATAACTTTACCTCACACTGCGCATGCGCTAAAAATCAATTAGAGATAAAAAAAATCGCCTATAATATAATGACAGTAAATCTGACAAACGCACGTAAGGAAGAGATTTATCAAACTCACCCAAAGTATAACTTTATCTCACACTGCGCATGCGCTAAAAATCAATTGAAGATAAAAAATATTACCTATAATATAATGACAGTAAATCTGACAAGTGCACGTGAGCAAGAAGCATATCAAATTCACCCAAAGTATAACTTATACGCTGGAAATGTATTAGGTTCGGTTATTAACATTAAAACTAGAATACCTGTTGGCAAATTAACGTCAGCGGGTTATAATATTAGTGTAAAGGGAGATAATGCCGAGAGGATTGCAATGTTTAGAAAAGATTTTATTTACACGTTGTTCTGCGATGATATTCCAGAGGGACAGCGTGTATATCATTATAACGGTAAAGTCACTGATGACAACATTGAAAATTTATCCTTACAAGATGAGTTTCAGCCGCATCCAGTCTTTGATTTATACGAGGCTAACGATCGTGGTATTATAAGAAACAGAAAATTTAAAAAAGTTCTTGGTACTATGAACAATATGGGATATATCAGGGTAACTGTTAGAGGAACACTAACAGATTTTGTTAGTTATAATGGTCATAGGTTTGTTTACGAGGTGTTCAACGGATCTATACCCAATGGTCTGGTTATCAATCACATCAATAATATACAAACTGATAATCGATTGGAAAATCTGGAGATAGTGACGCAACAGGAAAATGTGAGAAAAGGAAAAAATAGTAATGGTATTAATTTTAGATGCCCAATAAAACCTGTTATTTCAAAAAACCTCGAAACGGATGAGGAGATTGAATTTAAAATCGATTACAGCTGCGGCGAAATATTATAAGATAAATTCCAGAACAATAAAATTTATAGCCGATGGAGTAACAAAATCAGCTTTTTCAAGAGAATACGATGCTAGGGTTGGTTTTAGATATGATGATCAATAATATTTTGTAATTCGGTTTTATTCAAGCAATGATGAGCAAATGCTATGATATCATCGTGATTAAATTTTAGCGTCGTTACTGCACTTTCATTAATTTTATTTTTTTCTGCTTCTGTTAGTAATATTTTATGAGAATCACCTTGCATTACAATAACATCAACACTATAACCCAACAAACATTTTCTTACCGCTTCGGCTAGTTCGTTGTAATTTACTATATTAACTTTTTGGTGATATTTTATCTCATCAGTCATCTTATAATAATAAATTAGATAAAATATATTATAATAATGGACTTGATGAAACGACTTGCTGAACTCTACGAAGAAGATACTAGCGATAAAGTCACCAGCTATAAGGTCACATTTTCCAAAGATTTTATATACAAATCTATTGGTTATAATGAAGATGATATTTTGTATAACAATGAACCTGATGATGATGGTGAAAAAGTCACTGTTGCTAACAGATCAAATTACAGCAGATCAACAACTAAACGGTATAATGTCAAGTATCACATTGCTAAACAAATAATAAAATTTAATTTTACCGTAGCCGAACAACAACTGTTTTGGCAGCTAATCAAACCTTTCTTAAATATCAAGATTCCAGGCCGACAGAAAAATATCAAATTCGATTTCATATTGGTTAAAATTTTTAATCTAATGACGATCTATAACGATCGTAAGCAGTATCTAATATCGTTATGTAAACCAGTAAAATGTAAATCTGTCAAACAAAAGTATGAGTTAATGTATAATAGCATTATATCATAATCTGCTTAGTTGGGATCCAACTGCTAAATTTATCGCTATACCCACGCCATTTGACTAAACTTTTATTTCCTTTTTTTCTAATCACTTTCTCGATAACAAAAACATCCTGCTCAGTTTTCTGTAGTTCTTGTTCATAAAAACTACCTACGATCGGTTCCCCTGCCAGATCTTTTAAAACGTACGTTACAGGTACTGTTAAAAGTACCTTATCAACTACAAAAACTTCTTCGCTACAGTTCGGAGTAAATCCTTTTGCAAATACCTTTTTTGTCAAAGAAATTCTAACTTTATCACCAACCTTAAATTTATGTCTGCGGTACATGTTTTCATTTGCTAAAATCGGATTTTTTAATAGCCTTTTAGGTGTCATTTTGATGGTTCGATATTTCGTGTTATTATATTCACCTACGATTTGAGAAAGTTCATCGATGTACCTGTTGGTGTTTTTAGCTGTCATATGTTTGTGTAATTTCTAGTTTAGCGTGCGATTAAATCTCTCAACAACAACGCTTTTACCTTCGTTTCCTGTAACATACCTTTTTATATTATTTTGTTCTAGAAACTGCTCAAACTTTTTGTTAAAAAAATCGGATCCGTGATCAGTCCAGATTTTATTCGGTTTTCTTTCTGTCCTCGTTATTACTTGTCTTAACGCATCAGTCATTGAAGTTCCTGTCTTATACGAAACAGGTACACTGAAAGCATATTTGCTAAAAACATCTATAACATTAAACAAATACCTTTTTGGAGCACCATCAGCGCCAACGTTAAACTGAGCTAGATTGGATACATCCACCAAATCTATTGCCCAGATATCATCTACACCATTAGCGACAACTTTACGTCGTGGAAACTTTTTTTTTAGGTCTGTGCAGCTCGACTGCAAGATCATAGTATACCTTTTCCCCGACTCCGAGTTTATATTTTGCTCCTATCATTCCCTTGAACAAATTTTCTATCAAAACGTTCTCGTAGATTTGTTGGCTCCATATCACATAATTCGTCTAACATTACTTTATCACAATCTGATTTTGAGTTTTCATGATCACGATAACAGATATCATGACGCATTGCTATTGCATCCACTTGATTATAAGGCTCTTGGCCTGGCAATGGATTGTCGTTTTCATCTAGTTGTTGATCTAGCGGATTCCACGGACCAGTATACCGATGACCTGGCAATGTCCAACTACCTTTTGGTTTTGGTAATTTTCCAATAATTTTATGTATATCTATACCTGACCCTATTATTTCTCTGTTGTTACAACATTGACAGTATGCGACAATTTTATTTTTGCTCAAGACATAAATCTCTGTCAGAATCACAGTTGCATATCATTCTATATTTTTAGTCGTCGACTAAAATAATATCAGGATAACCAGATCCTAGCGAATTTTTCGCTGGCGACATCTCTGAGGATACTATCGCTGGGGACACTTTCTTTAAAAACATAGTTTTCTTTTTCCGCAGACTGCACAAAAGCTTTTTAATACTATCCTGTTGTTTTTTGTTTTTTTCTGTTGTCTTATTAATATTTTCTGTTTTAGTTCTACACTTGAGACAGTATGTTGACATTATTCTATTTTTAAGTTTAGATAAAATTTATTGCGATCTCATCATTAGCGTGAGAAGGATGCTTGTCAAACTGTGAAATAAATTTTAAAAAGTTAAGATTTCTGCTCATCTGTTGGATAAACATTATACAATAATATCCACAAGCAGACGTTCGAACAGGTTGGAGTTGATTTGACGAATAATATATTTTTTTAAATTTTTTGTTCATATACTTTTTTATTACATCGCTTGGAGGAAGTCCAAACGAGTCAAAATAATTATTATTATAAACTGCTACCCAATGCGTGCCGGATCCGTCATTGAAATCTTGTATATTAATAACACACGAACTTACAGCTGACGGCGATTTTATTGCTGCGAGTTCATCTTTAGTATAAACTCCGTGAAATCCAGGAACAGCTTTTAACTTATCAATAATATCAAAATTACTCAACGGGGTGGTCGTGTTCCCGGTAATGTTAGACCACGTCCGATTCCTAAAAGATTTGGCAGCAGACTTCCCGCTAGTCCCGACAAAAGTGGAGCGAACGGAATAATTCCTCCTTGTTTTGTTTCATTGCATATGCATTTGCATTTTGGTGTTGGCGATTTTGTTTCTGTTGTTTTCTTTTTTTTGTTGATGATTTTGATGTTGGCGATTTCTTTTTTTGTGGCATTATAATATATCATTTACATAAAATTTACAATTTTTTTATTCCACTTCCACGAATGATACCATTAAATTCGACTGCTTTCTTCGTTGCGCCAGATATTGCTCCAGACGCTGCTGCTATTCCTAATGTGCCTAAGACTGGTATAATTTTAGGTATTATTGTACTAGTAATACTGATAATGCTGGACCAAGAAAACCACCTTCTTTTACCATCGCTGTCATTTGTGCAGCACTCAAATTTAAAACAAAAGTTTTTTTACGATCATACTTCTTTACTTGATTTTCTGTTAGCATTAATTTTGTTAAAACACCATCAGAAATATTAGGATTGATTTTTAATGATACCTGTTCTCGCTTTGCAATAGCAGCTACTAATTTTTTAACTTGGCCATCAGCAGCAGAGAGGGTGAATCCTACAACAATATATTTGCGACAAAATCGATTAAAGCCTCAGAATGCCAATGGAACCTTCCTACGAAATCTCATATTTTAACCAAAAAAAAATTAAAGGTCCCATTTTACAAATGGAGCCTTAGCGATTTTGTCGCAAATACATTGTCATAACCACACTCAAATTGCTGCCATCTACGTCTACAAATTTTTGCGACAGAATCGATTAAAGCCTCAGAATGCCAAATGGAACCTTCCTACGAAATCTCATATTTTAACCAAAAAAAAAATAAAGACCCCATCTTAGCGATTTTGTCGCAAATACATTGTCATAACCACACTCAAATTGCTGCCATCTACGGTCGCAAATATGTTGTCATTTCACCCTCTCTGCTGCTGATTAATACAAATTATTTAACCGATATTTGTTAGCTTTTCACAAACAGACTAATCGATAATACTTCACCACGTAGATCAATTAAATTATTTGACTGATCGGTGAGTGTAAAATTAATTCTGGTTAGTGAATCATTTTGACATTGCATATAGACTGGATTAGTCGGATTTTCAACAATTAAAAATCCGGGGGGTGCTGTTGGTGCAAATGAATAAAGAATGTAACCCTGTCGGGCTTGATTTGATTGTTCCATATTAATTTGATAACTTCCTTCGATTACATCACACGTTAAATTAAGTGCGATCACCGATGAAATATTCACATTGTTCGGTGCGATATGTCTACCGTCGCCGTCGGGAGAATTATTATAAGTGAGGATAATAGGCTTCGGCTGGCTATCTTTCCATGATTGATAAATTTTATTAAATCCTTCGTCGATGGCAGTTCTGAGTTTTTTCTTTAACTCGGGAACATTATATCCTGGTAATTTATAATTTGGATTTTCATTTATATTTTTTTTATAATCTTGAGCTGAGCTAGTTCTTGAAATTGGGTTATTTTCATCAGGA